>CM067368.1:78954450-80211950 GCA_034401795.1 Chaetoderma sp. LZ-2023a
CGCATGACACGTGTGTTATTGCGATAGCGCTTGGATCTGGAATCGGAGAAACGTACGTCGTCATCTTCGCATTCTTCTTCATTGCGAACAAATCTATGTTGGGCTTTCCCCAATGATTGAACAGGTGATCCGCCACACATTGATTTAGTTGCCATTCCGTAGGCAGAATACTCATCCTTCGGCTCAATGAGTCTGCTAACAGATTCAGCCTTCCCGGAATATGAACTGCTTTCAAGGTGATCATATGATCCATGCACCAGCAAAGCAGCTTCCATGTCATCATACAGAGACTGGGCGACTTCGTTCCGCCCTGGCGGTTTATGTAACTCACTACTGTAGAGTTGTCTGAACGTATCATCACAAATTTTCCCTTCACCTCCCCTAGGAAGTGTTCCAGGCCTAGAACTACAGCCCGCAGTTCTAGCATGTTCATATGTTCCTTTGACTGTTCCAGATTCCAAAGCCCTGATATAGTGGCTTCTTCCAGGCAAGCTCCCCAACCCTCCATCGATGCATCCGTAAACATCGTTACTTGAGGGTGGGGAGGGGTCAGCATGACCCCCGCCAGGAGATTTCCTCTCTCCATCCACCAATGAAGATGATGAATGAGAGGGATCAACACTTGAATGCGCGAGTCCAGTGATCCTGAACTCTGCGTCCACTGGGTCATGAGAAACAACTGAATCGGCCACCTGCGTAAGGCCGCCTGAGGAATGACTGGTTCCATTGAAACCATCAGACCCAACATTCTCAGATAGACCCGTGCTAGAATATAACGACTGTTGCACACCAACTGAATACACGAGAGGAGACTTTCCACTCTCTCCTGGGACGGATAAACATATCCTATCTCCAGATCAAAGAACATACCCAGGTAAACAAACTTCTGGGATGGAGTCAGCTCTGATTTCGGAAAGTTGATCATCCAGCCTAAATCTGTGAGAGTTTCCAAGACTATCTCCAGATTTGCTGTCAAACTTTCTGGGTTGTGTGCTTTTAGCAACCAGTCGTCTATGTAAGTGTGAACAGGTATATTTCTCCTGCGGAGGTATGCCGTGATAGCAAGTACCACTCGAGTGAAGATCCTTGGAGCCGTCGAGATGCCGAATGGAAGAACCTTGAATTCCCATTGGCGTCCCTGAAAAGCAAATCTCAGGAACCAACGAAACCTCCTTGCAATTGGAATGTGGAAGTAAGCATCCTTGAGATCTATAGATGCTGTCCACATCCCCTTCTCTAACCCCAACAACACCGATCTCACTGTTTCCATTTTGAAAGTCGGAGTGTCTAAAAACTTGTTTAGAGGCTTGAGGTTGAGAATTGGTCTCCACCCCCCGGTGTTCTTTGCCACAAGAAACACGGTTGAATAGAAGCCCGGGCAATCCTGCGCCGGTTGAATTGCTTCTTTTAGAACGAGAGAATCTATCTCCTCTTCTATGCACAACCGCTTGTCTGGATCTCGTGGAACTTGAGTCCAGACCGGTACCAGAGACAAATGCAACGGCGGACCTCTTATCCAATCTGGATTGTATCCCTGCGAAAGCCATTGCAAGACTAAGCGGTCCTGAATTAACCGCGCCCACTTCTGAATGTGACAAGTCAAACGACCTCCCACTGGTGCACCTAGGGTTGACGGGGTGCCCATAAACTTCAGAAGTGGGTGTGTCTCTGATACGAGTGGCAACACCCCAGTGGTACTTGTGATAACCGGAAAAAATTTTCTTGCATCAGGCCCGGTTACCACGCGCCGCTCCCCGTGCGCCGCGACCAGCGCACCACGGTGCGCGGGCTGCTGTCTGGCAGGCTGCGCTTGAGGCGGCGGCTGTCGCACAACAGCACGCTGCTGCTGGCGTAGCCGACACGGTCTCTGAAACCGGCCGGCCTGCTGGCCTCTGACACTGCCAGCCCCGCCACGAGAGTACGGCTGTCGAGCAGCCGAGGGCTGAACACGCACGTGTTCCCTGCGCAGCACTTCAAACTGTGCCCGCAGCGCCCTCTGGTTGTTCACCAAAGTCACCGTCTCCTGGAGGTGCCGACAACCTTCACCTCCAAAGAGTCCAGGGCCCGCCATCAGCGCTTGCATCAAGCGCGACTTGAGCTCCTGAGACGGGCACAAATTGTCCAGTGCAAAAGTGCGCCTCGTCCTCAGCGACTTCGTGACCGACCTAGTCAGACAGTCCAACGCCAGGTTGATGCCATCCTGGATGGCTCGTTGGACTGTCACGGGACTAGGATGTTGCTGCACCGACGCTGCCACCACCCCCGACAGCAGCTGAGAGACATGCGACAGCGCACTGATCGCTGCTCGCGAGCTCTCCTCGGTGTCGCGCAAGGCGGCAATCGCCGAGCGCATAGCGCCCGAGCACAACGCTCCCGTGTCAGCCCGGGAACCCGGCCGCGTATCTTCGCCCAGAGCGGCGCGGTCATCCGCGCTCGGTCTGGGCGCCAGGCCATACCGAGCATACTGACTGGCAGTAACCCGACATCGCCTAGCTACCTCGCGGGGGGCCTTCGCGAGGCGACCTTTCGGTCTGATCGACTCCTCTGCCGCCGTGAACATATCTAAGATATGTTCAGCATACGGCAGAGACAGAGCCGTGCTGGCCAACGGCTTCGCCTGTAACCACGCCCGCGGGTTACCGGCGACCGTCTCGTCCACGGTGAGCTCTGGTCTTACAGCGAGGAGCCACGCACACGCCTCTGACCAGTCTTCATCCGTGGCTACCTGCGAACTGCCGACGAGCAACGGGCCCTCGTCATCCTCAATGGCATTCGCAGGTATGGCCGAGGAGGAGGCTATAGACGAACCTGGCTGCCCAGGGAACGTATACGGGCCCGCGAGGGCCGGCATAGCATTCTCCATAGGCAAACCAAGCTCCAAGGCCGCGCTTGTGCGAGGGGGGTTACACACACCAGCGCGGCCTGGAACGTCCGTGTGAGATTCCACGTCCAACCGTGGAATCTTATACGGCCGGCCGTCTGCTCCAAAGCGGGCCACAGGCTGAACCATGAAACCTGCTCCCGAGGGAACAGTGCCATAGGTGCGAGCGTTCACGCTCCCCAACAGAGGAGTGTAGGCGCTCACATCCATGTCTTCATGATCCACCTGTGGACCGAGAAGGTAGTCCTCATCATCTTCCTGGTCAGGAAAGTTAGACTCTGGATTAGTAAGGAAAACTAACCCAGACTGACCAGGAGACTGCTCAAAGGCAGATGACGAGTTTACTCCGCGAGTGATCGTGGTCAGGCCCATTGGTCGGGTCCCGCCTGATGCTTCTCGCGCCGCTGGCACCCCAGGCGATGCGAACATCAAGCCTGGGTCCAAGACGGCCGCCCCTGGACCACTAAACGCATTGTCCGAGCTAATAGGCCATGATCCAGGGATGGGGGCTACCTGCACCGAGGTCGATGCGCAGGAAGTTGAAACACCTGTGCCAGGCAACATGCCGCGAAGCATGTCAGGCATCAGGTCTTTCAAAGTCCTGCGCATCTCACTCACCAACTCACTCTTGAAGGCCTCGAGACCACTCTTCTCCGAGGCCTTCTTCTTACCGTCCTTCCTTGGTTTCTTCCCCTCCTCTGCCATCATCCTCGCCTGTAAAGAGAAGAATTCAGAGGTTAGATCCCACCCCCCACTTTTCACAAATAACACATTTGTTGGACAGCCTACAAGCTGAACACAGATGGCAAGGGTGGGGGAAGAATCTAGCCTTCATAGACTTGAGGCAGGACGGACACTTCTGAAAAGACGGATACGAAGACAATGAGTATGACAGTCTCAAAGCCTTGATAATGGATCTTTTAAGAAGAAACCAAAACAACCACGAGAGAAGACATCCACTATTACGACCACCCTGACGGGACAGGCGACTTCTCTAGTTAATAACTCCAAATACAACCAGAACCCCACTCTTTTTAGATTAAGAGAGAGAGAGAGAAAGAACATGACTATCTAGATATCTCTCTACACCTCTTAATAAACAGGGGATGAACACATCACAGACTTCTCCAAACTAAGATTATGACATCAAGGAAAGAGAAACTCTGGTTGATTATGACATCAAACCTCCATGCAAAAGCTCCTTCAAGGAGAGGGGACGTCAGATTAATGCAAGAAATATCTAGATCTTACAGACACTCAGCTCTCGAGTAATATAATATTAAACTATATATACTCGAGGACCCATGCACACGCAAGAGAGAAAATAGTGCAATAGCAAACGGCAGCAGAAATTGTAATTATTTTCAAATAACTATGCGCCATAATTAATAACTCCCTTAGCCTGAGCACAGGCAACCATCCTCTTGTGCAGGAAAACACGTCCCTCCATCCGCCGAGACTCCTCCTCCAGAAGAACTGATGAGGGGGATGGGACAAAAGGAAGGAGATATTTTATTTATTAATTTATTATATCTCCAACCCTTAGACATATCACGCTGATAAGTCACCCTGGGACGTGAACCACGCTCTAGAAAAGACCAGGCATCCTTGTATAGGCACAAGACAAACCTGTAAGCATAAAACACAAGAGATTAATAGCCCTAGGCGCTGGGAAAAAATTTACAAGGATTCCCAGCGCCTGAAAACGCGGTACCGCCGAAAACGGCCGCGACGAAAACCGGTAACACACGAAAGTTACAAGTCTCAAATAAAAGCCAGGAACAATGTCACCTTGGATGATGACGAGGAGGGCTCCTCTGACATTTTCGCATCAGCCATGATAGATTTGGATGTATTGTTCTCTTATGAATTCAGAAAAGCGCCTGTGAGGAATTTCCACCAGTTGCTTCCAGCCAATATATTAGAAAACGGAAGTACCGGTGTGCGCATGCGCAGAGGGTGGTGTTTGTCATGTGCATGACTGTGTACTAAACGAAATCTAGGATTTCTTTTTTCACGAGAGAGTTGATACTTACCTCCCTAATACTTTTGATATTGCTAAATATTGGCTTTCACTCAATAAACACTCAGATTTAAAACAGTTAGGTGCCCCTACTGGGCAGGGAGTCAGAGCGTAGTCTGGCGGATGCCAGCCCCACCACCGCGCATGCGCAGACTAGCACTTCCTCTGACTAGATTATTGGCTGACACACATGCAACTATTAAGAGCCTGAAGACCGAGCCTCTGTGGGGTGGAGAGGCCGGGTCCGTATCTAGGGAGGTAAGTATCAACTCTCTCGTGAAAAAAGAAATCCTAGATTTCGTTTATTTCACTTCAAGAGTATACTTACCTCCCTAATACTTTTGATATTGCCAGAATTCGAAAGTGAATCTGGCGGGAGGGAGGCGAGGTCAAAAGACCAGCTCATCCCTATACGCTTTTCTGCGTTTAAGGCACTTAAACTTCTGAAACTGTAAGAAAAAACAGTCAGGATTTGACTAACCATCGGATAACAGCACCGATGTATGAGAGATGACCGAATGTCATATGCGCTCCCCCCCCCCTCCTTCCTGGGAGGAAGAGTCGACTGACCTCAATGTCCTATACGCTCTCTACGTACAAGTGCCATGTACTACAGAACAGAGACGAAAAAGCTCCATTTTCGTAACTCTCAACAATGAACCACACAAATACACAAACCATCACCATATTAATAACGGGTAATCGTGACAATACAATCAACAACGGACAACACATGAACAAGACTGACCTTGTTGAAATGGCTGCTGACATCATCTTCCCATTGGTAAAGACTGATGCAGGCCCAAAAAAGTGGGTGTTTCCATAAATTAATTGTGAAATATATAAGTAATGAGGAAAAAACCTCCTCAAAAAATATAAACCGAGTTATTTTTTCAAAATCGACAAGGCGAGAGGATTAGAGGTGTCACGGAGATAATGGTCTGTAAAACTTGACTCACAGTGCCACTGAGCCACCGACATAATATCATCCACAGGGACCCCATTAAATAGGGCCGTGGATGTCACTACGCCGCGGACACTGTGAGCCTTGGCCACGTCAACCTGCTTCCCGGTGGCGGATTTATGGCAAAACTGAATGCATTCTACAATCCACCTGGAAATGGTGTCCTTAGAAGCCCTGCCATGGGGTTCAATATATGACAACCATAACGCTGACTGGTCGGTGCGCCACTCCGCCGTACGTTGTTTGTACCGGCGCAGCGCCCGGACGGGACACCATGCTTTAGAATTAGGATCATATCTAGTTAAAGCAGGCAAAATAATAGGTTGACCTGGATATTTCAACGACTGATTTTTAGCCAAGAAATTAATCCTAGGTAGCAGCTTAAGGCCTTCCCCTGAAACCACAAAACGGTCATCCTCGGCTGATAAGGCATGAATTTCACTCCTACGCCTAGCCGAGGCCGCAGCAATTAAAAACACAGTCTTCAGTGTTAATAGTTTCATAGAAATGGAACTAAGTGGTTCAAAAGGCTTATCACCTAGTACTTGAAGCACTAGCGATAAACTCCAAGACGGAATCACAGGTGGATTCCTTGGTCTTAGATTGCCCATGCCTTTAATTAATACATTTAATGTATTTACTTCATCACTTCCCCTCTTAGCCAAGCAAGGAATAACAGACATTAATGCTGACTTATAACCAGCAATAGAGTTAGGCTTGAGGCTATAGGCATCATAGAGGTGACAGAGGAAATCAGCTACTACTTGAATAGATGAATCCATTGGATCAATACATCTTTTTGAGCACCATTCTGCAAATCTGTTGATTTTATAATTATATGCTCTGGAGGTTGACCCCCTCCTGGCTTTGGCCATAAACATGGCTGCTTGCTCAGAAAAGCCCTCCTTAATTCTAGATTCCTTGACAACATCCACGCAGTCAATCTGAACATTGACGGATTGTTGTGAAGGGCCTTGCCCTGGAAGATAATATCGTCCATCAGAGGCAGAGGAACCGGATTGCAGACCAGAAGGTCCAGCAGATCCGTATACCATGATCGGCTTGGCCAATCCGGGGCGATCAGAAGCACTTGGCATTCCTCTTGTCTGATTTTCTGAAGAATTTTTGGAATCAGGATTGCTGGAGGGAATGCGTATGCATACATTCTCCCCCAGCTGATAGCTAACGCATCTGTTGCGAAAGCGCTTGGATCCGGAATCGGAGAGACGTACGTCGTCATCTTCGCATTCTTCTTCGTTGCGAACAAATCGATGTTGGGTTTCCCCCAATGGTCGAACAGACGATCCGCCACACATTGATTTAGTTGCCATTCCGTGGGTAAAACACTCATCCTTCGGCTCAATGAGTCTGCTAGCAGGTTTAACCTTCCCGGAATATGAACTGCTTTCAAGGTAATCTGGTGATCCAGACACCAACAAAGCAGTTTCCATGTCATCATACAGAGACTGGGCGACTTCGTTCCGCCCTGGCGGTTTATGTAAGTCACAACTGTTGAGTTGTCTGAACGAATAAGAACAATCTTGCCCTGAACTTTCTGTAAGAAATGTTCCAGGCCCAGGACTACTGCTTTTAGCTCCAGTAGATTTATATGTTCCTTTGACTGTTCCAGATTCCAAAGCCCTGATATCGTGGACTCTTCCAGGCAAGCTCCCCAGCCCTCCATCGATGCATCTGTATACACAGTCACCTGAGGGTGGGGAGGGGTTAGCAAAACCCCCGGCAAGAGATTCTCTGTATTCAACCACCATTGCAGGTGGTGAATCAGAGGCGCCAACACTGACACATTCGAGTCCAGCGAACCTGTACTCTGGGTCCATTGTGTCATGAGAAATAACTGGATCGGCCGCCTGTGTAAGGCGGCCTGAGGAATGACTGGTTCCAATGAAACCATCAACCCCAGCATTCTCAAGTAAACCCGTGCCAGGACATGACGACTGTCGTACACTGACTGAATTAATGAGATGAGTTTCTGAACTCTCTCCTGAGTAGGATAAACATATCCTGTCTCTAGATCGAAGAACATCCCCAGGTAAACAAACTTCTGGGATGGAGTCAGCTCTGATTTTGGGAAATTGATCATCCAGCCTAAGTCTGTGAGAGTTTTCAAAACAATCTCCAGATTGGCCGACAAACTTTCCCGGGTGTGCGCTTTAAACAGCCAGTCGTCTATGTACGTGTGGACTGCTATGCTTCTCCTGCGGAGGTATGCTGTGATCGCAAGAACCACACGGGTGAAAACCCGAGGAGCCGTGGAAATTCCGAAGGGCAACACCCTGAATTCCCACTGTCTGCCCTGGAATGCAAATCTCAGGAAGCGACAGAAACTCCCGTGGATGGGGATGTGGAAATAAGCGTCCTTCAAATCTATCGACGCCGTCCACATCCCCCTCTCCAACCCCGCCAACACCGAGCGCACCGTTTCCATCTTGAAACTGGGCGTCTCGATGAACTTGTTCAATGGCTTGAGGTTGAGAATCGGTCTCCACCCTCCGGTGCGTTTTGTTACTAAGAACAGGGTTGAATAGAAGCCCGGACACCTTTGTGCCGGCTGAATAGCTCCCTTTTGTACGAGGGAATTTATCTCCTCCTCGATACACAACCTTTGCTCTGGATCTCTCGGAATGGGAGTCCAGACTGGCACTAGAGACAGTCGCGACGGCGGGCCTGTCATCCACTCTGGATGATACCCGACGGAAAGCCATCGCAAGACTAAACGGTCCTGAGTTAACCGTTCCCACTCTTGCATGTGGTCGGCTAGCCGGCCTCCCACCGGTCCAGCTAGGGACCGCGGTGGACACGAGGCATGCAAGAGCGGCACTGTCTCCGTCGCCATACACACCGGAGTGGTTCTTACCGCGGTAAGCGTCCCGTCAGGACCGATAACCACGCCCAGATCCTCGCGCGCCCCGCCCCGCCCCGCGCGCACCTCGGTGCGCGGGCGGCTGCCTGGCTGACGGCGCCTGAGGAACCTGCGCCCCCCTCGCTGCTGGCCGAATCGCACTCGGCCGAGGCCGACGCTGCGACGGTGGCTGGCCTCTGACTTGGCCAGCACCACCTCGAGCCTGCAGGGGACGATACGCAGGGGCCGCGGCGCGAACGTTAGCACGACGCAGCACCTCAAACTGCTCGCGCAGCGCCCTCTGGTTATTCACCAGGGTGACCGTCTCCTGGAGGTGTCGACATCCCTCACCTCCAAAAAGACCAGGACCCGTCATAGGCGTACGCAGTAGCCTATTGTACAGGTCCTGAGATGGGCACAGATTGTCCAGGGCAAACGTGCGTCTTGCCCGGACACTCCTGGTCACCGCCCGAGTCATACAGTCCAGCGCCAGGTTAATACCATCCTGGATGGCTCGCTGGACCGTGACCGGACTTGGCTGGCGCGATGCGGATGCCGTTACTACCCCCTGTAACAGCTGGGAGACGTGGGACAGAGCGGCAATCGAAGCCCTCCCACTCTCCTCCGCATCACGCAACGCGGTATTCGCCGAACGCAACGCGTTCGAGCACAAGACCCCCGTGTCAGAACGGGAGCCTGGCCGCGCATCCTCACCCAAAGCCACGCGGTCATCCACGCTGGGCTTGGGTACCACACCGTACCGCTGGTAATCCAGGGGCACGATGCGACAACGCCTGGCCACCTCGCGAGGGGCCTTCGCGAGACGTCCACTCGACTTAATGGACGACTCCGCCGCCTTGAACATGTCAACGACGTGCTCCGCCAGCGGCAGAGAAGGCATAGCGTTAGCAGTCGGTTTCCCAGCTAACCACGGCCTGTGGTCACGCTGGCTAGCCGACTGCTCCACGGGCAGATCAGGCCTAACGCTCACCAACCACTGGCAAGCGTCAGACCAATCCTCCTCCGTGGCTAACTGCGAGCGCTCTACAAGACGGGGTCCTTCGTCTTCCTCCTGAGCGCAAGCAGCAGAGCTTGACGGCGGGTACGCTGATACACCTGGCAAGCCAGGGAAAACATGCGGGCCTGACAGCACCGGCATGACAATATCACTGGTTTGACCAGGAGCAGGCACCGTGGCAGAGCGCAGGGTATATACCGCCCCACCACGGGCCCGGCCAGCACCAGCAACACCCTCGGCAAGCCGAGGTATGCGGTACCGCTGGCCATCAGCAGCGCCCTGGGCCACCACCTGAGCCGCGGACTCTACTCCAGGGTGAGTAAAACTGTGGAAGAAGCCGCCTGTATTCCCCGCGAGGGGTGCACAAACATCTTCATCCATGTCCACGTCGTCAGACGGCGACCCTAGCAGGTAATCCTCATCACCCTGGTCAGAAAGATTAGACCCCGGGTCAGCAAAGAGAGCTAACCCGGGCTGACCAGGAACGGTGCCATAGGAGGTACTGGCCACCGCGGCGTGCGGATACCCCTGGACTGATAAGCAGCCCGCGGGTTCCAGCGACAACCGTCCACGGTCCCCTCTCGGCGCGGCAATAAGCCTGCTGCCAGGGTCGTGGAACGCCCCCTCTAATGGGGCCACCTCTGAATCGTCGAACAACGGAAGCGGTCTAAGGAAAACCGATCCAGAGGCGGGGATTACCTGCTCCGAAGCCGATGATGAGGACAGTAAAGGATTTGGTCCAGGAAGCATGCCACGAAGCAACCCTGGAACCAAATCCTTTATTGTCCTCTTCATCTCTCCCAACATCTCGGTCCGGAAGGCCTCCATATCCACCGCGGACGAGACCTTCCCCTTACCCTTCCTACTTACAACCTCTCGTTTCCGCTTCTTCTTCTTCTCCTCTTCTACCACCTTGTCCGTCGCCTGTAAGCAGCACAAGAATTCGGACATTAACTCGCCCCCCCAGTGCTTACATATGTCACAATTAGCCAAGGGACCACAAGGGCTACATTGATAGCAAAGATGAGGCCAGAACTTATCATGTAGAAAACGTCCACAGGACGCGCAACCCGGTCCCTGAAACAGGGCAAAGGACGAGGAGTATGAGCAAACTAGTTAAGCTTAGACACTCAAACCAACTCAAAGAGAAGGAAAACGATCATAAAGATCAATATACATCAGAAACCAGCATAGCGACTTGAATTGCTGATAAATACATAGCCAGGCTGATTATGACGTCATTAATCCCGTGACAGGAAAAATTCGATCCCAACAAAACATCCAAGTGCAAGGACGAATTGTATGCTGAATGGATACGTCGACTACACAACCATCAGATACACATAGATAACTCTTTTCTGGCTAAAATGTTAATTATCTCCCTTTGCTTACTATAATTAACATCACCACATTATCAATAACTAGATACCTGACACCTTGTATAGACAAACCATCCAACGTGACGAACCGGAGTACTCCACCACCTGCACGCCTCTTAACTCTCTCCACCTCATGGGGAAGGAATTGGATCAAGAGGGCAAAGTGAGAAGACCTTTATACTAGGCCTCCAACTCTGTTAGTAGGAAATGGAACCATGGTGGAGAGAAAACTAACTCTCTGCTGCTGTGATGCCACCACCTAGCGTCATACAGACCTGTGGACATAAACAGAAAGAGAAATTAGCCTTAGGTAGCACCGAGTTGACATAAACCAACTAACCAAGGCGCTTATCACGGTAAACGCGAGTCCCGGAAACACAATACACCGGGAAGAAAAACTCGCTAATTTTACTAGAAGTCACCTGATTTAAAGGTCCTAAGTCCCCCTTTGGCGAAGTGATCCTTCCTGCCATCCAAATCAGTGACTATCACTCCAAAATAACACCACTTAAACAGTTTAAGAGTAAGAAAAAGCTTTTGCACAAAAAGACATGTGTGATCTCTCTGCCAATAATCTAGCAAAGAGGTAGTGCTAGTCTGCGCATGCGCGGTGGTGGGGCTGGCATCCGCCAGACTACGCTCTGACTCCCTGCCCAGTAGGGGCACCTAACTGTTTTAAATCTGAGTGTTTATTGAGTGAAAGCCAATATTTAGCAATATCAAAAGTATTAGGGAGGTAAGTATACTCTTGAAGTGAAATTCCACCTGCCCATTAGGGGCACCTAACTTTTTATAATTCTGAATATTATTGAATTTAGAGCCGATATACTAGTATATCAAGAGTGTTAGGGAGGTAAGTATGTTCTCATGATGTGAAAATAGTTACCATGTCAGTCATCCAAGTGATACATTTTAAGCGAGACGCCCATAGGGCCTGTATGGCTCACCTGCAATCTCAGTATTTGAACCAGAAACATGAGATTACAATATTTGGGCTGGAACTAGTCTTGTACGAAACAGAAACGCGAAAGCTTTGAGTATTCAGGGCAGGATTGAAAGAATTTGGTCAAAACAAAGGAATGCATCATTGCCAGGGACCTGACCATCCTATCAAATGGACAAGCATCAAATTCTTACTCAGCAAGCCACGATGAACGCACGCATGCACACATACAGTTCTGAGTTTCATCTCTCCTATATTTTTCCCCAATCAAAAAGCCCCAATTTTACTGAACTACTGATAATATTCACATACATGTACCTTTCCTCGGTGAGGCGTCTCAATTCTAATATCCTATTTTCCTCCACTGCCAAATTATCCTGCAAAGATAGAAACAAATGTTCAGCTGTGTAAAATGATATATACATGTAGTTATATGCATTTTTATGGTGGACATATAAGCAAACAAAATCCTATGGATGCTAAATCATGTGAAATATTCTCACTACATGGCGTATTGCTTCTTCAAAACCATCTGGTTTAAAGGAGCTAAAACATGAACCTTGACTGAATGTTGTTACGCTATAATCTATGCTACAAACATGTTTTTAGAGCATCCAGCATTATCTATAATAATTACGTACCATTAACTCTATAATCGTCAAGCCAGTCCTAACTGAAGTCCGCGATGGTCTTGAGAAATGGCTGTTTGCAGATCAGGAAAGATTATGTTTAAAAAGATGGACTGCGTCCCATGTGTCGAGCCCTTTAGTTTTTCCGTTGAAAAACATTAACATTTACTAATTCTTGTTGCAAAATTAGCTATGTCCAAACCACATAAAAAGATGGAAAAGATTGAAAATCATTTTAATTATGATGCCGACCAGATGCAATGATGGTATAGATGAAATCCCCCCACAGACCCCACCTTGTGGGTTGGTCTGTTGTTTTATTCACCACTATAAAAACATACTTACCATTCAATCACTACCTGGTAAATCAATTATCTGCATTTAGCTACCAGAATAAGATTTTTATGCTTGCATACACTCCTCCCCATGCCTATTCCTATAAATATGTACCATCAATCAGGCTACTGGTTAGGTCCATCTCCAGTATATTAACTGATATAGACTGGCACCAGTCTGTACTCACTCCATAGTGACGCCTGTCACTAAGCTCGCTTACACATGCGCACTGGAGCCCAAATAGGAAACAGATTCACTTTTCTGAATTTAAGTGCCAAATATTATAGGCCAATTCTCAAATCAATTCCACGCGGGGTGGCTGAGACCGGGTTGTAGTGATTGAATGGTAAGTATGTTTTTATAGTGGTTAATAAAACAACAGACCGACCCGCAAGAGGGGTCTGTGGGCGGTTGTTATTACACCACAAAAACATCCATTACAGTTCAATCACTACATGCTAAACCTGTAGATTTGGGCAGTGCCCCACCTAAAACATAGGTGGGAGGCGATTTGAGAATCAACAAACAAGGATAAAAATCAAACCAATCTTATCCAAATGTTAATAACATAACATAATAGTGCATTTAAATCAATCACACCGTGATTATCAAATAAGGAAAACTTGAACTTAAGAGATAAATAAAAACCAAAATAAATTCTCACCATTTCTTACAGATGCAGTCTTAACAAAAATGGCGAGATGTGCTTGGTAAATGGTCTTCGGCTATTTTGGTTAAAATCGTAATATTACGAAAGAAGGAGGCTGTTGCACTCTGATCTTTCAGATAAAAGGTTGTAAAAGAGGATTCAGATTTCCATCCTGCAACCTGCATGACTTCATCTAAATACGAACCGACAAAAAGCGCAAAAGAGGAAGCCATTCCTCTAACATCGTGAGCTTTAATATGGGAGAGATTAATTTGTTCCAGAGAAGCAATCTCGTAACAAAGCTTAATCATCTCCCAAATCCATCAGTATATTGTAAACTTTGAGACCGGCTTAGTTAACTCTTCCGCATAAGAAAACCATAAAAGGGACGGATCAAATCTTTTGAAATCAGTTCGCTGTTTGTACATTCTTAATGCCCTAACAGGACACCAGAGTTTGTCGGAAGGCGAAAAAGACGATAATGATTTTAAAATGATCGGACTAGCAGGAAACCGGTTAGACTGAATTTTAGATAAAAAATCCCATCTGGGATAAAAAAAACTAAACCGTCTCCTGAAACTATAAATCTCTCCCTTTCAGCAGAAAAAGCACTTGAAGAACCAAAGCCAAGTTCCATGAAGGTAAAGACTTAGCTATCGGAGGACAAATATTGCCTAGACCTCTAATAAAAACTATTAAAGGTCTTAGTGTCCTTGACATTGGCATACAGAAGGCAAGAAAGAGAAGATGCCAGAGAAAAACTAAATCCCCTAACCGTATTAGCTGATAAATGTAAGGAATCAAAGAGATATGTTAAAAAGTCTAATACTTGGGGAATAGAAACAGAATCGGGCACGAGACCTTGATCTGAACACCATTTTCCAAAAATTATAAGTTGACACTTGTAAACTCTGCAGGTCGACTCTCTTCTGGAAGAATCGATAATTACTGGAGATCTTGAAGAAACTTTATTCTCGTAGACTTTAGTTTCGATATTCTCCAAACACACAGACTGAAGATTTCTGGGTTTGGATGAAGACAAAGACCTCTTACTTGAGACAGAAGATCCTGGGAGAATGGAAGAAGATGAGGGAAATCTACCAGATCTAGAAGGTCAACAAACCAAATCCTCTTTGGCCAAAAAGGAGCTATTAAAAGAATCTCGCAGATTTGTTCTTTGACCTTCTTCAACACTAACGGAATCAAAATCGTTGGAGGGAACACATAGACGAACATTCCTGTCCAGGACTGAGACAGGGCATCCACTGCCAGGGCTTGACTGTCTGGAAAAGGAGACATGTAAGAGGAGATCTGAGCATTCAGAGATGTCGCAAACAGATCTATCAGAGGACGATCCATAAGACTGAAAATCACTTTGACAACCGACCTCTTTAACTGCCACTCTGTGTGGCCGAATTTGCTGGGATGTGACAGTTGGTCCGCAAGAAAATTCAGACTGCCTGGGACATGAGAAGATACTAGAAGAATCTGATTCTTGCGACACCATAAGAGACGGTTCCACACTTCTAGACAAAGGAGGGATGACCTTGTACCCCCTGCCTGTTGACATAAGAGACCACTGTCGAATTGTCCGACCGAATCGAGACTCTGAGACCTATCACAAGATCTGATCATGAAAGGAGAGCCTTCTTGACAGCACACAATTCCAGAATGTTGATATGAGCTGTCGACTCCTCCAGGGACCAAAGACCGGAAACAGACAGAGTCCCAGACCACTCCCCATCCCTCCTGAGAAGTTCCTGTGGAAAAAAAAAATCGCCTGAGGGAGGACTTTACCAGTGGAACACCCACCAGAAGCAGAGAACGATATTTCTAAAAATCTAGAAGAGGAATCAAGTGTTCTCTGATGGGAATCTGATGGTAAATAGAGTGAACTTACTGCTTCCAAAGAGACATTAAATACATTTGGAAGGATCTTCTCATCAGCACCGCCCATGGAATAACATTCTCTACGCTGACCATCAAACCTATCACTCTTAGCAGAAATCTTGCTCAGACCATGGAAGAAGAAGACAGGATTTCCATTGCCACAGATAAAGCCTCTATTCTTGGATGTGAGGGGAAGACTAGACCGTGGGCCAGATCGAAAGAAACGCCTAGATGCGTGAAGATTTTAGAGGGACCTAGGCTTGATTTCTTTAGATTTAAAATCCACCCTAGGTTGCATGCCAGACTGCAAACCTCTGGAAGAATTCCTGAGAGAATTGAGGAAGACTTGCTTTACTAACCAATCGTCTTTATAAATGTGTAGATGGATAGAATGATGGTGTAAAATTCCTGCCATGCCTGAGACTAGGCGAGTAAAAAGAAAAGGAGCCGTGGTCAGGCCAAAAGGCATGGTGCGAAACTGCCAAACTCGATCTTAGAAAGCAAATCTCAGGAATTTTCTGAAGGAAGGGTAAATGAGAACATGAAAGAAGGTGTTATTTTGGTCAATGGAAACGACCACATACCATGATCTAGACTGGAAATGATCTGGGAGATGGACTCCATCTTGACTTGGGAGGAAGAATCATGAGATTTAATCATGTCATACCCCCTTATTAAATTAAAATTAATGCAGATTTGAATGTTTCAGAGTGAATAGAGATCATTTTACTAAGATTTAATTACAGGGTAGGAAATCCTACCCTAGGCTGAACGCTCTCATGTATGTATAAATTCCTTAGAATTAACAGCATTCTCAAAGAAAACTAACAAGTTAATGACCAAATTGTCAATTCAAAGGACCAGAGGAGACAAGAAAGAAGAATTAGAAGAGGAAAGAGCCGACACAAAAGAAGGAAGGTCTGTAGAAAACTCGTCCTTGAAAGGAAGAGAAAGAGTCTAAGCAATCCACCTATGAGCGAGGGACCAGTCATCCGAAGAGACCCTGACTGGACAAAATATCCTCAGCCCTGACCGACAAGGGAATAGAAGAAGGATTAGGAGATGGAGAAGAAAAAAGATGAGAAGAGTCACCAGAAGCCATAGAATCAACAGTTCAAATAGAAAGAGGAGAGCAAGGCCTCTTGGAAGCTAGAAGAGAAGAAAACTGTAAAGAATCAGAAAAGGATTGATCAGAAGGAATGTGAACACATACAACATCCTGACCAGAGGACATGGAAAGTGAATCAGGCCACTAGCGGAAAAACTTTGAAAGAATAGAGAAAAAAGCTGACATGAAACAACGAACAAGGGACGAATCCCTAAGAACAGAAAACAATGAGAAAACCAGACCGTAATCAACAATTAGAAACTCAAGCTCAAAAGAGAGAACCACAGAAACAATCGGATCAAGATGATCAAAAGAGGAAGAAGAGGAAGAAGGAGGAAGAGAGGAATTAAGAAGAATGGAAGATGAAGAGGAAAGAAAAGGACCAGAAGATCCCTGGAAGAGGATTGAAAGAAGATGAAATATGGGAAAACCCCAGAGGAGAGAGAGAGAGAGAGAGAGAGAGAGAGAGAGAGAGAGAGAGAGAGAGAGAGAGAGAGGGAGAGAGGGAGAGAGGGAGGGGGGGGGGGAGAGAGAGAGAGAGAGAGAGACAGACACAGAGAGAGAGAGAGAGAGAGAGAGAGAGAGAGAGAGAGAGAGAGAGAGAGAGAGAGAGAGAGAGAAGAGAGAGAGAGAGAGAGAGAGAGAGAGAGAGAGAGAGAGAGAGAGAGAGAGCATGACATTATCATCCTGTAAAGACGGATGTCATTGAGTTTGATATGCTAATAAAAGGAATGATTTATAGAATGATAATGAATCTCCGGGAACAGCTGGATGTTAAATACACAAAACACTGATACATGATTATGATTAAACACTACGGGATGAATCACGAAACAAAATGCTGAAAAACAGAGGCGATATAAAATCAAAGCAAAAAGACTCACCTAAACCATGACTGTGACAACGCAGAAGAAAAAACTTGGCTTTCACTCCTTCTTCCTTAACCGTAATCCTATTTCTCTATTCTCAGCATTTTCTAGCTCTTCCCTATGAATCCACTACTGAATCTTTTCCTTTCAGCGCCTGTCAGAATTAGACTAAGAATTACGCTAGAAACAGGGATTTTCTTCAAGAAATTAACTCCCTTTGGATAAAATAAATATGTCAACCTGCCGACATAAGAGGAAAAAGAGCGCAAAAAAAGGCTGAACGGCCCGAAGACAACTGGCCATCTAAAGTTGGATGAAATTAAAAATAATGTATCTAGCGATAATGCGTAGAATACAGACTGACTTATCAACTGCAACAAAAAACCCATCCGGCAACCAGTCGAAAGTCTTTAATTACGCTGAAATGTTTCATTGATAAAAGAATAAATGCTGAATATCTACGACTCCAAGAGAGACTTCAAGACTGGCAAACTCTTAGCTATAGGCGACCTACGGAGAATCTTGACGACCGGTATGACCTAAATACTGGCATTAGCATAAGGCTTTTGGACGTTAGCTTCCGCCTCCACCCTCAAGTCTAATGTGGGTTTGATCCGGTGACCTGCACGAGCTCACCTTCGAGAGCTTTGTCGCTCTAGACTTTTGTTTAGGCAACCTAATAACCTGCATTGACGTTAGAGGGATCGGTTTCCCCCATTTGCGGGAACGCCCGCTAGCCCTCGGGCTATCGTCGGAACTAGAAGAAACTTCCTGTTTCTTGGCCTCCATGATGGCAGAAGATATCCTTTCGTCTAAAGATTTAGTCAAAACTGCAGCGAAGGATTCAAATCTCGCAAATAAAGCTAACACAGTTTCCGAATTCGCCGAAGAGGCCCCCCCCCCCTCCGTTGCTGCTGGAATAGACATATTAGAATATTGCAAAAGACACAGCTTTTGTCTTACTAGCAACGGAGGTAGGGGAAGGACGACCAGAGGGCAGCGCTGTAAGGATGAATAATCCTTAAAGAAAACTTAGATACGAACGCAGACCACCCTATGCAAAACTATGTTTTCTATCATAGGGAAATAAACGTAATTCCTTGTAAAGCACTATTTTTTCTTTTAACTGAAAGTTATTAAGGGCTGACTGGAGTAATAGAGTGTTTTTATATGATGATGACTTAGGCATATTAAAGTTGTTACCAGGAAAATAAAACCCACGAAAACCGGTAACATTTATATACATAGTTCTAAAGTTCAATATAACCACGAAACACTTCTGAAAACATAATTTTGGGAGGATAGACTTCATAGTAGGCATATCTTAGAGTGAGAAAGTCCTTCAATAGTAAGCTGACACAGTGCAGAGCTATAAAAACTTTCTGATAATATTTGTGCAGTTGTTCTGCTTGCAGAATAATTGAAAAGTGAATCTGTTTCCTATTTGGGCTCCAGTGCTCATGCGCATGCGTAAGCGTGCTTAGAGACAGGCATCACTACGGAGTGAGTACAGACTGGTGCCAGTCTATATCAGTTAATATACGGGAGATGGACCTAACCAGTAGCCTGGTTGAGGGTCCATATATACAGGAATAGGCATGGGGAGGAGTGTATGCAAGCATAAAAACCTTATTCTGGTACTAGCTAAATGCAGATAATTGATTTAGCAAGTAGTGATTGAACGGTAATGGATGTTTTTGTGGTGTAATAACAACTCTATAATTTTATTAAGATCGGATAATCCCTTGACGAATTAACAGTTTATTGAAAAACTAACATTTACCTAATTCTTGTTGCAATATACGTCCAAACGCTCTAAAAATATGGCAAAGAATTATTTTAATTATAATGTACTGGATGGTATTGAACAAATCTGTACAGTTTTATTGAGATTGGATAAGCTCTCGATAAATTAAATGGCCATTGAAAACCTTTAACATTTATCTGCACACCGCATGTCATTTGGATTGTTATGTCGAGCCATCCTATGCTTTGCATAGGGCTCGACAAAAAAAATGGTTACAGCAATGACTGGCTCGATAACCATGTCAGTAATTGCAGTACTAGTAAATTTAAAGCCTCTTGGTCTGCAAATGGATATTTTCTAAGAGAAAATTGAAATATTCTTGACAAAAATTGGACGAAGAAAGGCTTAAATACTTATGGTAATTTATTATAAAGATCTCCAAATTTACTGGAGAAATCACCTACATATTGAGATGCAATGGTCACATATAGTGGCTATATAAGAGCCTCAGTTGCATACGACAGTGATTTTGTGTACATGATTTCCTATAGAAGCAGACCAACATTCGACAAGCATCTGTTATTTTGGTGAGCACTCATTGAAAGGGTTAATCTGTTCATGGTGAAGATGGCCAAAACCTGTCTCTGTTCTTTGAGGAATTCATTCCAGTGGTAAATTAAGTCTTCTCTTGGCTTCTAGATAAACATTCAATTAGCAAATATTATAAATTTTCCTGACCAAATTTCGAAATTAACTAGCACAATGAAAACAGTTCATGGATACACCCTGTCACTCGCCCATATATTCCATCTGATGTCAATCATAATCAAAATAAGTCAGTCACTTATTAAGTGACACTATAAACACATCAATATCAGTTCAACACAAAAATCGGACAATTTATCACTTTTCAATTGTATGTTTGTAGCGCAATATGACATAGCCAATCAATGTAATTTTTGTATTTATGAAAAGACATTATTTTTAGTACTTAAATAGTAGGTAACTGTTTAAATTATTATTTGTAAAGGACATTTACAGTTTATCCATCCATCATATGATGTCATAATCAACTATGTGACGTGTAGGATGACGTTATAATAAATTTGGCATGAATGGCACGACTTAGTCCGTCCTAAACGCTTAATACTCTGACACATGTACGAATTGTGTCTTTACTATTTAATAAACATTAATTGTCGAATATTATGGCAGCAACAGCACCCAATCAAATTAGTTTCAAAATATTCAAGATATTACCTGAGTGTATAGTTTTCTCGAAATTGATAGTCAGGGCAATCGATCTCAACATGGGCGCAGCGTGGGCGGAGCTTAGCTAGAGATGGGCGGGACATAGCTAAACTTGGAAAGGTCCATCACTGTTTGATTGCTGAAAGATTCTATGCATGTGAAGTTTTGACAACAATTAAATTGTTTAAAACTGATTTGAATGAATGTATGCACGAGTTACACATGCATACAAAATGGCTCGAGTTTAGCTACAGTACAGCTTACAAATAGCATGTTTCCAAATAAAATCAAATGTACTGTTGAATATTTTGCATTTAATTTGAAGTCAATTTGCAAATTAAGTCCAAAATATTCAACTAACTAGGTAACATGTTTCTGTTTTTGTTTTGCAAACATGTTCCCAGAGCTGTATTGTAAAAGATGAGTTTATAAATAACATTGCCCATTTTAACTTTTCAGACAGATACAACAAATTATATGCAAGAAGTGAGAACAATTCACCTTTCCAGAGCATCCATCCATCATCAGACATCATAATCAGCTAAGCGGCGTGTAGGATGACATCATAATCATTACGTCATAAATGAATCTATTTGACCCATCTTTAACTCATAATAGTCTGACACGTTGTACAAATTGTATGCCTCTACTATTTAATAAACATGCTGTTGAATATTTTGAAACTAATTTGAATGGCAGCAACAGTGCCCCGTCAAATTAGTTCCAAAATATTCAAAAGCCTAAACCTGTATAGTTTTCTGGAAATTGATAGTTAGGGAGTTCAGAGATTGATCGATCTCAACACGAGCGAGGTGTGGGTGGAGCTTAGCTAGAGATGGGTGGAGCATAGCTAAAATGGAAAGGTCCATTCTGTTGCATGTTTCAGGATTAATTTCACAGAAAGGTGTTGCTGCCATAGCAGGCAGTAACAACCTCAAGTCAAATAATTTAGAAACATCCAATAGCTTTCCTTGTATAATGGATGAATACAATCTGTCACTCAAGTATATGATGTCATAATGTATTATGTAACGCGTAGGCTGATGACAATCAAAATGCGCAATGAGTGATATAGCTAAGTCCATCATGAACCTTTAAAAGTCTGTCATGTGTACGAATTCTATGTTTTTACTACTTAATTTCTATTTTGTTGAATATTTTGAAACTGATTTGACTGGGTGCTGTTGTTTCAATAGTCAACAACACCCAGACAAATTAGTTTCAAAATATTCAACAGCTTACCTGTATAGTTACCGTGATATTGGGATTCTAGAAATTCAGGGTTGGATTGATCCAAATATAGACAAAGTGTGGGTGGAGCTTAGTTAGAAATCGGTGGGGCATAGCTAAAAGTGGATTCATCAATTGCATGGAATTAGGGACAGTGGAAATCATAGATGAAAGTTGGGTTAAACTTATTCCGACGTACCTGTTTCCGCTTCTTCTTCTCCAGCAACCTAAAGGAAAGAAAGAAACAAAGTTCAGCAAAGACAGGAATGGATGAATCAGATCTGTTGCTCAAGTATATGATGTCATGTCATGCGTCACAATACATAGTGACGCATCTAGCTTCGTCATGAACATTGAAGTCTTCAAGTGTACGAATATGTCTTTGATGGATTTACTATTTAATAAACATTCTGTTGAATATTTTCAAACTAATTTGACTAGACTGGCACTGTTGCTGTCATATGCAGCAACAGTACCCAGTCAAATTAGTTGATGCGCTAAAAACATGTCCATCATGGACCAATCAAAATAGAGTGTGTTTGGCAGGCATATTTGATTTTTTTTAGTTGGTGGGTTTTGAAGCCACAATTTGTTTATATAGTTTTTGAGATATGTTGATTTCAAATTTGCAACTTTCAAAACTGTCGGATAAACGGTTTGGCGGCCGTTTTGGACCATTGGGAAAAACTCCCATCCTATAAAGCAATAGAAAATTTAAATGGTCTTCTCGAGAACCACTTGGCCGATTTCAATTATATTTGGCAGGAAGCATCCTTAGGGCATACAGATCCAAGTTTGTTCAAACGGAGCCGATCAGCCAATTTGGCCAATGGCCATCTTCCATTTTGTCTGATTTAATTTGACTGGGCATGCAGCAACAGGTTCCAGTCAAATTAGTTTCAAAGTTGGTTAACAAATAAAGGGATCCATTTCTAGCTAGGCTCAGTTAGTTGGAGAGTGCTAGGGCTGGGCGGTTTGGCCTAAAAGAAAACCGGTGACGGTATCACTAATTAAACCGGTATTAACGAAATACCGGTTTACGGGGTTAGAATGATCGAAAATAATTTGAAATATGAAAATATGCCGTTTTCATTAACTACAGTACATGTATTTTGCGATTTGACAACTGACGTAAATCGCCACAAAATTAGAGCGGTAACTACGTACAACTGCTCACTTCGACACTATCTATCTCAAAATAGTAGTTAAAATAAATAAAATAAATAAAGTCTGGTTCATGTGATGTCGTGAAAATAACACTAAATACTAAAATGTTGATTTTCAACACTGTTATTACGTAACTATTTTCGAAAGCGTAGTAAAATCTAACGCGTGTAAGTAGGAACCCGGATATGAGAGCGAGTTTAGGCTCCTAGTAGAGTACCACACATACGGTTAGAGTTCGTATAACCACCTACAGTATGATCTAGTCTAGTAAGTCATGTGTTTGTATTCGAGTACTCAGTATTTAGTATAATACTCCTCAATAAACTATCGTTCAAGCGGGTGAATGTCATTCAGCACGTAACTAAAGAGTAGTCATTTCCCGGAAATCGCGCCTCAAGAATTCTCACAAAAAATGTGTTTGACTATTTTAGAGGTTCATGTCATATAATAAAGAGATTATGATAATTTGACAACATAAACGCGATGATTCGTGAATCTAACTTAAATCTACTTAAATCAACACTCCGTACTTGAAGCTATACGAAGACGAAAAAGAACGGGCCATAAAACAAAACGATGTGATTCTAACGCCTATCGAGCAGAAAAGTCACGTGATAAAAAATACTATGAATTTCATTCATAAAATCGATAGTAGTGAATATCCCAGCGGAAGAATTTGTTAACAACCAATCACATTACGCCTGCTCGTATTTGAGAGGCTAAGAGGTGTATTTTATTTGTAACTACTCCGCCAACGTAAGAAGCGACTTAATCGTTTTCATTTCTCGGGCGTTCAAACAATTTGTTTCATATGTTTTAGCACCAGATGGATCATTTTATGTTTGGCTTGGGAGTTCATTGTATAGCGTTGTTGTTTTCGCAGCGCATTTCTTGATTTTTTTTTGTATCATGTCACATTTGGAATCCTAATTAAACATAGTACAAACCCGAATTGAAAAAAGGATTATTTGTTGCAAAGAAGAAATTTAGATTTTCAAATTATTCAATCTTACATTGAACCCGCAGAGCTTACGTCATGTAAAATTCATTGCTGGCAAATCAAATCATTTTTTGCCGAGGGTCATCCTCGGCCGATTTGTTGGGATTTCACCAACACCCTTGCCTTCCCACGGCTAATAGTTATAGATGACTGTATTTTATGTCTCTAGTAGCAAATGGTTACACTAGATGATAATATTAAACTGCAAGTCAAGAACAAACTAGTTTAGGACAGTCACCAGATTATGCGCAATGGCGATCTTACGGACGGTTTTTCTTCTTCTTTTTTTTTCGTAATGGTTTTTAAACCGTTGCCATAAAAAACCGTGAGACGGTGTGAAACCGGTATACCGCCCAGCCCTAGAGAGTGCACACTCTGGGTAACGTTATGTAGCTGATGCATGTTGAGTATGTCTCACGACGCCTAATGTAAATCATCTTAAGAAGGTACACCGATACAGGTTTTCATCAGTAGCATACATACATACAAACGGCCGGACGTACATGCACACACGCACCAAACGCACGCAAAGTTAATATATCCATTATCATCATATTTATAGAATAGATAATTTATCAGGATAGGATATAATTTTGATGTATTCAGCCTCAACGTTTGTTCGTTATTTACTGTAATTGTCATTGTATTTATCACTGTTTGCCTGCCAGTTTGTGTACATTAATGATGTTGATGAAAGTTGTTTTGCTGCTTTGTGGCAGGATTGTGCAGCACAAGATTTTGGTTGTCAATGTCAAACTAGTGTGTGTTCAAATCAACTTTGTAATTATATTAAATTGACTTTCATCAGCATCTGTAAATAGTTAACTTGTTGTTCATCAGATTTTTCGCAATGCAGATGCGTGTTGGACTTTGACTCGCAGCGGTACAGGCTGGCTTGCTATATTTTGATGGTGTCATAAAAATACTAAATATTAAGTTATAGCGCGCTAGGCTCGAGCACAGCCACTATTGAACCAACCAGTATGCAGGTGTTGTTTTGATTACGCCTGCAATGTTTTTTGTTGCAGAATTCGTTACCACAGTTAACCATTTGTTTGACCATGGCGCATCAAGGGAGAGTTGAATGTAACCTTCTAGTTATGTAATAAGGGCAGACTATAATCTCGCAACAAAATCTGTCCTTTTCTGGTTAAGGTGTAACCAAGTTCACTTTTAAGAATTTTTTATAAACTAAAGTGAAACTATTCTGCTACATCAGAAATTTATTGACAAACTATTCCACATCAGATTTTGTCATTTTGCGTGCCTTTCTCATGATTTTGAATTCGGTTAACGCAGCCATATTTTTTATGGATCAACTTCCCTTGAACAAAATTTAATGGCCCTTAGTCCCTAATCATATCTACAAAATTTTGGCCCGAAAGTTGTTTTCAGGAAAACTAGGTCGTCCAAAATGGCCGCCGAACCATTTGGTCAATCAAATCGTCTTGAACAAACTTGGCTTACCTCTTTCCCTAGATGATGTTTCATGAGTTTTGAATCGATTCCCCAAGCGGTTTCGGAGAAGATTTTTAAAGACGTTTCCTAAAATCGGCCTAAATCCAAGATGGCCACCAGCCAAATTGGCCGATCGGCTTCATTTGAACAACTTGGATTCCTATGCCCTAAGGATGCTTCCTACAAAATATAATTCAAATCGGTCCAGTGGTTCTTGAGAAGTCGTTTAAAGGAAAAGTTGCCGGATGCCGGATGGGCAAACGGCGAATGGTCGCCACAGCATAAGCTTACTTGGCCTTTCAGGTCAGGTGCGCTAATAAGACTGAGGCAATATCAAGCCAATGACTTTATCGCTCGTAAGCCCCCTCCCCCACCCCAGTGTAACACATTAAAAAAACCTGTATATACAATAAAAATTGTAGTTGGAATCTAAATACAAAATAATAATAAAGAGCCTTTATATGAAGAATACGCTACATGTAGAACAATCATGACAATATAGTACAAAAAATAGATGTTGTGCCGTCCTGTGTTTATTTACGGATGTCTGTATAATTAACTATCACCCTATATATTGTAATGTTTTGTTTTTTGTGTAGGGGGGGGGGGGGGGGGGGGTTCCCATCGATTCATAGGCTCTCCCACTACCAGACTTTTTCCGTATGGCGTTAACAATAGAAGGGGGAGAGATTGACGATATAGCCGTTCTGCCTTTAATGGACTGCCCAATTGTGATGTGTGTATATTCACATGAACTCACATGAATCCTCTTCTGACAGAAGGCATCAAATGGCCTCTGGCGTCAGTTCTGGGCTGGATGGCTGATTCAGTTGTAGTTTGTCACCACATTCAAGGTTTGTTAGCATTTCTTTAAAGAAAATGGGATGAAAGATTGAATCAGATTCGAAGTTGAATAGCAGTAGGTGTTTACTCCATAGGTGGTCTAATCTGGATTTAAAAGAGTTGATAGAAGGTGCATTGGTAATGTGTTCAGGTAGTTTGTTCCATTGGTCTGTGCAGCGCAGTGGAAATGAAAACTTTCTGATATTTAACATAGCTCTGATTTTCTGAATTTTTAGGCTATGACCTCTTGTAATATACTGTTATTGTCCAAAAGATTGATGAGGTTTGATGGCGGTTGATCATATTTGTTGTGAAGTATTTTATATATCTCAATCATATCACCTCGCAGTCTTCTGAATGTGAGAGTTGGTAATTTGAGTTCTTTTAGTCTTTCGTTGTATGGTAGGTTACGCATTCCTGGGATAAGTTTTGTGGCACGCCTTTGAACATTTTCAATCGCATTTATATGTTTTTTGAGGAAAGGCGCCCAGACTACGTTTGCATATTCGATATGAGGCCTGACAAGGGATTTAAAGAGGTGCTTGAAGTTGTCTTTATCTATGTAGTTAAACGTGCGTCTAATTAGTCCCATGATTAGATTGGCTTTGTTTATTTTTTCATTTATATGTTAGTTGAAACTTAATTTTTCATCAATTACGACCCCAATGTCTTTTTCGGTGGGGGAATACTCTAGAGTATGGTGGTTCGAGTCCATTGTGTAGACATGGGGAACTGTGGTTTTGAACAAATTCTCATACTTTTACATTTGTCTGGATGGAGTTTTAGGAGTGAGTTTTCAGTCCACAGGCACATAGAGTCTATATCTTGCTGCAGCGTATCACAATCTGGTTGACTAAGAATTGATTTGAATAGTTTTGTATCGTCAGCAAACAGGAATATTTCTGACCCACACTTAATTGCATCAGGCAAATCATTTATATACAATATAAAGAGAAGTGGGCCAAGGACTGAGCCTTGCGGTATGCCGCTGGTCACATTTAGTAATTTGGAGTATGTTCCATTAATGACGACTTGTTCCTTCCTCCCGATTAGAAATGATTGGATCCACTTTAATAGTTTTCCATCAATGCCATATGCAGTTAGTTTTTTAAGAAGACGTTTGTGTGGGACTTTATCAAATGCTTTCATAAAGTCAAAGTAGATGACATTGATCATCCCTCCATTATCCAATGCCTCCAACTATTATTGTAGTACTGTTAATACCTGAAGCACAGTAGACCGGCCACTTATAAAGCCAAGTTGGTTATCTGACAGCATACAGTTGTCGGTTAGGTGTTTCATAATTGAGTTTTTTACAACTGATTCCATTACTTTGCACACTACCGAAGTGAGACTGATAGGGCGGTAGTTATCAGGCTTTCGTTTGTCACCTTTTTTTAAGAGAGCAGAGATATTAGCATTAGCCCAACTTTCTGGTATTTTGCCTAAATCTAATGATGCATTAAAGAGAGTGGATAATGCATTACTAAGAACATTATGTAACTCATATAATAATCTGGGGTGGATTTTGTCAGGTCCTGGAGATTTAGAGGTTTTAATTTTGGACAGTTTAGTTTACAATATCAGGTGTGATGATATTGTATATGACATTATCATCAATCTCTCCCCCTACCAGGCTTTTTCCGTATGCCGTGACCAATAGAAGGGGGAGAGATTGACGATAATGTCTTGTATATTAAGCATGAAATAAATAATCTTGAATCTTGATGATGATGATGATGATCATGATGATGATGATAATAATGTTAGTTTACGAAAACGGGTACCATTTTAATTAAACCTCTATACATCTGACTAACAATAGATTTTTTGCAATTCCATTAGTGTCTTCCGCATCAAAAAATTCATCCGCCTCGCTGTCTGATGACAGCATAATGAGAATCTGTGTGTATTATGAACAAAATTGTGTTGACATTTCTGACATATTTTCTTCTTCTGCTTGTTCGGTAGATACCTCCTGTCGTACGAAAAACCGTGGCTGGTAACAGCCACGTAGAAAAGTAAGTTTGTTTGCTATGAACGAATGTTTTACGCTCATTTATAAGTGCTGTTCAATTTAAATACAACCGAAATATTTACATGTGGAACATTTTGTAGATTGGATGTAGTATGGATATATTGCGAAGTCAGGATTTCTGATTTTAGAAATATTGTTCCAGTCCTCATTTCATCATTACAATTGGTGTTCATTTTGAAGGCAAGGCCTCTGTGGACTCCTGCTGTCTAAGACAGCAACAGCCTTTAGCGGCATTGTTTCCAAAATATACACCAGCTGACTGGCTACTGACCCTGTACCAATATCAATATCTGGATAAAAATGGAATGTATAAGTTTTGTAAGCGGCCAATCAACAGTTTAATGATTTTATAACAAACAGTAAAGAAAGCATTGCACTCTCACTCATGCACGCAAACACTCGATCGATACTGAAGAACAATGACAAGTTAAATAATTTCCTAGATATGAGTGCACACGAGTTTGGAATTATTGGAATTACAGAGACTTGGCTAAAAGTAAACTCACCTACTATTCTAGTTAACAAGAATAACTATACATTTATCGAAAAGCACAGATCTGACATAATTAACAAGGATGGTGGAGGTGGTGTAGGCATGTACATAAAAGACAATATTCAATTCATTTTGCGTGAAAACTTTTCCATAATGGAAGAATACATTGAAACAATATTTATCGAAATTCCGATTCAAAAAGGTAGAAATAAAATTGTTGGCACAATCTACAGGCCTCCTGACAGTGACAACAAACAATTCATTGAAGCTTTGAGCAGAATTCTGGATACAATACAAAAGGAAAATAAAACAGCCTACCTTATGGGTGATTTCAATATTGATCTGCAGCAACAGAAATGTTGTCATACCAAAGACTTCATTAACTTATTAAATACCTACTTTTACTATCCGACAATAACTAAACCAACTAGAATGACAGAATCTACGGCGACCGTCATTGACAACATATTCTGCAATAATATTAATCGCAATATCAGTAAAACTCATGTCGGAATTTTTGTAACTGATATCTCAGATCATTTACCTATATTTCTCCTAGAAAAACAACAAACATACCAGAAACAATTCAAACAGGAAAAATTTAAATGCAGAGATTACTGTCAGGTCAACATTGAAACATTCAAAAGATCTATGTCAGAGGTCGATTGGAGCATAGTAACAGACATTCAGTCTTGTGAGCATGACTACAACAAATTTCATGACATCTGCACGACTATTTTTGAACAAAGCTTTCCAATGAAAGAAAGTAAAAAATATAAGCATAACCCAACTAAACCTTGGCTTACAAGTGGATTAATAGCTGCCTGTCATACAAAACATCAGCTCTACTTAACATTTATCAAGTGTCAAACTAATTACAATGAAATTCAGTTTAAAAAATATAGAAATAAATTAGATCAAATAATAAAAACAGCTAAGAAAACATATTATCACAAGAAATTTGAACAGTCCAAAAATGACATAAAAGAGACATGGAAAACCATTAAATCACTTTTAAACAAGACCAATACGGCACAACAGACACAATTTCTTCACAAGAATAAGGTCATTACCGATAAATTCGAAATTGCCAATGGATTCAATGATAATTTCGTAAATATAGGACCAGAACTTTCGAACAAAATTCAATCAACATCCGAGAAAAAATTTTCTGATTACCTTACAGGCAGCTATCAATCATCATTCTTCGTTAACCCTATTAGCACTGAAGAGATCTTTAACGTTCTAAACAAACTCAACCCAGCCAAAAGTGCCGGAATCGATGGTTTTAAGTGGCGCATTTATAAAACCTGTGTTATGGATATCCTTATCCCACTTAGTCACATTTGCAACTTATCCCTAGCACAAGGCATTTTCCCATCAAAACTAAAAATAGCACGTGTTACACCAATTTATAAAGCCAAGGATTCTACTAACTTCTCAAACTATAGACCAGTCTCCATACTTCCACTTTTCTCCAAGTTACTAGAGCGCCTTATGTACAATCGACTGACAAATTACCTGGACAAAAAGTCAATTTTATACAAATCGCAATATGGATTTCGTGAGAAACATTCAACAATGCATGCAATAGCCGAAATGACAGAAAAAATTATTGAATCACTGGGAAAAAAACAAAGTATAATAGGCATCTTCTTGGACCTTTCAAAAGCTTTCGACACTATCAACCACCAGATCTTACTAGAAAAACTTGCCTATTATGGTATAAGAGGCAGTGCACTCACCTGGTTCCAGAACTACCTAAGTAAACGAACACAATGCGTACAATATAATGAAATATGCTCTGAAAACAGGCAATTAACTTGTGGTGTTCCTCAGGGATCTATTCTTGGCCCATTGCTGTTTCTTCTTTACATGAATGATCTACCTAACATATGCAAGCACATGTCACTAATACTGTTCGCTGATGACACAAATGCTTTTTGCTACGATGACAACATAGACACCTTATACAGAAAAACAAATAAGGAAATGGAAGAAATTACTGACTGGTTTTCAATAAACAAATTATCGCTGAATGTTGACAAAACAAATTATATGTTATTTACAAACCTCAAACTAAAAAAAGATGAAATTCCAAAAATCTACATAAACAAAAAAGAAATTGAGGAGGCCCTATTTGCCAAATTCTTGGGAGTATATTTGGATAAACATTTGACCTGGGCTAAACAAATCGAGATGGTAACAGCAAAGGTGGCAAGAGGCATAGGTGTCATACAAAGACTAAAACCTTACAAGACACCAGCTACAATTAAAACTCTATACTGCACCCTTGTTCTTCCGCATCTCACCTACTGTAACGCTATCTGGACGAATACACAAAAAAGCAACCTAACAAAACTACAAAGTCTACAGAAAAAGGCACTAAAACTCTTTTCTAAACCAGCAAAGGGCCAGAATATATTCAAGTCAGAAAAGCTATTAAAACTAAAGGACATAGGCAAACTACAGATGTATACCATTGTAAAGGAGTTTCACCACAATACATTACCACAATCCATAGCCTCCAATTTCACACTAAGCACAGACATCCACAAACACAACACTAGGACAAAACACAATTTACACACTCAATTTACATGAACAGAAATAGGAAAACGACGAATTACAATAGCAGCCACAAAACTATGGAGCAGCACCAGTACAAAAATACGCGATAGCATATTAAACCTGAAATCCTTTAAGAAGATTGCCAGGGAATCTATGATCGACAAATACTAAATTAATATATTTATACCTGATGGTCACAGATTCTCTGCTAATTAATAATAATACAAGCCTAATGACATTCCACCACCACCACAACCACTATAGATAAACTAACCTAACCTAATAATTGAAGTAAAAAGTCTAAACACAAACATACTTCACAGTTTACTTTCACTACTACTACACCTAAATAACCCACAAACGATCAACGCATCTATTGATTCTTAACAAACTCTAACCATCTCAACTTTATATTACAGTGATGAGCTCTTCCCTGCGCCCCCCCCCCCCCCCACCTCAGTAGCATACAAAAGTCCTATATAATAATAAACCACTCCAAACTAAATTTAAATAAAATGAGATAATGATGTAATTAGGGAGTATATGTATAATATATGTTTAATTAAGTCAAGTTAAGCAAATATGTATGAGTGTATTTAAATACTAATGCCATAAATATGTGTTTGAATGCCGTGAGTTTTATGTTTGTGCACATAGTGGCATATATCTATGTAAACATCAAAGAAGGGACAGCCCTACCCACCCACTGCCTAATGGAAGACATATATGTATTAAATACTTGTATATATGATATATATATATCAAAGTTTATGTCCGAACTCCACAACACAAACCAAAATAGTCCTGGACTTTCATATCAAGGTAACTTTTCACCATTTTGTCACTGTGCCACTGTCTTGTGTGTCGTATATATATATATGTCAATGTATAAATGTTGTAATGTGTGTAAGGAGTCCATCACTCAATAGGCCATGCCTTTGATGGACTGCCTGTTTAGATTGTATTGATTGTATAGAAAAAACCATGAAATAAAGCAACTTTGAACTTGAGTTCTCCAACTTTTGACTGTTCTTGAAAAATGGCTATTGACCAAAATTTTGAATCATTGCTTATAAAGATCGAATCCCAATAGAAAAAGGAAAAAATAAAATAATAGGCACTATCTATAGTGCACAAAACAGCGAAAAAGAAAATTTATTGATGTACTAGGAGCAACCTTTGCTGACATTAAAAAAGAAAACAAAACAATCTACCTCATGGGTGACTTCAATATTGACCTGATGGAACAAAACTGCTCTCATTCACAATGTTTTACAAATTTGCTAAATGCAAAGATTTACTGAGTATTCGGCTAGAACTATTGATAATATATTCAGTAATAATATCAGTTCCATCAACAAAACAAATTCAGGAATTTTCGTAAAGACACATCAGATCACCTACCAATTTTTATCCTTGCAAAACAGTCAAACTACAGTATACCATTTAAAAACGAAAAAATTAAGTGTAGAGAAATGAATCAGGTCAACATTGAAAAATTTTAAAAGACCATTTCTGAGGTAGACTGGAACGAAGTGATAGATATAGAGGCATGTGATGATGCCTACACCAACCTCCACAACATATGCACTAACATCTCTGAGCACAGTTCCCCTATGGAAGAAAAGAAAGTATTCAAGCACAACTCTACTAAATCATGGCTGACAAGAGGATTGATTTCTGCCTGTCATAAACACAGCAACTTTATTTGACATTCATAAAATGTCAAACAAAGTATAATGAGACAAAGTTTTAAAAATATAGAAATAAATTGGACCAAATAATAAAAACATCAAAAAAGAACTATTATCAGAATAAATTTGAGCAATCCAAAAATGATATAAATGAAACAGGGAAAATTATAAAATAACTTTTGAATAAAAACAATAGAAAAGCACAACAGACGCAGTTTCTCTACAATAATAAGGAAAAAATGGATAGCAATTAAATTACATACAGTTTCAATCAATATTTTGTTAACATAGGTCCAGATCTCTCAAAGAACATCATATCTACATCAGGAATTAAATACAGTGATTACCTCACAGATACTTCCGCTTATCAATCCTCTTCATTTTTTGCTTATCCGGTTAACAATGAAGAAATTTTCACTATGCTTAATCCACTTAATCCTGCAAAAAGTACCAGTGTAGATGGGTGTAAATGGAGCATATTTAAACACTGCATATTTGATTTACTAATGCCACTCAACCATATCTGCAATCAATCACTAGTACAAGGCATATTTCCATCAAAACTACAATCTGCAGTGTCACTCCAATATATAAAGCAAAAGACTGGTCCAACTTCACAAATAACAGGCCTGTCTCAATACTTCCACTTTTCTCTAAATTAATGGAGCGATTAATGTATAATAGATTAATCAATTACCTAGAAAAAAACCTAAATTCTATATGCTTCACAGTATGGATTCCGCCAGAAACACTCAACAATGCTCGCACTAGTTGAAATGACATAAAAGTATAATTGAATCAATTGAAAAGAAAGAAGATATACTGGACATCTTCTTGGACCTTTCAAAAGCTTTTGATACAATCAATCACAATATATTATTACGAATACTTGCCTAGTATGGAATCCGAGGATGTGCACTTGCCTGGTTTCAGAGCTACTTAACTGATAGAACACAATGCGTGAAATTTAATGCAACCTGCTCTGAAAACAGGTAATTGACTTGTGGTGTTCCTCATGCGTCAATTCTTGGCCCTCTGCTGTTTTAACTCTATATGAATGACTTGCCAAAAATTTGCCACAATTTGTCACTAATACTGTTTGCCGATGACACCAATGCCTTTTGCTCCGACAAAAACTTAGATATATTATACGAAAGAGTAAATAAAAAAATGGAAGACGTTATTAATTGGTTCAAAGTAAACAAGCTATCATTAAATGTTGATAAAACAAACTACATGTTATTTTCAAAGTCTAGACAATCAAGAAACAATAGTATTCTAAAAATCTATATTAATAAAAAATAAATTGAAGAACCTCCTTTTGCTAAATTCTTAGGAGTTTATTTAGACAAGAACCTGACCTGGGACAAACAAATTGAGGTAGTCACAGTTAAAGTAGCAAGAGGCATGGGGGGCATTCAAAGACTAAAGCCATACCTAACACAAGCCACTATTAAAACCCTGTATTCCACACTGAACCTTCCACACCTCACATACTGCAATGCCATCTGGACTAACACACAAAAAGCCAAATTAACAAAAATACAAAGCATGCAGAAAAAATGAATTAAATTGATCTAAAAAAACAGCAAAGGGTCAAAACATCTTCAAAACACAAAAACTTCTTAAACTCACAGACATAGGTAAGTCACAGATGATAAACATTGCCAGAGTCTTTCATCACAAAATCCTACCTAAATCTAAACACCCCAGCTTTGTAAACAACATCGAAATCCACACATACAACACTAGGAACAAACATGATCTCCACATTAGACACACACGAACAGACACAGGAAACATAGAATTCCAGTTGGTGTCGTCAAAGTGTGGAAGAATATAGATAAACATGCAAGCGAAAAAATACTGACACTAAAATCACACAAAGACATAACTAAAACTAGCATGCTAAATACATACTAGATCTGGAAAATACACTAAACAATTATCATTACATAATGACATGATAACTAAGATCACTCACTTCCTGTAGCATTGCCATAGCTACTATCATAACAACCACCCACTACTACTACTACTGCTACTAGTACTACTACTACTACTACTACTACTACTACTACTACTACTACTACTACTACTACTACTACTACTACTACTACTACTACTACTACTACTACTACTACTACTACTACTACTACTACTACTACACTAATACTACTACTACTACTACTACTACTACTACTACTACTACTACTACTACTACTACTACTACTACTACTACTACTACTACTACTACTGCTACTACTACTACTACTACTACTACTACTACCGCTACGACCACCACCACCACTACTACTATTACTGCTACTACAACTACCACGACCACCGCTACTACTATTACTACTACTGCTACTACAACTACTACCACCACCACTGTAATGTATTCCTATGAATAGGTATTAGGGTTCTACAAGAATACAAGAAGATATTATATTTGCGAATCTCCTCTCCTGTCTATGTACATACATGGACCCAAATACAGAATAACTGGTGACAAGGCTGAGATTCGAACCCACGAGGGAGGATTGGTATAATTACCAAAAGTGGTTGGAAATTTGGATGGCAGCAAACAAAATTGGGGAGGAAGACAAGTTAAATGTGTTCCTCGCAACCATCGGTGCACAAGCATTCGAACTGTTCACATCTCTAGTAACACCGGATGACATAACATCAAAATCATATGCAGAGTTAACAAAACTTTTAAACTTTTGAGTGACCATTACAAACCGCAAAGAAATATAATAGCAGAGCGATTCAAGTTTAACAAATGTAACCAAAAGCTGAATGAAGCAATCAGTGATTACATAGTGAATCTGAAGAAAATGAGTAGAACATGCGAATACGGCTATGGACTTAAAGACATGTTGCATGACAAACTTGTATGGGGACTAAAAAGTGACTCAGTACAGCGCAAGCTCTTAGCTGAAAAGTACCTTACATGGGATAAGGCTTGTGAATTAGCACTCGCGATGGAACTTGCGGTACAGAGCACTTTAGAATGTAAGCCCGACCAACAAACAGTTAGTCGCATTTCTGAAAATACAAAATGTGCGTTAAAATCAGCAAATAAACAGTATAGCAAAAATGTGAGTTCGGGAGCCACTCTAAATTCGAAACCTAACTTTCAGGATGAGGCTAAATCACCGGGTTATCGTTGCCATGGTAACCACCATCCTGAAAGGTGCCAATTTTGTGATAAACAATGCATCAAATGTAACCGCGTAGGCCATATTGGAAAGGTGTGCCACTCTAAGACTCGACCAGTGCAAACCTTGTTGACAGTGACAGTGACAATGACGATGTGACGGATGAAACACTTATGGCTGTCTTTGCAACTAGTTCTGATAAAACATCAGATGAAATTAAAGTTTACCTTGCACTGGACGGTGTCAACATGGAATTCACTGTTGACACCACAGCAACTGTATCTCTGTTATCTGAAGCCCGCTATAACAAGCATCTGTCTCACATTCTGTTGCGAAAATCAAATATTCGCTTAAAATCTTATACAGGTGATATCGTTCCTGTATTGGGTGAAATTTACGTCAATGTAACGTATGAAAATCAAACTGCAAAGTTGCCCGGATTAATTGTAAGTGGTAACCATCCATCTTTTTTGGCTGTACTTGGATGAGAGAAATCTGTTTGAACTGGCATAATATATTTTCTGTCAAGAAATCAAATTGTTTGAATGACGGTTTACATAAACATCGAAATGTGTTTCAAAGGGAATCAGGTCAAATAAAGCATTTCAAAGCCAAAGTCCGTGTTAAGCCAAATGCAAAACTAATTTTCATGAAACCGAGACCTGTCCCATATGCACTCCGTGAAACAGTTGGTAAAGAACTGGATCGTTTGGAAAAATCTGGAATTATTTCCAAAATTGAATATAGCGATTGGGCTGCCCCTATTGTTGTTGTACCAAAGGTGGGACATTATTTAGTAAACTTGACCTGTCCAGTGCCTATACCAGCAGTTGAAATTAGATCAGGACTCAAAACAGTACCTTGTGGTAAACACACACAAGGGTATGTACATGTACTATAGACTACCTTTTGGTGTCTCTTCGACCCCAGCTATTTTTCAAAATGTCATGGACCAAATCTTGGCTGGTTTAGACTATGTTATATGTTACCAAAATGGCATACTTATTACTGCAAAATCTGAAACTGAGCATTTGAAATTGTTGGATGAGGTTCTAGCAAAGTTAACTCATACGGATTAAATGCCAAACTCGATAAGTGTAAATTAATTTTTGCAGGAGAGTGTAGAGTATCTAGGTAATATCATTGATTCAGAAGGCTTGCACCTAACCTTAGAAAAGGTTGATGCTATTACAAATCCTCCGAAACCACATAATGTTACTGAATTGAAATCTTTCCTCTGACTTTTGAATTATTACGGAAAATTTCTACCAAATTTGTCCACCCTTCTCAAACCACTGCATGACTTACTCATAAACCATTGACTGCCATTTTTGGACCTAAGAATGGTCTACCGACATTGGAAGCTTTGAGGCTTCGGCGGTGGGCTTTGATTCTCCAGGCTCATATATATGATATAGAATATCGTCGTTCAGAGGATCACGCAAACGCAGATGCGATGTCATGCCTACCATGGCAAGAGTCAAATTTCGCAACAGAGGCTGAAATAAACTACTTCTCATATGTTGACAGCCTACCTCTCAGTGCACGAGATATTCGCGAGGAAAGGCGCAAAGATCCTGTACTGTCTCGAGTTCTACATTTCGTGTCTAACGGCTGGCCTAGCTACGATCCTGAACTAACACAGTATTTTCAACGCCGTCATGAACTTTCTGTCGACCAAGGATGCTTACTTTGCGGTCTACGGGTGATCATGCCACCAAAGTTTCGCGAACATATGATTCTGGAGCTGCACGACGAACATACTGGTATTGTCAGAATGAAATCGGTCGCACGTAGCTACCTGGCTTAGACCATGATATTGAACTCATGGTGAATAAATGTTCTGTGTGTCAATCAGTAAAAAACCTACCTCCAACTGTTCCACTTCATCTGTGGAAGTGGCCAACACGTGTGTGGCAATGCGTTCACATAGATTTTGCGGAAAGAAACAAACAAATGTATCTAGTCATAATAGACAGTCACTCCAAGTGGTTGGAAGTCTTTCCAATGACCTCCATAACCACCTCAAAAACAATTGAAATCTTAAGAAATTTGTTTGCTTCTTTCGGCTTACCTGAAGAACTTGTTGCTGATAACGGACCACAACTAACGTCAGTGAAATTTAAGCAATTCCTGACCAAGACCGGCGAATATGCAGTTGATCATGATATTGAACTGGCTATGCCATCAACATTTGGTGAGTTTGATGACAGTCCGTCACCAGATTTGTATAACTTGGTCCCTGAGGATCCTACTCCTAGCACATCAGCAGCAATTCCTACCACTACGCCTGTGACTGTGCCTAGTCCTTTGTCAGCAGGTGAACAATTAGATGATCAGCAAATGGTTGCTGAGCCACCTCAGCCACCATCCACCGAGAGACAGTATCCAAGTCGTATTAGAAAGCCACCAGTAAAATAGAATCTGTGACATTTGCATTAAGAAATCATTAATCATGGCTTGATAATTGCTTTTTATTGCTTCAGCTTATGAACAGTATAATTTAGTCTTATAAGCATTAGTCAAATATTAAGTGGGGAGGACTGTAATGTATGTCCTATGAATAGGTACTATGGTTCTACAAGAATACAAGAAGATATTATATTTGCCAATCTCCTCTCCTGTCTATGTACATACACGGACCCAAACACATAATAACAACTACTACTACTACTACTACTACTACTACTACTACTACTACTACTACTACTACTACTACTACTACTACTACTACTACTACTACTACTACTACTACTGCTACTACATCATAATGCATTATTACAGCTATCGCGACTACTGCTTCCTTCAATCTGACGCACCTCAACAAGTGCTATTACTAAATAGCAACCTATGGGTTGAGCTGGGGTAATTGGCATGAATGACAACCCCCCCCCCACCCCCGCATAGAAAAGCACAGACAAGAATAAGCAGGGGGTGGAGTAGGCATCTATATAAAAGAAAACTTACAGCATACTGTAAGGGAGGATTTAGCGATGATGGAATAATACATAGATGCCTTTGTCATTGAGATGCCAATGAGCAAAGCGAAAAATAAAATTGTGGCAGTTATTTACAGATCTCCGAGGTGTGACAAGGAGAAATTTGTCAAACCACTAGATAAAATTTTACAAAAAAATTCACAATGAAAATAAAACAGGCTACATTATGGGAGACATCAACATTGATTTATTAAAAGAAAATTGCTTTCATACACAACATTTTCTCAATGTATTAGAGGCCTATGGCTTTTATCCATTAATTACCAAACCAACGAGACTTATAAAGAAAACAGCTACCATCATCGATAGCTTCCTCACGAGTAGCACTGTTGATAAAAAACCGAAGATATGTATCTTCATTACGAACATATCTGATTATTTACACATATACTATTTGGAAAAAGAAGATGCAAAAAAACCACATTCTTATAAGAGAACATAATTTGTCGAGACTTTGGAAAAGAAAATAGTGTTAAATTCAAAACCATTATGGCTAATACAAACTGGAATGACATTATTAACTGTCAATCATGTGAAGATGCCTAAAACCAATTCCATACTATATGCACAGATCTTTATGAAAGCACCTTTCCACTAAAAAATACTACAAAATTTAAAGCGAACCCCCACAAAGCTGTGGTTAACACGGGGATTGATAGCTGCGTGTTAAAAGAAGAACAATCTTTATCAAAATTTTATTAAACATTCTACAGAATACAATGAAACAAATTATAAACAGTATAGGAATAAATTAAACCAAATGATTCGAACAGCAAAAATAAACTATTTTCATAGCCATCGCAGATTTGACCAGCAGAAAAATAACATCAAGGAAACACGGAAATTAATTAAATCATTATTAAACAAACAAAACAGTAAATCAGAAACTTCAAGATTTATCTATAACAACAAAGTTGTAACTGAAAACGAAGAAATGGCAACAAAATTTAATGAAAATTGTATTAACATTGGTAGCGAATTATCGAAAGAAATCCAAATTGACCCTCACGCAAGTATACAGGAATATTTAACAGGCTGCTATCAATCTTCAATTTTCCTAAACCCTACTAACCCAGAAGAGATTTCTAAACTACTAATGCAAATTAATACTAAAAAAAGTGCAGGTATTGATAACTTTAAATGGAGTATCTTTAAAAATTGTCTAACAAAGATACTAATTCCTTTAACTCGCATATGCAATCCGTCCCAGGAGCAGGGGATCTTTCCATCATGGTTAAAAAATAGCACGCGTGACACGCCTATACAAAACTAAAGACTCATCTGACTTCACTAACTATCGACCGGTCTCAGTACTTCCACTGTTTTCAAAACCTTTGGAGAGACTTTTCTATAATAGATTAATGAATTATCTAAATAAGTACTCAATAATATACGAGGCACAACATGGCTTTAGAGAAAAACATTTCACGATGCTGGCCCTCATTGACATGCTGGAAAAGATTTCAAATTCACTAGAAAAAAGGAACACATCCTTGGTATTTGCTTAGACCTTTCGAAATCTTTCGACACAATTGATCATGACATCTTAATACAAAAATTACCTTACCATAGAGTAAGAGGAATTGCATTAAAATGGCTAAATGGTTACTTAGGCCATAGGGTACAATGTGTATAATTCAATGTAGTCTGGTTTAACAAAGAAAAGCTGGTTAGTGGTGTTCCCCAAGGATCAATACTTCGGCCCCTCTTGTTTCTGCTCTATATGAATGACTTACCTACTGTCTGTAACCACCTCTCACTAATATTGTTCGCAGATGATACTAATGCTTTTTGCCACCATAATGATATAGACACATTGTACAAAAATGTAAATGAAGAAATGGTTGAAGTAATAGATTGGTTCAAAATAAACAAATTATCATTAAATGTTAAACTAACTATATGCTTTTTACAAAATCTAGGACACGCAAATTACCAAAAATCTACATTAATAACCAAGAAATAAAAGAGACTGATTTTGTTAAATTTTTAGGGGTTTACTTGGACACAGATCTGACTTAGCAGCTGCACATAGATCGAGGTAGTGACATCTAAGGTGACAAGGAACATTGGCATCATTCGAAGGCTTAAACATTACTTACCGCCAACCACACTAAAAACATTATACTGTACTCTAGTACTCCACAAATGATGGTTTGCAACACTGCCTGGACTAATACACACAGCCATAAATTTGCGTGACTAAAATCACTTCAAAAGAAAACTATTAAACTCGTCTCCCAAACAGGATGGGGCCAAGATATATATAAAGGCGAAAAATTACTAAAACTCGTAGACATTGGAAAACTGCAGCTATATACAATTTTAAGGGATTTTTAATGGTAATTTATCAAGCTCACTAGCAGGGTTCTTTAACATAAATACAGAAATTCACTCATATAACACTAGAACATGTCACAATCTACATATAGCATATAACAGAATGGAATTGTCCAAATCTAATCCATCTATACAAGTCATAAAACTATGGAACAATACAGACATAACCTTACGCACATAAATCATTACACAAAACTCCTTTAAGAAGACCTTCAAGCAGAAAATCAAATAATTGTTAATACTACATGTACATGTCCTTATCCCTTTTTTCATAAACAAATGCACAGAAATGTATCTCAATTTCAACACAATCACACAGAAACCACACCCCAAAACCTTTGACATTTTTGGTTCTGTGTTTGTGTTAAAGAGTTCTGTTAGGCAACCCCCCCCCCACCCCACCCCCCATGACTCTGTCCTTAACTGTGAGCATATCTAGTTACCATATCAAGTACAGTGCAGCTCTTGGGTGAGTGGGTATGCCTCCACAACAAAAATAGAATATGTCAGTTAAAACAATTTGAATACCATGTAAGAACTCTTCTGCACAATAGAGGCGAGGCGATTATAGACACTGGTTCTTTCAGTTTTCAATTACAATTGCTGCCATAAGCAGTAACATTGTCCAGACAAATTAGGTTCAAAGTATTCAACAGCTTACCCTTATAGTTTTCTGAAAATGACTAGTCAGGGAGTTCACAAATCGATCGATCCCACCACCCAAGGCAATATTGCTAACAGCTGGATAGTTTCTCTATTCGCTAACCCACCCAACACCCCAACCATTGTTATGAATAACAATCATACAGCCTGCTCAGACATCGAATCTACACCAATTCAATTCAAGTTTATTTCGATAACTTCCTTGAAGTACATGAATATATAAATTAATGTATAAATGATAAAATTACTCTTTTACAGATACACATATTATTATAATTGAATTGAATTGTAACATATGTAGACTGTTCAGAGGTGTGGAGCCGGGGTGGGTCGGGTTATAGTTAATCAGATGAAATATTTTTTCACAAGATTATGTTAAAAAGGGGAGCGTGGAGTGGCTGTCTAAGAATCCCATATCGTTATAGCCCCAATATGAATCTGTTAACTGAGGGTGTAGATGTGTTGGAGTGGGGGTGGGGTGGGGTGGGATGCAGCTTTAATCGGCTGAAAAAACAAAAGATTTGATGTAACAAGCTTCATTGCAAATTCCCACGATGTATAGCGATAAGTCTACAATGTAATAAATTTATTGGCTAAGCTTTTGACGATGGCATCTTTTTTTGTTAAATAAACCAATGCCGATATAATTGAAATTGTGGACACGCCATGCACACAATGATACAGATAATATATACAGAACTCGCCACAACGAGGCGATAATAGGGGCTGTACTGTAGCGCCATTATATATTATATATATATATATATATATATAAGTCTGATAAGTCGTGGTTCAATTGAAATACAAATACAAAAATCCAATTGGAAGTTTTTTCAATTTCAAATAATTATACATTGGTATGCACGTGCGTGTTTGCATGCATGCGTGCACGCATGCGTGCATATGTGTGTATATTTGTAGTGCGGGGGTGGGGGTGGGGGAACGCTACGATTGCCGTCAATACTTATGTTTTTGAATTCAGCATATTACATAGGATAAACATATAGTTTCTGTTACTAGCATAAACAAATATTCAAAGTTCTGGAGATCCACGAGTCTACGGGTAGACTGATATCTTATCAGTCACATCAATGCTTTTCAGCATCAGACCTATCATCATCATCACCACCAGAATCATCATCATCATCATCATCATTGTCATCATCAACGTCGGCATCTAGATTGTTGCTTACATACTCCATGTTCAGAAATTGTCTTGTGCGAAACACTGAGAAAACTGCCTCATCATATGTGTACTCCTTGGTGATAAAATATTTAGTTTTCCGACAAATGATTTTAATGAGCGTAGAGTTCTGTAATCTTCTCCACTGGAGCATTATGGCAGTACACTTTGTAACTAAAGTATCAGCATATACGGAAATAAACATGTTGTCTATACCTTTGGGGGTCTATGTTCGTGTCATCAACCTCATCTTCTAAACCTGATTGTTCAGCGTCTATGTCCTGCTTACTATTTAGGAATATGGCAAAGAGCTCCTGATTGCCAATGACTTCTTTTTCATCTTCACCTTCATCATCGCTCTCAGACTCCGTTGAGTCATTGTCTATGACTTCACCTTCATTATCGCTCTCAGACTCCATTGAGTCATCACCAGCTTCACTCTCTGACTCCATTGGCTCATTATTTTCACTCTTCATCTCTGTTATTTCTTCATCCTCACTGTCTAGATTTTTGCTATCATCATTGCTATGGAATCAACTCTTATGTCGCTCCAGGTCATGCGACCTAGCAACAGTTGAATCACATTTAACACAGTTTTGTCTTGGCATATTGATTATAGAATAAACCGATTATTTTTAATCTGAATTTTATTGGTGAAGCTTTTTTTCAGGTTGTAGTTGGAGAAATCTTCTTACTGCCTAAGGTTACCCTAACTACTATGTAGATAAAATACACATCCGACCCTTTTGGCTGTTTAAACTATAGTGAAAAATGGGGTTGAATATGAGACATTTTATAGAACTGGGTGTACGATCGTACCCCCACTCGGTCGCATGTATAAATGTATGGTGGCAGGCTGCACGCGTGGCTGCAAATCTGTATGGCTACAAGTGGGGCCACAAGGTCACATGTGAGGATATGGGTCAATTTCAGGAAAACGTACCAAATGGTGTCAGAGGTCTTTGTCAGCAAATATTTGTGTTATACCTACGAATTTGTTTATTATTAAGCTATCTTCAGTAGTGGCAACTATAATTATGATTAGATACATATATAAAAGCAATGTGGGTGCTTAATAAGAATGTGAGAATCACTCGTGAATCATGTCACCCCCCTCAAAGATGGCATGTTAGAAACTAAAACATAAAAATTTGTAGATGATATAACTTATATTAGCATCTCTAGTAAACAATAATGTCACAATAATCAGTGCCAAGTATGTGGGTATGGGCAAAAGAGAGGCTGTAAAATTTCCTTCCATCATAAAATTTGTAGTAGACAGAAACATTTTCTAAAACTCATGAAGGAAACTTTTTGTCAAGACCCCCACAACACATAAATATAGCCATTCTCTAATATGTGTGACAATCAATCCAATAGAGTTATCGCCCCTGCTATAGCTCTCCTTTAACATTATCTTGCAAAAACGGGCACAACATCACAGTGTAACTACATAAGCGAAATTTGATATCTGAATCATGTTACTTTGAAGAATAAATTATTTAGATGTCAAGACCAAACGCTCGCCCAACTTTGCCCAAATGCATTTATCCATTCCTATAATAAATTTTAATATTTAGAATGGCAGTCTATTTTGATAAGCATATCATCATTGCATCCACTGAGAAAAACAAAATGGCAGCATTGACAAACACATCATATTGGCAAGACCACCACAGTCAAGACCATCACATTCCTTATTTTTAAGTCATGGAAATGTGCACATTTCCTTACATCAGAGATGCCTTATGGTTTTATGTGTCCTACTAAAGTATTTTGTGTTATCAATAGACCTTCCTTTGTACACTATCAGGGAAATTTGCATTTTTATGTTATTTCAGGTCAAGACCATAACATTTTGTTAAGACCGTCACATACGTCAAGACAATCACATTGAATTTTTCACTTGCATTCATACAATTTACCTGTACAGCCAACGAGTGGATATATTGTTTATTAATTGGCCGTATATTTATTCTTGACCATTTTGTATCACATACATCGGATCTGCATGTTAGTCTTGATAAAAATCACCCCTGATACCGTGTGATGGTCTTGACCAAATCGATGGCAATCTGAGTAACGAGGACATAATTTTCAGGAAATGGATTAAGAGTAAGCATGGCGAGTTATAAAATCATCCTCTCCAACCATGTCAAATGAATAAAAATTCATATAATTATATATCAAAACGGTTTGAAATTTGACATTTCTGAACCACCCTCTTGGTACTTTTTCCTGAAATTGACCCATATATAGGTTTGTATGTATGATGAACCACCACACTCGGGCGCATGTATAGATGTGCGGCCGCATGTGCGACTGCAAATCTGCATAGCAACAACCTGAAGCAACCATTGATGTTCATTTTGAAAATAATATTGCCAGAGCATGTTGATACTAAAGCCAGCAAAAGTTTTCAACAGCACAGGTTTGAACATTTCTCTTTGAAATTTTTTTATCATTATAATAGTTATAGGCTCGTAGTTTGATAATTCATGTGTTAAATATGTGTATTTTGAATGTTTATATATAGGAATCGTATATAGGTTCCTTTAGTTTTTGTTGTCTAGGAAAATGCTAAGTTGAAATAGAGAAATGTTTACCGGTTGCTAGACAGTTAAAGGTCAACTATCAGCATAAAATACAAACAGAAATATAATACGATAACCGCTTTTTCTGATAAATTATTGTCTCATAACAAATAAAATTAATTAATAATAAAAAATACCAGAGTATAATTACAATTTTCAAAAACATTAAAAATAAATAAAATAAAATAATTAAATAAATAAACTAAAAATAATAAGAAAATTATCAAAAAATGTGTAAAATAATACCCACATCAAAAGGTACATCATCACAAGCCACACTTCACCACTAGGCATATAACTTGCACTTGTGCTTCCCAACACCAATCTTGCTTACTTACTAACATTTTTGAAATTATTCTGGTTTATGTCTTTCTTTCCTACAGCTGTCCACTGTCTAATCTTTTCCCGAGTTGCTGTGGGACAGAGAAATAACTCTACAAAGACTATACTAACAATTAGGTTTGTATTTCTATCCTGTTTGTGATGTATAAGCACGATACTAGCAAAATCGCATAATATACTATACACATTATTAAACTGCCATACCAAGCACATAAAATATATTGTACAAGTAAGCAACATGGTATTCCATGACTGTAAAAACCTTGCAAAGCCTATGGAATTTAGATCATCAGATTTTTTAATTGGCTTTGCAAAGAGTGCGACAGAATAAGGGAAGAGGAAGTCTATCGGAAATACCTATCAACACAATCCACAAATCAAGGCAAAGTAATCACTAGCACAGCAAGCCAGAAGCCCAAACAATCAAATCCATCAATTAACATCTCCGCCACTGGAGCAGTTGCTCACCCAACCACGCCAGTTAGTGTGTCAAATTCTCCTCAGGTGTGTATACAATTCCAAATGAGCATTTTTCCACACCAGACATTATGACATCAAACTTGTCAACAAGTACTTCTCCGATTGGTTCTCATGCACAGCAAACACATGTTGTTGAGCCTCCTATAACAAACATACGCCTACCAGATATGACTGATCATGGTAATCAAGAAGAAGAAAAAAATGAAACTATCTTTACTCTACGGATTTTATGTGTTTTAGTTGTAAGAATTGGCAACACTGCCACTGTTCTAACCTGCCAACTTATATGCTGTCCACTCTTACTGCATCCCGGCACAGGTACAGCTGCAGCACCTGTAGCACTATCTCAGACCATATTGCAGAATACATCGAATGGCGTAAAACATCAGAAGACTGTCATGGTGATGAACCAGTACACAGCAGTACATGCCAAGATGGGCCTGTATTACCGTCGCAGCAACCTCTAATGGAGACATCCCCTAAAGTTGCAGACCTACCAACTGCAGAAATCCAACAAACGGTAACACATACTTTTCCTAATGATATAAGCCTGCCAAATATGGAATTGCAGCAAACTCTAACTGCTACATCAACTAATGATGTAACACTAACAAATGCCAAAAAAATCCTCACTGAGCACAACAGTACCTACATCTAATCCTAATATATTTGATCTTGCTTGACAAATAAAGAAATCCAAAAGAGTCTTGAATCACTGAGTTGTCAAGTGAGGAATCTTCAACCCATCCCTAGCCGTGCTGTAGAGTGTAATAATTCATTCATAATTCCAGTTATCAAAGATGTCTCTCCACCAACTTACAGACCGATATCAGTTCTAACCAGCCAAAAGCGAGAATTAAATCCAATACCCAGCAGTGCAGCCAATTCACAATCCTATCAAGCATCAAGGCAATTTCAAGCTACTGGGAAACAGAAATATCTGAATGTAAATACAAACAAGCAAACCTATCAACCTACCACAGGGCATTCTCAAATGAGACAGAAATACACTAGTGATAATATGAACTCCCAAGCCTATCATCATTCAGAAAATGTCCAAAATAAGCAGAAATACAATTACCAGAATACGTACATCACAAAGGCAACAGGTGATATATCTTAACAGAACGTGAACAGCTCAGTATTATTCCGATATAGTTTCCACCATATGGATATATATATATATTAGTACTACTAGACTATTAAAGAATGCGGTCTGTGCTAACAAGATCTAACTGTATTCTACTTAAAGCCAATTATTGTAGTGTGTAGCGTTGGAGTAGAACACTCCCACATCATACTAAGTATATGACTATGGTAGAAATATTGTTACATCTCCCCTTATAAGGAAAGAGAGATATTGTTAGAATATAATAATGAATAGATTATAATAAATGTTCTCGCAAAGAGTCATTCTATTGTTCTGATGATACATGATTATTGTGCATAGCCTTTTAGGTATGCCAGCTGTCTGGAGATGCGGTCACTCCATGTGATAGTTGTAGGTCGGTTAGAGCTGTCCTTTGGTGGAGTTGCGGTGGTTTGAGGTGTAGTATTTTGGCGACCAGTCTGGTGGTTCTCTCTGGATATCTGAGTAGGAGAAGATGGGTGTCTGTGTTGAAGATCTGGTCTTGCATGTAAATGTCTACGATTTCTGCGAAGTAGCTGACCATCACCTATTGTCACATTGTAAGACCTAATGTTCACTTTTTCTTGCACAATACCATGGTCCCAGTTATCACGACCTAGCATCATTGGTTGTATCCTGATATGTTCACCCTTCTGTAGGGGTCGGAAGTCCTTTGCGTGAGCATCATAGGTCCTAATCTGTTTGTTCTTTTTCTTTTCACTAATCACTGAACGTGCTATGCATGGTTCTCATAGAGAATGAGCCATTGGTAACAATGTCTTGGTACGTCGACTGAAGAGTTGCTAGGCTGGAAAGCTGCTACATCCTTCCATTGGAGTGTTACGTAGGTCTAAGAGCGCTAACAATGGAGCTGTATTTGCTTTTAACACTTTCTTGATCATTCTCTTCGCAACCTTCACTGCTGCTTTGGCCTTTCCATTGGATTGCGGACTAGTAATGTGCTTAAAACCATACTGGCTGGAAAAGTTCCTGAAGTCTAGACTATGGTAGATATATCATTACAAGTATAATTCCGATGTCACTCCAACAAGGGACCAGAGGAAACACGTCCTAATTATAGAGAGCTCAGCACTGAGAAAGTTTAGTGGACGACACGTGTTTGTGCTCTAATTGGAGCTCAAAATAGCCCGTTTTAATTTTGCCATGTCTTCGACAGATCTAAACCGATTTAAATTGTGTTCAGAGTTTTAAATTTTAATTCATACCAAAATAGGGGAAACAGTCAAGTATTACGAAATTGCCGTAATTCATGTAACTATATACTTAAGATGCAAGTCTCTACACGCAAACATGCGAGTGCTGGCTACCTCTCATGATCTCACAGACTCTACTATTTTGGTCCTCTTTTTATATGGCTATATACGCGTGCCTTATGCTACCGGGGGAGGGGTGGGGGTGGGGGGGGGTCGAGCGTGGGGTCTACCTGACCAGGCTGTTCCATACCCAGTCAGACTGGCCCAGTCCGTACCCGACACAGTGGTCCGCACTACATGAGAAACAAGGAAGTCGCATGATGCGTATGTCAATGACGCCATCTGCAGTGACATCAGGCAGGATTAAAAAGGTCCTGGTCTTACCTAAAGAGTAAAAAACAAGACTCAAGTGGAGTGACACCACTCAAACATCAAGACGGCTTCACATATAGTTACTCCACCATCAAAGCAGAGATGTTGAATAACCGTTCCACTCTGTTTATACTCAAGAGGACCGAACAAACATACCGACCAAAGGCCCTAGTCCATTTAAACCCCATAAAGCTACAGGTCCAGACAACATCCAAGCTAGACTCCTTAAGGATTATGTTAGTGAATTTGCTACCGCGTTGACCAAAATATTCCAGTATTCCATAGACAGTGGTACGATCCCAGATGATTGGAGAAAAGCCAACAGTGTGCCAATCTTTATGAAGGGAGACTGACACCAGACATCAAACTATAGACCAGTATATCTAAATTCAATCATCAGCAAGCTACTTTAACACATCATTCACAGTAACATTATAGACTACTTCGATCAACACAAGCTCTTAGCCGACCAACAGCATTGTTTCCATTCAAAGTGATCCTGTGAGACCCAGCTCATAATTACCATCAACCCGATAGCAAAGCGTCTCTCTAAAGGACAACAAGTTGATGTCATTTTGTTAGACTTTTCAAAGGCATTCGACAAAGTTCCTTGCCCTCCCACTAACGCTCTTGTATTGAGTTCCGTGCTTGCATGCTTTTGATGTCTATGCTAAGTTCGCAAAACTTCATAAATGAGGTCAGTCAACTACTACCTAATAAAATTGCTCGATTATTATCATCCTACTAATATACTGTCAATCACATAGATTGACATTTGTGCCTCGCAAAGTCTACATCAATATTGGCATGAAGCTCCACCTCTATTTTTAGATTTATGGCGAGATTGAGGTAGGCAGAAATCTGATTGGCTACCTGAAAACAGGCAGTCAACATAGCAAGAAATCACTGGTTTGCAAGTACGGCCTTGAACAGTGAAGTGATACGAGTGGGCATATGTTAGTATGATGCATAAAAGGCCGATGCATAAACTGGATTACTATGGTGTAAGAGGAACCAGATGGAAATGGATTCAAGACTTCCTAACAGATAGAACACAATGTTCCCTTCTAGAGAACAAGCATTCCAGTACTGCCAATGTTATCTTCAGAGTCCCACAGGGAACAGTACTGGGTCCACTCCTTTTCCTCACATTCATAAATCACATACCTGAAGCAACAGTCACAAATTCAGTTATTCCCAGATGATTCATTACTTTTTGCACTATCACAAACACAGCAGATTCGGTTAAGCTGCAGCAAGACCTTTCAGTTCTAAAGCAATGGGAGACAGACTGGCAAATGTCGTTCAACCCTGGCAAATGTACTGTCCTGCATATGATGAACCGTCGTCGAAAAATCACCTTTAATTACCAATTACACAGACACATACTCCAAAAAGAGTCAAAGAGCAACTACCTAGGTGTCACGATCAGCCAGTGCTTACGCTGGAACGAGCACATAAATAACATCACTGGCAAAGCTAGCAGATTGCTTGGATTCGTCAAGCAAAATATATGAGGCTGCAAGCCCAACATCAAAATAGCAGCCTACCAAGCTACTGTGGGACCATAACTAGTATATGCCTCCTCTGCTTGGGACTCCCACAACAAGAACCACATAATAGCCCTTGAACGGGTCTAATGGAGAGCAGTCCGATTCGTGAAAAACAACAATGACAACATGCTGGGCTGCATTACTAAGATGCTTACCGACCTAAAGTGAGAGTCACTTCAACATCGCATAACGAAAGGTTGCCTCACAATGATGTACAAAACAGGCAACAACCTGATTGACATACCAACTGACCAACACCTGCACACTGGTGACTGGCATACCAGAGGAGCCCACGAACTAAGGCAGCTCCAAACCAGCAATGACTGCTATAAGTACTAATTTTATCCAGAGAACAATAAACCAGTGGAATTTGCTGCCACTCTATACAGCTACAGCTGACACACTTGCCAGCTTTAAGATCATGCTGGACAAATTTCCAGCTGATCATTGTGTCTTCGCGTAAGGAATGTGTGAAGCACTATACATAGTTTTAGCTTGAAATGGCCACCTGCCACTGCATCTACATATACACCAATGAGTAATTTACCCTCTCTTAAGAGGCCTTCTAATTGTTTTCGAAGAAGAGGTCATGCCACATGTCCTGTGGTGGCCGACGAGGACGTTCTCGTGTTTAATTTGCAGAGACAAGTTGGATTACACGCGGTACAAGTGCAACACTTTGGGAACGTATGGCAGAGCTACAGATGCATAAAGCCACCCTTAGTGAGTGCCTACTCATAACATGGTGGCAAACTTGTCCGTCAAACTTGTCAGTTACCACCAGCCCATGGCATCACACTAGCAGCTGGTGCTAGGCAGCCTCAGTCTTCGGTGTGATGTTCCGCTGTACTGGTTTGACAAGAGCCTGTTGCTGCTAGAGTCAGCAACGACTCGGAGCAAAATTAGCTTCAAAATATCCAAAAGAATAGTAGTATAGGCGGGATTAGAAAAATACCACAACCCTCCACAGACAACCGTTCCGCGATCCGCGGCTCCCACCACCCTCTCAATTTAGGCCCCATTGGTGGAGGTAGTATCCATTTAGAGATAACACCATCTCTAGGGCACATGAACATCTATAATTCCGTATTAGAGAAATGACTTCCTAAGTATATCTTGCAATATATTTTATGAGCTATTTTATGAGACATCTTATGAAGCATTTTATGAAACATCAACAAACGATCATTTAGACAAACAAAGTCATTAGGTATTCTACATCGAATACGTTGAACATAAAAAAGATCAACATGCCTACCTTAATCCAATTGCGTGCGATAGCGGAACAATTAGGTCTTAGAAGGTATTCTAAGGCATGCAAAGCTGAACTACTCCAGATGATTGCATGCGCCGATGCCGAGGAGTGGCAAAAGCGACTCCCCGCCCTTGGCGAGGAGTGGCTAACGTGACTCTCACGAGCACAACAGACAGGGAGGTTTCCAGCGCTCACCTCTGGTGATCCATGAAACCCTCACAAGAAAGCACAGCTGCTCCGTAAGCTTCGTCAGTTGTATGAGGAGACGAATGTCAGCTTACGGGCCAAAGCTGTAACTCGGATGGCAAGCCATTCACAATCTCGCCTCCCTCTTCTACAGAAAATCAGAAGATGATTGCCGAGATCTGAACCCTTAGCCCGGAGTATGAGGCGAGAAGGTCAGCTGATTCTCATCGAGGGTCTCGGTGAGAGGAAGACAGAGGAGAGAGGATGGTGAACAGTATGCTGGACATTCTTCAGAGGGCTAGAAGGCGACCTTACAGGTCGGATCATGGAGAAGCTGTGGTCCCCGCACGTACAGAATGCCTTCTACCTTCGCTATACCCACATATATCGAATCTGCCACATCGAGGATGGTAGGGTAATGCTCTTCCACAAGAATGCTCCAGGGAATCCCTGGATGAACACACTAGAGGCAGCCTAGACTTGGGTGGAGGGCAGATAGCAAGCCCGTCTTAACTCAGACAATATCGATCGACCCAACACCAAGTGGGCCCTCATCCGATCAATCAACATTGAGGTCAAGGTTGTCATTGACCGCCAGCCTCTGCTAGGGACAGGTTCCCTTCCGGCCTGGCTCAGATGGAGGAAAGGAATGGTGGCACTCGATACCTACAAGGACAACATGTGTCTTTGGAGATGATTAGCAGTCCACCAAGGCGTGAGAGCTGATAGAAGTACAGCTCCTGTGCGAACACTTGTTAGACAGTTCTATGGTCTGAACAGGCCTGTGGCTGATGTAGACATCACTAGACCAGCTGGACAAGGTAGAGTTCTTTGCGAAGACAGGGATTCGCATTTACGAGCCCACCGAAGAGAGTAGCTAGCATTTGACCATGAAACCTGCACACTATCCGACCATCATGCCCATTGGAGTATACGACCACCATGCCTTCTTCATTAAGGACATCTCCAAGCTGGCCCAGACTTTCATCTGTGGGCACTGTCAACAGCAGTTCATGCTGACCGCTGTACAGGGGAAAAAACGACCACCGATTGCCCTGGGGAGAAGATAGCGGTACCGCGTCAGCATACAAGAAGGCTTTCTATCCACCCCAACCGGCCAGTTCAGTGGCTACTCGTTGGATTGAATATGAGTCGAGAAACGCAGGAATTCACATACACCACGCAAAGTGTGGTCACGGTGGCAAGCGTTGGATTGAGGGGGCTCGCGTAGATGGTTATGATCCGACAACCAACACAGTATACCAGTTCCATGGCTGTCACTGGCATGGATGTTCACAACACCAGCAAGGTGAGGATGCCGAACAAAGATACCGCAAGACGGTCATGAGAGACAAGAAACTGAGAGCATCTGGATGCACGCTTGTGGTACAGTGGGGTTGCTGTATAAAATGCTGTCCAAGCGTCCACGCACCGGGGTGGATGGTACCATACCCATACTTTATCGTCTATGACTTTGAAGCCCTTCTAGATGGGATCAAGACCAACCCTACAGAGACTCTCACGATCGAGAGTGCCAAAATACCAGCTCAGTGTCAGTCGACTGCTCCTTAGAGCGTCAGCCCAACAGCGCGAGCTCACCAACTCACCTGTGTAATGCTAACTCTAAAGTGCTGATCTCAGAGTTCATGCAGGAGCTTCCATTATCCGTGAATGTGTCCGGGTGCAGTACTTACCCACAGACTTGGATAAGTTACCTCTACACCAACAATGTCTGATGCATGAGTGGTGTGACCAGGTGCCTGTGCTAGGATTCAGCATGTCTTAAATGTTCGACAGCCCAGATGACTATGAGTGCTATCGCAACATACAGGATCCATGGACCGGCAATGCCAAAGAATGTGCCTACCCCCGAGGCAATGGCTGGAATAGTCTCAGAGATCTTCTCAACTCCATGGAGAGCATTATTGGCGATTTTGCAGGCAGTCTCACCAGCCTTCGTTGCGACTCAACTGGATCCTCGAATGCTTCCAGTTCATACATTGCTTGTAGATCCTGCTGTATAATAGATGACTGCGAGTGCTATCACAACATACAACATTTATATATATGGCTTCTCTGTATGACCTGGTCAAGTCCCTCAACTGGCAAGCCTTTGTCGATAAGCTACCCCTCAGTGCTGGCGCCGGCACTGCAGAGATTAGACAGCAGTGTTCACAGGTATTCGAAGAGGTGTTCATCGATAGTCAGATGAACGACAGTTGTCTGTTCATCTGTCTAGAGTTTGCCAGAGATGTACAGGAGAGGACAGGTTTCGATGTCAGAGATGAAGTCAGAGAGTTCACCCACGGCCTTCACTGCCTGTCTTGAAGATCTCTATTGCCGGCCCAGCGGCTATTATCGTGAGCCTCACCAGCTTCTCGAGGCTGCATGTCATAAGGGTCATAGATTCACCGTGGGGATGGTTAGCCAGTGGCTTACCAAGTAGGCGATGTGGCAGATCTACAGACCTCGTCCATGGCACATTCGGTATGCACACTTTGATGAACCTGTCCCGACTAGAGTCCACCAGGCTGATGTGCTGTCCCTTCCACATGATTGGGTGTCGATGTCGCCAGTAGATACAAGGCGACAGTGCCTCTCATGGATAAGTCCGCGGGTCAGACAGCTGCCGGGTTCCAGAATATCTATGAGGACCCGCAAAATCCCATCCAGTGGCCAGTTCCTGCTCAAGGAGGGAGAAAAGTGGCACTGCAACAGGTATTTCTATGTCTGGTTGTAAGTCTAATTCTGTGAAGTCTTCATTGCATCTGATGGCATAGTACCCTTTCCTCATCGCATAATAGGAAGGTCCATGAGCCAGTGGAGCCAGGATGCGGTACGCATCGTTCACAGCAGATCGTCTTTGGAGGGCAGAAGAATCCAGTTTTACACCGCCTTCAAGAAGAAACCGGATGGTGGCCACACCCTGCTCCCAGAGAGCATGCCGATTGACAGGATCCGACAACTCCTTCGTGATGTCAACATTATCTACGAGTGAGCCAAGGTCCCACCTTCATCCGATGCGGAGATACTGACTGCCTTAGATGAGACCACACCGGCCCATAGTACGAGGAATTATTGACTCGGATGCTCTACCGGAAGCTTGACAGTACCCAGGGCAGGACACTGGATCTCCCCACGACACCCAGTAAGAGTCCTGTAATTCTAGCTCTCTAGAAGGCTAAGGTTGATCCCAAAGTTCTCCTAACGGTAGGGAAGTAGGATGGCGTATTCGATATCCACACTAACCCCGGATGTTCGCTGATATACAGGTTGGGGCCATAGATTACTTCCGAGAGGAGATCGGTACATGTGTGACTGAAAGCCATGAGGCTGGACATGCCACTGGGTTGGCCGCCGGCCATGGCGAAGGTAGAGAGTAGGGGTTGGCTGCTGGCCATAAAGAGGCCATTGAGAACATCTTCAACGAAAGAGGGTGCAAGCAGCTCGAGAGTGATCTGGAGGAATTTTTAAAGTTCCCGAGAAGAACTACCAGAACTACCTCATCAAAAAATACCTCAAGGCAAATGCTAGGAAAGCATGGGCGCAGTGGATCTTCCATGAGAAGTTTCAGAAGACTAGAGCCATAGCATCCAATCCACAGTGGATAGAGTTTCAGAGACAACTATCTGATCCTCAGGCAGCGGAATCTATGGATGAAGCAGCGGAGACCGTGGATGAAGTTCCGCAATTATCAGAGACCGCGAACGAAGTTCCTCAAGCCTAAAAAAACAACAGCGCAGCTGTGCATGTCATCCCGACTGACATGTGAGCTTCCTGGCAGAATTCAACCTGTAGCTGTAGTTTTCTGGTTTCTCCAGAGAAGGCTTGAAGTGTGTGAGCTCCCCTGTCTCCTTGTTGTTAGAGATGAAGATGTATAGATCTGCGACCCTCTGCACGCCTGCGATGAAGTCTTGCTTGGGCTCCTTGAGGGTCAGGCTGTCATATATCATCTCAAGCAAGGCACGACCAATCTTCACGCTAAAGTACAGGAGCCTCGCATTATGCCGGATATCTGGCGATATCTCACGGGTGTACTTCTGAAAGAGGATAGCGACAAGGGTCTTGGTGTGCCGAATGCATCTGGTGATGCTGATCGCTGGGTCATTGATAACTAGAAAAAGTGGTTTAGTTGGTCGAGCATTGACCAGATTCTCCATCAGTGCTTGCAGGTCATGTGTCTTGGTAATTGGACCATTATACCACTGATTGTTATTGTCGACCGCCTCAGCGGCAGAGTCGGACACCAGGAGTATGTATTGAGACTGAAGATGTTCAGCAAGCAGGACCCACAGCAAGATGTTTTTCCCGTTTCATGATGGGGCAATGATCAGCACCACCTGACCGGCATCATTTGGTCTACTACTGTATGGCACTGACATGTTGCACATGCGCATGAAGGATGGCGAGCACCTGTTTGGCTGTAGCCTCGTCTATATCTGGGAGATTAAATGGCAGCACTTCTTGTACCAGCTCTTTTGCCTGCTTTGTGGGTAGAGTTGTACCGCCAGCAAATATGAAGGATGCGATAGAGGCGTCAAGCATGAAATCCCAACAACAGCTGAGAAGGTAACGCAGAGGACCTGTGTCAGTACCCACAGTGTCTAGCCCCTCGAGTATCCGTATGATGCAAGCTTGAGTAGTCATGCTTATTATGTGCCTACCTTGAGATTCTCTCCATCTTGTTGGACTGAGCTCCATGGTTTAAGGAGATCCTTAACCAGGTCTTGTGCATGAGATTCTGCCATAACCTTGATGGCATCCGCCTCATCAACTCTGAGCATACCTCGCATCACTGCCCTGTCTTTCATGCCTATCCCCTTGTATACAGTCTTGGCCTTGTTGAGGGCTGATTCGCCTACCGTGTCAGTGTTTCCGATGAGATCTCTGGCTGGGATGGTACATCAGAGCTCTCGAGGTTCTCCCTACTCATCAAAGTCATGGAAGGAGATGGGGGGGGGGGGCAAACAGTCTCATCTGAACCGAGGCGTGCCTCACCCAAGTGAGCAAGATCACCTAGCTCTTTGCTCTCTAGGTCTGTGAGTCACAGAGACATTGTTGGCGTATACATACGTCTTAAAACTAGACATAGGCTACGATGATCTCGGCCATAGCACTCGTCGCTAGCCCTAGAACTGTGGCTTCCATTAAAGGGATGCATTCGCCCATAATCTTGACGGCAACAGTATAGGAGGCACCACTGATGGTGATCTTTGGGATGGGATGTGTTATTTCTAGACAGTGGTCGACAACCGTACTCACCACTGTAGCGAGGACAGAAGCTCCAGTGGCAGGAATAACCTCATTACCACCTGTCATCTTCACCATGGCCAGATTCACAGCTACGTTACTGGTGACATGAATGGCCAAGGGCTTAGCCTGTGTCAGTAGCTTCTGGGTCTTGCATTTGAGCAGCTTCTCCACCTTCTGGAGACTCGCCTGGCTCTCCGGGAGTTGCTTTACAATCTGTACTGTTGACATCATTGTTTAAGCTCTGAGTATACAACATGTTTAAACATGTACATTCTAGCTCAAGAGCACTAAGCAGATCTACCCAGTCTGCATCTGTTAGCTGATTAGATTTGTACTTGGGAACATCCATACAGGTCTGTGCTATACATAGCAGCTTAAACCATGGACCTACTAGTACTATGTACTAGGTACTATGACGTCTTCCACACTGAATTGAAGGACTATAAGAAGAAGTCACCAGATGAGCTCGCCTAGGTCTCTAACGCTGAGGTAACAAGAGGAGCTGACAGCTGTGAAATTCCACCTAGGGTTTGGTAATGGGCAGATCTGCTTTGTTGAATACCTCATTATGGGTGTCAGTATAGCATAGCAATACTAAGGGATTTTACAAGGATCGGGAGTATCTATCGGATGTGTTCCAGCAGTTGCAGGCATCCATGGCATCTCCCGACTCTGAGTTGAATAAGGATCTGCGCTACTACAAGCTGGAAAAAGGCTGTACCAACAAACCATACAGTCCTTGGGTGTGTATGCTGAGAGCGTGTTTGGGGGCTGTCGGGCAGGCCAAGCTAGTTCAGGCAATCTCAACTATGACTCCCACACAGGATGATCGCATGCTCTATGAGCAGGATTTACTAGTGGTGGAGAAGATGGGTGACGAGCACTCGTAGGGCTATCATCCTGCTAGCACTGCTGGGTGGGGTGGTGGGTGTTAGCACGGGTCTCCGTTTATAATCCAGCACTCCTGCTGTTCCAGTTGGAACTGCTGTTCCAGCAGTCGGAATGACAGTTGGAACGACGGTATGAATGACATGAGCAGCCGAGTTGATGTCAGTGTTAAACCCAAAGTGCACACCTAGGGAATTCCCCTCGACTATCATATTATTGTAGCCCCTAATCTTCAGATCCTCGACATTCACGATCATATTGCTCAGAATAAGTCGTAGGTGTGGAAATATAGTGAAGTCGAGCTTACGACGGGCCTTCTGTAAGGCTTGCTGGAACTTGGCAATGAGGCTACTGGGATCTCCAACAATGATCATGTTCTCAACGAGACTGCTGAACATGGCCTACACCTCTTTTCCACTCACCCCATCTATGGAGTGGCGCAGCTTGGTCTTGGTTGTCAGGAGACAATAACATAATGCTTCTAAGGGTTGGTTGATTCGAACGATCCCTGCTGGTGTGAGCCCTGAGGTTTTGTGTGAGACAAAGTATTTCCACGCCGCTTGATGGTCCTGCCTAATTTTCAGTGGCACCGTGGTGATGTTCTGAGTATCACCGTCGTTTAGCAGGTACACACGTCTAGCCCACGCTGCTCCAGCAGTCCTCCTGATGGGTTGGCTTCCACGCCGATGATGCTCTCGATCCTTGATTTTTCATCCCTTTTATACTACTGGTGACGTCAGAGCCAGGCGCTCCAGCCAAACAAAGGCCCAGAAGTAGCCAATCAGCGTGCTGCTAGAGGTGATGACGTGGCTATCATGTGCACAGCACATTCTCTATTCATTTAATGCATACACACAATTACAACATCAAAAGCAATATTTTGAAAATAATTTATCGGGATTTTCGATGATAACTCAGCCATTTTTGGACCGATTTTAAAATAGTAAAAAGTTCTATAATCCTCGTTTCATTCCAGTCCTGATAGGTACCAGGCATGGTGGGATTTGAATAACGGGTATCGACTTGGTACACTATAGTCATCCACTCTCTTTCAATCCTGCCACATGTTGTCAGGGAAGTTCTGACGCGTGCGCATGCGCACTACACATTTTAACAGACGTAACCATTTTTAATGAAAACCTCTCCTATAGGGCTCATATACGCATACTATTCTACTCAGGTGGGCATGCTTGGAGCGAATCCGGAATGCCTGTTCTGTACCCAGCTTAGCTGGGATGGTCAGTACCTATCCAGTCGATCAGCGACTGCAGCAGGTGAGCTGGTATAAACAGAATGCCAGAGAGGCAAGGAGACGAAGAGACTGTCCAAGAATATGAGAGCTTCATCCGGCAGGAGGAGAGCATCGTAGGGCCAAACTTATATGATTACTTGGATGATGAGTGTGATGAGTCTGTAGAAGTTTTGCAGTGGGAAGAGAAGCGGGTGCAAAAGTATAAATCCAAGAAATTCCACCAATAGCATTCGTACTATCAGTGTGGCAAGGTGAAGTTCCAGATGTCATGGCTGCGAAAACAACTGGCACCTGACATTATGCCTGATGAGGGGTGTTTGAGGGAGGTATGTCTCCACACCAACAAGCTAGTTCGATTCGGCAGGCTTTTCAAGATGAATCCCACAATGACTCATCAGCAGATCCTACAGGTGATGCAGAGCTAGCTTGCGTTTAAGAACTAGGTATACCATGGCTAAATCGGAGTGGTGAAAGCAGCCTGAACTATATCCCACATTAGCACCTGAGGAGGCTGGTACAGTCCACGGCTGGCGACTCCAGCAGATTGACACCATCAGACAGAATCTTGTTTATGAGACAGAAAAGTACAGCAGAACATGCAGGCGATATAAAACAGTCTAGCACGCACAACCTCAGCTGTGGGTGTGATTGGAGCCAGTGCTTGTGTGGCCGCCATTACCACACTCGCTACAGGGGTGGGTGCTATCGTTGCTATCCCGCTGGGTGGTGTGACTCTTGCTGCTACTGTCCTGGCCACTGGCTTGGCGGTTGGACAGCATCAGCTAGATCACCAGGAAGCTGGAGAAGCATGCTAAGTATGTAACACTAGCACAGAGCAGCCTACGGGCTATCGACGAGTCTGTCAGCAAAGCTCTCGTTTTACATAGGAAAGAAGGTTGAGTAGAGGCGGAAAGTGCTGGGTCACTCTTTCCGCAAGGGGGAGGGGATGGTGCTGCAGATGCTGTGTGCGTTGTGGGCACCGTCATAGAAGAAGCCGGGTGCAGGCGGGTGCATGGTGTAGTAGGAGTGTGTTGACGAGTAGAATTGCCACCTGATGTTGTGGTTCAGGGGCTGCAGTTAAGCCGGGTTGTGGAAATAGGCACCGAAGCGACTGTAATATGTGACCATGCTAGTTTGACGGATTCTCAGGCTGCGGGGTATGTTGGTCAGTGGTGGGATTTGTAGATGGAGGTCTGTTTGGGCATCGCTCCTTCCAGTGGCTCGGCTGACCACATCCAAAGCACGCGTTTGGTGGCGGTGCTGAAGCTGTGGTGGATTGCGGTCTAGTGGTGGACTGTATCACTACTGTAGTGCTGAGTGTGGTCATGGGATTGGTGAGTGCGGAGATTTGTTTAGTAATCTCTTCTAATCTTTCGTGCATGTTTTGCCTATTGCTGTTATTGTGCTGGTTCCCGCATCATTGGACGTTGCTATGGCCCCCACGATGGGATTGGCCACGCCCTCTTCCTCTAGACATGTGATTTTGATCGGTTTGTTCCTGCTGCGCATGTTGTTCATTTGCTGATGTGTTCGTAGTTGCTGTATTTGATTCGGTAGTAGTTGCGACATTTACGGCGGCGATTATTCTTTTCCCATTCTAAGAAATTCTCAATCCGAACCACGGTAGCCGTAAGGTGTTGAAGGCTGCCATGCTCCGTGAGAAATAGTTTTTCTTTTAACATGGGTTCTCCGCTCAATGTGTCGATGAAAGTGTGAAGATGTAAGTGTGTTACACCCTAGAGATTTGTGCTGGGGTAAGCGCGGGTAACTAAGTGATGAATGCGGCTTGTTATTTCCAGTAGGGGTTCCTCCGAGCGTCGACATAGATTTTTAGTTGGAGTCGACTTGTTTCTCCGAGGGCTGTCGCCGAATCTTTCAGACAATGTGTTCTCCAGTTCAGTGTAGGATGGAGTGTAGTCTGTGCCTACGTCCGCCAGAACTTGCAGAGCTTTTCCGGGCAACTTTGCGGCCAAATACTCTCCCATCTGACGATTGCTCCACTGGTTTGTCCTACTTATTATTTCAAATTGTACTTTATAATTAGCCCAATCAGTCTCCCTGCTAAATTGGGGGGATGGGGGAATGATCCGGCCATGACCTCGTGGAGAAGTAATTGGAGCACAGCTTGGTGGTGGTGCTAGCCAAACTGATGAGAATGCGGATGCTGGTCGGCATGTAGGTGGTAGTGTTTCCCGTCGATGTCCCTGCCAATGCTGATGCGTCCGTGAAGGTGATTCTCATTGATGACGTGTTGCATGGTACATTGGTTCTGCTGAATACTGCTCTGATGCGGGTCCATAGACAGGTGTAGGTCTATAGACTGGTGGAGGCATGCTGCATAGACGGCGCAGATATTCCCGATTCTGAGATTGATGCTCCTCATACGGAGGCGGTGCAGGTGACTGATGCGGAAGATGAATGCAGTGTGGATTTCTTCTGATATAACACTGTCCTGTGGGACAATACGGTGAAGACGCGTGAAGAGGAGGAGATACGGGATAAGGTACATGAGCATCCGGCCACTGGTCAGCTATTGATGACGTAGGCGAACATTATGGTCGTGAAGGTGGTGGTTGCCCCCGTGGGTGTCTTTGTCGTGGTCCTCCGCAATCCGTTGTAGACGGTGGTAGCCTATCGCGGAGATCCGATAGCGTGATGTATTGAGTTCCCACATGTGAGGCAGCGCGGAATGTCCCCTCGCTGATCGGTGAGAACTCGTGTTGAGGCGGTGTTGGTGATTCCACACCGGGGAAATTAGCGACATTGTCGGTGAGTACGCGAGCAGTTCTTCCATCATATGATGCTAGATCCGTCTCTAGGGAGAGCTGACTATCGGATGAAGGAGACCGAAACTCGTGTGTGTTGAGTGTAGGTGTGGGTTTGCTTCTTGTTCGAGCCCCACATCAAGTGCACGATGACCGGGATGGCTGGTTAGCTGCGGATCTCGGGGGTTGCGGATCCCATATGACATCTCTCCGAGAAATACAAAGACAGACTTCTAGAGCCGTGGAGCACTGATGTTCCAGTGGGGCTGTGCAACTATTGCCGCCAAGATTGAACCACACGGTCTCATCCCAACTATTAGTATCACCAGTATCACTAATTTAGAGTTATGGAATGATTTGTAATTACTCAGTAAGAATGTTAATATATACAATACAAACAACATAATCATTTGACTGTAAATGAGCACACAATAATACACAATATAGAGCTAACTGGTGTTCTTTCTACGTGGTGTCGCCGGAGGTACCACACAGGTTTTTGAATCCGCAGAGGTATCCCCACAAGAGAAGCATCCACAACGAAGTCACCAAGTAGCTTAATATAAGCTAATATACCCCTAACACACACACACAGAAAATATTGTTGTTGCAAGAGGAAAGTGCCTCGGGCGGGCCTCCATCACAGGAAAATGCCTTCAACGCCGAAGCAGAGGAAAAGAGCTGGCAAAAAGGGCCACTATTTTGGTCAACAGAAAATGCTAAGTGCTGAAAATCCTAGTGAAGCTACTGTTAAGGTGGTGCACGCTGGTTTATGTGAAGACGGGACGAATGATTTCCAATGAATTCCCAGGTCACCATCTTATGTAGTTTCCAAAGATACTGTATTGGTAGATGCTTTATTTATGCGGGTGTTCTGCTACAGTCTAACCTACCAATTAATTGTTAGAAACGTAAACTAGCTTTGGCCGTAAGTGGCAGGGATTTCTACCTATCCTTAGATACAGTTGTCCAATGGGCACAGATGCTCAGCTTCCCGTAGGTTGCTTTGAAGTAGCATCTCCCTCCAAGGACAGCATGCGTACATGTTACGACACAAGGCATCCAAATTCGATGGAAATCGGGATACCTTGCTCCGCAACCACATAAAACATCACCTGTACAATGGCTACATTTCACACAAGCAAGTTTGGTTACTAACATGTCTTTATGGTGGGGTGGAGAGGCGAATACCCATCACGATCGTCCTTCCTGTGAGGGTGTGGCGGATTCCAAGATCTCACCCAGACACTGCAATGAGTTGGATGGAGATGCGCGTCTCATTCGTCACTGAGTCCTACGGATCTAACAGTTGACCCGTCATTAGGATTAAATTCCAATATGCCCAAATATGCACTGCGGGCTGGTAAATAAACTAACTAACTCATTTATAACTATATGTTTTCGCAGTGCCTCCTTCTTTGGCAGGGTTATCTAGCTAACAAGTATCTGAGTATACGTGTGTGTGTGTGTGTGCGTGCGTGCGTGCGTGCGTGCGTGCGTGCGTGCGTGCGTGCGTGCGTGCGTGCGTGCGTGCGTGCGTGCGTGCGTGCGTGCGTGCGTGCGTGCGTGCGTGCGTGCGTGCGTGCATGCATGCATGCCTGCGTGCGTGCATGTGTGTGTGGGGGTGGGGTGGGGGTGGTGGGTATATGTAAATCAGCACTTTAGCCATCACCGCTCGGAAACCTCCGATAGTTTCCCAGGGTCGGATCCGTTCAACGTGCTGATGGGGAACCCAAACAATTATAAAGCCATATGGCTGGTGGATCATGGAAAGAGACAATAACTTGATATATATGAGACCTTATAGGTAATTGGCCAATTTTACACAACCTTGCCAGAGTGTGGGGCTACATTACAGCAACAACCGGAAAAGAGGCACACACTATATGTCCCTAAACGAAGAAATTGTCCCTAACCACTTTAGCCTATCCTATCGAGCTGAATAGTAAGGTTAGTCAGTAACATGCCGGGCTCAAACAATTAGAGCATAGTCAACGACCTCAGTGTAAAATTGATGATGGTGGGAATAAGTGATGTGGATATAAATGTTGCTGTATAGTATGTCCTAGCGTACTGCGGTCCAAAATTTTCTACAATTAAACAAAATACATTAACTGGATGGCTATCTGCCATATACAACTAACCAATGCAATAAGTAGATTATAATTAAATTAAGTAACTAAATATCATAGATTGATAAACTTAGACGGTGCGGCTAGTTGAAAGCACCACAGTAAACAAGGATAATATTCACAGTAATATAGAAATTATAAATTGCGGTCCTAAGACCGGAAAGGTACCTATAGTCATCAGTACCAAATACGGAAATAATATTTAAATGTACAATAGTATAGTTACTTGAGTACCTAATAGTGACTGGTACGGAACAGGCTACTATGTTACTGAAATTGAGGCACTAACATATTCATAGCGCGAGTCGACACATTCTCTGGAGCTGAAGAGATTTCCGCAGGCGATTTCCACAGCTGGTTTCTGCAGGCTGGTCTCCGCAAGCTGACTCCTCCAGACAGGGTAGATACAGTACACACTCAGGACAGTGAAACAAAGCAGTGAAGAGATGTCTATTAGATAGTCTTGGTAACCAGTATACAATTTATATGAAAGTGAGAAAGTTATCTGTTTGGCGACGGAAGGAATAAAGTTGAGGTTTGCCCATTAACAGAGAGGGCTGTATATAATATTAGGCAGTTACATAAATTGGCACACGGTGCGGGATGCATCGCATAGCTCTTGTGGCGCACCTAGCAAAGTCCCACCAGACAGTGGTAAAAAAGTTAATTAAAACACACACGACATGCAGTGCGGAGGTTGAAGTCCACTTTTCAGCGTGGTTTGCAGATCCGGCGAGTCATCCACCAAGAATCACTGTAGCTCTACCTTCCATAGGATTACATCCCATGCCTGCACGGCCCTTTCCGCAGAGGTGTTCTATTTATACAAGTTCGGAAGTGGAAACCATAACTTTAATTATTTTTCTGATGGCTCAATTTTTATTGATGGCCATCTGGGAGCATCCAAAATTCTGTAATGCGGAAAGTCCGAGAACTGCTTTCCTGTACGGGAGAGCTGAAAGCCATTTGGAACCACGGTGATGTGCTGTATCTTCAGTCGGTGTTCCAGTTCACTCGTCAAGTCCCGCACTTCCAGCCAGTCCTCCAGACGGTCGGTCTCCATGCCGACGATTCTCCTGATTCTTGATTGTTCATCCCTTTTATACTACTCATGATGTCAGAGGCAGATGCCTCAGCCAATCAGCGGCCGAGCAATAGCCAATCAGCGTGCAGCTAGATCAGTGACGTATTTACCATGTTCTAGAACATTCTAGATCTATTTATGCATACATGCGATTGCGACGTCGAAGGCAATATTTTGAAGATAATTTAAGGAGTTTTCTGTAGATAACTCAGCCATTTCTGGGCCGATTTCGAAACGGTTAACAGTTCTAGAAAGCTCGTCTTATTCTGGTTCGGATCGGTTCCAAGAACAACGAGAACTGAATAATTAAAAGGTTTTTACAAGTACCTACTTCATACACTATATTGTCATGCACTCGCTTCCAATCCTGTTATGTGTTGTCAGGGAAGCTCTGACACGCGCGCATGTGCATGTGTGTGTGTGTGTGTGTGTGTGTGTGTGTGCGTGCGTGCGTGCGTGCGTGCGTGCGTGCGTGCGTGTGTGTGTGTGTGTGTGTGTACTTGGACCGAATCCTGAGAGGCCGTTCCATACCCAGCTTTGCTGGGACGGTCAGTACCTGTCCGGTCGGTCCGTGCTACACACGGCCTCACTGGAACATGTGTGTTCCACCGGCTCTAGAGGCCAGTCTTTGTACTTTCCGGAGAGATGCGATACGGGATCCGAAACCCCGAGAACTGCAGCTAACCAGCGCTCTCGCACATTATGCACATGCTGTGCGATGGAGCAAAGCGACAGGACAGATCAGCGCATACCCATGCAAGCTACACCTTCTTGCCAACAACGCATTTCCTGTACTGCTATATAATCTGCCTTTTTCCACAACTCAGCAAATGCTTGATAGGTCTGATATGATATCACCATGACGGGATAAGTCAATTAGTAGTATCAGCGTAAACTCTAATTGGGCATCCGACAGATCATCCATGCTGGCATATAGACTAATGGTGAAGCTGTCAAACAGGTGATTTACGTGGGTGACCATGTTGGGCTGATCACTTTCCACAGTTTACTGGTGGCTCCTGGCAGATATTCTATCACGTCTAACCCTACTTCAGTCAGTGAGCTGTGGTAGGTACTTCCCGGTGGCGGACGTAACACATCGGCGTGTACGTACGTGGTGGAATGCTGCGCTACCTTGAAGAGAACCCATTCTATCCGATACTGAACCGCACGTCTACCAACTAGAGATGGGCTGATGACATTCTCCCCGTTTTGGTGTAGCAATCGGCCAATCGGCATTCCCTCCAATCATAAGGAACTTGTCGTTTCTTGTATGCAGGGTGACTTTAAAACAGACCATCTTATATCATGAATTTATACATAACGTTTCTAAATCAAGGAAACAGAAACCGTGCAAATTTATCAGCAAGTTTTAATAAATTGCATGAAATTTGGTATGCCGAGTTGTTAACATTTACAGACAATTGATTTTATGCGTATTGACGGTTTATTTTACTCGTGATAAAGACTCGATCTACTAAGAGTAGCACGCATGTATAATATATTAGCTGATCCGTTGTCCGCGAGTCCGTAAACCCGACGAGCCGTAACACTCATACACAAGTTACCAGAAATTTCTCCTTATTTGGTAGAAAACAAAGGAATTCAAAATAATTTCCCATGGAACTTTAATCGTACGATTACAGTTATTGTCTTGTCTTAAATATTTGCGTGTCTTTTATTCGACTGTTACGAGTAGTATTGACGGAGCATTGTGAAACGTTCGATATCGGCGAGATCAAAGGATCTCCCATGAGGAGGCAGACTTCATTGTAAAATATCATGGATGATCTATCTGTGGAGGTGTTCCATAACGGTGCTTTTTATAAGGTATTATTCTAACCAATTTAATTTTATTTATTATAAAATGATCACGTTTTAAATTATGAATAACATTGGCATAATCCGTCTATTTGCTAAATCGTTAAATGCTATGCTATCAAATGTCAAATTCTAAAATGTTTCTATAACTATAAGTAAATTCGTTATGACTGATACACAATATTCAGAACTTATTATTTGACCTTATTTTAGAGGGTAACATGATTAATGTATATGACATTATATGAGCAGTGGTCAGAAACATGGCAGGTCCGATTTAATCCTCAGAAATGTTGTGCAATGCACATAGGATGATAGGCCATAATCACTAATACTTCCTATCAAATGATAGATGATGGGAAAACCCTATAATTACATGACGAAAATATAATCAATGACCTAGGCATGTCAATAGATACAAAACTAACATTTGAGAGCCATATAGAGAAGAAAACTTCCAAGGCTAATAAAATGACAGGCATAATATGGCGTACATTCCAATATATAGATGAAGACCTGTTCATGAAACTTTATCCAACATTAATCCGCTCTCACCTGGAGTATGCTGCCCCTGTATGGTCACCAAACACATGGAAACAAGCAAAAACTTGAAAAAATTCAGAGACGAGCTACGAAAATGGTGCCCAACTTAAAAAATCTAAATTACCAGGCAAGATTAGAATATTTAGAACTACCAAGTCTAGTATACAGAAGAATAAGAGGGGATCTTATAAATGTCTATAAGTACATGCATAACCTGTATACTGTGGACTCTAGAAAACTTCTAATTATCCATCCAAGAAAGAGAACTAGAGGTCATAAATTTACATTACTAAAACCAAGAACAAATACATCACTTAGACAAAGCTTTTTCTCTAACCGTGTCATAGACTGGTGGAACTCCCTGACGCCTGAAGTTGTTGAAGCTCCATCTCTAAATAGTTTTAAAACCAGACTAGATAAACTATTTATTCAACATCCGGTATACTATAATTATAGAGCTCTAGATAAACCATGTAATCCAAAAATGACTTGCATAATGTAGCTCATCACCAAATTTATTGAATTAGCTGATAATAGGATACAATGTCCTAAAAAGCTGTACATGTTATGATTATGATTATGACATTATCTTCCTCACGGCCCTCTTTATCTGTCACCTGAGGGTGAACTTGTCACCTTTAGGTTAATATAGCTATTAAGCTTCATGTTTAGGTCCCAATAGTTGGCTGCACAGATACCGTTTACACTGCGTGTCTACATTGCTGTCCACATTGATGCAACAATGCAGTAAGGTAACTATCGGTACCTTGTAGTCTACTATGGAACAGAAACCGTGCCAGATGGTTAAAATGTTTCTGGGCTCAGCTACGTGTGTACAGTAATGAGATTTATAGAGAAGGCTAAATTGTCAGTTCAATTAGCATCAAACCACACAAAACCTGCTGTAATTAACCCACTTTCTTCTACATACACATGCATTACATGGCAGGGGTAGATCTTAAACTTTTTATTCCACTAGCCCGTCGGACTAGTGATTTATAAAATACACTAGTCCGCAGATAAGCGTGCTGGTCCTGCAAAAGTGTGGTGTCCGGGCGCCCTCCCTCAGAAAAAACCCTCCAAAACAAATAGGTGCTTATTGTTCATTTATAGGCCAAGAGACTGCATTGTTTTAATTTACCACTAAAATGGCTGGCTCGGTTTTCTAGCCAATAATTGCTGTCGTAAATTGTCAAAAATTGTATTCTTTTGGTCCTGAACATTTCCCAAGACCAGTGCAGAAGCCGTTTTGCCGGCTTTAGTGTTAAAGAGTTAAAGTAGTCACATCCCCCCACCCCTTCATGTTATTTCCTAAGGCCAGCAAACTCAAATGTAGCCATTACAGTTACATGTCATGGTTGGAGTATGGTGTTTGGGACTTATTGCTATTAATCAACTAACTGGTCGGTCAGTCATGCCAACCAAATTTTAATTCTGAATGAAAATATATTTTTATATAAAAAATTTGTTTATTTTATATCTAGCTGTGTTATGGTGCATACACAGTTAACCTAGATACACTAGCATTCTAAAGAATGTGGCATATTGGAAAATGAATAAATATTATTGGTATAATAATACTTGTCGTTCTGAATTCAGATTTGTTTTAAAGGAGGCAAATTTAGAAGCTAATTTGACTGAAAGAAATTGCAGACAGCAATTAATCACTTACAAGGTAGTCAGATTGTTTTCAAAATAATTAGTAGAGCTTCAACTATAACATACATGTGTCATTTACATACGCCAAAATCACACTCAAGTGTGCATTTTGTGTTGCACATAGGTAAAAAAATGAAAGTGATTAAAACTTTTATGAAGTATGCATGAAAACATACTTACATATGTGACTGTTCGATTTCTAAAAGGATTTTGAGCATTCGCTTCTAGGTACTCGAAAATCAGCTTTTAAAGTGTAACCCCTATAGCATCATCTACGGACACTACAGAAGTGTTGAAGACAATTACTAAGCCATAAACAAATGACACTCTTTAAACCATTAGTATATTATAGTTGTCTTAATCAACTTGATGACAAAAAGATTTCATTAAAAAAAACTTTTGAAGATCTTTAATCATTATATAACCTTGTTCTATGTCTTAATATCTAAGACATTGATAGAAATTTGTTTCTAAAGTCTGACAACAAATGGCTTGTTATTTTTTATTGTCAGTGTATATCACATGTCTGTTGTTAGTGTTGTATATATAATTTATTCTTATTTGAAAAAGAGATTTATTCAGAAACATTATAACTTAAATGACTTAGTCTATCTACGGACACTACAGAAATTTTAAGTGTGGAATTTAATAGTAAATTTTTGGTTTCCATTTTTTCTCTTGTTATATACCACTCCCGGTGGTTGAAAGAAATCTTATTCTTTCCTTTCTCTTGTAGAGTTTTGAGGTGTTCATCTAGTTTTGCTAGTCCACTAACTCACATCTGGAGCAGTTTATGATAAGACACTTGGGATCGAGGATCCTAAATCTATGGACCTACGGTTATGTCTGCCAATTCATTTTTGCGCATTTAAAGGATGATAACATTTCTCCTTCGATCAATACTCACCATTCTATTACTTCTGATACAAGCTATCCTGGATAGCTGGCCCTAGGACTATAGACTTAGTAAGCTTTACCGACTCCTGGAACCGGGTACTCTGCTCCCAACTGCTTTTACCGACTCCTGGAACCGGGTACTCTGCTCCCAACTGCTGAGTACCCATTTGCCATGAAGCTCATTCTTGTTTGCATAGCAACAAGAGCTACCCTCTTTTTTGTGCAGTTGGAGTCTTAAGTCTTTCTGTGTATTGTGATAGCTTTGTGCGCTCTCTAAGGATTATATTGGATTACCATGGATGGAGCCGATGATAACCAGGTTGTATAAATACATGTTATTCCATAGTTAAAAGACTTAGGTCTTCAAAATTTTGTCTGTGTCGCATGTTCCAATTTCTGCCCCGAATCTGGGACGTGTGTTAACAACGAAATATCCCAGATTGATCGCCTTCCTTTAACTCCAACAGGCGATCGGCAGATGTGAAATAAGGTGTTGGCTTTACAGTGTTTTAACACGAAAATCGGCTGACGTCATTCTCCGTAAGATCCGAGCGGGTGACTTCATACCCGTGTTGTCTCAGATTTTTATGTGAAGAAAATGTTTCATTAATTCGCGCATCTAATTCTGGGTGCTGCGTACTTTATTGGTACCAGAAAAACTTTGGAATTTTCAAGTTTTGCGTGTTATCACGATCTGTTTGCAATGATTGGTGGTTTCAAACTTCTTGATTTAGATGTGTGGTCTGCGGTTTTACCGTGTGCTACAGCAGTTTGTTTACATTTTGTTGTTTCTTCACATATCGTTTTGGCCTTCGTTAGGAGTATAATTTATATTGATTAGTAAATATACCCCGAATGCTATGCGATATGATTCCTGGTTCCGTTATACATCCTTAAGGATCAGTTTATGGGTGTATTATTGCCAGTTCTTGTTCGGGTGTTACTCTCAGGTTGTAGTTTGTATGGTAACACTGCAGATTAATACATGTTTCAGACAACTGTAGGCTCTCGGGTGTTACTCTCGGGTTGTAGTTTGTATGGTAACTCTGCAGCTTAATACATGTTTCAGACGACTGTAGGCTCTCGGGTGTTACTCTCGGGTTGTAGTTTGTATGGTAACTCTGCAGCTTAATACATGTTTCAGACGACTGTAGGCTCTCGGGTGTTACTCTCGGGTTCTAGTTTGTATGGTAACTCTGCAGATTAACACATGTTTCAGACAACTGTAGACATGATGTTACTCTCAGGTTGTAGTTTGTATGGTAACTCTGTGGATTAATACATGTTTCAGACAACTGTAGGCTCTCAGTGTTACTCTCAGGTTGTAGTTTGTATGGTAACTCTGCAGATTAATACATGTTTCAGACAACTGTAGGCATGGTGTTACTCTCAGGTTGTAGTTTGTATGGTAACTCTGCAGATTAATACTTGTTTCAGACAACTGTAGGCTCTCGGGTGTTACTCTCAGGTTGTAGTTTGTATGGTAACTCTGCAGATTAATACTTGTTTCAGACAACTGTAGGCTCTCAGTGTTACTCTCAGGTTGTAGTTTGTATGGTAACTCTGCAGATTAATACATGTTTCAGACAACTGTAGGCATGATGTTACTCTCGGGTTGTAGTCTGTATGGTAACTCTGCAGATTAATACTTGTTTCAGACAACTGTAGGCTCTCGGGTGTTACTCTCGGGTTGTAGTTTGTATGGTAACTCTGCAGATTAACACATGTTTCAGACAAGTGTAGGCACATGATGTTACTCTCAGGTTGTAGTCTGTATGCTAACTCTGTGGATTAATACATGTTTCAGACAACTGTAGGCATGATGTTACTCTCAGGTTGTAGTCTGTATGCTAACTCTGTGGATTAATACATGTTTCAGACAACTGTAGGCATGATGTTACTCTCAGGTTGTAGTTTGTATGGTAACTCTGCAGATTAATACATGTTTCAGACAACTGTAGACATGATGTTAGTCTCAGGTTGTAGTTTGTATGGTAACTCTGCGGATTAATACATGTTTCAGACAACTGTAGACATGATGTTACTCTCAGGTTGTAGTTTGTATGGTAACTCTGCAGATTAATACATGTTTCAGACAACTGTAGACATGATGTTACTCTCAGGTTGTAGTCTGTATGCTAACTCTGTGGATTAATACATGTTTCAGACAACTGTAGGCATGATGTTACTCTCAGGTTGTAGTCTGTATGCTAACTCTGTGGATTAATACATGTTTCAGACAACTGTAGGCATGATGTTACTCTCAGGTTGTAGTTTGTATGGTAACTCTGCAGATTAATACATGTTTCAGACAACTGTAGACATGATGTTAGTCTCAGGTTGTAGTTTGTATGGTAACTCTGCGGATTAATACATGTTTCAGACAACTGTAGGCACATGATGTTAGTCTCAGGTTGTAGTTTGTATGTGTTTTGCTTCCTCTACAGCTTCAAGTGACGTATTGACAAGTTCTGGTTTTTTCTTTGTTACAGCAGATTGAAGGTTTTGTGCTACTGGGGACTAGAATGTACTAAATGGATCCATTAGTTCTTTAGCACATTGGTACGCCTTTTTGGTGTTTCAGGTAAAGACCTAGCTCGTTTATATGCTAGCCGATGGCATCTGAAAGGACTTGTTGCAGATGCATCTCATGCAGGAATGTGCATCTTTAATCTTAGTCTCCAGTACTCGTTGGTGTCGTTTCCATCTTTCTGCCAATGTCTGCTTGTTGAACATCCGTTTGTGGTTGCTTTCGGATTGCCTTTTCCTTGTCACCCCCTTTTTGACGGCTTATGCTCATTTTTCTATTTATTCGCGGGTATCCTCATCTGTAGCTAACTGCGATTGTCTCTGTTCAGCTCTCGTTTTCTAATGCTTTTTTTCTACCGATAATTGATATGAAGTCTGTTTTTCCTTTTCAAAATTTCTGTCTTAGCAACCCGTTCTCTCTGCTTCATCACCTTATTCTTTGTCTTTTCCTTCTCATGTCTCTCATGATCCTGTTTAATTTTATTCCTCTGATTAATATTTTTTATTCATGTTAATGAACAGTGTATTCTTACTTGATCTGCTAATTAGTTTGAAAAAGATCAGAAAGAAAAAGATGTGGTTATTCAACCAAATTTAGAATTGTTTCCTATATGTAGTGTCCGTAGATCAGAATAACAAGTTTGCAAATCCACAATTTAGTCTATTGGTCAATTCCATTGTGACTTATGGGACATTTGAATGATTTTTTCATAATAATACAAAGAATTAAGATGCTATAGAGTTATTTTCTTAATTTAAACTGCTAGTGAAAACCAGATTTTTAATAAGTTTTATATATGGAATAAAGAGATTACATTATGGGAGACCGTAACAGTTTAAAGTAGAATATTGGATATTTTTCAACTGCAACATTATAACATTAAAAATGGTGTTTTTGAGCATATACAAAGCTCTGGAGACAAACGTCCATAAGATATATGGGTAAATATGCAAATTGCACTGCGCACTGTCAAGCTTAAATTACTTGCACTCAAAAAATTTAACAGTTTGATCCAGTATATCATTAGTTAGACCACTATAACATGAATGCGTTTCAAAATAAGCACTTGATTGTGATTTTGGCGATATTATATAACACAGAAGGAAAAGTGTTAACTAACACTCCACATTTTCACTGAGTGTTTCTTTATTTAGAAGGGGAATTCCAGTTTTTGCTTCCTATTTGGTTAAGATGGGACTACGGTATAGAAGTGCTGACAAGATAGGTTATTGCAATTGGAAGTGTTAATTTAATCTTGGCCAGTGTTTTACCCATATAATCCTAGGTTAGAAGCGCTAATATATTGTTTACTGTAACAAGAGAGCAGATCTTTTAATGTGTCAGTAAACTAAATCATGTGAAGACAACTTGCAGTTGTTATTGAGCAAAGTAATGCTTTGGCATACCAAAATTTTTGTAAATTTCATATTAAAAGTTATTTCTATAATTACCTCTCCAATTAAATTAAGTGTGATAAAACTAGTTTTTAGAAATAGTTCTGTATATTTTGCCGTATTTAATGAAATATTCACAATTGAAAATTCTCCACTCATATGTTATCCTTAATTACAAAATGCAATTTAAAATATCAGATATGCCTTCGTGGAGATTCATAGTGTCTGAAAGACAAACTCGAAATTGTTGCAGCCTGCTCTGTGACTAGCGTGTGAATTGCGCGGAGACATATAATGAATGAAACTCGGGGAAACATTTATCATTCGTGTCTTGCAGGGATCGCCTTTGATACGAACTCGATCACCAAGCCATGCCTCTATTTTTAGTTTGCCTATTCATGTTCGTTCATCTGGTAAGAATTTATTGGTCAATTATTTCTTTCCAAAATGAAATTGCGAGGAAATATCTGAGGGGAACAAAAATCAGAAATTATGGTAGCCCATTTTAGGTCACCAAAAAATAAATACGGCGAGCTCGCTCATGGCGAACACGTTCAGCCGTTCGCCATAACAGCACAGGCCTACTTCTGATCTCGAACATTCTTTTAGAATAATATGATGCCCGACCACAGTACATAAGATATGCTAAATTTATACTGTGAAGTGTCGTAAAAATGAACTTCTTATCGAACATTTTTTTCGAATAATATTCTGAATAATGATCGCGCAACATAAGATGCGTAAAATTTCTATTGTGAAGTATTTACAAACGAACCTCTTATTATCTCAACCGTTCGGTTTAAGTGTTTAGAATAATACGAAGTGACGGCTTTAGATAACTCTAGATTAACCATTTTAAAACTGTCATTATATACGGAAATTGGATAATTCGCTTATGTTGCGAACAGTGGTGCATGTCTATCAATGTCATGGAATATTTCATTTTGGCGAGTCTAATAGATAATTTTGACAAGAATTTTGCACTAGTCCACCGGACAAGTGACTAATAGACTATGAGTAGTCCGTGTGGGAATCGGGTAGTCTCGGACTAGCGGACATGACTTAAGATCGAACCCTGTATGGTACGAATTTAGCTGATAACATGCCATTGTTATAGCTATCCTGTTGATTATATTGAAAACTATTTTACTGAATCGGTGAATGCTATTCACCGTATTGTTGTCTTTATTATTTTTAAGTTCAGCCGTATGTAATCCCTAATTTTTAGTCAAATACTTTTCAGACTATTTTGAATGTGGAGTGTAGAGTGAGATTCAATGTTGTCTCCAGACAATTATGAACTTGAATTGAGTTAACCCCTTGAACCAGAAATACTGAATTTGAAAACTCATTTACAATTTAATTAGCTTTCAGTTGACTATTTTGAAAACTAATTTAACTCGGAGCTTTTGCTTTTGTGGCAACAGGTGCCAGTCAAATTAGTTTCAAACTATTCAACAGCTTGTATAATATATACATATAATTACCATAACCCTTTCACCGATGAATTCCCAATTTATCTCATTTTCAAGGCAACCATACAGGAAAACGGTTGAATATTTTGAAATTAATTTGACTGGAAGCCAGTCAAATTAATTTTAAAATATCAGAATAAGTTTTATATCGTAAAGGATTGACTTTTTCAGGGATTATCAGGAACGGGTTAAAATTGATATGCTGAGAATGTAGCGTTCACAGTGTTAACCTGTATTAAACCCATTTCATTCTATTTACTCATGGATTGTATTGTTATTCTACTCAAAAATTTTGGAAACAATTTTGCTGAAAACTTAAATCATAGCTCTGAAGCAATAACAAGTTTCAGCTCAAACATGAGCTTTATTAACCCTTTAATGGTCAATATAGTTCAAGAAAATCATAATTTTTGCTCATTGAATATCCATTTGCAGGCCAAGAGAAGACAATTTTTAAAGCTTACCACTGGAATGACTGGCTATGTTATTGAGGCAGTTATGCTGCCCAGACAGAGGTTGAAATTAACATTAGCTCACTATCCAGAGTCTAGTAGAAATTCTGGAGGGCTGGTTAGTAGTACTATGTGTGGATGACCAGACTGATGGGCAAGTAATAATTTGAAATCAAACATTTAATGGCGAAGCCTGCTAAAAATGGGCTCTTCAGTATTCTTGAGAAATGTCCATTTGCAGACCAAATGAAGACTATTTAAAAAATAAAATCACTGGAATGAGTGGCTCGATATTGTATCAGTTCTCATGCAAAACAGAATTCACTTTTCCAGAGTACCCACCCATCGTATGACGTCATAATGAACTGTGTGATGTGTACAATGACGCCATAATGAATGACGTCGATAAGTACATCATGAACGCATATTTGAAGACGGTCTATGCGTTGTTGTACAAATTGTCTGCTTTTACTATTTAATAAATATTCTGTTGAATATTTTGAAACTAATTTGACTGGGCGCTGTTGCTAGTGATGGGCGGGGCATGGCTAAAAATGGAAAGGTCCATTGAATATGACACAGTGACATAATACCAACATTCTGTAGTATACGGGTAAAAGGTAATCGCCCTATCTGTCAAATATATGAAGTAAGGGCTAATAAATAATCAGTAGGGTTATATTAGTAGAATCTTGTGATCAGTAGCCTTGCTGGGTAGAGGCTCATCCAGGTTAATTTCATCCTCTGCCAATGGTGAATTAAAAAAAATAGTCGTCTTTTGGCCTGCAAATAGACATTCCTCTGACTTCAAGACCTTTGCGGAGTCGTGACCATTAAAGGGGTTTTGAAACAAGTGTTCTAAGAATTAAGATTGAAATGGATTGAGGACAAGTCGGCCAACATCGTGCTCGTCAGTTGTGTTGAAAACTGAGTTTACTGGCAAAGAGCAATTTTTTAAAACGTACCACTGAAATGACTGGCTTGATAACTGTCATTCAGTAAATTTTCAAAAATTGTCTTCTCTTTGACTGTAAATGGATATTCACTATGCCAAGAGAAATATTTTCTTGACCAATCCTGACCATTAAATGGTTAATGGTCAGGACTGGTGATAAAGCTTTAATTCTGACCATGTCTATATATATGCTGATTATGCTCATATATCTTACTCGAGTAAATATCTGTTTCTGGGCATGAAGATCCAAACTTTAGCTTACTGAATGTTTATCAAATTTGTAAACCGAGAATAGAATTCTTTACACTTACGGTAACCACTATGAAGACTGGCTCTGTAACTGAACTAAATTTTCAATTGATACGGTCTAAAAAAATTTTTTAGATGAACAGATTTCTGTATGCAGTAATTTTTAGCTCACCTGGCCTGAAAGTGTGCTTATGCCATGGCGACCGCCTGTCATCAAGCATCCATCGTCAACTTTTTATTTAAACAACTCAAGAACCACTGGGCAGAACTCAATTATATTTGTCAGGAAGCATCCTTAGGGCATTGAGATCCAAGTTTGCTCAAAGCAAGCAAATTTGGTGCCATGTCGGATTTTGGCCGATTGTTATAAAGTTCTTAAAAAATATTCTCAGAAACTGCTTGGGGATTGGCTCAAAACTCACAAAATATCATCACAGGGAACAGCTGAACCAAGTTTGTTTAAGGGAACTTGATTGGCCAAATGGTTTGTTAGTCGTCTTGGCTGCCCTAGTTTTCGCGAAAGCCACTTCTTACCCAGAATCGCTGAATGGATTGGGCCGAAATTTGGGAGATATGATTAGGGGCTAATGCCCATTAAAGTTTGTTCAAAGGACGTTGATACACCAGTCAAACTGTACCGTTTTTGGTGGCCATATTGGATTTTTATTTTATTTTCTAGGTTTTTGGTATGCTGCTTTCAAATTTCCACTTTCAAAACTAGTGGATAAGTGGTTTGGCGGCCATCTTGAATCTTTTTCCAGCCAATGACTCCCATACTAAAGCAATGGGGAATTTAAAAACGTCTTCAAGAACAACAGGGCCGATTACAATTATATTTGGCTGGAAGCATCCTTATGGCATAGAGATCAGAGTTTGTTCAACGGGAGCTGATAGGCCAATTTGCTCAGTGGCCATTTTGAATTTGGCAGATTTTTTTAGAAATGTCTTTGAAAATCTCCGAAAACATTTGGAGGATTGATTCAAAACTCAAAAGCTGAACCAAGTCTGTTAAAGGGAGCTTGTTTGGCCAAATGGTTAGGCGGCCATCTTGCATGAGCTAGTTTCTCCAGAACCCCTGAAGGGATTGAGCTGATATTTGGGTGATACGATTAGGAACTAAGGGCCAGTAACCCTTTTAAAGTTTAACCCCCAAATGTATTCATGAAAATTTAAATCTCATAGAAAATGTCCATTTGTAGACCAAGAGAAGATTATTTTTGAAATTTTACCACTGGAATGACTGACTCGGTTATCCACTGGTATATAAAAAAAATTGTCTTCTCTTGGTCTGCAAATGGATATTTCTCAAGACCACTACTGAAGTCGTTTTTGGCTGATACGAGGGCTAAAGGGTTTTGTTAAAGGGATGTTGATAAGTAAAAAAACATGGCCACCCGTGACCAATTAAAATGTAGCGTTTTTACCGGACTTATTGAATTTTTTTATTTGATGCATTATGAAGCCAAAATAATTGGGTTTTTTGGGTATACTGATTTCAAATTTGCACCGTAAAAATTGTCGGATAAACTGTTTGGTAGCCATCTTGAATCCTCTTCCCACCCAAAACTACAATAGTAAAGCAATAGAGCTAGAAATTAACTTTTTTAATGGTGAGCCATATGGATCAGTACACCAGAAAATTCACAATTTTGCCCTGATCCATCTTGCCATGAGTAGTAAGTTTGCGCAAAAAATTAAAATCAATCAAATTGTCTGAATGCAGTTAAATTGCACCATATTAAGATAAATAATCATTTAATCGCGAAGAAGTCAAAGTGTTTTCTTATTTAATGTCGGTTTGCAGGTCAAGAGAATACTTATATTTATCATTTATCGAGCCGGTCAGTCCAATCGTAAATTTTCAAAAATAGTGTCCTCTTGGCCTGCAAATGTACGTTTCTCAAGACCACCGGAGAGGTAATTTTTGGCTGGCTTGATCACTTAAAGGCTACGACACCACATATTTTAATTATATTTGGGGGGAAGCATCCTTAGGGCGTACTATATAGTGATCCAAGTTTGTTCAAATGAAGCCGATTGTCTTTAAAAATCTTCACCGTAAGCACTTCGGGATTTATTCAAAATTCATGAAACATCATCTAGGGCAACAGTTGAACCAAGTTTGTTCAAGGGAACTTGATTGGCCAAAAGTTTCAGCGGCCATCTTGGATGACCTAGTTTTCAAGTTTGTTCAAGGGAACTTGATTGGCCAAAAGTTTCAGCGGCCATCTTGGATGACCTAGTTTTCGCGATAACAACTTGTCCAATACGACTAAACAGGTCAGGCTGAAATTTGGGAATTTTGATTAGGGACGAATGTCCATTAACCTTTGTCCCTGCAAAGTTAATACGTAAGAAAACATGGCCCCTATAGATCATTAAAAATTTAATTTGTGTTTCGTGGCCATTTTGGATTGTTGGATAATTTCTGAGAAAATCGTATAAAATCCTACTTATTAACCACTGGGCCAATTTTAATAAAACTTCGCTAAACCTTCTTCACAGAAATTAGATTGGTAAATTTTAAGACTAACTTTATTATTTTCAGCTTTAGAATCCTGTTAACATTAATAATATCAACGGATTAACATGACTTAATCTCATATATATAGGCTATTTTTGAAAATTTACCACTGGAGTGACTGGCTCAGTTATCGAGCCAGTCATTCCAGTGTTAAATTTTCAAAAACAGTCTTTTCTTGGCCTGCAAATGGACATTCTTCAAGACCCCTCAAGAGGCCGGGTTTGGCTGGCTTCGTCGGGAAAGGGTTAATAATGTCTGTTCATATTCCACATGTTATCTCCCCTGACAAACCTAAAATTAAAATCTTGTCTAAAGCAGGTCTTTAAATTTCATTGTTTATACATTTGCAAAGAATTGTCTTTTTAAGTGGATATATTAGCCTATTATAATAATAATAATAGTACATTTTTAGAGCGCTTAATCCATGCAACTGCATGCTCTAAGCGCTAACGCGCGTAAGTATTCTATGGATATGCTATTTGAAATAAATAGAATTTAAGATTGGATTTAAAGATTTCTAAAGTTGATGAGTTTCTAATTTCATTTGGTAAGTTATTCCATTCGGTAGCTGCAGTGAAAGAGAAAGTTTTATGGCCATATGTTTTAGAGTTGACCTTAGGTACTTTTAGTAGATTTAGATTTGCAGATCTGAGAGAGCGACCAGGAATGTAAGGTTGTACAAGGTCAGAGAGATAGGCTGGTGCTGTGCCAGATACACATTGGTATGTCAGACATAGTGTCTTAAAAGTTATTCTTTGCACAATGGGGAGCCAGTGCAAATCATGTAGGACCGGAGTAATGTGTTCTCGCTTGGCACACAGGGATATGATTCTCGCTGCAGTGTTCTGGACCACCTGAAGTCGCTGAATAAGTTCTTTTGAGGCCCCAATCAGGAGGCTATTACAATAATCCAGGCGCGACGTTATCAGTGCTCGTACTAGCATGATCGCGGCCTCTTTTGTGATATAGCGCCTGATGCTGCCGATGTTGTGCAATTGAAAATAGCAGACTTTGCAGATGTAACTAACATGTTTATCCATAGTCAGTTCATTGTCTAAGTATACACCAAGATCCTTTACGACAGTTGACAGCTTTATTTGACTATTTCCAGCTGTGATGTCACATAGGTCGGTCTTAGCACGTCGGTTTGCTGGCCCGACTAACAGAGCTTCAGTCTTTTCATCGTTAAGTTTCAGCATGTTTGTAGTCATCCACTCTTTAATGTCTATATAACACATATTGAGCTGACTTGTTGCTAAGCGTGCAGTACATGTTGAAGGTTCAAAACTAATGACAAGCTGTGTGTCATCAGCATAGAAGTGACGCATAATGTTGTGCTGATCAATAACCGATCCAAGTGGTTGTGTGTAGAGTGTAAATAACACCGGACCTAGAATAGACCCCTGAGGCACACCACACACGAGGTTGACTGGTTCTGAAAGTGTGCCGTTAATATATACAGACTGGTGTCTATCGGATAAATATGAGTGAAACCAGTTCCAGACAGTGCCTTGTAAACCAAATACACTACTCAATTGTGACATAAGTAAATGATGGTCTATCGTATCAAATGCGGCACTGAGGTCAAGGAGTAGCAACAATGATACATTACCTCTGTCTACCGCCTCTCGAATATTATTGAGGACGCATAATAGAGCAGTCTCCGTGCTATGACGCTGACGGTACGCTGACTGAAACGGTTCATATAACGCATTGTCACTTACATGAGCTGATAATCTTTTGAACACCGCCTTCTCGATTAGCTTAGACATAAAAGGCAGGTTCGAGACAGGTCTATAGTTTTTTAGAGTATCCTCGTCTAGGCCAGACTTCTTCAACAGTGGTTTGACAACTGCCCGCTTAAATGTCATTGGCATGTGGCCAGATTCTAAGCTGGAATTAACCAGCATAGTTATTGTTGGGAGCAAGATGTCAATGTTTTCAAGCACGATTTTCGTAGGAATGGGATCGAGAGTACAAAATGTTGGTTTTAATTCCTTTAAAAGAGCCATTATATCGCCTTCAGAAAATGAAGTGAAATTATTAGGCCAATAGGGTGTATGTGTGCATGCATGTGTGATGTTTTAGTGAAATCCATCCTATTCGACCATCTGGAGTTACTTCCAACTGACAAACAAAATAGATAAAAGATATAGTTTTCACAAAGTTTACAGTAACTATATTGACATTTGACACTCTTGCTAGAAAATATAAATTGAAAGCTCTTGCTGTAGCCATTATTAGCTCACATGGCCAAGTGAGCTTATGCCATGGAGACCGTCCGTCGTCTGTCCGACTGTCAACCGTTGCTTAAAATACGACTCATTAACCACTATGGATTTCAACCTAATTTGGCTGGAAGGATCCTATGGGGGTAGGCTTCAGAACTTGTATACAGAATTTTGATTGATCAATTTTTTCGTTGGCCATCTTGAAATTTCGGGGAAATGGCAGTAAATCGTTTAAAATGCTACTCTTTATTAACTGCTTGGTCAATTTCAACCGGACTTAACTAGTAGGATAGTACGCTGGTATGGTTCAGAACTTGTATACAGAATTTTAATTTGTCAATTCTTCCTGTGGCCATCTTGGATTTTCAGAAAATTTCTGGAAATACTTAAAAACCTACTCCTCGATAACCACTTGGCTGATTTCAATAAAACTCAGATTGAAGAAACCTAGCATAGTATGCTTCAGAATGTGTATACAGAATTTTGATTGGTCCATATTTTTGGTGGCCATCTTGAAATATCCGAAAAATGGGAAATCATTAAAAATTCTAATCCTTATTAACTGCTTGAGCAATTTCAATGAGACTTAGCTGGGAGCATAGTAACGCTGGTATGGTTAAAATATTTGATACAGATTTTTGATTGATCAATTTTTCCGACGTCCATCTTGGATTTTCTGAAAATTTCTGGAAATCACTTAAAAGCCTACTCCTCAATAACCACTTGGCTGATTTCAATCAAACTCAGATGGAAGAACCCTAGCGTAGTATGCTTCAGAACATATATACAGAATTTTGATTCGTCAATTTTTTCGATGCCCATCTTGAATTCTCCAAAAAATGGGAGGAAATCCTTTAAAATGCTACTCCTCATTAACTGCTTGAGCAATTTCAACCAGACTTGCGTGGAAGGATACTAGTGCTGGTCGGTTTCAGAACTTGTGTACAGAATTTTGATTGGTTAATTTTCCAGGCTGCCATCTTGTATTTTCTGAAAATTTATGTAAATCAGTTAAAAGGCTACTTCCTCATTAACTGCTTGAACGAGTTCAAGCAAACTCGGCTGGAAGGACCCTAAAGTGGTATGCTTCAGAGCTTGTATACAGAATTTTTATTGGTCAATTTGTTCAAAATGGCTGAAAATCAGTTAAAGCTCTACTCCTCATTAACTGCTTGCGCAATTTCAACCAGATTGGCTGGAACGAGCCTAGGGTGGTAGGCTTCAGAACTTGTATACAGAATTTTGATTGGTCAATTTTTCTTGCGGCCATCTTGGATTTTTGAAACATTTTGAGAAATCAGTTAAACGGCTACTGATCATAACCAATTGACTGATTTCAACCAAACTCTCCTGGAAGAACCCTAAGCCAGTACGCTTCAGAGCATGTATACAGAATTTTGACGGATTGATTTTGATGGTGGCCATCTTGGATTTTCCGAAAAATGGGAATTTGTATAAAATGCTACTCCTCATTAATCGCTTGGGCAATTTCAACCAAATTTGGGTAGCCTCTAGAAATTGTATTCAGAATTTTGATAGGTCAATGTCTCTGATTTTCTGCAAGTTTTCCGGAAACATTAAAAATGTTACGCCTTCAATCAATAGCCCTATTTCAACAAAACCTGGGTGGAACGACCCTATGATGGTAGGCTTCAACATTTAAACGAGAATCTTGATTGGTAAATTTTTTGGTGCCCATCTTGGATTTTCCGAAAATCATCCATCATGTCTCTTTAAATGCAAATGGTTTACCGGTAAGTCATTTGTGAAATTTGTTATGTTCTACATGTACATGATCACTGACTGGAAAAAGTATGGAATTTCATTCAGCAGAAGTTGTATGAATCCTGACTAGAAAACCCATTAAAAGGTGTTGTCAATAGTTCTGAAGCAAAAAAATATGTTAGAAAAAAGTGTCATTTAGACTTCACCACAGAGCATTTAAATGTCAAAATTTGCCGCCCCCCCCCGGCTTGCAGGCATTTTGCTTCGCTCAGTTTTCCCTCTTCTTTGGTGGCCACCTGGTCTCATCCCTGTTTAAATGCCAATGGGCCAGGTGAGCACCACAGGCCCTTGGGCCTCTTGTTTTCAGATGCTATGCTTTTCAAAGCCATCATCCTTAGGTCGGAATTAACTATATCTGTTGTTCTGATCACGTAATAAATTGTTTGAAAAAATATGAATAAATCCTCTGCTGAACATCTACTGTCTAGACATATAGCGGTCTGTGTTTGTTTTGCTCAAATGTAGCCTTAAAATTTATCAGATCCTTGAATGTGTTTTTCACAGTCAGGTGCAAATGTTGTTTGACGCAAGATAAAGTATATTATTAGATGTTTACGTAATGGCTTTGGAAAGTGGGAGACACCGTTATTTCGATCTAATTTACTTAGTTTAGAAACTTTCATTTATATCAAATCCAGCCTTATGTAATGCGCTAAGTTATTTCCTACAGAAGCTCGGAGGTTGTGAATCGGGTGTGTCACTACTTTAAACTGTTTGCAAAGTATAAAAAGACCAGTTGTTGTTCAGAACTGGACTGAGTAAGTTAATAATAATACATTTATTTTAATGGTTTTAGCCAGAAATATGGGGTGTGGGGGGGGGGTGTGTGTGTCAACTTAAGCTAACCATTTTAATAATGGTCAAGAATACTCAAGATAAAGAACCTATACTTTTACTTCGTCAGTGTCCATATGCAGGCGAGAAGGATATCTTTTGGAAACTTTGGCACTGGAATGACTAACAAAATCACATGATTATCAAAAATGGTCTCTTACCACGCAACTGAACATTGCCTAAGAGCACTGCAGGGGCAAGTTTTTACCAGGTTGACTATTGTGATTAAAGGCTTAGTTGAATGCAAATACAGTGATAAAACCATGAAATTACATAATTTGGCAATTGTCTTTTATTTTCTCTTATCCTTAATTTCAGGCATTTATAAAAGCTATCTTTGAGGAGGAAGTGTTGGTTTCATTTGAAAATGAGTAAGTATTCACATTAGTTAACCCTTTAATAGTCAAGCTTGGTCAAGAAAATTTAGAAATATTGCTTATTGAATGCCTATCAAATACTGGTCAAGAGAAGACAATTTTTGGAAATTTACCACTGGGATGGCTTGCTCGCTTACATGCTTATCGAGCCAATCATTTCAGTGGTAAATTTCTAAACACTGTCTTCTCTGTGTCACAGTTAAACATTTTTAAGTAGCTCAACATTACTGACTTTTCGTAGTTGACGGAGCAGCTTGCATTTCTTGTCCCAGCTGTAGTTTCAAGAGTTTTATGTATGCTGTAACCAAACTTAGTGTATGGCTGCATCTGGGGCTAAAGCCGTCAAAGTTCTTGATTAGACACAGTTACTTATTTGAATATTAGCTGATATACATTTATGGCAGTGCCATGCTGATTACAATACAGGCCCTTGTCATGCTTGTGTATTTTATTATTACTTAAGCTATTGCAGTTAAAATCCTGGTAAATCTGGGTTGGAAGTAGAAATAATGGCTCAAGGATCTGGTCATTTTCGGTTCGGTGTCTCGCAGTTTAGGGCCTGGACAATGTAGCCTCTTATTTCATGATAGAAATGAATAGAAAATGTATATATTTGTGGATGTCCACGTCGCTATCTTGCCTCATTTGTCGGATTGATTGGCATACATGGTAGATGAGAACATAGATTGTTTTTTAGGAATGCAGCATTTTCTGTTGATCTCCATTTGAATTTTCTGTCTAACCAGTAAAATACATGGCGTCGTTATCAGGGTTCTGCCGAGGCAGGGCTATTGCACGATTTAGTAGGCTTGCACGATTACGTGATCAAATCGAAAAACCTGAGTATGGTTTTAAATCGTGAATTTATATGATTAAATATTAAATAATCGAATAATCGTGAATATTTTCTATTGCATAAAATATTTCAAAACCTAACTTTCAATTACTTTTTAATACGATCGATCATGGAAAATGGCATTTCGCTTAGTAAAAGTATATCCATTTGCAGGGCAAGAGAACACTATTTTTGAAAATGTATTACTGGAGTGCCTGGCTCGATTCTCGAGCCAGGTATTCCAGCGATACATTTTCAAAAATTGTCTTCTTGCCCTGCAAATGGACTTTTCTAAACACCATTGCAGTTTTCGTCATTGATATTCTTTTGTTGCTATCTCCTGGTAATGTGTATCCAAGCTGATTAATCGAGTAATCACGATTATCTTTTAATAATCGATCGCGATCAGTCAACGCAATAATCGCACAAGCCTACCATTTAGCATGATAAAATTCACAAATATGTCCCATCATTACCTTCACACATGCTGACATGGGTCAGTGGCCCACAGAAGCCATAGCTATCTTCTATATATGTAATTGACCCATCATTTGACCAAATGACACATGTCATCTAGAGGGAGTGGGCCATTTGACCACACTCAGCAACTGGCTCTACAGAACCCTACGGCATTGGGTTGACCTTTTAGGGACAGTGGTTTTCCGTTTCAACATTTGTTATTTTCCGTTTCATAAAATCTGCTTTGTTTCACTTCCGTTTCGCAAAGTTAGATCATCTAAGCCACACATGTAGACTTAACCCTTTGACCCTCAAATTTGTTCAAGAAAATTTCTATTTTCTCATAGAAAATATCCATTTGGAGACCAAGAGAAGACTATTTTTTATAAATTTTCCACTGGAATGACGCTCGGTTATTGAGCCAGTCATGCCAGCAGTAAATTTTCAAAAAAGTCTTGGTCATCAAATGGACATTACTCAAGATCGCTAGAGAAGGCGTTTTTGGCTGATATGAGTGTTCAATGGTTAATAAAGCATTCAAATTATGGTGGCATAGATATGGGTAAGTAATAATTAACAATTTTACACGAGAACGTCTCACGATTTGGAGGAAAGCCTTTGTTTGACCTGCTAGCCCTTTAACCCGTAAATTCTTTCAAGAAAATTTAAATTTTCCAATAGAAAATGTCCATTTGCAGACCAAGAGATTATTTTTGAAAATTTACCACTGGAATACCTGGCTCGATAATCGAGCCAGTCAGCGCAATGATAAGATTTTACAAATATACTTAAACGTCAAATGGACATTTATCTATGAGAAAATTGAAATTTTCTTGGAAAGCCTTGAGGGCTAATGGGTCACATAAATTTTATGCATATGATATTTGTGTGCACAATATCCATTATAAACATGTTTTACGTTTAACTGTTGTAACTGTAGATTAGATGCCTGAAACTTACATTATATATAGCATATTACATTATAGAACATTTATCTATTTTTCAGTTGGCAAGCAGAAAGACGGGTGATTTATGCGCATGTACGTCTGCCACCAAAAGATTTAACACCAAGGACTGAATATGCAGAAAGAGAACCAGTGGAAGTAAGTGATCCTAGTTTTAGCATTTTACCTGACATGCTTCACACAGAAGGAAAGTACCAAATATCACTCATTTCAGGAACCTTACATGTACATGACAGATATCATATTGATTTTAACCTTTTATTGGTAAAGATTGATCAAGAAAGTTTGCGTGGTGAATGGCTATTTAAAAGCCAAAGGAGCACTAGTTTTGAAAACTTACTAGTGGAAGCACTGCTCTTGAGCCAGTCATTTGAATTCCACTGGGAAATTTTCAAAAAGCTCTTGGGCCTGTAAATGGGCATTTCTCAAAACCACTACAGAGGCTGGTTTTGTCTGGCCAGCATGATCATTGAAAGATTAGAGCAATAGTATCAATGGACTTAATATAAAGTCATACCCAACTCATATTAGACTAGAACTTTGGACGATAAGCTGCTGATTATTTTGATGCCAGTTCAACTGGTAGCTGGTGCTGCATTAGGGAACAATATTTACTAACCCCTCATATTTACCTCACCTGGCCGGTGTCCGGCAACTTTTGCTTAAAAACGCTACTCCTCAATTAACCGCTTGGCAGATTTAAAATTAATGTGGCATAAATGCTCCTATTGGGGTGTGCTTTAGAACATGTATACAGAATTTTGATTGGCCCATTTTTTCGGTGGCCATCTTGAAATTTCTGAAAGATGGTGGAAAATCATTTAAAACACTACTCCTCATTAACTGCTTGGGCAACTTCAACCAGACTTAGATGGGAGTATAGTACTCTGGTATGGTTCAGAACTCGTATACAGAATTTTGATTGGTCAATTTTTCCGTTGGCCATCTTGGATTTTCTGAAAATTTCTGGAAATCACTTAAAAGCCTGCTCCTCGATAACCAATAGGCTGATTTCAATCAAACTCGGATGGAAGAACCCTAGCGTAGTATGCTTCAGAACTTGTATACATAATTTTGATTGGTCCATTCCTTCGGCGGCGTTCTTGAAATTTCCGAAAAATGGCGGAAAATCGTTTAATAAAGATGTTATGAGGACTAGATACCTGATCACTCTGATTAACTTGACAATCATAGTACAGATTCTCCTTTACTAGAAGAACAAAATGCTTTTTTAATTTTTGTAATCGGCCCAGCCAAAGCTGAGATAAGCATATAGCAACCACCTTGACAACCAAACGTTTTTAGCTATCGCGCTAGAGTTGTGACGTCACACCGGGATGACACCAATTCCTATTAGTCTAGATTATTATCTTGGGAGCAAAGCTAGGCTCTCTACTGCTGCGCGTATTAGGCACCTATGCACATATTCTTTGACAATTCATTGTTCACACAGGGACACTACATTGTCGAAGTTGATGATATTTTTGTTGATTAAAATTTAAAGGACAGACCTCATGGTCACGGTGCCTGACATCACAATTCTAACGTATAGGCCTGTTAGACGTGACAGTAACATCGGATTTCATGTACGTGAATTAGGCTATAGTTAATCAAACCCACCCACACACTTCTTGGAATACAATTCTACAAATGCATATATATGTTATCTTTCTGGATTGACTGCAGAGATTTTGCATATATGATAAGCATGCATGTACACAACTTTTTAAATGATAGTTAAGTAGGCCTCAGTGCACGTACGATCGCAATTTACCATTGTGTAGGCTTATGAAAAAATTTATGATTGCACTATAGCAGTTACTCCAGTTATGTGTTTAAAGTTAACTAAAATGTCGGGTAAATATAAATCTAATCAAAACTAATCTATTTGCGTATAGTCTACATTGACATATTATTGACAGTACACAGTTTGTTTACAATTTAGGCAGCAGTCGAGGTGCGTAGTGAGGCTTTCACTGCCGTCCGCACGCTTATAGTACAATTTAAATAACATATACTGCTGAATGTTTTGAACATAATTGGGTTGGATTTCAACCCAAATTGTGTTCAAAATATTCAACATAACGTTTCTTGTATCATGTTCATATGGTTCTAACTACCTTATTTGTGTTTTTGCTTTGGAAGCATTTAAACTTATTTATGAGCTGCGCTGTAAGTAAAGATGATACGCGAGCGACCTCTGAACATCTGTCAGTTCACCTACCTATTTAAAATTTGTTCATCCGCTACAGTTTTGCTTTTTCATAACATTGAAATATGAGTGTATGCTACTTTCATACATGGAAGAAGTTGGTTTGAAAACGATATAGTTCATATGGTTGTCACAGGCGTGATGCCCCCACCCTCAGCCCCTCCCCCCCCCCCCCACACACCAACGAACGTGTTAACCAGTACATGCCTCTACATAATTATTATACAAACACATTGCCAAAAGCTTATAGGTAAACAATTACATTCTAATCAGTAATCACGGGAAATTTCACATAGGACACACTGACACACTTATTGTAGATTCGTAATCTTCAGAAAAAGTTGTAACTGCACTCTGTAGCCTATACATTTAGATACGAATAATAGTACAATTATAGCCATCGTCAACCTCTCCCACCAACCTCGATCATCATGCTCACATCCATCCATCCCAGATATTAAATGGTACACCCAGTCCATTCAAAAATGGTAATGGATCCGCAATTAGGCCTAATAGACTACAGAGTATTTGTCACATGCATTGAAATATTGCCGATTTTCAGCACTGCCCATGGTTTACCGTAGTCATAGGCCTATTATTATGCGAATAGAGCTATCCATGAAACCATTAAAAATGAGTAAATATCATAATAGATTAAAAAAAATCATGATTTTTTATTTCTTGAAGACTTAGCTGACATAATTTATGTTATGGTAGGTGAAGTCTATCCTGTTAAACGCGCGTTTTAAAATATGTTACCTTTGTACTACAGACAGAAAAATATTGACCCAGCTCACAGCGCCGTTCCCGGTGTGACGTCACAGCGAGTGGCGATGTGATTCAGATTGAGGCGTCATTTAACCTCGTTATTTGGGCTGCCTAACATATTTTTCTCACTCCAAAGTGACGCTATTGTGTTTAAATCGTGTATTAGACCATAAAATTAATTAAAACTCGTTATCGACCGCAAGTCCTCACAAGACCTTTAAAACGCTACTCATTAACTGCTTGGGCAATTTCACCCAGACTTAGCTGGGAATATAATATTCTGGTATGGTTCAGAACTTGTATACAGAATTTTGATAGGTAAAATCTTTCCGACTGCCATCTTGGATTTTCTAAAAATTTCTGGAAATCACTTAAAAGCCTACTCCTCGATAACTACTGGGCTGATTTCAATCAAACTTTGATGGAGGAACTGTAGTGTAGTATGCTTCAGAACATCTATACAGAATTTTGATTGGCCCATTTTTTAGACACCCCCCTCAAAAGTAGTAGCAGTGGGTCACATGGGACCCCTGAAAATCTTGTATGATTGTGTAATATTAAGTAGTCTATAGGTTTTTGCACAAATGTACCTGCAAAATCTAGCATGGGACAATATAATGTTACTTTGCAAGTCCATCATACCCTCTTTTTGAGAAATAGTGCTTGGGAACACCAGATTTCAGTTTGAGACCCCCACATTTCAGCTGGGGACTTCCATGTTGCAGGGTGTGGCCGTGGGGTCCCTGTATATATATATATATATATATACCAAACTTCATATATTGATTTAAGTACTTGTATTAGTATTGAAATCTAATGAGTAATGAGAAGTCATGAAACTAAAGACATGCTGGATATGGAAGTAAAAACTGTCATAAACTGAGTCAACACATGTATTCCAAACATTACCAAAACCATGCTACCCAGCGAGCCTATTCAATGCATTCATAAATATTTTACGCATATTGTCAATTATGTGCATGATGACCTATCCATAAAAAATGTTTTTTGATAAGTTTGACTTAGCGTAATTCGCTTGCGACATTTGAGGCAAGTTATCTATTTATACTATGTGTAAGTTATGACTCGTAATCTAGTATTATAAGCAAGTTTGTCGGTCAGTCAGAAAGCCTGCAATGTCCAGGGATGGAATATCTGTTTGCGAATACTCTCCTAATTGACAATGATTGATTATTAGGCATGTTAGGTGACGGTGACCCAGTGCTAAAGCTTCGTCAAGATTCAAATCAGTACTCGGTCACCTTCCACCATAATTTAGAAAGTGGTGACATTTACATGTAAACCAACGAACATATCGATCCTTTAATGGTCAAACCGGCACAAAACAGCTACTGCAGTGTTTTTGAATGAGGACTGTCCATTTGCAAGCCAAGAGCAGATAGGTTTTGAAAATTTATCACTGAAATAGTCGATCATTCCGGTGGTAAATGTTACAAACTAATCTCTAAAGCTCCAAATAAACATTCATTATGACAAAATTGAGGAATCCAGTTTCTCAGTCAATCATATGATGTCATGATCAATTATGTGATGTGTAGGCCGACGTCATAATCAATTACATCATGCATGGTAACTTTATCACAAACGCATAATTGATGATGGGCTAAGCGTTGTTATGCGAATTGTATATGTTTACTATTTAATAAACATGCTGTTGAATTTTTTGAAACTAATTTGACTGGTTTCTGTTGCTGCCAGATAGTTAGTTAGTTTTCTGGAAATTGAGATTTAGAGAGTGCCGGGATCGATCAGTCCCAACATGGGCATAGCGTGGGTGGTAAGCATGGGTGGAGCTTACATGCATCTAGAGATGGATGGAGCATAGCTAAAACGGGATTCCTCCATTATGATTGTTTTGACCAATCCTGATGATTGAAGGGTTAATCAAACATGCTAATGCACTATAACTTCAACGGCTGTAACTGTGTCAAAAACGTCAACAATTCATGCAGCCAGTGCTAAATTCATGCAGATTTATTTTCTCCATGTTTTTCAAAGAAGAGTGATTATGCCATTCCGTGCGTGCGTGTGTGTGAGTTTGTGCGGCTGTCTGTATATCTGTTTGTCTGTGTGTGCACATGGAAATTGATTGTACCCAGGGTTAGTACAATTTTGAAAAGTAATTGATGTTTGACATCAGTTCTTGAAAGTACTTGAATTTGAAATTTGCCTTAAAAAGTACATGAAAATTGCAATCAAGAGGTTATTGAAAAGTTCTTGAAAATGTGTATTTTCGAATGTAGGCAACCCATAAATAAAGCCCTATTTTAGAATCATTGAAAATTATAAAGTATTGTCCTTAAAAAATGTTTGAATGAATCTGTCAAATTCTTGTATGAACCATGGTAACGCAACTCCTCAGATGATTGACCGAAATTCAACCATATTTGGTATATGAGTACCCATATGATTGCGGAGTGCAAGAAAACATGTACATTTGGCTATGGCCCAATGGGGTCAAAGGTCAAAGCAGTGAAGGTTGGCATTTGCGATTACGTGCCATCGACCGAGCAATCTAGTACTCCATGTAGCTGTGACTAGTTGTAGAGCTCTAAGTAGTAAATATAAAAACATTGTTTAAGATTATGAATTTATGATAAGCTTATGTCTTGCTGTGTATATCATTACACATAATGTTGTCAGTTTGGCTATTACTGACTACACAGCAGCTGTTTCCACAGTGTTGTCGTTTTATTTTCTTGCCACACATTTACACCGATTTTGCCTGAAAATCTTTGCTCTGTCTGCGATCTTAAAACTCGAGGCATGTCCCAAAAGCAATTTAAATAATACATGTATCAGTATGGACATCTACTCTAAGTAAACATGTTAAAGGCCTTGCTTGACACATTTAACCCTTTAATGGTCAAATTTGGTCCAAAAATCTGAATATTTGCTCATTGAATGTTAATTTGCAAGCCAGGAGAGGACTATTTTTGGAAATTGAGCATTGGAATCACTTGCTCGTTTATTGAGCCAGGCATTTCAATAGTAAATTTTCCAAAATATTCTCTTGGCCTGGAAATTAGCATTCCTCAAGACCACTGCAGAGGCCGGTTTTGGCCGGCTTGACCATTAAAGGGTTAATCATACTGGTAAGGCCTGCCAAACTTGGCCTCTGCTGTTTGGCTGCAGTGGTCTTGAGGTCTGACCATTTATAAGCAAAGAGAAGGCTTGCTGAAAAGTTACCTCTAAAATGGCTGGCTCAATAACCAAATCAGTCATGTCAGCGGTAAACTGTCAAAAATAATCTTCTCTTGGCTTGCAAATGGACATTCAATAATCAAATATGTAATTCGTCTTAACTGTTAACGATCAACCAACTGGTCACCTAATACAGGTGGTCTCTTAATACAAGGTGTGAAGTCACTTGTCGTATAAAATACATTTTCTGGCTAAAAAATAGGGTTCTATAAGTCAGGTGGTCATTCTTTCAAAACACCCGTTTTAAGAAACCACCTTATGTTTTCCCCCAAAACAGGCAGTTTCTCGAGAAGACTTATCTCTGTGTCAATTCACGAGCAGACTTGTGAAAGACAAATACCTGTACCTGTCTACCTCGGTACAGATGAACTAGAAGCCCATATGTCTTGACATTCAGCAGACGCTACCATTTAACACTCAAGAGGGCCGAAAATAGCTTCTGCAGTGGTCTTGAGAAATGCCCATTTGCAGACCAAGATCAGTTTATTTTTTTAATTTACCACTGTTCGATAACTGAGCCAGGCATTCCAGTGGTAAATTAAAAAAAAAATCTTGGCTTGCTAATGGACCTTTTCTATGAGCAAATTAGCAATAAAATTACTGTGTGAGGTACATGGTTAATAGTAAGCCCTGTTGAGCTTGGTACAGGCTGTAGAGTTCATATAGTACATGTAGTATTCACATCCACGGAAACCGTGTTCTACACACATGCTTTTGTATCATAAGCAGAGGCTGAATTATGGTATGATTTGGCGACTGTTTCTAAAGCAATAAAGGCATCACGTTGATAGGGTGATTGAACTTGGTATGGGAAAATTGATGATGATCCGAAATCTAAGATGGCCACCAGCCACTGGCGGCCCGCTTGAAAATTGGTTTCCGGATGATAGCTCTGTTACCGTTTATCGGATCACTGTTTCATAGTGTGGTTTGACTAGGTATGGGGAAGAAACTTATCAAAATTCACGATGATCCGAAATCCAAGATGGCCGACAGCCACTGGTGGCCATCTTGAAAATTGGTTTCCGAACAATAACTTCAAATTTGTAAGGTGATTGGACTAGGTCTGGGGAAGAAACCTATCGAAATCGACGATGATCCTAAATCCAAGATGGCCACCAGCCACAGGCGGCCATCTTGAAAATTGGTTTCCGGACAATAACTCCAATTTTGTTTTGTGGATCGCTTTGAAGCTTCATAGACAAGGTCTGGGAAAGAAACCTATCGAATTTGCAGATGATTCAAAATCTAATATGGCCGCCAGGCATGGGCCGTCATCTTGATAATTGGTTTCCGGACGATAACTCCTTGACTGATTAGTGGATCTTTGAAACTTCAGAGGATGACTGGTCTAGGTCTTAGGAAGAAATCGCTATTTTCTTGATATCTCTCAATTTCTCAATTATTGTTTTGTCTTCATGGTGGGGTATTATGCGCCATTTGCGGCTCTCTTGTTCTTTAAAAAAAATCTAAAAATGACATTGATTACCACTGTCGTCATAATATGAGGACAATCTAGGCGGTTAGTGTCCGACTATTTTTGACAATCTACCACTGGAATGACTGGCTCGACGATAACAGGCAGTCATTCCAGTGTAAATTTTCAAAAATACTCTTATCTTGGTCTCCAAATTGACATTTTCTATGAAATAATATACATTTTCTTGAACAAATTTGATGGTTAAATGTTTCTGGTTTAACCCTTTGATAGTCAAGCCATCCAAACCCAGTCTCTGCAGTGGTCTTGAGGAATGTTCATTTGCAGGGGAAAGATAGGACTATTTCTGAAACTGTACTATTGGAATGACTGGATCGATAATAGATTTGTATCTTCGCTTGAATGAGGAAAAATTTCATTTTTTATTTAGAAACTTGACCATGAAAGGGTTAAAGACTTACATCATATCTCCAATCATGTACACCAGCAGCATCCTGTGGGATGTGATATGTGTTTTGTTTAACCTTTTAATGGTCAACTTTGGTCAACAAAATTTTAATATCTGCCTATTGAATGTCTATTTACAGGACAAGAGAATACAATTTTTTGAAAATTTATCACTGGAATGACTGACTCGGTTATCGAGCCAGTCATTCCAGTGGTAAATTTTCAATAATTGTTATTCTCTTGGCCTGTAAATGGACATTCCACAAGACCATCATAACAGAGGCTGGTTTTGGGCGGCTTGACCATTAAAGGTTTATGTGTTACGGTTATGGTGTCTAAATGCTGATCAACCCACTTGTACTGGCTTGTTTCTAACCTCACGAGGGCCAGTGCTTTTCTGTGACTGAATTCACGGAATCGGTAAATTGAAATGGAAACATGATTGATATTCAAACAGAAAATGGCATTTTCTTGCAAAATACATGTTTGAAGACTGAAACGAAAAGTGATATTCAAACGGAAATCAACAGATAAAGGCATTTACCTCGAGAAAGTGAGGCATTCTCGTATAAAATTGTAAAGTATTATTTTAACAGACATGTTTTTGTCTAACGTCTTGCTTTCTGGGAATATTAATAATACAATCCACAACACATTTGAACACAAATATATGACAATTTTATTACATTTGTACAAAGTGCATGTACACACGGATTATATGATGCAAATTTTAAGCTTGCGCGATTATTGGTTTGAGTGATCACTAAAGGTGCAATGGTGTTTGTAAATGTCCATTTGCAAGCCAAGAGAAACTATTTTTGAAAATGTATCGCTGGATTGCCTGGCTCGATTTGGCTCATTTGGCTGAGCCAAATCGAGCCAGTCATGATATTTTTTCAAAAACAGTTTTCCTGGCCTCCAAATGGGCATATATTCTCTGAGCAAAATGTCAATTTTCTTGAGCTATCGCATTGAACAGCAATTAAAAGGTAGATTTTGAAATATTTACCCAGTCATGCCAGTAGAAATTATTCGCGATTATTTGATTATTTAATTTTTGATCATATAAATTCACGATTTCAAAAATAATCATGTTCGATTTAATCACGTAATCGTGCAGGCCTAGTAAATTTACAAAACAAATAAAGCATATTTGGGAATTTTGTGAAGCAGATGGGAAGTTTTTAAGCCAGGGACCATTGTGTCTGTCTACGTCAGGCTAGCCTTGGCTTCAGGCACCGAGTCTATGCTTTTCTGTCATCGACATGATAGACATTTGTAGTTAAGTGTGCAGTGTGTACCTGTTGGTTACTTTGAAGATGAAGTGGAGTATTGATACTATCAACAATGTGTTGCTTTTTCTTCAAAGTTAACAAAAGATAAAAAGCAAACTTCCAACTACCTGTAATCTGTAAGCTAACAGTTGAGTAGAAGACCAGTTAGTCAGCTAGTCAGATAAGATAAATACTGATTTCTGATTATAGTACAGTTCAAAAATAACTTAACATGTTTACAAAACAAAAACAGAAATGTGAGTTACTATAACTCTACTACAATGTAAGACATTTTCTCTTGAATATTTTGAACACAATTGACCTTTCCAGTTTTAGCTATGCCCCGCCCATCTCTCTCTAAACTCCACCCATACCTCGTCTATGTTGGGATCGATCGATCTCTGCACTCTCTGACTATCAATTTTCAGAAAACTATACAGGTAAGCTGTTGAATATTTTGAAACTAATTTGACTGGGTGAGTTTGAAACTAATTTAACTGGATGCATCAAATTAGTTTCAAAATATTCAACAGCGTGTTTATTAAATAACAAAAACATACAATTTGTACAATGTGTCAGACTTTTAAGCGTTAAAGACGGACTATATTGAATCATTCATGATGTCATGATTACTGTGTCATCCTACACATCACATAGTTGATTTATGACATCATATGATAGATGGATAAACGTGGACAATGTTTGTTGTCCAGTTATGCTCAACATAGTCAAGTGTTTTATTTTGTTTTGGAAACACGTTAACTTGGTTCTGAGTTGTACTGTACATACAGATCTCCGAGTAATCTTGCTGCAAGTGAAGATGGATCTGCTCTGTGGCTGTGCCAAATCTGTCACTCTCTAGGAATCCCATACAAATAGTACACCTTGACATTTTCGGGAAACATAAATTCTCTAATTTTCTTTTTGCATATATCATACTTATCCATCACGGTATAAGTTACCTTAGTGCATAAACAGCTGTACACTTCTGGGGGTGTTTATGAAGGGTACTTAACACTCATTCAATAGGCAGATATTAAAATTTTCTTGACTAAAGTGCTAAGATGAATATTTAGTCGCTTCTTCGTGATTATGTTGTAATCACATCTTCTAAATAGATGCAAGCAGTTAGGCGGATGCATAACTTAGGCACTCTTAGAAAATGTGCATATGCAGATCAGGAGAAGATTACTTTTGATAATTTATCACTTGACTGACTGACTGGCTCTGTTATCGAGCCAGTCACTCTAGTGATAAATTTTCAAAAATAGTATTTTTGTTCTGCAAATGGACATATCACAAGATCACTGCGGAAGCCGCTTTTGGCCAGCTTAGACGTTAAGGGGTTAACAATTGAAATGACAATTCTCGAGACAGGAAAGCTGTTGAATATTTTGAAATTAATTCGCCCGTAAAGTGTTGGTGTCTTGTTGTTGCTGCCGTAGACAGCTACATCTCCTTGTCAAATTAGTTTCCAAATATTCAACAGAATATTTCTTACATCATAAAGAATGATAATCTGATAATCTGATAATCTGATAATCTGTCGTTTCTGATCTCTTAACCCTTTATGCACTATGTCCATTTGCAGACCAAAAGATGATTATTTTTGAAAATTGATACCAATGGCCCATGGTCTGCAAATGGACATTTTCAATGAAATTATTTTTTTTAAAACAAATTGGAGGGTTAAAGGGTATACATGATAGATATGGATTGTATACATGATAGATATAGAAGAAATCTGTTTAATTTTAAGCTTTTAATGGCTAAATTTGGTCATGAATATCAAAATATTTGCTTATTGAATGTTTATTTGCAGGCCAGAAGACTGTTTTTGAAAATTTACCACTGAAATGACTGGCTCGGTTATTGAGGCAGTCATTCCAGTGATAAATTTTCAAAAAATAGTCCTGTCCTGCAAATGAACAATCCTCAAGACCACTGCAGAGGCCGGTTTTGGCCGGATTCGGCTTAATACAATTAATCTCTGAAGTCATTATAATTATCATGACTAGACTCCCAAATTCAGAGAAACATAAAGAGGGAAAGTATATATAATATTATATAAGAAAACCACCCTGAAATATAATTACGGTTTATATTTAGCTCATTCTATCTTTATAATTGTTACTCATCCTGCCATTCATACTTATACTGGTTTATAAATACCTGTACCATGAACCAGCTTTGTGCTCGATTTTCATAGCATTCAGTTCAATGTTTCCAATTATTAAATGAATATTTTGAAAATGGTTATACTGAACCTTGTTACTGCCACATTCAGTCAAAGTATTTTCAAAATGTTCAGCATAATCTTATGTAGATACCGGTAGTCTGTAAATGTACTTTTCTGTTAATTCATGACATGCATGAGAGGAATACCTGTTTTAGCTGACGTCATTGTTCACTTGTCATCATTCACTCATTATCTTTCCCTCGAAGCTAGCGGGACTTGACTCAGAAGTGTTGTTATATATGCAGAATGGGTAAAGAGGGGTGAGGGTTGATGGAGGGATGGACTGAGGGGAGGCATTGGAGGGAGGCGGGGACTGTAAACAAACCTGCCTTTTGAGCAAACAGATGGTGGTTCTTTAACTACTTGCCTGCTGAATTTCAGTTTAACTCGATATGCTGAATGTATTGAAAATAGTTTGACTGAAAGTTGTTGGTGACTTATCGACCAACAACTGTCAGTCAAATTGTTTTCAAAATATTCAGCAAGTCTAGAGTTAAACGCTCACCTAGCAAGAAGGGCCAACTGAGCTTATGCCATGGCGACCGTCCGTCAACTTTTGCTTTAAAACGCTACTCGTCCTTAACCAATGGCCGGATTTTAAACAGATTTTCCGAGGTCAAATGATCCTATCGTACTCGGCCCCAGATTTTCCATTAAGAATTTTGATTCACCAGTCTTTTGGGTAAAAATCTTAGATTTTATTAAAAATTTACTGGAAATTGTCCAATTGCTTCTTAGTATTTTGACCGATTTCAACCAAGGTAGGCTGAATGGCAGGATGAGTAACAATTATAAAGATAGAATGAGCTAAATATAAACCTTAATTTTATTTCAGGGTGGTTTACTCATAGGCTCTAGAACATCCATTCAGATTTTTGATTCATCAATTTTTTGGGTGAAAATCTCGGATTTAAAAAAAAATGTGCAGGAAATTGTCAAATTGCTTCTGCTCCTTACCATATATATTGACGGATTTCAAACACATTTGGCTGACAGGATCCTATGTGTATGGTGGTAGGCTATAGATAGAACTCCCATTCAGAATTTTCATTCATCAATATTTTTTGGGTGGAAATCTGTTTAATAAGATCTTGAGATTTTTACCTCCAAAATTGACAAATTTTGATTACCGTTATAAATTTTTTGGGTGAAAATCTTAGATTTTATGACAAAGTTACCGGAAATTGTTAAATAACTTCTCCTTAACAGTGTTGCCGATTTCAATGAGATTTCGCTAGAATGATCATGTCATGTGAGCCTCTAGAACTGCCATTCAGAATTTTGATTCGTTAATTTTTGGGTGAAAAAACTTCGAGAAATTGTTAAATTGCATCTCCTTACCATTTTAACTGATGTCAAACAGGTTGGGCTGAAAGGATCATATGATGATAGGCTCTAAAACTTCCATTCAGAATTTTGATTCAGCAAATTTTTGAGTAAAATTCTTAGATTTTATGAAAAACTTATTGGAAATTGTCAAATCACTTTATATCCTTAAAAGCTTGACTGTTTTCAGCCAAGTTTGGCTGGAAGGATCACATGGTGCTAAGCTCTAGTTTAGGTGAAGATGTGAGATTTTTGAAAATTTTCAAGTTCTTTACGACTCCACTCATCTTCACTCAATGGCCTGATTCTAACCAAATTTAAATAATCGTAATAGTCTCCACAAACACTATTCAGAATTCGTTTGAATATTTTAAAGCAAATTTGACTGGGAGCTGCTGCCATAGGATACTGTAGATATGTATTTTGGCGTCAACAACGAAGAGATGGCTATTCTTGTCAATTTACCACTGCAATGACTAACTCAGTTATCGAGCTAGTTATTCAAGTGGTAAATTTTCAAAAATTGTCTTTTCTTGTCTTGGAAATAGATATTTCTCAAGATGACTGCAAAGACTGGATCTGAGTAGCTTGGCAATTAAAGGGTTAATGAACTACACCGTGCTTGATGCCAAAATACATCTATCCACAGTATCCTATGGCAGCAGCTCCCAGTCAAATTTGTTTTAAATATTCAACAGAATACCTGTATAGTTACCTTCAAGTTTGTTCAACAGATAGATACTTTCGTGACCGACATTTCCATCTTTATGACAGACTTACATCTTCAAGACCTCCATACCTGCATATCATCTAGAGCAACAATTATTCAGCACTATCTCTTAATGAACAAAACCCAGACAGAGTTTACCCATGTAAACCTACATTGTATCATCAGCAACAGACAAATTTGGTGACAAAGGCATCCATCCCGCTGAGTGGCAGAGAGGAATGGAGGAAAAGTACAATCCTTGGTTCACTAATGTGCAGCTTCTCTAACATTGCTGCACATTGCGTCACAGGAAACATTGCCTTCCAGTCCTTGTGGAAACTGGATCCATGGATCACAGATCCGCTTTGGCCAAAAGATTACACTTGTATGATGTGGCTGGTGTATCACTGATGTTGTACAACGGTAACAGCTTGGCAGCTCCAAAGACAGTGCTCGAGACACTTGATGACTGTCACTGCAAACACCTTCATATTATAAGCCAGCATCACTGACCGAACAGTGTAATCTCCAACGACACATTATACACTTTATCATATAAACAAGCCTTCTAGCCCGTTCCATATTTTTCGATATAGGCACACATGTATTTTCATTGGCTGTTGGGTGCGCAACCCATTTAAATCGAGCAATTAAAACAGTGATTGATGTGAGCGTGACGCATATGGATTACTACGCGGTACTGTTTTACTACGATTTGTGTACTACGATTTGTCATTCATGAAACGTCATCGCAAAATGTCATCGTTTGACAGTTTATCAGTCGGCAGCGAAGTAACGATTGATGGCCATGGCTCTGCGATAGTCTTAGAAGAAAGGTGTAGTTTACGGCTGACATCTCCAGATTTTGTGTTTGTCACTATATTTTGCTGCGCATTCAGTATCTGTTATCAAGTGGTGGTGCATCACAGTGGCAGTATCGATTTCACGAAAAGCAACAATGAGAAATCAGATAAAAGTCACATCAGCAACTATTGGCAAATATTTCAAAATTACAGTTTATATGATAAATAAAATCTCAAACTCAATCACTTTTCTTATTACTATTATGAACCTCGTTGAAAATTATCAATTTTGCACTCGCTAAAGCTCGTGCAAATTGATAATTTTCAACTCGGTCCATAATAGTAATATGAAAAGTGACCTCGTTCCGGATTCTCTATTTATGCAATACCTTCTTGGTAATATAAGGATTCCTGTTGTACAGCGTTTGCAGATTTCTGTACTGGCATGACTGGATAAATGATTGATTTTTTATCACAGCAGCATATGGTGTAAATTTATGTCTTTTGTATATATACAATGTATACTACTTTATTCTTTGATCATGTTAACATTATATAGCGCTGGATATTATACAGAAAAACATGCTGAAGGATGCGGTTCCTTTAACCCTTAACACTCTGATGTCAATATTCTATCTTTTACTGTGTCAACAACAAAGAAACTGGTGTACATTTTACAACAATTCTGGTAGACAGAAACACCAAACACCTGTCTATGACTGCAACATCTTCCACCAAAGTTGTTGAAAAATGAATATCAGTTCATCTTTTAATTTAATTTGAAAAATTTATCTTATTGACTTAACAATGGGAAGGTGTTAAGACAGGTAGTTTTTCAGTGGTCGAAGAACCATCTTTCTTAATGAACCACCATCACCATTGTTTAGCTCCAAAAGATATTTTACAGTTAAGTGACCTAAATGTTAAAATCTTAATACTCAAGCTGGCAAAAAATGGATTCTTCAGCGGTCTTGAGAAATGTTCATTTGCAGACCAAGAGATTATTTTTGAAATTTTACCACTTGAATGACTGGCTCGATAATCGAGCCAAGCATTCCAGTGATAAATTTTCAAACGTATTCGTCTCTTTGTCTGCAAATGGACATTTCTCAAGACTGCTGCAGAAGCCATTTTTGGCAGCTTGAGTGCTAAAGTGTTAATTAAATATTAACTTACTATATTACCTGTGATTGCAGGTAAACTCTAAGACGAATGGAGAGGATCAGATAACCGCGTGGTGGCCAGGAACTGTCAAGATGGTCAAGGGAGAGTTTGTTGTGATCGACTATACCGGTACGCGGCAGAATCAGACTGATATTGTCATGTTTGATCGGGTCAGAACACCCAATCCTAAGTAAGTTTACCTGAGAATTCATCACAATACAAAGAGATATATAACCATTTGGAAGTTAACCCTTTAACACTCATATCAGCCAAAAACTGCTTCTGCAGTGGTCTTCAGAAATGTCCATTTGCTGACCAAGAGAAGACTATTTTTTTTAATTTACCACTGGAATGACTGGCTCAATAACAGAGCCAGTCATCCCAGTAGTACATTTTCAAATATAGTCTTCTCTTAGTCTGCAAATGGAGATTTTCTATGAGAAAATTAAAATTTTTGTGATAAAATTCGGGGGTTAAAGGGTTAATAGGAAATAGTTAAATATGTGAATGTTGAATTTCAGACACTGAATTGTTGTGAAAGCTGTCTCATGTAGAACTTTGATTTCTTTATTTTGTGTCTCGTTTATTTATTAAAGAATGTGTTCTAGACATGAAGTATGGTAACAGAATTCAAAGAGCAAATGGACATTCACTGTGCAAAAATGTAAATCTTGACCGATTTTGACCTTTAAAAGGCTTGTGTTGAAGCATATTTGTGTAAGAAGCGCTACATCAGAAATGAATGGATGAATCCAGTTTTAGCTATGCGCCCTATGCCCCTCCCATTTCTAACTAAACTCCAAACACGACTTGTCCATGTTGTGAGCGATCGATCCCTGCATGCCCTGAATTTCAATTTCCAGAAAACTACAGGTAAGTTGTTACTATTTGGAAACTAAATTGATTGGGTGCTGTTGCTGCCTCAGCTTGTCTAGTAAACAGTAAAGATATACAATTTGTGCAACTTGACGGACTATTAAGCATTTATGACAGACTTAATTACATCATTTATGACATAGTGAGCCTACATATGACTTTGTAGATTATGATGTCATATGATTGATCGATAAACTGGATTCATCCATTGAATTAATCTTAATGGAGTGATCCGATCTCTCCCTCATATATCTGATGTCATAATCAAAACACCTCACTTATTAGATGACTTGTAATCAAAATACCTCACTTATTAGATGACTCGTAATCAAAATACCTCACTTATTAGATGACTCATAATCAAAATACCTCAACTTATTAGCTGACTCATAATCAAAATACCTCACTCATTAGATGACTCATAATCAAAACACCTCATGTTTTAGCCGACTCATAATCAAAACACCTCAATTATTAGCCAACTCATAATCAAAATACCTCACTTATTAGATGACTCATAATCAAAATACCTCACGTATTAGCTGACTCAATAAAAATTGCTCACTTATTAGCCAACTCATAATCAAAATACCTCACTTATTAGCAGACTCATAATCAAAATTCCTCACTTATTAGATGACTCAATCAAAATGCCTCACTTATTAGATGACTCATAATCAAAATGCCTCACTTATTAGTGGACTCATAATCAAAATTCCTCACTTATTAGATGACTCATAATCAAAATTCCTCACTTATTAGATGACTCATAATCAAAATACCTCACTTATTAGATGACTCATAATCAAAATTCCTCACTTATTAGATGACTCATAATCAAAATACCTCAGTTATTAGATGACTCATAATCAAAATTCCTCACTTATTAGATGACTCATAATCAAAATACCTCACTTATTAGATGACTCATAATCAAAATACCTCACTTATTAGATGACTCATAATCAAAATTGCTCACTTATTAGCAGACTCATAATCAAAATGCCTCACTTATTAGCCGACTCATAATCAAAATTCCTCACTAAATAGCTGACTCATCAAAATGCGCTTATTAGCTGACTCAATCAAAATACCTAACTTATTAGCTGACTCATAATCAGAATACCTCACTTATTAACTGCCTCATCAAAATACCTCACTTATTACCTGACTCATGATCAAAATATGTTACCAGCTGACGTCGCAATCAAATGCCGTCTATGTTCCACATGAAAGTGGCAATGGTCGGAAAGTAAGGTATGAATTGGAATTGTATATCTATCATGATTTAATAATTTAATTTAAGAAAGATTTTCTTGAATATTTTGAAACTAATTTGACTGGGATCTATTGCTGCCATTGGCAGCAATATCTCGCAGTCAAATTTCTTTCAAAATATTACACAGCTTGCTTAAATACACAGCTTACCTTGAAATTGAGATTCTTGGTATTCATGATTCAATGTGTTAAAAATTTGAGTCAAACATGCAATGCGAGGTGGGCGGATCTTAGCGAGAAATGGGCGGGTCATAGATTGAAATAGATCACTCTATAGCTAATGATAGGCACAACTTTTGAATCAGAGTTAGTTTGGGATGGTGGAGAGTCATAGTATGTGATGATGATACTAACAGTAATGTAGTGGGGGCCAGAGTACACCGGAGATTTGCTCCGCCTGTTCACACACATGCCACAGAGAAATATTATTGTCACCCCTTTCTGCGCCCCAGCACTCCAGCTGCTCGAAATTTGCCACTACACCACTGGATACTGATGATGTAAACCAGGTAAAAACACCGTTATATATTTATCATTTTATACTTTATTTTTCAGCACCTGTTTGAGTAAGGACCATTTCTATAAATATGTATTGGAAGTGCCAGCAGATCTTCAAGAAATGTAAGTGTCAGGTTTTCAATTCATTTCTACACACAAGAATTCTGAGTAATGGTTTTGGGAGTCCAAACATGAAACATGGAAGTGTAACCCTTCCATGGTCAAGCCAGCCAAAACCGGCCTCTGTTATGGTCTTGTGGAATGTCCATTTACAGGCCAAGACAATGCAAGCGAATACAACTTTAGAAAATTTACCACTGGAATGACTGGCTCGATAAATGAGCCAGTCATCCCAGTGATAAATTTTCTAAAATCTTATTCTCTTGGCCTGTAAATGGACATGCATTAGGCAGATATAAAATTTTTTTTAACCACATTTGACCATTAAAGGGTTAAAATATTGGAACTTCACAGAGGAGTTATTTGCTAAAAAAAACTGTTACCCCCCTGACGCTGATCATAGTTTTGATCGAGTCAAGGATGCCGAGCCTAAGCAGTCTGTGCCTTATATACTCCCTGAGGGGCAGGGAAATGTCTACAACTTGTACACCATTGCTAGGGAAAGGTTGGCCGCAGTAGAACTACATTGTAGTTGCGTCACAGCAGTTGTCCGCATTGGAATGTAATGTATCCTATGACGTCATTAGGGGAAAGTTTCACGGTTTCCCGCAGATAATGCGTTCCCAGAGAAGTTTAACCCTTTAATGGCCATACAAGCCAAAACCGGCCTTTGCTATGGTCTTGTGGAATGTCCTTTTACAGGGCAAGATAATACAATTTTTGAAAATTTACCACTGGAATGGCTTTGAAAATTTACCACTGGAATGACTGGCTTGATAACCGAGCCAGTCATTCCAGTGATAAATTATCAAAAATTGTATCTTGCCCAGTAAATGGACATTCAATAAGAAAATATTTCAATTTTCTTGACCAAATTTGACCATTAAAGGGTTAAAATAGTTCACAAATGTATAATTTGCTTAACATCATTTGGAATAATTGATTGAGTGGCATCAGGGCTTTAAAACAGCAATTCCATGGTAATGTTTTTTGGAGTATATTCATGAGCCTTGGTAATATAGGGCTGTCAGACTTTCACTAACGGAAGCCCTGGTATCTGTATCCTATGTTAAAGTCACCTCATAATTGCTTGCGCTCAATAGTATTTAAAGCTGTCGTGGTCCATTAAATATACACGCTTTTGCATGAGATATGAGGTGCCTGATCAGTTTACCCAGCATTCAATGCTACCCAGCATACAATGTTACCCAGCATGCAATGGCCTGACTCCATAATCGGTGTAACTATTAGAGGCCATATTCGTTGAGTCTATTGTCTGCACAAGTCAGGATTTCTTAAACAAAACCGACCTGCTTGCATGTGCAAATAGTCATTTGTCCTCCAGCTCTGGAAAGCGTTATCAAATTGTTGTCCATAAATCACACGGCGATCAGTATTACTGTCTTAAGTAGAGTGAGTTATATGGCCAAAATACGCTTTGCCTGCAAGAAGGAAATATTTCGCCTATTTGGCGAGAACGCGTATATAGGCCTACGCTCACTTTACCTAAATAGTAATGTATTGATTGCACGTGTGTGGATAATAATTCGACAATGTTGTTGGTGTCTTAGAAACCAGCAACTTAGTCAAATTGCTATTTAAATCCGTGATAAGAGTCGACTAAAACTACATGTATTATAATTATTTTAGAATATAGAGACTGAAAGCTGTTGTAGCAACAGTTTTCATACAAATTAGTATCAAATCTGCACCAGGTAGTAATCGCATTACCTAATAATTATTTTGACAATAATTTTACTGAATGTTGTTGCTGTCATTCACGCAAATTATTGTCAACATATATATATAAACGCTTTCTCTAATTTTCTTGACACACTTGCGCTGAACAGTATTGAAAAGCAGGCTGTCAAATGTACTGCTATGCTTCCAGAGCTGGAGGACAAATGACCATTTGCACGTGCAGGCAGGTTGGTTTTGTTTGAGAAATCCTGGCCTATACAGAAAATAGACTAAAGGAATATAGCGTCCAATAGTTACAACGATTATGGAGTCAGGAAATTGCATGCTGGGTTGAGTTGCATGCTGGGTAGCATAGCATGCTGGGTAAATTGAACAGAAATCAGCAGGCATCTCATATCTCGTGCAAAAGAGTATATTTAATGGAACACGAGAGCTTTAATGTTAACCGGAACCTGTCCCGAATAGAAGCTTATGTGTTAATGTCCCTTTGCAGGCAAAAAAACCCTATTTTTGAAAAGTTATCACTATAGTGACTGGCTTTGGTTACATATCATTTATTAGGCCTGTCATTCCATTATTAAATTAAAAAAAATAGTCTTCTTGGTCTGCAAACGGACATTTCTGGAGACATAGAAGCCATTTATAAGGTTAATAGTGAAAATATGTATGTACAGGCTTGTATTCATGAAGAGTGTGTAGTGTACGCCCTAGTGGTGTTCCAATTAATCCATTTGATCGATGATTGATTGGTTTGCATGTCCAAACAACAGATCGATCATGATTTCAGAAATCGATTTTGACTGCTTATAAATTTATGATATTAAAACTGAAGATGATGATTACTTTTTGGCAATACCATTTTAATTTCATTTTTACAACTATATAACATAGTATTACTCCATACGAGTACATACATGTAGTCGACGACATTAACCCTCTGAACACTGAAAAAGTAAGCTAAAGGCAGCAACAGCTTCCAATCAAATTAGTTTCAAAATACGTATTCAACAGATTATTTCTTTATTAAGGTTAAATATCCATGAACATGCAATAATTATTGCATTCAAAATTTCAGAATGGGTAAAAATTAGAAAATGTTATGATTGATCATTAATTGAACATCGGTTAGTATGTAAAACAATCACGATCACAAAAATAGTAACAATTCCCAACACCAGTACGCCCTGTCATAAAGTAGAAAACAGACGAATAAGAATGCCACACTTATGCTACATGGGGGCATACGCCCTACTTACGTCTCTAGTAGGGAGTAAGCATTCTTCGTGAAAACCGGCCCTGATGTGTGAATTTCTACTGGATGCACGGTTGAATAAGACCTTTGCATTGTTTTCCAGGTGTTCTGATGATTTGTCACACAAAGACTTCAAGAGATATTGTGGTGCTTCTTTTATCTTATATAGTCCCGAGGAGAACACGCTCACTGTCATGGTATGTAAGTCCTACTGGCCAGTGAAAAAATAAACCCTGATTAGCACATTCAACACTAATGACCACGTCCTACTGATCAGTGAAAAAATAAAACCTGCTTAGTACATTCATCACTAATGACCACGTCCTACTGACCAGTGAAAAATAAAACCTGCTTAGCACATTCAACACTAATGATCACATCCTACTGACCAATGAAAAAATAAACCCTGATTAGCACATTCAACACTAATGACCACGTCCTACTGGCCAGTGAAAAAATAAAACCTGCTTAGTACATTCATCACTAATGACCACATCCTACTGACCAGTGAAAAAATAAACTATAGAGGTCCGATCTGTCACTCAAGTGTCTGACATCATATGCCCCACCAATTTCTAGCTAAACTCCGCCCAATTTGTCGATTTGTTGAAATCGATTTATATACTTTGAAAATAGAAATTACCAGAATCTAAAATTCGCTGTAACTACATGTAAGCTGCTGAGTATTCTGATGCTAATTTTACTGGGGCCTAGAGATTCCTATGGCAGCTACAGCTCCCAGTCAAATTACTTATACAATATTCAACAGAATGTATATTAATCCATTCATGTCAACGCCGACCAAATCCGCAATGATCTTGAGGAATATCCATTTCCAAAGAGAAGACTTGTTTAAAAATTTACCACTGGAATGCCTGACTCAATAACCGAGCCAGTCATTCTTGTGGTACATTTTCAAAAATTGTCTACTTCATCTGAAAATGGATATTCAATAAACAAATGGTTTTATTTTCCTCACCAAATATCACCATTGTAGGGTTAAATGAAAGCTATATAATTTGTATACTTGACATATGACATTTTGAGTTTTATGATGGAGAGCTCTATGTCATTAAAATTGTGATGGTGGCTAACTAATGACATAAATTGATTATGACGTCAGATACTTGGGTGGCAGATCGGATCTGTCTATTTTTGGGATGAAATGTTTGAGAATCGTGCTGATGACATATCTTCTGTAGCACAGGAAATTTCACACACAATCAGGTGCATTACATGTATATTTTGGAGTTTCTACTCAAAGCTACCCCATCCAGTTTATTTTTTAGGAAGATTTGTGTCTAATACCATTAGGCATTTACTACCTGACGATTTCCAGCCATACATGTGTATCCGCCCGTCTGTCCAAGAGCTTAGTTTCGAGTGAATGTTAGTAAGGATTAGGCTTGATGTGCCATCCTATCACTTGTATATTATTGATTCAATTTTCTTGTTTGTTTAACACAAGAAATGTCCTTAATAACACCATTAATTTCTGTTTTAACAGTTGACCAATGAAAGATATGCTTATATTTTAGTCAACCAACGAAAGTATGCTGAAATTAGCCGGCATGCTGGGAGAGATGCATTTACGCAATCTGCGACAAAAACTGATGCTCAAACAAAGAACGGAGGAAGCGGCAAAGAAATTGCAGGTAATACAGTGTATTCTTCTTTGCTCTATTGTGAACACATTATTATCCCCACGTTTTGAAAAAATGGGGATATTGTAATCTCCGTCCATCTGTCCATCCGTTCGCCCATCACGCTCTCTCCTTCCAAACTGTTGGGTAGAATTAAATCAAATTGGCATGTTGGTTATCCATATGATTCCGCTTTACAAGACAATAATTAGTTTAACTCCGTCCCCAAGGGCAGCGGTGGTGGGGATGTGTGTGTGTGTGTGTTGCGTCGCAGGGGTCAAACGGTCAAATCAGTTGTTACGCAACTCTGAAATCGTTAGACGGAACGTAACCAAATTTGATATCATAGTTACTCATACTCCTCTGACACTGTTGGATGGAATTCAACCAAATTTTGTATGTCTGTTGCCCATATCAATGTAGAGTGGATGAGCACATTTACATTTGGCCCCGCCCCCAGGGGTTGTGGGATGGTGTCAAAGGGCCATGAAATTGATTGTAATGCAACTCTGACACTGTTGGACGAAATTCAACCAAATTTGGTATGTGAGTTTATGCGGAGTGCAAAAGGACGTTTACTTTTGGCTCCGCCCCCAGGGGTGGGTTGTAGGGTGTCAAAAAGTTCAAAGCAGTGAAAGTGGGAATTTGCGATGATGCGTCATTGACCGATCAAACTAGTTATTCCTCTATCTATCTATCTATCTATCTATCTATCTATCTATCTATCTATCTATCTATCTATCTATCTATCTATCTGTCTGTCCGTCTTTGATTGCAGACAAAGAGAAGACTATTTTTGAAAACAACCACTGGAATGACCAGCTAGATAATCGAGCTAGTCATTAAATTTTAAACAAAAATCTTATTTGGCCAAATAGACATTTTCTATGCAAAAATTTAATTTTTATACCTCGCCAAAAAATCTTGCGGGGTATTATGTAATGGCGCCATCTGGGCAGGCAGGCGGGCGGTCGGTCGGGCGTGCGGGTGGCAGAGTGGTTTCTGGATGATAACTCCGTTACCGTGTGTCGGATCACATTGAAACTTCATAGGGTGGTTGGACTAGGTCTTGGGAAGAAACCTATCAAAATTGACGATCATCCGATATCCAAGATGGCTGCCAGCCACCAGCGGCCATCTTGAAAATTGGTGTCCAGATGATAACTCTTGCCATTTATCAGATCACTTTGAAACTTTATAGAGTGGTTGGATTCGGTCTGGGGAAGAAACGTATCGAAATTGGCAATGATCTGCAATCCAAGATGGCCGACAGCCACCGGTGGCCATCTTGAAAATTGGTTTCCAGATGATAACTCTGTTATCGTTTATCGGATCGCTATGAAACTTCATAGGGTAGTTCGACTACCTCTGGGGAAACCTATTGAAATTGACAATGAGCCAAGCTCCAAGATGGCCACCAGCCACGGGTTGCCATCTGGAAAGTTGGTTTCTGAATGATATCTCCATTACCATATATCGGATCACTTCATAGATGGAAAATGTCTGTTGAAACTTATATCGAAATTTACGATAATTTGAAATCCAATATGGCCGCCAGTCAGCGGTGGCCATCTTGAAAATTGGTCTCAGAATGATACCTCCTTGACCGTTTAACGATTCGCTTTGACACTTCATAAGGATGACTGGTCTGGGTCTGAGGAAGAAGAAATATTTTCTGATAGCTCTCATTCATTGGTTTGTCATCATGGCGGGGTATTATGTGCCATTTGTGGATCTCTTGTTTCGTGAATAACTTGGATTAAAGGATGAAATATAACAAGGAATAAAGTATTTCATATTAAGTGTGATGATTTTATCTCATATATAAATGTACAAATGTATGATTTCAGAATACGCGTGTTAAATCTGGAACATGTGAGGTATTCTCTGTTCGTGAGGACCTGATGGGTCTGGCCATCGGTACACAGGGTTCAAATATTATCCAAGCTCGTCAAATATCCGGTATTACAGGCATCGAGCTTGATGAAGCAACATGTACATTCAAAGTATATGGCGAGGTGAGTGACTCTTGTTTTCGATCTTGGTCAAGCGCTCCTTGAAGTGGAGAATGGATCAACGTAGCGATCTGAATGGTATCAGAGGTCCTATCTAAGAGTGAAGGACTCCGATCTGTCACTCAAGTATCTGACGTCACAATGACATATGTCACATGTTAGCTGACATAGCAATCATAATGACGTAGATATATCTTGAAAATTGAAGTCGCTAAACTACGAATCGTATGTGTTTGATGAATTTTACATTTTAACCCTTTAATAGCCATACCGGCCCAAACCGGCATCTGCTATGGTTCTATGAAATGGCCATTTACAGGTCAAGAGAATACCATTTTTTAAAATTTACCACTGGAATGACTGGCTCGATAACCGAGCCGGTCATTCCGGTGATAAGTTTTCAAAAATTTCATTCCCTTGGCCTGTAAATGGACATTCAATAAGAAAGTATTTAAATTTTCTTGACCAAATTTGACCAGTAAAGGGTTAATAAACACTAGTATTGTAAGTGAAGCCTTTTGTTATGCAATCTTATGACAGTGGAATAAGAAAATTATTTTTAAAATTTCCTATGGTGTTCAATTTATCACGAATATACACATATCATTGTCCATGTAGATAGTTTTAGCTCAATGGACCTAACTCCACCCCCCCTCCTCCCCCTTGTCCCCCACACAGTAACTAATTCTAGCAGACTACTTCATATAAATTATAATCATATTTGCTACTTGACTTCCTCATGATTTGAGGTGTATTATGTTTGAAGTAAAAATGTCAGCAAAGGTAACTGAACATTCAATTTTTGTGTTTGTATGTGTCTGTGCGTGTATGTGTGTGTGTGTGCGTACGTCTGTGTGTGCGTGTGTGTGTGCGTGCGTGCGTGTGTGTGTGCGTGTGTGTGCGCGCGTGTGTGTGTGTGTGCGTGCGTGTGTGTGCGTGTATGCATGCGTGCGTGCGTGTGCGCGTATGCGTGCGTGCGTGCGTGCGTGCGTGTGTGTGTATATGATTATATCATCTAGCATTATTATCTTGTCATTTTAGACTGAAGAGGCGGCTAAGAAAGCTCGTGGTATGCTGGAATTTGGTGATGATGTTATCCAAGTGCCCCGCGATTTAGTCGGTATGTGTGTGTGTGTGTTTGTGTGTACAGACATGATCAGATAATTACCTAGATGGCACTCAGAGCCGTTGCTCTCCATTTTGCAGAAGCACTTAATTGATCTAGCTATTTGACCTGAGTTTTTGCAAACCATTCGTAAATTGAAATGGAAACATGGTATACAAATGGAAATCAATGACTTTTTCGTCCAGAAATTAGACAATCTTGCGTAAAATTGTAGATTATTACCTACCCATATTTATTTTATTATGTACAATACTTAAGCCTCATGGCTTTGTTACATGTATTGTAAGCTCACCTGGCCAGAATGGTCAAGTGAGCTTATGCCATGGCGACCGTTCGTCTGGCATCCATCCATCAACTTTTGCCTAAAAATGCTACTCCTCATTAACCGCTTGGCTGATTGCAACCTAATATGGCTGGAAGGACCCTATCGGGGTAGGCTTCAGAACCTGTTTACAGAATTTTGATTGGTCGATTCTTTCGGCGACCATCTTGAATTTCCTGAAAATTTATGGAAATCACTTAAACGCCTACTCCGCCACATGGCTGATTTAAATCAAACTTGGATGGAATAACCCTAGCATGGTATGCTACAGAATTTTGATAGGTCCATTTTTCTGGTGGCTATCTTGAATTTTCCGAAAAATGTGAAATTGTTTAAGACACTACTCCTCATTAACTGCTTGAGCAATTTCAACCAGACTTGGCTAGAAGGATACTAGGCTGGTAGATTTCAGAACTTGTATACAAAATTTTGATTGGTCCATTTTTCCAGCGGCCATCTTTGATTTTCTGAAAATTTTGAAAAATCTGTTAAAAGGCTAGTCATCACTAACCGCTTGAAGGACCCTAAAGTGGTATGCTTCAGAGCTTGTATACAGAATTTTCATTGGTCAATTTGTTCAGTGGCCATCTTTAATTTTCCGAAAAAAATGGCTGAAAATGGTCTACTCCTTGGGTGATTTCAACCAGACTGGCTGGAACGAGCCTAGGGTGGTGGTAGGCTTTAGAACTTGCATACAGAATTTTGATTGGTCAATCTTTCCGGCACCCATTTTGAATTTTCTAAATATTGTGGGAAATCGGTTAAAAGGCTACTCATTAACCGCTTGGCCAATTTCAACCAAACCCTAGGCCGGTATGCTTCTGAACTTGTATACAGAATTTTTACGGCTTGATTTTGATGGTAGCCATCTTGGATTTTCCGAAAAATGTGAATTCATATAAAATGCTACTCCTCATTAATCGCTTGGGCAATTTCAACCAAATTTGGCTGGAAGGATCCTATTGTCGTAGCATCTAGAAATTATATTCAGAATTTCGATCGATCATTGTTTTTGGCAGCAATCTCTGATTTTCTGAAAGTTTTCCGGAACCATTTAAAAACAGTACTCCTTCAATGAATAGCCCGATTTCAACAAAACTTGGGTGGAACTACCCTATGACGGTAGGCTTCAATATATTAAAGGAGTCTTGATGTCAATTTTTGGTGGCCATCTTGAATTTTCCGAAAATCATCCATCATGTCTATTTAAATGCAGATGGGTTAAATGCCAATTTTCCAGGTGAGCGCCACAGGCCCTTGGGCCTCTTGTTTAAATTTTAATTATTTTTATCTCTGTTAGCGCTTTACTTATATTAATCTAAATGTTTATTTTCTAAATTATTTATACTCACTGTTTTATTTAGCTAAGGTTATCGGTAAAAATGGGCGTAATATTCAGGATATCGTAGATAAATCTGGTGTTGTTCGAGTGAAGATCGAAGGTGATAATGACAAAGATGCCCCCCGGGAAGAGGTAAACACGGTAACTAATACACATATTTTGAAATAATAGTCATACACCATGAATTATGTATATTATGTATATATCATATTTTAATTTGTTTCTAAACCTTAATAAAACAGCTTGCTGAATTCTTGTCTATCACAATACAGGGCTTGAAGTTAATCATTTCATTGATGAATTCACCATATTATTTTCAAGGCAACCATACAGGAAAACTGTTGAACATTTTGAAATTAATTTGACTGGAAGCCGTTGCTGCCTTAGGCTTCCAGTCAAATTAATTTCAAAATATTTAACAGAATATTTTTTATATCGCAAAGAATTAACTTTTTCAGGGATTTGTTGATGGAAGGATTAAGCCTAACTTGCTAGCCTGAATCTACTCAGAATGGAGGTATCCAATCTGTTACTCAAGTATCTGATGTCATAATCAAATATAATACACGTTAGCTGACATCGCAATCAAAATGATGTATAGCTTCATCACAAAAATCGAAAAGTTTGTCAGTAGCATACATATTGTATGTCTTTGATGAATTTATTAGGCAGGAGCATCCCCCAGTCAAATTGGTTTTAGATTATTCATCATCTTACATGTGCTTATACTTATAGCTAGAGGCCGCTCCCTCTATTTGCCCAAGCAAGTACAATTGGCGGATTGAATAGTAGCAATTTGCACCATGGACTTCATGGATCCATCTATAGCAGACATCAATCTAGGGGGGTTTGATTTCTTACTTTGATTTCCCACAGTGCAACTTAACAAAAGTGTTTCTCTATAACCAGAGTTAACAAGAATTGGTAACATGTTCATATCTTTCTTTAAAAACTTTAATTTGACAATTCACTGGAAAAGTAGTTGAGATTACTTGAGAATTGCACTAATGCATTAAAAGACTTGAAATTAACATATTTCTACCCATAATATTTTATTGTCATGATTATATATGCAAATCTGTTCCTTGTCTCGCCTGTATCCAGGGCTGTTTCTCGGGAACTACTGATTCGACTTGACTACAGATTTTAACACAAGAACATGTGGTTTGCGAAACAGTGGATCCACAAATTTGATTTTGATAACAAAATATGAAAAAGGAAGGGACCGATCTCTGATTGCTCTGGTTTATTAGCTCACCAGGATAGAATGTCCAAGTGAGCTTATGCCATGGTAACCATCCGACTGTCAACATTTTCTTTAAACGACTTGTCAGGAACCACTGGACTGATTTCAGTTATATTTGGCGGGAAGCATCCCCATGGCTTAGAGATCGAAGTTTGTTCAAATTTTGATTTTGGCCAAATTTTACAAATGTCTTAAATAATCTGAAACCTCTTGGGGGATCGATTAAAAACTCATGAAACATCATCTATGGGCAAAATTTGGGAGATGTGATTAGGGACTAAGTGCCATTAATGTTAGTTTTTAAGGGAAGTTGATATGTAAAAATACATGGCTGCTAGAATTCAGCATGTTGGTCGGCATATTAGAATTTCTTGTTTGATGGATTTTGAAGCTGAAATTGGTTTTATTTAGTTGGTGGGTCTGCTGATTAGAAATTTGCCACTTTCTAAGCTGTCGGATAAAATGGTTAGTGGCCATCTTGGATTGTTTTCCCACCAAAACCTCCCATAGTAAGTGACTGTGTTGTGCCGCTGAAGAAGTGAAAACCTCCACTAGCTGTGTCTTGTCCACTGCAAGCATCCTGAGCTCCTTTATGCGCTTTCTCGTTGTTAGTCGTCCTAGATTACGTTCTTGACCATTGCAGCTTTCATTATTTATATTCGTTTGTTGTTATGTCTTGGTAATTTGTACCCAAGCTAATTAATCGAGTAATCACGATTTAAATAATCGATCGCGATCACTCAATGCAGTAATCGCGCAAGCCTATTGTGGTGTCCTTTGCCTGGTTGATACCTGTTGGCACATACCACTGCAAATTCTGGCGTTTTCTGAGCATGCCTATTATCTTACGTGTGAAAAACATTTCCAAACAGATAGTGACTACAGTCTGTTTATACTGAAATTGATATTAGATACTGTGTGGCCAGAGAGGATTGTCATGACCTGTATCAATTTTGTTCAAAAGAGCTTTTGGAGCTGCCCAGCTGTTGCAATTGTGCAGCGTTATGTAAACACATGTAGCATCATATAGTCGCACTGGAAGTAGGCTTGTATGATTTTCCAACTTAATCGAAAATCGCGATCTTTAAAAAAGCATGATTTTCTACAGTGTAATTTTGAAAAGATGAAAGATCTTGGAAAGATCTGAGCATTTACAATATTTTGAAACCTTGTGTGCTAGCGCTAGAAGAGTACAGTTATAATCGATTCACGCTTATGTTCATTATGTTTATATTCGGCCTGCACATGTCGAATAAGTAGGGGCCTACTGATCACAACACAAAGCGCTATGATAAACAACCTAACAATAGTGAAGTAATGTCTTTATCAATGAGAAAACCAGCCAATTAATCCATCAAATTGCCATATAATTGTCTTTCATTCCCTTCAGACCACGAGTCTGTTGTGAAATATCAAGTATATACTTACTTACATTGTAGTTGCAAAGTTAGCCAGTGATCAGTGGACATTTTTTTAAATTCTGGAGTTAGGAATTTTAATTAATAACAAGGTCAGGCGGTGCAATAATTGTTCTTTTTTGATTGGGTTAATTAAAGAAACTAAAGCAACAATTTAATAAGATTCCAGATAGCCATATTTAGAACTCTGCTTTCTGTTGATTTTTCTTATATTTTCTATCATTCTGAAAGCAACCATAAACTGCGCATACTCAGATAATAATTATTTACATACCTTCCGGTGCAAGTTCGATTTGCTAAATATAGTGGCCAATAGTCGAATATTTGCCAGTCGACCACAGCATTTTTGGATTAGGTGGGCGCTAATTGTAGGAGCATTTGACCAGCAGATAGTCAACTATAGTAAGCTACAGTTCGCTTGTTGAACGTCTGTATTCCCCCATCTTTACCGAATCTGGCATCAAGTAAGCTTTTAAATTACAGCTCAATTGTTATCACTTTACCCACCCCTACAACAACGCAGACAATGTCGGTAGAGCTTCAGAAGAGGGAACCCAAGATCTCAGTGCCCCGATGGGAAAGTGGCGTCCATATTCATTTCTGTTGTGTCAGATAGACCTGTATACTAAAGCCACAAAAGCTAGCTTTAATCAGATTGACTACATAATGTGTAAGGTGAATGTAACGCCTTTTCTCCAAGACTCATGATCCTGTGGTGGTACAGATTTTCATTCCGACCACAAACCAATGGTTACTCGATTACCGATTGATCAAATGTGCTTCATATACAAGCGACCTTGAAATAAAAAATTCAAGATCAACCATGATCTATCACAACTGACTAATGACAAGGCCATCCAGTCATTGTATAGTAATAGAATAATTGAGCAGATGGCCATGGTTAACCTCAAAACTAAGCGAAGACCTAAGAAAAGTTCTCAAATGTGTTTAGACATCAGCTGCTAAAACATCAGTGTTACCAGGAACACCAACCAAAGGAAATCCTATGTTGATGATCTACTTGTTACAAACCTGTCTGAATAACAGAAACCACTGCGACTACACATTTATCAAAGCAGTAAAAAATTAATAACAAGCTTAACTAAGACAGAATAGCAATAAGATCTTGCGCCAAAATCAGTGAACGATTGAAAAAGGTCGCCCTCAAAAGAGCCGATGACCTGGTAAACGAGATCACATCCAGTGATGATTGTCAAAAGATGTTAAGCGGAAAAAATTAACACTCCACAACAACCTGAACATAACTGATGCTCACATCATCGGCACTGACCAGGAATAGACTGAAACAATCATAGGAGCAGATCAGTTCACTGACACAGAAAGTGGACCGTTACCCACATTTGAAGGCCAGCCACGGGCCCAGCAAAAGCCAATAACAGAAGCAGAAGTTAGAAAAGCTTTAACATCTCTAATAAATGGCCGTGCATGCGGGCCAGGTGGCATTAATAATGAACTGCTTAAACACGCAGATAATACAATCTCGACACAAATTCCACACATCATAAACTCTGCCTTTGAACAACACCTCCCTATAGACGCTGTGGAAGAAGGCACACTCATCGCCCTCCCAAAACCTAAGAAACCACACGGACCTCTTCCCAACCTGAGACCAATAGTACTTTTGAAATGCATCTGAAAAATTCTATCAAATGTAACATTATCTTGTATCAGAGATAAGATTGTCAGATGTACTGGAAACTGGCAGAGTGGTTGTAAGAAAGGACATAGTTGTGCTGACATAGTCTGGGCACAACACATGTTGACAGCAGTTGTACAGTCAAAGCATTGGGACTTCTACAAGATGGGAACCGACATGTCACATGCATTTTATGCCATCAATAGACCACAGCTTCTTCAATTTCTACATCAAACAGCTTTGATGATGACGACGACCTATGGCTGGTGAGATTCTTATTGGTAAACGCAAACTAAATGTTCCTGTCAAATCAAATGGACCTTTCCAGTTTTAGTTATGTCCCACCAACACTAGCTAAGTTCCACCCACACTTTGATCTATCCCTGAATGCCCTGACTATTAATTTCCTGAAAACTACAGTTAAGTTGTTGAATATTTTGTAACTAATTTGACCGGTTGCTGTTACTGCCTATGGCAGCAACGGCGCTCAGTCAAATTAGTTTCAAAATATTCAAGAGGATATTTATTAAATAGTAAAGACATATAATTCGTACAACAACGCATAGTCCATCTTCAACTATGCATTCGTAATGTACTTATCTATGTCATTCATGACACACTTAACTACGTAATTCATGACACCATTATGACGTCATTGATTGTGACGTCATTATTTGCATCACGTCATATGATGGATGTATATCGTGGGAAGGTCCGTTGTGTCTGTACAGTTTGAAACATCAATCACCAGTGCTATTCACTTGCTAACTTGCAGTAGCACTATCATCTGATCGAGAACACACCACAAGACCAAATGCTCCAATAACAATGATAAGTTGGCCACTAGAGATGGAGTATGTAGATGATTTTGACATTATCGATGAGAAGAAAGGTTCTCTTGATACACTGCTTCCAATAGCTGCAGAACAGTTCAAGGATGCAAATATTTCGAGAATGAAGCCAAAACAAAGTTCACTCAGCTCTAGAGAATCGCTGGTCCGATTTTAACCGAATTTCATAGGGCATCGTGTTAGAATTTTGCCCAAAGCCGTAGGGTTCTACCTATAGGCGATGGAATCTCTAGTTGAAATACCTGTGTTTCAGCTGAGCGTTACAGGGCCTTACGCCTGTTGTTAAACTGAAATTATAATGTTATTATTATTATTTTCTTTCAGGGTATGGTGCCTTTTATTTTCATTGGTACAATAGAGAGTATTAGTAATGCCAAGGTTCTACTGGAGTATCATATATCACATCTGAGGGTGAGTATCAACCTCCCTTAATTTATTAATGCTCACAATTTGTCAATAATTTGTAATTTTTGCTTGTTGAATGTCCATTTGCAGGCCAAGATGAGGAGGAAGCTATATTTGAACATTTACAACTGGAATTACTGGATCGCTTATAGAGCCATGGATTTTTGTTGAATATCTTCAAAATTTTTAATCTTTTGGCCTGTAAATGGACATTCTTCAAGACCACGAGGGGGGGGGGGGGGACCAGGTTTTGACCGACTTGACCACTAAGTGGTTAATAAAATAAGCATACAATTGATTATTGTAACATGTAGGCAGCAATAACTTATGTTCAAAGTGCTTAATAGTTAGAGCTTTAGCACTCCAGCTGGGTAAAACGGCTTCCAAAATGGTATTGACAAATGTCCATTTGCATACGAAGAGTAAACTATTTATGAAAATTTACCACTGGAATGATATCCGAGCCAGTGTCATTTCATTAGCGTTGTGCATAATGCTCTGGTTAGCCCCTCCAAATGTCTGGATTGACACCCAGTGGGTTACACCCCTGCGCCACGTTGAGGCCGAGCATATTGTCTTAAACAGGGGATCCGAGCCAGTCATTCCAGTGGTAAATTTCAAAAATACTCACCTGGTCTCCAAATGGACATTTTCGATGAGAAAATTTAAGTTTTCTTGAACAAATTTGAGGGTTAAAGGCGTGGGAAAATTGTTAAGAGTAACATTTGATCAAGAAAGTCTAAATATGTCAAATTGAATGGCTATTTGCACGTCATGAAATTATGTCTGAAAATTTACAACTAATAATTGGTTCAGTTATCGTAAACTTTCAAAAATAGACCTGGCTTGCAAATGAACATTCCGCTAGACGACTGCAGAGGCTGGTTTTGGCATGCCCATTAAAAGGTTTAAAAATGTACTAATTTTACATGTTTAATTAATATCCGCTTGTATAGTGTGTGCGTCTGTGTGTCTCTTTGTCTGTCCGTCTGTCTCTCTGTGTGCCTGTCTAAATCGAGATGTTTATTGGTCTTTTTATTTCAATAGGAAGTGGAGCAGCTGAGGCAAGAAAAGTTGGATATTGACCAGCAGTTGAAGAGTATAAGTGGACCACAGTCTGGACCATACTTCCCCCCACCCAGAGAGAGAAGGTACAGTATAAGTGGACCACAGTCTGGACCATATTTCCCTCCACCCAGAGAGAGACGGTACAATATGAGTATGCCACAGTCTGGACCATACTTCCCTCCACCCAGAGAGAGACGGTACAATATAAGTATACCAGTCTGGACCATACTTCACTCTACCCATACTGTTGTAACCATGCAGCGGTCAAGCAAATATTTAATTGCCTTCCAAGAATTAATTTTACCACTGGAATTACTGGCTCTGTTATCCAGCCAGTTATCCCAGTGTTAAGTTTAAAAACAAGTCCTCTTATCCAGTCACATTACTTCTTCTTTTCATTCGCTGATCATACCTCCAGTCCTGTAAGTGACTATCGACATGATCATAAGCGTTAAGTGCGTGGATCCATGGTTTATTGGAGTGCGCCGCGGCCTGGAACCTCCGTCTTCAGCATTCGAGGTTTCTGTCAGGGTTACCTCACCGTTACCTCCTTTAGTCGCCTCTTATGACACGCAGAGGATACGGAAGGTGTATTCTAAGCCCCACCTACAGGGCTCAAGACCACTGTTTTTCTGGCGGTTTCGTCATGATAGATTTAAAACATGTTCTAACCAATTCAGTAATATCTCACTGTCAAACTAATTTTTGTCGCGCCCCACACTAATTCGGAGAACTGGATAGAATGTGAGTTTTTCCGAATGCCCAGGTGGGTCATGCATACAGGCCCAGGCCTCTTAGTTGAAATATTCAACAATTTATAGATATGATTGGTGTAAATTTTTGATTACGTTATTTCAGAAATGAATGTGTGTATTTTGGCTCCATTTTCAGGGGAAGCAGTAGTGAGCCGGGTAATTATGATGAACAGGGTAGGCGCGGAATGAGGCGTGGCAGAGGAGGGCGTGGCATGAGAAGAGGATGGCCTGACAGATATGGTATGTCGTAACTAATTAAAGAATGTATTTAATGATTATATTATGCACTAACCAACACTGGAACTCCACAATACGTTCAATATTTTCATTGGGATGTAAAAATAATCTGCAGTGTCAGTATATTTAGAAAGTAATATGACTGAAATCCCTTGTGAAGACAAAAATATCCTCCATTGGAATTGTCTTCAAGATATTCAACAGATTTCTCTTTCTCTTATGATTTTCTTCAAGAAAATTTTGATTTTCTCATAAAAAATGTCAGATCAAGTGAAGACTATTTTTTGAGAATAAATTTTCAAAAAATAGTTTCTTGGTATGCAAATGAATATTTTCCAATGTCACAACTGAAGCCAGTTTTGGTTTGCTTGAGCGGGAAAAGTATACGGTTTTGGTGGCTGAATTTGGTTCCTTTATGAATATCTGTTTGGGAACAGCTTTCAAGTTTCAACAGTATTTAAAAAAATTATCTGACGAGTAATTAAGGAAAGTTACTTACCTCTCCGGGATCTAGAAATGGTTTGAGTGTAGCTACACTCAAACAAATATATGTATTAATATTTTGAAACTAATTTGACTGGTATATGGCAGCAACAGCGCCCAATCAAATTAATTTAAAATTATTAAACAGATACCTGTATATTTTTCTGGAAGTTGAGATTCAGAGAGTTCATGGATCAATTGATTCCAACACGGGCAAAGTGTGGGTCGAGCTTAGCTAGAGATGAGTGTGTGCATAAATAAAACATGATTCCTCTATTGTAGACTTGCGCGATTACGTGATTAAATTGAATTATGTTTTAAATTGTGAATTTATATGATTAAATATTGAATAATCGAATAATCGTGAATATTTTCTATTGCATAAAATATTTCAAAACCTAACTTTCAACTTTACTGAACCAAAAAAGGTTTAGCAACACTGGGAATATTACTGTATAAATGTTATTTAACCCTCTGGGCCCTACCAAGAATTTACAAAAAAAGTGCTACAAACCCTACAGCCAAAAGCTAGAAACTTGCTTAGAACCCTAGCCTATAAGCGGTAGTGGCGTGATAGCGGCGTAGTGTTAACTATATTAATTATTTTTGGCAAAGTAACAGCTCACTATATATAAAACTATATATCATTAGAAAGGGCAATAAAATTCCTTTAAGTACATATAAAATTTGTGTGAATAAAATATATTTTAGTTAGTCAAAGTACCTCTCAAAATGGCCACACCTTGTAGGATAAATACATTGGTCTATCTATGCAAAGTTTATCGAATTTTTTTTAAATTTTACAAATGCCATTGATAAATTTAATCACAATGGTATTAAAACTAACAGATACCAAAGTTTCGTGAAGGTTTTCATCCGATAAGATGTGAAAATGGCAATTATTTTATGTTGTGGTACCGAAAAATCTTGAGAAATTCCAGTCATGATTTTGGGGGGAGGCCTCATTCAATGTTGACTAATTCTTTTATACATAACCGAACACATACCAGAGTTTCTCAGCATTGACAACGAATAAATGGCAAATTTTATGCTATGTAGCATTGCTGGTTACAATCAGCAATTTAAGAAGCGAACGCGAATGCGAATGTTTTACACTCTGATTCTATAGCATCAGACATTTTTTCGTAGCGGCGTCTCCAATAGGAATCGTTTATCGTGAAAGATCATAAGAGAACGAGAGGAATTACTAGAATCGTACCGGTATCTAATATACGAGTACTAAGCTCATTACCCGTTATTGGCATCACCGTATCACGCGCTATAAGATTGACGCGTCTGATTGGTCAGGAATTCATGAATATTAATTTTTCCGGCACAATGGCGACATGATCAGCTCTTTTGCAAAATAGTTGTGTGTTCAAATATGTCAATCTATGCATATTTCTTGTACGCCACAAACTAAAAAGTAGACATATGACTAGATTAACGATATTGCCAATCGGGAAGTGGGATGCCGATATATTTGACAGCTTTCGCATCTCAGCTCGCCCTAATTACCGACGGTAATTTGAGGAGTACGTTTTCTCGGTAATTGTAAACAAAGACACGCATCGATGATTGAGCCTATCGGATTGTTTATCTATAACCTTATTGTTATTTCGCGACCAAAGGTAAACGAAATTGATTTATATATTATTGGTTCTGCTGCTCTCTTACCACAATCTATAACTTTCTCGGTTAAATTAGTCATTGAGTAACTGAAAACTTAGAAGTAACAGCACATTTACTAATAATCATTGATGACTGGAACTTACTAATAATTCCTTAGAAAACAAATATTTCACTATTGCCCTGGTTACAAACATTCTATCAACATTTACTGTGTGGCCAGTATCCTCTGATCAAAGATATAGAGAACTGGGGCCCTGAAACAAACTTGCACTATCATGGAAGTGTGCCCAAAGTTAAAAACAGTTATCACATTTGAGCCTGAAATTCCAGAATTTCACATTTACAGTCATTATAAAGGTAAGATGTTGAATATTTTGAATCCAGTTTGAAGCTGGTGCTGCCTTAGCCAGCTTCCAGTCAAATTAGTTTCAATTTTTTATTCACTCTTGTCGATTGAAAAGATTAATCCAGTAACTAGTAGTCATATTCCCTTTTTGGACTATATATGCCCACCCTTTATTATATTATTCATTTCTGCACTAAAATCTGAGGGCGGTGTATGACCATAACGTTGTCGGGTCATAGTGCTTACCAGTATATCCCTATGACCCTGCGCCGTACATTAACCATCTAACATTTGAGTCAAACCAAAACTGCTGCAGTTGTCTAGGAAAATGTCAATTTTCCGACCAAAGTAACATTATATTTGAAAATGTATCACTGGAATGACTGGCTCTTGGTCTGCATATGGGCATTGCCTATGAAAAAAATGGAAATTTTCATGAAAAAATTTAATTGTTAAAGTCTTAATATAACTCTTAACAATATATTTGCCTATTTCTAACTTATTGTTCCTATTTTTTTAGGTGAGCGGACAATGGCTTAAAAACATCAGAGACTTTCTTCAGCTAAGTGGGCTGATGGATTTACTAACATGGATATTATACAGAGAAAATTTTGTTGATCTGTGTAAAATAAGACTGCTGGGATATTGCAATTGCCTCCATTCATCTGTCTATCCATCCATCTCCAAAAGCTTTTGGTAGAATTCAATCAAAATTGTTGATGTATATGATTATGAATTCGGAGACACCGTATACACTAGGCTCCATCGCAATGAATCAGCCAAGAGCGACGCAAATATGATTCGACGGCAGTGAAATATACAACATAAATCTGCACACGAGCAAGGTAAGATTAACCCTTTCCGATGAATTCCCCATACCTCATTTTAATGATACCATAATGGAAAACTGGTGAATATTTTAAAATTAGTTTGACTGCAAACTGCCTTAGGCAGCAATGGCTTTCAGTCAAATTAATTTCAAAAAATTTAATAGAATAAATTTTATACTGTAAGCATCATACTTTTTCAGGGATTTGTCGGTGAAAATGAAAAAGGATTAAATAATAGATGAATCCAATCTGTCACCCAAGTATATGACATCATAATGAATTACATCACATGTAGGCTGACGTCACAATCAAAATATCTATTGGATGACGTAGCTAAGTCCATCATGCACTTTTGAAAGTCTGTCAGTTGTACGAATTGTATGCCATTTACTAAACATTCTGTTGAATAATTGAACAGACCCCAGTCAGATTGGTTTCAAAATATTGAACAGGTTAGCTGTATCTATAGTTATCATGGAATTGAGAATTTAGGATTCAAAGTGTATAAACTGAACCCAACACACGCAAATCATGGATGGAGCTTACCTAGAGATGGGGGCAGAACTAAAAGTGGATTCATCTATTAGAAAATCTAAATTTCTGCCATGTACACTTGTCAATTCCAGTCTTTGCTATGTTTAACCCTTTCACTGACAAATCCTGGAAACAATGTGCTGTGGCTCATGATGGTGGTAGCCCAATTTCTCAATCCAAAAGAAATCTACATTTTTATATAACAATTTTGAATTAATTACCTACTTGTGTCTTATTACCTTGGGTCCTTTCATGATCCCCATGTTTTGAAAAAATGGAGATATTATAATCGTCTCCATCTACCCGTCTGTCGGTCCATCATGCTATCCCCTCCCAAACAAGTGGGTGAAATTCAACCAAATTTGGTATGTGGGTTACCCATGATTGACCTTTGTAAGACCATATTTAGATTTGGTTCTCACCCCCCCTGTGGGTCAGCGGATGGGGTCCAAAGGACAAATATCCGAAAACTGTCCATCACGCTAACTCCTCCCAAACTGTTGTGTGGAATTCAAAGGAATTTAGGGGGGTGGGGGGGGGGCTGAGAAGAGTGGGTGTTCAAAAGATCGCTCTCACACACCCTCTCCATGAATTGAAATTAAGGTCAAATGAGCCACTACATGTCTCGAGCAGGATTACAAGATTCTACTTTAGCCCATGAAATTTTCATTGGTGACCAAGGGAAGACTATCTTTGAAATTTTAACACTGGAATGACTGGTTCGGTTATCGAGCCAGTCATTATAGTGGTACATTTTTACAAATAGTCTTCTCTTGCTCTGAATATCTACATTTCCAAAGATCATAGCAATGACACTTTTTTGGCCACCTTGACCATTGACATATCAAATTGTTACCATCAGGCTGGTCGGTTACAAATTGTACTAGTCATAGTCAATTTCTACGAGCCTCTGGCTCATGTTAATTTTTAACTCCTACTTTCACAGATCATTTCCACAACAATCCACTCCAGTCTCTGTGTAATGCCACTCTTCCAAAATCAGTGGTTGGAATTCAAACAAATTTGGTAGGTGATTATGGAGTGAAAGGCAGCAAGAGGGCATTTACATTTGACTCCGCCCCCAGGGATTGGATGGGGTAACGAGGTCAAATTGGTGAACATGGGTTCTGCTATAATGCATCATCAACCAAGCAATCTAGTTATCACTTAGATTCCATTGACGGGTAGATTCAATTTTTAAAGCACAACAGTGTTGTCGGGGACTTGATGCTTGATAGATAACATTATGAACAGGAGTAATCAGAGATTGCAAACCACTGCCGAGACTACCATACCATTTTTCTCACAATGTACATAGCGGTTTTAAAATAAATTTTAGCACATCCAAATTTGTTAAATCATAGTGTATGGCCTTCTACTTTGTTAAAATTTGAGCAAAATGTAACCAGTAGTTTCCGAGATGTCCATAGATTAAAATGTGTATCCAATCTGGATCCTGGGTTTTTGTCCATATCACAGATAACTTCTGGAAATCCTTGTTTAGGTTATGTTGCTTTGTTGTGTTAAAATTTGAAACCAGTAGGATCAATATTTTAGATGCAATACCGGATGCACACAAATTTAATAAATAACCCCTTCCCCTTGCAGGAGAAGGGTAAAGATCCTGAAGTCTAAAAAAGTAATCTGTTGAGTATATTTCGATATATTTAATTGGAATCTATTGTTGCCTAAAGCAGCAGCAGCTTCCAATCAAATTGGACTCGATATATTCAACAAATCTACTATACATAGTCCAGTCTGATTACCTAAGATGAGATTCTCTCTCCCTCTCACTTCGAGAACCTTATTTGACATTTGCACTGATAGTTTACACAATACAGTATTTAAATATTATCAACCCTATAACACACAAGCCAGCCAAAAATGGCTACAGCAGTGACCTTGCAAAATGGCCATTTGCAGATCATGAGAATATTTTTGAAAAAGTACGACTGGAATGTCTGGCGCAATAACCGAGTGGTAAATTTTCAAACAGATTCTCTTTGTCTGGAAATGGATATTTACTATGAGATGTAATTTTTTTTGCAAATTGAAGTGTTACAGGTGTTATAAAAATCATCAAGTTTGGATTTGCTTTCATTTTCTCTCAAATGGTGTTTCAAGCTGAAAAATAAAATGATAGATACATTAGTAACATTGCAACATGAACATCAGCAAACCCCAGTAAGAATGACAAAAATGGACAGGGCAATCAAGCGCAATAACTGGGGTGTCGGAATGTGTTTTGACCTGGGTGGGGTGGGGGTCTAAACTGTGGGAGAGGAAAAAAGGGGTCGGGGGCATCTCCCAATTCCCCCCCCCCCCACCCTCGTTCTGTCCCCATGTGAACCATATCTCCACAGTGGTCAATATCTTTAAAACAATTGTATTGTCTATGCTGATATGTCCTTCAAGGTTCCAGACCACAGGCCTTTGAATTTTCGTCCATGCATACCACTACCACATATGCCCCTACTATAATATATATATATATATATATATATATATATATATATATATATATATATATATATATATATATATATATATATATATATATATTATAGTAGAGGGATATGTGATGTTTTTTCAAATGATTGACAAGTGTCTCAATACCTAAACCCCACTCGACCATTGATTTTTAATAATTTCACCATGATGGATGTTCAGTAATTTTGAGAGGCTTTCAGTTATTCAGTAATGGCAAATTGTCATTATAAAATAATCTAAAAGCGTGGAAACTAAAGTTTAATTTAAATTAAACTAACTGTCATAATCTGTAACATCATATCACGTGACAAAGATAACAAACGAAATTCGCGATCTTAACTACCGAGAGCGGGTTGCGTTCGCATTTCCATATTATATATGACACTGTTAGTATAGGACGCTGTTTATAAAGATTTTCCAGCTTGCCCAATCGTTGAGCAGCTCTATAATAATAATGATAATAATAATAATAATACCCGATTCCATCTATCCGGATAAACGGGTACTCATGGGTACTCGCTTAAATAAAGGAATTGCTTCGTCATCTTCGACATTTTTACGCAAACTATTTCATTCATAAAGATCTATTTATATTTTCCCGCATAAATTTGTAAACAAACTGAATTGACCAATTGACAGTGGATTTAGAAAATTTGGCCTTCTGACGTAATGTAACGCTAAGTTTGATTGGATAAAATGCCAGTAATGCGTGCATATTTAGCGATCGAAAACTGGTGGTAGCTTGAGCCGATAATACGTCCCGTTGCTCCCGGTGTGTAATTGTCTCTTGTCGATAATGCGTCCCGTTGGACTAGGAACGTAATTTTTCAGGCTGATAATACGCCCGTCGCTGCCACAGGGTTAACAAAAACAATAAATTGATTCAAATATATTATTTAATTGATATGTCATTTTCCAATTTGAACAACATTCTCTTGTTACTGTAATGCTAGCATCGCGCTTTTAACACGGCATCATTCAACGGAAGGGTCCGATTTAAATAATGACACTGAGCTGTCAATACCGGTTTTGACCTCCGCGCGCATTAACCACCGCCGTACTTCGCTTTCTCATGCTTCGAATTAAGCACCTGATGTCACGAAGAGGAATCGCATCCCATTCCTGGAGCAGTGCAGCTTCCAGCTCCCGCACGTTGTGAAGATGTGGATGGTTCTCACGCACCATACGGCCAAGAATGTCTCACGTGTTCGATAGGAGACAGGTCCGGTGATCGTGCTGGCCAGTCCAACACAGGAACGTTGTTAGCCTCAAGGAAATCACTGGTGACCCTAGCTGAATGAGGACGGGTGTTGTCTTGCTGGAACATAAAGTCTGCATGATGCTGCATAAAAGGGATGACAACAGGGGCGACAACTTCTTCACAGTAACGTTGAGCCGTTGAATTTCCGCGAATCACAAGATATGTTTTGCCATTTTCATGGATTCCAGCCCACACCATGACACTGCCGCCACCGAATCTGTCGTGCTGAATGATGTTGGCTGCATCATACCGTTCTCCTAAACGTCGCCAAACCCGTTGCCTACCATCTGCCACATCCACACAAAACCTCGACTCATCACTGAACAAAACGTGGCTCCATTGTTGAGCACGCCATTGCTGATGAGTTCTTGCCCATGCAAACCGATTCTCGATGTGACGCTCTGTAAGCGGAACAGCAACAAGTGGACAACGGGCATGCAGTCCAGCATCATGGAGTCTGTTTCGCACAGGTTGTGCATGCACTGTAGTGCCGGTAGCGGTGTGCAAATTACGGGACAGCCGTGGCGCAGTCTCAAACGTGTGACGTCGTGATGACGTCACTAAGTAGCGGTCTTCTCGTGGTGTTGTTGCTCTCGGTCTGGCAGATCGTGGTCGGTCATTAACATGTCCAGTTTCCTGCTCACGTTGGCGGAGACGGGAAATGGTTGAGGCGTGAACATTAAAATGTCGAGCAACAGCGCGAACGCTCTGCCCAGCAGCGAGTATTCCCATTGCTTCATGGCGCTGATTTTCGGGTAGCCCTGGGCGGCGGCCCATGTTCGGTAGGGTAAACTTTTCAGCGTTTTCTGCTTTTGCAATATGGTGAATTTTTGCCTTCGCTACCCGCCAATGTGGGCCAGTGCATGAAAAATGCATTTTCACATGCAGTAAGCATGCGACCGAGAAATGCAAGAAATGATTTGCATTTCTTCATGATCAGCGAGACATTACATTGACGAAACATGCCTGCAAATTTGGTTATAAATGGACGCATAGTTTTAATACAACAAACCAAACTTCACTGTTGCTAAACATTTTTGGCTCAGTATACATTTTTAATGCGATTGGCCATGAAAAATGACATTTTGCTTAGTGAATGTATGCCAATTTGCAGGGCAAGAGAAGACTATTTTTGAAAATGTAGTACTGGAATGCCTGGCTCGAGAATTGAGCCAGGCATTCCAGTAATACATTTTCAAAAATAGTCTTCTCTTGCCCTGCAAATGAACTTTTCTAAACACCTTTGCAGATTTCGTCATTGATATTCTTTTGGTCTTGGTAATTTGTATCCAAGCTGATTAATCGAGTAATCACGATTATTTTTTAATAATCAATCGCGATCAATCAACGCAATAATCGCACAAGCCTGCTCTATTTGTATAAATAAGTGTGAATGTGTATTCATACTGTTTACATGCAAACTCGTATTATTGCTTCCATAAAGTATATTTTCTTTACTTGCTTTAATAAGGTAATGATATGACAACATCGTTGAATCGAACGATCGATGACTGGTCAGCAGAAGTGGACGAAGAGAAGAAGAATTCTGGTTACCATACGGACGGTGCGGTTGGTTATCGGCCTGGCTTTCGTCGTGGCAGTCGAGGTCGTCCAGGTTACCGAGGTTACTACAATCGTGACCCTCCAAGTAAGCATCTGTCACTCGTTACATTCATACAGTCATTATTTAGTCCTTTTAGAAAATAAAACATATTTTATCTGTAACAGATCTATACATGAGACAATGTCATCAATGTCATAGACATATATAATACGTCACAAGAGTATCACGCAAAGGGTGCTGGGGGAAAGACCATTAAAAAAAATATTTTCAATCGAAATAGATTTGAAATAGAATATTGCCTTTTTCCCGAACGTAAGGCAGGTGTATTGTTCATTTGCCAGAAGATAATTTCATTTTCACATACTGACCTGAATTCTGTCAAAATCGTTTTAATAATGGGTTGGAGAGGGTGGGATTGGGACAGATTTATGGAGTTGGTTGAGGTGGTGATTGTGTTATGATCTAAGTGTAATAATATAAATTTTATAATTTGTGTGTTTTGTGCCATTGTGGACATTTGCACCTGTGATTGTTTTTTTGCAGTAGTATATATGTGTTTTGTCACATTTGATTATCTTGAATAGAATGACATGGTCTGATGGGCTTTGTTGCACTGTGTAAAATACAATTTTCACATCATGAGAACATACATGTACTTAGCTCCCTAACCCTCTTGATATACTAGTATATCGGCTCTAAATTCAATAATATTCAGAATTATAAAAAGTTAGGTGCCACTAATGGGCAGGTGGATGTACACAGTCATGCACATGACAGACTCCACCCACTGCGCATGAGCATACTGGTACTTCCGTTTTCTAATATATTGGCTGACCAACCACATGTTGAAAACATTCCTAGTCTCTTTTTTGAGAATTTTCGATAATATCTATCACCTTTTTGGATTATGGCTGATGCAAAGTCTGCAGAGGAGTCTTCCTCATCATCTGTTAAGGTGATATTGTTCCATTTATTAATTATAGACATAACTTTTATATGTTACCGGTTTTCGTCGTGGCCGTTTTGGCGTTACCGCGTCTCAGGCGCTGGGAATCCTTGTTAAATTTCTCGCAGCGCCTAGGGCTATTAATCCCTTGTGCTTTGTGTTCACAACTTATGGATGTGTAAATGGTCCTGTTCTTCTCTCGAAGGTTCACGTCTCTTTTTTTACTTATCATTGTGGTATGTCTACGGGTTGGAGATATATTAAATGAATAAAAGAAATATCTCCTTCCTTTTGTCCCATTCCCCCTCATCAGTTCTTCTGAAGGAAGAGTCGGCGGATGGATGGACAATTCCTGCACAAGAGGATGGTTTTGCCTGTGCTCGGGTCAAGGGAGTTTATTAGTTATGGCACATAATTATTTGAAAATAATCACAATTTCTGCTGCCTTTTGTTATTGCACTGTATTCTCTCTTGTGTGTGCATGGGTTCTCGAATATATATAATTTGATATTATATTATTCGGGAGGTATGAATGTCATTAATCTCTAGATATTTCTTGCATTCATTTCTGACGTCCCCTCTCCTTGAAGGAACTTTTGCATTGAGGTTTAATGTCATAATCAACCAAAGTTTTTTCTCTTTCCTTGATGTCATAATCTTAGTTTAGAGAAGCCTTTGATGTGTTTATCACCCTTTATTATGAAGGTGGAGAGATATCTAGATAGTCATTAATCTTTCTCTCTCTTAATTTGGGATCCTGGTTGTGATTGGTTATTATTAACTAGAGAAGTCAGCTGTCCTGTCAGGGTTGTCTGTAATAAAAGTGGGTGTCTTCTCGCGAGTTTGTTCCTGTTTTGTACTAATAGTCTATTAACAAGGTTTTGCAAACTATAATACTCATTGTCTTCATATGCCTTCCCTTTTTCAGAGGTCATGTCCATCTTGCTTCAAGCCTATGAAGGCTAGATTCTTCCCCCACCCTTGCCATCTTTGTTCAGTGTGTAGGCTGTCTAACACATGTGTCATTTGTAAAGAGTGGGGAGGGGGAGGGGGGGGGGGGAATCTGACCTCTGAATTCTTTGCTTTTCAGGCTAGGCTGATGGCTGAGGAGGGCAAGAAGGCAAAGAAGGAGGGTAAGAAGAAGGCCTCTGAGAAGGGTGAGCTCGAGGCCTTCAAGAGTGAGTTAGTGAGTGAGATGTGCAGGACTTTGATAGATCTGATGCCTGACATGCTTCGTGGCTTGTTGCCTGGCACAGGTGTTTCAACCTCCTGCGCATCGACCTCAGTGCAGGTATTCCCCCGTCCCTGGATCATGCCCTACCAGCTCGGACAAAGTGTTTAGTGATCCAGGGGCGGCCGTCTTGGACCCAGGCTTGATGTTCGCATCGCCTGGTGATCCAGCGGCGAGAGCGCATCAGGCGGGACCCGACCAGCCGGCCTGACCACGATCACTCGCGGAGAACCCTCATGATCTGCTTTCGGGCATTCTCCTGGTCAGTCTGGGTTAGTTTTTCTTGCTAACCCAGAGTCTAACTTTCCTCACCAGGAAGATGATGAAGACTACCTGCTCGGTCCACAGGATGAGCATGAAGACATGAATGCGAGCGTCTACACTCCTCTCATGGGGAGCGCGGCCGCTCGCACCTATGGCACTGTTCCCGCGGGAGCAGGCTTCATGATTCAGCCTGTGGGCCGGTTTGGAGCGGACAGCCGCCCGTATAAGATACCACGCTTAGACGTGGAATCTCATACGGGCGATCCGGGCCGCGCTGGTGTGCATGTTACCCCTCACACAAGCGCGGCCTTGGTGCTCGGTCAGCCTATGGAAAATGTTATGCCAGCCCTCGCGGGCCCGTATGCATTCCCTGGGCAGCCGGGTTCGTCTATAGCCTCCACCTCGGCCTTATCTGCGAATGCCATTGAGGATGACGAGGGCCCGCTGCTCGTCAGCAATTTGCAGGTAGCCACGGATGAAGACTGGTCTGAAGCGTGGGCGTGGCTCCTCGCTGTCGGACCAGAGCTCTCTGTGGACGAAACGGCCGCCGGTAACCCTCGGGCATGGTTACAGGCAAAGCCGTTGGCCAACACGACTGTCTCTGCCATATGCTGAACATACCTTAGATATGTTCTCTGCGGCAGAGGAGTCGATTAGACCGAAAGGTCGCCTCGCGAAGGCTCCCCGCGAGGTTGCTAGGCGATGTCGGGTTACTGCTAGTCAGTATGCTCGATATGGCCTAGCGCCCAGACCGAGCGCGAACGACCGCGCTGCCCTGGGAGAAGATACGCGGCCGTCTTCCCGTGCTAAGACACAGGAGTGTTGTGCACGGGCGCTATGCGCTCGGCTAATGCCACCTTGCGCGACACCGAGGAGAGCTCACGAGCAGCGATTAGTGCGCTGTCGCATGTCTCTCAGCTGCTGTCTGGGGTAGTAGCAGCCTCGGTGCAGCAACAACCTAGCCCCGTGACAGTCCAACGAGCCATCCAGGATGGGATCAACCTGGCCTTGGACTGTCTGACTAGGTCAGTCACGAAGTCATTGAGGACGAGGCGCACTTTTGCGTTGGACAATTTGTGCCCGTCTCAAGAGCTCAAGTCGCGCTTGTTACAAGCTCCGATGGCGGGCCCGGGTCTTTTTGGAGGTGAAGTTTGTCGGCACCTCCAAGAGACAGTGACTTTGGTGAACAACCAGAGGGCGCTGCGCGCAGCAGAGAACACGTGCATGTTCAGCTGGCGGCTGATCGACAGCAGTACGCTCGTGTCGGTGCTGGCATTGTCAGAGGCCAGCAGGCCAGCCAGGTTCAGAGACCGCGTCGGCTGCACCAGCAGCAATGTGCCGCTGTACGTCAGCCGGCGCCTCAAGCGCAGCCAGCCAGACAGTAGCCCGTGCACCGTGGTACACGTGGCGCTGGTCGTGGCGCGCGAGGAATGGCACGTGGTAACCGGGCCTGATGGGATAATATTTTTTCCGGTTACCACAGGTACCACTCAGGTGTTGTCACTCGTACCAGAGACACTCCCACTTCTAAAATTTATGGGCACCCCGTCAATCCTAGGTGCACCAGTGGGAGGTCGTTTGACTTGCCACATTCAGAAGTGGGTGCGGTTAATTCAGGACCGCTTAGTCTTGCAATGGCTTACGCACGGATACAGTCCAGAATGGATGAGGTCCGCCGTTGCATCTGTCTGGTACCGGTCTGGACTCAAATTCCAAGAGATCCAGACAAGCTGTTGTGCATGGAAGAGGAGATAGAATCTCTAATTCTAATGGAAGCAATTCAACCGGCACAAGATTGTCTGGGCTTCTATTCAACCGTGTTTCTTGTGACAAAGAACACCGGTGGGTGGAGACCAATTCTCAACCTCAAACCTCTAAACAAGTTTATAGATACAAAATGGAAACAGTAAGATCGGTGTTGTTGGGGTTAGAGAAGGGGATGTGGACAGCATCAATAGATCTCAAGGATGCTTATTTCCACATTCCAATTGCAAGGAGTTTTCGTCGGTTCCTGAGATTTGCTTTTCAGGGACACCAATGGGAATTTAAGGTTCTTCCATTCGGCATCTCGACGGCTCCAATGGTCTTCACTCGAGTGGTACAGGAGAAATATAGCTGTTCATACTTACATGGATGACTGGTTGCTGAAAGCACACATCCCAGAAAGTTTGACAGCAAATCTGGAGATATTTTTGAAAACACAGATTTAGGCTGGATAATCAACTTTCAGAAATCAGAGCTGACTCCATCCCAGAAGTTTGTTTACCTCGGTATGTTCTTCGATCTGGAGATAGGATATGTTTTTATCCATCCAAGGAAACAGTCGCTAAATTCTAGCACGAGTCTATCTGAGAATGTTAGATCTGATGGTTTCAATGGAACCAGTCATTCCTCAGGCGGCCTTACGCAGGCGGCCGATTCAATTGTTTCTCATGGCTCAGTGGACGCAGAGTTCAGGATCACTGGACTCGCGCATTCAAGTGTTGGACCCTCTCATTCATCACCTTCATTGGTGGATGGAGAGAGGAAATCTCCTGGCGGGGGTCATGCTGACCCCTCCCCACCCTCAAGTAACGATGTTTACGGATGCATCGATGGAGGGATGGGGAGCTTGCCTGGAAGAAGCCACTATATCAGGGCTTTGGAATCTCGACAGTCAAAGGAACATATCAACATGCTAGAATTGTGGGCTGTAATTCTAGGCCTGGAACACTTCTTAAAAGAAGTGGAGGGAAAATTTGTGATGACACGTTCATACAACTCTACAGCAGTGAGTTACATAAACCGCCAGGGCGGAACGAAGTCTCCCAGTCTCTGTATGATGCCATGGAAGCTGCTTTGCTGGTGCATGGATCATATGATCACCTTGAAAGCGGTTCATGTTCCGGGAAGGCTGAATCTGTTAGCAGACTCATTGAGCCGAAGGATGAGCATTCTGCCTACGGAATGGCAACTAAATCAATGTGTGGCGGATCACCTGTTCAATCATTGGGGAAAGCCCAACATAGATTTGTTCGCAATGAAGAAAAATGCGAAGACGACGATGTACGTTTCTCCGATTCCAGATCCATGCGCTATCGCAATAGATGCACTAGCTATCAGTTGGAAGGGAACGCATACCCTCCAACAATCCTGATTCGAAGGATTCTTTAGAAGATCAAGCAGGAGGAATGCCAAGTGCTTCTGATCGTCCCAAATTGGCCAAACCGATCATGGTTTACTGATCTGCTGGACCTTCTGGTTTGCAATCCTGTTCCTCTGCCTCTGATGGACAATATTATCTTCCAGGTCAAGACCCTTCACAACAATCCATCAATGTTTCAATTGACTGCATGGATGTTGTAAAAAAATCCGCGAGGAGGGCTTTTCTGAGCAAGCAGCCAATTTCATGGCCAGAGCCAGAAGGGAGTCAACCTCCAGAGCATATAATTATAAAATCAACAGATTTGCAGAATGGTGCTCAAAGAGATGTATCAATCCGATGGAAGCATCTATTCAGGTAGTAGCTGATTTTCTCTGTCACCTGTATAATGCCTATAGTCTTAAGCCTAATTCAATTGCTGGATACAAATCAGCATTAATGACTGTTATCCCTTGTTTGGCAAAGAGGGGGAAGTGATGAAGTAAGTGTTTTAAATACTCTTATTAAAGGTATAGGCAATCTCAGACCAAGAAATCCTCCACTGACACCGTCATGGAGTCTTTCTCTGGTTCTGCAGGTTTTGAGTGATAAACCTTTTGAACCACTTAGTGCTATATCTGTAAAATTATTGACACTTAAAACTGTATTTTTAGTTGCGGCAGCATCAGCCAGACGCAGGAGTGGAATTCATGCCTTGTCTGCTGAGCCCTACCGTTATATAGTTACAGGTGAAGGCCTTAAGCTTCTACCAAGATTGAATTTCTTGGCTAAGAATCAGTCTTTAAAATATCCGGGTAAACCTATTATTTTGCCTGGCTTAACCAGATATGATCCTGGTGCTAAGGTATGGTGTCCTGTCCGTGCTTTAAATAAGTACAAGAGAAGAACTCGGGTTTGGCGGACGGACCAATGTTCCCTATGGTTGTCATATATTGAACCCCATGGTAGGGCATCAAGAGACACTATTTCCAGATGCATAGTAGAATGTATTCAATTCTGTCATAAGACAGCCACTGGAATCCAAGTAGATAGAGCTAAGGCTCATAGTGTCCTTGGTGTGGTAACTTCCACGGCATTATTTAATGGTGTTTCTATTGAAGACATTATGTTAGTAGCCCAGTGGCACTGTGAATCAAGTTTTACCGACCGTTACCTTCGTGACACTTCTAACCCGCTCGCCGTCTCAGTCCTCAGAAAATAAATAATGTAAAGGTATGTATTTGTAATTAGTTTTCCTCCTCTGCTATTTACAAATATCACATTTGTTGGTAGGGTATCCCTACTATTAGCTGGCACAAGTCTCTTCATCTGGTGGGGGAAGAGATGAGTGCCACGCCCAAGACATCAGAGGTCAGTATGTGTGACCATTTTGTTTTTTGTCTTGGTGATGGTGTCATTTTTTATTTATTTAATATGGTGATGGTTAATGTCTCTTAATTGTGGTTCTTTCAGAGTGTTTTTTGAAAATGAAGCAATTCTTCTTTTCCAATCTCTAGTAATACTTTCCATCAAGTATTAGAGAACGTGCTAGTCATTTAGAGCAGCTTTTTTCCTAACCTTCCTCAGAAAGAGAGGGGGGGGGGGGCCAGCGCATTTGTTTTTTGATCAATCTCTCTTCATCGGTCGATTATCCAATGCAAAATTCTATTCCTGATTGTGTTTCAGATACAATTTCAGATGTTTTTAAATCTCTTGAAAATTCAAAGAGCTGGTCTCTTCGAGGGTGTGATGGTTTTCAGGACCTTGCCTCCCTCCTGCCAAATTGACTTTCAAATTCTTGCTTTTATCAAGAGTGTTAGGGAGGTAAGTATGTTCTCATGATGTGAAATAAGAAAATTTACCAAATTTCTTTTTCACGAGTGAGATGACATACTTACCTCCCTAACAGGATCCCGGCCTCTCCACCCCACGGAGGCCTGGTCCTTTGGTTATTTGAATAGTTGTTTCTATGTCAGCCAATATTTAGTAACAGAAGTACCAGTATGCGCGTGCACAGTGGGTGGGGTCTGTCATGTGCATGACTGTGTAGATTCACCTGGCCATTAGGGGCACCTAACTTTTTATAATTCTGAATATTATTGAATTTAGAGCCGATATACTAGTATATCAAAAGTGTTAGGGAGGTAAGTATGTCATCTCACTCGTGAAAAAGAAATTTGGTAAATTTTCTTAGTTCTCACTAGGTTAGGTAATTTGCTTTACAGTGATATCTCTACTTGCTCTTGATTTACTTGTCATTCTTTCTGGCTGCTGTGCATGTTGTTGACTGTGTTGTGTTCTGTTTGCTGTGCATGTTGTTGACTTCTCTGTTCTGGATTCTGTGCATGTGGTTGACTATGTTGTGTTCTGTCTGCTGTGCATGTTGTTGACTTCTGTGTTCTGGATGCTGTGCATGTGGTTGACTATGTTGTGTTCTGTCTGCTGTGCATGTTGTGTTCTGTCCGCTGTGCATGTTGGTGACTGCTCTGTTCTGCCTAGTGTACATTTTGTTGACTGCGCTGTTTTGGCTGTTGTGCGTGTTGTTGACTGTGCTCTGTTTTGGCTGCTGTGTATGTGTTTGACTGTGGTGTGTTCAGTCTGCTGAGCATGCATGTGGTTGACTGTGCTGAATTTTGTCTGTTGTTCATGTGGTTAACTGCTGTGTTCGGTCTTTTGTGCATGTGGTTGACTGCAGTGTGGACTGTCTGCTGTGCATGTTGTTGACTGCAGTGTGTACTGTCTGCTGTGCATGTTGTTGACTGCAGTGTGTACTGTCTGCTGTGCATGTTGTTGACTGTGGTGTGTTCTGTCTGCTGTGCATGTTGTTGACTGCGGTGTGTTCTGTCTGCCGTGCATGTGGTTGACTGCAGTGTGTTATGTTTGCTGTGTGTTATGATTGACTGTGTTGTGTTCTTCTGTTTGCTGTTGATGTTGTTGACTGTGTTGATTTCTGTCTGCTGTGCATGTTGGTGACTGTTGTGGTCTGTCCGCTGTGCATGTTGGTGACTGTGTTGTGTTCTCACTTCTGTCTGCTGTGCATGTTGGTGAATGTGTTCTGTGTGCTATTTTCTATCCGCTGTACATGTTGTTGACTGTGCTGTATTCTGTCTGCATTACATGATGTTGACCGTGTTGTGTTTTGTTGAGTGTGATGTGTTCTATCCGCTGTGCATGTTGTTGACTGTGTGGTGTTCTGGCTGCTGTTCATGTTGGTGACGGCTGTGTTCTGGCTGCTGTGCGTGTTGGTGACTGCTGTGTTCTGTCCATTGTGCATGTTGGTGAATTGTGTTCTGTTTGCTGTGCATGTTGTTGACTGTGTTGTGTTTTGTTGACTGTGATGTGTTCTATCCGCTGTGCATGTTGTTGACTGTGTGGTGTTCTGGCTGCTGTTCATGTTGGTGACGGCTGTGTTCTATCCGCTGTGCATGTTGTTGACTGTGCTGTATTCTGTCTGCTGTGTATGGTGTTGACTGTGTTCTGTCTGCTGTGCATGTTCTTGACTGTGTTGTGTTTTTATAGCTATATAAGTTTATTATCCCTTCACCAATGATGTTTGTGAAAGTTATCAGTTTGACAAAGCACTTAGGCAGGAGGCAGCAGCAACCATTTTAAATTGTCCTGAAAATAATCAGCTTACTTTAAATTTAGTATTATGTAGCTAATGTATGTAAGATTAGTCGTGCTACATACACACTGTTGTGATCCAGTGTGAATTATTCTAGCAGTCCAGTACATTATTGTGGCCATCCATAGTGAAGTGCAGGATCTCCACATAGCAATCAAAATGGTGTTCAGCATCTGATGTCTGATAAGTATTGGCTAAATGTTAGTTTTTCAATTGACAGTAATATTCATCAAGTACTTATCTGATCTTAATAAGACTACAGATTTAATCTATACCATCATTGCGTCTAGTCTCCATCATAAATGAAATGATTTAGAAATTTGTTTCATATTTTTACGCAGTTTGGACTTGAATATTTGTGTGTGGTATATATCCTGCTTAAGCCAAGAATTAGAAAAATGTTAGTTTTTTAGTTGATATTTAATCAATCAAATTACTTATCCAATCCCATTAAACTTTGCTGTTTTGTTTTATACTATCAGTGCATTTACTCTATCTGACAATAAATAAGATTTTCTAATTTTTAGCTCACCTGGCCAGAATGGCCAAGTGAGTCTATGCCATGCCGGTCAATTTTTACTTAAAAGCGCTACTCATTAACGACTGGGCAGATTTCAACCAGACTTAGCTGGGAGGATAGTACACTGGTATGGTTCAGAACTTGTATACAGAATTTTGATTGGCCAAATTTTTCGGTGGCCATCTTGGATTTTCTGAAAATTTCTCGAAATCACTTAAAATCCTACTCCTCGATAACTACTTGGCCAATTTCAATCAAACTCTGATGGAAGAACCCTAGCATAGTATCATTGAGAACTTTTTGATTGGTCCATTTTTTTGACAGCTATCTTGAAATTTCCGAAATGTTTGGAAATCGTTTAAAACACTACTCCTCATTCATGTCATTAACTGCTTGGGCAATTTCAACCAGACTTAGCTGGGAGGATAGTACGCTGGTATGTTTCAGAACTTGTATACAGAATTTTGATTGGTCAATTTTTCCAGCGGCCATCTTGTTATGAATCATTTGGAAGTGCTTGCACATGTTTATGCTATGATACTTGTGACATAAAATAAGCATGTGTGTACATTATAGCTCGGAACTAACTTGTCATCTTTCCAAAATAGAATATTTCTTACATAATGGCATGCCTGTTGACATTGTGTTTAAAAATTGTACTAACATGTTACTGGTGGGCTTTTTGAAACATATTAACTTATTTCCGAGCTGCACTGTAATATATGTTTATTGCAATTAGCATGTCCAAATATGTGTGCGCATTCTGTGGTTTATATATGTTTGAAACTGCATTGTTATTATCATGCACTATTCTTCCCACTATACATTATTGCATCATTTTGCACTTTGTGTGTTTTGCTCCCTCTAACAGCGTATGACGACAATCGCAGGTACCGTGGCCGCGGCGGTGGATATAAATCATATAATACTGGAGCATCATGTACGTGTGTTATTTTTCTAGCATGCATATTATAGCTACTAACAAATTCAAGGGTTCATAGTTGCCCTTGAAAACCTGTGCTTAAGGTGCTTGAATTCAGAATTAATTTTAATTTCTTAGAAGTTTTAATGTCAATATTCTATCTTTTGCTGTATCAGTAGAAGAGAAACTGGTGTACATTTTTCAACAATTTTGCTGGACGATGTTGCTGTCTGTGACAGCACAATCTTCCACCAAATTTTTAGAAAAATGAACATCAGTTCATCTATAAAAAATTTGACATAAAAAGTGCTACGGGTTAAAAGTGCTTGAATTTAGCAAAAATCAGTGAAGATCTCAAAAGAAATTTCATGAAAGTTGACTTTCGATATTTAAGTTAAATTGGCCATAAAGATATCCAGGCAACATTGATCTCAAATTCAGATTTCACTGCTTAAATGTATGTGATTTATGGGCGAAATACTGTTATGGACATTGTTCACTCAGAATGCAATAAATGGCTTCTCAGAAAATCTAGCAAAACTCCTGTGCACCCGTCTTCCAGTTCATCCGCCATTGTCCCTAAAAAGGTAATTGAAAATGGTTGATGAAAGACCTGGAAAGTGCTTGAATTAAATAAGGCCTTGAGAATATGAACCATGAAACACACCTCCAGTCAAATTAGTTTCAAAATTTTCAACAGCTGAAGTGTAGAGTTACCTTGAAATTGAGATAATGGGAGTTAAAGATCACAAATGAGAATTAGATTTCTTTAACCCTTTAATTGTCATACCGGCCTCTGCTATAGTCTTGTCGAATGTCCATTTACAGGCCGAGAGAATAAAATTTTTGAAAATTTATCATTGGAATAACTGGCTTGACAACCGAGCCAGTGATTCTAGTGATAAATTAAAAAAAATTGCGTACTGTAAATGGACATTCAGTAAGAGAATTAAAAAATGTTCTTAACCAGATTTGACCATTAAGGGTTAAAAACCACTTTATTCAGACCCCAACAGTTTCAAGATATGGGGAACCTAAAAATAGATACCTGTTTTTTTACCCTACATACAGCAGAAATAACTTAACATGTTTCCAAAACAAAATAAACGTACGTATTTTGACGATAATTGAATTTCAGCAATATCTTCCAACCAAGTTTATGTTCAAAATATTCAATAGGATATATCTTACATCGTGTTCAAAATTGTACCAACTAACATGTTTCTGTTTTTGTTTTGGAAAGGTGTTAGGTTATTTATGAGCTGTACTGTAACATATAGAACTTATGCTTTCATCTTTTTACATGTATCTCAATTTCAGAACAATCATATAGCAATGTTGTGGGGTATTTTAAAAATAACTTGACTAAATTGCAGTATTGCATATATACACCTGTGCAAAAGTTAAGCACCACCCTATTTTTACGCACATGCGAGGGTATATTCATGTGCTATGAAGAAAGCAATAGCATAAACATTTATGTACCCATCCATCTTAGTGCAAGAGGTAATAATGCAACTAGAGGAATGCTGATTATGATGGTGGGGAAACACTGTATGTTTTTGTTTGAACTTGAAAACGAGGCCTGAATATGGTTACGTTGACAGAACTGACAACTATTGCCCTACAGTTGACACACGTGGCTAGATTGTCATTAATGGTGTCTGAAAACGAAGTTTAACATCTGTGCACGAGTTTGAGACTGTCATTATTAATACCGGGTATATCCACCTTGTGCCTGGATGACGGCCTGGACACGACGTCTCATGCTGGTCACCAACCGAGTGATACGCCATTGTGGTATTCGTTGCCATTCAAGATGGAGTGCGTCTGTTAATTCCTGTAGGTTCTGCACAGGAGGATCCCTCCTTCTCACCATGTTTCCCAGAATGTCCCAGATATGCTCAATAGGGTTCATGTCAGGGCTCCTTGCTGGCCATGGTAGGGTTTCGATGGCATTCTGGCGGAGGTATTCATGCACAGCTCTAGCACGATATGGTCGGGCGTTGTCATCCATGAATATAGGGTGGGTTCCAGGTGCATGATTTACAAAATGAGGGACCACAACTCTATCCAGTATGGAATCTTGATATCTTTGTCCATTTAGTGTTCCAGGTACAGTCAATAGATCCAGCTTACAATCAAATGAGATGCACCCCCATATCATAACGGAACCTCCACCAAATGGAACTTCTTCCATGATGTTACGTTGGTCGTACGCCGTGCGTCTGGACCTCCATACACGAGTTCGACCATCTGTGGCATGAAGCAGGAACCGACTTTCATCGGACCAGTGTACCCGTCTCCAGGATCTCATGTTCCAGTGTCTTCTTTCGTTGCACCACCTCAGACGCTCCTCTTTGTGGTGTGCAGTGAGGAGAGGACGTCTGACAGGACTCCTAGCTTTCATGCCAGCAGCATACAGTCTCCTTTTGACGGTAGACATTGACACTCTATTGCGCGTTTCCCATTGCTGGCTGAGCACTCTGCTGTTGGTGAATGGAGATCTCCTAACAAGGCGTACTAGGGCTCGATCATCACGGTCAGTAGTCTTCTTCGGTCTTCCAGATCTAGGCCTGTCCTTCACCTCGTTAGTTTGCCCATGTTTTGCAATCAAACGACTTTTCACTTCAAGAGTATACTTACCTCCCTAATACTTTTGATATTGCTAAATATTGGCTTTCACTCAATAAACACTCAGATTTAAAACAGTTAGGTGCCCCTACTGGGCAGGGAGTCAGAGCGTAGTCTGGCGGATGCCAGCCCCACCACCGCGCATGCGCAGACTAGCACTTCCTCTTTGCTAGATTATTGGCAAAGAGATCACACATGTTTTTTTGTTCAATAGCTTTTTCGCTCTCTTAAACTGTTTAAGTGGTGTTTGTTTGGAGTGTTAGTCACTTTTTTGGATGGCGGATAGGAATACGTCGCCACAGGAGGACGGAGGACCTTTAAATCAGGTGACTTCTAGTAAAATTAGCGAGTTTTCTTCCCGGTGTATTGTGTTTCCGGGACTCGCGTTTACCGTGATAAGCGCCTTAGTTAGTTGGTTTAGGTCAACTCGGTGCTACCTAGGACTAATTTCTCTTTCTGTTTCTGTCCACAGGTCTGTATGACGCTAGGTTGTGACGTCACAGTACCAGAGAATTAGTATTCTCTCCACCATGGTTCCATTTCCTACTAACACTGTTAGGTTATCTAACCAAATGAAAAATTATGCCCAGTGAGTTGGAGGCCTGATATAAAGGTCTTCTCACTTTGCCCTCTTGTTCCAATTCCTTCCCCATGAGGTGGAGAGAGTTAAGAGGCGTGCAGATGGTGGAGTTTCCGGTTCGTCACGTTGGATGGTTTGTCTATACAAAGTGTCAGGTATCTAGTTATTGATAATGTGGTGATGTTAATTATTGTAAACAATCAAAGGGAGATAATTAACATTTTTGCCAGTAAAGAGTTATCTATATGTATCTGATGGTTGTGTAGTCAACTTATCCATTCAGCATACAATTCGTCTTTGCACTTGGATGTTTTGTTGGGATCGAATTTTTCCTGTCACGGGATTAATGACGTCATAATCAGCTGGCTATGTATTTATTAGCAATTCAAGCGCTAGGCTGGTTTTTGATGTATATTGATCTTTATGATCGTTTTCCTTCTCCTTGAGTTGGATTGAGTTTCTAAGCTTAACTAGTTGCTCATACTCCTTGTCCTTTGCCCTGTTTCAGGGACCGGGTTGCGCGTCCTGTGGACGTTTTATGCATGTGAAGTTCTGGCCGCATCTGTGTTATCGATGTAGCCCTTGTGGTCCATTGATTAATTGTGACATATGTAAGCACTGGGGGGGCGAGTTAATGTCCGAATTCTTGTGCTGCTTACAGGCGACGGACAAGGTGGTAGTGGAGGAGAAGAAGAAGAAGCGGAAACGAGAGGTTGTAAGTAAGAAGGGTAAGGGGAAGGTCTCGTCCGCGGTGGATATGGAGACCTTCCGGACCGAGATGTTGGGAGAGATGAAGAGGACAATAAAAGATTTGGTTCCAGGGTTGCTTCGTGGCATGCTTCCTGGACCAGATCCTTTATTGTCCTCATCATCGGCTTCGGAGCAGGTAATCCCCGCCTCTGGATCGATTTTCCTTAGTCCGCTTCCGTTGTCCGACGATTCAGAGGTGGCCCCATTAGAGGGGGCGTTCCACGGCCCTGGCAGCAGGCTTATTGCCGCGCCGATAGGGGACCGTGGACGGTTGTCGCTGGAACCCGCTGGCTGCTTATCAGTCCAGGGGTATCCGCACGCCGCGGTGGCCAGTACCTCCTATGGCACCGTTCCTGGTCAGCCCGGGTTAGCTCTCTTTGCTGACCCGGGGTCTAATCTTTCTGACCAGGGTGATGAGGATTACCTGCTAGGGTCGCCGTCTGACGACGTGGACATGGATGAAGACGTTTGTGCACCCCTCGCGGGGAATACAGGCGCTTTTTTCCACGGTATTACTCACCCTGGAGTAAGGTCCGCGGTTCAGGTGGTGGCCCAGGGCGCTGCTGATGGCCAGCGGTACCGCATACCTCGGCTTGCCGAGAGTGTAGCTGGTGCTGGCCGGGCCCGTGGTAGGGCTATATATACCCCGCGCTCTACCGCGGTGCCTGCTCCTGGTCAAACCAGTGATATTCTCATGCCGGTGCTGTCAGGCCCGCATGTTTTCCCTGGCTTGCCAGGTGTATCAGCGTACCCGCCGTCAAGCTCTACTGCTTGCGCTCAGGAGGAAGACGAAGGACCCCGTCTTGTAGAGCGCTCGCAGTTAGCCACGGAGGAGGATTGGTATGACGCTTGCCAGTGGTTGGTGAGCGTTAGGCCTGATCTGCCCGTGGAGCAGTCGGCTAGCCACCGTGTTCACACGCCGTGGTTAGCTGGGAAACCAACTGCTAACGCTATGCCTTCTCTGCCGCTGGCGGAGCATGTCGTTGACATGTTCAAGGCGGCGGAGGCGTCCATTAACACGAGTGGACGTCTCGCGAAGGCCCCTCGCGAGGTGGCCAGGCGTTGTCGCATCGTGCCCCTGGACTACCAGCGGTACGGTGTGGTACCCAAGCCCAGCGTGGATGACCGCGCGGCTTTGGGTGAGGATACGCGGCCAGGATCCCGTTCTGACGCGGGGGTCTTGTGCGCGAACGCGTTGCGTTCGGCGAATACCGCGTTGCGTGATGCGGAGGAGAGTGGGAGGGCTTCGATTGCCGCTCTGTCCCACGTCTCCCAGCTGTTACAGGGGGTAGTAACGGCATCCGCATCGCGCCAGCCAGGCCCGCTCGCGGTCCAGCGAACCATCCAGGATGGTATTAACCTGGCGCTGGACTGTATGACGCGGGCGGTGACCAGGAGTGTCAGGGCAAGACGCACATTTGCCCTGGACAATCTGTGCCCGTCTCAGGACCTGTATAATAGGCTACTCCGTACGCCTATGACGGGTCCTGGTCTTTTTGGAGGTGAGGGATGTCGCCACCTCCAGGAGACGGTCACCCTGGTGAATAACCAGAGGGCGCTGCGCGAACAGTTTGAGGTACTGCGTCGTGCTAACGTTCGCGCCGCGGCCCCTGCGTATCGTCCCCTGCAGGCTCGAGGTGGTGCTGGCCAAGTCAGAGGCCAGCCGCCGTCGCAGCGCCGGCCTCGGCCGCGTGCGATTCGGCCAGCAGTGAGGGGGGCGCAGGCTCCTCAGCCGCCGTCAGCCAGGCAGCCGCCCGTGCACCGAGGTGCGCGCGGGGCGGGGCGGGTCGCGCGAGGATCTGGGCGTGGTTATCGTTCCTGACAGGGCGCTTACCGCGGTAAGGACCACGCCGGTGTGTATGGCGACGGAGACAGTGCCGCTCTTGCATGCCTTGTGTCCACCGCGGTCCCTAGGTGGACCGGTGGGAGGCCGGCTAGCCGACCACATGCAAGAGTGGGAACGGTTAACTCAGGACCGTTTAGTCTTGCGATGGCTTTCCGTGGGGTATCATCCAGAGTGGATGACAGGCCCGCCGTCGCGACTGTCTCTGGTGCCAGTCTGGACTCCCATTCCGAGAGATCCAGATCAAAGGTTGTGTATCGAGGAGGAGATAAATTCCCTCGTACAAAAAGGAGCTATTCAGCCGGCACAAAGGTGTCCGGGCTTCTATTCAACCCTGTTCTTGGTAACAAAACGCACCGGTGGGTGGAGACCGATTCTCAACCTCAAGCCATTGAACAAGTTCATCGAGACGCCCAGTTTCAAGATGGAAACGGTGCGCTCGGTGTTGGCGGGGTTGGAGAGGGGGATGTGGACGGCGTCGATAGATTTGAAGGACGCTTATTTCCACATCCCCATCCACAGGAGTTTCTGTCGCTTCCTGAGATTTGCATTCCAGGGCAGACAGTGGGAATTCAGGGTGTTGCCCTTCGGAATTTCCACGGCTCCTCGGGTTTTCACCCGTGTGGTTCTTGCGATCACAGCATACCTCCGCAGGAGAAGCATAGCAGTCCACACGTACATAGACGACTGGCTGTTGAAAGCGCACACCCGGGAAAGTTTGTCCGCCAATCTGGAGATTGTTTTGAAAATTCTCACAGACTTGGGCTGGATGATCAATTTCCCAAAATCAGAGCTGACTCCATCCCAGAAGTTTGTTTACCTGGGGATGTTCTTCGATCTGGAGACAGGATATGTTTATCCTACTCAGGAGAGAGTTCAAATACTCATCTCGTTGATTCAGTCAGTGTGCGACAGTCGTCATGTCCTGGCACGGGTTTACTTGAGAATGCTGGGGTTGATGGTTTCGTTGGAACCAGTCATTCCTCAGGCCGCCTTACGCAGGCGGCCGATCCAGTTGTTTCTCATGACACAATGGACCCAGAGTACAGGTTCGCTGGACTCGAATGTGTCAGTGTTGGCGCCTCTGATTCACCACCTGCAATGGTGGTTGAATACAGAGAATCTCTTACCGGGGGTTTTGCTAACCCCTCCCCACCCTCAGGTGACTGTGTATACAGATGCATCGATGGAGGGCTGGGGAGCTTGCCTGGAAGAATCCACGATATCAGGGCTTTGGAATCTGGAACAGTCACAGGAACATATAAATCTACTGGAGCTAAGAGCAGTAGTCCTGGGCCTGGAACATTTCTTACAGAAAGTTCAGGGCAAGATTGTTCTTATTCGTTCAGACAACTCAACAGTTGTGACTTACATAAACCGCCAGGGCGGAACGAAGTCGCCCAGTCTCTGTATGATGACATGGAAACTGCTTTGTTGGTGTCTGGATCACCAGATTACCTTGAAAGCAGTTCATATTCCGGGAAGGTTAAACCTGCTAGCAGACTCATTGAGCCGAAGGATGAGTGTTTTACCCACGGAATGGCAACTAAATCAATGTGTGGCGGATCGTCTGTTCGACCATTGGGGGAAACCCAACATCGATTTGTTCGCAACGAAGAAGAATGCGAAGATGACGACGTACGTCTCTCCGATTCCGGATCCAAGCGCTTTCGCAACAGATGCGTTAGCTATCAGCTGGGGGAGAATGTATGCATACGCATTCCCTCCAGCAATCCTGATTCCAAAAATTCTTCAGAAAATCAGACAAGAGGAATGCCAAGTGCTTCTGATCGCCCCGGATTGGCCAAGCCGATCATGGTATACGGATCTGCTGGACCTTCTGGTCTGCAATCCGGTTCCTCTGCCTCTGATGGACGATATTATCTTCCAGGGCAAGGCCCTTCACAACAATCCGTCAATGTTCAGATTGACTGCATGGATGTTGTCAAGGAATCTAGAATTAAGGAGGGCTTTTCTGAGCAAGCAGCCATGTTTATGGCCAAAGCCAGGAGGGGGTCAACCTCCAGAGCATATAATTATAAAATCAACAGATTTGCAGAATGGTGCTCAAAAAGATGTATTGATCCAATGGATTCATCTATTCAAGTAGTAGCTGATTTCCTCTGTCACCTCTATGATGCCTATAGCCTCAAGCCTAACTCTATTGCTGGTTATAAGTCAGCATTAATGTCTGTTATTCCTTGCTTGGCTAAGAGGGGAAGTGATGAAGTAAATACATTGAATGTATTAATTAAAGGCATGGGCAATCTAAGACCAAGGAATCCTCCTGTGATTCCGTCTTGGAGTTTATCGCTAGTGCTTCAAGTACTAGGTGATAAGCCTTTTGAACCACTTAGTTCCATTTCTATGAAACTATTAACACTGAAGACTGTGTTTTTAATTGCTGCGGCCTCGGCTAGGCGTAGGAGTGAGATTCATGCCTTATCAGCCGAGGATGACCGTTTTGTGGTTTCAGGGGAAGGCCTTAAGCTGCTACCTAGGATTAATTTCTTGGCTAAAAATCAGTCGTTGAAATATCCAGGTCAACCTATTATTTTGCCTGCTTTAACTAGATATGATCCTAATTCTAAAGCATGGTGTCCCGTCCGGGCGCTGCGCCGGTACAAACAACGTACGGCGGCATGGCGCACCGACCAGTCAGCGTTATGGTTGTCATATATTGAACCCCATGGGAGGGCTTCTAAGGACACCATTTCCAGGTGGATTGTGGAATGCATTCAGTTTTGCCATAAATCCGCCACCGGGAAGCAGGTTGACGTGGCCAAGGCTCACAGTGTCCGCGGCGTAGTGACATCCACGGCCCTATTTAATGGGGTCCCTGTGGATGATATTATGTCGGTGGCTCAGTGGCACTGTGAGTCAAGTTTTACAGACCATTATCTCCGTGACACCTCTAATCCTCTCGCCTTGTCGGTTTTGAAAAAATAAATCGGTTTATATTTTTTGAGGTGTTTCCTCATTACTTATATATATCACAATTAATTTATGGAAACACCCACTTTTTTGGGCCTGCATCAGTCTTTACCGATGGGAAGATGATGTCAGCAGCCTTTTCAACAAGGTCAGTCTTGTTCATGTGTTGTCCGTTGTTGATTGTATTGTCACGATTACCCGTTATTAATATGGTGATGGTTTGTGTATTTGTGTGGTTCATTGTTGAGAGTTACGAAAATGGAGCTTTTTCGTCTCTGTCCTGTAGTACATGGCACTTGTACGTAGAGAGCGTATAGGACATTGAGGTCAGTCGACTCTTCCTCCCAGGAAGGAGGGGGGGGAGCGCATATGACATTCGGTCATCTCTCATACATCGGTCGTGTTATCCGATGGTTAGTCAAATCCTGACTGTTTTTTCTTACAGTTTCAGAAGTTTAAGTGCCTTAAACGCAGAAAAGCGTATTGGGATGAGCTGGTCTTTTGACCTCGCCTCCCTCCCGCCAGATTCACTTTCGAATTCTGGCAATATCAAAAGTATTAGGGAGGTAAGTATACTCTTGAAGTGAAATAAACGAAATCTAGGATTTCTTTTTTCACGAGAGAGTTGATACTTACCTCCCTAGATACGGACCCGGCCTCTCCACCCCACAGAGGCTCGGTCTTCAGGCTCTTAATAGTTGCATGTGTGTCAGCCAATAATCTAGTCAGAGGAAGTGCTAGTCTGCGCATGCGCGGTGGTGGGGCTGGCATCCGCCAGACTACGCTCTGACTCCCTGCCCAGTAGGGGCACCTAACTGTTTTAAATCTGAGTGTTTATTGAGTGAAAGCCAATATTTAGCAATATCAAAAGTATTAGGGAGGTAAGTATCAACTCTCTCGTGAAAAAAGAAATCCTAGATTTCGTTTAGATTACAGTATGGTTAATGTTCAGCTGTCTGCCAATCTCTCTGCATGACATACCAGTGGTATGCATGCCTATGATTTGCCATTTCACACGATCACTTAACCTTCGTCTTGCCATAGCGGTTCACAATCAAGAGCTAATTCTCTCTGTACAAATAAACCACGGTCATGAACACAAAATTCCTAATCTTGTCGCCTAAATCTGTATGTAATGTTCTACACCTCAAACTGGACTTTTACATAACTGAACACGTGTGCTGTTTCCCGCCACGCACGGACATCAAGCGGCGTGAAGTCATGCATGCATGTGCATTTCGTACTTGGAATTATGTCAGCTAACGCGGGGACAAAAAGTATGGCAGCCTAGTTGTACCATCATGTTTCTACGTTCTATTGTATTTGCTGGTGCTTAACTTTTGCACAGGTGTATATAATGACAACCAAATGGCTGTCTTGAAAATAGGTTTCTGTGAGATCACTCTTTAATCGAATAATACAAACTTGGAAATTCATTAGATTTTATGTTTAGCAGGATCCCTTTCACAATTCACCTTTCCAGACTATCTATCGACGATATAGCGTCATACTTGGCTAAGCGGCGTGTAGGATAACGTTATAATCATTACGTCATAACTGATTCTCTATGGACCGTCTTTAACTCTTAATAGTCCGACACATATGAATTGTATGTCTCTACTATTTAATAACCATGCTGTTTACTATTTTGAAACTAATTTGACTGGACGCTGTTGCTGCCTATAACAGCACCCAGTGTTTCTCATGGCATCTAAATTTTGGAGGTCCCAAGGACCCCACACCAAGAAATCTAGGAGTCCCAACCTGAAATCCGAGGGTCCCCAACTGATATTTGGGATTCCATGCAGTTTTTCTTATCGATGCTAAAATTAGAGAGTACCATGTGTGCACAGCTATGAATTAAGGGGTCTTATGCTAGATTTTGTGGGTATGTTTGTGCAAAATCCTATAAACTAATTATTATTGAACAATCATGCTCAATTTTCAAGGGTCCCATGGGACCCGCTACCACAACTTTTGGGGGTCCCCAATTGAATTTTGGAGGTCTATGCCCTCAAAAGGACCCTTGACAGCACCCAGTCAAATTAGTTTCAAAATATTCAACAGCTTACCTGTATAGTTTTATGGAAATTGATAGTCGGGAAGTTCAGAGATCGACCGATCCCAACACTAGCGTCGTGTGGGTGGAGCTTAGATAGAGGTGGATCCATTAAGTAAACTTCCTGACTAAGTTGATAAGATTGAACATCTTTTCTGAAGTTATAATCAGATACATCACATGTTAGCCGACGTCATCATCACAGTGATGCATCTCTGTCAAGATAATCAGAAAGTCTGTCACTAATGTGTATGAATTGTTTGTCTTACAAAGATTTACAATTTAATAACCACTCTCTTGAATATTTTGAAACTAATTTGACTGGACGCTGTGGCAGCAACAATCCAGTCGAATTAGTTTCAAAATATTCAACAGCTTTCCTGTAGAGTTATCTTAAAATTGAGCTTATGGGAGTTACAACAACTCCCAGTCAAATTAGTTTCAAACTATTTGACAGCTTTCCTGTAGAGTTGTCTTGAAATTGAGGTTATCAGAGTTAAAGGTGATCACAAGCGAGAATTAGATTTCTTGAAAAACATCCAAAAATAAAAGCTTTTATCATATTTTATAAATTAAAAAGGACTTAAGAGTCTCACAAACCCTATCACTGTAAGATTTTGGTTAAAGTCATGAATTTTGATGCGCCATAAAATTCATGCTCTGATGCCATCGCGTGAATTGTCAACCACGTGGCATTTACGTCACACATGTTTTCAGATTAGAAGAAACTTACGTCTAATAGAGTGGGACATCAGCTCCTATCCAAAATCTAGTTTTACGAACACGAGCGTTTCTCCATCATTTCATTAAAGGCACATATTCACAGCAGAATGGGTAAAAATAAAATTGTTAAAATTATATCATTTTGGAACTTGAGTGCCTAGATGTATTGAAACATATAATTTCAATACGTATAAATTAATATAATTTTTTAAGTTGTTAAATTGAATATGAGTCCCTAATTCAAATTCACAACTAAAAATAGGAGATTCATTTATACGGAATGAAATCGTATATTAAGATTTTTTTTTCATTCCATCGAGGCACACAAGTTAAGCCTCTAAAAGTATTAAAATTTTAACAAAAAATAGCTTCAAGCATTTTGGCGTGAATATGCACCTTTAATATGGCAATGTTTGAATTGCCACTATGCAGTAAGCTTGAGGAATGTACATTTGCAGGGAGCGAGATTATTTTAGAAAATTTACCACTGGAATGACTGCTTTTTTCATTCCAGTGGTAAATTTTCCTCAAAATACTTCTTGTTACCTGCAAATGGCCATTCAATAAGAACATATTTTTATATTCTTGACCAAATTTGACCAGTACAGGTTTAAGGAATTCGAAAATATGCAAACAGTGTATTTTATTTAAAATATACAAAAACATAGTGTTTCCCTTTAAAACTCATTCAAACACTAACACTAGTGGGGCATGGCTTGGCTAGAAAATGACGGAGCATAGCTGGAATGGAGGCATCTATCATGTCTATTGTTGAACATTGTGACTAATTCTGTGTTCAGACCTAAACTCAGAAACGGGTTCTCCGATGCGGTACACAGGCAGAAACAGCACCCAGTCAAATTAGTTTCAAAATATTCAACAGCAAACCGGTATAGTTTTCAGGAAATTCACATGGTTCAGTCGATCCCAACACGGGCAAAGCTTGGGCGGAGCTTCGCTAGAGATGGGCGGGACATAGCTAAAAGTGGATTCATTAATTGGCTTACTGAGGGGATACTGTGGCTCATCTATGAGATTCTCATGATGTAGCGACTCTATCGGCGTAGATACGAAATGCATTAAGTTCACGTTACAGATTTATGTAGGAACAATTAATTCGAATCATTTGCAGTACAGCTCATAAATAAGTTATCTTGTTACCAAAACAGAAACAAGCATGTTAGTAAATCATCTGTTAAATATTTTTATCATAATGCTTAGGCAGTAATGCCTCGATCCAATTATGCTTAAAACATTCAAAAGTATGCTTTATTCTGTTTTGGAAACATTTTAAGTCATTTCTGATCTTTACTGTAATCTGTTAACCCTTACCACTCTTTTGTCAATATTCTATCTTACTGTCTCAATAGCAAAGAAATTGGTGTACTTTTTTCACCAATTTTGGTGGATGATATTGCTGTCTTCGACAGCAGCGTTTTCCACCAAATTTGCTGAAAAATGTAGACCAGTTTATCTTTTAATTTAATTTGAAAATGTAAAATTCGGAGATCAGTGCGTTAAGGTTTAATCTGCTGATTTTTCTAACTAACTATTGAAGTATTGAATTAGCAAAAGCATTCTTGAGTAACTCTCTAAAGTGAACATGGCCATAAGCAGAATAAACTACCATACATAAAGTTTTGATGTTTTCAGAATTTAAAACATGATTACAATTTAGTATAAATCTGCATTTTCTTGTAAAATTAATTAGTTCTGATGTCCGAAATACAATTGGTCCGTAGCCAAAAAAGGAAAAACTAGCATACGTTTTGAACACAATGTTCATGAAAGCTGTTGCTCTCTTAGACAGTAAGAGCTTACAGCCACATTGTTTCCAAAATGTATGCCAATTATCATAACAACCCTTTAATAGCTGAATTTGGGCAGAAAAATAAAATTATTTGCTCATTGAATGTCCATTAGTAGGCCAAGAGAAGTCAGTATCGACCCAGTCATCCCAGGGATAAATTTTCAGAAATAGTCTACTCTTGGTGTGTAAATGGACATTGCTCAGGAGCACTGATGAAGCCAGTCTTGGTTGGCGTCACTATGAAAGTTTTAAACGTGGTTTTAGGAATTTAGGAAATTTTGATACTTTGTGTTAATGAAGGATGCATTTATTTTTAGCCTCATTTGATGACTCCTCTGACACGCGTCTTCGTCGGAGGAATACAGATGATGATGACACAGTGTTAGACAATGCAAGCGTTAACAGCCAGGATCAAGGTATCATTGTGCAGAATAAATCACATGACCTGTGCTTAACTCTTTAATGGTCATACAGGCCTCTGCTATGGTCCTGTGGAATTGCTACATTTACATGACAAGAGAATACAAATTTAGAAAATTTACCACTGGAATGACTGGCTCGGTTATCGAGCCAGTCATTCCAGTGGTACGTTTTCTAAATTTGTATTCTTTTTGCCTGTAAATAGACATTCAATATAAAAATATTAAATATTTTTGGACCAAATTTGACCATTAAAGGGTTAACTATCTCTTAATTAACTAACCCTTAAAGCTGATCTGTCATGCTAAAGGAAACAGTGTTTAACACCTATCAGTGCTATAAATAAATTGTAATTTTTCCGTAAGTCAACTGTGGGACTTGGTATTGATTAAACAAGGCATAAAACAATTCATTGAGTACATCAAGTTATCAGTTAGCAAGTAGGTGTGTTACGTGTGCATTTGACAGGTAAGCACTACACAGTGCAGTGATATGCAACGCTGTCGCCTGTGTATTACTTTGCTGCCAACCGCTCACACCAGCGCCTACTGGCGGACTGCAAGCTCTAAGAATTGAGTGAATCCTTTTATAATGCGTGAGGGATGTTAGGTGGGTCTTGTTTAAAGAATCAATTTACCTGAATGTATAATAGATTTACCAAAAATTAAAATTTATTAATAGCACTATGTTGCTGGTAGTGGTTAAGCATCATTTCTTTTGGCATAATGGATCAGCTTTAACCCTTACCACTCTGATATCAACATTCTATCTTTTTGCAGTGCCAGTAGCAAAAGAACTGGTGTACATTTTCAAACGATTTTGTTGGACGATGTTGCTGTCTCCGACGGCACCATCTTCCACCAAATTTGTTTAAAAATTAACACCAGTTCATCTTTTAATTTAATTTGAAATTTTGACATCAGAGTGCTAAGAGCTAACCAAACAAATGGTTGATATTTATCCCACTGATCTTGCTGATGTGAGTGCTATGTCTTTTACCAGGTTTCTAGTATTTATCTACTGTTGCAGAATATGACAGTTTTACCGTGTAATTAATTTTTTAACCCTTTATTGGTTAAAACTGAACAAGAAAATCAAAATATCTCCTTTGTTGATTTCCCTTTTGCAGGCCAAGAAGACTTTTTGAAAATTTACCATTGACATAACTGCGGCAGTTATCAAGCCAGTCATATGAGTCGTAAATTTTTAAAAATCGTGTCCTGGTCTGAAAATGGACATTTCTTAAGACAACTGCAGAAGCTGCTTTTGGCCAGCTTGACCATTAAAGGGTTAATGTATGGAAATGACATACGATCCCGCCTGCGTGTCTGTCTGTCTCTCCATCCATCCATCCATCCATCCATCCGTCTGTCAGTCTTTCTCTGTCTGTATGCTGGAAGTGATTGTAACTTAACCCCTCCGAAATAGTTAGACGGAATTCAGCCAAATTTCATATGTTAGTCACCCATCTGATTGCTGAGTGCAAGAGGATGTTTTCATTTGAATCCACCGCTAAGGGGGCAGGACAAGGGTCAAAGGGTCAATTTTATTGTAACGTGACTTCTCCAAAACCATTAGACGAAATTCAACCAAATATGAGTTACTAATATGATTGCGAAGTACACGAGGACATTGAATTTGACTCTGGCCCCGTGGTTGCAGAGTGGAAGAGCACATGTACATTTGCCTCCTCCTCCCCCCCAAATACGACATTAATTATGGCTAAATGTTAGACTTTTATGTTTTTATCTTTACAGATACTGGTAGTGTTTCGTCTACTGAAGGTCGTCGCCACCGCAGACGAAGAGGATCACGCTCGGGCTGGCGTGCTGGTGGGGGCGCATCAAGAGGTGACACTGCATCCGGGACAGAAACTGACACAAGCATATCAAACTATCGTGGGGGTAGAATGTCATCTGCCCCTCCTGGCATGCCTAGAGCCCCTCCTAGAGGCTATGAACCACGCGAAGGTCGCGAATCTCAGTCCCCAACTCGTGGTGTTGGCAATTCATCTGCAGGAGGACCAGATCCAAGCATCCCAGCAAATCCAGCAGAGAGTGCTAGTACTGACTGGTCGCTCGCGACTGGTGGTGCATCAGGACAAGGCCGTAATGGCAGGTATAATAATGTCAGTGATGATAAACCACGCAATAACTATTCCTCTTATAAGAATGTCCCACCCTTGGAGCGTCGGGATAGACGAGAGCAGCGTGGTGGACGTGGAGGATGGGGTATGTCTCGAGGTAATAGCAGGTTTTCAAAAGAGAATAATTCTTCCCCTAATGTAGCCGGCGCAGGGAGTGGGAGCGAGTCTGATCACCGCAGTGGGCGATCTCGCGATAGTAAAAATACAGTGACTTCTGATGCTAGTACAGACAAAAATGTTAAAAATAATTCATCAGCTGCAGTGAATAAACCTTTAGTTAATGGTGTGAACACGCTGGACTAGTATTTAATAGCGCTCGGAATACATAAAGTTCATTATTAAGTATAAACACGAGAAATCTGGTGTCATGACTAGATTTCGCTTGTGCCAAGGGGAGATGACTGCGGAGGTGTTTATCATGTAATTGCTTTCTTTTCATATCCTTTGAGAATCAGCAACGGTATCGCAAGCAGGTGTTATATGATGATAATTTCCTACGAGAAATAAGCAGCATATTTCCTCCTGAGTCACGAAGAACGGATCACCGATCTGAGCCGAGAAAAGGGAGACAATTCATCAGTGATTGAATCCAGATTTAAGTGAATATACAAAAAGACAAAAATACAACTTTACAATAGAAAACAACAAAAGCAAGTTATTAAATAGCAACAATAACAGAAATAATTGTCACAACAACATGACCAGTTTGTGGTTTTGAAAACTCATTAAATTTTAATATTGATTTTTCCCTCAGAAGCATGAAATAAGCAGGGGTATTGCAGTTATTATGTTGATCGTATAATAACAGAAGCAGTGTTTAATTATTATTGTTGTGTTAGTGATGCCGCAATGTCATAATGTTAGCCCTTTAAAGCACTGACTCTTGAATGGATGGGCGCGTGAGAATCAGAGAATCCATGCCACAATACTGGAGATGAATGACACGATCGCTCTTCTGGATGTTGCATAAGTCTAAGTAACTAGGAAGGACTTCTCATTCACCATAATAATTTTAAGACGAGCTGGAGCGTGCTATCCTTGAGAGTTTGGCGATGTTATCAGAAATGCTAAACTATTTGTTTGCTCAACTGAGAGACCAGCAGACCAACCTATACAAGTTCAGTATCAGCAATTTTAACCCTTTAAGGGTCAAGGCGGCCTCGGCAGAGGTCCTGGTAAATGTCATTTGCAGGCCAAGAGAAGACCCTTTTTGAAAATTTATCACTGGAATCACTGGCTTGATTATCAAGCCAGTCATTTCAGTGGTAAATTTTCAAAAATAGTCTTCTCTTGGCCTGCAAATGGACATTTTCTATGAGAAAATTGAAATTTCCTTGACCAAATTTGACCATGAAAGGGTTAATTGAGATATCACAAATGGGCTAATATTATATGCCTAGGTGTGAATAAGAGGTGTCTTATCTTGTCATTGTTACATCAATGGTTGAAGTGTTTGGTAAAGACCTGCTATTTATTAACAAACTTTCTGTACTATATTTACCGGTTTGACGCATTTACACGAAATAACGACTAACAGTCATGACAGTTTTACAGATTTTGACCATTTATGAAAGTGTCTATAATTCCTGCGCTGTTACGGAAATTAATGAAATTTTGAATTAATTATATATATATATATATATGTATATATATATATATATATATATGTATATATATATATATATATATATATATATATATATATATATATATATATATATATATATTTATAATTGAGACAACTCCCCCGAAAATGTCTTTATATTCCATGGAAATGACTATTTATTCATATATTGTAATCTTTGCAGTTTGCTTTAAGAAAATTATATATATTATAAATATATTCTTGTTGTGTTATATTTACCTGAAAGACTGATGAGAATGTGCACAATGAGGGAGGATATTCCCCAAGATCTACCTGTTGTAGGACTAGTACAAACATTTTCTAGAAACCACATGTCTTTTGGTAGAAAAAAAGATGCTAGTTCTTTAACACATCGACCGATGAATTCCTCATATCTCATTTTCAAGCCAACCATACAGGAAAACTATTGAATATTTTGAAATTATTTTGATTGGAAGCTGGCAGCAACGGCTCCCAGGTAAATTAATTTCAAAATATTTAACTGTATTAAGTTTTAAACCATAAAGAACATAATTTTTTGAGGATTTGAAATTATTGTTATTTATTAGTGGTGTAGGTGTATGGGTGAATTAGCAAATGACCTCGAATGATATGCCAGTCTGACTGACCACACACACATTTACTTGGACTGAAATTACAGTTTGTAGAGATTGTAAATGGCTAGGGTGTTTGTGGATGGGCAAGCCTAATTGATAGTTTGAAGTTCTGAAGGATAATCGTTAAGAGTATTTGCCAAATACCCAATAGAGGGATCCATTTCTAGCTAAGCTTCGCCAGGTTTTTACACATTGTAATCGATTTATGACTTTAAAACTGAATTCCCAGAATTTAAATATAGGTCAGCTGTTCAATATTCTAAAATAGCTCCCAGTCAATTTAGTTTCAAAATAGTCAACAGAATGTTTATTAAATTGTAAATTCATCTAAAACAGAATTCCTACACTTTAGTGACAGACTTCAATTTTCATAATAATGCTACTTTATTTTGATTGTCATGATTGTGACGTCAGATACTTGAGTGACGGGTCGGATCGCTCTATTGTATTATGACTAGAACAATTTAGTGCCAACTCAACTGCTTAGCTTTTAGATATTTAACTTCAAGCACGATTCTCGTCAGTCATTCAGGTGGCTTTTCTCACCTGTATAAAGAATTAGCTTTGCTTTTGTGTGCAAGTTACTAGTGAACTAAAAAATGATAAAAACTGCTTTTTTCCTGCAAATGGGTTTAGTTTCTTGGTTTGCATACTTTAGTTAAGAAAAGTTGATAAAAAAATTGTACAATTTGAGCAGAATTTATAAGCTTTTTTAATTAATGTCATTGTTCTATTTTTGTAAACATTAATTTGATTAATTGTCAAAAAATACTATGCTCAGTTGCTTAAAGCTGTCATGACGTGTTAAAATAGCCAATGCTGCTAACCCGTACAAGTAACATAGTGCTATCGATAAATTTCTGTTTTCTTTAATTGTGTTATGAGTCGGGTAATGATACTTTAAACATGGGTTGCCTAGCATTCCTGGTTGCTATGAAAGAATTCACTCAATACATATCACTCTGAGTCAGCCAGTTTGTGTTTATGTGAGTATTTAGAGGCTAGACAATATACATATGGCAACTCTGCTATGGCATATAGATACATAGCGCTTACTTGTCAATACCTGTCAGCTAACTGATAACTCACTGAGTCACTGTATTGAGAGAATCTTTTTATAGCAGGTCAGAGCGCTTGTGCGGGTTCGCTTACAGAATCAATAACCGAACCCATAATAGATTTATTGAAAGCAGAAATTAATTGGTAATGCTGTGTTACTGGTAGGGCGTAAACATTCACTGTTGTATTATGCCTTGACAGTTTTCCTTATAAGTATGCTAATTAATTTAACGATATATCTCGATATTGAGTAAAAGCCATTTTACATGTTTTGTATGCAATGTGGCACCATATGGTTTCATACAATGTTGTTTTGGTCTTGAGTGACCACTAATGCTATTGTTTAAGCTCGCCTGTAGGTCAAGCCAGTTCAAGCGTACTGATGAACCTGTTTAGGTCAAGCGTGCAGATTAACGTGGCATTGTACTTACCAGTGTTTCTCATGGTATCTAAATTTTGGAGGTCCCAGGGATCTTACATCTAGAAATCTGGGGGTCCCAAACTGATATTTGGGATTCCCATGCAGTTTTTCTTATCCATGTTAAAATTATAGAGTACCATGTGTGCACAGCTATGAATTAAGGGGGTCTCATGCTAGATTTTGTGGGCATATTTGAGCAAAAGCCTATAAAACTAATTAATATTTAACAATCATACAAGATTTTCAGGTGTCCCATGGGACTCACTACCACAACTTTTGCTTTTGGGGTTCCCCAGTTATATTTTATGGCTCTATACCATTAAAAGGACCCTTATGAGAAACCCTGGTACTTACACTGCATGGCATAAATATAAAGATGGCTATTGATTATTTACAAAAGGTATTCGTGTGACTTGACCTAGTAATACTTTCTGTGATTTCAGTAATATAATGTTTTATATTTTCACATGATATATCGGTGTTGTGATGTATAAAAATTCAGACAGTTCCATGAGATGTTGCATTGTAGAGATATGTGTCGCACGGCCGTAATCTCACGCTTAAAATAACTAGAGGGTCTGGGTTTGGTCCTCAATACGGATAATCATATAGTCATTAGAAACTGCGATAATAAACTACACCCTCCACCCAGGAGTATGATTTTGTATGAGTAAAAAAAATGGTTGTAGTTCCCCGAGATAGACCGACATCCTGTCCAGGTGGACTTTGGTGTAGAAATACTGTCAGCAGCTTAGCCCTTCAATGGTCAAAGTCTGTCAAGAAAAATCTATTTTTTTGTTTAATAAATGTCCATTGTATGAGAGAATACTATTTTTGAAAATTTACCACTGGAATAACTGGCTCGATACCGAGCCAGTCATTCCAGTGATAAATTTTCAAAACTGATCTTCTCTTGGCCTGACATTTCTCAAAACCACTTTAAAGATCGATTTTGGCGGCCTTGACAAGTGAAGGACTGATGTAAGGGAAGCTTTGGTTACGCTCCAGTACTGCACTATGCACGTCTCCCTGTGATTTGACACCGGATACAGGCATAATGATCCATGTTCTAAGTAAGTCACCAGCTTAGATATGTTTCAAGTATTGATATGAATAATGAATATTGTACACGGTCAAACAGGCTCAAGAGACCACCTGGATTTTGGGGCCAAATGATGGTGTTGTTTAAGACAGGTGGTCAAAAGAGCACATGTCTTAAAAACCACCATCGTTTGTATCCAAAAGTCTTATTCTATAACAAGTGACTTGGATTAAGGGGCCACCTGGGTTTGTGCTCCAGCAGATGGTCACTAAAGACAGATTTCTCAGTATATTCATATGATTACCTATTTATATGCATGTAGTGTTTTAACATCAACTATTTGTTTTGTAACATTATTGCGACGCATATCTGTCAAATCAAGTCTCATGTAGATGACCACCTTAGCAAGCACTGACTGACCTATGGTCACTTATGACGAGTTATTTGAAGTAGGAAGATATAGTACAATATTTCACTCACCACTTAATCGCCATGTTTGACCAAAAAATGGTGGTTCATTACCCTGTTACTGGTCAAGTCGGCCAATATTGGCCTCTGCAGTGATCTTAATGAATGTTCGATAGCAGGCCAAGAGAAGACTATTTATGAAATCTTACCAGTGGAATGACAGGTAAATTTTCAAAAATAGTCTTCTTGGTCTGCATACATTGGATATTTTCTATTAGAAAATCGAAAGTTTCTTGAAGACATTTGAGTATAGAGGTTAATCTTTTTTTGTTCATGAAAATTTAAATTTTCTCAAACTGGTCTAGAAATGGACATTTCTCAAGACCACTGCACGAGCCATTTTTGGCTGATAAGAGTGTCACGGGGTTAAGACAGGCAGTGGTCATTCAAATATCTGTCCTAATGAAAATTAACATTGGTCGCTCGAGCATACCTGATTGTACTATTCTCCATGTCTATGGTGCATAAATCATGGTATTGACAATATAACTGCTGTATACCATTGCACATGATCATCATCATATATATATATATAAATGCTGTGCAGTATTTTGTCATCTGAGACACATGTGCAAGGCTAGAAATTAACCACTGATCCCATAATCCACAGACATTTTTCACATACGGATCACTGCGTTAAGGCAGTAAGTAATCCGGGGATGGATTACTGTGCTTCCATTGAATTAATTAAGACAAAATTAAAAAAAAAAGGATTTACTGCTTACTTCATCAAGCAGAGATTGTTAAACCCTATACTGTGCTAACGCTTTAATGGCCAAGACTACATTAGTCATGAAAAATCTCCATTTGCAGGTTATGAGAAGGCTATTTTTGAAAATTGCAAATAGAATGACTGGCTCTGTAAACAAGTGAGTCATTCTGGTGGTAAATTCTCAAAAATAGTCTTCCCGTGGCCTGAAACTGGACATTGACTGCAAAGATTTAGACTTTATTAACCAATCCTAACCATTAATGGTTTAGCTGTCCAAATAATAGTGAATGATTCATTCAGAACATTTGCCTAGCTGTAGATCCTGGACTGTACAGAATAGATCATATGAAATTACTGGGGTGTGTGAATTTTCTAATCTACTGATAGCTATGGATCAGCATTAAAGAAAAGGTTAATTTCTAGCCCTATATATCTAACATCAGTCGGATGCTTTTGTCAGTTGACAAAACTTTGAGGAGCTAAAGAGTAGCTGTGGAAGACTGAATAATTGGGAGTTCTATTGGAACCGTGAATTCCCTATGTCATAGTAAATGTAGATACGCCGAAGCCAGCAAGAAGGCGATGGTGAGAATAGATTCCAGTTCAACTGGTTACTCAAATCTTGAAACAGAAGACAATCGAGAAAAGTAGGGGTGTGCTCGCATAAAGTAAGATGAACGTGGCATAGTTTGCAAGGCCTCGTGGCATCACAATATCATAACCAGTGTTCATTTATTATTGTTAGAGAGAAAATGCTTGTAAAAATCTGTGTGTCATAACTATGTGACGTAGAAAATTAATATATAAAGCAGCAGTAGTATGAAATAGAAATACGATTTAGGCCGAAGTTCACATGAAACTGGTGCAGTTCGTGTCTTTTGACTTATAATTAAGAGTACAATACTATGTGTGTGCTTTATAGCATATAGTACCGGTACATGCATATTGGTGTTTGTCTTTATTATATCACTCGATGTCATTAACTCTTTAATACTCAAGCGGGACAAAAATGCCTTCTGTAGTAGTGTTGAGCAATGTGTATTTACATACCAAGAGAAGACTATGTTTGAAAATCTACCACTGGAATGAATAGCTTGGTAAGAGAGCCAGTCATTCCAATGATAAATTTTCAAAAACCGACCTTGGTCTACATATGGATATTTTCGATGAGGAAATTGAAATTTTCCTGAGACAAAGGTTGAGTGTTAAATTGTTGAGGCGATGAGAAATCTTTTTTATTCCTGCTCAATATAGTGTTGAAGAAATAACAATCACGAAATCACGCTGCCTTAGGATATGAGCACACCCCTAACAGAATGATGGGAGTTTATGTCTGAGCAAGCGAGGGTCATCACATGTCATGAACTAGGTATTGTTCATGGTGTGTGTATGCCCTTACAGGTCAGACTGACCAAAAATAGTGTTTGCTGTTGTATTGAGAAATGTCCATTTTCATCTCTAGCAAGAGAATATTTCTTAAAGCTTAGCACTGGAATTAGTGGCTCGATAACCGTGCCAGTCATTCCAATGGTAATTAAAAAATAATAAATTTTTGTTTGGTCTGTAAATGGACATTGTGTATAAGAAAATTTATGTTTTCTTGATCAAGGTTGACTTGAATGTAAATGGCTTGTCATATGCCATACATGTAACTTCCAAGTATGTAAAATATTGACTTACATATGTAAATATTGCCTATGAGAATGTGTGAGGTGCATTCGTTTGATCTCCTCATCAGCGGGAATCTAGGGACATCTAAGGTATTGGGCATCTTCATGAAATGTAGATAATGTTATGTTTACAGCCTTGCCCATGTCTGCTATGTTTCTCTATTGCAGATAATGCCTGACTGTAGCAACTTATCATATATCATCATACAAATATCTTCAAAATTTAAAATAAAAATGCAATACCATTTATTGGCAAAAGTTTGGCAGGAATATCAAAATATTTGCTTATTGAATGTGCATTTGCAGGCCAAGAGAAGACTAGTTTTGAAAATTTACCACTGGAATGACGATTATCGAGCCAGTCATTCCAGTGGTAAATTTTCAAAACTAATCTTCGCCTACAAATAACATTCCTCAAGACCACAGTAGATTCCTCAAGACTACTGCAGATTCCTCAAGACCACTGCAGATTCCTCAAGGCCACTGCAGATTCCTCAAGGCCACTGCAGATTCCTCAAGACCACTGCAGATTCCTTAAGATCATTGCAGAAGCTGGTTTTGACCACCTGTGCCATGAAAGGGTTTATGCTAATTCTCGGGATCTAAATAGTTGGACTCCTATCATGCCTATAGAATATTTGAGACTTAAGATTTTAATATTTTGAAACTATTTTGGAAGGAACCTAGAGCTTACAGTCAAATTAGTTTGAAAATATTCAACAGTATACTTATTAAGACGTAAACCATTTTTGGTGCTTGGCCTATCAAAAGTTTAAGATTGATGGATCGTCCGTGCATATGTTTATAAATATTTCTGATGCAGAGATTTCCTTGACACGGATTGCCTTCCCATTGTAGCCATGTTTAGCTAATGATTATTCAGTCACATCCTGTGAGATGTATTGTATTTGGGCATCTTTTGAATGTAACATATAACCCGTACACAATCCTGATTGTATTTCAATGGCAGCCATCTGACTGAAGCTGTTGACCATGCAAATAGTCAGTAGATGTCCCACTTTTGTAAGAGACCCAAATGAATGCATCAATGTATATATATTATAAACTGATAAATGTGTTTTGTAAATAAAGACTTACTGACTCTGTGAAACAAACATGATAATGACATACAGAATCTCTCCAGGAATGATTTCAAGGCGACTTATTCAAGGCACCAATGTGGATTAGCTATGATTTTATGGTGGAAATGGTCTAGAAAAGCAAAATCTGTGCTCGGAGAATGTCCTGTAGGCCAAGAGAAGGCAAATTAAAAAAATCTAGCACTGGAATAATGTTTTAAGCTTCTAATATCTAAATTTTGTCAAGAAAATAAAATTATTTCCTTATTAAATGTCCATTTGCCTGGTCAAGACAAGACTATTTTTGAAATTTTACCACTGGTATGGCTGGCTGGGTTACCTAGTTAATCAAGATTCCTAGCGACCCCAAATGCGACCTTGCATCCATGTTGGGTCAAACTCCCTCCAGTAGAACTTACTAAGTATACACAGAAGCACTGGGTTTTATAGTCCATTTCTATCTATGCCCCGCCCATTTCTGGCTAAGCTTTGCCCACTTGTGTGTGTGTGTTGGAATAGATTTGAAACTTTGAGCCAGTAATTCCAGTGGTAAATTGTCAAAAATAGTCTTCTTGACCTGCAAATGGACATTCACTAAGCAAATAGTTAGATTTTCTTGACCAAATTTACCCATTAAATGGTTAAGGATGCAAGTCGTTTCTGGAGATATTACTCACCAATGATGACAAGTTACAGACCTAAACAAAGAACTACGGTGGTTTCAAGATCAGTTTGATGTGTACTCGTCATGTCACCTGTATTTCTTATTGTATCTTTGCTGAAATTGACACCTGTAGAAGCAGTGCTTAATTAATATACAATGTCTAATGTACTATTTACCATGCAGACTTATCATACATGTATAATCAATGACAATACAGTGAAACCTGACGGACCCTATATAACACTCAAGATGGGCAAAAACGGATACAGCAGTGGTGTTAAGAAATGTCCATTTGCAAAAAAGTAAGATATTGAAAAAAATTTGCCACTGGAACAACCGGCTCGATAACCGAGCCAGTAATTTCAGTGGAAAATCCTCAAAAATAGTCTTCCCTTTTTCTGCAAGTGAACCCTTTCTATAAGAAAATTTAAATTTTGAACAGATTTGAGGATTGAAGTGTGACTATGATAGGGAAAGTGTCAGAATATGAATATTGGGCACAATGTTTTGGGAAATATGAATTGTTTAGAGAATTAACCCATAAATGACTAAATTTGGTCAAGAACATAAAAATATTTGCTTATTGAATGTCCATTTGCAGGCCAAGAGAAGACTATTTTTGAAAAATTACCCCTGGAATTACTGGCTCGGTTATCGAGCCAGTCATTCCAGTGGTGAATTTTCACAAATAGTCTTCTCTTGGCGTGCAAATTGACATTGCGACAGACCACTGTATGGGCTGATCTTGGCCGGCTTAGTCATGAAAGCGTTTAGCATGTAACTGTCAAGCTGGGTACAAACCATATCTGTCACACTGACATTTGGATTGTGACATCTGTTAGCATGTGACGTCTTGATTGGCGTCAGTTAACATATGGCACCTTTTGAATGTGACATGTTTTGAATATGACATCTTTTGAATGTGACTTCTTTTGAATTTGACATGTGATGTCTTGATTGTGACGTCAGTTAACGTGTTATATCCTTTGATTGTGACGTCAGTTAGCATGCCATCTTTGAATGTGGCATCGTTTGAATGTGGTTGTGATGTCAGTAGACATGTGATGTCTTGATTGTGATGTCAGTTAGTGTGACATCTGTTAACATGTGACATCCTTTGATTGTTATGTAACTTAACATGTGACATCTTGATTGTGACGTCGGTTAACATGTGACATCAGTTGATTGTGCGATCTGTTGATATGTAATATCTTGATTGTGACGTCAGTGAACATGTAAATTACCATTGAAGATGATTTTAATAATACCGAGATGCTTCTATTCATTATATTGCATCCCAAATTGTAATTTCTATCACTCAAACTTATGTTGCAAATTCATTGCCAGGTGGCTCATATACATATGTCATCTATTTTAATTCTATTACAAATAATGTACAGTTTCCATGCTAGAGCAGCCAATTTTGTCAGATTAACCATTTAATGGTCATAACTGGGCAAGAAAATTGAAACTTGCTTAGTACATGTCCATTTACAGTCTAAGAGAAGACTATTTTTGAAAATTTATCATTGTAATGCCTGGTGTCAGTCCGGTGGTAAAATTTCAAAAATACTTTCTCTTAAGCTGCAAATGGACATTCAATAAGACTACTGCTGAAGTTGTTTTAGCCGACTTGACCATTAAATGGATACAGTAAAGAACTGTTCTTTTCACTGCTGTCGTTACTATTTAAATATTTCTATTTACTGATACTTTAAATTAAAAATGTATTTAATATGTTCATTATGAAGTAAAATTGACACATAATGGTCATAACACAAAGGTGGCTAAGCTAAGTGAGTATTGTAAATTAAAATTAGCATACCTGAGTACCTTTATACAAGTCAGCCAACACAGCCTCTGCGGTGGTCTTGGGAACTGGCTATTTGTAGACCAAGGGAAGAGGGTTTTTGAAAATTTTCCACTGGAATGATTGGCTCGATAATCGACCCAGACTGGCTCGATAATCGAGCCATATAAAAATACTCTTCTCTTGGCATGCAAATGGACATTTTGTATGAGAAAAGAAAAATTTCTTGAAAAAAATCAAGGACAATGGTTAATATCTCGGAAATGTGAGATGACAATGAAAGGGTCAGTTTATGAAATGATTCTTATTGGCCTGTCATTAGATTACTATCACTACAGAACAGCTCATAAATAAGTTAACACATTTCCAAAACAAAAACATAAACATGTTAGTAAGAAATGTTGCTGAATATTTCGAACATAATTGAATTGGAAGCCATTGCTGCCAATCCGATTATGTATTAATATTTAACAGTATATTTTATTTTTCTTTGGAAAAACGTTTTGAGTTATATCTCAGCCCTACTGTATTAACCCATAACCCTTGATGTCAGAAATCAGAGTTTTAGCCATTACTGCTCAGTGTTGTTCAAGAATTCCTCATAGAAAATGTCCATTTGCAGACAAAGAGATTATTTTTGTTAATTTACCACTGGAATGACTGGCTTGTATATGGAACCAGTCATTCCAGTGGTATATTATCAAAATTAGTCTTCTACAAATGAACATTTATCAAAAACCCTGCAGACGTTGTTTTTGGCTGGCTTGATAGTTAAGGAGCCATTAGAATGGTGTAGATTTTTGAAATGGTGTTACATGAGTATGGCAGAATGGTCACTACCTCGTATTGTACAGGTATGGATAATTACCAAATTGACACACTATATAACTGACTCGCGGTATTATTACCTGCACGGATTTGAAATACTGGCTTTGACATTTTACACACATTATTATGGTCTAATCGAATGAGTTTGTGGCATCGTGTCGTGGCCTGTTTGACCACAAGTTAAATAGACACTGCCACATAGACGATGTAAACATATTAAAACTGAAATTTCTCTCATGAGTAGGGTCTGAATTTGTACAAACTGTGGGTGATGGTCCACACTTTCATTCCTGAAATCCAAATATATTCATTTCAAAGCAACTTATAAGTGAGCTGCTGAGTATTTTGAGGTTAACCCTTTCAACAGCAAATCCCTGAAAAAGTAAATTCGTTACAATATACAACATATTCTGTTGAATAGTTTGAAATTAATATGACTGGAAGCCGTTACTGCCTATAGCAGCAATGGCTTCCAGTATTATTAATCAAAATATTTAACACTTTTTCTGTTTGTTTGCCCTGAGATTGCGATAAGTAGAATTTATCAGTAAAATGGTTAATTTGATAGGAAGCTTACCGCAAACTTGGCAGTAACAAGCAGCTTCCATTTAAATTAATCTCAAAATACTGAACAGAATTTATCTTACATTGTAGATAATATATCATATCTTATTTGTTTGACGCAAAAAAATAGTATTGCTTTCTACTAGTGACATGAATGACCGTTAAAGAATCTATTAACCCTTTAACACTCATATCAGCCAGAAACGGCTTCTGCAGTGGTCTTGAGAAATGTCCATTTGCGGACCAAGAGAAGACTATTTATGAAAATTTACCACTCGAATGACTGACTCGATAACCGAGCCAGTCATTCAATTGGTAAATTATCAAAAATAGTCTTCTCAAGTCTGCAAATGTACATTTTCTATGAGAAAATTAAAATTTTGTTGAACAAATTTGGGTGTTAAATGGTTAACAGTTAATTTGATGATATGTATATTTACAGCTATGTTCAGATTGTGCCTCTTGTTATGTGCACTACTGCAGTGATGTGAGTGCGAAATATTGTAGCAGGAACAGTTTCTCATCCGTACCATTAATAGCAATGTAGTTCACAGCAGAAGTTTTATATGTATGTCATTACCGTCTGTTATCATTACTAGTTTACGATAGACTGTTTTTGAATGGATGGTTCCGATACTCAAATATCTGATGTAATAATCAATTACATCACATGTTAGCTGAGGTCACAATCAAAATGATGTAGGTCTGTCATGAAGATCGAAAACTCCATCACGAAAGTATATGAATTGTGTCTTTATGAATTTATAATTTAATAAACATTCTGTTGAATATAGGCAGCAACAGCTTCCGGTCAAATTAATTTCAAAATATTCATTTGCTTGTAGAGTTACTATGAGATTTAGATTCTAGGAATTCAGGTTTCAATGTTTCAAATCGATTCTAACACGCGTACAAAAGTGTGCAGATCTTTAACCCTTGAATTTGTTTTAAAAAATTCAATTTTCTCATAGAAAATGTCCATCTGCAGATCAAGAGACTATTTTAGAAAATTTACTGCTGGAATGACTGGCTCGGTTATCGAGCCAGTCATTCCAGTGATAAATTTTCTAAAATAGTATTCTCTTGGTCTGTAAATGGACATTTCTCAAGACCAATGCAAAAGCCGTTTTTGGCTGATATGAGGGTTACAGAGTTAAAACTAGAAGTGGGCGTGGCATAGCTAGAAGTGGGCGTGGCATAGCTAGAAGCGGGTGTGGCGTAGCTAGAAGTAGGCGTGGCATAGCTAGAAGTGGGCGTGGCATAGCTAGAAGTAGGCGTGGCATGGCTAATTTCTAAGATTACCATTAAAGTCCCTCACAAATTCACACTGATTCTCTACACAAATTCATTCTCGGATTCCTAGCAAAATTTTGCCACTGTATGCATGAGAATAAGGTATTGCCTACATTTATCACAGAACCTACTAGAAATATCACGTCGCGACAATTGATCATGCTTTATCTACTGAGAAAAAAATGGTATGTTCTGTAGCCATCTCAATCATACACTCTTTTTAGTCTTTAATGGTCAGATTTGTTCAATAAAATCAAAATATTTACTTATTTAATATCCATTTCCAGGCCAAGAGAGGACTACTTTTGAAAATTTCACTGGAATGCCTGGCTTGATAACCGAGCCAGGTATTCCACTGATAAATTTTCAGAAATGATCTGTTGGTCTGCAAATTCCTCAAGACCACTGCACAAGCAAGTTTCGGCCGGCTTGACCTTTAAAGGGTTACGGTAAATGTTTAATAGTATCTCGCAACTAATATAGATCCGTCTGTCAAATTGGTTATGGTACATTTCAGATAAAAATAGTTGAAACTATAACGAGTTGCACTTATTTACAATGTAGGCAGTTTTGAATATTTTGACTGAAAGCTGGTGCACATGTTCTTGACATTAAAGATGTATGTATGGCATATTACCAATACAAGTTCCTGAATATCAGCCTTATTGAGCTTTGTCATAGCTGATTACATATAAACATTGAGTTATCTCCCTTGATTGTGAGCAGGATAACATCGTTTAACAGGGAATTTCAGCTTTAACATAACAAGCGTGTTTAGCGATGATGTACATGTACATTTCATTGTTGTGACAACACTGATGAGAAATTGATGACCTGTTACTGACTGTATGTTTTTCTACTGTGTGTATATATTTATATCACATTGATATGCTTTTGAACGTTGAGAGTAACCCTTTAATGATCAATATTGGTGGAGAAAATCAAAAGATTTGCATATCAATGTCCTTTTTCCATGGCAAGAGAAAAGTATTTTAGAAAATTTATCACTGGAATGACTGGCTCGTTTATCGAGCCAGGCATTCCAGTGGTAAATTTTCTAAAATATTCTGCAAGGCCACTGAAGGGGCAGTTTTGGCCGGATTGACCGTTAAAGGGTTAGTGTATGAATGAAGTGAATGAACAAGCTGTTTAACCACTTTACTTGTCAATTTGGATTCTGTAGTCGTTTGCAAACCTAGAGAATATATTGGAAGACTCAACAGTGGAATAACTGGCTCAGGTATCGAGCGAGTCAATCCATTGGCGAATTAAGAAAAATATTTTTTTTTGGCCTGCATTTTGACATCGCTATCAGATTTCTATTTTCTTTCCCAAATTTGACCAAAAATTTATGTCTTCTTTGACTGCTATATTTTGTGTTTATATTAAAACAATCTGGATGCATTTGTTGGGTACTCTTAACTGTAGGTAATGCCAGGTTACTGCAGAGGGGAACAGAGGCTAACCAGACTACAGCAGATGGGAACAGAGGTTAACCAGATTACAGCAGAGGGGAACAGAGGTTAACCAGATTACAGCAGAGGGGAACAGAAGTTAATCAGATTACAGCAGACGGGAACAGAGGTTAACCAGATTACAGCAGAGGGGAACAGAGGGTATCCAGATGACAGCAGAGGGGAACAGAGGTTAACCAGATTGCAGCAGAGGGGAACAGAGGTTAACCAGATTACAGCAGAGGGGAACAGAGGTTAACCAGATTACAGCAGATGGGAACAGAAGTTAATCAGATTACAGCAGACGGGAACAGAGGTTAACCAGATTACAGCAGAGGGGAACAGAGGTTATCCAGATGACAGCAGAGGGGAACAGAGGTTAACCAGATTACAGCAGAGGGGAACAGAGGTTAACCAGATTACAGCAGAGGGGAACAGAGGTTATCCAGATGACATTAGAGGGGAACAGAGGTTAACCAGATTACAGCAGAGGGGAACAGAGGTTAACCAGATTACAGCAGAGGGGAACAGAGGTTATCCAGATGACAGCAGAGGTTAACCAGATTACAGCAGAGGGGAACAGAGGTTAACCAGATTACAGCAGAGGGGAATAGAGGTTAACCAGATTACAGCAGAGGGGAACAGAGGTTAACCAGATTACAGCAGAGGGGAATAGAGGTTAACCAGATTACAGCAGAGGGGAACAGAGGTTATCCAGATGACAGCAGAGGGGAACAGAGGTTAACCAGATTACAGCAGAGGGGAACAGAGGTTATCCAGATGACAGCAGAGGTTAACCAGATTACAGCAGAGGGGAATAGAGGTTAACCAGATTACAGCAGAGGGGAACAGGTTATCCAGATGACAGCAGAGGTTAACCAGATTACAGCAGAGGGGAACAGAGGTTAACCAGATTACAGCAGAGGGGAATAGAGGTTAACCAGATTACAGCAGAGGGGAACAGAGGTTAACCAGATTACAGCAGAGGGGAATAGAGGTTAACCAGATTACAGCAGAGGGGAACAGAGGTTAATCAGATTACAGCAGAGGGGAACAGAGGTTAACCAGATTACAGCAGAGGGGAACAGAAGTTAACCAGATTACAGCAGAGTGGAACAGAGGTTAACCAGATTACAGCAGAGGGGAATAGAGGTTAACCAGATTACAGCAGAGGGGAACAGGTTATCCAGATGACAGCAGAGGTTAACCAGATTACAGCAGAGGGGAACAGAGGTTAACCAGATTACAGCAGAGGGGAACAGAGGTTAACCAGATTACAGCAGAGGGTAATAGAGGTTAACCAGATTACAGCAGAGGGGAACAGAGGTTAATCAGATTACAGCAGAGGGGAACAGAGGTTAACCAGATTACAGCAGAGGGGAACAGAGGTTAATCAGATTACAGCAGAGGGGAACAGAAGTTAACCAGATTACAGCAGAGGGGAACAGAGGTTAACCAGATTACAGCAGAGGGGAACCAGGTTACAGCAGAGGGAACAGAGATTAATCATAAATAATGTCAGATTACAGCAGAGAAGAGATTAACCTTAGATAATTTGAGATTATAGCGGAGAATAGAGAATCTGAAGGCCTTCCATTCCATCTAATATCAGACTGATCAACAGAATGATGTGATTGATAGATCTGTCACTAAAGTATATGATGTCATAATCAATAATATTACTTTCTAGCAAATTAAAAAATGAGAACCTTTATCATATACCAATCGACAAAGCAGGAAGCTAAAGAAAATAATTAAATAATAAATAATTTGTGGTGGCGAACCATAGAGGAAAAGCAAAATCCTGGGCTGACATTGTTGCATGCTGCATCATGGGAAACATAGCTTTCTAGTCCTGTAGAAGGTGTAGATTCATAGATCACAGATGCTCTTGACAAAAAAAACTGTTTGTGCAACACAACCTGCGTAGCCTTGATGCTGTATAACTGTAACAGCTGGGCAGCTCTAGACACCTGCCTGCCACCGCAAACACCTATGCATCATCACTAGAAACCAATGGCAGGACAGCAAAATTTCTAATGATGTACTGTACAAGATATGCAATATATTGTTGTTGTCCATAAAAACTTGCCCAGCAAAGATGGTCCATGTTTGGCCATGTGCTAAGAATGCTAGAAGACACACCTGCGCAGAGACGTGGGATTCGCCTTATTGGGAGTCAGTAACATGAAAGCCAGGAGAGGACGTCATTGCATAAGTCTGTTAAGCATGCTGCAAAGCGACTTCTGTACACTCGGATGAAGAATGAATATGAGGAAACTAAAGAATTTGACACAGTGGTCAAAAGTGAAGGACTGATTGCAGCTGTAGGATGTTCGTAGACCACCGTCATTCATAGGCTAATCATTTACTTACAAAGTGTGGCCTATAGGAGCGAGTTAACCTATTAATAGTAGAAAATTATCAAGAAATATACACCTTTATTATAGAAACCAAGAGAATATTTATGAAAACGTATCACTAGACTGGCTGTCTACAGTTAAGAGTAACCTCCATATCATTTAAAGGTAGTATCTACTTCTAATACTCTGTTTATGTACTGTCAGACAAGGTGTGTTTGTCATGCTGGTGTACAACTGGTCACTGAATGGTCAGCTGGATTATGTCCTCTATGGTCAGCTGAAGTATGGTCTCTACTAGTATTTATCATCAAGTGATCAGATTTCTCAAACACTAGCTTTTTGCAAATAATTCAATTGGCTGCTCTTGTGTTTAATTTTTTTCCAAATTTAGTAAAATTGAACAATTTTGCAATCATGTCTTTGTGTTTTATTTATTTAGTCTTACCATAGGTGTGAATGTTGGTGGGGAATCCCCATGTCTTATAGAAACACCTATCTTATAGACCCCATGCATTATAGAATGAGCTGTCTTGTGCAACCACTTGTCCTACAGAACCACTTGCTTCTGAGAACCATGTGTTTTACCACATATCTTATGAAACCAAATACCTTATAGAACCACCTGCCTTATAAAGCCACTTACCTTATTGAACCACTTGTCTTATAGAACACGGTGTCTTGTGGAACCACTTGTCTTATAGAACTGTTTGTTTTGGACTCTCCCTATCTGTTGTAGAATCCCTGTATCTTATCGAAGCCCTTGCCTTGTGGAACAAACTGCCTTAATAGAACACATCTGTCTTATAGAACCACATGTCTTATAGAACTATCTGTGTTATGGAACCACCTGTGTAATGAAGCCATCTGTCATATAGAACCACTGTCATATAGAACCACTGTCTTATAGAACCACCTGTCATGGAACTATCTACTATTTCTCCTTAGAGCAGTTATTTAATCCTTTAATGGTCAAGAAGTTAAATCCTAGCTTAGTGAAGACTATTTTTGAAAAGTTACCACTGGAATGACTGGCTTAGTTAATAGTCTTCTCTTGGCTTACAAATGGACATTTCTCAAAACCAGTCCAGAAGAGGTCCGAATCACTAGGTGTCTGTAGAACGTAGACATGATGGAAGCAATGTTTAGAAATGAGAAATGATAGCGTATGAAATGGACCAGAATTTGGGAATCTGATGTGTCATTGGGCTAGAGGTTAACATTCTCGTAGAGCACTGTAACTAGTGTAGCGACGTCTCAGTTGTGAGGTGGGAATTACCAATATAAACCATCCCACATTTGCTAAAAGTCATTGCAAGAGGCTTGGTATGTACTGGGTTGAAATTTACAGCCCATTTGTCAATGGATCTTTCCAGTTTTAGCTATGCCCCACCCATCTCTATCTAAGCTCCACCCACAGTTCACCGTGTTGGGATTGATCGATCCTGAATGCCCTAGCTATCAATTGCCTGAAAACTATACAGGTATGCTGTTGAATATTTTGTAACTAATTTGACTTGGTGCTGTTGCTGCCTATTGTAGCAACAGCGTCCAGTCAAATTAGTTTCAAAATATTCAACAGAATATTTACTAAATAGTAGACATACAATTCGTACAACAACCCATAGTCCGTCTTCAAATATACGTTCGCGACGTACTTATCGAGTTCATTCATTATGATGTCATTCTACATGTCGTGTCGTTGATTATGACGTCATATGATGGGTTCATAGTCTTTAAACGACTTAAGAACTGTTGGGCCGATTTCAAGTAAATTTTATCCAAGATTATTTAAACGAAACTGGGAGATTTGTGTGGTGTATTTTGTGCTTATTTTAGAAATATTTAATCATCCCCCTAAACCGCCTGGTCGATTCATTTGAAAATCGAGAAACTTCATATATGGCAAGAGTTTAACTAAATTTGTTCAAGAAAACCTGATTGGTCGATTAGTCTGGTAGCCATCTTCGATTACCTAGGTTTCACGCTAAAAGGCCTGCGTCCCACATGTCTCGTCATTGATTGCCAGAAGACTATCACACATCTGCAAATGGTTTGATTGACAGATGTACTGGTTGATAACTGGGTTGATAGTTCACTTAATATGCTGTTGTATGATACTGTTTATGATACAGATGGTGACGGTCATAACTCGTAATGGCTGATTCATATGCGTCCGTGTTGCGACATTTTTTATCGTTAGCTTACCAACCCGACTTGAAATCTGAGTGAGCTTATACCATCACAGTGACCATCTGTCATTCATCCATCGGTTGCAAACTTCCTTTGAATGGCTTCTCAAGCACCACTGGTGTCAAACAAATGTGTCAGGAAACATGCTTGAGCTATTCAGGTCTAAGATTGTTCAAATTATGCTCAGTCAGTGTACCTGAAAAGCTTATTCCAGGCTGTATCTAAAAAATGACCAATCCGATTTGGCTAAAATTTTAACACAACGAAGGAATTTAATGTGCAAGAGAATTTCCAGACTGTGATCATGATCCCGATAACAGAGTCCAGATATGTATCTGAGAATATCTCGGAACCACAGATTTCGCTCAAATTTGAACACCTGAAAGGGCATGGCTATGTACTATGATTACAAAACGTTGGGCGTGATCTGAGAAAAAAAAGGGAAAATTTGAAAAAAATCTGGAATCCGCAGCTACCAAGAATCTAGCTACCTTGCTTTTTAGAAACATTTAAACATCTCTGTAACTGCTTGGTCAATTGATTTGAAACTCAAGAAACTAGGCCAAAAACTCCGGAACTGCTGAATGTATTAAGTTGAAATTTAGAGAGTATGATGAAGGACTCATTCAAGGGAAGTTGATACGTTTAAAAACGTATCCGCCATCGATCAATCAAAATGTAGCATTTATTGGCCATATTGGATTTATAGTGGATGCATTTTGATGGTCAAAATTGCTTTATATATGTTTATGGTTATGGCGATATAAAATATTACACTCACTTTTGTCACATAAATGGATCAGCAACCATCTTGTCTGAAAGGGCCGAAAATAACCAGGTAATAGTTTAAAATATCACTTCAAATTCCTGGTAACAATTTGTACTTGTAAACACTTAATTTCTGTATTTCTGGCACAAAATGTATAGGGCTGTACATGTAGAACATGGCCTAAGACCTCTAGTGTATGACATTACAAATGGAACAGGTTTATCTATATACATCTTACATACATGCAAGAGTGTTGTTGAATTTCTTCAAGTCATATCTGCTCTATCAGTCTGTAAAGCGCGAAGCGCACCTGATCAGATCACACTTCCACAGTATCCACCTCAAACACATAATCAACAGCCACTGGGATCTCCTTTTGCAGTAGCCTGAAATTCAGGGACGCTTTCACAAACAAACCTATGTTTGGAAATAGAAGGAGTCTGACTCTCATAGATTCGGAGACAACCTTGTACAGGCCAAATTTAATTATCCCAACACGAGGATATCGAGGGAGTTCTATTCCCAACAAAATAGAACCCTGTCAAAAAACAAACATCATTCGGCATTTATCAGGAAAAAGGGAAAACTCCAAAGCGTGCACGCATGCGCGAACACTTAGCCCTTTAACCCTCGAATTTGTTCAAAAGAATTTCAAATTTCTCATAGAAAATGCCCATTTGCAGACCAAGAGAAGAATTTGAAAATTTACCACTGGAATGACTGGCATGAAGTTAATGAGGAGTAGCGTTTTAAACAATCTGCCAATTTTCGGAAATTCAAGATGGCCACCAAAACAATTGTGCAATCAAAAAGCATACTATTCTAGGGTCCTTCCCACTGAGTTTGATTCAAATCGGCCCTGTGACGCTCACCTGGACCATTAACATTTGAACCACTTGTATTTAAATAGACATGGATAATTTTCGGGAAAATCCAAGATGGCAACCGAAAAAAATAAACCAATCCAGATTCTCATTTGACATTTTGAAGCCTACCATCATAAAATTGTTCGATCCAAGTTTTGTTGAAATCGGACTATTGATTAAGGAGTACCATCCTTAAATGGTTCTGGATAGCTTTCAGAAAATCAAAGATGGCCACCAAAACATTGACGTATCAAAATTCAGAATAGATTTTCTTGAGGGCAGAAAATCCAAGATGGCCACTGGAAAAATTTACCAATCAAGATTTTGTTCTAAATCCTTCCACTCAAGTCTGACTGAAATTGGGCATGAAGTTAATGAGGAGTAGCGTTTTAAACAATCTGTCAATTTTTGGAAATTCAAGATGGCCACCAAAACAATTGTGTAATCAAAAAGCATACTATTCTAGGGTCCTTCCCACTGAGTTTGATTCAAATCGGCCCAGTGGTTAATGAAGAGTACACGCTTTTAACTGATTTTCAGAAAATCCAGATTGGCCACCAAAAAAATTGACCAATCAAAATTCTGTCTGCAAGTTCTGAAACCACCAACCCTAGTATCCTTCCAGCCAAGTCGGGCTGAAATTGCCCAAGAAATTAATGAGGATTAGCGTTTTAAACAATTTCCCACTTATTTTCGGAAAATTCAAGATGGCTGCCGAAAAGTTTGTCCAATCAAAATTCTGTATACAAGTTCTGAAGCATACTAATCTAGGGTTCTTCCCACTGAGTTTGATTGAAATCAGGCCAGTCGTTAATGCGGAGTAGGCTTGAAACTGATTTCCAGAAATTTTCAGAAAATCCAAGATGGCCACCGAAAAAATTGACCAATCAAAATTCTGTATACAAGATCAGAAACCTATTAGTCTAGTATTCTTGACACCAAATCTGCTTGAAATTGCCAAAGCAATTAATGAAGAGTAGCGTTTTAAACGATTTTCAGCCATTTTTCGGAAAATTCAAGATGGCCCGTAGAGAAAATTGATCAATCAAAATTCTGTATAGAGGTTCTGAAGCATACCAGTCTAGGGTCCTTCCAGCCAAGTTTGCTTGAAATTGGCCAAGTAGTTAACGAGGAGTAGACTTTTATCTTATTTCCCAAAATTTTCTGAAATCCAAGATGGCCACCGGAAAAATAGGCGAATCAAAATTCTGTATACACGTTCTGAAGCCTACCTCCCTAGGGTCCTTCCTGCCAAATTAGGTTGAAATCCGCTAAGCGGTTAATGAGGAGTAGCGTTTTAAAGCAAAAGTTGACGGACGACGGACAGTCGCCATGGCATAAGCTCACTTGGCCATTCTGACCAGGTGAGCTAAAAACAGTCTTCCCTTGGTCTGCAAATGGGCATTTCTCAGGGCCACTGCAAAAGCCGGTTTTGGCTGATATATGGGTTAGAGGGTTAAGCTACCACTGCCATGTCAGAGCATATTGCAGCACTAGGAATTTAATCTAACTCCTCACATCCTCCACATGTCACAAACAATATGTGAGAGAAACTAAACATACATTCCACATACATATCAAAGAACACTTCACGTTAAAAATCACAGAGACACATCTGTCGCTTAACACTAACCTCCCTGGACATGACACAAACTCTTCAATACAGGGTCATAGAAGTTCTCCGAAACGATACTGACAGCAATGAAGCTATGATGGCTTCAAGCAAGGATCGTGAATTTTATTGGATTCACAACTGCATACCATGAATCTAGTGTGTATTACTCACACAGTATAGTAACCCCATCACCCTGTGAGTGAGAAACCATATAGTATATAGAACTAACTTGATTGTTGTTCATTTTGTAAACAGTGTTGCTGAAAAAGACTGCTGAAAGTCTCTCTTGTAGACAGAAATTTTGCGCTAGCCAGAATAGTGTTCATAAAATGGTTGTTGTCATAGAGAGTAACAGCTTATAACACCACCACTTTCAAAATGAAGACCAGATGTTATATTAGTGTGGAAATTTTAACATGTACCACAGAGTCTGGACAACCGTATTGGCAATACAGAGTTCCTGCTAGTTTATTCCCTTCGAGATCTAAGTCATTTACGAAATGTTACTTAAATTTATTATTCAAGATTAAAATTGGCAGTAAGTATTTAATTACTAACAAGAGCAATCAGAGATTGCAGATCACCCTGCGTTTCTGTCACATGCTAAATAGTTTTCTGATTTTCCACATTTTCAGGGGATTATCCAGATAACGTCCAAAATTGTGGAATCCTAGCGTATGAAGATGACACCCAAACATCTTTGTCCAGATGACACCCAAAGTTTGGATATCTTCTTGTACGGCAAGTTCCTTCGTTGTTAAAATTTGAACCAAATCAGATCAGCACTGGTTTAGAAACAGCTCTGGACACACACACACGCACGCGCACGCACGCACGCACGCACGCACACACCATTGGAATACCTTCTTCCCCCTAAGGTACAAGGGTAAGCATAGGATAGATGCCATTAGTATCGGCATAAAGAATCCACTGGAGACCCGCTTTAAGATAAGACGCTGTCTGAACCCTGTAAATAATGGCATTTATCAACTCGGAACATAATAACGAAGAATTGTGTAAAAATAATTTATTTCAATATATTTCTAACAAAAATAAGATCCATTAAATGTTAATTTTAAATATAATAAAAATTTATTTTGGCGTTCAGTAAAATAGCAGAAATATAGGTACTCTTAGAAGGAATTATGCGTATATATGTAGAAAATAAATATACAGGTACAAATAAGGGTTTTATTTTATAAAAGTTTTATAATTTAATTGTTCTGTTTCAATCAGAAACCAACACTGAGTAATAATAATCCATTGGAGATATAAAAAACCCTTGAATATCTGAACAAATCACTCTTCCATCGAATCACGAGTTCATGAAAGGGTTAAGTGAAATGGTTGAAAGAACATTCTTTACCCCTCCCCCTCTCTCATAAAACCAATCTCTGCAGTAACGTCTTTGCATTAGAAAACCACCGGTAATAACTATTTGTTTCTGTTGTCCTAAAGTGATTGTTTGAGGCATAAATGGGTGGCTTTATCTCTGCATCATATAAATGGTACAGTTCCATTCCAATTAATCTGTGCACCATACCATCTGCAAAACAAACATGTTAACTAATCACATGCTTTTGGATACAAAATTCATACACTAAAGCATGTCACATGTACTGAGGGAACCATTGATAGATAGTCCCCGCCCATTTCTAACTAAACTCCACCCACATTGTGCTTGTGCTGGAATCAATTTATATACTTTGAAAACGGAATCAAAATCCCAATCTCAAGTTAACTACATCAAGGAAAACTGTTGAATATTCTGGAACTAATTTGGCTGGGTGCTGTTGCTGCCATAAACAGCGTCCAGTCAAATAAGTTTCGAAATATAATGGACTGCCTGTTTAGATTATATTTACATGTATAGAAAAAACCATGAAATAAAGCAACTCTGAACTTTGAACGTTGAAAATATTCAACAGAACTTTATTCAAATATAAATCCATCAGACATATAATTCGTACATTTGACAGACCTTTCAAGCATCATGACTGAGCTATATGTCATCATGATTGTGACATCAGCATACGTGTGACATTATTGATTATGACATATACTTGAGTGATAGATAGGACCCCTCTATTAAGAGATAACCTGTCTATAATCATTGATTGTCTGAGCTCCATAAGGTAATCGTTTATGGTCAAGCCAGCCAATACAACCGCTGCAGTTCAGGGCTTTAGATTTACCTTATTTGGGATCACCACCTATCAGGCCTGGGATTCATCAATGCCCATAGAAAATAGAGTTTTGAAATCTGAGATGGATTTTGAGCAATTTTAGTTTTAATAACACTATAAGATCTCTAAATGGCCATAAAATGTCACAGCATCCATCTCTTGAGTATTTAATTGACTGTAAATCAGTTAATTAAGTTCATAGCAGCCAGGAGGATTTTAATTTGGACTCACTAATCCGGCCAGATTCCATCTGGGCATGACTTAGTCTCAGATAAGGGGTAATCTAAATCCCCGCAGTTGGCAAGTGCTTTTTGAAAACTTATAACTGGAAGGCTGGCTTGATAACCAAGGCAGTCATTCCAGTAGTAAATTTTCAAAAATACACTTCTCTTGACATGCAAATGGACATCGTCTTGAATAAGCGTATATTTAGATATTCCTGACCATTAAAGGTGCAAGACAGGTTTTATTGTAACTTGATCTGAAACATAAGTGTATACAGTACAGCTCCGAAATAGCAACACAATGGAGGATTCCAATTTATCCATCAATCATATGATGTCATAATCAACTACGTGATGTGTAGGATGATGTCATAATCAATGACATCATGAATGATGTACTTGCCCTGTAGGTGGGGCTTAGAATACACCTTCCGTATCCTCTGCGTATCGTAAGAGGCGACTAAAGGAGTCCCTTATAAACCATGCATGTACACACACGTGTGCAAACACATTGTAACTAAATTACCAAGGACCCAAAATTTGGGTCCCTCACTATGCATGCGGATATGCATGCCTGGGATGGTGCCCAAAGTTTGAGTCCCAAAATATGGGACCCAAAGGAAGAACAATCACTGAGCATGTGCAAAGATGGGGCCCAAAGGAAGAACAATCACTGAGCATGTGCAGTGAGTGGGACCCAAAGCTGGACCCAAAGGCCTATAAATAGGGGACACAAACAGTGTCAGGCATCCTACGTTTGTCCTAAGCCTTCAGGACAAGCGTCAGGTATACAAATCCAGTGTCGTGGCTTTCCACGTTATAAATAATATAGTAAACTAGGTTATCGAATGAAAACTAAAAACTACATGAACACATGAACAGATGAAGGGAAGTAGAAACATAATTTCTCAAAGCTTGCTATATAATAAATGGTGTCCGTTAATTTGATTAAAGATGGCGTCTTAAACCATAGCACTCTGATGTCAATATTCTATCTTTTACTGTGTCAGTATCAAAGAAACTGGTGTACATTTTTCAACAATTCTGCTGGAAGATGTTGCTGTCTACTACAGAACCATCTCCCACCAAATTCGTTGAAAAAGGAACACCAGTTCATCTTTTAATTTAATTTGAAAATTTAAACTTTTGACATCAGAGTGCTAAGCGTTAAAAAGCCTATATTTCTGAATCTTATATCGTATCATTGAGGAATTACCTCCCTGGTTAGTGGAAAACTTAGCCGCGCTTAATTAGTACTTACTTTGTTCTGATGCATTGTTCTAATGGCGGCTGTTTTTTCTCCTCATCTCTCCGTGCTAAAGAGGTTCTGCCGTGAATCTTCTGACCACAACGTGTGTCTGGAAGAATATTTTTAATCCCAACACAATTAGATCCCTAGATAGATGAGTGAAATTTCAGAACCATAAATTACATTCTCTTTTATATGATAAGGTAGGGTTGGAAAAAAATCAGATTTTTTCGATTGAATTTGATTTTTATGATTTTACATGCACTCATGTTCTGAACTTAATAGAATCTAATCTCTAGGAGCTATAAACAATGATGACCTTATTTATACTATTATTCTATTAAAATGTATTATGACAATAAGCATCCCAGAATTTGTTCTTGTTGTTCTTAAGACATTTTTGAATTTGTTATCACATTTTGAAATAACTGTTGGTCTACTAGATGGGTCATGACCAAACATCAAATAAACATGCCTACACTACTGTAACCATGGTTTGTCTACACTTCATGGGCTGCATTTTAACCCTCTCAATATTTTGTGGATACAATTTTCCAGGCTGTATAACTCCACTACCAGCACCATAGGTGTTCTTAAAAACAACCAAACTAGGTATACTGATGACCCTCTAGTAGTAAAACTGTCATCAGAGCAGAAAGCGTTATGGCGGCGCATCTATCAAATTGGCCATTATGAAGACTGCACCAAACTACGCTGGGAGCGCAATAGTATTCTGTGCCACATTAGCGAATGCTTAAAAGATCTTGCTATTCAACAGGCAGACTCCCTAGCACATGAAATCATTGCCACGGATGACTCACAAAATGTTTCGGGCAGCCCGAGCCCTGAGAGTTACTGACTACACACCACCACTCACTGTACACAACTCTGAAGGACACTTTATCGGGACTGACCAGGGAAAAGCCAAGGTGATTCGGGAATGGTTCAAGGAACAGTTCACTGACCATGATGATGAGCCTTTGCACCCATTCTCAGGAGACCCCAGGCCATTACTAACACCAATTAAAACAGAAGTTGAAAGGGCACTTAAAGCCCTGAAAAATGGACATGCATCTGGACCTGATAGCATGAGCAATGAACTATTCAAATTTGCAAGTGACATTATCTCAAAACCGATCAAGCACCTAATCAACTCAGCTTTTATGTACCACCTTCCCATCGACGCTGAGGCCAAGGCACCCTTATCGCACTACCCAAGCCCAAGAAGCCACCTGGGTCCCCAGCCAATCTGCGGCCCATTGTGCTCCTCAACAGCATACGGAAAATCCTATCCAATGTTACTCTATGCTGCATCCGAGACAAAATCGATTAATTCACCGGATCATGTCAAAGTGGCTTCAAACGTGGACACAGCTGCACAGACATTGTATGGGCTCAACGCATGCTTGTGTCGGTAGTCATGTCCAAACACTGGGACTTCCACAAAATGGGCATTGACATGTCACGAGCCTTCGACACAATTAAACGCTCAAAGATCCTAGATGTACTACACCAGTTGCAATGAAGATGAGCTACGACTAGTGAGACTACTGCTTGCAGACACCAAGCACCAAGCTGAGAGTATGAGTCAAGTCAGTGAAGTCTGTAGAGTTTGAGACATCAATCGGCTCCCCACAGGGAGATGGTCTATCTCCGGTGCTTTTCACCTGCTACCTTGCTGCCGCATTGAAATCTGTGCGGGAAAGTTCCACAAGACCAAACCGCCCAGTGTCAATACTGGGCATGCCGCTAGAGATGGAATATGTCGACGATGTGGACTTCATAGATGAGGAAAAGAAACCCCTTGATGAACTTCTCCCAATAGCGACAAGCAGTGATACGAGGTGACCTCAAGAAAGCAGGACTCGGTACACTCAAGTCAGGAATGGACCTGAGGAAGCTAAGGATTTTGGCTGAGGACAAGACACAGTGGGCAAAGGCGAAAAAGGACTGATTGCAGCTGTAGGATGTTTCTACTACTACAGCCACAGAATACAGTAATCATACATAACTCTGGACATGGTATAAAATATTTTGAAAACAATTTAACTGAATGTAGTCTAGAGTTATTATTGTCTATTGAAATTATTGTCTAGCGGCTGGCAGCAGACAGAGGCAAGTCAGTTAAAAATAATGTCCACAGAACTGTTATAAATATTATTGATCTGTGCTGTTTATGTGTCAAATAACAACTAAAGAAAGTTTCCGCTAGCTGTAGTACTGTACTGATAGAAATAAAACTTCTTACATTGTAGTTCTTATATTAGCATAATATTGTATAACCATGCCTATTAACTATCTGAAACAATAGCTACAATAACTTTTAACAAACAAAAAAATCTTTATAAATTTTATAGTGCAAATGCGGAGTTGAGGAGGACTTAAAATCAAAAAAATCAAAAGGTTGATTTTTTCAGCTTGATTTAATCATGTGGTTTAATTGATTTGATTAAATCAAAATAACCCTGTGATAAGCATCACCGTTATTGATTTTGAAAAAAAATGTTGCTGAAAGCTGTTGCTGTCTTAGACAGCAACAGCTTTCAGCAACATTATTTCCAAAATGAACACCAGGCTTTCTTCTCCTGACTCATCAATTAACTGTTGAAAATTTGCCATCCTTACAAATATGAACCCTGATAATACAAATAGTTTGTAGACAGTTTGATATTTTTACCTAAAGCAGCAAAGCAATACACTGAAATTGTTTTCAAAATAATCATCAGCAATTATTTTTAACTGATCATTGTGACAGCTCGCGAGGAAGGAGACATTTTGTATGAGCTATAGACAGAAAGATTCAAGATTTATCTTCATTATACATAAATAGTTGCTAAAAGTAATTACAGACCTATATTTGTGACAGCACAAACTATGCATAATAGCAGACCAACATGATAATTCAAGAAGCAATAAAGTTTAAACATCTAATGCCTTCACCGAGCTTTTGTCCAGAACAAGATTTCCAAAATTACTTTTGGGTGGCAGTTATACTTTAGATTTCATGTTATCATAAATTTCATAAAGATTTCTTCCCAATACTTTTTCCAAAGCTCCTAAAATGTAAAACAGATCTGATAAACCATGTCATATTCTCCAAAATACAGAGCTTTACAGATGATGGATGGTGTCCATATTTGACTTTGGATCATCGTCAATTTTTAGTTTTCTTACACAGACCTATTCAAATGAACATCTAAAATTGAAATTAGATCGAACAGTGCAAGTAAGAGAGCTAACATCATTGTTAATATACTGTTAATAGCAAAACACTACCAACCGGATTGAATGCATATAAAAACTAGGACTACATATCATATGCCGAGCCCTAACCTAATACTTTGTGCACACAAAAATCATTTTCATTATGATGGCGACTGGGTGCAATGATGGTAGAGAACAAATCCGATGAATGAACCTTTCCTGTTGATCCATCAATCATATGTCACAATTAACTATGTGACATGTAGGATGCCATCATAATCAATGATGTCATGAATGAGGTAGACAAGTACATCATAAACGCATGATTAAAGACAGATTAAGCGTTGTATGAATTGTATGTCTACTATTTAATAAACATTCTGTCGAATATTTTGAAACAAATTTGATTGGGCGCAGTTTCTGCAACAGGATCCAGTCAAATTAGTTTCAAAATATTCAACAGCTTACATGTAGTTTTCTGGAAACTGATAGTCGATCGATCCCAACACGAGGTGTGTGGGTGATTAACTAGGATGGGCGGGACATACCATTAAATCTCGACTCTAAGGACGCAGTTTTTTTGTCAAATTACATGTTCTAGGAAGGGGGTGCATCCTATAATCGAGTACATTTTTTGAGCACATTTTTTGCTCTAAGGTTTTCTAAAAATCTTAAAATTATACACGAAAATTAAACTCAATTTCGCGGTTCACATTCTCGCCGCCGTACGACTGTTTTATGTACACCTCAAAAACATCATCGCGGAAGTGAAATTATTCAATTGGAGTGCCTAAATATTGTGTATCCATTAATAAAGATCATTTATTATGTCAAAATTAATCCGGAATTTGACATAAAATGGCATTGAGAAAAGATATAAATCACGTGATTCACCTCCAATCACAAAAGAGCAAGTACTTGGATATAAAGATTCTGGAATCGGAACTCGGAATTGCTATATATTATCATTGCACGATAGGAACTAAGTATTGTACTTTAGATTTGATCCATACCCGTTTGATAACAAACTCTCGGCGCCTCAAATCACAAAAGAGCCAGCGGCTTGCCAACATAAGAAGCGGTTCATCTCATTTTAATTCTCGGACTTTAAAGCAATTTTTGTCATGCATCTCGATTCCGTTTTGGATCATTTAATGTTGGTCGGCATTACAGAATCAATGCGCCATATGAGAGAAAACAATGTTCCATTATTAATTTTTTCTGAAGAGAAATATTATTTCGCTGTTCTGATTGGATACATTCTCCCGTACAAGCCAATGAAAATAGACAATGGCAGACATTAGAAATCTAGTAAACACAACTGGTGATCTTACGGCATTCTTAATGTCACGTGGTTTCTATATTTTCTCGGCGACATATTATGTCAAAAGTAGCATTGATTTTGATGTAATAAACGATCTTTATTGAAGATACCCGGTATTTAGGTGGTCCCATTAATAATTTCACTTCCACGATGATATTTTTTAGGCATACATTAAACATAGTGGTACGACGGTAAGCGCGTGTACGAAAATTGCATTATATTTTCGTTGTATTGTCTATATGAGTTTTAACCATATTAGAGAATGGATTTCAATTTCTCTATGCATCCTTTCTATGAGCATAAGGATTTTTTGGGAGGGTTTGGGCCAAAATTAACCAGCGTCCAATATAAGCTAGCGTCCTTTCCTCGAATAAAAACGGTAGTTAAAACTGGAAAGGTCCATTAATTGTCCATTGAAAAACATTCTAATATTTGGTGCATGCTGGATGCCATTTGGCTCACTATGTGTATGGTTTGAAAATAAACACTGGTTCTCATGCTACTGAGTGATGAAGAATGAAGGTTGACACATTAACAATAAGCGGCAGAGCAAGCTTACCTATACTGAGCATAGTCTCCACTGGTTGGCTTGGTAATCCTGTGTAGTAGTGTAATACAAACTGATGCTCTGTTCTCCAGTCACTTGTTAAGTCACCGTTAATACTGAATAACAATCTCAGAATGCCATTCACTAAGCTCAGCCATATTGGAAATCTTGGAGTTCTCAGCATACTGCCCACCTAAAAACAATACAATGGAGGATGCCAGTTTATCCATCAATCATATGACATCATAATCAACTGTGTGACATGTAGGCTGATGTCATAAATCAATTATGACATGAATGACATAGCTAAGTTCATCACGGACGCTTAATTGATGACAGACTAAGCATTGTTATACGGATTATATGTCTTTACTATTTAAGAAACATGTTGTTGAATATTCGGAAACTAATTTGACTGGGCCAACAATTTAGCTGTAAAGTTTTATGGAAATTGAGTCAGAGAGATTGATCACAACATGTCAAAGTGTGTGTGGAGCTTAGCTAAAGATGGGTGGGGCATGGCTCCAACTGGATTCTTCCATTATTTAGCTATTTAAAAATGGTAAAGAAAATGCATACTCAGTGAACGTTCATTTGCAGGTCAAGCGATGGGTATTTTTATTGAGCCTATCATTCTATTGATAAATTGTTAAAAATATGTTTCTATTGATCTACAATGGACATTGCTCACAACCACTGGAAAGGGCAGTTTTGGCTGGCTTTGTTCCATTAAAGGGTTAGTGCTTTTTTGGTCACTTATCTTACCATCAACATATGAACAAGAAATTCTTTAGCATAATTGTAAGACTACCGAAGAGTATCGTTTTATAGAAAAATTGCTTCACAGAGTATCTAATTTTTACAGTTTTCTGGATGAATATCCTTCGATCCAGACATTCATTTGTACTCTTCTTCATTTGGGCTTCATAATTTCATCTTTTGTGTGACACCACTGACTAATATGAGTAAAACTTGTTTCTGTTTAAAGTGTAGATTTCGGCTACCAAGAGTAATAATTATTTTAGGTAAATAAACCGCCGCTACTCGAAAATTGTATTAGTTAATAATATAAATGGCGTATTAAAAAGTATAGGCAAATTATCATTAATTTCCGAGGATTGCCGAACAAACTCTGATTTCTGAGAAGCAGGAAATCCCTTGTAATTGTGACGTCACAAGTGGTACTGGTGAAAAAAGTAGAAACGTCATCGTTTCCCGATAGACTACTTTGTCTCAGACGTGACAGATTTGTATGGAAATTGGAAATATGATATCTGGAAGTTGATTGGGGTCTAATAAACGTATAGAATTAAAATATTGATCAATACGGCATCTGAAGAGGAAAATGTAATACGGGCACATTAGCCATTTCCTACACATTTTCCGATGATTGCTTAGCGAGGCCGCTCAAGGGCAATTAGCGGGTACTCGGGTACTGGTATGCAAGACATTGTTCCTCATAATGTTTATTTCTTTTCGTGAACATTTTGTTGGTAAACACGCATTTATCAGGTTATAGAAAGTCAAAATGCAGAAATACTGTGCATCGTAGAGCACTAAAAGTCACATTGGAAGGAATATACCAATTAATTCTTTTGCTAGTCCAACGATTGGAGTAAGCCTGAGAGCTGTCTTGTAGCGATAAGCAGCTGATTGACAAGCCATGAGTGAAAATGGAGATACTTTACACTCAGAGGTGTCAATTCGCTTTCAAGTTATAAAGGTATAATCATAAATTTACTATTTACATATTGTAATTGTTCAAACAATTGGTTTTATTTTATTAATCCTATAAGGCAGGTAATTAATTGAATTACTAAAATGCCTGTTTTCATTCATTCCATTCAACCAAACCAATCGTCAACTGTTTAGCCCGCTGGAACCAGACATTAGCACGCTGATGGAGGTTTACTTTTGTTCACACACCTAAGCGTAATGGATATTTCCAATTTATCCATCCATCATATGACATCATAATCAACTATGTGACGCGTAGTATGACATCATAATCAATTACAGCAAGAATGACTCAAATTAGTCTGTCTTAAATGTTTAATAGTCCGACACATTGTATGAATTGTATGTCTTTGCTATTTAATAATAGCACCCAGTCACATTAGTTTCAAAATATTCAACAGCTTCACTGTATAGTTTTCTAGAAATTGATAGTCAAGAAGTTCAGGGATCGATTGATCCCCAGATGAGCATGGTGTTGGTGTAGCGTAGATAGAGATGAACAGGGCATAGCTAAAACTGGAAAGGTGCGTTGTAAGAAAACTATAATAATGATATACGTATATTGATTTACTGTGAAAACATCTTGCTGTTGTGTATGTTTGGTGTGCATTAGGTTATTTTGCTACATGCACAAACCGGCATGAGAATGATCTGAGCAGTCTAATGATTATTACCGTCATAAATTACAATTTCTTTAAAAAATCAATTGAGGGCTTAAATAATATCAGATATATTGCACACACTCTTCTCAAAGGCCAAAATAAAAAAGGCTATACCGCCAGTATATACTGGCATGACTGATCTGTCATGTCAGTTCTCTCTATTTTTAATGAGCAGGCATAGATAAAGACAATGACCACCACTAACTGGTCCCATAACCTCTTCGATGAATGGTCGAATTTAATTTTGAAATGCCTCCATCAAATCAACCAGTAATATTATCACAGAGTGGACATTATATGTCTATAAAGAGACCACCTTATGGAACACAAACAAGTAGCCACTGTATACAGTCTCCTCACCCTTTAACCGTTGAATTTCTTTTAAATTTACTGATGGAAAACGTCCATTTACAGAGCAAGACTATTTTTGAAATTTTACCACTGGAATGACTGGCTCACTTATCGATCCAGTGATTCCAGTGGTAAATTTTCAAAAATAGCCTCTTGGTCTGCTAATGGACATTTCTCAAGACCACTGCAGAAGCCATTTTTAGAGGTGACCTCACTGACCCTGAAGGTTTCATTGAAGTTAGAAAATGGGCTTTAACATAAACAAAGTTGTGGAATTAGTGTACAATCACTCCCCCCACCCCCACCACACACACACCTCCCTGTGTTCAACCCAAATCACACCAGTAGCTTCTGATATATCCGTAACTCTATTATTTGATACGTTTTCAGAAATTAATCTCTTGACCATCATGCATGTTGGCCTGCAAATGGACATCCTCAAGACTTCTGCAGAGGCTAGTTATGCCTGGCTTGACCATTAAAGGTCTTTAGAACCCCAAATTGATTCAGTTATTGCTGTACAAGAAACATGAACTTTCAGTCTGATAAGCAAATATTTACTTACCAGTAAATATTAACTACAGAGCGAGCAAGATCACCCTCCAACTAATGTCGGATTTTCCTTATGAAAAATGACAATGTTGTGGAAGCCTAATGTACGGTTATAAACGTTGTTATTAAAATTTGAGCCAAATTGGTTGACTAATCACAGCCAACATCTGTAAATTCTTTTCACAGTATCAGCCTTTATTGTGTTAAAATCTTAGACAAATTTTATCAGTAGTTTTTAGCACACCCATTCTGAAGGGACAAGTGACTAAGCGGGCTTATACCATGGTGACTGGGCCAACAGCTTGCCTGCCCGTCTCTAATTCTTTTTATAAAGATACTTCTGGCCATTAACCACCAATATTAATCAAATTTTGCTTAGATAGCTCTATGATGGTAGGCTTCCCAGGATTTATTCAGAAATTTGATTGGTAAATTTTCCAATGGCCATATGAAGATTTGACCTGGACATCTTGGATTTTACTATATGTAATGTTTAGAAATCTTTAAAAACGTAAAATTAAATCTTCTTAAAAATGACCCAATTTTATCCAAGCTTGGCTGGCATGACCCTAAACCTTCTGAAATCTTTTGATACAAACTATTACTTGATTGGTTGATTTTTACAATGGCTATCTAGGATTTCAAAAATCTTTCAAAACACATTTTTGTCTTAAAGATGACAGTACATTTCAACAAGACCTGTATGTAATTACCTCTAAGATGCTACATTATATGATCATGACTTATGGAGAGGCGAATGATTGCTCTCCTCTTGCCTAAGGTTAATTCTGGGCTAACATCTCATAGATTGCCAAAATTGTTTAGTAACGATGATAGAATATAGAGGAGAGGAGAGTACTAACACTGCTCGCTTCACTGGTTTAAATTTAAATTCATGGAGAGCAGGTAATTACTCTGCTTCGAAATTCTCCTGGAGAGACATGTATGATTCTTGACATTTATACAGAATCTGGTTGTTAAATCTTGTGTGTTCATTTTGGATTTCTGAAATTAGGAATGAAATTTGGTAAAAGATTCTCCTCATTAATTAATACATTTTACTACTGGGCAGATTTCAATCAAACTTGGCTGCTATAGTGTTAAGCATCTGAATAAAATATACATAAAATTGATTGGTGGATTTATTTCAGTAGCTATCTTGGGTTTCCAGAAATCCCCCCAAAATTGTTTAACCCTTTAATGGTCATACCGACGAAAACTGGCCTCTGTTATGGTCTTGAGGAATGTCCATTTACAAGCCAAGAGAATACAATTTTGAAACTTTACCACTGGAATGACTGGCTTTATAACCGAGCCAGTAATTCAGTGATAAATTTTCAAAAGTTGTATTCTCTTGGCCTGTAAATGGACATTCAATTGGCAGTTATTAAAATTTTTTGACCAAATTTGACCATTAAAGGGTTAACAGGTTACTCTTACAAATGTCTGGCCGCAATGTGTGCTTTTAAAACTAAAAACTATTGCTGGCAACAGTACTCCAGGTGAGCGATACTGAGCTCCAGACACAGTATCAGATCTGAATGCAATACCTTATTACCTTTACAGGGCAAGGGTAATGAGACAATCATGATAAGCCTACAGGTACAATAACTGAAGCACTAGTGTCTCCATATTTTGAAAGTAAAACGACTAAAGGTGACAAGATGATTAAATTCTGTTTAGTCAAAACATAATTAGGATATTAATCCTACATCCCTCACAGACTGGCTATTACCAATTTGTTATAATGTAGGGGAGTTCTGTTGAATATTTTGAAACTAATTTGACTGGGAACCTTTGCTCTCTATGGCAACAACAGCTTCCAGTCAAATTATTAGTTTCAAAATATTCACATCATTATTGAATAGCTGTCTTGATATCGAGAGGCTGTAAAAGGTCAGGTTTTTATGAAAGTAGATACACTGATGTATATTTTAGAAAGAATAATGCTGTAAGCTCTTCAAGACAATAACAGCTTAAAAGCAGTATTATTTCAAAATATGTGTCAGTTTGTATTCTTGTTCACTTAAAAGGTAGAATTCTGACAAGTGCTTCAATATTCTTTATATCGATTCAACAAACTCGGGGAACATGTTTCATATATGTATTTCAACATCTCACTTTAACTGCCCTTTCTTTTGCAGGTCTGTGATGGTCGTGTTACTCGTGTACCGAAGTCTTCTGTAGCAGAGTGCCAGTCTTACCCTGAGAGTGACACTGCCCTTGAGGAAATCTATGTGATTTTAGGTGGTTTAACCATTTAAAGGACTAGACCCACTTTCTGAGATAACGACATGTCATGTGCATAACTTTGCTCAGTTGAATATGTAATGTTATAGTGTGTGCTTTAGTAAGAACTAATGTAATCTCCTGGCAGGATGAGAACTATCGCCATGTCGGACACTCAGTGTGGAGACTTCCTTCAGAGACATATACCTATTATTGATAACCTACTGTGAACAATATGCAGTATTCACACATGTGGCTACATTTCACTCACTGTCTGCAGATTTGATTTATATGGGACAAAATTCGGTACATATTGTGCTTTAATCACCAGGCGGAATTCTACTGTCTATGACTATGTTCTGAGGATATTATCATATATGTACTGTTGCGATACAACAGATTTAATAATCTTTCACAACAAAAACTTTTATTATTACTTAAATGGTCACATTTCGGTATTAGTCATTTGAAATTGTTGATTATCATTAATTTCAAAGATTTGTGTCAATCAACGCTACATCCAGAACAGCCACCATAATATATCATAATTTAAAGAAAATGAAAAGATAAACATTGAAATGTTGTTGATTGGTACCATCATAGAGGAATAAAACTTCTAACTCCAGTAAAATACCATGATGAATCAGAATAACTTAATACCATGTTTCTAAACATAGACATTAAACATGTATTTATGTGAATAATCAGAGCAATCATTTTACCCATATTGCAACCAATCAAAGATGTTAGTGGACCTAAGCGCCTATCAGTGGGGTTTAAGTGCCACGCAAATAGTATTGCATTTGTGCATTGATACCTATAAGAGCTTATTTATTGTTTGCTACTGGTGCAATACTGCTGATTATTTTAAAAACAATCTGAGTGGAAGTAGTTGCTAGCAGCAAGGATTCTCAGTCAAAATGTTTTCCAGTTGGCTAGTGTAATTTTCACTGACTGTTTCTATGGTCACAAAATGATGCCAGTGAATATTTTGAAACCATTTTCACTGAAATTCTTTACTGCATATACCAGTGGCATGTCAAATTGTTTTCAGAATAGTTTCGCGTATTTTATATTGCTGTAAGTAGCAGATATTCTAGTAGATCACTGTTATATAACAAGTACAGTGATAACAGGACCGCTTGTAACAAGGAACAGAATTAGATTTATCTCTCCTTGCGCATCTGAGCATTGGGAGGCATATTAAGGTAGTTTAGTTGCTTTAAGTTATTCTGATTCATTGTATCTTCTTTACTGGTGATAGTAGTTACATTACTCTATGATGTTACCAATAAACACCATTTGGAAGCTCCCGTTTCCTTTACCTTAACCACATGCATCAAGTGTGAGCAAGACCTATCCATGATGTTTTGTTGTCCACGAGTCTCTTAATTCTTTTGGTTTTATCCCTGAAACTCCAGTATTAGTCTATAGCTATTTCAAGGAAGTTAATACAATATAAGAAAGCTGTTGGATATTCAGCAAATAATTTGACTGGAAGAAGGTGTTAGCATAACCCTTTCATTGACAAATCCCTGAAAAAGTAAATTCCTTACGACATAAAACTTATTCTGTTGAATATGTTGAAATTGATTTGACTGGAAGTTGTTGCTTCCTAAGGAAGGAACAGTTTGCTTCCTAAGGAAGCAACAGTTTCTAGTCAAATCAATTTCAAAATATTCAACAGTTTTCTTCTATGGTTGCCTTGAAAATGAGATATCGGGAATTCATCCGTGAAAGGGTTAAAGCAAACAGGGGTCAGAAAAGCATAGCACAATGAAAGCATGGGCCTTCACAGTACACTCTGGTATTAGTACAGTCATTCTATGTGAAATTACTGAAGATTGTTGTTGCATCAACTATTGAAATTACTATGATTCTTGTGCATGGCTAAATTACAATGACCTGAGAATATTCGGAAAATATCAGATCATTATTATCTCACCTGACCTGAAGGACCAAGTGAGCTTATGCCATGGTGTTCATCCATCGGTCAAATTGTATCTCCTGGGGCAGTTTATGGTAATTCTGTTGTAATGGATAACCCGGACAAATTTGTACAGTATTTATGTCGTTGATACATGTATATTTTTCAATTGGGCCACTGTGACATCAAAAGTGTCTGTTTTGGAAGCAATGTTACTAACTGAAAGCTTTTACTGTTTGAGATTTAGCTTTGACCTCAAAATTGGTGCACATATTCAGGACCCCATAGACAAACATTCGGCCAGTAGAACCAGAGTTATTCACAGTGTCCAATTTGAAGAAATTGTTGCTGAAAGCTGTTGCATTGTGATTTTTTACCCAAAAGAAGTCGAAGCACTCCATTCTCACATTAACCTATGCGTCTAGCGATGCAGGTAAAAAATCATGACAATTATCGCTGCTTATGAGATAAATGCTAATAAATGTGTCATCTGTAATGAAATTGTAGCAAATTTATACTATTACAAGCTACATGTAGGTCAGTTTGACCTGTTTTTATAGGCTCATGGGGCCCTTTGGACCAAGTGAGCTTATGACGTGATGGTTGTGACTCAGCCATCCGTCAAATCGCATCTCCTATGACCAATTTCAGGCAAATTTGTCTGGGAGAATAATATGGTGTTAGCAGGGCTTGATTTTAAGAATAACCCATTAACCCGAGGATAGTAGAATTTCATATGGGCTAGTAAAACTGCACCTGCACTAACCCATCTGGGTTAGTTGCTCTCAAAAGAGGAAATACGAAAAAACACTATTCTGATGTCATTATGTTGAGTACCCACCAAAGGCAGCAACGGCTTTCCAGACAAACTAATTTCAAAATATTCAATGGCTTCTTTGTATGGTTGCCTTGGAAATGAGTTTTATAGGAATTCATACGTGATTGGATTAAAGAAGTGATCAGCTTTGAGCTTACAAACATTGGATTAGTGAAATTTGCTGCGGGATAGTAAAATCAATGATGTACTATCCCATCTGGGATAGTAGAAAAAATGCTTAAAATCTATCCCTGTGTGTTAGGCTCCAGAATACCTCTTCAGAATTCTGATTGATCGATAAATTGATCGGTGAAAATCTTTGATTTTATAAATGAGTTACTGGAAATTGTCAAAATGCATCTCCTAGATGGATTTCAACAAAATTGGACTATAAGAGTCCTATGGTGCTACGCTTCAGAACTGCTACTCAGAATTTTGATTAGTCAGTTTTGGGGTGAAAATCTTGGATTCTATGAAAAAATTCCCAGAAATTGTCAAAAATACATCTCCTCAGCCGCTTGGTTGATTTTAACCAAATTTAACTAGAAGGACCCTATGGTGGTATGCTCCAGAAGTTCTATTCAGAAATGTGATTAGTCAGATGGCTCATCCTTAACCATTTACCCCTCAAATTCTTCAAAATAAGTATCAATTTTCTCATAGAAAATGTCCATTTGCAGGTCAAGAGACTATTTATGAAAATTTATCACTGGAATGACTGGCCTGAATATCGAGTCAGTCATTCCAGTAGTAAATTTACAATATAGTATTCTACTGGAATCCTGGTCTGAAAATGGACATTTCTCAGATCTACTGCAGAAGCTATTTTTTGGGCGGCGTGAGTATTATTAGGTTAATCAATTACCGGTTTTAACCAAATCTGGCCATGAGTACCCCATATTGAGTGCCTGGAATTTTGACTGATCCATTTTCTGGTGAAAATCTTGTTCTTGAAAATGACATCACAGGAAGTGCTGTATGGTTAAGGCTGAAACTCCTGATAGTTCATCGATAACTAAGGGTGATTAAAGTTTGTTCAAAAGAAATTGATCAGTGATAAAAAATGGCTGTCATGGACCAATCATAATTTACCATTTGGTGGCCATGTTGGTTCTTTATTGGTTCAATGGGACCTTTCATTTGATCTGATTGTGTGCTATCAGTATTCACTACAGGTAGGCAACTACTGGGTGGAGAGAGGAGTCAAGAAGATTGCCCATGTTTCCCCCTGTGGTAAGATAATCCATCACTGAGCCGTGAACTGGGTTCGTCGTTTAAGTAGTCCATTGTTGAGAACCATGCCACACCACTCCCGTAAATTTGATTTCAAATTATTTGTTTGTTTGATATAGTTATCATGTCGATATTTTCAAGTTAACATTCATGAATTATGCCAGGATTGCAATTCTATCGGTGTTCACTCGAGTAGCTTAAACTTATATAGGCCTATAGGCTCAGATTTAGCTCATTTCCCAGATGTGTTGGCTTTCAAGATTCAAAATTATTTTCATAACAACTAAATTTTTACATAGGCCTTTATCTTTAAAAAGGAAATATTGTATTATTTCCAAAAATTTAAAAGCCAAATCATACTTAGGAAATGGGATATCTATAAAGAAATCCATAAGTTTTAAGTTTATGAAAAAAGTCGGTTATTGACCCATTCACTACTGGTAAGCAACTATCCCATTTAATTATTAAATGCCAATTTATCAATGTTCAAACAGTTTGAACACATTGACAAATTTACATTTAATAACTACATAATATTTTAATGGCAATTTGATATAAATGTGTTGCTGCCGATGACTTTGGCAGATTTCATTTTTACAGAACCGTGAGACAGTTTATTTCAAATAAAGGGGTTTCCTTCTTTCACGTTTATTATTGCTCATTAATATGTATGAACTGAAGGAATGCGGGTTTTATCCAATCACAATCGCGATTTGGGCATTCCTGTGAAAGAATCGTTTAGTGGACTCGATCTACCCTTTTGTTGCTGGAAAGAAGATATGACGAACTGTCAATTTGCGCAATGCTAAATGCTAGCGGGATGGATTGTCGATTTAACTGTCGCTAAAAATGGTTTGATATTAGAAAATATATTCTAATATGTACAGCGGGATTTTAGAACATGATTCACAATTCTTTTTTTATATCATAACCAATAGTATGACACATTTTTCTAGCGTTGAATGTGAAAAGTCATGTATTTTTAACACATGTATGCCTACCACCGACACCCCCGAAATCTCAATACTACCGCTCGGCAAACATTGCCAAAGTTTAATCTGATGGAAATTAATCTAAAGATAAATTATTTGCTTGTGTTTCGATATCGTACTACGCATCTCTGTGTCATTTTAACAAAATTAATTGCATAAATATATCAAAATACAAGGCTGTTCTCCTTGCCAGTCAGACTAAATAACACGCTAACGACTAGAGGGAATTCCCTCGTTCCTTCCACTTGTGACGTGTGGTGCGTTTAAACCGGTTTTACGCAACTTGCCGAGTGATATTAGGAAGCAGCAAAAGGCATCATTTTCAACATTTATAATCACGTTCTTCTAGCATATGCGTTTTAAAAAGAATAAAAGTGCATGATAACATGTTAATCTAGCATCCCTCAATTTGTTTTCAAAAGAAAATGCCGACCATGATCTACACTTTAAGCACAATAATTACCTGTGTTCTATTGTCCTTTGCTTCAGCCTTGTTCCAGAACAGGAATCCGATATCACTACGAGCTGCAATGCCACGCAACGGATCCAGCTAGAGAGAATAAACGGTTAGTTAAATATCAAAGCCAAAGACCTAAAAGTAACATACATATCATAACCAAAGCATTTCAAGCAACAACAATAACTGAAATCAGACAAGAAACAGGTCAATATCATCATCAAATATTCGATTTTAAGGGCCATAGCTCCAGCATATATGAATGGAAATATTTAGAATTCAAGTTTAGCATTCAAATTCGTAATATTAAGTCATTATCTGATTTTGATCTACATCTGTTCAGTCTGACTATCTATCGATGACTCGCCAACATAACAAACTGTATATTTCATCAATATTGATGAAAATACACACGATGCAAACTTGACCTTCATATTGCTAATACTGTATTAAGCTCAATGGACTCTTCCAGTTTATCCATCAATCATGACATCATAATCAACTACGTGACGTGTAGGATGATGTCGATAAGTTCATCATGAATGCTTAATTGATGACGGACTAAGCGTCATTGTATGAATTGTCTTTACGATTGAATAAACATACTGTTGAATATTTTGAAACTAATTTGACTGGGCATTGTCGCTGCCATAGGCTGCAACAGCACCCAGTCAAATTAGTTTCAAAATATTCAACTGCTTACCTGTATAGTTTTCTGCAAATTGATAGTCAGGGAGTTCAGGGATCGATCGATCCCAATATGAGTGAGGTGTGGGTGGAGATTAGCCAGAGATGGCAGGGCATAGCTAAAACTCAATTCCTCTTCAGAATTCAATGCAGAACCTTTAGCAGAACATATGCTACTCCCAAAACATCAATAGAGGGACCAATTTCTAGCCATGCCCCGCCCATTTATAGCCAAGATACGCTCACTTTGGGCATTTGAATTGATTTTAACACTTTTAACAGTGAATTATCAGAAACTCAATTTCAATGCAGTTATACAGGTAAGTTGTTGAATATTTTCAAATTAATTTGACTGGCAGCTGTTTATTAAATTGTAAATTTACCAAATTCAGATGCTTACTGTTGGAAATTTGTCGCTTTCTGCTGCAGATGGACGTATGTCATTTGATAGTGACAGTAGCTAACAAGTGATATATTTTGATCATGACATCAGATACTTGAGTGACAGATCAGTTAACTCCTTTAGTCATGTACAATGATATATCCAGCAGAATTTCCTTGTGCAGAGATAATAAGTCTTACCCAAAGTTTGCACAATGAAATTTCTTCTTCATTGCACAAGGCCCAAATCAAAGGTCTTAGGTCGTGGGTAGAATAATGACAATGTTGAATTTGAATGCAATTATTAGATCCTGATCTCTCCTTTAACCATTAAATTTTTTCAAGGAAATTTCAATTTTCTCATAGCAAATGTCCATTTGCAGACCAAGAGAGATTTAGTTTTGAAAATCTATCACTGGAATGACTGGCTCGGTTATCGAGCCAGTCATTGCATTGATAAATTTTCAAAACTAATCTTCACTTAGTGTGCAAATGGACATTTCTCAGGACCACTGCAGAAGCCGTGTTTGAGTGTTAGGGGGTTAAGATGCTCTGGTGAATGTGTTTTATGATCATATAACCGTGTGCAACAATACAGATGTTGAATATTTTGAAACCCTGATGACCTGGCTTTGATATAGCCCACATGTAAATGTTATTGTACTACTCCCTCTCTGCATAGGTAACCAGGTGTCCAAGATTTGTTTCAATAAGATGGATTAAAGCCTAAAAAATATGGCAAAATTCAGTGCTAAACGCAAAAACAGTGACAATTAACAGTTTTGTACCGATATCCAAATGATCATGCACATGCATAACCATTCATGTGCGCATGTTTGTATGTGATAGAATAGAGAATGCAAACCTACCAGAGGTTTTCCCTTGTCATCATACAGTGTGTCTCCATTAAAGAGATATTTCACAGCACATCCAGTCAACATGAGGTTAAGCAAAGCCGGACTACAATCCTCTGTATTTGTCAAAAGCTTCTCCTTACTATCTTCCTCCATTCCCATGTCATCTTGAATACTGAAAGAATGAAATCTTGCTATACACCATTCACTAGCTGTAGCTTGTATACAACATATATATTTATTAAATTGTGAAATTCAGACAATCTGAAAACTGGCACAATACGTACGCACACACGCACACACACACACCTCACACATTAATTAAACATTATTTACTGGGCTATAACAGCGACAATATCAATACCGCCAGAATTATAAGTCCTAGACTAGACTCTGAATACAGTAAAAACATCATTTAACAAATTTAGAGTAAATGGGTCAAATGATGCCTTTAATGTATTCAGTCTACATTCTTGACAGATTCATGACAATCTGCCACCGGAATGGATGACTTGATAACTGAGCCAGTTATTCCAGTGGAAAATTGTCAAAAATAGTCTTCTCTTGGCATACAAGTGGACATGTTGTAATAAGCAATAATTTAACTTTTTTGACCAGTCAAAGATTTATATTAGCACTACTGTTCCTTCAGCTAACTATGGTAAGTGCTGAAATGCTTCTGCTTTAACCCTGCAACATTCATATCAGCCAAAAATGCCTTCTGCAGTGGTCTTGAGAAATGTCCATTTGCAGACCAAGAAGAAAATCTTAAAAAATTTACCACTGGAATGACTGGCTCGATAACCGAGCCAGTCATTTCAGTAGTAAATTTCTGAAAAATAGTCTTCTCATGTCTACAGATGGACATTTTCTATGAGAAAATAAAAATTTTCTTGAACAAATTCGAGGATTAAAGGTTTCAAGTTTGTTTAAGCGTGATATCTAGTATTAATTTGGAAAAGTGTGTTGTTAAGAAGCAAATATTGTCTCAGACACCTACTGCTTTAGACAGCAACATTATTTTCCAAATGTACAATAGTCTTCCTAGATTCCACCGGGTTTTTAGCAAATCTACACTGTTAGGTAAAGTAGAATGCTATGAAATCCCTGAAACAGTACGTAAAATAACCAATAGAAAATTTCCACCCTTACCGTTTGACTGTCCTGGAGAGCACCAAGCTGTATAGGAAGAGAATGCAACCATTATTATCTGCTTCAAACTGCAAAGTAAAGCAAAGATGTATCAGTTAAAGCTGAACAGACATGTATCAGGTAAAGCTGAATCAAAAAAGCATCCGCTTTTGTTTCTACGAGAATTCTTAATACTTACCAGATGTACTATTATTATAATGCACGCAAATCTAGTCTAGCTCAAAATAAACAATTAAAACTCTGCACTCTCCTGGTCCTGCCCATACTGTGTCCGGGAATTACCATAGCCGCAGGTATCGAGTCAATTACCAATCACAGTCAGATTCGTTTTATATTTACCTTGACAAACAGCAAAAGCAGCTCAGCCTCACCGCAGCGGGGCGACTGAGGTAGCGCCATAGTACATCTGGTAAGTATTAAGAATTCTCGTAGAAACAAAAGCGGATGCTTTTTTGATTCTACTTTGAATAATACTTACCAGATGTACTATTATGATAAACTCCGGATTTCAACAGCCAAGAAATACTGGTGGGAGGAGGTGAGGCTCGAACCAGCACTCATCTACCATCCGACAGAGAAGGTTGCGAAGAGACTAGAACCCTGGCATACGCTTGGGTTCCGCTATCTGACTCATAAATTGCTAAACTTCCATGGTCTAGACCGCGCTCTCCCCCCCCCTCATTTGTCCGCACAAATTCCAGGGGGCTGTCAAAACCAGGAGCAACACCCACCAGACCGGTGTCAGTCCCAAGTCTCAGCAAGGGCAGTCCAGTAGAGTGCAAAGAAGCTACTACAACTTCTAATTTTGAAAAAAAATATCAGTATATCGATTAGATTTTCAAATTGGAATGAGTATAATGTCTGCAAAAGAATAAGATGTTCTTGTCCAGACTATTTACTTAGATACTCTGGTATTTCGACTATAAGTAAACTTAAAATTAGTAAATACTCACCATTTTGAGTACTTGGTCTTTCTAATTCATCACAGAAGCTCGGCCCAATCCACGGTCGCTCTCGGGTCATGTGCATGGCCATTGTTCAGTGCAAGTGGAAGAACTTGTGACGTGTGCGAAATAGTGGTCGGATGTGGCTTAGTTCAGATTCGATAAATTGGCGACGGCTACCGGATTAAGAGCGCTGGCGATGTCGCGAAGGTAGAAATCAGTGAATGACGACTCGGCATGCCATTGTGCTACAGACATCACCTCCTCTAATGAGACACCTTTATAAAGGGCTGATGATGCTGCTAGTGCTCGGACCTGATGGGCATTCGCACGATCAATCTGCTTTCCTGTAGCGATTTTGTGTGACATCTGAATAGCATCGACTATCCAACGAGAAATAGTATCTTTCGAGGCGCGCAAATGAGGAGCTTTGAGACATAACCACAGAGATTTCGGGTCATCTCTCCACTCCTCAGTACGTTTCTCATACATTTTCAGACATCTGACAGGACACCAAGCAGAAGAGTTTGGGCCATGTCTAATTAAACTTGGCAAATTGATCGGCTGTCCTGGATATTTAAGTGACTGATTCCTTGCCAGGAAACAAAGACGTGGAAGTAGTCTTAAACCTTCACCCGTGACGACAAAACGGTCTTGTTCTGCAGAAAGCGCATGTATTTCGCTTCTCCTCTTCGCCGATGCTGCTGCAACCAAGAAAACTGATTTAATAGTTAACAGTTTAATATCTATAGATCTAATCGGTTCAAAGGGAGCATGCTCTAAAACCTGTAGAACAAGAGATAGATTCCATGCAGGGATAGGAATTGGCTGTCTCGGTCGCAGACTGCTCATTCCTTTAATAACTTCATTTAAAGTGCCATTCTCCACTCCTTCAATGGCCAGACTGGGAATGACTGAAGCTAATGCAGACTTATATGCTGCTAGGGTTGAAGGTACAAGTTTGTCAACTTCGTATAAATGACAGATAAAATCTGCTACGTGTTGAACAGATGCAGAAAAGGGATCGATATCTCTTCCCTTACACCACTCTGCAAATTTGTTGATTCTATAATTCTATGTTTTAGTGGTTGACCCTCTTCTGGCTGAAGCAACAAACTTCGCTGCTTGCTCAGAAAAGCCACCCTTAATTGCACGCTGCTTGATAACATCCATGCAGTCAATTTGAACATTTCTGGTCTGTCGTGGAAATACAGACTCCTGTTCTGAGAGATTAGATCTCTTCTGTCTGGAAGAGGGATTCGATTGCAGACCAGAAGGTCCAGCAGATCTGTACACCATGATCAGCCCGGCCAATAAGGGGCGATCAGTAGTACTTGGCACATACCCTCTCTTATCTATGCCTGAACTTTTGGGATGAGAATCATTGGAGGATACGCATACGCATACATTCCCTTCCAACCTATCGCCAGTGCATCTACTGCTAGACCTAGCGGGTCCGGGATCGGTGACACGTATGTGACCATCTTTGCGTTCTGTTTCATCGCAAACAGGTCCACATTGGTTTGCCCCAATGATTGAATAGAACCTCCGCTACCGATTGGTAGAGCTGCCATTCCGTCGGACGACAAACCATCCTTCGACTGAGAGCATCTGCTAGGATGTTCAGTCTTCCTGGAATGTGTGCTGCCCGAAGAATAACATTCCTCTCTTGGCACCATAGCAGAAGGTTCCAAATCATCATACACAACTCCGGTGATCTCGTCCCGCCTTGGCGGTTCAAATAAGACACCACTGTTGAGTTGTCTGTCCTTACTACGACAATTTTGTCTCAGATTAAGCTCTCAAATTTTCGAAGTGCTAATGTCACTGCTAATAATTCGAGCACATTGATATGTTTCTGCGCATTGGTCTGATCCCATTCCCCTGACACTGACTGATCATCCAATACTGCTCCCCAACCTGTCATTGATGCATCTGTGAAGATGGACATCTGTGATTGAAGAGGTTGTACAGGAACACCTCGCAGGAGATTCTGTTCAGATAACCACCACTGAAGGTGGAATATCAATGGTTCTTTTACTGGAATTCTCAGAGTTAACCGATCTGTTTTCCAGAATGACATTAGATACATCTGAATCGTCCTGCGCCTGAGTGCCGCATAAGGAACCACTTTCTCCAGAGACACTAGTAAACCCAGTATCCTGAGAAATTGGCGCGCCGTCAGAAAAGCTCCTAGAGAAACTGACTCCAATACTGCAATCAAACTCTTGACACTGATCTCCGCCGGAAAAGTTACGCCGTCTCTGAGGTTGAAAGATATTCCCAGATAAACAAACTCCTGGGATGGAGGCAGTTCTGATTTCTCTAGATTCACAATCCATCCTAGATCCTTTAGTAAGGCTAGGACTACCTGAAGATTGTTGCACAGAGTGACTTGATTCCCTGCCTTCAGCAGCCAGTCGTCTATGTAAGTATGAACAGCTATGTTTCTCCTGCGAAGATAAGACGTCATGGCGAGAACCACTTTGGTGAAGACCCTCAGTGTTGTGGTCAGGCCGAATGGAAGCGCAAAGAATTACCAAACATTGTCTTGGAATGCAAAGCAAAGGTATTTCTGAAAAGGAATTGACATTGGAATATGAAAATATGCATCCTTCAGATCTATCGACACTGCCCACATGCCTTTTCTGAGCCCTGTCATCACCACTGCTACAGTTTCCATCTGAAACTTTGGAGAAAGAATAAATTTGTTCAACGGTTTGATATTGAGAATTAGTCTCCAACCTCCTGTACGTTTCAGAATGAGGAACATCATCGAATAGAAGCCTAGGGAGGACTGATTGCGGACTAGATGAATCGCGTTCTTCCGCTGAAGAGCTTCGACTTCTGAGCAAATGGCATCTAGACGATCAGATTCCCTTGGAACGGGAGTCCACACTGGAGTCGATGTTAACAGAACTAACGATTGACGGATGAGCCAGTCTGGTTCGTAGCCATTTCTTAACCACTGACAGACTAAACAATCTCGCACGACCCGTTCCCATTGGCTTGAGAACAGTTGAAGTCTGCCTCCGACGGTAGGAATCTTCACACAGCTGGCAGTCGATATTGCATGACAAGACGCTAAATCGCTTGGGTGAAGATTCTCGACTTCCTTCGTTCCTGACGTCACTGGAACTGGTTCCGCCGGAAACGCGTCAGGACCGACCTCCACGGCTGCCCCGTGCATTCTTGGAATGACGGCCCGGGACCGCCGCCACGACTATCTTTATGATAACCACCGCAACCTGAACCGCCACCCTGCCTGTCCTCATACAGCCTCTTATTAGAGGACTTGAATGAGGACGAACGGAAGGGCGATCTCTGGCACTGCCTCTGTTGCTCATGCCAATGCTGTTTGTAGGATTGCTGCGGCTGTGTCCTCTTAGTCGACTTCCACGACTTGCCGACTACTTCCTGCTTAGCGACCATTGACACGACCTTGGATAAGGCTTGCCGGGCCGAGCCGCCGAACAAGCCTGGACCAATGAAAGGTGCAGAAGATAACGCAGCCCTCATTTCAAGTCCTGGTTCTACACAGTCGAGAACCATTCTCCTTCGCTCCGCCAATGATCTGGTGATCACGCTGGCCAGGCAATCCTGGGACAAGCGCATGGTGTCCCGGACAACTCCGGGAGCAGCCTCTGGCACTTCTCCACCTTCCGCCACACAGGTCAGCATACCCTGCAGGATGGTACATCCGTACGAAAGCGCAGCCATGGCTGCCCTCGCCGCATCCTCAATGAGCGTTAGCTCATTAAACGGATCTTTATTGGCCTGGGAAACCAAAGGACGTGACCGCCCCTTGGCCTTCCCAGCCAATGGCCTATTCAGCGCTTCTCCCTCCCCGACGGAAAGCTGTGGAACCCGGCATACTGATGGTAGATCTGCTCCGGAAAATGGACGCTACTCCTTATCCCCTTCGGGGCCTTGGGCAATGCATAGTCTGGCTGAACTAGACGATACGCCGCAACCTCCAACATGTCGGAAGTCTGTGTGTCCAAAGGGAGCGTTGGCATGGCCGAAGAGCCACTTGGCAGAGCGCTAGTTGCTCGCTCTGACATCCGTTCCATCGCCGTATCGTGCTGAGATCCTTGATCTGATGCCAACCCGAGATGGTCGGACATTCAGCCAAGGACCTGCACCCATTCAACTTCGGTGCAATGATCTATCAAAATTCTGAATAGAATTTCTAGATGCTACGACAATAGGATCCTTCCAGCCAAATTTGGTTGAAATTGCCAAAGCGATTAATGAACTGTAGCATTTGATACAAATTCCCATTTTTGGGAAAATCCAAGATGGCCACCATCAAAATCAAAAGGTCAAAATTCTGTATACATGTTCTGAACTGTACAAGACTAGGGTTCTTCCAGCTGAGTTTGGTTGAAATCGGCCAAGCGGTTAATGATAAGTAGCTGTTTAACTGATTTCCCAAAATGTTCAGAAAATCCAAGACGGCCGCCGAAAGAATTGACAAATCAAAATTCTGTATACAAGTTCTGAAGACCACCCCCCTAGGCTCATTCCAATCAGTCTGGTTGAAATCGTCCAAGCAGTTAATGAGAAGTAGCGTTTTAAACGATTTTCAGGAATTTTTTGGAAAATTCAAAATGGCCAGCAAACAAAATGACCAACAAAAATTCTGTATACAAGCTCTGAAGCATATCACGTTAGGGTCCTTCCAGCCAAGTTTGATTGAACACGTTTAAGAGGTTAATGAGTAGCCTTTTAACTCATTTACAAATATTTTCAGAAAATCCAAGATGGCCGCTTGAAAGATTAACCAATCAAAATTCTGTACATAAGTTCTGAAACCTACCAGCCTAGTATCCTTCCAGCCAAGTCTGGTTGAAATTGCTCAAGCAGTTAATGAGTAGTAACGTTTTAAACGATTTCCCGCCATTTTTTTTGGAAAATTCAAGATAGCCACCGAAAAAAACGACCAATCAAAATTATGTGTATAAGTTCTGAAGCATCCTATGCTAGGGTTCTTCCATCCGAGTTTGATTGAAATCGGCCATTTGGTTATCAAGGAGTAGGCTTTTAAGTGATTTCCAGTAATTTTGAGCAAATCCAAGATGGCCGCTGGAAAAATTGACCAATCAAAATTCTATATACAAGTTCTGAACCATACCAGCATACTATCCTTCCAGTCAAGTCTGGTTGAAATTGCCAAAGCAGTTAATGAGTAGCGTTTTAAACAATTTCCCGCCATTTTTTCAGAAATTTCCAGATGGCCGCTGAAAAAAAAGGAACAATCAAAATTCTGTATACAAGATCTGAACCATACTATGGGAGGGTTATTCCATACATGTTTGATTGAAATCGACACAGTTGTTCTCGAAGAGTAGGCTTTTAAGTGAGTTCCAGAAATTTTCAGAAAATCCAAGACGCCACCAGAAAAATTGACCAATCAAAATTCTGTATATAAGTTCTGAAGCCTACGACCCTAGGGTCCTTCCAGCTAAGTATGGTTGAAATTGCCCGAATGGTTAATGAGGAGTAGCATCTAAAATGATTTCCCGCCATTTTTCGGAAAATTCAAGATGGCCACAGAAAAAATTTACCAATCAAAATTCTCTAAAGATGTTTTAAAGCCTACGCCCATAGGATCATTCATGCCAAATTAATTTGAAATCTGCTAAGCGGTTAATGAGTAGTGTTTTAAGCAATAGTTGATGGACAGATGGATGGATGGATGCCAGACAGACGGACGACGGACGGTCTCCATGCCATAAGCTCACTTGCCCATTGTGGCCAGGTGAGCTAACAATGTATGAGCTAAAGCTGAATGGTCATGGTAAATGATTCAATACTAACCCATTTATACCAGTAACATAAAACTAATATTAAATTTCTGTTTGGTAACTTAAATACATTATAACCCCTCTTGTGTTAACATCGCCTCAAAGTGCTCAGGATACAATTACAATCATTTAATCCCTGAAATGGTAAATACTTAAATTTGAGCTCGGTGAATGTCTATTTGCAAACCAAAAAGACACTATTTTTTGTAAACCTACCATTGTAGATGCTGTAGACGTTAAATTGTTAATGATCAAGCAAATCCACATTTTTTGGTTTAGTCAGTGTCCATTTGCTAATCAAGAGGTTTTCTTTTACAAATTTACCAGTAGATAGACAAGCCAGTAATTTGTGGTAAATTTTTAAAAATAACTTCTTGTCCTGAAAATGGTCATTAAATAAGCAAATATATTAATATTCTTGATAAAATTTAGCGATTAACGCTTTTACTTGAACTGAGTTTTCAAGTCTGTCATTTTAATTAAGTGAACCACTGTGAATAGAAAATGACTACTATAAAATAAATCTTGGTGTCAACATGTGTGCATAGATAGTGTGGTGATGAACTCACATAGGTGATGTGTCTCTTCATGAAGTGATGCACACTTTCATAGCTGTAAAACTTGAATGTGTGAAGCTGAAACACAGATAGCCAGAAAGTGACAATAAGACTACTTAAAACAAGTCATCTGAGATCCATTTACCCACCCTACTGCTTTTCTCACAAGTTGGTAAATCCTAGTATATAGTTACACCCTTTCTTCTGTTAAATTTGAGACAAATCTAACCAGTAGATATCCATAGATCCATGGTTTGGATAAAGTTATGATCCTTTGTTGTGTTAAAGACGAAGGTTTTGAGATGCCTCTCCGGCCACCCAGATAGACATCAAATGCAGCAAACAACTTTTGGTATCAGTGTATTAATTAAACCGTTTAATGGTCAAATTTGGTCAAGAAAATCGTATTATTGTATTATTGAATGTCAATTTACAGGTTAAGAGATGACTATTTTTAAAAATTTTACCACTGGAATGACTGTCTCGGTAACCGAGCCAGTCATTCCAGTGGTAAAATTTTTTTAAATAGTTTTCTCTTGGCCTGCAAACGGACATTCCTCAAGACCACGGCAAAGGCAGGTTTTGGCCGGCCTGACCATTAAAGGTCATTACTGTTGCTATCATGAGTTTGATGTAAGCAATGGTACTTGATTTATAGTTACAACTTGCAGCCAGTATCTGTGTGTCTGCCGCTCTGTCCATTAAATAGTTTACATTTCTCACAAAGCTGCCTATGTGTGGCCCTTGTATACTATGCCATGCCTTATAAACATTTATCCTGTTAATAGTCAAGCTGGCCAAAACACGCCCCTGCAGTGGTCTTAAGAAATATCAATTTGGAGATCTAAAGAGGGCTATTTTTGCCAATTTACCACTCGAATGACTGACTCACTTAACGAGAAAGTTGATCTAGTGCTAAATTATCAAAAATTGTCATATAAGGCCCACAAATAGACATTCCTCAAGATCATTGCAGAGGTCTGTTTTGACCAGCATGTCCATTAAAGGGTCAATTGCATTCTCATCCCACAAAAAGCATTATTCTCACAGACAATGATTCCTAAAAGGACGTTATTTCTCTGACATTGCCTGACAAACCACAGATCATCCAATTAAACCATTTAATGCCTAGACTTGATCAACAAAATTTAAATTTTCCCATAGAAAATCTACATTTGCTGACCTGCCGATTATTTTTCCACTAGAATGACTGACTTTGTTATCCAGCCAGTCATTCCAGTAGTAAATTTTCCAAAATAGTCTCTTGGTCTGCAAATGGCCATTTCCCAAGATCACTGCAGAAACCGTTTTTGAAGGATTAAATGTTAACCCTTTAACACTCAAGATGGCCAAAACCAGCTTCTTGAGAAATGTCCATTTGCAGACCAAGAGACTATTTTAGAAAATTTACCACTAGAATGACTGGCTCGATAACCAAGCCAATCATTCCAGTAGTAAATTTTCAAAATTAATCTCTTGGTCTGCAAATGGACATTTTCTATGAGAAAATTGAAATTTTCTTGAACAAATTTGAGGGTTAAAGGGCTAATACCTTTCACTGATAAATTCCCTGTAACTCAATCACAGGGAAAACACACACGAAAGCTGTTGAAATTTTGAAATTAATATGACTGCCTGAGGCATCAACGGCTTCCAGTCAAATTAATTTCAAAATATTCAATGGAATATGTTATACATCGTAAAGAATATACTTTTTCAGGGATTTGTCATTAAAAGGGCTAATACCTTTTCTGTTATTCCATCTGGTCTGTAAAACAGCGATGTAGTGAAACATGCTTCATCACCGGGTAAGCAGACATAACAGACGCTTCTCTCCCCTGCCTTCCATAGCATTGTACAGATAGCACTTATTAATGATTGATGCCTCTTCCAGGGAGATGGCTTAAGTGACCTAAAACATTTTAGTAAAAGATTATTCCTTGAGACACCAACAGGAAAGACAATATTTATATTATGCTGCAGAAAAAAGTTATTTTAAATCTTTGTACCATAAAGTTCAAGAAACTCTTCTTCAAGACAATAATACAGGAAGTCTGTTGACTATTCTGAAGCTAATTTGACAGGATTACCTGTTACTGTCATCGCCAGCAATGGCTCCCAGTTAAATTTCAAAATATTCAACAGAAACTTCCCAAATTTGGTCAATCGGGTCCAAAGTGTTATGGTTAAATATATCAGACATTTTTATACTTTTCTATCTTTACAATATATTGCATGATGATGACAAGACAAATCCTTGATGATTGACAGTTTTTTATTCACCAGTTCCATTTAATATGATAACTCATGCTAGTTTTGAAAATTATCTTACTGGAAGCTGTTGCTGGCAAAAACTTGAAAATACACAACATCCATTACATTCACCAGTTCGTATAACATCGTCATAATGTTCATGAAGGAGAAATAGATGGTAACACAATTTAATTTAAGAGATTTTCGAGACGCTAATTTAACATCATAAATTAAAATTTCTAACTTTGAGGATAAAGCCTGTTTTAAATGTAAACTAGAATTTGCTGTTGATGGAGTCCCGTTGCTTTCACCAACCTTTTTTACTCTCCAACCACCCCAACCCAATTGCAGATCACCATGCTTTCACCAACTTTGAACTTTTTACTATGACCTCCCCCAACCCCCACCCCCTTGCAGATCCTCATGGTTTCACCAACTTTGAACTTTTTACTATGACCAACCACAACCCCACCCCTTGCAGATCCCCATGGTTTCACCAACTTTGAACTTTTTACTCTGGCTCCCAGTGAGCATACCCCCATATAAATGTCATCTCACATTTCACAATCATATGGCTAACTCATAAAACAAATTTGCTTGAATTCCACCAAACGGTTTCGGAGCAGAATTGTTTATGATAGTTAACGCTTTATCCTCATCCTTTGGGAATGGAGCGCAGCATAAATGCCATCGCGCAATTCGCAATCATATTATAAACTCACACAAATTTGCTTGAATTCTACAAAATGGTTTTGGATGAGTTAACATGATGGACAGAGGTAGGGGATCACAATATTAACATTTACAAAATACATGGGGTTATTATTTTATGGAAACTACTGAGCACACTATAAGAGTAGTTTATGATGCCAAGACATACACAGCTTTCAAATATTGAGTAAAAGGAGATTAAAAACATTGTACAGGGATAGGTTTTATTTGCCTATAGAAGATCAATTTATTTTTAACTATGGCCCGCCCATTTCTAGCTAAACTTTCCCCACTTTCTATGTGTGTTAGAATCAACGTAAAACATTGAAACATGAATTCACAGTATCTAAATTTCAAGGTAACTATACAGGTAGGATGTTGAATATTTTGAAACTAATTTGACTGGAGCTGTTGCTGCCTATAATTTAAAAATATACAACAAAATGTTTATTTAATTCTAAATTCAATTCACCAATGACATACATACAATTAATACATTTTCTTGACAGACTTTTTGATTTCATTGACGGCACTACATCATTTATTATTGTGATATCAGCTAACATCCCTCCATTACTAACCCAACATGAAAGGAGTCCAGTTCAGCATTCTCTGGAAACAGGAGATATCTGAGAACATACGCCTGCACTGCTAACACCACAGCATTACTGCCATTCTGTACATGACAAAAGAAAACAAACACATGTTTGAGAGGCGACTTGCATTTGGAGGGAAAGGTTGAATATTTTAACATTGTTTAATACAGGTACTTATAAAACACATATCTTAATTATGCCATAAACCCTCATAGACTGCTCGTATGAAATCAGTTAAGTTCTTAGAAATGACAAAATGGCCCACCGGTGTTGGGGGTGTGTGGGGGTGTGTGGTGTTGGATGCACTTTTCTGCAATAAACTGGATATTTGCATAATATAATCTTACATGTTGTACAACGAGTCCATATGGAAATGGCCCTTTGATGTTTTGGAAATAGAAAGATGATCGTTTCCAGCCAGGACTGAATGACTGTACTGTAGAACCAGAAACAATCTGCCTCAGTGCCTGTAAACACGGTCAATAGAAAACACTATTACTGCTGAGAATGAAAGATGTTTTAGATGACATGTTAAAAACTTAAAATAGATTGTCAGACAGACAGCACAAAAACAGCAGATGTATTGATATGATGGTTGATTCAAACCAAAGGATAGCTTTGAAAAAGACCAGAAGTGTGGGTAGTGTAATAGAGGGATAGGATCTGTTACTCAAGTATCTCACATCATAATCAAATACATCAAATCTTAGCCGACGTCACAATCAAAATGATGTAGCTCGGTCGCAAAAATCAAAGTCTGTTTTGAAGGTCTACAAATTGCTCCCAACAGCTCCCATTCAAATTAGTTTCAAGATATTCAACAGCTTACACATACAGTTACCTTGAAATTTAGATTCTGCGATTCTGGGGGTTTAAAAATTTCAAATCAATTCTTGCATGGGTAAAGAGTGGGTGGAGCTTAGCTAGAAATGGATGTGGCATAGCTAGAAATAGGACTACCGGTATGTTGGTGTGAGCTGCATTGTGAGAATATCAGTTCAAGAACACCAAGTCAGAGCATCATCGGCAAAATAGACACATGTATGAACAATGCAGTGAGAACAAACATCAAATTAGCATGAATACATACAGGACAACACTGAAGCTGATGCAAGGTATACAAATTAACCTTTAACCCTTAAATTTGTTAAAAAAATTCCATGAATTTTCCATGAGAAAATGTCCATTTGCATACCAAGAGATTATCTTTTAAAATTTACCTCCGGAATGACTGGCTCAGAGCTTCTACTAGTGGAAGTCCGGGAGTACTATACACCCAAAGTTCATGTTTGGAATCGCAAAAAACATACCAAGCTATTTTTTGCCTTTGACATCTCTAAAAACAATTATTTAAAGCAAATTACATGTATGTGAACCATTTTAGACTTCCATGTTTCTTGCTTGGATCACAATAGCATTACCTAGGAAGTCCCAGACTTCCTGTGTTTAGAAATTAGTGGAAGCCCTGGACTGGTTCGCTTATTAAAATTAAAAATAATAGTGTTCTCTTGGTCTGTAAATGGACCTTTCCATTTTTAGCCATGCCCCAGCCATCACTAGATAAGCTCCACCCACACCTCGTGTTGGGACTGATCGATTCCATAGCTATCAATTTCCTGAAAACTATACAGGGAAGCTGTTGAATATTTTTAACTAATTTGATTGGGTGCTGTTGCTGCCTATGGCAGCAACAGTGCCCAGTCAAATTAGTTTCAAAATATTCAACAGAATATTTATTAAATAGTAAAAGCAAACACCCTGTTTAAGACTATATGCTCGGCCTCAACGTGGCGCAGGGGTGTAACCCACTGGGTGTCAATCCAGACATTTGGAGGGGCTAACCAGAGCATTATTCACAACGCAAATGAATGACACTTGGAGATCGAATCAAACGAAATGGTGCTCGCCCTGTGAGGATCCGCCAGGCAGGTGCAGCGCCGGGCTCCACACCTTGAAGGAGCCCACCCTCAGCTACAGGCGGTTCCACCTTACGACATCGCCCACTTGTCCTTGTGGAGAAGCAGAACAGACCACATACTTCAATGTTGCAGTACGTATCAGCTGTTGAGAGAAGAGATCTGGCCTTTGTCAACCTCTTTTCTTGAAAAGCTGTATGGGCCTGTGGAAGAACTGCAGAAAACCACAGATTTCATCTTGGAAACGGCTCTCTAAGTGTGATACCAGCGATCGAAAAGAAGAAGAAGTAAAAGCAAACAATTTGTATAACAACGCATAGACCGTCTTCAAATATGCGTTCATGACGTACTTATCGACATCATTCATGACGTCATTCATTATGATGTCATTGTACACATCGCGCAGTTTATTATGACGTCATATGATGGGTGGGTACTCTGGAAAGGTGAACTGACATTTCTCAAGACCACTGCAAAAGCCATTTAGTCAGCTTTAGTGTTAAAGGATTAACAATTTGGTCAAACTTCCTCAGGAAACCACCTGCGAAAAAGATGACACTGCTTTAAGTTAGGTGGTAGTTCCAATGACCACATGTTCAACCACCTGTCTTAAGGAACTATCAGCTATCCTCTAGCACAGTATCTATTAAGAGACAACCTCTCCATATTAATTGTGTGCTCCATAAGGTGGTCACTAAAGACAGGTCTTAACGTAATTACTTGAATTAATACTTATTTTGATTAACAAAGGCAAATAAATAACAAGCCATCACACTGACAGAATAGTGGCGTAAATTCTTGGCATTTTGCATTTCCAAATGCAAATCTAGATGTGTATCAAGATCACAATGACCGTGGCCTCAAAAGCCTGAATGTTTTTTTGTTGATCCTACTGGTTCAAGTAACTGTATGACCATGGTTAGTTCCAACAATTTTGCCAATGAACCTTTCCATTTTTAGCTATGCCCCGCCCATCACTAGCTAAGCTCCACCCACACCTCACTGCGTTGGGATTGATCGATCCCCAATTGCCCTAGCCATCAATTTCCTGAAAACTATACAGGGAAGCTGTTGAATATTTTATAACTAATTTGGCTGGGTGCTGTTGCTGCCTATGGCAGCAACAGTGCCCAGTTAAATTAGTTTCAAAATATTCAAAAGAATATTTATTAAATAGTAAAAGCAAACAATTTGTACAACAACGCATAGACCGTCTTCAAATATGCATTTGTGACATACATTTTATCGACATCATTCATGACATCATTCATTATGATGTCATTGAACACATCACACAGTTCCTTATGACATCATATGATGGGTGGGTACTCTGGCAAGGTGAATTCAGAAATAAAGGCAAAATGACTCAAGCAGAAGAATCTACTGGTAACTGGCAGTCTACATTCTATACAAATGGTACAATGACCCTGACCGTTGACCTCAATATCATTGTGCTTCATCACCTTGATACAAGGAAAGCATGTGTCCAAGTTTATCCCCAATAAGGTGAAAACATGCCAAGATATAAGACGATATGTTGATTTAAACAAAAAACGTAATCATAAAAAATTGACTTTTATACCAAGTTCACAGGGAACTTGAAGTTTGACTTCATAACCTCAATATCATTATGATCTATCCTCTTGATGTAAAGAAGCATGTGTCCAAGTTTAGTCCAAATACAGTGAAGCCATGCTGAGATATAAGATGATATGTTAAGCTAAATCAAAAGCTTTACCGAAATTGGATGCTGATAGACAGAGAGACAGATGACGGAGTAATGGAACCAATCGATATATTGACGAACATTAAGAAAATTTACCAAATTTCTCTTTCACGAGTGAGATGCCATACTTACCTCCCAAACACTCTTGATATACTAATATATCGGCCCTAAGTTCTATAATATTCAGAATTATAAAAAGTTATGTGCCCCTAATGGGCAGGTGGATGTACACAGTCATGCACATGACAGACCCCATCTACTGTGCATGCGCATACTGGTACTTCCGTTACTAAATATTGGTTGACATAGAAGCAACTGTTCAAAATAACCAAAGGACCAGCCCTCCGTGGGGTGGAGAGGCCGGGATCCTGTTAGGGAGGTAAGTATGTCATCTCACTCGTGAAAAAGAAATTTGGTAAATTTTCTTATTTCACATCATGGGAACATACTTACCTCCCTAACACTCTTGATAAAAGTCAAAATTTGAAAGTAAATTTGGCAGGAGGGAGGCAAGGTCCTGAAAACCAGCATACCCTCGAAGACACTAGCTCTTTGAATTTTCAAGAGATTTAAAACATCTGAAGTTGTGTCTGAAAACACTACCAGGAATAGAATTTTGCATCGACTGATGAAGAGAGATCGATCAAAAAGCAAATGCACTCCCCCGCCTCTTTCTGAGGAAGGTTTGGAAAATACGCTGCTCTAAATGACTAGCACGTTCTCTAATACTTGATGAAAAGTATTAATAGACGTTGGAAAAAGAAGAATTGCTCCATTAAAAAAAATACCTCTCTGAAAGAACCACAATTAAGAGACATTAACCATCAACATATTAAAAAAAATAAAAATATGACACCATCACCAAGACAAAATGGTCACATATACTGACCTCTGATGTCTTGGGCGCGGAACTCATCTCTTCCCCCACCGGATGAAGAGAATGATACCAGATAATAGTGGGGATACCCTACCAACAAATGTGATATTTGTAAATAGCAGAGGAGGAAAACTAATTACAAATACATACCTCTACATTTAGGTATTTTCTGAGGACTGAGACGGCGAGCGGGTCAGAAGTGTCACGGAGGTAATGGTCGGTAAAACTTGACTCACAGTGCCACTGGGCTACTGACATAATGTCTTCAATAGAAACACCATTAAATAATGCAGTGGAAGTTACCACACCACGGACACTATGAGCCTTGGTTCTATCTACTTGAATTCCAGTGGCTGTCTTATGACAGAATTGAATACATTCTACTATCCATCTGGAAATAGTGTCTTTTGACGCTCTACCATGGGGTTCAATATATGACAACCATAGGAAGCATGGGTCCGTTTGCCAAACCCGAGTTCTTCTCTTGTATTTATTTAAAGCACGGACAGGACACCATACTTTAGCACCAGGATCATATCTGGTTAAGGCAGGTAAAATAATAGGTTGACCCGGATATTTTAAAGATTGATTCTTAGCCATGAAATTCAATCTCCGTAGAAGCTTAAGGCTTGTAACTGTAACCTGTAACTATAACGGTCAGGCTCAGCAGACATGGCATGAATTTCACTCCTGCGTCAGGCTGATGCTGCCGCAACTAAAAATACAGCTTTAAGTGCTAATAATTTAATAGAAAGAGCACTAAGTGGTTCAAAAGGTTTATCACTCAAAACTTGAAGAACCAGAGAAAGACTCCATGACGGTGTCAGTGGAGGATTTCTCGGTCTGAGATTGCCCATACCTTTAATAAGAGTATTTAATACACATGCTTCATCACTTCCCCTCTTTGCCAAGCAAGGGATAACAGTCATTAATGCTGATTTATATCCAGCAATAGAATTAGGTTTAAGACTATAGGTATCATACAGGTGACAGAGAAAATCAGCTACTACCTGAATAGATGCATCCATTGGACTGATACATCTCTTTGAGCACCATTCTGCAAATCTGTTGATTTTATAATTAAATGCTCTGGAGGTTAACCCCCTTCTGGCTCTGGCCATAAAATTGGCTGCTTGCTCAGAAAAGCCCTCCTTAATCGCGGATTTTTTTACAAGATCCATGCAGTCAATTGAAACATTGACAGATTGTTGTGAAGGGTCTTGCCCTGGAAGATAATATTGTCCATTAGAGGCAGAGGAACCGGATTGCAGACCAGAAGGTCCAGCAGATCCGTAAACCATGATCGGCTTGGCCAATTGCTGAATGGAAGAACTTTGAATTCCCATTGGCGTCCCTGAAAAGCAAATCTCAGGAACCGACGAAAACTCCTTGCAATTGGAATGTGGAAATAAGCATCTTTGAGATCTATTGATGCTGCCCACATCCCCTACTCTAACCCCAACAATACCGATTTTAGTGTTTCCATTTTGAAACTCTGTGTATCTATAAACCTGTTTAATGGTTTGAGGTTGAGAATTGGTCTCACCCCCCCCCCACCCCCCGGTGTTCTTTGTCACAAGAAACATGGCTGAATAGAAGCCCGGGCAATCCTGCGCCGGTTGAATAGCTTCTTTTAGAATTAGAGATTCTATCTCCTGTTCTGTGCACAACCGTTTGTCTGGATCTCTTGGAATTTGAGTCCAGACCTGTACCAGAGACAGATGCAATGGCGCACCTTTTATCCACTCTGGACTGTATCCGCGCGAAAGCCATTGCAAGACTAAGCGGTCCTGAATTAACCGCTCCCACTTTTGAATGCGGCAAGTCAAACAACCTCCCACTGGTGCACCTAAGGTTAATGGAGAGCCCATGAAAGTGGGTGTGTCTCTGGTATGTGTGACAACACCAGAGTGGTACCTGTGGTAACCAGAACTTATTTTAGCCCATCAGGCCCGGTTACCATGCGCCGCTCCTCGCGTGCCACGCCCAGCGCCACGTGCACCTCGGTGCATGGGTTGATATCTGGTGGCTGCGCTGACAAGTCTTAATTATTATATGGAACAATATCACCTTAATGGATGAAGACGAGGACTTCTCTGACGATTTTGCATCAGCCATTATGGATAAATGATGATAATAGACAGTGAAAATTCTCAATAAAGAGCTTGGAAAGTTTTCCACAAGTTGACTGTCAGCCAATATATTAGAAAACGGAAGTACCAGTATGCGCATGCACAGTAGGTGGGGTCTGTCATGTGCATGACTGTGTACATCCACCTGCCCATTAGGGGCACCTAACTGTTTATAATTCTGAATATTATTGAACTTAGAGCCGATATACTAGTATATCAAGTGTTAGGGAGGTACTTTGTAAGTATGTTCTCATGATGTGAGATCAAATTTTCATCAATAATAATAGCCATGTGAAATTGGATGCAATTTCTATTAACAGTTCAATAGTTAAGATTGGTCAAGAAAATACAAATTTTTGTTTACTGAATGTGTATTTGCAGACCAAGAGAAGAATATCTATTATGTAACATTATCACTGGAATGACTGGTTTGGATCGTTATCGAGCCAGTCATTTCATTAGTAAACTTTGAAAAACGGTCTTATCTTGATCTACACATGTACATTTCTCTAGACCGCTGCTGAAGGAATCTTTGATCGGCTTGAGCCTTAACACTTTTACTGATGAATTCCTCATATCTCATTTTCAAGGCAATCATACATGAAAACTGTTTAATATTCTGAAAACAGATGACTGGAAGCCTTTGCAGCATAAGGCAGCATCGGCTTCCAGTCAAATTAATTTCAAAATATTCAATAGAATAAGCTTTATATCGTAAAGAATGTACTTTTTCAGGGATTTGTTGATCAAATTTGGTCAAGAAAATTAAAATATTTTCTTATTGAATGTCCGTTTACACGCCAAGAGAATAAAATTTTTGAAAATTTATCACTGGAATGGCTGGCTCGGTTATCGAGCCAGTCATTCCAGTGGTAAATTTTCAAAAATCGTATTCTATTGGCCTGTAAATGGACATTGCACAAGACCATAGCAGAGGCCGGTTTTGGCCGGTATGATCATTAATGGGTTAAAGTGTTAATGATGTGACTTCTAATAGGAGATTTATGGTAAGAGAAAGCCAGGAACAAGTGATATGTACATCTTACCATAGCAGTATCCAATGTGATAGGTGTTCCGCCGAGTAGCGCTAATGTTGAAATAAAATGTGATGTGCTCTCAGGGACTGCAGGAGTGAGACAACAAAGATAAGGAAATAACGAGGTGTGATGACAAGTGCACGCATACATGTACATACATACCTGTCACTGGTGACAATGTTTGATATAAGTATATTGTACAGTGCAGGGATAAAAGTAATTCTGCGCGGGGAATGAATGGAGCTTTCTAGTTTTAGCTATGCCACGTCCATCCATAGTTAAGCTCTGCCCTCACCTCCCTCATGTTGGAATCGATCGATCCCTGAATGCCCTGACCATCAATTTCCAGAAAGCTATGCAGGTAAGCTGTTGAATATTTTGAAACAAATTTGACTGGGTGCTGTTGCTGCCAGTCAAATTAGTTTTAAAATACTCAACAGAATGTTTATTAAAGAGTAAAGTCATACAACAACGCTTACTCCATCTTCAATTATGCGCTCGTGACATACTTATCTCCGTCATTCATGACATCATGATTATGACATCATCCTACACATCACGTAGTTGATTATGACATCATATGATGGATGGATAAACTGGAAAGGTCTATTTAATGAACCTGTACTTTTCCTCCCAGGAAATTGATTTGTTTATCCCGTCACAACCACAAGGTAATTGACCGATCAACAGAACTGTTCATCTAAAATTGTTGAAATTAAAAAGTTAAAAAGATAACGTTTTGGAGTTGATTTCTGTGGGGGCCATGGGGTGGGGTGGGGTGGGGGGGGGGCACATTGGACTTTTGGATCATCCATTTTGATAGCTTCCTTCCTCAGACATATTTCAATTAACATCAGTTTCCAAACAATTGCACAAAAGTCGAAAAAAAGTGTATGGAACTAATCGTGCAAATCGTGCCATAAAATACCTGGCCAATTTTTGGTAAGGTATAAAAAACATGCAGACAATTTCTATCTGACACGACTTACATGGATATACACAGTGATTGATGAACAATTTTGTTTTAACCCTTGCCACTCTGGTATAAAAATTTCAAATTTTCAAATAAAATTAAAGAGGTACTGGTGTACATGTTTCAGCAACATCGTCCACCAAAATTGTTGAAAAATGTACTCCAGTTTCTTTGATACTGCCACAGTAAAAGATAGAATATTGACATCAGAGGCTTAATCATTACGCAGGGCTATAAAGAAAACTATAGATACTCGTCGTCCTAGATGTCATGCTGACACTTCAGGATATAAAAGCACATTTGAAATTACATACATTAAATTTAAAGGAGGAATCCAGTTTTAGCCTTAGCCCGCCCATTTCTAGCTGAGCTCAACCCACGCTTTGTCCGTGTTGGGATCGATCTATCCATGCACTCTTTGAATCTCAATTGACAGAAAACTATGCACGTAAGGCATTGAATATTTTGAAACTAATTTGACTGGGAGCTGTGGCTGCCTATGGCAAATTAGTTTCAAAATATTCAACAGATTAAATAGTAAAGACATACAATTCGTACAACAATGCATAGTCCACCATCAAGTAATCGTTCGTGACAAACTTAGCTACCTGTATGTCATTCCTGATGTAATTGATTACGACATCAGCCGACATGTAATGTAGTTGATTATGACATCATATGATTGACTGAGTAACTGGATTCAACTAATTGGCCAGCTTGTAGATGATACCTACAAAATCATAGTTTAAAAGAATAGAGGGATCCAATCTATCACTCAAGTATATGATGTCATAACCTATTACGTCACATGTTAGCTGACATCAGAATCATAATCGTATAGCACTGCCATGAAGGTCCAGAAGTATGTCATGAGTGTACGAATTGTAAGTCTTCCCTGGGCAAATTAGTTTCAAAATTTTCAACAGCATACATGTATAATTAGGTTGAAATTGGGATTCTGGGAATTCAGAATTCAAAGTATATTAATTGGTTTCAGCACACATAAAAAGTGGGTAGAGGCTTGCTAGAAATATATTGGAATGGCTAGAAATGGATCCCTCCATTGATTACAACACATATCATACCTAATTAGAGTACAGTAAGTGAGTATATAAATGAGATATGAGTACCATAACCCCTTAACCCTCGAATTTGTTTTAAAAAATTGCAGTTTTCTCATAGAAAATGTCAATTTGCAGACCAAGAGAAGACTATTTTTGAAAATTTACCAATAGAATGACTGGCTCGGTTATCGAGCCAGTCATTCCAGTGGTAAATTTTCAAAATAGGTCTCCTGTTCTGCTAATGGACTTTTCTCAAGACCATTGCAGAAGCCGTTTTTGGCTGAGTGTTAAAAGGTTAACTCTCTGTCTGCTGAATCTCTGCAGACTACATTTTCTATGGGGTTTAATTCTGGATAGGCTAATATTTCGAAAAACAATGTCTGAAAGTTGTTGGTGGGTCAGTCAAATTGTTTTCAAAATATTCAGCAGCTCCAGACTTATTGGGAATTGAAATTATTCTCTGGTGGCTTGCAGGAGTCATGCAGTTAATCACTTACAAAGTCCATCTTTTCTCTGAGGTGACCGCTTCTTGTTGTCAGCTGAGGCTGGAGTATCAACAATGACTTTATTCCCGCTACTACTGACCAATGCCTGCAATGAATGCCACCCAGAGATAAAAATTAAGTCGATATTAAAAATCAAGTATTTGTGATACAAATAACCTAAAGCAACTAGAAATGTATGATATGGAATCAATATGCCATAATTTATCAGTACAATACAACAATGACCGAACTTTGAAAAAACTATGGAAGCTAAAAGTAGAGCAGCTAGAATTTTCAAGACGAGCAAATAGTCATCATCTTGAAGATTTAACACTTCAACGCTTGAAATTTCAGATAGCTGTACAGGAAAGGTGTTGAATATTTTGAAACTAATTTCACTGACGCCTACATCGCTAGGGCCTTCCAGCCAAATTTGGCTAAAGTCAGGCAACAGATAATGAGGAGTAGCTGCTAACAAATTTCCTGGAGATCTTTAGAAAATCCTACATGGTCACCCGAAAAATTTACCAAATAATTTCTGCATAGGCTTTCTAAAGTCTACTGTGGTAGAGAATAGAGATCTTTCAGGCAAATATGATTAGAATCTGCCCAGAGGTTAAAGAGTCGTAGCATTTTAAAGCAAAAGATGGCAGACGATAAACAGAGTGCCAGCATGCCATAACCTCACTTGGCCCAGGTGAGCTATATATTCTCCTTCTGGTCAAGAAGAGAACAAATATGATCAAAACGAGTTTGGTAGAATTAGAGTTATTGTACTGATGACAATGCTATTTTAGTCAAATTGGTGACCTTCGCATTTTGACCCACATATATGCAAGGTTGTCTAAGCAATATACAAATCCCAATGATTACTGTTTGGCTAAAATATGCTTAACCCATAGTCAGATTTGGTTACAAAAATTTCAGTTAGCTAACACAAAGAATGTTCCTTTACAGATCAGAAGAAGTACTTCACAAGCTACAGTTTCTAAAACACACAGATTAGCCTGTTAATTGTTAAGTAGACTAAAACAGGCCTCAACGGTGGAAATGTATATTTATAAGCAAAGAATAGAGTTTGGACAAATTATGACTGTAAATCTATGGTTTGATAACAGAGCCAGTCACTCTTGTGGAAAATTGTATAAAAATAATCTTGTCTTGGCCTGCAAATGGATATTTACAAAGCAAATTTTTTTATTCTCTTGACCAAGCGTGACCATTAAAAGATTAATGGGTTTATTTTATGGACATCGTCTTACCTTTCTAGTTGCATGCGACTTAAATGTCGCCTCCTCGAAGAATGTGACTAATCTCTCTAATCGCACGTTATCCAAGGTAAGTGCTTTATTCTCACTTTGACAATCCACACTTCCATTCCTCGTCTGACTAGATTTAGAATGTATGTTTGCTAAACACAAATTGCTAGTCCTGTCAAGATTATTATTAGTCAATTCAAGAAAAGCATCAGGTTTTACTGTTTCACACTCTAAGTGTGATGATGTCATAACTATAGAATTTGCTTGCATTTTGAAAACTTCCAGATTGTTAACAAGTGCTATATAATTAAACACATTCTCATTTCCATAACACCATTATTATAAACAACAAGATTATTAAAGGTGGCCAACCGTCGCCATATTCACTGTATGACATCTGAAAGGAAAAACAACAACAGACTATTTGTTAATTTGAAGTACTAAAGTTATTCAGCACTCTTAGAGTACAATGAAATTCATTTTTGCCAAATGACAATGGCACTAGTCCTTGAAATTCGGGCAATTTTGCCACTGCGCAAAAATGCTGTGGCAGAACTGCTTCACTATGGCAATACTACAACATTTGTTCAAATTTCATTAATTAACGCGATTATAATCTTTGTTACACCTTTGGTAAATTGTAGAACCAAACTTTAACTCTTTCATCGATAACTTCCATGTACCTCAATCGTCGGGCAATCAAAGGGAAAGCTGTTGAATATTTTGAAACTAATATGACTGGAAGACATAATATTAATACCAAAATTTTCAACAGAAAATGAGCTATATATTGTAAAGAATGTACCTTTTCAGGAATTTGTCGTTGAAAGGTTTATTATGATATTATGATTGGTACCTTGTATCTATGCTAAAATAATATATAAGTAGATAATCCTGCAATTTTCTTCCACAGCAAATATTTGCTGTGGCAAATTCAGTTGACCACAGCTTTTATTACTGAGCATATATGGTCAAAATAGGCTTTGCCTGCACGAACGAAATATTTAGCCAAGCTAATGTGTGTACATTTCTGTTCGACCAATGCATTTCAAACAAATGCACAAATCTGTCAATGAAACATGCACGCCATTTGCTAAGCATTCATTTTTGGCGAAAGTGTATATAGGCCTATGCCCACTTTACCTAAATAGTAATATATTGATTGCACGTGTGTGGATAATAATTCGACAATCTTGTTAGTGCATTAGAAACTAACAACTTACAGTAAAATTGCTATTGAAATCTGTAGTGAGAGTCGACTAAACATTATGCTGATTATTTCAGAATTTAGAGACTGAAAGCTGTTGTAGCAGGAGGTGGCTAGGGGAGGAAAGACATAAGCGGCTAGGGGAGGAAAGACATAAGCGGCTAGGGGAGGAAAGACATAAGCGGCTAGGGGAGGAAAGACATAAGCGGCTAGGGGAGGAAAGACATAAGCGGCTAGGGGAGGCAAGACATAAGCGGCTAGGGGAGGAAAGACATAAGCGGCTAGGGGAGGAAAGACATAAGCGGCTAGGGGAGGAAAGACATAAGCGGCTAGGGGAGGAAAGACATAAGCGGCTAGGGGAGGAAAGACATAAGCGGCTAGGGGAGGAAAGACATAAGCGGCTAGGGGAGGAAAGACATAAGCGAGTGTAAAAATATCATAAATAGCATTAAATCATTGTTTGAGTGAGCGGCAGTTGTCTCTGCTTTACTTGTCTCTGTTTCACGGTTTTTCAATCAATGGATTTTAAAATTATCTGACTGAAAATTGCTGCTGTGTGCATCATGCAGTGTTGCCTTACCAGTGATGTCTACTAAGAATATACAAACACGAAGCTGTATAGTAAGTTTGTCATAGCAACAACTTTCAGCGAGTCAGACAACTTTCAGTTAGATAATTAATTTAAAATCCATACATTCAAAGGCTGTGATATGACCAGTAGTATATAACAGCTAATTATTTTGACATATATTTGACTGAATGTTGTTGCTACATTATGCAGTAACATCTATGATCTTTTTGTCAAATAGCCTTCTAATTCTCAGGCCTTTCTACTTTATTCACATTGTTTAATCATTGAGAGAATGTGATTTTTACTTCCTGTAGCCTACTTGGATCGTGTGGTTTCTCAACTGATAATCAATGCAGGAATCCAGTTTTAGCTATGCCCAGCCTATTTCTAGTTAAGCTCCAGCCACAATTTTTCCATGTTTGGATCAATCTTTTCCCTGCATCTCTTCAAATCTCTATTTCCAGAAAACTATACAGGTAAGCTGTTGAATATTTTGAAACTAATTTTACAGGGTGCTGTTGCTGCCTATGATGTCATATGATTGATCGATAAACTGATTGCGCATGTGGCTTCTATTTCCTTGTTATGCATACTAGAAATGCAACCTGATCTAGTTTCATCACTCAACATTCAATGACAACACATTTGTAAATCGCTCAGACCCATATGACAATTTGTTATCGAAATGCCCATTTGTAAATGGCGCAAGGCCCATATGCCAAATTGAAAATAAAACTTGTGTCAATAGGAAATGTACAGAGTTGTAAACGAATTGTGATTTTAATCAAAGTATTGTTTTATTGTGTGCATAAATAAGTGCTCTTAAGCTTTCAAAGATAATCTCTAACTCTGCAAATGGATATTTTCTCATGAGATGTTTAAATTTTCTTTCATAAATGTGAGCATTATTTACAGTGTTTATGAATGTAGTCCATTAACATAAGAATTCCATCCAATGTTAGTCACTGCATTTGATTCATGCATTATCAAACCTCTCATTAATAACTTTGATCCATATTGTAACTTTCGTGACCCCTAAGGTCAAGGGTCAAGTTGCAATTTTGATTCGCTCGCTGCTGGCTGTACAAGGTGGTCTAAGTCAGCTATTTGTGTGAATTACTGAGCCTGACATATGTGGTCAGAAGATCTAAGATTCGCGAAGATGTTACTTCTTCCTATTGATGTCAACATCTAAACGAAATCAAGGATTTCTTTTTTCACGAGAGAGTTGATACTTACCTCCCTAATACTCTTAGATATTACTAAATATCGGCTTGCACTCAATAAACACTCAGAATAAAAACAGTTAGGTGCCCCTACTGGGCAGGGAGTCAGGGTGCAGTCCGGCGGATGCCAGCCCCACCACCGCGCATGCGCAGACTAGCACTTCCTCTGACTAATTTATTGGCTGACACACATGCAACTATTAAGAGCCTGAAGACCGAGCCTCTGTGGGGTGGAGAGGCCGGGTCCGTATTAGGGAGGTAAGTATCAACTCTCTCGTGAAAAAAGAAATCCTTGATTTCGTTTATTTCACTTCAAGAGTATACTTACCTCCCTAATACTCTTTGATATTGCCAGAATTCGACAGGGAATTCGGCGGGAGGGAGGCGAGGTCAAAAGACCAGCTCTTCCCTATACGCTTTTCCGCGTTTAAGGCACTTAAACTTCTGAAACTGTGTGAAACACAGTCAGGATTTGACAAAACATCGGCTAACACAAACCGATGGATGAGAGATGACCGAATGTCATATGCACTCCCCCCCCCCCCCCCTTCCTGGGAGGAAGACTCGAATGACCTCAATGTCCCATACGCTCTCTACGTACAAGTGCCATGTACTATAGGTCCATTTTCGTATACTCTCGTATACTCTCAATGATGAACCACATAAACACACAAACCATCACCATATTAATAACAAAGGGTCACGTGACAATACAATCAACAATGAACAACACATGAACAAGACTGACCTTGGCTGCTGACATCATCTTCCCAGTGGTGAAGGCTGATGCAGTCCCAAAAAGTGGTTGTTCCCATTAATTAATTGTGATATATATAAGCAATGAGGAAACCTCATCAAAAAAGTACACCTAATTATTTTTTCAAAATCGACAAGGCGAGAGGATTAGAGGTGTCACGGAGATAATGGTCAGTGCCACTGAGCAACCGACATAATGTCATCCACAGGGACCCCATTAAATAGGGCAGTGGAAGTCACTACGCCGCGGACACTGTGAGCCTTGGCCATGTCAACCTGCTTACTGGTGGCGGATTTATGACAAAACTGAATACATTCTACAATCCACCTGGAAATGGTGTCCTTTGACGCCCTGCCATGGGGTTCAATATATGACAACCATAACGCTGACTGGTCCGTCCGCCCTTCCGAAGTACGTTGTTTGTACCGGAGCAGCGCCCGGACAGGACACCATGCTTTAGAATTAGGATCATATCTAGTTAAAGCTGGCAAAAAAATAGGTTGACATGGATATTTCAAAGACTGATTCTTAGCCAAGAAATTAATCCTAGGTAGAAGCTTAAGGCTTCCCCTGTAACCAGAAAACGGTCTTCCTCGGCTGATAAGGCATGAAGTTCACTCCTACGCCTAGCCGAGGCCGCAGCAATTAAAAATACAGTTTTAAGAGTTAACAGTTTCATAGAAATGGAACTAAGTGGTTCAAAAGGCTTATCACCTAGTACCTGAAGCACTAGAGATAAACTCCAAGATGGAATCACCGGGGGGGGGGGGGGGGGGGGGGATTCCTTGGTCTTAGATTGCCCATGCCTTTAATTAATACATTTAATGTACTTACTTCATCACTTCCCCTATTAGCCAAGCAAGGGATAACAGTCATTAAAGCTGACTTATAACCAGCAATAGAGTTAGGCTTGAGGCTATAGGCATCATACAGGTGACAGAGGAAATCAGCTACTACCTGAATAGATGAATCCATTGGATCAATACATCTTTTTGAGCACCATTCTGCAAATCTGTTGATTTTATAATTATATGCTCTGGAGGTTGACTCCCTCCTGGCTTTGGCCATAAACATGGCTGCTTGCTCAGAAAAGCCCTCCTTAATTCTAGATTCCTTGACAACATCCACGCAGTCAATCGGAACATTGACAGATTGTTGTGAAGGGCCTTGCCCTGGAAGATAATGTCGTCCATCAGAGGCAGAGGAACCGGATTGCAGACCAGAAGGTCCAGCAGATCCGTATACCATGATCGGCTTGGACAATCTGGGGCGATCAGAAGCACTTGGCACTCCTCTTGTCTGATTTTCTGAAGAATTTTTGGAATCAGGATTGCTGGAGGGAATGCGTATGCATACATTCCCGCCCAGCTGATAGCTAATGCATCTGTTGCAAAAGCGCTTGGATCTGGAATCGGAGAGACATACGTCGTCATCTTCGCATTCTTCTTCATTGCGAACAAATCTATGTTGGGTTTCCCCCAATGGTCGAACAGACGATCCGCCACACATTGATTTAGTTGCCATTCCGTCGGTAAAACACTCATCATTCGGCTCAATGAGTCTGCTAGCAGATTTAACCTTCCCGGAATATGAACTGCTTTCAAGGTAATCCTGTGATCCAGGCACCAACAAAGCAGTCTCCATGTCATCATACAGAGACTGGGCGATTTCGTTCCACCCTGGCAGTTTATGTAAGTCACAACTGTTGAGTTGTCTGAACGAATAGGAACAATCTTGCCCTGAACTTTCTGTAAGAAATGTTCCAGGCCCAGGACTACTGCTCTTAGCTCCAGTAGATTGATATGTTCCTTCGACTGTTCCAGATTCCAAAGCCCTGATATCGTGGATTCTTCCAGGCAAGCTCCCCACCCCTCCATCGAGGCATCTGTATACACAGTTACCTGAGGGTGAGGAGGGGTTAGCATAACCCCCACCAGGAGATTATTTGTCTTCAACCACCATTGCAGGTGGTGAATTAGAGGCGCCAACACTGACACGTTCGAGTCCAGTGACCCTGTACTCTGGGTCCATTGCGTCATGAGAAATAACTGGATCGGCCGCCTGCATAAGGCGGCCTGAGGAATGACTGGTTCCAAAGAAACCATCAATCCCAGCATTCTCAAGTAAACCCGTGCCAGGACATGACGACACTGTCGCACACTGACTGTATTACTGAGATGAGTCTCTGAACCCTCTCCTGAGTAGGATAAACATATCCTGTCTCTAGATCGAAGAACATCCCCAGGTAAACAAACTTCTGGGATGGAGTCAGCTCTGATTTTTGGAAATTGATCATCCAGCCTAAGCCTGTGAGAGTCTTCAAAACAATCTCCAGATTGGCAGATAAACTTTCCTGGGTGTGCGCCTTTAACAGCCAGTCGTCTATGTATGTGTGGACTGCTATGCTTCTCCTGCGGAGGTATGTGGTAATCGCAAGAACCACTCTGGTGAAAACCCGAGGAGCCGTGGAATTTCCGAAGGGTAACACCCTGAATTCCCACTGTCTGCCCTGTAATGCAAATCTCAGGAAGTGACGGAAACTCCTCGCTATGGGGATGTGGAAATAAGCATCCTTCAAATCTATTGAAGCTGTCCACATTCCCTTCTCCAACCCCGCCAACACCAACTTCACAGTCTCCATCTTGAAACTGGGCATCTCTATGAACTTGTTCAATGGCTTGAGGTTGAGAATTGGTCTCCACCCTCCGGTGTTTTTTGTCACTAAGAACACGGTTGAATAGAAGCCCGGACACTTCTGTGCCGGCTGAATTGCTCCTTTTTGTATGAGGGAGTTTATTTCCTCCACGATACACAACCTTTGATCTGGATCTCTCGGATTCGGAGTCTAGATTGGCAACAGAGACAGCCGCGATGGCGGGCCTGTCATCCAATCGGGATGATACCCGACTGAAAGCCATCGCAAGACTAAACCGTTCCCACTCTTGCATGTGCTCGGCCAGCCGGCCTCCCACCGGTCCACCTAGGGAGAGAGGTGGACATAAGGAGTGCAAGAGTGGCACTGTCTCCTTTGCCAGAAACACCGGAGTGGTTCTCACCGCGGTAACTGGCCCATCAGGCACGATTACCATGACCAGATCCTCGCGCGCCACGACCAGCACCACACGCATCATGGTGCGCGGGTGGCTGCCTGGCTGGCTGCGCCTGAGGAGCCTGTGCCACCCTCACTGCTGGCCGAATCGCACATGGCCGAGGCCGACGCTGCGATGGTGGCTGGCCTCTGACATGGCCACCTCCACCTCGAGCCTGCAGGGGATGGTATGCAGGGGGTGCAGCGCGAACGCGCTCCCTACGGAGCACCTCAAACTGTTCGCGCGGCGCCCTCTGGTTATTGACCAGAGTAACCGTCTCCTGGAAGTGCCTACATCCCTCACCTCAAAAGAGACCAGGACCTGCCATAGGTGTACGCAGAAGCCTATTGTACAGGTCCTGGGACGGGCACAGGTTATCCAACGCAAACGTGCGCCTCGCCCGGACACTCCTGGTCACCGCCCGAGTCATACAGTCCAGAGCCAGGTTGATACCATCCTGGATGGCTCTCTGGACTGTGACTGGGCTCGGTTGGCGTGATGCGGATGCTGTTACTACCCCCTGTAACAGCTGGGAGATGTGAGACAGCGCCGCAATAGAGGCTCTCCCACTCTCCTCCGCATCCCGCAACGCAGCATTCGCCGAACGCAACGCGTTCGAACACAAGGCCCCCGTGTCAGAACGGGAGCCTGGCCGCGCATCCTCACCCAAAGCCACGCGGTCATCCACAATAGGCTTGGGCACCACACCGTACCTCTGGTAATCCACGGGTATGATGCGGCAGTGCCTTGCGACCTTGCGAGGGGCCTTCGCGAGATGCACATTCGCCTTGATGGACGTCTCCGCAGCCGAGAACATATCCACGATATGCTCTGCTAGCGGCAGAGATGGCATAGGGCTAGCAGTCGACTTACCAGCTAACCACGGGCAGGTCTGGCCTGACACTTATCAGCCATTGACAAGCGTCAGACCAATCCTCCTCCATGGCTAACTGCGAGAGCTCTACTAGACGAGGGCCTTCGTCTTCCTCCTGAGCAAATGCAGCAGAGCTTGCCGGCGGATATGCTGACACTCCTGGCAAGCCAGAGAAAGCATGCTGGCCTGAAAGAGCAGGCATGGTAATCTGACTGGCTTAACCAGGAGCAGGCGCCGTGGTAGAGCGTGGGGCAGATACCACCCCACCACGGCCCCGGCCAGCAATACCCTCGGCAAGCCGGGGTACGCGGAACAACTGATCATCAGCACTGACCAGGGCCACCTTCTGAGCCATGAATCCTACTCCTGCGTGAGGACAACAAAGGATTTGGTCCAGGAAGCATGCCACGAAGCAACTCTGGAACCAAATCCTTTATTGTCCTCTTCATCTCTCCCAACATCTCACTACGGAAGGCCTCCATGTCCACTGAGGACGAGGCCTTCCTCTTACCCTTTTTACTCACAACCTCTCTTTTCAGCTTCCTCTCCTCCTCCACAACCTTGTCCTTAGCCTGTAAGCATAAAAATGTGGTCATTAGTTCCCCCCCCCAATGCCTACATACGTCACAATTGAGCAATGGCCCACAGGGGCTACAATGAAAGCAAAGATGCAGTATGAACTTCTCTTTCAGGAAGCGACCACAGGACGGGAAACCAGGTCTCTGAAACAGGACAGAGGACGAGGACAATGAGCATTTTAGTTAAGGTTAGAAACTCAAAACCAAAAATAAAAGAGAGGGAAACTGATCATAAGGATCACTAATCATATGAAAACCAGCGTTGGACAAAACTTTAATTGTTAATAAAGAGCAAGGCTGATTATGACGTCATTAATCCCTGACAGAAATTAAATCGATCCGAAACAAACATCCAGGTGTAAGGACGAATTGTATCCTAACCAGAACATCTTCAGGATAGATATTCAGACCACACAAACATCAGATACATAATGATAACAATGGCAATTTATAGTACATATAATTATCACCACCTCATATCATCAACTAGAATACCTGACGCTTTGTATAGACAAACCATCCAACGTGATGAACTGGAACACTCCACCAAGACTACGCCTCTTAACTCTCTCCACCTTAGGGGAAGGAATTGGATCAAGAGGGCAAAGTGAGAAGACCTTCATACGAGGCCTCCGAGTCACTGAACATAGACCTTTTGGTTAGATAACCTAACAGTATTAGTAGGAAATGGAACCTTGGTGGAGAGAAACAAACCCTCTGCTGATGTGATGTCCTATACATATCCATGTTGATATAAAACAACTATACTAGGCGCTTATCATGATAAACGCGAGTCCCGGAAACACATTACACCGGGAAAAACTCGCTAAAATATAATAGAAGTCACCTGATGGATAGGTCCTGTGCCCTCCTCCTGCGAAGTAACTCTCTCAGACATCACAACAGGTGTTTCAAACTTCTATTAAACGCTTAATTAGACTTAAAAAGACTAGTGAAAAGCTTAGAGCACAAAGCATGTGTTCACCCTCTGCCAATAAATTAGTAAAGAGGAAGTGCTAGTCTGCGCATGCGCGGTGGTGGGGCTGGCATCCACCGGACTGCACCCTGACTCCCTGCCCAGTAGGGGCACCTAACTGTTTTTATTCTGAGTGTTTATTGAGTGCAAGCCGATATTTAGCAATATCTAAGAGTATTAGGGAGGTAAGTATACTCTTGAAGTGAAAAACACTGTTTACTATATAATACTTTTTAATAATATTGAATATCAATAATTTCCAGGCTAAGATTAAGCCAATAACTTGACTGTACAATTTCGTTCATCTACTAATTTTTCATCTATTGAATGGTTCTACCTTACAACCCATCTGTGAGCAATAAGACTTAGAATTTTGACTGAACCCCAAAAGTTGGAAAGAGCTCACGCACGTCTCCTGTCAACTCTTCCTTTTATCTCTTTAAGGTGCCTTTTCCAATACTCTTCTAATAGCTTCACATTGTCGCAGATTGGATGATCATTCAGTCATATTCTATATTTACCCCCATATCCAAGACAAGTAGTCTTCTAGAAAGAACCCATTCCGAACACAGATTTCACAATATTTCATCAGCTTTCCGTCGTGACATTTGCCATTTCTACATTCCTATTATGTAAATTTTATGCTGATTCCAGAATTTAACGTAAATGTACAAGACCGTTTGGTGGCTAACGCTTGAATTGAAATCATCGAAGTACATAGCCAAAAGTCTTCCTCTTTGATTAATCATGTTCTTCAGTTTCCTCCTGTAATGAATATGTGGGTTAACATGCCTGTTGATCATCCATTCTATGAGGTCTCATGCCTCTGCATAAGTAAATCGGTATGACTAACTCAAGGTACCTTAATATATTCCACATAAATTTGATAAACTGCATCAATGCGTGAACCTTCACCTGCACTTTATGGTCACATCTTAATTGAAGATCATGCATCTCTATGCTAGTCATTCATGGACAATGTTATTATTCATATAAGATGTCTACAGTACATGACAGTGCATAATATCTGATCAGAAGGTCACCTTGCTATCTTGGTTTGTCGTACTTCTTAACCCGTTCTCAGGTAATCTATCATTGTGTATTCACGATTGTTTCTCTGATTGTTTGTGAGAACCTGTATCTCTTCCACGTACAAACATGTCAATAAATAATATGAATAATATGTATGAATTCATTAACTCCTTATTCAGTTATAGTTCACATCATATACCTATATACAACCATCCATAAAAAAATTTAACTTCTTGGCAAGGGGTAGGGGGCGAGGTGTGGGTGGAAAACATAACTTGACAAAAAGACAAGATGATAAAGAGGGTTCAAAGTTCATCATCCATCAATCTTCCTTAGAACCAAAAATGGTATGCTAATCTGGGCCGGCCAAGCCCAAACATACACATGACATGGAACTAACGTCAAGCACATATCGTCCGGCCGGAACAGATGTGTTTGACTGTCGTGTAACATCCATGACCTTGAACTCTTATCGGAAATTTGAACATCCCCCTGCATCATGACTTCGCTCTATTGAATTCCATCTAAATACGTCATCACCCATACCCATGGTCCAAGTCATATCTCTCGAGCCCTCCGTTTGTACATTGTTGACTGGCCATTACATTGGTTGGTAACTATATACATGGATCAACCAATATGCTTAGGTTATCAAACGAGTTAAGCCTGGAAAATCATCAAATTTTATAACTATGCACTGAATAATGTATCCATAGATCTAGGTGTAAAGGTCACCTGACGTCACGGCGACCATCAGCCTCAGATCTACATGCCAATAAGTAGTATTGTCACGGTTTCGCCCAATGCTACCTTATGACAGATTATGATATCATGATAGATGTGACAGACTGTGATGTCACAACATGACATATTGTGACAGTGTCGGTCGGACACTGGTAGTGGCGGTGAACATCTGCTGACCTGTATAAGCACAATTACTCATCGTCGTAAATTGCACTTGAGGTATAAACATAAATATATACAGCATGCCGACACCGGTATCCAATTTTGTTCACAATTGCATCACAGATACAGTGAGTAGCAATAGGACAGAAATGATGCAATGCATAAATCTAACGAATTAGCCCTAATTAGATGCACAAAATCTATGAAGGTATGCAAAAGTCATCATTGTCTAAGTCTATCAACCTTGTTAACTTCTGTCTTTAAAAATATGCTCAAATTAAAATTGATAAACTGGTGTACATTTTTCAACAATTTTGGTGGACGATGTTGCTGTCTGCGACAGCTCTATCATCCACCAAATTTGTTGAAAAATGTACACCAGTTTATCTTTAACCCTTAGCACACTGATGTCGAAATTTTTAAATTTCAAATTAAATTTAAAGATAAACTGGTGTACGTTTTTCAACAAATTTTGTGGAAGATGGTGCTGTCACAGACAGCAGCATCGTCCACAAAAATTGTTGCAAATTGTACACCAGTTTATCTTTAAATTTAATTTGAAAATTTAAATTATCATGCTCCAGAGTGCTAGGGGTTATGTTTATTTTGAAAAATTAAAACTCCTACATCAGTGTGCTAAGGGTTAATGTAATGTAATGATGTGTTTACGTGTTACAATGTATATAGTTTCTTGCCAGTTTCAGCAATTACTGATTTTGATTTTTGAAGTTGTAGTAAACTACTTAATTTAATAACATTTCAATCTTTATTGTTTTAGTGTTAAATAAAATGGAGCCCAAAAGTCCAACTTGATAAGCACTAGCCAATAGTAATCGAGACACTCAATGACACTCCAGAGTGACTCCAGACGCATGTCATAGCTGAAAAAAGAGACAGTGTCTTGCTTTAAAAGAGTGTGCTTTTGGAATTAGACTAATAGTAATAGCCATACTGGCCCATACATGACTTTTCATGTACACTATTGCTTTAATGGTCATGTAGTGACATGTACGCACATGGAATTCTCCTCTTCTTTACAGCTTACACATACTTAATGATCATACTTTGTACACATGTGTGATGTACTGTGTACATGAACCTCAAGTATGTAGATTGTAGATGTGGACTCGTGCACTGGGTCTAGTCTTGCTGATGACAAATATGAGCAATTAAGTGTATAATTCTATTTTGTGTTGATGTTCAAGTGCCATGGAAGCAGTAAAATAATTATGTTACTTTAATTTAACAAAATTACTGTTAATTGTATTAATTACTTGAAAATTCCTCTATTTTTGCAAAACTGATTTAAATCACGATTTTTTCGATAAAAATCGAGTGATTTAAATCATGATTTAAATCATGATATAAATCAATTGATTTAAATCAAGCCAACCCTGCCGCATAGCATTAATATCCTATCCGATACCATGTGCCTTATAATACAGTCAATTAAGGTTCCAAAATAATAGTTCTGCTCTAAACTGTTTGCCCTAATTCATATGCTAAGTGACGTGGATGCCTGTTGTTCAATGCTTTGTAATTACCATTTTCAAAAATTGTTGCTATAATGGAGAGCAACGATCTCAAAATAAGTCATTTCCAAAACATTGAATTTACTGGCAAAAAGGGTTAACATTTGTACACATATGCACCTGCCATTCATTAAAATCACCCATTAATCACCTTCATTCCCAAGGCTAAAATGGCCTATCCATAAGTGTGTGGTGCTCACCCTCAATCAACGAACACGTTAGCAATTTACCTTTAAATGCATGAACGCTTTCACCTCGGCACTTAATCCGGATCACGCTTGCCACATAATTATTAAAGAATACGCGTACACCATGATTGACTTGAGCTATCTTGATTATTTGATACTGTACATGTAATTTACATAGATTTAATAGAAAATGGTCCATCATGCAGAATCTTAATGATTATATGTCAATATTCACATGCAAGCTGCCATGCTTCAATGTCTTCTCCTCGTTTATCCTGGGACTGGCTATTAAAGTCTCCCGCAATGAGGAAGTGGCAATCCGGGACCTGGATTGTGTCAAGTGAGAGATTCTGGGGATACAGAACACTTGATAAACGAGGAGAAGACATTGAAGCATGGCAAGATGAAAAGCACCTTTTACTTGTCAATGATCACACAGATCAGCCTACCTTCTACTTGCGCCGGTGGCACTCGACAACAACGCCGGACTTGGCATTTTGTACAGAAGACATTCACAGAAACCTCAGTAGAGTGGTCGGATCGCAGTTAGGAGGAAGCAACCACCGCCCACTCCTCCTCTCTCTTTCTGGAAGTATTACGACAAGTACACCTCAACATCCAAGGTGGAACTACAAAAAGGCAAATTGGAGTCTGTTCGGCATTCGTTCCAGTGAGCTTACCCAAAATATAGCAGTAGAAGGGAGAAACATCAACAATGTGGTCAAGGAATTTAATTCAAGTATCCTCAAGGCTGCCAACGAAGTGATTCCTCGAGGGTTCAGGAAAAAATACCGCCCCTACTGGACAACAGAACTGCAAGCAGCACATGATAAACTAGACAAGGCCATAGAAGATGCAGAGAGTAATCCGTGTCATGAAAACCACTTCACGCTACAGCAAACTAAAGCCAGGTAGCTAAAGACCAAGCTGGAGGCCAAAAGAAGAAGCTAGAGGGAAAAGACGGCAAGGTTTAATTTAGAGAGAGACACAACAAAGCTATGGCGACTGACTAAAGCACTGAATGATGAGGGTGTCGGGGGAGAGAAGATTACTCTTGAAGAAGATGGACAAACACTGACAGGAAAGATGGCTGCAGATGCCTTTGTGAAGGCATATGCAAAGGAAAGCAACATTTCTATACCACGGATGCGTCAAAAAGAGGTTAGAAAAGAGCAAAAGGAAAGAACAGACACCAACACTCACGATGCAATGAAAGTTGACATTAGTTTAGCAGAACTGAAGAAGGCTATCCACCAATTGAAGAAATCTTCCGGGCCAGATGGCACTACGAATGAAATGATCCAACACCTTGGTAATGCATCTCTCCGCAAGTTGCTAGACATCTTTAATCTCAGTTGGACCAATGGAGAGGTTCTTCCGTGCTGGAAGGAAGCCAGAATGACTCCTATTCTGAAAAAAGGGAAGAACAAGACGAAAGTGCTGAGCTACCGTCCTATCAGTCTTACAAGCTGCATATGCAAGACCATGGAGCGCATCATCAACCAGCGGTTGCAGTAGGACCTGGAGTCGGAGAACATTATAGTTTCAGAGCAGGCCGACTTCAGAAGCTACAGGAGCACAGAAGATCAAACAACACATCTTGCACAGGTCATAGAGGACACTTTCCAAGCCAAGAAGGTGATGCTAGCTGCCTTTATCGATCTGCAGAAGGCATTTGACAAGGTGTGGAAGGATGGCCTCCTCGTGAAGCTCCGGCGCACAGGCATCGGTGGCAACATGTTCCGATGGACCAAGTCGTACCTACACAATGGCAGAGCTAGGGTGCTGGTGGATGGACAATCTGGACAGAATGTATTGCTGAGACAAGGGGTGCCACAAGGTGGAGTATTATCACCAACTCTGTTCATACTCTTCATTAATGACATTGTAGCAGAGCTGCCCAATGGGATCCAAGCAGCCCTCTATGCAGATGACCTCATACTCTGGTGCACCGAGGAGTACACAATGACTGCCACGTACAGAATGCAGCTCGCCTTGTACAGAATTACAGCTTGGGCCAATCGCTGGTGTATTACCATCAACAAAGAAAAATCATCAGCCATGCTATTCTCACTGTCCACCAAAACCAAGGTTAGCAATCTGACACTGGGTGGTACTCCACTCGAGTACGAGGACCAGCAGACATACCTGCGAGTCACCTATGACAGACGATTAACATGGAAGGAGCACATACAGAATGCAGAGGCAAAGGCCAGAAGAAAGCTAAACATCATGAGGAAGCTGGCAGGAACAAAGTGGGGTGCCAATGAAAGGATCCTCAAGACCATCTACCTAGGTGCCGTACGACCACACCTTGGGTATGGATCCAGCTCATGGATGACAGCAGCTAAATCTCATCAACAGAACCTCGACAGAGTACAAAACCAGGTACTGCGCATCATCACTGGTGGAATGAGATCAACACCAATAGAAAAAATGGAGCAGACAGCAGGCATCCCCCCACTTAGCAAAGGAAGGGAATGCAAAGCACTGATCCAAGCTGCAAAGGTCAAATCGTTCAGCAACCACCCGATGAAGATCAGGCAAGCACAGCTGTCATCAAGAAGACTTAAAAGATCAAGTTTTGTGAGAGAGAGACAAAAGCACTTCAAAGGAAACAACAAGAAATGTTGCCAGCACAAATAGAAGACCCAAACCACACCCTTGACCTTCCACCCTGGGAAAAAAAACTAGAGAGCATAGCTATTCGCACCACAGTACCTCATCTCACAACCAAAGATGAACACAGTGATGTGAGCAAGAAGGCCCTGACCCTAGCCATGCTGGAAGAAATGTACCCTCAGGAGACATGGATAAGGATCTACACAGATGGATCAGCCAAAGATGCAATTAGGAGCGGAGGTGCCGGACTGCACATACAGTATCCAAACGGACAACATGAGTCAGCTGCAATACCGACGGGCAAACACTGCACAAACTACAGAGCTGAAGTCGAAGCACTGGTTCATGCAGCTAATACCATCAGCAGAACAGCAGATCCTATTGCACAGATTGTCTTTTTATCTGATGCCCGCTCAGATTTTTTCATCTCAGAACTGGACACAACAGACTAAACCAACACATGTACAGGCGGTTCCACCTTACGACATCGCCCGCTTGTCCTTGTGGAGAAGCAGAACAGACCACAGAGCACATACTTCAGGCTATCACCAAAGGTAAGCTGACACAACTTGAAGAAGCACTACAAACCATCAAATGCTTTCGGTTAGCATTGCAGTGGATCCCCTCACACTGTGGAGTCCAAGGAAATGAGGAAGCAGACAAGATGGCAAAGGTGGGTGCAGAAGAGAATCAGACAGAAAACGTGGTTACCCCTTCAGAGATGAAGACTATCATCAAGTCACTCTATAGAACACCTCAATCAGAAGACGCCTACCATCATCTCTCGAGGACAGAGCAAGTGACCATTTTTCGTCTCAAACTGGACACAACAGACTAAACCAACACATGTACAGGCGGTTCCACTTTACATCGCCCGCTTGTCCTTGTGGAGAAGCAGAACAGACCACAGAGCACATACTTCAATGTTGCAGTACGTATCAGCTGCTGAGGGCATTTGTCAACCTCTTTTCTTGAAAAGCTGTATGAGCCTGTGGAAGAACTGCAGAAAACCACAGATTTCATCTTGAGAACGGCTCTCCAAGTGTGATACCAGCGATCGAAAAGAAGAAGACATGCAAGCTGCCTATATTGTATGATTAATTTATACGTCAATAAGGTGCAGTCCTTATGCATCCTCCTCTGATGATGTTTGTTGGTCTGACATGCCTGCCGGGCGCCATCCCCGTGGCAGACATGATGCTGATGGCGCTGACCTCCTCTCTCGCATCTGATTTCCAGCTCCACTTGTACGCGACGTTGCATTAACTTCAATGCTCATAGTCCACTTCTCTAAACTGTCACAATTTAATTTTCTCATTATCTCCACCTTCATATCCCCACTTTGTATATAATCCATCAACTCCATGTGCATACGCTTGACAGACTCAATAATCCTATCCTGCGACATTCTCAAGCTCAGCAAATTCAATATCCAACAATTTGTAACTTTAACAAATTTTATTACCGCGTCTGGAAGTGTATACCTCAACTGATGACTGAACTATTTCCCTAACTAGCTTCTTAGAATACTCATCAAGCATTGCATGAGGGATGTCACAGATTTCGGTCCATCAATTTGGAAATCTCAAATGGCTAAGCATATTCCTAATTAGTGTCATGACAAATTAATTATCATGTTTACCGTTATTTTCCTTGTCTGATCGCGACGTCATATGGTTATTCCCGTTTATCATATGTGATTTGCATTATCCCAATCCCCTGACAACTGCTCAATCCTATGTTTGTGTTCCGTCATGTCTCGCCCTTGATTTATGACTACTGTCCACAGGTGTACTAACTTGTGATTATGTTTCGTCATGCCCGCCATATCAGCTGATCACAGACTAGTGTGCGAAATCTAAATTATTTATATCTACACATTTGGACAATTATTGCAATTGTAAATTAGCTCACCTGGCCAAGCAAAATTAGCTCATCTGGTCACGCAATATTTTCATTTTCAAACTATTTGATTAATGGAATCATTTGGCGGTATCTCGTCTTCCTGCTGAGAACATTTGATGTCCACCATCTGAACCATTTCAAAAGAATCCTTTCCCGTATCTGACCCTTTGACCGTGACCTGTGCTTTTCTACTTTTCTTATTCATAGAGCGCCTACATGTAGTCCAATGATAATGCACATTTAACGTGTACAGCACAATGGTTAACATAGCAATTATTGGTACCATTACGTATGTATAGGCTTGCATTATCGAAAATCGCGGCCACGATTGCTGCACCAAGACACGGCAGCAGCTGTCTTAGTAAACACAGGTAAGGATCGAGGCCCGAGGCCGAGGGAAGGTTGGTTATTTTGGTACGAAAACAGGTAATATTTATTAATTATATAAAATAAATTAAGTGACCACGTCTAATAAACACGAAATTAGTCATATATATTTTCTGGTAATGTGAGCACTTACATTAACCTTATGAACTACATCGATGTAGGTGATTACGGATCAAGCGGAAACACGATTGCTAAGGAAGCTGGAATTAGGGTAACAATGAAAGACAGATTCTGCGTATCTGTCGAAGTTTCTACACCATCATCTTCATCCTCATCTGTTGCGACGTTGGAGGCCATATTAGGCCTATTGCCGATCTAATTTTTTTTATTACTGTGGTTGGTTGCGCAATGCGCGGATAATGGTTGAATTTCTTTTTTTTAGTGTTTGTATTATAGGGTTGTTGTGGTATATGTGCAATTTACAATGTACAAATACACATCATTGATCTGGTCGGACAGACCCACCTTATCGATGCAGGAACCTCTATTCTTCATGATGTGGCCTGAAGGGCTGATATGGCAATCCCACCTGGGCTCAGCCACTTAGAATAAGCATAATTATTCAAATGTACAATATATACATATACATCGTGTGGGTGGACAGCCTGACTCTCCTTGCAAGCTTGATTGAATGATAGGACAGATCCACCTTACCAGTACACATATAGCCTCATATGGATGGTAGTGCACGCCCACATCTCCTGGATTAATATGTGTGGAGATATATACAATATGTATTATTAATACGTTTCGTGGTATCTGGTACCAAAACATAGGACTTGAATACAGCAAGAACTCACCTAGCAACCTGTTAGGGCTGGTAAAGCTGACTCGCATAATTAGCTTACTAAAATGGTAGGACATACCCACCTTAGCAGTACATTTACATTATTACAACAGTTGTTTATGTGCATGTGGGGCGGATAGGACAAGCCCACCTGACCTGGCTTGTTGCGGATGAGAGTATTACATTATAGGTTGACTGTGGACTAGTAATTGAACGTGGACCAGGAAGAGCATAACAGTTTTAGCTGGTGGGGTCGACCCACCTCATTAATACATTTCACCGTGTCAATTTACTTGGGGGACTGAGACAGTTACGATTTTCAGTTTGGTGTATTCTTCCAGATTAATATGTGTGGAGATATATACAATATGTTGGCTGGGATCTGGTACTAAAACATAGGACTTAAATACAGCAAGAACTCACATAGGGACCTGTTGGGGCTGGTAAGGCTGACTCACACAACTAGCTTACTTAAATTGTAGGACATCCCCACCTTAACAGTACGTTTACATTATTACAATAGTTGTTTATGTGGTTGTGGGGCTGGTAGGACAAGCCCACCTGGCCCGGCTTGTTACGAATGAGAGTATTACATTATAGGTTGGCTGTTGACTAGTAATAGAACGTGGACCAGGAACAGCATAGCAGTTTTAGCTGGTGGGGTGGATCCACCTCATTAATACATTTCGTAATTGGTAGGGTCAACGCATGTTGTCAATTTACTTGCAGGACTGAGACAGTTATGATTTTCAGTTCTGTGTATTCGTTCATGATTGGTAGGACTGACCCACCTTGTTGATATACCTGGGAAGTTAGGCGCTTATGTTTATCAGTGTGTCTGGAATAACGTTCGCTTGAATGTATTAAATAGTACAAAGTTTCATTGAATCGCATTCTGGTTGGTACTGGCTTATTAGAACTTGAGGGAGGTCGACTGTATAGAGATATTGGGACTAGTGTTAATCTAGTCAGTGCTTGAAGCAGTTAAGGGCGGGTGCCACCACCACATCCTCAGCAAGAGAGTTCATGTTGTTGATAACTCTGTTGCTGAAGGTGTGTGCACGCAGTGATTTATTTGAGTGGTGCTTCCTAAGCTTGTAGCTGTGCCCACATGTTGCGGTCGACGTTTCCAGAACGAATCCATGCAGCTCTATAGTGTATTTATTGTTGAAGAATTTGTAGGTCTCGATCATGTCACCTCAAATTTTTCGGAAGGCCAGCATCAGAAGCTTTAGTGGTTTGAGTCTTTTTTCATATGCCATATCGAACAGTCCCGGTAGTAGTTTAGTTGCACTCCTCTGAACTTTTCTATTTTGGATATGTCAGTCTTGAAGAGCGGGCTCCATATTGTATTAGCATATTCAAGTAGAAGCCTCACCCAAAATTTAAACAGTAGACAGAAAATATCTCCATCTAGATAACGGAATGACCGCCTGATTAGCCAACTACCTGGGTGGCCTTGTTAACCGTCATCTCAACATGTTGGTGGAAGATTAACTTGTCATCGAAATGGATCCCAAGATCCTTTTCACACGTCGTCACTTCCAGTTGAGTCACTTTGCCTCCAGATTCAGCCATTACATATGTATAGTCATGGTGGTCCGTACTAATCCTCATTACCTTGCATTTCTGGGGATGGAATTTCAGTAGCCATCGTTCTGACCAGAGTTGAAGATTGTCAATATCTTTTTGCAGGATATGGCAGTCCTCTAATGATGCAATTGCCCGGAAGAGTTTAGTGGCATCGGCAAACAATTTTATGTAGCTGTGGACAACATCCGGCAGATCATTGATATAAATAAAAAACAAGATGTGTCCTATGACACTGCCCTGTGGAACTCCACTAATGACATTAGCCAATGGTGAATACGATCCGTTCATGCAGACTCTCTGGTGTCTGGACGATAGGAAGGCTAGGATCCATGTAGAGACCGGGCCTCCAATTCCATAGCTCCGTAGTTTGGTGAGGACTCTTGAATGTGGCACAGTGTCGAAAGCTTTTTGAAAATCAAAATATATTGTATCTATGCAAAACTGTTTGTCCAGCAGTTCTGCCCACCTTTCTATTACTGTCAATAGCTGCTTCGTACAGGAACATCCTGCCCTAAATCCATGCTGCTGGTCTACGAACAGGTTGGTGAGGGTCATGTGATTGACTATGCTATCTCTGACTAAGGACTATAACACTTTACAACAAATTGAAGTTAGACGGATAGGCCTATAGTTACCAGCTGATCTCTTGCTACCCTTTTTGAAAATAGGCATTACATTGCTTGGCCTCCACATATCAGGTACATTGCCTTCTCCTAGGCTCTTTGTAAAAAATGATATAGAGTGGCAATGATAGTGTGTAACTAAGTTCTTTTAGTACCCTTGAGTGTATATTGTCTTGTTCTGCAGATTTATTTGTGTTGAGTTTACGTAGTTTGTCTCAAACATTATCTACTGTCAGAGTTAATTCACACAATGGTGACTGCACTGGGTGTTGGCTACATTGTATATTCGCGTCGTCTTCTTTGGTGACAACACTAACGAAGAAGTCATTTGAGCCCTACAGCCTTATCACTGTCAGATGTTGATGTTCCTCCATCATGGTGTAGATCAGAGATACCAGCTCTTGTCTTCAGCTTGCTTTTAACATATTTATGGAAGGCTTTAGGGTTGAGTTTGGCTTCTTTTTCTATGCTTTTTTGAACTCCTTCATTGCCTGCCATGTAGCACGGCGAGCCTGGTTTCTTCATGATATTTAAGGAAAAATTGGTACATCGCTTTAGTCTAAAGGGTTACAGAGCAAGTTCGAGTTTCAGATATTTTCGTCAATTCTTCATGGAATTATGCCCCTTTTGTCTTATGAAATGCGAAAAATATTAGTTTCCTGTACTTTTTTCGCAGTCATTCAAGATATTCTACTGAGAATTGCTACATTGCTTTGTTATGAGAAGTTACAGACCAAGTTCGAGTTTCAGTGGTATGCGTCAATATTTGATGGAGCTATTGCCGCTTTCAACACAAAATATTAGCTTTCTGCACTTTTTTCGCAATCCTTAAGATATTTAAGGAAAAATTGGTACATTGCTTTACTATAAGGAGTTGCAGAGTAAGTTCGAGTTTCAGACATTTTCGTCAGTTTTTCATGAAGCTATGCCCCCTTTCGACTTATGAAATATTACTTTTCTGCCATTTTTCTCGCAGTCTTGCACGATATTCAACTGAGAATTGGTACATTACTTTATTATGAGAAATTACCGACCAAGTTCGAGTTTCAGGCGTTCGCGCCATTTTTTGATGGAGTTATGTCCCCTTCGACTTATGAAATACAAACATATCAGCTTTCAAGACTTTTTCTTTCTCCATCACCATATATAGCTGAAACTTGGTTTATTGCTATGTTATGAGAAGTTACAGATCAAGTTCGAGTTTCAGCGGCTTCTGTCAATTTTTAATGGAGTTTTTTACTGTCAATCTCTAAAGATTTATATCACCAGGTAGGGAACATGTATTGTCAAGCAATGCTTCCAAAATGCTTGTTTTTCTTCATCTAAACTTGTTATGCTTCTCTACGTCATTTGTCCATCATCCGTTAACCCCTAAATTGACAAGCTCTGATTTGTGATTTTAGAAGTATTGTTCCAGTCATCATTTCATCATTACAACTGGTGTTCATTTTGAAAGCAAGGCCTCTGTGGACTCCTGCTGTCTAAGACAGCAACAGCCTTCAGCGGCATTGTTTCCAAAATATACACCAGCTGACTGGCTACTGGGCCTATACCAATATCAATATCTTGATAAAAATGGAATGTAGGTTTAAACCAATGCAATTGCTTTTCTTATTTAATTATGTTTATGCTTACGCTGCATAACTTGCATTGTGCCAGGCTGCCAGCCACACAGAAAGCATTTTTCCATCAAGCAATATCCTTTGGAATACTGAGACCACTAATTACTTAACTGCACTCCTTTCTTCACTCCAACTGATGTATGTTTTGCAGACAGGGCTTCTGTAAGCTCCTGCTGTAAGAAACAGTGGAGCTTTCAGGGGCAGTGTCTCCAAAATATACGCCAGCCTATATACTGACCGTACAATGGCCTATACAAGTTATATTTAGAATCACTGGGATAAGGGTTAACCAGTGCATTTTCCTTGTTTATTTAAAATATTTATTTATTGCATATTTTGCTTGTTCATGTTTACTCTGTATAACTTATTCTGTACCAGCCACCTAGTAGCTAAGTGTGCTATCAATTCTTAATCTGTCTCTTATTTTGAGCCAGTCATTCACTAACTGAATCTGACATATCTGGTGCCTATAGCTTATTTTCTTCATCTAATCTTGTTATGCTTCACTACGTCATTTTTGCGTCATTCATTAACCCCTAAATTGACAAACTCCGATTTCTGTTCAAAGGCATAGCACACCTCGCCCTTCTAAATTATCATCTCATTGCCAAACTGAGGAAACCTAAGTAGCCATTTGATTGTTCGTGTGTCCACTTGTCTGTCTCTCTTATATTGTTGTATTTGCGGTCCTCAATAACAAAACTCCACTCATCACTCCCTCCCTCTAATCCCAATGCCCATCAAGTTCCCTTGTTCGTCCTGTGGGGTCCGTGGGTTCGTTCTGTCGACCTGTTAAGTCTAATCAATAAGCAATATTCTTATGTGATTGTTGTGGTGACTGGATACATTTGACTTGCTCTAATTTTACTACCAACGAATATACGGAACTAGAAGTTTCAACGGAGCCATGGTGGCGCATTAACTGTAACAAAGACACAGTTCCCTTCAATCACTATGGCGACGGCAATGACTACATGCTTACAATCCTAGACATAGACCAAGACTACAATCAAAATATCCTCCAAGATGCGTTTGCTAATCAAATAAAACTTAATAAACGTTATGATAATTGTTTGCCGGATAACGATTCTGACATTGAAGTAATCCAGTATCCTTTACCAGAATGTAATTACATTCTCCCATTACAATTCAATGAAAATATTATCAAGAGTGTTAATAAAATTACAATCTTTTCATTAATTCATTGTAATATGAGTTCTATTATGAAGAACATAAACAAACTAATCACTTTTCTAGACACAAACTCACAGGAATTTGGTCTTATTGGAATTACTGAGACGTGGATAAAAGCTACCTCACCGGTTGACCTACTAAGCAAAGAGTACCATAATTTCATAGAAAAGCACAGACAAGAACAAGCAGGAGGTGGAGTAGGCATCTACATAAAATAAAACTTACAGTATACTATACGGGAGGATTTAGTGATGATGGAAGAATACATAGAAGCCTTTGTCATTGAAATGTCAATGGGCAAAGCGAAAAATAAAATTGTGGCAGTTATTTACAGTTCTCCGAGTTGTGACAAGGAGAAATTTGTCAAATTGCTAGATAAAATTTTACAAAAAATTCACAATAAAAATAAAACAGGCTACATTATAGGAGACTTCAACATTGATATATTAAAAGAAAATTGTTTTCAAACACAAAGTTTTCTCAATTTATTAGATGCCTGTGGCTTCTATCCATTAATTAACATACGAACGAGACTTACAAAGACAACAGCTACCATCATATATATCTTGATTACGGACATATTAGATCATTTACTCATATACTATTTGAAAAAAGAAGATGGCAAGCAAACCCCATTCTTAAAAGAGAACATAATTTGTTGGGACTTTGGAAAAGAAAATTTTGTTAAATTCAAAAATAGAAACTGGTATAACATTATTAACTGTCAGTCATATGAAGATGTCTACAACAATTTCCATACTATATGCACATATCTTTATGAAAGCACCTTTCCACTAAAAAGACCAACAAATTTAAGCGAACCCCACAAAGTCGTGGTTAACTCGGGGATTTATAGTTGCATGTCATAAGAAGAACAATCTTTATCAAAATGTTATTAAACACTCTACAGAGTACAATGAAACAAAATATAAACAGTATAGGAATAAATTAAACCAAATGATTCGAACAGCAAAAATAAACTATTTTCGTAGCAGATTTGACCACCAGAAAAATAACATCAAGGAAACATGGAAATTAATTAAGTCCTTATTAAACAAACAAAACAGTAAATCAGAAACTTCAAGATTTATCTATAATAAAAAAGTTGTAACTGAAAAGGAAGAAAGGGCAACAAAATTTAATGAATATTTTATTAACATTGGTACCAAATTATCTAAAGAAATCCAAATTGACCCTCACACAAGTATATGGGACTATTTGACAGGCAGCTATCAATCTTGAATTTTCCTAAACCCTACTAACCCAGAAGAGATTTCTAAACTACTAATGCAAATTAATACTAATAAAAGTACAGGTATTGAAAACTTTAAATGGAGTAGCTTTAAAATTGTCTAACAGAGATACTAATTCCTTGTGCAATCTGTCCCTGGAAGCAGGGGGTCTTTCAATCATGGTTAACAATAGCACGTGTGACACCACTATGCAAAGCTAAAGACTCACCTGACTTCATTAACTATCGACCCGTCTCAATACTTCAACTGTTTTCAAAACTTTTGGAGAGACTTTTCTATAATAGAATAATGAATTACCTAAATAAGGACTCAATAATATACGAGGCACGATATGGCTTTACAATTCCACAATACTGACCCTCATTGTCATGCTAGAAAAGATTTCAAATTCACTAGAAAAGAAGGAACACATCCTTGGTATTTTCTTAGACCTTTCGATAGATTTCGACACAATTGATCATGATATCTTAATACAAAAAATATCTTTCCATGGAGTAAGAGAAATTGCATTAAACTGGCTAAAAAGTTACATAAGCGATATGGTACAATGTGTACAAGGTGTAGTTCGGATCGACCTGGCAGGTACCGGCCGTACCAGCCAAACCGGGTACGCGCCACCCGTCCTGGATTTGTTCCCTGAACACGCGCCCCTGGGTAGAGCCATAAGCGTATATGGGCCTATGAGAGAGATCGCGTTGTAAAAAAACGACTAAGTTTGTTAAAGCGCATAGTGCGCATGCGCACGCTTGGATGCTATTTTTGATAGAGCACGTAGTTTACAACCAAGATGGGATGACGCTTTTAGTGTACCAAGATGGTACCTTGTAATCCTTTTTAATTACCTGTTCCCACCGAATCTGGCATTAATCAAGACCGGAATTCTACGGACTTTTCTAATCTTCCGTAGGGGCCAGTTTTTGTTACCTGTAGGGCAGTCTCATACAGGATCCATTACCCCGAGACCGGAAGCTAACCAGCATCATCATTCGTCGTGCACTTTCAGCGCAGCGAGTCGACATCAGACACTGGAATGGCCCGACACTACCCCGCGAGCTACAAATACAATGTAGTCTGGTCTAGCAAAGAAAAGCTGGTTTGTGGTGTTCCCCAAGGATCAATACTTGGTCCTTCTTGTTTCTACTCTATATGAATTACTTACATACTGTCTGCAACCACCTCTCACTAATATTGTTCGCAGATGGTACTAATGCTTTTTACCACCATAATGATATAGACACGTTGTACAAAAATGTAAATGAAGAAATGGTAAAAGTAATAAACTGGTTCAAAATACACAAATTATCACTAAATGTTTCTACAACTAACTATATGCTTTTTAGAAAATCTAGGAAAATAATTTACCAAAACTCTACATTAATAACCAAGAAATAAGAGACTGAATTTGTTAAATTTTTAGGGGTTTACTTGGACAAAGATCTGACTTGGCAGGAGCACATAGATGTAGTGACATCTAAGGTGGCAAGGAACGTTGGCATCATAAACATTACTTACCACCAGCCATACTAAAAACATTATACTGCACTCTAGTACTCCCACAAATCACATTTTGCAACACTGTCTGGACCAATACACAGAGCAATAAATTAGCAAGATTAAAATCACTTCAAAAGAAACTATTAAACTCTTCTCCCCATATATATATATATATATATATATATATATATATATATATATATATATATATATATATATATATATATATATATATATATATATATACACCTGTGCAAAAGTTAAGCACCACCCTATTTTTACGCACATGCGAGGGTATATTCATGTGCTATGAAGAAAGCAATAGCATAAACATTTATGTACCCATCCATCTTAGTGCAAGAGGTAATAATGCAACTAGAGGAATGCTGATTATGATGGTGGGGAAACATTGTATGTTTTTGTTTGAACTTGAAAACGAGGCCTGAATATGGTTACGTTGACACAACTGACAACTATTGCCCTACAGTTGACACACGTGGCTAGATTGTCATTAATGGTGTCTGAAAACGAAGTTTAACATCTGTGCACGAGTTTGAGACTGTCATTATTAATACCGGGTATATCCACCTTGTGCCTGGATGACGGCCTGGACACGACGTCTCATGCTGGTCACCAACCGAATGATACGCCATTGTGGTATTCGTTGCCATTCAAGATGGAGTGCGTCTGTTAATTCCCGTAGGTTCTGCACAGGAGGATCCCTCCTTCTCACCATGTTTCCCAGAATGTCCCAGATATGCTCAATAGGGTTCATGTCAGGGCTCCTTGCTGGCCATGGTAGGGTTTCGATGGCATTCTGGCGGAGGTATTCATGCACAGCTCTAGCACGATGTGGTCGGGCGTTGTCATCCATGAATATAGGGTGGGTTCCAGGTGCATGATTTACAAAATGAGGGACCACAACTCTATCCAGTATGGAATCTTGATATCTTTGTCCATTTAGTGTTCCAGGTACAGTCAACAGATCCAGCTTACAATCAAATGAGATGCACCCCCATATCATAACGGAACCTCCACCAAATGGAACTTCTTCCATGATGTTACGTTGGTCGTACGCCGTGCGTCTGGACCTCCATACACGAGTTCGACCATCTGTGGCATGAAGCAGGAACCGACTTCCATCGGACCAGTGTACCCGTCTCCAGGATCTCATGTTCCAGTGTCTTCTTTCGTTGCACCACCTCAGACGCTCCTCTTTGTGGTGTGCAGTGAGGAGAGGACGTCTGACAGGTCTCCTAGCTTTCATGCCAGCAGCATACAGTCTCCTTTTGACGGTAGACATTGACACTCTATTGCACGTTTCCCATTGCTGGCTGAGCACTCTGCTGTTGGTGAATGGAGATCTCCTAACAAGGCGTACTAGGGCTCGATCATCACGGGCAGTAGTCTTCTTCGGTCTTCCAGATCTAGGCCTGTCCTTCACCTCGTTAGTTTGCCCATGTTTTGCAATCAAACGACTGATTACAGTATGGTTAATGTTCAGCTGTCTGCCAATCTCTCTGCATGACATACCAGTGGTATGCATGCCTATGATTTGCCATTTCACACGATCACTTAACCTTCGTCTTGCCATAGCGGTTCACAATCAAGAGCTAATTCTCTCTGTACAAATAAACCACGGTCATGAACACAAAATTCCTAATCTTGTCGCCTAAATCTGTATGTAATGTTCTACACCTCAAACTGGACTTTTACATAACTGAACACGTGTGCTGTTTCCCGCCACGCACGGATATCAAGCGGCGTGAAGTCATGCATGCATGTGCATTTCGTACTTGGAATTATGTCAGCTAACGCGGGGACAAAAGGTATGGCAGCCTAGTTGTACCATCATGTTTCTACGCTCTATTGTTTTTGCTGGTGCTTAACTTTTGCACAGGTGTATATATATATATATATAAAAAGCAGAAAATTTACTAAAACTCGTATACATTGTAAAACTGCAGCTATATACAATTTTAAGCGATTTTTAATGGTAATTTACCAAGCTCACTTGCAGTGATCTTTAACATAAATACAGAAATTCACTCATATAACAATATCTTAATCAACATCATCTGCAAACCGAGTGCTTGGCTTCTTAACAAGAAATTTAAGATCGTGCCCAACATCAGTCAAAGAACGTGCCTACCAATCGCTGGTCAGACCAAAAATTTAATAGGCTTCAACAGTCTTGGATCCACCAACACATGACCTGAATAAACAAATTGAAGCCGTACAAAGGAAGGCTGCAAGGTTTATACTAGGTTCACCCAGTGTATCTCTATCAGAGGTAGAGTGTCTCAGCAATGATGAACCGACTGGGATGGGAAAGTCTTGTACAACGGCGAATGAAGGCCAATGTCATCTTCATGTACAAGATCCTGCATGGGCAAGACGCTATACCAACAGAATACTATCCTAAGTTGGCCAGGTGTAGTTCGAATCGACCGGTCGGATACCGGCCATACCAGCTAAGCTGGGTACGCACCGCCCATCCTGGATTTGTTTCCTGAACACGCCCCTCTGAGTAGAGCTATAAGCGTATATAGGCCTATGGGAGAGATAGCGTGTCAAAAAACCGACTAAGTTCGTTAAAGCGCATGATACGCATGCGCGCGCCAGGACGTTGTTTATATGGAGCACGTAGTTACGACCTAGATAGGATTGCGCATTTAGTGTACCGATATGGTACCCTGTAATCCTTATTGATTGCCTGTTCCCGTTAAATCTGGCATAAATCAAGACCAGAATTCAATGGGCTTTCTAAATCTGTAAACCATTTCAAAATCGGTTGAGAAATGGCTGAGTTATCTAGGGATAACTCTTCATGATTATCTTCAAAATATTACCGTGACGTCATAACCACGTGGACGCAAAGCTTCTAGAATGTTCTAGAACGTTCGACTACGCTATTATTAGCTGCACGCTGATTGGCTCTTCCTCGAACGATGATTGGATGAAGCCTGCGCCTGTGACGACGCGAGGAGTATAAAAGGAGACGCGATCAAGTGATCGACAGCATCCTCGGCCAGGGGCCGAACACGTTGGATCTGTACCAGCTACTACAAGCGTGACGGACAATATGCGTCTTCCTTCGCTATGTGTCAGGTTTTTATCCCGTAGCATGCAGTTCTCCAACCCACCGCACTAAAACAATTTTGTAACTCCCCATTTACGGGAGTAATTTGGAACTTCTGATAATTGTTCACGAATACTAACAGCTACATTCGGAACACAAATTTGCGGTGAGGCCTTTACAGCCAGAATATGTGAGTCTACAGATGTAGAGATGGGATGTTCTTTGATGGATGACTCGCCGGATCTGCCGGCCACACCTAAAAGTGGTATTTCAATCGCCGCCGCACTAATATTGTGTCGGTTCTTTCGACTTTCGACCGCAGCAAGTAAACTCTGCCCGGTGCGTCTTCAGAGCTGGCTGACGTACCCAGCACCATGAAGCTTTGTTTTGTATCCTCGTTTGCCTCTGACAATCCCCGCTAGTGACGGGTTGTTTACACCTTCCATCCGTGCCATCGGTGTACGGAAACTTTCTTCACTACGTAGTACTATCGTATCTTTTACTGACTGCTCGTTAGACGTTCTATTAGACCTACAGCACTAAGCAATGCACTCCCGCCATGAGTGTTCTTGTGGAAGTCTTGTTTGCGGAAAACAACTTGCGGGAACCAACCCGCAGGAACTTTCCAGCTTCCGGAGAGCGCATCATTTCACGTCGACTACGGATTGACATATCAATTTCAGTAACACGGTAGCCTAACTTAGGAATGACTACCAAGTATTCAAGTAACTATACTTCACAGTTTAATTATTTCTCTATATAGGTTTTGTCAATTATATTGTATCCGCAATAACGGTCCCGATCACTAAAAGGAACCGTAACGGTCTTATGACCGCTAGTTATAATTTCTGTATTTGTTGATAGTTATTCTCATTTTCCTCAATGTGTTGCTAACCGCACTATAGTAGGTCGTTAACCTGTATTGTCATATATATCTTGATCACTTGACACTGTATTGATTGTTCTGGTTAGATTATGTATATATATGGCCAGTGGCCATCCGTTCATATTTTTTGTTTATTCATAGAAAATATAGGACTGCAGTGCACGTAGGAAACACTATACAGCAACACTTACATATGCAACACTTTCTCCCGCCACCAACAATTTTTCACCGAGGTCGCTGTCTGTGCTATAACTCTGTTTAGCCCGGCATGCTACCGACTAAACTTTTTCTATTCAGCTCAATAGGATAGGTTCAAAATGATTAGAGACACTTACATACTGTGTAATATACTCTTCTCTTCCGGTTCTGGGAAACTATTGGGGTTTCCGAGCGGTGATGGCCAGAGTGCGGTGTCACTTACATTTCCCGTGTATCTTCGGATACTTAGCAGTTAGCACTTTAAGCCAATGTAGGAAAGCACTGCAAAAACACATGTATTAATTATTATCTTATTTACTGACAATCCTCTCGCACAGCAGTGCAAAACTGGCAACTTGTATATAAACCTAATGACAGGTAAAACGGTTAGTTCCATAGGACCCGGTGACAGGCGAGATGCGCATCCCCACCGAATTCTGTTAAAATGTCTGGGCATGATATTTAGATCTGCCACGCCCTTGCGGGAAGGACATTTATGGTGGGAGTTCGTCTCTCTTACCACCACCATAACGATAGGAGAAATGGTCTAATAATGCTTTTGTGAAATGTAATCCATGTCTTGTAATGTTTTATATGGTTGCGGGGCAGGATGTCCGGATTTTTATCCAGTTCGGAGATCCTGATACGTAACATGTATGAGCGCTGTCTCTAGTATTGATGTCTTGGGGCATCTGTTCTCCACGACAGCCGTGTCTAATAGCTAGGTAGATATCAGCCAGTTGTGGCCTAAACTAATTCTCGTTCTAAAAACAACTAAAAGGAATTAAGCAAAGCAGAAGCCCCGCAGAAATAAAGCGGCAACTACTAATACAGCAAACCAAGATCTACATAAGACGGTGACAAGGGAATCCATCAGGAATCCCCCGTCCCGTCTTAACGTAAAACGGTGCGCATCCCTATAGTCATAATCTCACTAGGTATGGTTTTTTCTTTCTAAAGCATTTTTGATTGAAATATTAGGGTAGGCCCATTTTTACCTACCTTTCTTCTTCCGCTTTAAGCAGTGGCGACACCTTCCCAAGACGGAGGCCTGCGCGAGGCACTTGTCTCTCGCAAGGATTCAGCGACAACCGTCCATGCCAGGATAATACTCCTCACCCAAAATTTGCACTAGGAGTAGTGCCCGCGTGAGGTACATCAATTTTCGTCTGAGATAACCGTCTTCCTTTCAGGTATAATAACTTATATTAAGTTAACTAGTTAAGTCTCGTGTATGGGAGCCTCCCTTGCGGGGATACCTCTGCGGACCTACGAGTCTGTGTGGTACCTCCAGGAGCCCCATGTTTAAAACTTCATCTATCTGTCTCTATGTCTCGTATTTTCGCATGCTCTGATTGTAGTTTTATCTAGCATATTTTTAATTGTTTAGGTAAACTCATTGTATAGACTTATATTTTTAGGTCACCAAATCAGATCTTGTAAGTCCATAGATCACGAAATTGCTAGGGACAGGCATACTGGTGACACAAACTTGTGTGATGAGACCATTGTGTTTAACGTTCGCGATGATGGTCGCATGGCCCCATCGGAACGATTGAGTTCCACCGGCCTTAGGAGCCAGTTTTTTGTTTCCCGCAGGGCAGTCTCGTACAAGGTCCGTCACCCCCGAGACCAGATGCTAAAGCGTCATCACTCGTTGTGCACTTGTGGCGCGGTGAGTCGACATGATACACTGGAATGGCCCGACACTACCTGGTGAGCTACACTATGAATAAACCCACAAAGAATACATCAGGAGATTTAATGCTATGCAGTGAATGTGAAGAAAAGCAGTATAGATACTACACAAAGCAAACGAATCAGAAAAAGAAACTGCCAGCGAAAAAAACAGGCAATAGATCTGTGTCAGAAATTACACACAATACGGTAATACCTTCAAAAGGCGGTAATGCAACCAGCTTTTAGATTATAGTAGTCATTGTTGGCAGTGTGAATGTTGCTACATGTCGTTGTGTACCAGATGTTTACGCGTGTCAGATAGTTTCTATGAAGATATAAAGATAAGAACTGACATACATTGGTTTTGCAAGAGGTGTGCAGAAAGGGTACTACAAGCTGCCGAAAACTGATAGGAAAATTGAAGAAAGGTGCACAATGTATATGAAATCTGTCACTGATAGAATAGTCAACTTGGGGACAACTATAAGTAATAAACTGGGAAAAGTTGTAACGGAAAATCTCAGTAAATCAATTGAGGCAATGGACCTGTCCACTTTTAGCAATGCCCCGCCCATCTCAATCTAAGCTCCACCCACACCACATGCGTGTTGGGATCGATCAATCTCTGAACGCCTTGACTATCAATTTCCAGAAAACTATACATGTAAGCTGTTGAATACTTTAAAATTAATTCGACTGGGTGCTGTTACTGTCTACAGCATGTTTATTAAATAGCAAATATATACATTTTACAACTATGTTCGGAAGTTCGCTCATTCTCAAGCTAGGTATTAAATGCCTCAAGTAAGATGGAATAATGAACACAAAACGATCAAGACAAAATAAACACCCTGAAATTCTTTTATCCTCAGTAATTACACATGAGCCATTTGGAAATGAACTACCCAATTTTATACCTCATCATGATCGCCAAATAGCAGGCATCATAGAATCTTTGAGGATGACCTTACAGCTCTCATGCGAAATAAACAAAGGAATCAAAAGCAAGTGGTATTGACAGTATGCATCAAGTCATCTTAAAAGAGGTTTTAAGTCTGGCCGAGCTGCTTACTATCCTACTTCTCTGTATTACATCGTACGGACTAGCCTGATATAGCTATTACAAAATCAACAGAGAGGATTTCTTCTAGGCATCAATTACTGATACATGTGGATACAGTCAACAACTTTATAAACAACGATCATGCACTGAGGTTAGAAGAAATTGCTTCTTGAACCATGTTAAATGGAATAAATTAAGTGAAGATGTAGCATGCACACCAAATGTAGAAAAATTTACGAATCAGCCCGAGCTGACGCATCAATGATGCTTAGAAGGAATCAAGTAATCAATCAAAGTAATCATAGTGTGGCGCTGGCGGTATCCCGCAATTCCGTAGTTCGTGTTTCGCGGCTGCCGGGCTAGCTGATTCCCGCCGTTTCTACGGACGCCCGGCAGTCGTACCTTGGAACTTGAACCGTGCACATCTGCCGCTGGTTCCACTGGCCGATTCGAGCTAAGTTACTACAAATGGTGTCAGGAGTACTTTGGGCCCTAAATTAAAAATTGTTATTAGTTATTTCTAAATTCTATTCACGATTTTGCTGCTTAATTCTCGAGAAGGACGTGGGCTACTCGAGTATTACTCGAATGGCGCAAATTGTCCTCCATTTTGAACTTTGCACAACTGCGAAAATTACATCACATTTTTATCATGTCCTGGTAGGTAAGACTATGTTTTAAACATTTTAAATCAAATTAAGTTGATTTTAACTTCATTTTTAATTTCTGATCTATTTTCGTGGTATTTGCTTTGACATTTTCCAATTATTTGGCACTCGTCAGTCCTACAAGTTTTATATCTATCTTGAAATCTTCGTAGTTCGTGGTATATTTATATACCATTGCAGGCTTAGAGGCTATGTCTTGATTCTAACCCCTCCCATAGGTTTACTATGGGATTTCGGATTGCCACAAAATCTGGTTAAATCACTGCAATTTTAAATTATCTATGTTTTCAACGTCTACAACATTTTAATAAGTAAGGCTATAATGGGGTGGTTTTTTTCGCCATACGAAGAAAGCGGTAATATTAATAATTAAATAAAAGAAATAAATGCGAGTTACCACTTCATGAGGGGTGAGAATAGGGATATAGCCCCATTGCAATCTGTAACTGTTACTGTAACAATTCCGATCAGTCAAGAAATCCAGCAATTTTTCTGATCATGATGTCAGTTGAATGTTTTCAGTGTTCCCTATGTAGTGAGCGAATCTACACTTGTCTAATTTCATCAATTTCATGTGCTGAACATTCAAGAATTATTGTCAAGGCTATTTATTTATTATATTTATTACAACTACTGTGAACATGTACCACCGTGATATTACTTATTATTCTTGACCTTATTTTAAGATAATACTCCGCTCTCTTCATTTAAAAAATGGTGTCGGTGGTGGTGGATGGTGATGCTCATAGAATTAACCTTTGCCGATGACCAGGTTCTAGTATGGTGCGGTATACTAGGATTGGTAGGGCTGCTCTTTTTGTCTTGGCACAATAGATCTTGGGCATATATATGTTCTTATCGGGTGGGAAGAAATTGGGATAATCGTGGTTATGCTCATTAGGTGATGCCAAATAGCAATTCCTCACCAGATGATCTAGATGATGTTGTTAATTCACGGATCCATTTCTAGCTATATGCCTTGCCAATTCGTAGCTAAATTCTGCCCACTTTGTATGCACATTGGAATTGATTTTAACGCCTTAAAACATAATTTCCCAGACTAAATTTCAAGGTGACTATACAGGTGAGCTGTTGAATATTTTGAAACTAATTTGACTGCAGGTCATTGCTGCCTAATTCAGCAACAGCAGATGACCTGGATATTGACTCTGTTTTACCATCATCACTCCCCTAGGCGCATGAGGTGTCAGGTCCGAGGGGAATGCATTACACATCTAGGCGCATGAGGTGTCATGTCCGAGGAGATGACCATCGACCAATTCACAAGCATTTCAGCTTCACTCCCCTAGGCGCATGAGGTGTCAGGTCCGAGGGGAATGCATTACACATCTCCTTAGTGCATGAACATCATCATGACTTGTCATGTCAGAGATGACCAACTACAAAATCACACAAATCGGAGTCAATATCCAGTTATAATCCATCAGATTTTGCACATTCTACTTATTTTCCTGCAAATATTATCCTCATGTTCAGTATTATGAGATTGATGTAATTAAAACGATAATCTGAAATTAATGCTTCAAATTTTAAGATTCTGGATGACACTGAAGACATTCAACTTGTCTAGAAACCGCTATCAATCGTTAACATTATTTTCCGTTAATAATAATCATAGTTGTAGTTTCGGCTGTTTAATAGTAAATCTGAACAGTTATTAAACAATCTGCATCAGCAAAATCGTGATGTTCTATTCTTTGTAAGTTTTTGGGAAACTAAATTAGTTGGACACATAAGCACATAGTGGCTTTTTCCAGCAATAATACTCCTTGAGATACCAAAAAACCAACTGGGGTCCATCGCTGTATGACTCACAGAACGCGTTATTATAATTACGCGTTTTTCAAATGACGCGTGAATAATTGCGCGTAGTAATGCGTGGTTATATTTACGCATTTCTTGATTACACATTACAAATATGTGTTGTCAAATGATGTGTAAATTGTTACACATTAATCATACGCATTGTATTGTTAACTGTATTTATTGTCCGTCATGACGTGTGGTCATAATAATGCTCTCTGTTTATGTGTATATGGATTAAATCCATGTACACGCTTTTATAAGTATATGCATCATATGTTATGATGCAAACTCATTTATGTATAGGGAAATCCTGTGTAGGTTAGCTATTTAATGCCAGTTCTACATTTGTCAGCTCAGATATTTTATAGGGTAGCTCAAATATATTATATATAGTTTTATTAGGTCAGCACAGATATTTTATAGGATAGCCCAGGTATATTAATTCTACATAGGTCAGTTCAGATATTTTATATTAGGCCAACATATTATATACTGCCATACCTAGGTATTTCATTTATTAAACGTGTAGCAATTACATGTTAAAATGATGCAATGATGCATTATTACTCTATAATGCATAACTCATGCATTTTTATAATGTGCATTACTCTATAATGCAGAAGTCTTGCATATGACAGCATATTTATAATATGCATTTAGCAAAGACTGCATAAATCATACAGATGCATTTCTTACGCTTATCATTTCCTAATGCGTGAAGTAATTGGCGCGTTAGTCATAGCGCAAATTCATATGTTTCTTTCTTCTGCTGTATTATCCATTCCGTTTAGCTTCATTCAGATATCTGTATTGTGATAGGGATAGCGGTTTTCCGGATTTCCTAAATTTGTGGATTCAGATCCGTTTCAATTATATAAGAGGTATATCATAAAGGTTAAGGTTAAAAATATTCACTAAATTAAAAATTTTTTGCAATATTCATAGGTTTTCCTCGAATCTCACATAAGTTAATTTCAAATAACACTCCAACTAAATTCACGTGAGATTGTTTTTATTACTTCTTTATCAATTCGGCAATTCCGTCAATTCTGTCAGTTTTCTGCTGTGGTGGAAAACCACTGTCCTTAATTTTAGTTAGGATGCTATGCTATTTTAGAATCTGTAACGATGGCCCTCGTCTGGCAGCTGTTGATCTATCCATCTGTTTTATTATTAACAGCTCATTCTTTCTGGATGGATCAACACCTATGGAAATTAATTTTTTTTAATTGGTAAATTCAACTTCTACATTTAGCAGTTGAGCGTCAATGCCTGTGTGTTTTTATGGTATGTAAATTTTTAAAGATTAGATTTTTAGATAAGATTTTAAATTAAATAACCATGTTTTTATAAACGGGGGAGAGTGTGGTGCTGGCGGTATCCCGCAATTCCGTAGTTCGTGTTTCGCGGCTGCCAGGCTAGCTGATTCCCGCCGTTTCTACGGACGCCCGGCAGTCGTACCTTGGAACTTGAACCGTGCACATCTGCCGCTGGTTCCACTGGCCGATTCGAGACCTCTGTTGGGTGAGTAACCTTTTATACGTAGCTAAGTTACTACAATAGTACACGCTCTGGTCATCTATCATTAGGGGGCAAGGCTATCTATAACCCCCCTGGATCAGTGTCTATCTCTCAAGATTCAATATTATTCATTTGCTTCTTGGATATCAATATACACACTTACAATACAGGTTGTCCGTCGAAGGCATTGCCTATAGTGGTGGCGGACACACTGGCCAACTTCTACGAAGATCCTGCTATTCCTTAAAGTTACCCACACTGTGACACTAATCATATTAATAAGTTGGGCGCAGACCTCAAATTAATACAGGAATTATATCATTCCAATGAAGAGAAGTGTCTAGCTATTACTGACGTTGTTAGGTCATTAATACGTAATTTCCATAGAGGCACGTTCACTAACGAATGTGATCTAAGTGCTGACCACATATTCTATGCAATGGATAACATTGCTTCCTGTTCTCATTATGACTTCTAAACATATACCTGAGTTGTTCAAGACAGGCATTATTACACCAGTTCTTAAGAATGGCAAAGACTCAACAACTCCCAGTAACCTTGAACCTTGAACTGAAAATTGCCACTGTCAGAGGCACCCTAGGAGCACCAGGTAGATAATCATCACCTAAAGTTAAATCCTCCCGCGAAAATGAAATAGATCCTTCTGGTCCGTGAATGAATAATCTAGGAAAAACAGTGTGGAATGCCATTCGGTTATGTAACACACTGCCAGATATGCAAAGCGTGGTGAAATCTGTTGACCATGTAGACAAATGATTGTGGGAACACTGCGGAAATGAGTAGGTGCTCATCTCGGAAGCGATGCTGGGTCCCCATTTAACAGCTTCAGTTGGTCTCTATACAGGTAGTAAATCAGATCCTGTGAGATACTTTCAATTTGCAGCAAAGCAGCTTCATGGAGCAATTAGTTTGAACCTACATTTTATATTTCTCTTCTCAGTGGACGTATTACTATATTCCCAATGTACTATATTAAAAACCCTGTATAACAACAAAAATCCTAAATAGAGGCTAAAACGCATTTAATAATGAAGATTGTTTACATAGGATATTCTAGAGCAATATGGTACTAAAATATATGTTGTGCCATCCTGTTTTCTGTGTATACGCCTATACGGACACTAATATTATATTATTGATGTTTATTTTAATTACCACCCTGTATATTGCAATGTCTTGTTTTGTGTGTAGGGGGTTCATCGATTTATAGGCCCTACATTTGATGGACTGCATAATCGTGATGCACAGGTACCTGCCATGGCATAGATCTCTGTGTGCTGTATGTGGCTGCTGCGCTTGGACTGTCAAATGAACAGGGGACAGATGTATAGCGCTTAGAGCATGCAATCGCATGGTGTTCAGCACAATAGAAATGTACTATCTATCTATCTATTTATCTATCCATCCATCCATCCATCCATCCATCCATCTATCTATATATCTATCAGTATTAAATAATTTTGAATCTGAATCTTGAATCTCAGAGTTTCAGTCCAGAGTGTCTGCAATCCATTATTGGTTGCAGCAGGATATCATCATCATTACATGTAATTTATGTTTCACTGCTCCCTAGGACCGCTAGAATGTCATTCATGAGAACATATGCATTCCTCGACTCACACACTTTCTACTATACAAAGTTTTAGTTCGCAGCTAGAGCTTCACACTGAAGACTAAAGTGTTTCCTGGTCTCGGGTTCCCTATTGCATAGGTTGCATATTGAGTATGTGGTGTTTGTTCTGTCGAACCGGGCTCTGTTAGACTGTCGGCTGAGCATTCTACAGAGGACTTTGGCTTTCACTCTGGCATTAAGTGTCTGACGCATAGTCGCGATGGAATGAGACCAGACCACTGCAGGTCTCATGAAATGCAATGACTCAGAAGACATGAAGTGAATTGAAGAGAAACTTTTGCTTTCCACGGCATACTTGTTATGCCACGGGTTAATGACAGCTGACTGTACCATTGAATTCCACTTAGCCTAGTCAGTAACACTTTAGAGTAGCTCGTGAGCTGCAGACAGACTGTAAACTTGACGCATCTTCTCCACATGGATGAATCAGCTAAATGAAGATGTATTCATTGTAGATGGCTGATGCATGGCGAGCTTAAATTAGGTGGAACTCTGATCAGAAATGACATTTTGACACAGACAAAGAGTCCCGCTGTTCACCCCTGTGCAAAGTCTTAGAAGTCCTGTAGCAGCACTTTTATGAATGGGGAAAGTCCGGACGGATCCTCGTGAGAAAGCGAGCACAGAAGCGGGACCAAATTTTTTTGAGTGGTAGGTAGTTCTGCCATGAACTCTTTCAGACAGCGGCATATCTTTGAACTCAGTCAGCAGCAGGTGCCGAAAGTGGAGTCTCGAAGTTTTTCTGCCAGAGGCGTGGTTTCTTGTTCAGCGGTCATGGATGGAAGCGTAGTGGCACTGAGTGGGTTGGGCCGCAGTCATAGCAGGTTCAGTCCCTCCTCTTTATCAGGGGAAAGGTGCCGCGTTTCCGTACAAGTCTCTTTGAAAAACACAAGGAGTGGAGGAAAGTCTTTTCAGCAAGGCGGAACTATTTGTTTTTTAGATTGTTAGTTTGGCCGATGTTTCTAGCGACAATTCAAAAATTGGTCCAAGTGGAGACTAGGTAAATATCGCCCATACCGACCAGTCAAGTGTGAAAAGTTCCGTGGTGAAGTTCACAAGCAAAACCAAGCGGGGCGAGAACAGTGAAAAGGACCATTGACTGGGGTAATTATTGAGCCTCTCACTGCTCAGAACTTGACGTGGATGAGTTTCAGTGCAGAGCCGGCTGCCTTTACACTGGTAAGCTCTGCATCTCATTATCTTCTGGCGAATGGCTATCACCTTAGGTTTTCTCTTGATGAATCAGGTGTCGCCTATGTGGGCGAGGAGACCTTCACAGCATCCGAGCAGGGGTGCAAGCGATCAATGGGGTGGACAAGTTGATTGTTACTTTATTCATGGTATATTAAATGCTTATCTCATGGCTGCGTTCTTCTTGAATAACTTCCAGTTGGTTGTTTCCGGAAACCGGGATTTTCAGGCTTTCTAGTGGTAACAAACACTCTGAGGGACGTTGTGATCATAGGCCATATTTCCCTGGAAGAAATCGTGCAAAGATAATATGCACATTCTAAAACGTGTCTACCCAGTCAACGGCATCATGCATACATGGCTATGTAGTGACATAATAGCAAACGGGTGTACTGCAAGTGGCCTGAAGCATTAGCAGAGGAATTAAATCAGATATTAGACACTATTACCTGCGTCTGTGCGTCATGGTATTGCCATTTAACAGGGGGTAGCCAAGGCATAGACCGAGGTAACAGTTTACTGGTTTCGGGTTGCCTATTCTGTCCCGTTAACTGATCATGGATGCTTATAATGCCTTTGACATTGTCTGTCACAAGAGTATGCTTAGTTCAGCGTTTCATGAAGGACTTCAAGAGGGATTATGGAACCCCTTCAACAGTATGTACTCTGGAATAACCCCAATCATCAAGTGGCAACGTGATATCCCCAGACCAATCAGAGAGGAGCAAGGAGAATTTACATGCCCAGACCTGTTTAAGCAGTGAAGTAACCCCCAGCTAAGTAAACTAACAGCTCATCCAGAAACACTCCATATCGGTTCTATCTCAGCTGCGGCAGTCATGTGTGCGGATGACATAGCTATTGTTTCCAGTAATCAACACCTCATGTAGCAAATGGATAATATATCCGAGATCGATGCTGCTAATCACGGATACATCTTTAGTACCTAAAGGACCATAGCAGTGGTACATAAAACAGTACCCAGACAGCTCCTCCCAGAGATTAGATTCCATTTAAATGGCACTCAACTTGACCAATCAACAGGAGAAACTCATCTGGAGACTCACAGACCAAGCAATACGAAAAACAAACCACAATTGCAGCACGAATTGATGAAGCTCGGCCTGCATCCTATTCATTAACGGGAGCTGAATTGTGTGGACTCAACGGCAGTAATCCCAAGACGTCAATTAATGGTCTTGAGGTGGTCATACTATCAAAGACACACATTCAATCACAGGAGTACTATAGAGGCTGTTTGAAACGATGCATCACCTCCAGCCTCCACTGCTAATGCAGCTAACCTATCTGCTACTCGTATTCATACTCATTGAAGGACAATTCAATTTGAGGATGCTGATCTTGCTCATAAACATGCCTTGGCATCAGGACACTATTGAGGCTCAGGTTACAAGAAGGCAACTTGCGCTCAAAGGATTACAGTTCACAGCTGGGTGGTTGTTACAACGCAACAACTAAATCAGTATCATGTTCCTTCTGTTTACACACTCTTGCAAACACTCCAGCCAAAGTTTGCATGGAATAGACTGCTACGTCTACGAGTGGACGACTATGGCGAGAAGTTCTGTTGGAAGATGCCTCATCAAATGTTACACTTGCCTACAGTAATTTAGAGTGGTGCTCTATTGGAAGATGCCACCAAGTTTGGGAATTAGGAAACACAGGAACTCTAAACAGTAATAAAAGGAACTGGTACGGTCAATCTACTTACCCGGGATTACAATGTTTGGCAGCTCCACATGCAATCGTAAGCAGCACACAACATGCCACTTTGCGAGAGTGCAGAGAAAACAACAGCACATACTTGCAAGAAATGACTTGCCGTGGTAATAGTGTTATCGGCTGGTAAACATTTACGAGACATATGCCATTTGCTTGTCATTGCCTCAGGAAATTGTGTTGGTATTATATTATTAGTATTTATATATCTAGGTTATTTTTTTAAGTATCCAGGCAACTGTTGGTGCCTCGGTAATTGCGGCTGGCAGTGAAATCAACCGTGGTACAACTCCGTTAGAGAGAATGTAATTGTGAACATCTTTAGTGCTGTAATTCATGTTGAGCTTGAACTTATGTCCTCTAGTGTGTGTATTAGTGGACATGTCGAAGAAGCTGTATTTATTAATATTGTATATATCAGGAAGGGGTTTGTATGTTTCGATTAAGTATCCTCAGAATCTTCTGTATTTCTATGACATTAGATTTAAGGTTTTGAGTCTTTCTGTGTAGCTGTAGTCTCTGATCTGTCCTTTGGATGTGTTTCGTGTGCATGCGTGCGTGCGTACGTACGTACGTGCGTGCGTACGTGCGTGCGTGCGTGTGTGCATGCGTGCGTGTGGGTGTGGGGGCGGGTCGTTAATAAGATGAGCTTGTGTCGAATGGTATCTGTGGTTCTGCCAATTAGTCTCCACAATCAACATGTTGCTTATTATGCGACTTGTTCGTTGCAAAGATAAAAGTAATTATTTCTTTATTTTGTGGTTTTCCTAATATGCCTACAGTGCTAGTTGACTTGTGGTATGAGAGATTGGACAATAACTGTTCTTAAGGCATTCCTGTCCCCGACAGTACACAAGAACAACTCTGTACAATAATCGATTTTGCTGGATAGAAGATGTATTTAACCATGGTGGATATTCTTTTAGTAACAGTGCGGTGGTTGGCTCCATTAAATTCAAATAAACTTTCTCATCATCTGATCCATGGATTGGTAAGTTTTCGAATTGGGTTGTAATAATGTCTGGTCAGGTGTTGAATCACTATCAAATACAGAATAGAATTGGTTAACAAATACATTCGGTTGTTCCATTCCGTCTGAGAGGATGGTATCGTTTGATTTTAGTGGTGTAGTTCCAATTGTCTTTTTTATTTTATATATTGCCTGGATGTGTTACTGCTGTTTTTAGAAAAAAACTTTCTGGGTGGTAATAGTGATAAGAAATGGGACCGAATTTGATATTCTAAAAAACTAATATTTTGACAAATATTTCCTGAAATCCGTTTGACCATTTTGCTCTGTTCATTGCAATCGCTGTGATGCGTCTTTTGACCAATGTGACACAACAAATAATGACAAACAAGACATTGTTATTTCGGACCTGAAATTACCTTCAATCCAACTTAAAATTTCTATGTCTATCATGGAAATTTAAAACTGTAATGAGGTTACTGTATTTTCGGTAAACAATCTACAGAATACAAAATGCAAACAGCTACCATTATGTGAAATTAAGACGACATAAAGTTTATGTTATTATTGTATCGTTGTGCCCCGGGTTTTGGGTATATTATAATAAATATATCAAGAAGAACGACGTTAAATGTGTTCTAACAAACTGGTTCCATTTTATGTCAAGAATGACGTCATACGACAACAACCACACACACACACACCCAAGTTTGTGTTTTCGTAAAAGCATCGTATAACTATGATATAATATTACATCTCCCTTCTGTTAGTATGAACACAATATAATAATGTTTTAAACGAAAGTTTTTCAATCAGGTAAAATATAATGTTCGAATGATAGTTTTTGTTCACGGTATGTGGCAAGTTCTGATGAATGAAGTACTGTACGGAGAATCTGGCGCATATTGACCTGCAGTCTCTGTAAACCATTCGATGTAGCCGATTGTATTGATTATAATGATCATGAACAAATCGCTGATTTTGTTAGTTCCTTTGAATGATTTGTATATGTAAGTTGTTTGATGACAAGCACATTGATTCAATTACCTTTGGCTTCACAGTACGGCCAAAACGTGTTACATAATGATCTGACTGACCGACGTTATTGGAGTTACTTGATTTTGGACTTGCTGACACAGGCTTTTCCTTAAAGTTAACATTAGGTGGTTTACTGACACAGGGGTTTGAAGCGGTGTTATCATTATCATTTGTGGATGGCTCAAAATTGTCTTGGATAAGAGGATTACAGCTATTTGGAATTACTTCTTTAGACTTAATGAGGTGTCTCATATTACGTCTGTAGTTACAACCATCGTGTGTTTGAACTGAAGAAGACCTTTCATTGTGCTTTTGAGCTACAACTGCTGGTTTCCATGTGTTGTTTGGTTGACTGATTCTAACTGTGTCTCCTACATCAAGTGTGTTTAATGGCTTTGCGCCTTTGTCATAGTAAGTCTTTTCTCGTTGTCTAATAGCTCTGATCTTATCACGGACGTAGTTTATGTCAGGTATCTTAGGCATTAACTGACTATGGGTAATAGGCAAAGCAGAACGTAGCTTTCTACCCATAAGCAATTGTGATGGCGAATACCCTATGTCTAGAGGTGTTGTACAATATTCAAGGATACAAATATACGGGTCTTTACCATCTGATTTTGTTTTTGTGAGAATTCTTTTGATGATTTGGACAGTTTTCTCAGCCAACCCATTATACTGTGGGTAATGGGGACTTGAGGTCACATGTTTAAAATCCCAGTCATCTGCAAAATTTTGCAAATTCCTGCGATGAGTACTGTGGACCATTGTCTGAAATGGCTTTTTTACAGATACCATGTCTTGAAAAGACACTTTTCATTTTAGCATTGATTGTGCTGCTTTTAGTATTTGACAGTTGTTCAACTTCAAAATACAAACTATAATAGTCTACGATTACAATAAAATCTTTATTGTCCCATGTAAATAAATCAGTTGCAACAATTTGCCATGGATATTCAGGAATATCATAGGGCATTAAAGGTTCTTTGGTATTTGCATTACATTGTTCTAAACATATTGGACATTGCAATACCATTTCTGTGATGTCATTGGACATATGTGGCCAAAACATTACACCACGGGCTCGTTTCAAGCATTTTTGGACACCCATGTGACCTGAGTGTATGAGCGTACACTCAGGTCACATGGGTGTCCAAAAATGCTAAGATTTTAATTTCTAAGAGTTTTTGTTGTTGATCTTTTGGTATCACAATTTTGTGTCCTTTCATGATCAGACCATCAACAACTGACAGTTGATCACGGTAGTTCCAATAGTCTAAGACTAGAAGCGGGCAGTGTTTTCTGTTTTCTGGCCAACCATCTTGAATAGTGCGTTTAAGCATGTCTAGTTGCAAGTCTACATTGGTCATAGTTTTAATTTCCTGCAGCTTGCGATCACTTATTGGAAGTGCTGACATTACTGTGTGGACATGTACATCCATACCATCGGACATACCAGGGTATGTGTCCGGCAGAAACTTGCGTGACAATGTGTCAGCGACAGGAATGCTCTTTCCTGGAACATAAATGACTTCAAGGTCATAACGTTGTAATTGCAACAGCATGTGGTGCAATCTCGGCGGTGCTGCATGAAGTCGCTTTTTCACGATGGAGACTAATGGTTTGTGGTCTGTCTCAACTTTAACATGGCGGCCATGCATGTACGGATGGAAGCGTTTGCAACCAAACAGCATAGCGTACATTTCCTTCTCAATTTGTGCGTAATTTACTTCTGTTGGTGTTAGTGATTTGGAGGCGTATGCACAAGGTTTGCCTTCCTGAAGGAGTGTAGCTCCCAAGCCAAACTTTGATGCATCAACCTGCAAAGTCAACTCCCTGTTCGGGTCATAATAAGCTAAGACAGGACCTGGAGTTTGGGTAATCACATCTTTGACCTTTTGGGGTGCCTCAGACTGGGGTTCATCCCATGAGAATTCCACACCTTTGACCAAGAGCTTACGCATTGGGCTTGTGATCTCTGACAAATTTGGCGCAAATGTAGACAAGTAGTTTATCATGCCTAACATAGTTTCCAGTCCTGTTCGATTTTGTGGGTGTTTCCATATCTCTGACAGCAGTCACTTTAGAAGGATCTGGCCTGATACCATCGGCTGTAATGATGTGACCAAAGTATTGTACTTCTGTAACACCAATATGCATCTTGTCCTCGTTTAGCTTTATGCCGGTATTATGTGACCGGGTTAGCAATTGTTGTCGTGCTCTTCACATGTACTTCCATACACTAAGATGTCATCCACAATGGTGATAACGCCATCTAGACCTTCAAAACAGATATCCATCTTCTGTTGAAAATCATCCTGTGAGGAGTTTAACCCAAAGGGCAACCGAAGGTACCTATACCTACCAAATGAGCTATTAAATGTTGCCAGGAGTGACGACTCTTCTGACAGCTTGATGGCCCAGTACCTTAATATTGCATCAAGCTTAGTGAAATATTTAGCACCTGACAGTTGAGGCAGAACATCATCTAGAGTTTTCATTGGATAATGTGGACGTAAAATTGCTTTATTTAGGTCCCGGGGATCAAGGCATATTCTTATTTTACCAGTTTGGGGCTTTTCCACCACTACAAGTGAATTTACCCATTTTGTTGGTTCTGTGACCTTTGCAATTATGTTCTGTTACTCCATACAGTCTAATTCTAAACGCAGTTTATCACGAAGAGCGAGTGGAACTCTTCTTGGTGGGTGAATAACAGGGCATACCTTTGGATCGACCTTAATGGTGCATTCACCAGGGAATGTACCAACACCTTTAAATAGATTTGTGTGATCTTTTAGTATGGTCTCTTTCGTCATGATTGATTCATTACTGTTATTCGGTTTTATGTGTGTGACATTTTGTTTCATGTTTGTTTGATCTTGTATGGAGTAAATAAGTTTTATCAGGCCAAATTCGATACATGAATTTAGACCTAGAATGGGCGGAGATACAGTGTCAACAATATAAAACTCGATATCTTGGCTATGATCTGCATATATACATGTAAGTGTACAACACCCAGAGGTTTTTAGTGTATTGCCATTGTATGCTGAGAGTGTATGGACGGACTTAGTAAGATTGGTAGCAACACCTAGTTTACTAAAAATATGGTTGGGCAAAATATTAACTTGAGACCCAGTATCCAATTTAAATTTGACTAGGATAGGGCTTACTTTTACTTCAGCAAAAGCCTGGTCATTTTAAATATTGGATTCAATGCTATCAATATAGAAATCTGAGTCAGAATCTGTCACACCATTATTAGCATTTTTTGTCTATGTGCTAACCTCATTAATACTTTTAATTGAGCGACACATTTTTGAAAAATGGTTCCACTTTTTACATACATTTCACTGCTTGCCTTGAGCAGGGCAGTTGCCATTTTTACTATGGTCATAGCCACATTTAGCACACTGTTTTTGCTTTTGGTGTGGTCCCTGTTGATTTTTGTTCGTTGAAAAGTTTGTTCTGTATTTTGACTGATTGGTCCCTCCATTACTGCTACTCCTAGCCTTTGACGAATCATGTCCTGTGCGATGGCGTTGTTTTCCAGACACTGAGTGAACAACTGACTCATTTGGCGTCATGGTTCGCAATTGTTCTTGGGCATATTCGAAGTTCTGACAAATTCGTATCGCTTTTGTCAATGTGAGGCTCTCGCCCTCGTTTATGAGTTTTTCACGGATTCGTGGCGACGATATCCCAAACACAATTCTGTTCCGAATCATCTCGTCAGGGACACCATATGCACAGTCTACAACAAGCAGTTTTAGTTTGATAACGATCGAACTGTTCAATTCTTGACGTTCCTTGTAATTCGTTATTAAATTTATAACGTGCGAAAACGGGGTTCAATTTCGGCTGTACATAAAGCTTGAATCTGTTATAATACGTAGATAGTTTATTTCTATCTCGGTCGACAATATCAGTCCATGTGTTATAAATATCACGGCCTTTTTCACCGACCCAGAGAAGCAAATAGGTGAATTTAACATCGTCACCCTTGTCTTTCATCGGTCCTTGGAAAATCAGGTCAACGTGCTGTTGAAATTCTTCCAGGCTTCTGGTAAATTCGATGATTCCCAGTCGATTGTCGGCGGTGGAATACCAGTCAAATCCATATTTCGTTTTTAATCCTGGCACCATGTATCGTTGTGCCCCAGGTTTTGGGTATATTATAATAAATATATCAAGAAGAACGACGTTAAATGTTTTCTAACAAACTGGTTCCATTTTATGTCAAGAATGACGTTTGACGTTTATACGACAACAACCACACATACACACCCAAGTTTGTGTTTTCGTAAAAGCATCGTACAACTATGATATAATATTACAATTATTACAGCGCCTGTTACAAAATTTAAATCAACAACATGTTGTGTTACAATTTCGCAGTTTTCATCGCGTGGAAACATTTGCAGTGTGGCGGGGAATGTGGGATTAATACGAGTTATCTAACAAATGAGATATTTCTTGAGCATTATCTAATGAACATCTTCCGTTGAGTATTGCATGTGTGTTTATATCGCAAAATACGGGCTTAAAGCTCTGTTTATATGACAAAGTTGTATTTCATTAATTCCAATAAAAGGGTTTTTCCACTTTCACAAATCCTTTTAATATGATGGATACGAAAACACACGTTCATGTTATAATAAACACAAGGGGAATTAATTCTTTCTCAGATTTTCTCCTTCATCATACAGCAGACCATCTAACCCATCTTGTGTCATCTTAACCCTTTAATGCTCATGTTGGTCAAAACGGCCTCTTCAGTGGAATTGAGGAATGCATATTCGCAATCAATGAGTCTTAAAAAATTACAACTGGAATGAGAGCCAGTCATTCCAATGGTAACTTAAAGAAAAATAGTCTTTCAACTGCAAATGAACACGTGCTAAGCAAATACTTGAGTTTTCTTTACCATTAGCCCTCTACAATTGTGCTGGTCAAGCCGGTCAAAACTGTCATCTGCAGTGGTGTTGAGGAACGTCCATTTTCTGGATAACAGAAAGCTATTTTCGTAAATTTCAGTGGTATGTCTTCTTGCCTTAAGAATTATAATATTCCTGATGTCTTGACTATAATGGGTTAATTTATATGAGTGACATTTTGATCGCTTTTAGACAAGAGAGGTTAATATATAATTAATATATTGAGTCATAGTGCATGACTGGCATCCAAATACTTCATCTTCAGCATGCATTTGCATACTCACATAATGGCTGGTACATCTGTTGATCATATCAATCTTCATTTGAGATTATGCTTTCTGGTGTATTCAAAGCACCCGTGTTTAACGCTTTAACACTCATATCAGTCAAAGGCAGCCTTTGCAGTGGTCTTGAGAAATGTCCATTTGCAGACCAAGAGAAGACAATTTTTGAAAATTTACCACTGGAACGACTGTCTTATTTTGGTTTTCATGAATAAATTTGAGGGCGGGTTAACAAAGCCTTCTAGCCCTATGTTCGACCATATTTTGAACCTTGCACTACCTCTTACTAATCATAAGATGTTGTCGATGAGGTTTTAAAAACATTACTAATTACTAATCATAAGATTTTCCTGTGATCTGTTATTAGTTAAATTTGTTTCCTGTACAAATAATGTCTGCATAGCATCTTCAAATATACGACAGCAGAAAATCCATTCATAGTACTTAGTGGGTTAATTGCATTTTGCTGCACATATTACATTCTCAAGGGGTAGTTTTTCGTATGTAGACCTCTAGTTGTGGGCCGTTTAGCCACTATATATGTGCTGTTATTGTAGTCCAATGGGAAGTGATGAACCAACTATATACATTTGAACTCGTTTTTGCATATCAGGAAATCAAAAAATGTTCCTTAACGTTTTAAAAACAGAACAAACATTTGTAATTTGTATACAATTAAATGTATTCCATGTGATACAGTTTGAATTGAAGATAATGTTAGGAAATACATATATATATTCGAGATCAAAGTTGTAAGTCTTATGATAGTAGTAACGGTACCATGAAGAAGAAGAAGTAGTAGTGGTGGTGGTGGCATCAATGGCAGCAACTGCTGCAACAGTTGTTGTTTTGGTTTTTTTGTTCAACAACAGTTGCTTTTGTTGTCATTGTCGTCGTCGTCGTCGTAAAGTATTCTAGGCAATTTGAGTATCAATTTCTCATAAAACATCAGGCGAGATAACTATGATATTGATCTATCAATATTCTATATAATTTGGAATATAATTTACAGTTATGAAAGAAAAGATGACAGTATGTATGATTAATATATTCTGTGGCTTGTAGTAGTAGAAACATCCTACAGATGCAATCAGTTCTTCTTCGCTTTTGCCCACTGTGTCTTGTCCTCAGCCGAAATCCGTAGCTTCCTCAGGTACATTCTTGATTTGACTGTACAGAGTCCTGCTTTGCTGAGGTCACCTCGTAGAACACTTAACAGATTTATGCAATGCCGTCATCCCGGCTTTGTATTTGCTGGCTCCAAGTAGGGCGAATTCCAACGCTCTCTCTCTCTGTTGGTGTGTTTACTGGGCGATGTTTACAGATGACAGTAGCTATCTTATTATTATCTCAGCTATGGTCGATCATAATGAAATGATAGCATAACGATCGTAAAGTATTTTTCAGGATTTAACCAAACCCGTTAAACAAAATGTCAATTAAATAACAAAGACATGCAATTCGTACAACGTGTCATGTCGCAATATTAAGCATTTAAGACGGACGAAATCGAGCCATTTATGCCGTAATTGATTTTGACGCCATCAAACACGTTATGTATGAGATTATGATATCTTATCCTGGATGGATACACTGGAAAGGTCCATTATCAAGGTATGTTAGCAACTTAAACTGTTTGAAACGTTCATTTTCACAATGATGTTGCATCTAGCTTACATCAAGACCATAGTAGAATACATTTGTATAGTACGACATCTATGGGAATATTGAACATGTTTAGCATATATTCTTTGTTTCGTATGTAATGGCATCTGATAATGATTCCACTTCAACCCTATATAATAATAATAATAATAATAATAATAATAATAATAATAATAATAATAGTAATAATAATTTCTACATGTCTTTCATATATCTGAGCAGAAAGCATACAATTTGCCATGCGATCCCAAAACGTCCAAATGTCGCTCTTACAATTTTGTTAAATCAAACAATTGTTTTTTCCACGAGCCTAAAAATATACAAAATTACGAATCCTTTGTCATAATTTAAATAAACTAGATGCCCCTTATCTCTCCACCCCCCCCCCCCCCGCCCCCCCCCCCCCCGCCGCATAACGCACATCATGTGTGGCAGTGTCGTAAAATAAGGATTTCTTAGAATAGTAGACCCCTCCCCCCTAAAGCTAAAGGCGATACATCACATAGAAATAAACTAAGTCCAACACATGTAAAAGTGTGGCTTGAATTTGAATTTAAAAGCATGGGGGAAAAAGTTTGAAATTGTCTGAATTCTGCTGCAAACCGAATGCAGTGACCATGTAGAACAAATCTGTAGTTTCATTGGGATAGGATAAGCCCTGGGTAAATTAAAAGACCACATAAAAACGTTAACATTCTTTTAATTCTTGGCTTATGCAGGATACAAATCACGCAAAAATAATCTAAGTCAAAACCCAGTAAATATATGGGAAAGATTACAAGATCATATTTATTAACATGACTGAATGCACTGTTGGTGTAAAATGAAACTGCAAAGTTTTAATGGGATCGAATAAGTCCTTGATTGATTAAATGTCAACTGAAAGACATTAATTCTTCTAATTCTTGGATTAAGGATGGTATTTATCACACACAAATATTATAAGTCCAAACCCCATAAACGTATAAAAAAGTGTTATTGACATCGGGTAAGCCCTTGGTGAATTAAATGCCACTTGAAAAACTTTAACATTTGCCTAATTCTTGGTGCAAAATAAGCTACGTCTAACCCAAGGAAAAATATAGACACAATATGAAAACACTTGAATTATGATGGAAAGTAGATGAAACGAGGCGTTAGGCGTATCACGTGAGATTAAAACTGTAAAGTTTTATTAAGATCGGATAAGTCTCTGCTGAATTAAATGTCCATCGTAAAGCTTTAACATTGACCTAATTCGTGGCGGCTGCCAGACGCCAAACATCATTTGGATCGGTATGTCGAGATCCTTCGCTTTGCTATGGGCTCGACAATATAATCTAAAAATACACAGATGAGACTGTTACCAAAGACCAGTGGGGTGCTCATGTTTCATTGTCATGGGGAGCAAGGACTACTAAAAAGGTGTCATGAAATCCAGATGCTCTCAGATGACCTCTTGTACATTCTAAAAGGTAAATATGGACCATCAGTTGGTTGTTAATGTGGTAAAATGATTATATTTTACACATGATATAGACGCCACTCTTGGGAGGATAGGCTCAGCCCCCACCCACCCCCATTCTCTGTCCCCCACCCGCACCCCCTATGGTACTAGGAATGATTCATTTGCGACAGATTAGGCGCAGTGGCGCTTATTAACTTGATGCATGTAAAAACATAAGAATTTGAATATCAAGTCAATAGGATCGATGCAGTATATAATAATATAATGCTACATGTCCACTAAATTCAATCATCATGCCAGGTCATTATATTGACTACAGTCTGATCACTATTTTGAATGGGATAATTAATATCATCATCTAGAATGCACACGCGCACACACACGCACGCACATACGCACGCACGTACGCACACACGCACATACACATACAGATGCACTAACTCACACATATGTACCACTATAATAAATGCCCATACATACCCATTGATATTATGGTCTACAATACGTATGGGTGCTGGAAAAATGTGAATGGAATGTGCAATACTCTCCATGGAGCTTCCTATCACAGCAGGAAATGACGTACAACTTTTTAGAACATCATCAGTGGCATAAGTTAGTTCCTGGTTGGTTGCGTTAGGTTTACATATAAGCATACCAACACTGCAGAGTGAAGAAGCCATTAGAAAACCAGCTGGGAAACAAAATATAAAAATAGAGACGTTAGGCATAGCATGTGAGTACTTGATAATAGAGTGAACAATTTGTATCTATGCCAACCCCATTTCCAGCTCAGCTCCACCAACCTTGTAGTGTGTTGGACCCAACCATTTATATACTTTGAACCCTGGATTACCAGAATCTCAATTTCAAGTTAATTATAGAGCTAATCAGTTGAATATTTTGCTAGCAGCAGCACATCCCAGTCAAATTAGTTTCAAAATATTCAACAGAATGTATATTGAATTATAAATACACCAACGAGATACAATTCGTATACTTTCGTGATTGCCATGTCGACCGTCACAGACTTACGACATTTTGATTGTGACGTAAACTAACAAGTGACGTATTTGATTTTGATGTCATATATATGAGTGGCAGATCAGATCCATCCATATATTACGTACATACACGTCCCTCCAGCTGCCCACCTGCCGCCCATTCGTCCGTCCATACATCCGCTTAGGCATCCATCCGTCCATCCATCAGCATGTCCACCCGCGAACCCGTCCATCTATCTATCTATCTATCTATCGTGATGTGTTGATGTGAAATAAACATTACAATTCTTAACATTTAGTGGCCTCATTTCTAGCCATGGAAGTTACGTATTCAGCTCCACACAGATCACTTAATCGTCTGATTACGGAAATATACGTCTAACCAAAGTTTCCCGTTTACAGATTATTGCGATAACACGAGAAAATTTGATTAGACAAATAGAACTCGAGGATCGCCTATTCGAGTACAAGAATGGCAAGATCGAATATATTTCTGAGTTCTTTGGGCCTGATATATCTGACTGCCGCTGATTCGGTTCGGGCGGGCTAAAAAACAGCACTCTGTATCATTAATGTAGACTAAGCCACAACAGGCCATAACTAACATAATTTTATTTAACTGATTACTAAATATGCACGTTTAAAATATGTTCAGCTAAACTTGATTACAAACCACAAGATCTCACGGGACTGTTAATAATACTTGCACTGATTGCTTGCTCAATCGCGTCCTAAGTAATTTCTCTTTGAACGACCCAACTTGATTCAACTTGCTTGTTACAGATCTTACAAAAACCCGACCGACTTTGACTAAATAATAGTTTTCATGTACAATTTCCTACACTCTTCTCAATACCTCCGGACGACGCTTATCTATGACAAGCTTTTTCAGTTCCCATTTGAAGAAGTTATTGTTTAATTAGCGTCTATCGAGTCCCTGATTCTAGATCCCATTCAAGCCATATCTAGGTGGGTTATATTTCAGTCTATTGTTGGTAACTTCCCCAGTTTTGATAATGGTGCCCATTTATACTCCTGGGGCAGGAGAGTGACAACGAGGAGTGAAGGAGATTGCCTGTTTACACCGATTGCTCGTCAGCCACCTGATCGCCTGAGAGTCGAGGAGGATTTGAAACCCAACCGGCTAATTACCAGTCGCTAACATCACGGTCAATCGTCTCCATCAATCAGTTCCCATTTCTTTCTCTAGCCAGTTTATTCATTAAACTCATGGTGTGCGCTAATCTCGTCAGTGATTCTTAACATCAATTGACACTAGGTACCACCCCTGACCCCTGTATCATGTCATCACCCTAGACGGTGCGTCCGGGCCTGTCCACGGTATGACGTATAACACCTGGACTAATATATATGCGAGTGACATTAATGACCAACAAAATTCAAGGTGCAGGTCCACTTCTGGACAAAGTGTTGTGAATTGTATGCATATTGGTTATTCAAGCTTGTACTGCCCATTTAAAATTAACTACTGTGGTCGATTTGTTTTCTTGGGCGGTACATTTAAGCGAGACATTGAACTTTTACATCCGATTCATTTTCTTCAGAAATACATTTATACGATTTTTTGTGGGTGGCGGGGTTAGTGTCCTAAATGAGGGACAAATCACTTTTAAATCCCTATATTTACAATATGATGATTTCATTTCATATAAATTACTACGGTTTTAGGGATAGTTACCTCTAATTCAATCTCACATCTTACAATTTTGTCAATTTTATTTTCGATCATTCTGGTGTAAGTGTGTACTACAATAAATAGCTATTTAATCCACAACCAATATAGACCAGAGACATAAGACATATAAGCATCATACCTAACACATATAACAAGAGGCACAACGGCCTGTGGCGCTCACCTGGACCATTAGCATTTAAACCATTTGCATTTAAAGAGACATGATGGATAATTTTTGGAAAATCCAAGATGGCCACCCAAAAATTGACCAATCAAAATTCTGAATGGGTATTCCAGAGTTTACCATGATAGGGTCACTCTAGTCAAATTTGGTTGAATCTAAGATTCTCACCAAAAAATGGATAAATCAAAATTCTGAATAAAGTTCTAGATCATACCACCATAGAATCAATCTAATGAAATTTGGTTGAAATATGTCAAGCAGCTGAGGAGTAACAATTTTACAATTGCCATTACATATTTCATAAATTCTAAGCTTTTCACCCAAATAAATTGATCAATCAAAATTCTGAATGAAATTTCTAGAGCTTATGGCCATAGGATCCTTTCAGCCAAATTTGGTTAAAACTGGTCAAGATGGTAAGAAGAAGCAATTTGACAATTTCCAGTATATTTAAAATAAAATCTAAGATTTCATCCCAAAAAATTCCAAAAAATCTAAATTCTGTATGGAAATTCTAGAGCTCATCACCACAGGTTCCTTTCAGCCAAATTTGGTTGAAATCGCTGAGAACGGTAAGAAGAGGAAGTAATTTGACAATTTCCCGTACATTTTTAAAAATAAAATCTAAGATTTTCACCCAAAAATTAATGAATCAAAATTCTGAATGGAGTTCTATATCCTATGACCATAGGATCAGTTTAGCCTAATTTAGTTGAAATCGGACAAAATGCTAAGGAGAAGAAGCAATTTGACAATTTCCGGTACATTTAAAATAAAATCTAAAAGTTTCACCCAAAATATTTACAAATCCAAAATCCAAAATGAAGTTATAGAGCCTATGACACTGGTATCCTTTCAGCCAAATTTGGTTGAAATCGGTCAAAATGGTAAGGAGAAGAAGCATTTTGACAATTTCCGGTAAATTTTTAATACATTGACACAAAAAATTGAGGAATCAAAATTCCAAATGGAATTTCTTTGAATAAGATCCTTTGACCTAAATTTGGTTAAAATCTGTCTATTGGTTAAGGAGAAGTAGCGTTTTAATGCAAAAGTTGACGGAAAACAGACAGTCGCCATGGCATAAGCTCACTTGGCCTTTCAGGCCAGGTGAGCTAAAAACAGATTGAACAAGAAAATAAACAGATTGTATTACTTATGGCCTGTGCTACCAAAATGTGTTGTCAATTCAATGAGAATGATTAAAACACCACTATATATTAATCTTTAACCATATTTGCCAATTTCCTTATATAGCTGGTAACAATTTTAAGCTTAATTTTAGACATATTGTTTCGAGGATTTAGTGAAATTTAGGAATATCCAAGGTGACCATGGAAAAAAGTAGTCAAATTTCTGTGTAAATAGTCTGAAGCTTATAAATCAAGTTTGGTTAAAATTGGTTCAGCACTTAATGAGAAAGTCAAATGATTCTCTGGAGTTTCTTTGTAAATTCAAAATGGCCACCAGCAAAATTTATAAATCAGATTTTTATTAGAAATTCCGACGCCCACCATCCCAAGGTGCTCTGGCAAAGTTTGATTAAAATCTGCCCAGCGGCTAATGACTATCTTTTACTAAAGTTATTGCTGGAACTTTTCGGAAAATCATAGGTGGCCAAACAAAAATTGACAAATCAAATTTCTGCATATAAGTTCTAAGCCAAACTAGCCAAGGATCATTCCAACTAAGTTTGGTTAAAATTAGTCTAGCGGTTAATGAGGAGTAGGCATGTAAGCGATTTCCTGGACATTTAAAAACAATTCCAAGATGGCCACCCACTGGGAAAATATACCAACCAAATTGTTGTATAGGAGTTCTGAACACTCCTAGCCTCGGGTCATTTCATCCATGTTCTGTTGAAATCAGCCTAGGGGTTAATGATTAGACTTTTTTGGCCAACGAAAAAATTGACGAATCAAAATTCTGAATAGAAGATCTGAAGCCTACCACCATAGAGGCATTCCAGCCAAATCTGGTTGAAATCACCCAAGCAGTTAATGAAGAGTAGCATTGTAAATGATTTCTCACCATTTATCAGAAAATCCCAGATCACCACAGGAAAAATTGACGAATCAAAATTCTGAATAGGTCTGCGGCCTACGACCATAGGATTCTCCCCGCCAAGTTTCAGTACAATCAGTCGAAATGATAAGAAGCGATTTGACAAATCTTTGGAAAAAATTTAATAAAATCTAAGATGTTCACGCAAAAATTAATGAATCAAAATTCTGAATAGAAGTACTAGAGCCTATCACAATAGAATCTTTTCAGTCCAATTTGGTTGAAATCTTTCAAAATGGTAAGGAGAAGTAGAGATTTGATAATTTCCGGTAAATTTTTAATAAAATCTAGGATTTTCAGCCAAAATATTTATGCAACAAAATTCTGAAAGGCAGTTCTAGAGCCTATGACCATAGGATTCTTTCATCCCAATTTGGTTCAAATTGGTCAAAATGGTAAGGAGATTAAGCAATTTGACAGTTTCCGGTAAATTTTTAACAAAACCTAAGTTTTTCACCCAAAATATTTACGAATCAAAATTCTCAATGGAAGTTCTATAACCTATGACCATACAATCCTTTCAGCCAAATTCGATTGAAATCGGTCAAACGGGTAAGGAGAAGCAATTTGACAATTTCCGCTAAATTTTTAATAAAATCTAGGATTTTCAACCAACATATTTACGAATCAAAATTCTGAAAGGATGTTCTATAACCTATGATCATAGGATCATTTCAGCCAAATTTGATTGAAATCGGTCAAACGGGTAAGGAGAAGAAGCAATTTGACAATTTCCGGTAAGTTTTTAATAAAATCTAGCATTTTCACTCAAAATATTTATGCAACAAAATTCCGAATAGAGGTTCTAGAGCCTATGACCATATGATTCTTTCAGCCCAATTTGGTTGAAATCGGTCAAAATTCTAAGGAGAAGAAGCAATTTGACAGTTTCCGGTAAATTTTTAATAAAATCTAAATTTTTTACACAAAATATTTACGAATCATTCTGAATGGAAGTTCTATAACCTATGACCATAGGATCCTTTCAGCTAAATTTGGTAAGGATAAAAAAGGGTAAGGAGAAGAAGCAATTTAACAATTTCCAGTAAATTTTTAATAAAATCTAAGATATTGACCCAAAAAACTTATGAATCAAAATTTCAAATAGAACTCCCGGGAACAATAGCATCTTTTGACCAAAATTTAGTTAAGATTCGGCTATTGGTTAAGGAGGAGTAGCGTTTTAAAGCAAAATTTGGTGGATGACGGATGACTAACGACGGATGGACAGAAAGACGTTCGCCACAGCATAAGCTTACTTGGCCTTTAGGTCAGGTGAGCTAAATATGTTGAATCATTAACCATAATGAAGAGAGACAACATTTAGCAGTTAGCAACTTAAATATAATATAGAAGCATTAACTGTCATGATGACGGATTAAAGACTTAATTTGATAGATTATGATTGAAAAAAAGTGAAATATAGTAAATAGACACGTTACAATAAGCATAGGAAATAAAAAATTTAGATAACGAACATAGAGTAAATATAACAAAGAGGATTTGAGTATACCCTATTTAGACATTAATTAATATATATTGGGAGTAGCATATTACGTTACTCCTTTATTATATGCTAGTCACTCCTTTATTCAAGGAAAACTCACGTTATCTTATACTAACCATCCAGATGATAGAATTTGCCAGCTATAATCCATCACTTACATTCTAGCTTTTTATTATGCCCACAACGAAAGATATTCAGGCTTTAGTAGTTATAATGTTGATACATTCCTAAAGCCTATGACACCTGTCATGATTTCCTTTTCTACCAATCAAACAAGAGCCATCAGAAGACGGCATAGACACCCCCCCCCCCCCCCCCCGGATACAAACATTTTAGATAAACATATATCAAGAGTGGGCATACATGCAACGTTAATTGTAAATGACAATATTTTAGAAAAAGTAATCAATCAAAAATGCAACTCCTCCTAAAACCTAAATTCCTTTGTCATTAAGTGTAATGCAGTTTATGTATTGGCTTTAAGATATTTAAAGGGGGATAACTCTGTAATGAATACTTTTTTGGCCGCGAAAAAAGCACATGGCCAGCTGCACATGATACTGTCGACAAAATTTTAAGTTAATCCATTGAGACCTCTAGGAGGAGTCGCATTGACAAGAAATTATTGTCAGAGATGGATGGGCCGACAGACGGACATACATACATTTTGGACAGACGGATGGACATACAGATATACGGATAGCACATGCACACCTTCACGTGGTAATGATAACACTTACTAAGTTTCAAAAGAATCGGAGCTAAACGGTAGGAGGAGTTGCGTTGACAAGAAATGATTGGCAATGCAGTTTAACTTTCAGATATTTAGAGGGGGATAACTCTGCAGTGAATATTTGTTTGGCCATGAAAAAAGCACATGCACGTCTGCACATGACACTGATAATGCGGACAAAATTTTAAGTTAATTCATTGAGACCTCTAGGAGGAGTTGCGTCGACAAGACAGGGACAGACGGACGGACGGATGGACATGCTGATCGCTATATCACCACCACCACCACCACCACCCCCTATGGATTATCTGCTTCGGTGTATGTGCTCAGTCATCTATAGTTTGGTAGTGTGGTATAAAAACAATAATACAGGTAAGCTGTTGAATATTTTGAAACTAGTTTGACTAGACGTTGTTGCTGCCTACTTCAAGTCAAATTAGTTTCAAAATATTCAACAAGATGATTATTATATAATAAGGAACGTAATGTATTGGTACTTACATGACATCGCACACTATTAGTTGGGGAGACACGATGGTAACGGTCACTGTTCAACATTTTTGCGATATTACAAAGCAGATAATTGTGCTACAGATAAGGGAATGTGATAGAATATGAATGATATATAATCTAAACACCATAATATATCTGTAATACAACATTTGATATGAGATTAGCATCCCTTTAACTGTAAATACCAGGCGCCACGTCATAGCACATTATTGCATCCCACAAGTCAGACTGCCCAGACAATACCACAGAAGAGGAAATGAGACAATGGTACATTACACACGCCTCCATACCTTGTAAGTATACACTACAGTACACTTCACCTTCCCTTGTCACACCGTATCATGAGACACATCACCACACGCGCGCACACACACGCAAACACTGCCCAGTTAAATGTCATGATGCATCACCAAACATTCTCACAACATATTGTGTGCACCCATACCATGCAAGACAACTTGCACATGCAATTATACCGCCATATATATTACCCCACAACATGATTACGCAATGGACCTTTCCAGTTTATCCATCCATTATATGACGTAGTAAACCAGATTATGGCATACCGCGTCATGATACAAATTCTAATACTAGACCTCATTACCAGAGTGTATCACCTACACAGTATCTCCCATCACACTTCATCATACTGCACAAGATGAAACTACACCACAGCATTCACATCACACTATGCACCCGCATATATACCAAACCTCGCCACGCCAACCACTACACGATTACACAGGATCACATAACGTCACTTTATATCAACGATAGCTAAAGTAAATCACACTGCATTTACACTACACCGCACTACACCCCACCCAAACGTACCACACCCCACGGCACTGTACCACGCTACACTGAGTTTAAACTTATACTGCACTGTGCAATCTAAACATAGAGCCATCGCTTAGTAAGGAGAGCCCGGCATATCAGAATCAGTATAGGGTGGAGACATAGAACTCGGACTATGCTATATACAGCTATAGCCACGCCATATCACCTTAATTGGAGAATACGTCCATACAACATGTGCTGAAGTCTTACTGATTTATGCCACACGAAAACATGTCACATGTTAAAGGGCATAAAACAATAATATACAGTAGAGGATGTGACACACAATAAACAAAATTACATTTAATACTAACTAATGTTTTACTCACAGAAGGACCACATGCCATTTCGATACTCGCCAGTTCCCTTTATGACTGATGCTGCAAAATACACAATTGAGGAATCCAGTTTCTCAGTCAATCACATGACGTCAGAATCAACTACGTGATGTCTATGCCGACGCCATAATCACTTACGCGGTGAATGACTCGATTAGTCCGTCTTATATGCTTAATAGTCAGTCAGGTTGTACTTATTATATGTCTACAATTTAATAAGCATGCTGTCGAATATTTTGAAACTAATTTGACTGGAGGCAACAACGGCACCTGAACTCTCAGACTATCAATTTCCAGAAAGCTATACAGGTAAGCTGTTTAATATTTTTCTAGACATGAAAGAGAAGTCGACATCAACCCCACCGCAGCTGAATCCTGCATTGTAACGTCGCCAAGAAACACCACTGCCGCCCACCGCACGCTGTGAAGGAATCTCCGACCGAGTTCCGCTTCTGTCGCTTCATACTGTCTCGTTCTGAAGGACTTTTCTCCCACGATTAAAAGAACATGCTTGCGAAAGTGAACTTCTACCGCACCACCCCACCCCCGTTTTGACAGAAACATCTCATACGGATTAACTTGTAGCATCTGTCAGGTTTATCTGGGTATGGAACAGCCCGAGCTGGGATACTCCAACCTTGGTCCCATTGGTAGCATAGACAGACGCGCATATCCGTATAATAGAGGCGTAGAATAATAGAGTCCGTGAGATCGCCTGTTGCGCATTCACAGCCTACATACGCGGTATAGCATGTGGAGAATGGCATCCTATGTATATAATTGCCTGTATTCTGAAATTCTTAATACGGGACCCACTCATCCGTCTTGGTATGAATCAATGTTAGGATTTGATGAGAATTACAAATCTTTTTACAGAATTAAAATCGGTCCAGAACTCGCGGGGATATCCGTGAATATTGAATATACCTTTTGAAAGTCCTAAGTTGAGAGACAATCGCCATAGCGCGTGCGCTTGTGGGGTGAAGGTCATTTATAACGTCATAAGTACATATATTTTCCCCAAAACCCGCACGCTGATTGGTTGAATCTTGCTGGTGTGACGTCGCCAATTAGTATAAAACGAGCTTTTTCTCAGGCTATTCCTCAGTCGGGATGTGGGTTCACCAGAGATCAGAATGCACTAGTACTGCTTACTGTATAGCAACGGTAGTCTGGCCTTGCTAACCTAACACAGTGCTAATCGGTGTTGAGTAGCGAATCTCTGGGGGTGGGGGGGGGGGGGGGCGCGTCCAAGACGCATATAAATTCTGTATACCCCTGGAATAGCACCAGGGGTAAAAATCTAAACGAAGGCCAGACACCGGACATTGCGTTGAACGCCGCTATGAGCTGAGCGGCGTCGATCGTCTTGTGCGCAGTTACTAAATCATGTGTTACCATTACTACAACCTCAGCCTTGATATCAATAGAGGCATCTTCATCAGTACCAAGTTTAGCGTACATCATCTATCTGCGGTAAATTAGACTATGTTATTATTTCATTTTTGTGCCAATGACTACGAAGTGGCAAATGAACATTATTCTTCGCTGTCCCTAAGTTTGTGCCGCATTGCAAATGGACAGCTTACAACAAACCACCAAGCAGCATTTAATTACTTTTATATTGTGCTCTGATTACAAGTAAGTGCTTCAGGTCAATTTGACCGTATTCATTTTTCATATTGTATTAATTCTGTGATAACGGCAAGTAGCCTCTTAAGTTTAACTTTTAATTAGTTAGTTAATTATGTTTTATTTTATATAAAAAGTTTCTTAGGATCGCACTTCACTTAGGTTACACTATACACCATCAACAAGCACATCACCTTGTCTCTACCCACGGCAACAATTTTTCACTAAGGTTGCGTCTCATGCCCACTAAACCTAACTGGTAATAGCTCATATCTGGTTAGGTCAAAGTAGCTAGGGACAACTACTCACCAGTAACGGCCAGAAGTGACTCTTCAGGGTGGTTTTCAGGGTGGTTTTCCGTAATGCTAAACTAGGCAAACGTTAACTTCAGGGAGCGAGTCTCATATGGCATTCTCTCGAAATGCTAGGTGACGGATAGAGACACAGATCGCCCTCTAACTCTACAGTGACCGGGAGTGGCCAACGAATCCTCCACACCTTCTCAGGAAGTTCACCATAGTCGGTTATCTGTTTCTTTCTCCCCACCATAAATAGATACATGCTTTCTCAATCCTTTTGTAATGTAACTTGCCCTTGTCTTGTTATTTGTGGTTGTGCTGCGGAATGCAGAGGGATTGCTCATCGATTCTGAAACTACCACCAGACAACATGTACGCGCCATCGGCCTGAGGGCTCGGCTCTAGGTACACTCTGAGATGGATGTCTGAGCTGGGGAACTCAGGAAGACAACCCGTTATCAACGTTAAATAGGTACTAAGCCATTTGCGGCCTAAATCATATGTGTTTGGACCTAATAACCAACAGATGGGATAGGTCCTGTAGATGGCCCACAGAAATCAAGCAGCAACTACTAACTCAGTATTCTTAACAAACATAAGGCGGCAGCGTTGAATTCCCAGGAAATCAACAAAACCATCTCCATGTAAACCAGCGTACATCCCATATATATATATATATATATATATATATATATATATATATATATATATACTAGGTTGATTCATTTCCTCATCTTTAGCATTGTTCTTAATGGGAGAGCATCATCGGGCTGAAGCAATTCCATTATACGAATCAGACTCTGAAGAAGAGATCACTGAGCAGTGTGCGGCATCCAGAGCTACAAACCTCACCGTGCCACTCTCGCGACTAGAACACCTTGTGAAACAAACAGACTTTATCTGCATCATTTTTTTCCTTGTGACCACTTCTCCGTGAGCAATTGGCCAAACTTCCATCCACCCTACGAAATACCGCCCACCCGGCTTTTGTGATCTCTGGCCATCGAGGATTAAGTCACCACATGACAGTTGTGCCTTGGGATTATTAAAAATCTTATTAAAGATCTTACCAAGATCGGTTAAAAGTCAAGAATGTCTGCAATAACAAAACCTAGACCCCGCAACCGCGGAACTTTTCTGCCGTGACTGTGAACCTTTTACTGCCCTTCTAGGACTTGAACCTTAAATGTACTCACTAATGTAGTTCTCTACAGATTCCTAGATATATCGCCTACAGCGCCATTCACCATTTTCTTTCGCTGTTTAGCGACCATTCCATTGTTACCTTAAGGGACACTCTAAAAAGAGAATCGCCTGTCTCAGCCATAATTCGTGGATGACAATCTCGTGCTGCGCTCAGCGTGAAGATAAAGACTAGCATTGTAGCGGCATCACTTTCTGAATACTCATAAATACAAATAAGTATGCTCACTCTTTCTGTTGCTTCTCTAAGTAGGTGATGCCCTCAGTGCTTCATGCGGTGTTAAGATATTGAACCGATGCTGCGATTGAAGACACGTTGTCCCCTCGCCAAAATGTGTGCTTCTTTCAATTGTTCTATAGGTCCCTTGTATTTCACTTGGACCGCCCTCAAATAATGTAAAGTCGCCAGCGGACGTTTCTGCTGCTTTTCCCCATTTACCTACCATTCGAAGCTCCTGCAATCGGTGCACATCCTCTGGCACCTCGATCTGCACTGCTTTGGGTTGGCCACAAGCCGCTTTGAGTAGGAACTATCGTTAGGACTAGGAAAGCTGAGTCCTCTTAGCTCGCCTTACTTGTGCCCGACTTCCTGCACCGTAGCAGACGGTTTCAACCTTGCAATATTCTGCCGTACTATGTAAGACCACTCCCCACAGACTCTTTCCATTCTAAGGCGTTAACTCCTACCATCCTTTCGACCTCTCCAACGGGTCTAGTGAGGCTTGCATTTGTCTTTCTTATAGAGATGGCCTCACGTCTAAATTTTGCACCACCCACTAAGATGCTTTCGCCGTATCCCCCTAGGCTAGGACAAACGCAGTAGCATAATCTTCCCCATTGATTGGTGAACCATTTCTCTTTAGACAACTTGGCCGGCATCAGGATAAAAGTAGTGATAGTTAAGCAATACTGCAGTTAATGCTGGTTCCTAGCAACTGAACCAGATAACTGCCACATCACCAGAATTTTTTCCAAGTTTGTCGCACCTTCTCAGTCTGTCATCGTTTTAGAGCATAGTGGCGCCCTGACTTGGCAGAGGTTTCACCAAATTCTTTCCTCTTTAATTACACGCCACAGTTTGTGCGTCTGCAACGTACCACCACTTAGAAAGCGGCAAGATCGTTTTGACATCGCTCAAGTCGAGCCAAAGATTCACCCGACCTTGTGAGGGTAGAGGTTCTCGCTTAACGTAATCGATTGTGTCCTTCTGCGGCTGCCTGAGGCCTTAAAACCACAACCGCATCTTAGGTAACTAAACTACTGCCTCGCACAAAATCCCTTACAATGCTAGAATTAAATACACACAGAAGGCCCACCTCTGGACGTCTGCTGAGAACATCAGATCAACACGGTGGCAACAACTAAAAGTTCACTCCACATGTTCCTACACTATAGGACACTAAAGTAGGATTCTTCTCCCGTTCCGCCTTAAAGCAGATCATTAGGAAACCGTTTGTTTTCAGTGACAAACGACTTTAATCATGAACTAACCTTAGATATATAGACTGACAGAACGAATAGTGACTGTTAGCAACGTACTGTCTGCCCGGGATAGATAGGAAAGCCTGCTCTCTTTCCCCTCGCACCGAAGAAGTCTCCCATTCTTCCAGGTTATGACCCCCTCCCCTGAGAGACAGCCGTTTCCCCTGCCTCCTGAGCAAAGTTATTTTGGATAGGATGGCGATGCGTGTCTGATGATTAGGACATTAATTGCCCCTATCATAGCCCTGTGTGCAACTTTCAGCTGGCCGCAAAAATACCGCGCTCGGAGCTCAGGATAACCTAACCGTTAAATACAAGACCACCCTCGCACCTTCTCTCTCACTCCCGTTCCCCTCCTCGACACGAGCCTGAGAGAGACACTTAAAAATAGTTTGGCTCGACCGCATGCAGTAAAGCCAAAAAGCCACCTGTAATAAAGGGAGCCACCTGCGGCCCTTTCCTCTCGCTTCCCATGCACCACATCTGCATGCACCTCCCTTTCCCTGCAGGACTAACCCGATCGGATCCCTCTTCTCGGAAGAACTTACTCATCGACCTGGGGACTCCTTTTCGACCGCATACTCCAGGGAGATTCGCTTCCCTCGTCACAAACAGAGCCACTGCCAATGACACCATCACCGAAGCTCCCGCCACCGAAACTACTGCCAATGCCATCCCCCACAGGACCCTCCGTCACAGAAACCACTACCACAAAAACGACTACGGCCTCCTCAACAACTGCGACTACTATAGCCACCACACCACCGGCGCTTCTGATGCTCAGAACGCTTCTGCTGGAATGACTGTATACATCAGCACGACCCCCCCCCCCCTCACCTTCGAAGCGAATCGCCAGGAAAGGAAGACATCCAAAGTAGATCGTGACTGACATTGGAAGGGGAATAGCCACTCCTAGCCCTGATCTTCCGCTCACGGACAGCAGAGATGAGAACGGAATATTGATCACCGGGGAGAAACCAGCTCTCTTACTACGTCGACTTCAGGCACACTGCCGTTGGACACCTCTGACCGGACATGCATGTCTAAGGAGATGGCTGACCATTTCGGTCAGCAAACGTACAAACCTTTGATGACATTGCAATCCCCGAGACCTGGCCAGATACCTGAGAGTCACCTGAAGGACTCACGAGCATGGACAGCCTCCGCCCCAGTCCAGGGATTGAGGGACTCGATCTCCTCGGATGGGGACAGCTGCGGGATGGTGATCGCCCAGTCATATTTAACCAGTGATGTCTACGCTGGAGTAGAGCTGTAGATCATCTCAATCCCCTCGTTACGATGATATGTTCTGGGACAAGTGATGAAGTGCATCTATGCAGGACCAGATGAAGGAATTTTATGGCACATGGGTGCAACAAAAACATGCGCACACATGGGGAGTATCCGGAAGGTGTGTGTGTGTGCGTGCGTGCGTGCGTGCGTGCGTGCGTGCGTGCGTGCGTGCGTGCGTGCGTGCGTGCGTGCGTGCGTGCGTGCGTGTGCGATCACCACCTGTGTTGAGTAAGGGTCGAGGGTCCTCCGCCCGGAAAACATGGATGTTCTTATAGTGTGCCTCGTGGATTTATGGAGGCAATATTATCAGCAATCTTACTTAAATATGTAGTAGTAGTAGTAGTAGTAGTAGTAGTAGCAGCAGCAGCAGCAGCAGTAGCAGCAGCAGCAGCAGCAGCAGCAGCAGCAGCAGCAGCAGCAGTAGTAGTAGTAGTAGTAGTAGTAGGTGTCCTTCCCTACCCCTGACAAACAAGTAACTGATGCACCACATCACATGCATGCACAAACGCACACACCCACCACCACCAACGCTGCTGCCCCCACTTGTTTTTCAGACGTCACTGTATATAGAATTTTTCCCCCACAAATTTGACATATTTATACCCGATATCCACTTACATGAAAACATGTAAGCATATTTTGATTTGTTTTATTGTGATCTGCATGTTAAGTAGGTTGATTGCAATTTAAGTAAATTTCCCTGGTCACGTGAATAAAGAATAGTGCTATAACATACTAATAGGCCATATGTAGCACATGAGCTTATGTTCAGCAGATAAACAGGCTCTTAATATGTTCTGTGTTCTCCAACTGATCCATATACATTCTCTATCATATCTCTTGATGACAGTAATGGGTGGCATTTAACTATATATCTATGAGTAGTGTTGGAGAATCTATTCGCTGATTAACTAGTTCATCATGCAGTTATGTATTACTAATTTCTTTTATAACCTTAAGCATGTGTGCAGAAATAAACATGCATTTAGCAAGGCTAGACTGATTTCCTGTGTGCTACCAGTACAGAATACAAAACCGAAAACCAATCTCGCGAAACGACGTGCAAGTGCATGCCATTTAGTAATGGCCCTTGATCGTAATTTACCAGTCTTATTGTCATGTCCATTAATCTTATAGTACAAATATTATACCTTCTTGTGTCCATAAAATCTGTGGGATCCTATCCAATTTTTTTCTATTTGTTCTAATGGCAAGTAATATATTTTGTATGGGAAAGGAAAGCGTCATAACCTTCATATTAATGCATAAAGGTATGATGAAATAATATGCCAAGCAGTGGTTGGATAGTCAGGTAGGTAACTAAGTTGAACGGCAAAGAAAATGATAAATTCTTACCTCCAATTGGCGGACCAATTAAATATCCAATTCCACAAATCATCATTTCAATACCCAGTGCCATGGGAAGATTATGAAGACCGACTTGTTCCACTGTTATTGAGTTCAGTAATGGATAGCTTATACTAACACAGATTCCGAGCATTGATGCATATCCAAGTCGTCCTGCTACCGTGTGTACATAAAATGGCAGGCAGAAAGTAGCAATAGACAGTACAGCGAAGGAGCTGTATATTCATAGTATTTGATGACTGGGTGGAACGATGATGCACATCCAGAAAGTAGTCGAGATACTATAGCGGAACAGCCAAATATCACCCACATTATAGACTGTTCCCATTCACCAGCACCAAAACTTACTGCATAACTTGGTAAGTGAAGAACAATTCCTCCACACCCTGTTCCCCATAATAAAATACTCAAGATTAACCAAAGGAATGGACGGTTTTCGAGCATCTTAAACTGTGCAGCTATAGTAATACATATATTTCTATCAGCACTTCTCTCCAATAAATGTTTTCTTAATTGGGTTTGATAACGTTCTAGTGATGATCGACAGATTAACATCGCGAGTGCACACGGGTGGAAAAATAAAGCACCCAACATAAGGAACATTCCTCCACGACCATAATAGTTATAGAGTGCCCTGAACATAAAGGGTCCAACAGTAGATCCAATAGCACAACCAGTGGCCCCTATTCCGGAAGCAAAATCACGCTTCTTTTCGAAATAGAAGCCAATCACAGCGAGGGCAGGCGTGTAGATCAGACCTAGACCAACACCTGAAACAAGGAAAAATTGCATGCATGTTATCATTATAATTTATATTATTATAATAAGAAGTAGCAGCGTTGGCGGCCATGGCAGCAGTACAGTTACTACAGTACGGCGGCCATGTTTTTTACTCATCAACTTCAGTTGAAAAAACTTTAATGGCCCTTAGTCCCTAATCCTATCTCTCCCGAATTTTGGCCCGATCCATTCAGCGGTTCTGTAGAAGTAGTTTTTGCGAAAACCAAGATGGCCGGCCAATCAAGTTCCCTTGAAAAAACTTGGTTCCTGACGTTTGAATCGATCCCCCAAGCGGTTTCTGAGAAGAATTTTAAAGACATTTCTAAAAATCGGTCAAATTCCAAGATGGCCTACTCTCCCTCCCTCCCTCCATCCCGCCCGCCCATCCGCCTGCCCGCTGGCACGCTCGCTCACTCTCTCGCATTTCTTGACACTGGCATGTTTCACATATAATTGCTGCGGCTGCTGCTGCCGCAAGCACTAGATAGATAGATAGATAGATAGATAGATAGCTTACCAGCTATAGCGCCAAGGGTAACGAAAAGAAGGCCCAGTGACTCGACAAAGGCGCTTGAGGCAAATCCTACGAAACATAGAACTCCTCAAGGAAAAATACTTAGACGACAACTGCCGAATGTAGAGTTACTACCCGCAACTGGGCCTATAAGTATTAAACGTCATAATTAAATCATTAAAAGTCCACACATTAACACAAAAAATTAATTTATTTGCTATTATTTATAGATCTTGTGCTAATAAAATATTCTGATATACTAAGATTTATTTCGTTTCGTTACATTTAGGTACATAAGTTACGCATCTGAAGCCTTACAGCAGGAAGCCGGACAAAATCGATCAATTCAGTGTTCTTGATGAATACATGCCCATTTTCAGGCCAAGAAAAAACCTATTTATGAACATTTACCATTAGAATGACTGGTTTCAATTTTTTAATAGTCGTCTCTTGGCCTGCAAATGGACATTCTAATATATAGCTTACAACTAATAAGCAAATATTTACGTGTCTTGTCCAAATTTAGACATTTAAGAGTTAACCCTTTAACACTTATATCAGCCGAAAACAACTTCTACAATGGTCTTGAGAAATGTCAATTTGCAGAGCAAGAGAAGACTAGTTTTAAAAATTTACCACTGGAATGACTGGCTCGATAACCGAGCCAGGCATTGCTGTGCTAAACTTTAAAGAATAGGCTTCTTTTGGTCTGCAAATTGACATTTTCTTTGAAAAAATTGAAATTTTCTTGAATAAATTCAATTAATATTTACAATTTTGAGAATTTTATTTTGAATCATTCTGGTCTGAATGTGGGCCTTTAACACGTTAAGCTAACAAAGTAATACCAACGTGCACATGGTTACCCCTCCCCCCCACCCCTTCCACCCACCCCCTCCCCCCCACACCCACATCCACCCCGCACCAGAAAGACCAAATTCGAAAACTAATTCATAATTTAACCGAATGACTGCTACCAGCTACCAAACAATAATTTCAATGGACAATAACTCTGGACCTACTGGATATTTTGAAAGCAAGTTGGCTGAGTTGTAACTAAAAACAACATTCAATCAAATTATTGTCAAAATATTCAGCAGCTCCAGTGTTAAACTCCATGGAAAATGTAGGCTGAAGATTTGACTTGGAGCTGTCGGTGCCTATAGCAGCAACACGCTGCTGTTAAATTAGTTTCAAAATATTCAAAATCTTGCCTCTATGATGACATCGAAATTGAGACTCTGGAAATTCAGATAGAATAGAATTGTCAGCATGTTTGGAAGGGTTGCGTTACAGATACAACACGTTTTAGGTAGATATGCTAGTCCGCCTGTGTGTCGGTCATGCTGTTAGTCAAACTTTTGACATTTTAATAAAGCCGCCTATAAATGCATTATATGCCTACACTCTTGTCAGAAGTCCATAGTCTGCTCTTGTTAATGTTAAATAAGCGTAGATTACGTGATTAAATCGAAAATCGTGATTATTTTTTTAAAACGTGAATTTATACGATTAAAAATTTTAAAATCGAATAATCGCCAATAATTTCCACTGCATAAGAATATTTCAATTCTAACCTTTTAATTACTCTTTAACGCGATCGGGCACCAAAATTGACATTTTGCTCAGCGAATGTATGGCCATTTGCAGGCCAAGATTAGACTATTTTGAAAAATCTATCACTGGAATGACTGGCTCGAGATTCGAGCCAGTCATTCCAGTGATAGATTTTCAAAAATAGTCTTCTCATAGCCTGTAAACTGACATTTCTAAGTACCATTGCAACTTTTGTCATTAATATGCGTTTGTTTTTATATCTGGGTAATGTAGGGTACAGTTGATTAATCGATAAATCATGATTATTCTTAGACAGCCTATCGTGATCTCTCAAAGTAATAATCGAACATGCCTAAATAAGCGTATTATTACGATGATCTACTTTTACCACTTACCCATGAAACACGATAGGCTGCTTGCTAAGCCAGACAGCCAGGCCAACTCAACCACATCACTTTCAGGAAACGTTTCCGTAAGCACCATGTATATAACACCTGTACCATAGTTAATCATTCCTACGAATACCATACTGAGCACCGAGGCGACAAGAGCGACTCAGGCCCAACCGCGGTCAATGTCAGCGCGTCCTCTTGTCACCGAACCCCTCGTTGCCATCGTGTAAGCTGCATGCAATTTCAATCTAAAACTAAAATAAATAAATTTTTTCATTATACAACTCGTATCGTTAATTTGTGTTCGTGCGGGATAACGTTTCAACTGATAGCCTCCACACATTATTTTACAAGAGCTGATGTCTGTTTTATGAAAGATGTTGATGAAAGTTATTATTGGCTTAGACAAAACAACGTTCAGCTGTAGACCATGTTCAAATTACCAGTGGTCATGATAAAAATCATCTCCATAAGAAAAGCTGTTAAAATCAATATATATTGGGTCGCATATTGGCTGGGCGCCCATGTGGCTTCTTGGGCTTGGGTAGTGCGATAAGGGTGCCTTGCCCTAAAGTGTCGATGGGAAGGTGGTGCATAAAAGTTGAATTGATTAGGTGCGCGATCGGTTTTGAGATAATGTCACTTGCATATTTGAATAGGTCATTGCTCATGCCATTCAGGTCCAGATGCACGTCCATTTTCAGGGCTTTAAATGCCTTCTCAACCTCTGCTGTTTTAAATGGTGTTAGTAATAGCCTGGGGTCTCCTGAGAACGGGTGCAAGAGCTCATCATCGTTGCCAGTGAACTGTTCTTTGAACCATTCTCGGATCGCCTCTGCTTTTCCCTGGTCAGTCCCGATAAAGTGTCCTTCAGAGTTGTGTACAGTGAGTGGTGGTGTGTAGTCAGTAACTCTCAGGGCTCGGGCTGCCCGAAACATTTTGTGAAAGTCATCCGTGGCAGTGATTTCATCTGCTAGTGAGTCTGCCTGTTGTATAGCAAGATCCCTTAAGCGTTTGCTAATGTGGCGCCGAATAATATTGCGCCCCGGCATAGTTTGGTGCGGTCTTCACCTTGGCCACTTTGATAGATGCACAGCCGTTACGCTTTCTGCTCTGCTGACAGTTTTACTACTAGAGGATCGTCAGTATACCTAGTTTGTTTGTTTTTAAGAATATCTATGGTTCTGGTAGCGGATGATTCCATAGATTTCAGTATTTCGGTTAGGGCTTCGTTTGCATCGAAGCTGACATCGATGTTAGCTATCTGCTCCACGAGGGCTTTTTTGTATGACATTTGAGTGTCAGTGTCACTGATGAGCTTGGGTACGTTGTAGGTGACTATACCCTCTTGCCTGGTATGGTGGTTATATATTAGGTAGAGATCGTTCATCTGAAGGCGTGTAATGACTAGCTTATGGTCAGAATTGAGGTCTGTGCCTCCATAGGAACGAGCGCTCCGGAGTAACGGTTTTGCTTCTGTCTTGCTAATATGAAGTCTATTTGGTTGACGACAGCTGTTGTAGCCTTAGAACCTTTTGGGGCTTTGCGATCAGTAATGTGTCCAGTTCATGTTGTCTGGTGACGGCATGGGTGTTTGAAAGCCGGATTTGTGACAAATAGGCCATTGGAACTAAGGAATGCCACCAGTGCATCTCCATTGCTGTTGCGTGTGCCCTCTCCATAGGATCCCATGCATAAGCCAAGTCCTGAACTTTTGTCCATAATTCCGAGTTTACCCAGCTTGGAGTTGAAATCTCCACACACGAACAGTTGCCATCTAGCTGGGATTGTAATGGCGGAGCTCAGTTATGCATAGAAGGAATCTAATATTGCTGGATTCGCTTTGGCTTTTTCGGTAGTTGGGTCATATGCGTTGACAATTCGAGACTTAGTGGTGGTGTGTTTTCGCATAGGTATAGCCAGCTCGATGAATGCAACGCGGTCACTGACGTATCCAAGACTAATGACATGATCCAAGACCCTTAGCCCGATTACGAAGCCTAAGCTCCGGTATGTGGCCTGTTTTTACTCCACGAGCACTAACTTAAGGCCTATCTATAGTTGTTGCTCTGAGTGTTTAGCTACCTTAGTCTACCTAAGCTTTGCCTCTATGATGTTGCACTCAGACCACGTACATTCCATGTATATATGGTAAGCTCCTGCGAAGATTGCGTCGTCCGAGGATGTCGAGCACCGTTTCTTGTTTGAAGAAGGGTAGACATAATCAGAGTTGCCTCTGTATGCGGATGTCAGCCCGCAATCCTTGATAACTTAGTTTCCCAATAAAGTTGGTACTTACGGAGGAGACCGGCGCGAAGGTGTCATCTTTCTCCTCCAAACTTACCTGTATAGTGTTCTGGAAAACTATATAGTCAGGGAGTTCCAGGGATCGATCGATCCAAACACAGGCGAAGAGTGGGTGGAGCTTGGCTAGAGATGGGCGGGGCATAGCCAAAACTGGATTCCTCCATTGAATGGTCTACGGCAGCAATGGCTTCCAGTCAAACTATTTTCTAAATGTTCATCAATGGCCCCCATGGAGTTGTGGCGCTCAAGGTTGACGTTGTAGGGCAAACTATTCATTCAGGATGAAAGGCGTGTTTGTATACACTGAACTGTATATTGTGGTATCTAGATAAGGTTAGAAAGCTGAATATGAAGAATATATTGAACTAACATACACTAGATGTCAATCAAATGCGTATGGCCTACACATAGAGGAGAAATATGATATGTAACCTTTTCATTCCTGAATTCACAGTATCTCAATTTCAAACAAGCCACGCAGGTATAAGTTGTTGAATATTTGGGTTTAATTTGACCAGAAACTGTTTCTGCTTAAGCCAACAACAGCTTTCAGTAAAATAGGTTTCAAAACATTCAACAGAATAATTCTTATATAAATGGATATATTTTGGATTTGTGCAATTGAAAGTTTTGTTATCCAGATTACAGAATTACAGTCTGGACTGTGATTCAAACTGAATAACGGCCTAGAAGGAAATTCAATCTTCATCCGAATTACGGGGTGATTCAAACCAATTTTTTTTCTAGCATGTGACGTCATTCGAACTATGGTCTGGATATGATTCAAACTGCATTATGTTCTAACATGTGATGTTATCCGAATTACGGTCCAGACTGTGATTCAAAATGAAAACGGTCTAGAAGGAAATTCAATCCTCATCCGAATTACGGTCTGGACCGTGATTCAAACTGAATAATGTTGTACATGTGATGTCATCCGGAATCCCGGACAAAATCCCACCGGACATAATCCCACCGGACAAAATCCCACCAGACATAATCCCACTGGGCATAATTTCACCTGAACTAAATCCCACGGGACCAATCCCACCTAGGCAAAATCCCACCAGACATAATCCTACCAGGACAAAATCCCACCGGACAAAATCTCACCCGTACATAATACCAATTTGTAAAATCGCTACCATTGAATCATACGATAGTTAGTAGTAGTAGTAATAGTAGTAGTAGTAGTAGTAGTAGTAGTAGTAGTAGTATTAGTAGTAGTAGTAGTAGTAGTAGTAGTAGTAGTAGTAGTAGTAGTAGTAGTAGTAGTAGTAGTAGTAGTAGTAGTAGTAGTAGTAGTAGTAGTAATTGGATACAAGGTTGGGTTAAATAGAGCATTCTTATATTTTTCCAGGACAGCAAAGTTTTGTGTTGGTACTAACATGGTTGTACTACGTTCACACAATGCAGCCACCCCCATCCTTTCCACATCCTTATCTATCCATCACTATCTTAGATGACCACCCTTAACGAAATGTATAAAATGCTGATTAAATTGAAAATAACGTCGACTGGAATATGCTAGAAAGCAACAGTTTCCAGTTACCTAACCAACAATGGAACAATCCGTTTGGCTACGTCAAATTTCGAGGCTTAATAATAATAATAATAATAATAATAATAATAATAATAATAATAATAATAATAATAATAATAATAATAATAGTTTTAAAGATATACAGTCATAGCACAATGTCTGAGGATTAAATTGTCAAAATTGTACACTTTTAGAGGCTTACATTATGTGCCTAGATGTATCCAAACGAAATAAATGTTAGCAAATGTGGATTTCATTTAAGTTGTGAAATTGGATTAGAGACACTAGTCCTTATAATTAATTCATTTCGCAATTAACGACATACAATAATTTGTACCGGATGAAACCATCATACGGTAAGATATATTTCGCTTCATTACATTGAGGTACACACATTAACCCTCTAAAATGTTACAGTTTAAACAATTTTAATTTCACGCATTCTGGTGTGAATGTGCACATTTAATAATTAATTAAATAATTAATTAATTAATTAATTAATTAACACGACGAATACCAACCCTCCCCCACCCACCCACCCACCCACCACCTGACTGGCCCTACACCACATATGTCTATTTCCAAGATTAACATTTTTCAAGCAGAACAAATAAATGTATGTAATTGTCTAATGTGTCCTGTGTATTCATGATTTGTAATGTTATGCCACCTGTAAATATTATATGTAAGAGGTCCGTCACCTCACATTTAAATAAGCAAATAAAATTTACTTGAATTGAATTTAATTAATAAAATCAAGGGATATAATAGCCCCCGAGATCGCTGACAAGTTAGCAACTATTCGAAATGTGACGCCCATATATGTGGCTTTCTCTGCACGCTGGAGTTGATCCCGGTTGGTCCCTAATGGAGTGGGCGTGAAATCCTGGTGTGAATCTGTTCAGTGGGATTTTGTCCAGGTGGGATTAAGTCCGGTGGGATTTCGTCCAGGTGGGATTTTGTTCGGGTGGGATTATGTCTGGTGGGATTATGTCCGAGTGGGATTATGTCCAGTGGGATTATGTCCAGGTAGGATTTTGCCGGGTGGGATTTTGTCAGAGTGGGATTTTGTGCGGTGGGATTGTCTTGTGGAATTTTGTCTGGTGGGATTTTGTCTGAGCACCGTCATCCGAATTATGCTCTGGATCCCGATTCAAACTGAATTATGTTCTAACAAGTGATGTCATCCGAATTATGGTCTGGAATGTGATTCAAACTGAATCATGGTCTAACATGTGATTCCACCAGAATTACGATCTGGAGCGTGATTCAAAGTGAAGTACGTTTTAGCATGTGAATCAAAACTGAATTATTTTTTGCATGTCACGTCATCCGAAGTACGGTCTGACTAAATAACGGTCTAGCATGTGGCGTCATCCGATTTATGATCTGGACCGTTATTCAAACTGGATTAGGTTCTAACATGTGATGTCATCCGAATCACGGTCTGAACTGTGATTCAAAACTGAATTATGTTCTTGCATGTGATGTCATCCGAATTACGATTTGGAGCGTGATTCAAACTGAAGTACGTTTTAGCATGTGATGTCATCCGAATTACGGTCTGGACCGTGATTCAAACTGAATCACATTCTAGCATGTGATTTCATCCGAATTACGGTCTGGACCGTTATTCAAGCTGAATTACGTTCTAGCATGTGATGTCATCAGAATTACGATGTGGACCGTGATTCAAACTGAATCACATTCTAGCATGTGATGCCATCAGAATTACGGTCTGGGTCGTTATTCAAACTGTATTATGTTCTAACATGTTGTAGATATGGGATTGTCTTGTGGGAAGTCATGACCCCGCTGGACATCTTATATGTACGAGTAAGTCCCGAGTAAAAATCCAAAATTCAGATGTGAATACCAGGCGAGCTAATAGACTATGCCACCATGTATATTAAGATGTACCGATCAGCGGTTACTAGCAATGATGATCATCATCATCTATACTTAGATGCATTACCAGCATCTTATTATTTGGATATATATTTATTATTTGGATATATATTATTAGCACTGGATAACTGGTACCGTCCATAGCGTCCTTGTAAGAGGAAAACGTACATTATCAGCGTGGGATATGCATACATTGTCAGACGAGGTACACATTATCAAATTGGCAAGAAGATTAGCGTCTAGCCTGAATCAGATGAAATATGACATACGGAAGCAGTTAGTTACAATGGCGATCTATATTCTCACGAAAGCTTGAGAAAATGAACCGAGAAGTAAACAATCAGGATAAGGAGAATGGTAACTTGTTTACCGATCATTCGTCATTTGGACAGATTCATAAGCAGTAGCCGAAAAGTAATCACTCAAGACTAAGAAGAATGGTAACTTGTTTACCGGTCATTCGTCATTCTGACAGATTCATAGATGTTAGGTACACAAATCAAAACTTGTCATCAAACCCATCATTCGTCATTCTGACAGATTCATGGATGTTGGGTACACAAATCGATACTTGGTATCAAACCGACCATTCGTCATTCGGACAGATTCATAGGCGTAGATACACAAATCGAGACTTGTCGTCAAACAAGATAAGTCATTCTGTCATAAAAGGCAGCTGGAATTTTAGAGAACAACAAGATATTAAAAAAACCTAAGATTGTATATAAGCGGGACTTTAACTTTCAGTCGGGGGTTCGGTCCGGTCTCTAACGTTGAAGGTTCAGAAAAAGATTGGTCTGAAGAAAGCCTAGCCTCGAGTCCGCATAGTTCCGTGGAACTGATTTTGTCGAGATTCAAATGAATTCTTGGTGAATGGCTTTAAGTAGCCAAGAACAGTATTTGACGAAACTGCCTAGCGAATCGTGAAACACAACTTTTAAATGATAGAATAACCAGTATTCGTATCGCGTAGATATCGGTTGTTTCTGTAGTCATTGGTGGCAGTATAAGTCACCCAAAGTAGTCGGGCTAGTATAAGTACAATATTAATCATTTAACATCGCTGGTGGCAGTATAAGCCACTTATATTTACTTAGAGTTTTATTTTAACTTCTATCGTGACAGCATAAGTCACACATAGTCATGGTCATATCAGACAGTCAAACTTCAGAAAATATATTATCACTTCGATATCCTCGAAGCAAGAGTTTGGGTTATTTATTGTCCAGTCTGGAAGCGACGGAAGACCACCGTCCCGAGCCACCATCTTTTACCCGAGTCAGATCAGGCCCAGATTATCGAGTATAAATATCGTCACCATCACCGTCGACGAGGCGAGCAGATAATCGTGCTACTGCATCTTTGATAAGAGGTTGTCGCAACAACCGTTACATCATATTCTTATCAGAGGTGTGGTAGATATATTTCAAAATTAGACCCGAAGATCGAAAATCTTCAATGTGATGTCATCCGAATTACTGTCTGGACCGTTATTCAAACTAGATTAGGTTCTAACTTGTGATGTCATCCGAATTACGGTTTGAACTGTGATTCAAAACTGAATTATGTTCTTGCATGTGATGTCATCCGAATTACTTGTCTGGACCATGATTCAAACTGAATTACGCTCTAACATGTGATGTCATCCGAATTACGGTCTGAACTGTGATTCAAAACAGGTGTTGGTGGTGGTGGTGGTGGTGCCGATTGTGGTGGCAGCGGCGGCGATGGTGGTTGTAGCGGTGGCTGTGGCAGTGGTGGTGGTGGTGTTGGTGGTGAGGTCATAATTGCGTGCGTGCGTGATCTGATAACAAAAAATTACATGAAGAAATCTGATTAAAAATCTGATGAGAAAATATGATGATAAAATGAAATGACATCACATGTTAGAACATAATCAAGTTTGAATCACGGTCCAGATCATAATTTGGATGAAATCACATTTTGGAACTTAATTCAGTTTGAATCACGGTCCAGACCGCAATTCGAATGGCATCATATGCATGAACATAATTCAGTTTTGAATCACAGTTCAGACCGTAATTCGGATGACATCACATGTTAGAACGTAATTCAGTTTGAATCATGGTCCAGACAAGTAATTCGGATGACATCACATGCAAGAACATAATTCAGTTTTGAATCACAGTTCAAACCGTAATTCGGATGACATCACAAGTTAGAACCTAATCTAGTTTGAATAACGGTCCAGACAGTAATTCGGATGACATCACATGTTAGAACATAATACAGTTTGAATAACGGCCCAGACCGTAATTCGGATGGCATCACATGATAGAAGGTTATTCAGTTTGAATCACGGTCCAGATAGTAATTCGGATGACGACACATGCTAGAACATAATTCAGTTTGAATCACGGTCCAGACCGTCATTCGGTTTGCCTATTATTGCTAGAACGTAATTGGTTATTCAGTCTATAGATCGGCCTGCACAATCTATATACAAATGTACGCCATCCTACTGGAATTTTATTCAATCTGAATTACAGTCCAGACCGTAATTCGGATTGCATCTTAGGACTGCATACTATTTATGTATACATACACGCGCACAATAGACTTGCCGCCTATGGCTTAAGCTGTAGCATGAACGAAATGTCAATTTCCCTTTCTCCGAGATCTAACAATACTTACCATTCTGTTACTTCTGGGATACAGCTGGCCTTGACAGCGGGCTCTAGGGCTATAGACTTAGAAAGCTTTACCGACTCCTTGGAACCGGGTACTCGGCTCCCAACTGCCGAGTACCCGTCTACCATAGAGCTCATATTGTTTGCATAGCCACCAAACAAGAGAAATCCATGGCTTGCCTCCGTGGGGCTGGGAGGCTGGGTCTGTAACAGAATGGTGAGTATTGTTAGATCTCGGAGAAAGGGAAATTGACATTTCCTTCATTCTCCTTCGATCAATACTCACCATTCTGTTACTTCTGATATACACCAGATTTGATCAGTAACCTGGTGGGAAGGGGCAAGCCATCAATGCTACTTTTGCCCCTTGGAGAAAGAGTTAAACTTAAAACTTGACTAACGGAGACCTAAAAAGGACCGTCAAGTTAACGGAACCGAATCACATTCGCATCACTGCACCACCCCCCTTTTCCTCCTAAGAAAAGGGAGAGAACTCACGAACATGTATCTCGCCTGAAACACAAATATGCCAAGAGGGGTAACTGCTCCTTGCATATCCACATGTATTAGCCTGGGAATGAGCATGAATATATAAGATGAATGAACATGATATATAGACATAATACAAAAAACTCTCACTATTGAATAACCTTATGATAATTGGACTTCAGACGCACCGCCTCCAACCATTCACTGGTCCGGCCATCAGTGACACAATCTTGTTGTCATCCTCTCGCTCGACCATGCCTGCTTTAGATTCTTATCTTACCAAAGTGAAAAAAGGGTGAAGAGCAGTGTGGTCACTTAACTATCGTCTCAAAACAGCTAAAGCGAGTGGATTGGCTGAGTCTGACACATCCCTCATATAGTAATCCGTAAATGAGGACTCACAGTGCCATTGTGCAAGGGCCATGATGTCCTCTAACGGAACACCACTGTAAAGGGTGGTCGAGGCGGCTATTCCTCTAACATTGTGTGCCCTTGCACCTGGTGCCCAGTCGCCATCTCATGAGTAGTCTGAATGCATTCGACTACCCAACGAGAGATAGTATCCATGGATGCGGCACCATAAGGCTTCTTATGGCAGATCCACAGATGTCTATCGTTCGACCATAACAAGTCAGTCCATTTCCTGTACTTAGTCAAAGCACGGACCAGGCACCAGACACTGGCATCACGATCAAACCTTGTCAACTTCGGTATTATGATCGGTTTGCCGGGATATCTCAAAGATTGATTCTTTGACACAAACTCTGCTCTTGGCAGAAGACGCAGCCCCTCTCCGGAGACAATAAATCGGTCCCTCTCTGCCGAAAGCGCATGAATCTCACTGTGCCTTCTAGCTGAGGAAGCTGCCAATAGAAAAAACGCCTTTAGAGTCAAATGCTTTAGACTAGCCGAACGCAATGGTTCGAAAGGGTGCTTGGCCAGTACATTAAGCACTAAAGATAGACTCCAGGCTGGAATGACTACCGGCTGTCTCGGTCGGAGATTGCTCATTCCTTCACCATCACAATCAACTGGGCCACCTCTGGACTATCCCTGTTGGCTAGACAAGGGATAACTGATGCCAAAGCTGACTTGTATCCAGCAATTGTGACGGGAGCTAGTCCTGAAAAGAACAGCTCACAGAGAAAGGCTACTATTTGCTGAATAGTGGATTGAAAGGTATCAATACCCTTTTCTTCACACCATTCTGCAAATCTGTTAACCTTGTTGTTATATGACTTGAAGGTTGACCTCCTTCTCGCAGCTGCGATGAAATCAGCAGCTTGTCGAGAAAAGCCTTCCGACGTGGAACGTTGTTTGATAACATCCACGCAGTCAATTTGAACATTTCGAGACTCTCGTGTAGGAAGCGTCCCTTGGCCTGGGAGATTATGTTCGGAATCCCAGGCAACTGCACTGGGTTTTCCACCAGCAGATCTAGCAAATCCGTGAACCATGGGCTGCTGGGCCAATACGGCGCTATTAGCAGGACCAGACACGGTTCCTCCCTGATCTTCACCAATACCCTCGGCAGAAGAATGGTGGGTGGGTACGCGTAAGCATGCATCCCTCTCCAGCTTATCGCTAGAGCGTCTGTATCGACGGCATTTGGATCTGGAATCGGCGAGACATAAGTCATGATTTGAGCATTTTCCCTTGTGGCGAACAAGTCCACGTTAGGTTTGCCCCAATGCTCGAAGATCCTTCGCAGAACTGGAGGGTTGAGGGACCATTCTGTTGGCAGAATTCTCTGTCTGCGAGACAAAGCATCCGCCAGAATGTTCAATCACCCAGGAATGTGAGCTGCTTTCAAAACAACCGAGTAATTCCTGCACCATTGAATCAAGTGCCACACTTTGATACACAGCATGGGTGACCTGGTCCCGCCTTGGCGATTTATGTATGATATTACCGTCGAATTGTCCGACCATATCAATAACACCTTGCCCCTGATCATCGGAAGAAATTCTTCCAACGCCAGTTCCACTGCCATCATTTCCAACAGATTGATATGCAGCTGGGTCTCCTGGAGAGTCCATGTGCCCAAGACCTGGTGCTCTCCCAGTCAGGCCCCCCACCCCTCCAGCGATGCATCCGTGTACACGGACAGCTGGGGGTGGGGTAGGTGCAGCGAAACCCCAACTAGGAGATTCTGACGCTCTTTCCACCATACAAGATGCGACATTATCGGCTCCAAAACTGGCACCAGTTTTGACAGGGGTTCTGTTCTCTGTTTCCACAGAGACATCAGATACGACTGGATAGGTCTTAGCAATAGAGCAGCGTACGGGATCACCTGCTCCATGGAGACCATCATGCCCAGCATCTGAAGAAACTTCCTCGCCTGAATGTGGTTTCCCACTTGAAAACTCTTGAGGATGGCTAACAGAGACACAACTCTGGGCTCTGACGGGTAAACCCTGCCCTCCTCGAGATCGAATCGCATCCCCAAATAAACGAAATGTTGAGTGGGTGTCAACTCGGATTTCTCCTTGTTGACTATCCAGCCTAGATCTGAAAGTAACCTCAGAGTCAGAACAGTATCCACATTCAACCTGGCTGCCGAGTCTGCTTTGATCAGCCAGTCGTCTATGTAGGTGTGTAGCACCACGTTCTCTTTTCTGAGAAACGCTGTCACCGCAAGGACCACTCTTGTGAAAATCCTTGGAGCTGTCGATAGGCCAAACGAGAGAACAATAAACTCCCATACTTGATTCTGAAACGCAAATCTCAGAAACCTGTGACAACTCCTGTTCATTGGAATGTGGAAATATGCATCTTTCAAATCAATCGACACGCACCACATTCCCTTCCTCAACCCCGCCATTACCGACCTCGGCGTTTCCATCTGGAACCGAGGCATATGGATAAACCAATTTAATGGCCTGAGAATGAGTACGGGTCTCCATTCCCCTGTGCTCTTAGGGACAAGGAACATATTTGAATAGAAGCCTGGAGTGTTCTGGTTCGCTGGTTTTATTGCTCCCTACAGATGCAAACCCGACACTTCGTTTTGAATGGCTTCTAACTTGTCTGGTTCCCTTGGCACGGGTGTCCAGACAGGTGCCAAAGACAGATTCTGTGGCGGAAAGTCCCACCATTCCGGCATGTAACCCTGGGATAACCATCCCAGGACCAGGCTGTCTGATGTCACACCTCGCCAGGCCTCGACGAAACGCATGAGCATTCCACCCACCATAGACGCCTCAACGTCTAACGGGGTTGTCCGGCTCCCCGTCCGCTCCCCCTCCACTTTCTTAATGAGAGAGAGAGAACTATTTCGGTCTTGGCTCGGCAGGTCTAACTGGCACCGCTGTTCCTGTCGCACAGGTGTGGTCCAGGCGGCTACGAAAGGAGCTCTCGTACCCTCAGGTACGATCCGCTCCCTTCTTTCCCCCCTTTGAGGACTTCCCCTTGCCCTTCCCGCCTCTAGGGCGATCATGAGCAACATTGGGGAGGATAGGAGCCTCCACAGCCTTCCTGGCTTTCTTCGCCAGTGGTGGCTGAGAAAAACCAGACGAAGCAGAAGTCGCACTAGGGTTAGCCTTCGCCTTGCCTTTATGCTTCTTCTGCTTTTTTGAAGGTTGAACAGCTAACGGCTTCCCTACAGCCCCTAGTGCGTGCGCTTGCCACACTAACTCCAGCTGTAGGTTTACCACCAACCGATTCTGCGCAATACTAGCAGTGTCCTCTAGGATGGCCCACGCCTGGCCACCGAAGATGCTAGGCCCTGTCAGGGGTGTCCCAAGAAGACGTTCCCTGACTGCCGTAGCCGGACGCATATGGTCAAGAACCATTTGCCTCCTGGACTTTGCAACACGCGCCTGCACCCTTGCCAGCACGTCCATAGACAGCAACAAGCCGTCATTGACAGACGAAAGCGCCACAGGTGGCACAGGGTGGCCTGCCCCCGCTTCAGCCCACACCGACTGAAGAAGGCAATAAGAGTGGTTGACAGCACTCGTAGCTGCCCTCACACCCTCATCGCATAGGGACAGGACTTCATCCTGGTGTGCCTGGGACTTGTCCACAAGTGCCGGACCGGGGCCACCCGCTCCAGCACTCTGGACACCCAGAACCCATCGGTCATCCTCGGTGACCGATGGTACCACACCATACCTGTCGCATTCCGCCATTAGAATACGACACCTCGCCCGCACCTCCCTGGAGTCTGCAGGGAGCTGGCCCTTGATCATGAGCCGCTTGCTATAAATAGCCTCAAGCAACTCGATGAACCGTGGATCCAGTCCAACAGACTGGATCCGGGCTGCGGGCAAGATCCCCGTCCTAATCGATGCAACCGACGGACGGGGCGCATCCTCCTCGGCCGTGGCCGAAACCACAGACGGGTCCAAGCCAAGCCAGAGCATCCGACCAGTCTACATCCGAGGAAGACACACCTGTGAACACATCACCCGTTGACGCGTTCACGGGCCTACCAGCCACGGCCTCCCGCGGCTGACACGCCAGGCACTCCGGTACCAAACGGTTCCGCCGTCACCCCATGAAACACACCAGTCCATGGGGTAGGCCCGCACAGAAAACCGTGCGGAGCCATAGCAGACGCGGAACCGTGGCCAGACACGGGCGCCAACGGCACCCCACGTCTGACCGCCGGACCAGGCGAGATAGGTGAGTACCACACCTGGCCTGGCACACCCGTCACCGTGTCGGCTGGCGTCAAACCAACCATCATGGGACCGGTGCCTGGTACCAGAATGGCCTCAACCACGGGCGGAGCCGCTGCCCTGGCTTGCGCCAAGCCAGACAGATGGAGGACGTGTTCCGTCCAGGATGGAATCGACCTCCATATTCGCCACCCATGACATCACAGGCCACAGCAACCTCTCCTCCTCGGCCTCCTCGTCTTCAGACTCTGAAGAGTCGTCACTAGACAAAGAAACCGTGGAGGCGTCCTGGTGGACGGCTCCCATGCCTGACGGACCAGCCACCACTACTGGACCACCCGGAGGTGGCCGCAGAGAGACAGAACCCATCAGGCCGGAGCCCGACCGGAATGCCAGGGGGCCGTACGAGGCGGCTCCCTCGGTGACCAGTCCTGAACCCTGTCCAAGGACAGGGTCCGTACCAAGCATGGGGAGAAACTGCTCCCAACCTTCGGCAGCAGGGACGACACCAGCGTGGGCAGAACGCTATGCAGAAAACCCTGCATAGCCGGACCGAACCACGCCGGCGGTGCCATCTCCGCCACCTCCAGCTGGGGACGTGGAGCGCCCCCACTGGCCGAACCGGACGCTCCACGATTTAACTTCGAACCGCCTGACCCTGCGTCAGACCCAGCCACATCCTTCTGGGCAAGGAACTTCAACATCATATCCACGGACCACCCTGCACACACATTACACCTACTATCAAGGTTACATGGAGTACATCTAAAGCAGACATGGTCCTTAAATAGGACCCGTACGAACTTGTGGCACTCGTCACATGATGGCGGGGCTGGCTTGGCCTATAAATAAGCACAAACCTACAATAAGCAAGCGGAACGAGACACGGAAGGAAGGCAGACAATTTATTTTCAAATATATTGACCATAAATTAACTGTAACCCTCCCGCACCCACCCCACAACGTTACAGCAAAGATCGCATTGATTATGATGACAAGAACGAAGCGGGCATAAATACACCCGTAATTGATCCTCCAGGATGTATAACGGAACCAGGAATCATATCGCCTAGCATTCGGGGTATATTTACCAATCAATATAAATTATACTCCTAACGAAAGCCAAAACGATATGTGAAGAAACAACAAAATGTAAACAAACTGCTGTAGCACATGGTAAAACCGCAGACCACACATCTAATCAAGAATTTTGAAACCACCGATCATTGCAAACAGATCGTGATAACACGCAAAACTTGAACATTCCAAAGTTTTCTGGTACCATTTTTAGTACGCAGCACCCAGAACAAGATTCGCGAATTAATGAAAAAAATTTTCTTCATATAAACATCCGAGCACCACGGGTGTGACGTCACCCGCTCGGATCTTACGGAGAACGACGTCAGCCGATATTCGTGTTACAAATACCGTAGGAAACACCTATTTTCATATCTGCCGTTCGCCTGTTGGGGATTTAAAGGAAGGCGACCATCTGGCATATCTCATTGTTAACACACGTCCCAGATTCTTTGGGGTCAGAAATTGGAACATGCGACACAACTAAATTTAGAGACCTAAGTCTTTTAACTATGGAATAATAAGGAAATATACGACCTGGTTATCCTCGGCGGTATCCATATTATCCAATATTCCTTGCAAGAGAATCACTAGCTATCACAATCACAGACCCCCTGTTTAAGACTATATGCTCGGCCTCAACGTGGCGCAGGGGTGTAACCCACTGGGTGTCAATCCAGACATTTGGAGGGGCTAACCAGAGCATTATGCACAACGCTAATGAAATTACACTTGGAGATCGAATCAATCGAAATGGTGCTCGCCCTGTGAGGATCCGCCAGGCAGGTGCAGCGCCGGGCTCCATGCCTCGAAGGAGCCCACCCTCAGCTACTGGAGGTCCCATCAACTCGTCTTGTGGAGCCAGGGGACGAGGATGGAGAGCTACTGGCCAACGGAAAGAGAAGACCAAACCCAAAGAGAACCCCAGTATCAACATCATGCACTGGAATGCAGAAGGGGTTACCAACAAGAAATCAGAGCTCGAACAGTTCCTGTACGAAAACAACATTGATATCTGCTGCATTCAAGAGACACACCTGCAAGAAGGAAAACCATTTAAGATCAGAGGTTACCAGATTTTCCGGTGTGATCGAAGAGGAAGAAAGAAAGGTGGGGTGATGACCTTGGTCCGAAACAGCGTGAACGCCAGCCAGATCAAAACCTTTATGGAAGAGGCAGAATATATCAAGATCAAGGTAACAACCAGCAACTCTGTGATTGAAATTGTCAATTATTACTGCCCTAATGACAAGAATCTCTCACTTGACACAATCCAGGTCCCGGACTGCCACTTCCTCATTGCAGGAGACTTTAATAGCCAGTCCCAGAGCTGGGGATACAGAACACTTGATAAACGAGGAGAAGACATTGAAGCATGGCAAGATGAAAAGCACCTTTTACTTGTCAACGATCCCACAGATCAGCCTACCTTCTACTCGCGCCGATGGCACTCGACAACAACGCCAGACTTGGCATTTTGTACAGAAGACATTCACAGAAACCTCAGTAGAGTGGTCGGATCGCAGTTAGGAGGAAGCGACCACCGCCCAGTCCTCCTCTCTCTTTCTGGAAGTATTTCGACCAGTTCACCTCAACATCCAAGGTGGAACTACAAAAAGGCAAATTGGAGTCTGTTCGGCATTCGTTCCAATGAGCTTACCCATAATATAGCAGTAGAAGGGAGAAACATCAACAATGTGGTAAAGGAATTTAATTCAAGTATCCTCAAGGCTGCCAATGAAGCGATTCCTCGAGGGTTCAGGAAAAACTACCGCCCCTACTGGACAACAGAACTGCAAGCAGCACATGATAAACTAGACAAGGCCAGAGAAGATGCAGAGGGTAATCCCTGTCATGAAAACCACTTCACGCTACAACAAACTAAAGCCAGGTATCTAAAGACCAAGCTGGAGGCCAAAAGAAGAAGCTGGAGGGAAAAGACGGCAGGGCTTAATTTAGAGAGAGACACCACAAAACTATGGAGACTGACTAAAGCACTCAATGATGAGGGTGTCAGGGGAGAGAAGATTACTCTTGAAGAAGATGGACAAACACTGACAGGAAAGATGGCAGCAGATGCCTTTGCGAAGGCATATGCAAAAGAAAGCAACATTTCTATACCACGAATGCGTCAAAGGGAGGTTAGAAAAGAGCAAAAGGAAAGAACAGACACCAACACTCACGATGCAATGAAAGTTGACATTAGTTTAACAGAACTGAAGAAGGCTATCCGCCAACTGAAAAAGAAGAAATCTCCCGGGCCAGATGGCATTACGAATGAAATGATCCAACACCTTGGTAATGCATCTCTTCGCAAGTTGCTAGACATCTTTAATCTCAGTTGGACCAATGGAGAGGTTCCTCAGTGCTGGAAGGAAGCCAGAATGACTCCTATTCTGAAAAAAGGAAAGAACAAGACGAAAGTGCTGAGCTACCGTCCTATCAGTCTTACAAGCTGCATATGCAAGACCATGGAGCGCATCATCAACCAGCGGTTGCAGTGGTACCTGGAGTCAGAGAACATTATAGTTTCAGAGCAGGCCGGATTCAGAAGATACAGGAGCACAGAAGATCAAACAACACATCTTGCACAGGTCATAGAGGACACTTTTCAAGCCAAGAAGGTGATGCTAGCTGCCTTTATCGATCTGCAGAAAGCATTTGACAAGGTGTGGAAGGATGGCCTCCTCGTGAAGCTCTGGCGCACAGGCATCGGTGGCAACATGTTCCGATGGACCAAGTCATACCTACACAATCGCAGAGCTAGGGTGCTGGTGGATGGACAATCTGGACAGAATGTATTGCTGAGACAAGGGGTGCCACAAGGCGGAGTATTATCACCTACTCTGTTCATACTCTTCATCAATGACATTGTAGCAGAGCTGCCCAATGGGATCCAAGCAGCCCTCTATGCAGATGACCTCGTAATCTGGTGCACCGAGGAGTACACAACGACTGCCACGTACAGAATGCAGCTCGCCTTGGACAGAATTACAGCTTGGGCCAATCGCTGGTGTATTACCATCAACAAAGAAAAATCATCAGCCATGCTATTCACACTGTCCACCAAAACCAAGGTTGGCAATCTGACACTGGGCGGTACTCCACTCGAATACGAGGACCAGCAGACATACCTGGGAGTCACATATGACAGAAGATTAACATGGAAGGAGCACATCCAGAATGCAGAGGCAAAGGCCAGAAGAAAGCTAAACATCATGAGGAAGCTGGCAGGAACAAAGTGGGGTGCCAATGAAAGGATCCTCAAGACCATCTACCTAGGTGCCGTACGACCACACCTTGAGTATGGATCCAGCTCATGGATGACAACAGCTAAATCTCATCAACAGAACCTCGACAGAGTACAAAACCAGGCACTGCGAATCATCACTGGTGGAATGAGATCAACACCAATAGAAAAAATGGAGCAGACAGCAGGCATTCCCCCACTTAGCAAAGGAAGGGAATGCAAAGCACTGATCCAAGCTGCAAAGTTCAAATCGTTCAATAACCACCCGATGAAGATCAGGCAAGCACAGCTGTCATCAGGAAGACTTAAAAGATCAAGTTTTGTGAAAGAGACAAAAGCACTTCAAAGGAAACACCAAGAGATGTTGCCAGCACAAATAGAAGATCCAAACCACACCCTTGATCCTCCACCCTGGGAAAACAAACTAGAGAGCATAGCTATTCGCACCACAGTACCTCATCTCACAACCAAAAATGAACACAGTGATGTGAGCAAGAAGGCCCTGACCCTAGCCATGCTGGAAGAAATGTACCCTCAGGAGACATGGATAAGGATCTACACAGATGGATCAGCCAAAGATGCAATTAGGAGCGGAGGTGCCGGACTGCACATACAGTATCCAAACGGACAACATGAGTCAGCTGCAATACTGACAGGCAAACACTGCACAAACTACAGAGCTGAAGTCGAAGCACTGGTTCATGCAGCTAATACCATCAGCAGAACAGCAGACCCTATTGCACAGATTGTCTTTTTATCTGATGCCCACTCCGTCCTTGAGGCTATCACCAAAGGTAAGCTGCCACAACTTGAAGAAGCACTACAAACCATCAAATGCTTTCGGATAGCACTGCAGTGGATCCCCTCACACTGTGGAGTCCAAGGAAATGAGGAAGCAGACAAGATGGCAAAGGTGGGTGCAGAAGAGAATCAGACAGAAAACATGGTTACCCATACAGAGATGAAGACTATCATTAAGTCCCTCTATAGAACACCTCAATCAGAAGATGCCTACCATCATCTCTCGAGGCCAGAGCAAGTGACCATTTTTCGTCTCAGAACTGGACACAACAGACTAAACCAACACATGTACAGGCGGTTCCACCTTACGACATCGCCCGCTTGTCCTTGTGGAGAAGCAGAACAGACCACAGAGCACATACTTCAATGTTGCAGTACGTATCAGCTGCTGAGAGAAGAGATCTGGCCTTTGTCAACCTCTATTCTTGAAAAGCTGTATGGGCCTGTGGAAGAACTGCAGAAAACCACAGATTTCATCTTGAGAACGGCTCTCCAAGTGTGATACCAGCGATCGAAAAGAAGAAGAAGACAATCACAGACAAAAAGACTTAGATTTATTTCTTAATCTCTCCACTGCGAAAAGCATGTATAGCTCTTGCTGCTATGCAAACAAGAATGAGCTCTATGGTAGACGGGTACTCGGCAGTTGGGAGCCGAGTACCCGATTCCAAGGAGTCGGCAAAGCTTTCTAAGTCTATAGTTCTAGAGCCAGCTGTCAAGGCCAGCTGTATATCAGAAGTAACAGAATGGTGAGTATTGATCGAAGGAGAATCTAATATTTACCCTATAATGCTGCTCCAATCCAATTTCGAACTACGAACTACGAATTTCGGTCTTACTTATAAGAGGTTAATACTTAACCTATAATGCCTGCTCCCATCCAATATCGAACTAAGAACTACGAATTTCGGTCTTACTCTGGACGCATCACCACGCACATACTAACCTGAAATGAGCCGCACTGTCGTAAGTTGCGTCAATTTGCACATATTATCAGAAACAGTAGGCCTATTTTAATATAATAAAGAGTATTCGATAACCATACCGAGTTCCGAGGTTTACACATCTCTCGGGAACAAAGAATTCAATAATTCCGCGTCCTCCTCGTATCGGAAAGCATCATGCAACGATGGACGTGCACGTGCTCACAGCCTCTGGCTGTTTGGCTGTTGAGTATTACAACACGCATCAACCCAGAGGGACTGAGCGTGCATTACGATCGATACTGTCCAAAAAGGCTGCTAAACAGAGTTACCAGAGGAAGAGCTTTCTGAAACAAGACCGAGTATTACAGTAACACGACAGTGTATTCCAGCGGAATAATAGCCTACGGCTAAACCTGTTTATAACGACTACCTGCTCGTGGGTCCCAAAGGATAATGGTTTTAAGCCAGATAATCATAAGACCACTTGCGTTTTTATGGACCCGCCATTATAGGCAATGGATAAATCCGATCTGTCAGTCAAGTATATGACGTCATAATCAAATACGTGACATGTAGGCTGACATCACAATCAAAATACGCAATGCACGCGTAATTGTCCGTCAGCATTGCAATCTAATAAGCATTTTTGGGAATATTTTGAAACTAATCTGACTGGGGGCTGTTGCACAGTGCTCAGTAGAGGAGGAGCGGCGTGCTGGTTCCATTTTTTCACCTTTTACTTTTGTTCTTTGCATGGCCGCTCACGGCTACGCTTCTATTCGGGTTGTGTCTAGAATTGCGTATAGGCGCGGCCATTCTGCACAAGGAATTGTGCTCTCCAACCTCTAACTATAGTTTAGGCTCTAACTCTCTGGCTACTCTAGGTAGGCCTGGTTCCTCGGCCTAATGTATATGTAATTTAGCCAGGGAACCAGGCCTACCATCGAGTAGCCGGAGAGTTAGAGCCTAAACTCGGCCTGAGAGATAGATAGAGTGCGTCTCTATTTTTAGATTGGAACCATATATTTAGGATATATATATTGGCTAGATCGCTCATACGCATACGTTCACTATGGGGAATGGGATAGACGTCTCGACCGCTGGATCTTGACTGACTGACTGACATCTGACGCAGACGATCAGCTGTGTATATAGCCTCCAATAGTCAGTAAATCTTTTATTGATAATTGCAATAGAAATTCTCATTAATTAGCATGCAAAATACGGAACTACAAAACTACGATAAAAAGAAATAGGGGAAATACGGTAATACGGAGAGGCGGTAAGATTTACAGAAATGTGTTAAAACCTAATGCATACATTGCCAAAATTCCATTTATGTACATATGACAACTATATGATAACTGCACACATGTGGACAACTTTCAGCATTATTGTTTACATAATCTACACACATCCAGTGGCGGATTAAGGTTGTGCGAGGCCCTAGGCATAAGACCATGCGGGTGGTCCGGGAGGGGGGGGGGGCCCTTCCCTGGAAATTTTTTAAATCTAGATGCTCTGTGGTGCAATCTGACGTATATTTGGCATCATTTTAGTGAATTATTAGGGGGCTTTATAGCAGACAAAATGGAGTTTTTAACACATTGACTGCCGAGATTTTTGCAGACAACATTTCCCATACGCCATATCTCCGACCATGTTAAATATTTTTAAAACAATTTGGCTGAAAGTTGCTGGTTCCCGAGCCACCAACAGCTGTCAGTCAAATTATTTCCAAAATATTCGACGTGGTTAGATCTATACCGTACCAACTGGAAAATTGAAAACAAAAATGGAAAATTGGAAACGATTATAGCAGACAAAATGCAGTTTTTAACAACGGAACAGTAAATGTAAATATAACTCACCAAATCTGGAGGAGCCATGCAGCACTTATTGCTAAGTGGATGCCTTTATGCGTGATTTGAGGCTGGCAAAGTCATGGACAATTTTGTCAAAGTTAAGGATATGAGTTGGTTCAGGGTGACTGGTTAATAGAGCGAGACTGGTAATTCTCCCTTGTAGTAATGTTGACCTGAGATTGCTCTTTAGCCGTGTTAATGTGGAAAACGATCTTTCACCATCTGCATTACTTGCAGGTAAGGTGAGATAAATTCTACAGGCAATTACAACATTCAGAAATGTTGCAGATATATCTGAGTTAGTGTCATAAATCACTGAGAGAACTTCAGATGGTGATATTAGCTGGTCGCCATTGGTTTGCCAATAAAAACAGCTGAAATGTAATAACTCATCAGGGAATGTTTCTTCAAGATCCTCTGTGTATATGTCCTGTAACATGTTAGTCGATTTTATCAGTTCAGAATCCGATAAACTATGCATGGAACCAATGAAACCAAATCTGTTCATCAATATTTCGTACGATTGCTTTCGACGGTGTAACTCGGTTATGAGTGAATCAATGATGACCAAAAATGTTTCAGTACAGAATTTATCTTTTGGTGGTAAACTGATATCAGCAATTGTGGATTGCCAAATTGTCGCTTTCTCTACTTTTCGCGTGGTTTCTGCTTGATATGTATCAACATACTGGCCTACACATTCCATGGCGGCACATTCAAACTCATTGTATCTATCCCTCATTTTAGATACATAATCAAGCAAACTATCATACAATTCTGAGACGGCAGATATGGGTAGCTTCGGGTTCTGTAGAGACTTGCTAGTAGCGTTGACTCGTTCTAAAAGAGAGTCCCACACAACGATGAGTATTGCTGTTTCCAGGCGTTCTAGTTTTTTGCAGAGTTGTCGTGCCTCTGACCGTGTAGTTTTCGTCCTCATTATCGGATATGGATCGTAGTAGCGTTAGAATCGGTATGTATTCCTTCCTTAGAGCAGAGACAGAGTCATGTCTAGCAGACCAACGTGTTTCAGATAGATTTTTAACGACCAAACCAGTCACAGTATTAGTTAACATTTCCCAACGATGTGTTGATGCAGAGAAAAAGTTGTATATGCAGGCAATGAGACCAAAAAAAGAGATAGCATTGACACAGCATTCTGCTGTTGTTATCCCAACTAGATTAAGTGAATGTGCTGAACAAGGTACGAATTCAGCGCGTGGGTTGATTGATTTGATACGAGACTGTACTGTACACCTGTGTACTTTCCCGCCGTGTTAGATGCATTATCGTAAGCTTGACCTCTACAGTCTGCGATTTTCAAGCCTAATTTGTCAAGCACTTCAAGCACTGCATTTGTCAATGTTTCTGCTTTATGTCTGTGCATCGGTATGAATCCCTCAAAACGCTCAACCACCTCGCCACTTGTTTGTACATAACGTATTATGAATGTGAGTTTGTCGACATGTGATATGTCAGGAGTCGAGTCATTGCTAATAGAGAAACTCATCGCATATGGTAGACGAGATATATATGGGTTTCCCATTTCCTGCCTTTCCATATCGTGCAATGTGATCTGCCAAAAATGTGTCAAACTGTGCTAATAGTTCTATGATCCCAAGAAAATTATCATTGTGATGGGATCCTATTCTTTCGTCATGACCTCGAAACGCCAGACCACGTTCACTCAAAAACCTTATCACGCTCACAACTCGGTACAAAACTTTCTTCCAGTAATTATATTCTTCTTCTAATTATTCTGAGAGACCAGTATCGATCCGTCCTTGTGTGTGTCGTAACTGTGTCGTGGGCTGTTTAATTAACACGCATACAATGATTAAACTTGCCTTACATTTGATAGGGAAAAGCTTACAATTTTTTTAACATTTGCTAATTCATTCCGCCAGAGTGAAATGCGCTGAACAGATTTACCAATTCTTTAACCTTTTCAGTGATACATTCCTTGCACCTTAATTACAAAACTAGCATACAGGAAATCTGTTGAATAACTTGAAAATAATATGACTGGAAATCATTGCTGCATAAGGCAGCAACGGCTTTCAGTAAAATTATTTTCTAAATATTCAATAGAATATGTAATGTTTCGTACATAATAATTAATTTCGGTTTTCATAGATTATTCGGCGAAAGGGTTAAAATTATACGTTTTACCCAAACGGACATTGTTTGGGTATATTAAGGTCCTTATTGACCCGATGGATGCAAGGGTGTAATATACAATTTGTAAAAAATATTCATATAGGAGGTTTTTTCGTGACGTCATTACATCATTATTTTTAGAACGGGGGAAGCCTGGCCGTCAAGCGTTCACTGATGTGATAAAGTAAACACCGATCTTCATGGCTGTAAATCTTATCTTACACCGCACTAATCCTCTAAATAATAATTGTTTGGCCGGATATATTCAATTTCCACTTTATTTCTGTACGATATTGAGAGCAATGATTTATTTACTGCTTTCATACCATGTTGGAACCAGTATTCGTGCATCAAATGGCTTGCTCATTGTGTATGTGAATGGCGACATTTGTGCTGTTCATGCTCAAATAAGTGCATGACGGTATAAATGGTGATAAATTATACTTCTAGACGACTGAGTGAGGCGATAACTGTATACATGTTTGGTTGGGTTGTGGGCGGTGGGTGTGCGGGGTTGGAGTGGGGTGGGTGGGTTGGGGGTGGGGGGGGGGGTGGTGGTGGTAGCAAAATGGATGTTAGTCTAAGTTCATGTGAAAATATTCAGCAGTGTTGTTATTCTTTTAAGTAAGTATAATTATCCATGGCTGGCAGGAGATATAATATGATAACCAGCTGGGTGTGTCAGATTTTGAGATGCATGAGCTGATTTGGAGGTGTATATGGGCTGGATATGGGGTGAGTGGGATGGAAAGAAGTTTTCTCCTGCATTTCAAGTGGTAGGCCAGCTAAGGGCAACTCCACTGATTGTAAGAGGGGGTCACTGTTACTATATGCATAAAGTAAATAAGTTTAACTAACTTTGAATATATGTTGATCATGTTTAATTGTGTATTTAGTTAACCATTGCGGGTGACCATTTCACCAACAAATCCCTGAAAAAGTATATTCTTTATGATATAAAACTTATTCTGTTGAATATTCTGAAATTAATTTGACTGGAAGCCATTGCTGCCTAAGGCAGCAACACCTGCCAGTCAAATTAATTACAAAATATTCAATAGTTTTCCTGGATGGTAGCATTGAAAATGAGACATGGGGAATTCAGCGGGATAAATGGTTAATGAATAGCTACATGCCCTTAAGGGTTAAAGCATATGGATGTCTATGATTCATTACATACATGTACCTGCATCAATGGATACAATTTATCTGCTCCCAAAATATTGCAATATTTATATTTCTACATAAGACTGGACTGATTGTAAAATTTATTGAATTTTCATAGTTTTATTATTTTCCTAGATTTATTTTGCTGTGCTTAGCAAAAACATAGTAAAAGAAACCCTAACCTTCACCATGAAAGATACTTCTCTACCTTTACCTACCTTAATTGCTAGGGGCATGTGATTGGGTTATTATTTTATTGGTGATAACTACGTAATCAGATCGGGAAACCAATGTCGTAGGTATCTTAGCCTGACGCTTGGTCGCAAATGTGAGACCAAAAGTCTGAATGATCTGGACTGAAATGTGTCCCTTTTATACCCTTCCTGGGTGAGCCTGTGGATTGAGTGAATCTTGACCATATATGGGCAGAGAAAAACCAGACTGGCGGTTTTCCCATTGGAGGTTTGGCGGTTTGGTCAGACATTTTTGCCGGTTGACCTTCATTTTACCGGTTGGGGTCAAGTTTACCGGTTGTGACTTTTTTACCGGTTGTGTCATTTTTGGCGGTTGTGGCCGTTTTTGGCGGTTGAGTATTTTTTGCCGGTTGTGAGTTTTTTGGCGGTTCTCCCATTTTGGCGGTTTTACAACTTTTTTGTACTTTTGCCGGTTGTGGATTTTTTTACCGGTTGTGTCCATTTTGGCGGTTTTGGAAAAAACTTTGTTTTGGCGGCTCAGGTTTTTTAACGGTTGAGTTTGTTTTTGGTGATGAATGTCTTAAGGGTCTCTGTCGGTCAAGTTCGTGAGTCTCTTTACTCCTTTAGTGGAGAGAATTTTTTGGGCTGTTTTGTGGGTAATGATCATGTGTAGTCATCACTGTTTTTGATTCAGACTTTATGGCGTTTCGCTCCTTGAGCGGAACTCATCAGAGGCGAAGTTTTGTCAACTGTGAGTGGGAACTTTTGTGCTCCACTTTTTCTGATATAGCATCTGTTTTATGGGCGTTTGATATCTTAAAATAGAAGTAATGTTGGTTGTCCTCTATTGGTCTTGGGAGTTTTGGGAAATCCAAAGATAAGTGTCAAGTTTTTACAAGATCGGTATAGATATGTATTATTATGTATAATGTATTTTTTCAATGATGTATGAAAACTTGTAAATAAAATGAATGAAAAAATAAAGAGGATGACTCGGGGCCTGGTGAGTATCTGTCTTTGTTGTTATTTCATAAAAATTGAAGGAGACAGAGCATTTGCGCTTGTATCCATATTGGGATGCCGTAATATTGAAGGCATCTTTAAAAGATGCTGAAGTGATGACAATGGGTATGACGTCATGGGGTTTGTTGTCAGCGGCGAAAGTGGTGACGTCGCTATAAAGTGTGTGGTTTACCTTTTCTGATTTAAAAGATGAGCTGTGGGAGCACCTATTAAAAAAAGTGTAATAACAACGTACTGGGCATGTCCGCCTATAGTAGGCGTGTTGGTCCAGGTAAAGGGTGTTCGCTAACCTGCTAGATTGATGCCTATAGGTTCCATCGTGTGGAGCTGGTGTATCCAATGGCATTCCTTTTGTCTCCTCCATGGTGTGGAGTTTTCATCATCGGGGTCTGATGAGAGAACCTGTTTGATTCTGAACTGCACGTCTGTTCGTGAGTGTCCAGGTTTGTTGAAATGCCTGGCGACTGGGGTGTCGTATCTCTCACTTTTGTGGAGGTTTGATATAGATCTCAGGTGTTCCTGAATTCGGATCTTAAAGGTGCGCAGGGATTCTCCCACGTATTGTTTGTTGCATTTGCTACAAGTTATGAGGTAGACGATGTTTCTAGTTTGGCAGTTACCTATGATTTTGGCCTTGTAGGTTACGCCCGTGTGGGAGCTTGTGAAGAATCTGTTTTTCTCCATCCTGTGGCAGATGGTACAGTTTTTTGTTTTGCATGCAATAAATGGGTTTCTGTGCGTTACAGGGGCGTGCTCTGTTGGGAGTTTGGCCCTGACAATCGTGTCTTTGATTGTTTTGTTCTTCCTGTATCCAAACAGCGGTGGTTCTGGAAATGCTAACCTGCATTTGTTGCTGGCTTCCAGAATTGGCCAGTACCTTTTTATGGTTTTCTTCAGAAAAACGCCTGTCCTGGTGAACTCACATACAAAGATTGGCTTTAGCCCTACAGTCTCGGAACCAAACATGGGAAGCCTATACACTGATTTACCGGCATTTTTAGACGCATGCGTCTGAAACATTTCTTCACCCCCAACCCGCACCCACCACATGCACTCTTACAACAGGGAGCCGGTACTACAATCCCACCACCGGTACCGGCTCCACCTACATTTCAAGACGTCATAGCAAGGAAATTTGCCGCCAAAAAAACTTCAATACCGCCACCCACATTGGATGCGCCATTTGAAGCCTTTTTCAAGGCAATAAGGTACGAATATGGAAAACATATTCACCATAGAACGAAGTTAAGTAACCTGAGCACGAAGGAAGCCACAGCCCTTGTGCAACTTAAAAACAATCACTCCATAGTGATTAAGAAAGCAGATAAAGGACAAGCAACGGTAGTCCAAAACAAAGCGGATTACATAGCAGAAGCAAACCGCCAACTAGCGGACATAAGGTTCTACAAAAAGGTCGATCGAGACTTGACATTAAAACATACTAACCTTGTAGAAAAAAGACTAGACCAACTAGTCAGAGACAAAGAGATTGATGCACAAACTGCCGGCAGACTATTACCAAAACCGCCAATCACAGCTAGATTTTACCTACTACCAAAGGTACATAAAAGCAAACAGAACGGTTTAGTCCCAGGCAGACCGATCATCAGCGGCATAGGCTGTCCCACAGAACTCATCAGCAGTTTCGTGGACGAACACATCAAGGTTCATTTCACAAAGATCAAATCATATGTGAAAGACACCACAGATTTCATCAACCAACTAGAAGCATTCGGTCCAACAAAACCCGGCACGCTTCTAGTAACAATGGATGTCACCTCACTGTATACTAACATACCCAACAATGAAGGACTAAGAGCGGTGGCCAAATTCTGCAGCAAATTTGGGGTAGAGGCGATGTCTCCATCAGAGGATTACTAAACCTTCTAAAACTTGTCCTCGAATGCAATAACTTCGAGTTTAATGGCGAGCACTACCTACAGATAGGAGGAACCTCCATGGCAAGCAAGGCCGCCTGCATCTTCGCATGCATCTTCATGGCCGACTTAGAGCAAAGATTGCTGCAGACTGCACCACACCAGCCTGCACTGTATGTTAGATACATAGATGACATATTCATAATCTGGGAGCACGGCAAAACAGCCCTAGACGTTTCTTTTTTAGACACACTGATCAAACAGACACAGGATCATTCTATCATCTTTGATCTCTATACAAAACCGACAGACACCCACGGCTACCTGCATTATGACTCAGCCCATCCCTCAAACTGTAAGGACTCGTCCCCATACGGACAATTCCTCAGGTTGAGATGCATCTACACGCTCATAGAGGACTATGACAAAAACAGTATCATCCTACAAGGACACTGAAGCGAAGCACGAGGCTACCCCACAGGCATCCTGAACAAATCTAGGGCCAAAGCCAGATCACAAGACAGACATCAAATCCTCCACCCACCACCAAAAACAACCGCCAAAACTCAAATACAAAGACCAATCTTTGTATGTGAGTTCACCAGGACAGGCGTTTTTCTGAAGAAAACCATAAAAAAGTACTGGCCAATTCTGGAAGCCAGCAACAAATGCAGGTTAGCATTTCCAGAACCACCGCTGTTTGGATACAGGAAGAACAAAGCAATCAAAGACACGATTTTCAGGGCCAAACTCCCAACAGAGCACGCCCCTGTAACGCACAGAAACCCATTTATTGCATGCAAAACAAAAAACTGTACCATCTGCCGCAGGATGGAGAAAAACAGATTCTTCACAAGCTCCCACACGGGCCTAACCTACAAGGCCAAAATCATAGGTAACTGCCAAACTAGAAACATCGTCTACCTCATAACTTGTAGCAAATGCAACAAACAATATGTGGGAGAATCCCTGCGCACCTTTAAGATCCGAATTCAGGAACACCTGAGATCTATCTCAAACCTCCACAAAAGTGAGAGATACGACACCCCAGTCGCCAGGAATTTCAACAAACCTGGACACTCACGAACAGACGTGAAGTTCAGAATCAAACAGGTTCTCTCATCAGACCCCGATGATGAAAACTCCACACCATGGAGGAGACAAAAGGAATGCCATTGGATACACCAGTTCCACACGATGGAACCTATAGGCATCAATCTAGCAGGTTAGGGAACACCCTTTACCTAGACCAACACGCCTACTATAGGCGGACATGCCCAGTACGTTGTTATTACACTTATTATTTTATTGGGCCTCAAGACATGATACCAACTGCTATTGCATAAATTATGTATGTAGTTACAATAACTGAGAACCAACCATGTAGAGCCTCACATCCACTTCAAATTATGCATTAATCTACATTTAATAACAAAATTTTTTAAATAATTGCATCATTTAATATATGGGTGACTGATGAGATATGCTTGATAAAATAGATAGTATAGAAAGAACAATCAATGTTTATCTCAGTTTATGCAAACAGTGTAAGTTCTACAAAATGTTTTAGCATTTGATAATCAGATATGTGCATCTGCAAGTGTCATGCCATGAATTGGTGTAGATAAATTAGGTAGCATTGCCAGTGTTGAATCACTCACTCCATATTAAAACATTGCTGAACATATGTCCCCACATCTTCCCAAGCATAGAAACCAATTTGTCTTTTAAATAGGAGTGGAGTTGACCTGTGGTGTATGCGTTTCTAGCCATGCACTATTCACTCAGGAATTGCTGAAAATTATATTTGAGGAAGCAAGTTCCTGATAGACAGGGCTGTAGCTCCGCACATACAGGGAAATTTATAGGCTCTAGATAGCAGATTCAATTTAACAATGACCAGGACTGGTGGTAATTGGAAGTTGTACTAATTCAGTTACCACATTGGTAAATTTTTAGGAATTGGAATTGCTAATTGAAATTACTTTGCTCCAAGAATGACTAATTCATAATTTCTTTTCAATCATTTTATAATTTTATCTAGTTTTGTCTCCTAACATAGTATAACATATGTAATATAACAAAGTGGGTAGGTTTCGACCCTTTAAAGGTCAAATTGTCCAAAACCAGCATTTGTATTGATCTTGAGATGCCTGGCTCCATAATAAAGCCAGCCATTTCAGTTGTAAATTGGAAAAAATGGCTTTTTTTTTTTATCTCCAACGTGTAAATGTACATTTTATGTGAAAAAAATGGAAATTTTCTTAATGAAATTTGACCATTAATGGGGAAATTGTCATCTTTGCCAAACATTGCTTGTGTAGTGGTATGTCTTGAAAGATGTCCATTTGACCTACAAATGGCCATTTACTAAGCAAAAATTCAAATATCATTTACCAATCCTCACCATTAAAAGGGATAATACTGAACAGATAGCCCTAGATCCAGGTCCTACAGCCCCTGGTCCATGGCATATGGCCTCACCATGTTCACTCCATAAATTTCAGATGTTTTTCCAGTTGAATATTAAAATAAACTGTCCTGATCTACTATCTGAGTATGACTGTATCTAGTATTATTTTATTTACTGACTATTATAATTTCTCACGGTTGCTGCCAGGAAAAGAAATTGTCTTAACCACCCCCCCCCCCCTCTACCACTTCACACAAAATCTAAAACATTTAGGGGTCTAATGATCCCTACCCCACCCTCTGTTTCTGTCACTAACCCCACAAAACACACAATTTGTGAAAATAACACTCATAAGTCGAGAGTTTAATAATAAATTCATCAACTGTGTCATGGTGGATTTAAGATTCTATTATGGGGTGTATCCAACCTAGCAGTCAAGGTCTGGGTGGGGTTCTCAATGGTGGTGGGGATAGGGAGGGTGTCATGGCCCTTCCCCTGTAATAATTGGAAAATGAAATGCTCTGAGAAGTAGTTTCCTGCATATTGCTTAATTAATTCATAATCAAATTGAAATTAATCATTGTTTATTTACTTGGATGCGGGTGGGAATTAATACAGCCCACTACCACCACCCTCCACCCTCACCAACCACGACCCTAAGGGTGGGGAGGGGTGGTGCAAAGCCAACCTAAATATGGGGGTTACCTCACACAGACAGACACACACGTACGCGCTATCTTGGCCGCATTCGTAAATATCTATCGGGCATCCGCTTGTATTGGTACTATAGGCTACCAGGATCCACATGCACTGATGGTGGGGGGGGGGGGGGGGTCGTTTCTGACATCATTGCGGTAGTATTTTATCATAACATAACATAACAAGTATACAGCTTACCATTGGTCAGGAGTGTTCGAAAATTGTTCAACGTGAAGCAGTACTGACGAATTATCTTCTCTACTGAGTAGACACACTGACACGTGCGATCTGACATGTATAGATGTGACAATGGATTCATAAGGAATGAGGTTAGAATGCTGTTATCGTCCCAGACATGCTCAGTATGTGCAACACACATCGGGCATAGGCTATGCTGTAGTAGGTCCCGGTACGTGTTCCGAATCACTGCTAAAGGTTGACAAACTGTCAGGAAATGGTGATGGTCTTCTGACCCATTGTTACATAGTGGGCAATCAGGTTTTATCATACACGACTAAATTTAGTCCTGTTGCACTGCAAGGTATAGCAATTGGTCAGCAACCGCAGCCACACCGGTAATGCGCATATATCGCGTGGAGCAGTAGTGACCGACTCAATTGCTACTGATATACTGTAAGGATGAGTATAGAGGTATGTGACTATTGAGCTCATCTGACCATGACCTGTTGACCAGCTTCCTAGTAAGAGTCTTCCATGCTCCCTTTGCCGGTGGATGATCTAGAAGAACGTGGATAGAAGGGAGATAGTACTTCGCGAGTATATTACGAATGCCAGCAAACCAGCTATTCTGATCGTATCCTTTCATAGCAGTCTGCCTCAGCGCCACCAAGAAGAGTATGGATTCTTGGTCTGCACAAATGTTCCTCACTAGCGTTAGCTTCTGTAGGTGTATACGCGCTTTTATCGGAAGAGTGCCAAGCAGAAGATACGGAGATGGATGTGCTACACGATCTGGAAGGCCCAGGATTTGTAACAGCAGCTTATGATAGAACTTGTAATGAGTCTCACTTCGGTTTTGTTGAGAATAAGTACATCAATCCCATGTAGCAGAACTGGAAGGATATAGACTTCTATCAGATGCATGCATGCAACGGGTGTTATGCCATTTATCAGCGTGAAGCCCTGCTCCCATAAGCGAGTAGATAGCATGCCTGGCTTTCCTAAAGTTTTCATCTACTGTTGGGCGAGCATTTATAAATTGATCACTTCTTTGTATCCCTAAGTGAAATGCACAGCCTGGTGAAGATACCTCCACATCGCCTAAGAAGAATGGAGTCTTTTCCATCTTACAGTCAGAGAGAATGACACATTTCTTTGGCTCGAGCTCATAAAATTGGTTAACACTGTAATGACTAGAAATATTCAACAGAATCTGCAGGTTGTTTTCACTATTTGCTATTAAGCTGACATCGTCTGCACATGTCGGTGCTGCACAATGCACAGTTCCAATGCTGGCTCCATGTCCTGATGCATCTAAGGTGTCAAGCAGGTCATTGATGTACAGCTTGTACAAGTCTGTTGACAGTATTCCTCCTTGCCTTATGCCTTGCATAAACGGAATAGAATCTGAAAGCTGACCATTCCATTTTACTCTGGTAGTAGCATTCATGTGGAGGTCTCTGATGAGGATCTATGTAGCACCTTTTATGCCCGCAAAATAGAGTTTATTTACCAGACTCGCATGGTTCACCACGTCAAATGCTGATTTGGCATCGAAAAGGGCAATATAGTTACTGAACTTTTTGCTTCGCGACTCAGCACTACACTCTTGTAGCAGCAGGGCACTATACATAGGGGATATTCCCGAGGTGAAACCAAACTGTAAATGATTTTGACACTTGAGTATTTTCTGATGTATGCGAAGCTTTAGTACCATCTCTAGGGTTTTGCATATCATTGACGTCACCGTTATCCCGCGATATGAGGAGGCTTGGTTTGGACTTCCCTTCTTCTTGTAGACTGGTGTTAGCAGACCGACTTTAAGGACAGCAGGAATGGTTCTTAGGTGACCAATTGCATTGAGAATCAGAGTCACTATATAAATTGCTGCAGCTCCGCCCTCTTTCAGGTGCTCAGCCTAGATACCGTCTGCATCAGCGAGCGGACTTGCCACTGTTCAACTCCTTGACTGCTTTCATCACCTCTGAATAAGTGAATGGAATAAAATCATCAATTTCAGAAGAGAGATCACTGAGTACAATCTCATTAAATTCCAATTCTGCTTTTCTTGAGTAGTTGCTCGAGGTACTCGTTGGAGTACCAACTTGCATAAAGTGTGAGTTGAGTGCCACCATTCTAAAATTTGTTCTGCCGGGAATGTAGTGTCCTGCACTTTGAGTTCTGCTAGTTTGGGTGCTGCACTACTATGTTGCTTACGGATTAGTTTGTAGAACAGCTTCTTATCGCTGTTCTTAGCTTCGATAAGTTTCTGCATGTCTGCATCATGCCTAGCAGCCTGAAGCATGCGCTGAGCTTGCCGTAGCAGTGCTTTTGACCTCCGCCTACGAATGGAAGCTGAGTGATTTTGATCACATGGTCTGTCACAGATTTTCCATTGGTGGAATGCATTTTTACTTTCTATCACAGCTCTTGCAATTTCGTCATTCCATAGCCGATGAGATTTTCTTTGTTTCTTAGTTGAAATTGGTGCAGCGGCCTGTGTCGCCTTAATCAAGGTATCGCGAAGCTTTCCATATGTCAAGCATAGATCGTAATGCTATTCATCTCTGGCTTGTACTCCTGAAGAGACGTTTGCATATAATCTCAATAAGTAGGCTCATTGATTTTGTCCCAGTTCAGTCGTGGAATTACATCTGTATTTGCATGTCTGATAAATGAATCCCTGGATTGGACCATCGTGGTTAGCTCAGCAGATAAAGGATAGTGATCGGAACAGTTTTTACTCAAATCATGGCAGTGAGCATTCTGACACAAGTGCTCCATGGAACTAGACATGAGAAAATAATCTATCGTTGAGCTGCTCATACCGTTAACATGTTGGAATGTTGGTCCATCTGTTTTATACACCAATCCTTGTTGACATACAAAATCTCGCCACAATCTCTGCCTCTTGACCTTCAGTGGTGAGGTCACAATTGAAATCGCCAGCTAGGAGAATACGATGTGACATTTTGTACTTCTGACAAATCTCATGTAGTTGGTCGAGTATTTCACTAAACTCTTGATCGGCATCAGTATCTCTTTTGCAAGGCATATATACAGATGCTATCAGTAGTGGGAACTCATCAGTATGTATTTCAGTATGTATTTCAATACATTGTATTCTGCTACTTCCATCGGGTATGAGGGTAACTGCATGGCCGATATTATCACGCCAGAAGACCGCCACTCCACCATACCCTCTTGGCTTCTGCATAGGAGATATAGGATTAACATCATCAACTGCTTTGGCTGCAGCCTGAAAACTATCACTAACATTACTAAGATGCTTCAACTGGTAATTGTAGAGCCAGTGTTCCTGGACACATAGGATATCACACATTTCAAGAAGGCTCTGCACACACACTAAGTTCGTAAGTATATTCTTACAGTTGTAAGTAGAGATGCGCAGTGATAGAGATTTAGGGATTGGCGTTGTCATATAATTTACTGACTCAGTATCAGATGTAGCTGATGTTAGAAGTAGAGATGTTTGTCCGGGCCTTTGTCTAAAAAAGGATTTTCCGTGACAATATCGGTGTTGTTAGTTGCTAATGTTATATTGTTAGTAATAGGGGTCTCACTTTCCGTAGCAGTAGTGATATCAATTATTCTTTCTTTTGTAGGTATTACAGATAATTTAGATTTAGTAGCCAGGACATGATTAGTGCTGTTAGAACGAGTAAATCTTGTGTACAATGGCTTAATCTGGGCAGGATTTCCATGCAGGATAATAATCTCAGATTCCTTATTTTTGTTGATTATGGCAACTGAGTAATTTTTGTTTTTGATGAACGCCCCATGCTGTGTATTCCTTGGTATCTCAATTTTAGACCTGTATTGATTACCATTTTGTTGTGTACCAACTGGGGCCCTTGATGCAAGTAACGATTGTGATGAAATGGCGCCTGACTGTTCAGAGGGCAATCCTGGACGCTGTGCTTGTTGAATGATAGGAGATTGTCTTGGAGGTGATATGCTATTACCTTGTGTAGTGACTCCCGGAAGTGGAGGATATAAGCCCAAAGGCATCGGCATGTATGGCAAAAGTCCAAATGGTGGTGGTGGCGGTGGCACTGACATAGGCGGATGGTGATAGGGAGGTGCACACTGGTTCGTACCAACCTCCACTGCATTGATACGCATATGCAGCATATTCATTTCTAGTGCATGTATTCTTTGTTCAAGGATGCTTTGTTCAAGTTTAACAACTTGAGTTTGAGTAGGTGAGTGGCTACTGCATGGCACCTCTGTTGAGGGCATTGGGCCCACAGCATCAAGTCTGTCTGCTTCAACAGTCGTGACAAGCATACACAAAAGTTTATTTGTCCTTTGCAACTCTGCCACACGAGTTTCCAAGTGTATTACAAGTGACCTGGCAGTAGTAAGATCTCGCTGGATGTCATCAACTGCTGCAAGCTTAATCTTTAGCTCTGATTCAGCTTTCCTTAGCTTAGATTCCCTGACACGAAGCTCTTTCGCACTGATGCTAGCTGGGGAGTTAGTAGTATTATGTACACTAGTGGCGTGTTCTATGTTTGCCTCTGCAATGGATATGCTGTTGTTTGAAGCAGGTTGCCTAGGATTTCTTGAAACATTGTTACGCGGTGCATTATTTATTAGACTTGAAATAGATGTAGAAGATGTTTCAGGGTTTTCTGAGGGATGACTTAATTTAGTTAAACTACGGCCAGTGCCGGGAGATTCATTCTGCATCATACGTGGAGCAGATGTGGAAGAAGATGTTGCAGTACTTACTGTGCGACGAGATGCTTTATCTGAAGTGTCGACTATTCTTGGAATATTAGCTCTTGATATAGGATCAGATGCTGATGATTTATGCTCTGCACATGCTGCGCATATAAAACTATCTGTGTATGACTCATTACCAACACACGACTGATGAAATAGTGCCTCACACTCTGTGCAGAAGATAACTGGGACATTAGTTATTGATGGATTACATAGTTGACAGATTAATCTTGCTTTGTCGACATGCATCTGTGTTGTGTTGGGAAGCGTAGCAGAATATTTAAGTGCTGGGTCGCAACTTGCTGATGACAACTTCTGTTTATGCTGCAGGCTAACTGTGGCATTAAGCTGCTTCTTGTTTGACTGGTTAGTCGTATATTCTGCACTTGATGGTGTGGTAGCAAGCGTATGTGTTGTAGCCATAGTATTTCTATTTATGTCTCCCCTTTGCTGCATCAAGTAGTGATCTGGGCAATTGTATGATATACTGTTGCCTTAAATACGCTTGATCTCAACTTGGGTAAGCTTTATACACTTGTAGTGGGTCCAATACTGTCCTGATTCACAGAATACAGACCGGGTCATGCAGCTGCGTCTGCACCTGCTGCACTGGATATCTACTCGGCCTAGATGTAAAGATGTGCCTGTCATGGTGGTATCCTTGCATTGTTGATTAGTGCTCTTTAGCTTGTACAGAGCTGACTCAAACAGTGTCTTCAGTTTTTTATTCCAATCTGCTAGATTCACCTTTGATCGGTTCAGTTTTGTTGAGGCTATGAGCGCAAGTATTTCCTCTAGGTCTGTGGTAAAGAAATGTTTGACTCCTGAATGTGAACCATTTACCAACATTGCTGACTTTGTATGACACAAATTTGCTGTGTGTGTCTGGTGGTTTCCTGCATTAACTTTGTATGTCGCTTGCACTTCCACGCCAGTCTGATCAACTGAGGGTTGAATAATGACACTGCACGTCTGAGGATGTGAGCGTTCACTTGTCATTGCAGGTTATTATAGAGGATGTGTGCGTTCACTTGTCATTGCAGGTTATTATAGCGGATGTGAGCGTTCACTTATCATTGCAGGTTATTATAGAGGATGTGAGCGTTCACTTGTCATTGCAGGTTATTATAGAGGATGTGAGCGTTCACTTGTCATTGCAGGTTATTATAGAGGATGTGAGCGTTCACTTGTCATTGCAGGTTATTATAGCGGATGTGAGCGTTCACTTATCATTGCAGGTTATTATAGAGGATGTGAGCGTTCACTTGTCATTGCAGGTTATTATAGAGGATGTGAGCGTTCACTTGTCATTGCAGGTTATTATAGCGGATGTGAGCGTTCACTTATCATTGCAGGTTATTATAGAGGATGTGAGCGTTCACTTGTCATTGCAGGTTATTATAGAGGATGTGAGCGTTCACTTGTCATTGCAGGTCATTATAGAGGATGTGAGCGTTCACTTATCATTGCAGGTTATTATAGAGGATGAGAGCGTTCACTTGTCATTGCAGGTTATTATAGAGGATGTGAGCGTTCACTTGTCATTGCAGGTTATTATAGAGGATGTGAGCGTTCACTTATCATTGCAGGTTATTATAGCGGATGTGAGCGTTCACTTGTCATTGCAGGTTATTATAGAGGATGTGAGCGTTCACTTGTCATTGCAGGTTATTATAGAGGATGTGAGCGTTCACTTGTCATTGCAGGTTATTATAGAGGATGTGAGCGTTCACTTATCATTGCAGGTTATTATAGCGGATGTGAGCGTTCACTTATCATTGCAGGTTATTATAGAGGATGTGAGCGTTCACTTATCATTGCAGGTTATTATAGAGGATGTGAGCGTTCACTTGTCATTGCCGGTTATTATAGAGGATGTGAGCGTTCATTTGTCGTTGCAGGTTATTATAGAGGATGTGAGCGTTCATTTGTGATTGCAGGTTATTATAGAGGATGTGAGCGTTCACTTGTCATTGCAGGTTATTATAGAGGATGTGTGCGTTCACTTGTCATTGCAGGTTAATTTAGAGGATGTGAGCGTTCATTTGTGATTGCAGGATATTATAGAGGATGTGAGCGTTCATTTGTCATTGCAGGTTATTATAGAGGATGTGAGTGTTCACTTGTCATTGCAGGTTATTATAGACGATGTGAGCGTTCACTTGTCATTGCAGGTTATTATAGAGGATGTGAGCGTTCATTTGTGATTGCAGGTTATTATAGAGGATGTGAGCGTTCATTTGTGATTGCAGGTTATTATAGAGGATGTGAGCGTTCATTTGTCATTGCAGGTTATTGTAGAGGATGTAAGCGTTCATTTGTGATTGCAGGTTATTATAGAGGATGTGAGCGTTCATTTGTGATTGCAGGTTATTATAGAGGATGTGAGCGTTCATTTGTGATTGCAGGTTATTATAGAGGATGTGAGCGTTCACTTGTCATTGCAGGTTATTGTAGAGGATGTAAGCGTTCATTTGTGATTGCAGGTTATTATAGAGGATGTGAGCGTTCACTTGTCATTGCAGGTTATTATAGAGGATGTGTGCGTTCACTTGTCATTGCAGGTTATTATAGCGGATGTGAGCGTTCACTTGTCATTGCAGGTTATTATAGAGGATGTGAGCGTTCACCTGTCATTGCAGGTTATTATAGAGGATGTGAGCGTTCACTTATCATTGCAGGTTATTATAGAGGATGTGAGTGTTCACTTGTCATTGCAAGTTATTATAGAGGATGTGATCGTTCACTTATCATTGCAGGTTATTATAGAGGATGTGAGCGTTCATTTGTGATTGCAGGTTATTGTAGAGGATGTGAGCCGTCCGCACGCTTATAGTACAACTTAAATACTGTTGAATATTTTGAACATAATTGGGTTGGATTTCAACCCAAATTGTGTTTAAAATATTCAACATAACGTTTCTTGTATCATGTTCATATGGTTCTAACTAACATATCTGTGTTATTGCTTTGTAAGCATTTAAACATATTTATGAGCTGCACTGTAAGTAAAGTTGATACGCTAGCGACCTCTGAACATCTGTCAGTTCACCTACCTATTTAAAATTTGTTCATCTGCTACAGTTTTGCTTTTTCATAACATTGAGATATGAGTAGGGCCTATATGCTACTTCCATACATGGAAGAAGTTGGTTTGAAAACGATATAGTTCATATGGTTGTCACAGGCGTGAGCCCCCCCCCCCACCCCCCAACGTGCGTGTTGACCCGTACATGCCTCTACATTATTATTATTATACAAACACATTTCCAACAGCTTACAGGTAAACAATTACATTCTAATCAGTAATCACGGGAAATTTCACATAGGACACACTGACACACTTATTGTACATTTGTAACCTTCAGAAAAAGTTGTAGCTGCACTCTGTAGCCTATGCATTTAGATATGAATAATAGTACAAGTATAGCCATCGTCTACCTCTCCCAACCACCTCAATCATCACACTCACATCCATCCATCCCAGATATTACATAGTACACCCAGTCCTTTCAAGAATGGTAATGGATCCGCACTTAGGCCTACTAGACTACAGAGTATTTGTCACATGCATTGAAATATTGCCGATTTTCAGCATAATGGTTTACCGTAATTATAGGCCTATTATTATGCGAATATAGCTATCCATGAAACCATTAAAAATGAGTAAATATCATAATAGATTTTTTTTAAATCACGATTTTTTATTTCTTGAAGACTTAGCTTCAACCTGACATAATTTATGTTATGGTAGGTAAAGTCTATCCTGTTAAACGAACGTTTTAATATATGTTACCTTTGTACTACAGACAGCGAAATATTGACCCAGCTCACAGCCCCGTTCCCGGTGTGACGTCACAGCGAGTGGTGATGTGATTCAGATTGAGGCGTCATTTAATCTCGTTATTTGGGCTGTCTAACATATTTTTCTCACTCCAAAGTGACGCTATTGTGTTTAAATAGTGTAGTAGACCATAAAAGTTATTAAAACTCGTTATCGACCGCAAGTCTTCACAAGACCTTTAAACAATAAAACGAGACTAAAAACAGAATAACATAGGTCACTGAGATAAGGCCACGATAAGGCAATAATCTATTTTGGAGATATTGACCGAGTGTCTCTTCGTTGCGTTATGTAGCTTGCCTAAAGAAAAAGAAAACAGCAAAAAAAAGGTTTTTGGTCCAAGTGCGAGGCCCCCTTCAAGTGCGAGGCCCTAGGCTACTGCCTCGTTAGCCTCGTGGATAATCCGCCCCTGAACACATCTTTATTGTACTGACCGTGAAACAACTAGCCAAATCCTTTGAAATCAGCAAGATAATAGTTAAAGCGAGTTTTCTTTTTATATCCCAGTTTCCACGAAACATGACACCGTTTGGTATAGAAGACCTAAAAAATAAAGTAATACGTTTTCAAAACAATGTAGAATTTCTGTTTTTCTTTGTGAATATAGTGACTTATTTACATGTATGAGCTGTACCGTAAAACCGCCGACTCGAAGGTATAGAACATCTAAAGAATAAAGTAACTTATTTGCAAAACAAGACAGAATTTCTGTTTATCTTTTGTAAGTGTATTAACTTATATAACCTAGCCTAAGCAGTCGCTTGTAATAAGTGAGCACATGTTTTAGCAAGAGCGGTCAGATATTGTAGAGCTTTGCCATTATAATCAATTAGTTCTCCAGTAGGGTGATGGCACAGTCAAAATACGTAATGACTGGCGTAGCTATGTCCAACAGGAACATTGAAAAGTCCTTCAGCTGTATGAATTGAAGAGCGTTACTATTTAATAAGCAGCAGGACCCAGTAAAATTAGTTCCAAAATATTCAACAGCTCACCTTCATAGTTGCCGTGAAAAGGGGATTGTGGGAAGTCATGGTTCAAAGTATGTATATAAAAAATCACGACGACTACGACATGTAGGCCTATCATCTCTTTCCGTGGCTGCTCAGCGTTACGCATTCATTTGGTTGTGTCTAGAACGAACCGTTCCACATTATCCATCCATCACCTGACGTCGTAATCAACTACATGACGTGTAGAATGACATCATAATCAATGACGTCATTATGACATCATGAATGACTTAGGCAAGTACGTCACGAACGCATAATGGACCTTTCCAGTTCCAGCTAGGCCCCGCCCACCTCTAACTAAGCTCCATCCACACCTCGCTCGTGCTGGGATCGGTTGATCCCTGAAATACCTGACTATCAATTTTCAGAAAACTATACAGGTAAGCTGTTAAATATTTTGAAACTAAATTTGACTGGATGCTGTTGCTGCTTACGTACATTCTTACAACGTGTTGGACTATTAAGAGTTAAAGACTGGCCAAATCGAATCATTTATGATGTAATGATTATGATGTCAACATGCACGTCACTTAGTTGGCTATGACATCATATAATCAAGGGATAAAATTGGAAAGGTCTATTGAAGACGGACTATGCATTGTTGTAAGAATTGCATGTCTACTATTTAATACATATTCTGTTCAATATTTTGAAATTAATTTGACTTGGTGCAGTTCTATAGGCAGCAACACCACCCAGCCAAATTATTTACAAAATATTTAACATCCTACCTGTATAGAATTCAGGAAATTGATAGTCAGGGCATTCAGGGATCGGTCGATTCCAACACTGCGAAGTGTGGGTATATATATATATATACTTGTCATTGCAGGTTATTATAGAGGATGTGTGCGTTCACTTGTCATTGCAGGTTATTATAGCGGATGTGAGCGTTCACTTGTCATTGCAGGTTATTATAGAGGATGTGAGCGTTCACCTGTCATTGCAGGTTATTATAGAGGATGTGAGCGTTCACTTATCATTGCAGGTTATTATAGAGGATGTGAGTGTTCACTTGTCATTGCAAGTTATTATAGAGGATGTGAGCGTTCACTTATCATTGCAGGTTATTATAGAGGATGTGAGCGTTCATTTGTGATTGCAGGTTATTATATATATATATATATATATATATATATATATATATATATATATATATACACCTGTGCAAAAGTTAAGCACCACCCTATTTTTACGCACATGCGAGGGTATATTCATGTGCTATGAAGAAAGCAATAGCATAAACATTTATGTACCCATCCATCTTAGTGCAACTAGAGGAATGCTGATTATGATGGTGGGGAAACACTGTATGTTTTTGTTTGAACTTGAAAACGAGGCCTGAATATGGTTACGTTGACACAACTGACAACTATTGCCCTACAGTTGACACACGTGGCTAGATTGTCATTAATGGTGTCTGAAAACGAAGTTTAACATCTGTGCACGAGTTTGAGACTGTCATTATTAATACCGGGTATATCCACCTTGTGCCTGGATGACGGCCTGGACACGACGTCTCATGCTGGTCACCAACCGACTGATACGCCATTGTGGTATTCGTTGCCATTCAAGATGGAGTGCGTCTGTTAATTCCTGTAGGTTCTGCACAGGAGGATCCCTCCTTCTCACCATGTTTCCCAGAATGTCCCAGATATGCTCAATAGGGTTCATGTCAGGGCTCCTTGCTGGCCATGGTAGGGTTTCGATGGCATTCTGGCGGAGCTATTCATGCACAGCTCTAGCACGATGTGGTCGGGCGTTGTCATCCATGAATATAGGGTGGGTTCCAGGTGCATGATTTACAAAATGAGGGACCACAACTCTATCCAGTATGGAATCTTGATATCTTTGTCCATTTAGTGTTCCAGGTACAGTCAACAGATCCAGCTTACAATCAAATGAGATGCACCCCCATATCATAACGGAACCTCCACCAAATGGAACTTCTTCCATGATGTTACGTTGGTCGTACGCCGTGCGTCTGGACCTCCATACACGAGTTCGACCATCTGTGGCATGAAGCAGAAACCGACTTTCATCGGACCAGTGTACCCGTCTCCAGGATCTCATGTTCCAGTGTCTTCTTTCGTTGCACCACCTCAGACGCTCCTCTTTGTGGTGTGCAGTGAGGAGAGGACGTCTGACAGGTCTCCTAGCTTTCATGCCAGCAGCATACAGTCTCCTTTTGACGGTAGACATTGACACTCTATTGCGCGTTTCCCATTGCTGGCTGAGCACGCTGCTGTTGGTGAATGGAGATCTAACAAGGCGTACTAGGGCTCGATCATCACGGGCAGTAGTCTTCTTCGGTCTTCCAGATCTAGGCCTGTCGTTCACCTCGTTAGTTTGCCCATGTTTTGCAATCAAACGACTGATTACAGTATGGTTAATGTTCAGCTGTCTGCCAATCTCTCTTCATGACATACCAGTGGTATGCATGCCTATGATTTGCCATTTCACACGATCACTTAACCTTCGTCTTGCCATAGCGGTTCACAATCAAGAGCTAATTCTCTCTGTACAAATAAACCACGGTCATGAACACAAAATTCCTAATCTTGTCGGCTAAATCTGTATGTAATGTTCTACACCTCAAACTGGACTTTTACATAACTGAACACGTGTGCTGTTTCCCGCCACGCACGGACATCAAGCGGCGTGAAGTCATGCATGCATGTGCATTTCGTACTTGGAATTATGTCAGCTAACGCGGGGACAAAAAGTATGGCAGCCTAGTTGTACCATCATGTTTCTACGTTCTATTGTTTTTGCTGGTGCTTAACTTTTGCACAGGTGTATATATATATATATATATATATATATATATATATATATATATATATATATATATATACACACAACGAGAGCGAGGTAGCTCGCCTCTATTTAGATTGTTATCGTAGATTTAGAATATATTGTCTAGATCGCTCGTGTGCATTAAACGCATACCCTCACTGTTGGGTCTAGTTGTACATACCGCTGGTAGCCTGAGATAATTGCTGACTGACGCTAGATGATCTGGTGCATATATAGCCTCCAAAGGTGTGTAAATTCTTCTTTTTTGGCAATTGGAAGAGAAATTGAACAGACGCAAATTTATATATTTGCATCAGAAATAAAATGGTATTGTGATCTGTTCCACTGCACCCACGTACATCTCATAATCTCCACTTCAACACTCGTCCGGATCAAACTGGCCAAAATGGCTTCTGTAGTAATCTTGAGAAACTACCATTTACATCTAACGGGTAGACATTTTTAGTAAGTTTAACACTGGAATGACTGGCTCGATAACTGAGCCTAACATTCCAATGGTACAATGCCAAAAACAACGGTCTCTTGGTCTGCAAATGGGCATAGGATATTCTCCATGATAATGGCTGGTTCTGATCTGTCGCCCAAGCATATGACGTCATAATCATTTACGTCATATGTAGGATGCCGTCACAATGAAAATACGCAATGATGATGTAAATAAGAACATTGAATGTTTCAAGTGTAAAAAATGTATGTCTTTGCGATTTAATCCTTGGGATTTAATCAATCAATCAATCAATCACTCAATCAACTACTGCCAGTGCCATGATGGAGACCGGGTGAGGGCATAGCATACACCATATGGTGTGCATCCAAAAGATAGTCTCATATGAATTCGCCAGTGTATCAGTATATCTGACATGTGAAAGCTGGTTCGCTAAACCAAGATTCGATCCCCGACCGGGGAAATGATGATCAACAAAGTAAACTAATGGGTGCACTCCGTAGGCAGGATTAGCACAGAAATTGAAGTCATTGCATTGCCAGTGAATGAAAAAACTAAGCATACCTACCTATACCTACCAAGCTAGAAAGCAAGCAAGCAAGCAATCTGTATTGACAAATCCAACATATGTGGACATACAGACAATATTCAACATTCTATTGAATATTTTGAAACTAATTTGACTGGGCATTGTACGAATTGTATGACCATACTATTTAATCAACAGTCTGTTGAAAATGTGAAACTAATTTTCCTGGGCGTTGTATGGCTTCACACGCATCATAATCAAGATGCTTAGTGAATGATGTCTCTAGCTCCATCGCGAATATTGAATAGTCCGTCAAGTATGCAAATGTTATGTTTTTTCTTTTTAATCAACATTTTGTTGAATATTTTGAAATTAATTTGACTTGGCACTATTACGGCCATAAGCAGAAAAAGCACCCAGTCAAATTAGTTTCAGATATTCAACACCTTACCTGTATATTTACCTTGAAATTGGGATTCTGGAAAGTTGTGAATCAAAGTATATAAATTGATTCCAACACGCCGAAAGAATGGACAAAGCTAGAAATGGATCTTACCTTTGAAATTGTCATGAACAAATTCGATCATTAAACGGCCAATACCACTTAGTAATGTGTGGTTCACCCAACATGGACCACTTGCAATAAGTGACCACATATTTTAGCAAGAGCATTCAGATAGTTATCTTTGCCCTCCCGGATGCATGTAGACCCAATTGAAGGGCATCGATTCTCTTATGGAATGAAGGTATAAGTTATCCAATCTGTCACCCAAGTGTTAACATAATCAACTATGTCACAGGTAGGCTGACGTCACAGTCAAAATACGTAATGAATGACGTAGCTATGACCATAAGGAACGTTGAAGAGTACATAAACTGTGCGAATTGTCTTCACTATTTAATAAACATTCTGTTGAACATTTTGAAAGTAATTTAACTGTGCTGCTCCTATAAGCACAGACAGCATCTAGTCAAATTAATTTTAAAATATTCAACAGCTCACCTCTATAGTTACCTTGGAAATGGGATTCTGGGAAGTCACGGTTGAAAGTATATAAATCACAACAACGACGGCTATGAATATAGGCCTATCTTCATGTCTTATTGTATTTTAACAGCTTCATGGCATAGCTGGTGAAACCTGCCCCGGGCCTTACAGTGATCTCGAGTAATGTCAAAGTGTATGCCATGAGGGGGGCATCTTTTGATAAGTGGCAAATCTGCAAAAACAGTCTTCTCTTGGCCTGCAAATGGACATTCAATATCTAAATATTTTAACATTCTTCACCAAATTTAGACAGTAAAGGTTTAATATATTAGGACGACAAAACCAAGTACTGTGTCTGTTTCATTTTTCCCTTATGTATTATAGCATAAAATACTAGGTTGAACATTCGAGATAGTGTATAACCTTCCTTTGTTATGTCTCGTAGGGTGTCGGAGCAAAGATTTTAATGTCGTGGACGCATTTTACTAGTCATTATATGTGTGGTAAATTTTAACAGTAAAACATGTATAATAATATTGTAGAGCGTGAAAAATTAGACAAAATTCGCTAAAAATAATGCACGTGTGATTCTCATTAGTAATTTATTTCCTCAATCCTCAACTGGAAAAAGTTCCATGCATGTATTTATTTAGCACTATGGGTAGACAACTGGTGTTCCACATTTCCAATCAAAACGGCTGTCAATAACATTGTAGTAGGTTGTTAGATGCAAAAATTAACAGAAAGGGTATGTATGTGCCAAGTTAGTAATGCCTGCAATTTGTTCGGCCCAAGCATTCCACCCATATGATTAGATACCATAGGTATCTGAATATGCTAATGAAGTATTGAGCTAAAAAAATGTTTATCATGAAGTAATTTAATTCGTTGTACACAATTTCATACTGAAAATTGGCTGAAATTTTTAGCCAATTCACAGTCTTAACTGCCCTATTGTCTGTAGGTTATGCCCGGCCCCAGATTTTCACCCACATAGACTTAACCTTAGAAAGTATAATTTAGCCTAAATTACTTTCAGCTGTAAACAATATGATATCAAATCTTTGCTAGCTATATTCATAATTAAAACAAATTCTACAATGAAATAATTCCATACTCCCCAATTCCATACCGAAAATTAGCTTAAATTTGTGCAAATCAGTGATTTTCAGTGCCATATTGTCTGCAATAAGTTCTGCCCATATTCGGTTTGAAATTCATACATATGGTCAGATCGGTATATGAATACACTAATGAAGTATCAAGCTTAAAAATGTCTACCATGGAGTAATTTCATAGTGCACAAATCCATGACAAAAATTTGCACAAGTTTTGGCAGATCCATGGTTTTCGGTAGCCTATTGTCTGTAATAACTTTGGCCCCAAAATGTCAGATAGTTATATAAATACGCTAATAAAATATTGATTAAAAAAAATTCCACCGTAAAGTGATTTTAAAATAAGCAACGTAGTAGCGACCAAAAGTTGTCAGATGCCAATAATTTACGTACCGATATCTATCTTACATATGTTTGTAATCAGTTTTTGAACATCTAGCCATACAGAACTCAATATGTATTATTATTAGTACTTACGAAATATTGCACGATTCTACCATCAAATAATATCATAATTTCCATGTCCATGTGGTTACTTATTCTCAATATGGCCCCATTGAAAGATAGTTGGTTCTCATTAATTTACTATATATTCGATATCAGAATCTCTGTACTCGGTTTGTAACCATGCTTTCGAACATAATACCATGGTGTAGTTCGGATCGACCGGTCGGATACTGGCCGTACCAGCTAAGCTGGGTACGCGCCGCCCGTCCTGGATTCGTTTCCTGGACACGCCTCTCTGGGTAGAGCTATAAGCGTATATAGGCTTATGGGAGAGATAGCGTGTTGAAAAACGACTAAGTTCGTTAAAGCGCATGATGCGCATGTGCGCGCCAGGACGCTGTTTATATGGAGCACGTAGTTACGACCTAGATAGGATGGCGCTTTTAGTGTACCGAGATGGTACCCTGTAATCCTTATTAATTGCCTGTTCCCGTTAAATCTGGCATTAATCAGGACCAGAATTCGACGGGCTTTTCAAATCTGTAAACCATTTCAAAATCGGTTGAGAAATGGCTGAGTTATCCAGGGAAAACTCTTCATGATTATCTTCAAAATATTGCCGTGACGTCATAACCACGTGGACGCAAAACTTCTAGAATGTTCTAGAACATTCGACTGCGCTAATATTAGCGGATATTACGCATATGACTTCAGTTTCCGTCGCGTTCCCGTAGCTACCAGTAGCCAACCCACCGCTGTAAAAGCAATTATGTAGACTCCCTACTTACGGGAGCAATTTGGAACTTTCTATTTACGGTTCACGAATATCAACATCTCCTTCGGAACACAAATTTGTGGTGAGGCCTTTACGGCCTGAATATGTGAGTCTACAGATGTAGAGGCAGGATGTTCTTTGATGGATGACTCGCTGGATCTGCCGGCCACGCCTAAAAGTGGTATTTCAATCGCCGCCGCACACATCGTGTCGGTTCTTTCGACTTTTGACCGCAGCAAGTAAACTCTACCCGGTGCATCTTCAGAGCTGGTTGACGTACCCAGCACTGTGAAGCTTTGTTTTGTATCTTCATTTGTCTCTGACAACCCCCGCTTGTGACGGGTTGTTTACACCTTCCGTCCGTGCCATCGGTGTATGAGAACCTTCTTCACCACATAGTACTATCGTATCGTTTACAGACTGCTCGTTAGACACTCTATTAGGCCTACAGCACTAAGCAATGCACTTCCGCCATGATTTGCGGAAACCACTCTGCGGGAACTTTCCAGCTTCCGGAGAGCGCATCATCTCATGTCGACTATGGATCTACGTCTCAATTTCAGTAACACGGTAGCTTAACTTAGGAATGACTACCAAGTATTCAAGTAACTATACTTCACAGTTTAATTATTTCTCTATATAGGTTTTGTTAATTATATTGTATCCGCAAAAACGGTTCCGATGACTAATAGGAACCATAACGGTCTTATGACCGGTAGTTATAATTTCTGTATTTGTTGATAATTATTATCATTTTCCTCAATGTGCTGCTAACCGCACTATAGTAGGTTCGTTAACCTTTACTAAAATATATATCTTAATCATTTGACACCGTATTGTTTGTTCTGGTTAGATTATGTATATATATGGCCAGTGGTCATCCGTTCATATGTTTTGCTTATTTATAGAAAATATAGGACTGCAGTGCACGTAGGAAACACTATATAGCAACACTTATATATGCAGCACTTTCTCCCGCCACCAACACTTTTTCACTGAGGTCGCTGTCCGTGCTATAACTCTGTTTATCCTGGCATGCTACCCACTAACCTTTTCTATTCAGATCGATAGGATAGGTTCAAAATGATTAGAGACACTGTCGTCATTACATACTGTGTAATATATTCTTCTTCTCTTCCGGTAGTGCGATAATCTAGCCCCGCACTCCAGTAAGACTCATAAGTAAGATTTTGTCTCTCTTCGTGCTCCACTCAGCCTTTTGGCTTCTTAATTGTTTGGATGTCGCTATCCGCACCATGGGCTGATCCGACTCTGGGAAACTATTGGGGTTTCCGAGCGGTGATGGCCAGGGTGTGGTGTCACATACACCTTCCTGTGTATCTTCGGATACTTAGTAGTTAGCACTTTAAGCCACTGTAGGAAAGCACTGCGAAAACATATGTATTAATTATTATTTGATTTACTGAACAATCCTCCTGCACCGCAGTGCAAAACTGGGCAACTTGTGTATAAACCTAACGAGAGGTAAAATGGTTAGTTCCATAGGACCAAGTGACGGGCGAGATACGTACCCCCCACCGAATTCCGTTAAAATGTCTGGGCATGATATTTAGATCTGACACATCCTTGCGGGAAGGACATTTGCGGTGGGTATTCATCTCCCTTACCCCCACCATAACGATAGAACAATGGCCTAATAATGATTTCGTGAAATGTAACCCATGTCTTGTAATGTTTTATGTGGTTACGGGGCGGGATGTCCGGATTCTTATCCAGTTCGGAGATCTTGCTACGTAACATGTATGAGTGCTGTCTTTAGTATTGATGTTTTAGGGCATCTGTTCTCCATGACAGCCGTGTCTAATAGCTAGGTAGATATCAGCTAGTTGCAGCCTAAAATAATTCTTGTTCTGAAACCAGCTAATAGGAATTAAGCAAAGCAGAAGGCCCGCATAAATAAAGCGGCACATACTAATTCAGCATACCAAGAATCACATAAGACGGTAACGAGGGAATCCATCGGGAATTCCCCATCCCATCTTCACAGTACGCACTCCTATAGTCATAATCTCACTAGGTATGGTCTTTTCTCTCTAAAAAGCATTTTTGATTGGAATATTAGAGTAGGCACATTTTTGCCCACTATTCTTCTCCCGCTTTGAGCAGTGGCGACACCTTCCCGAAACGGAGGCCCACGCGAGGCACTTGCCTCTCACAAGGATTCAGCGACGACGGTCCACGCCAGGATAATACTCCTCACCCAAACTAGCACTAGGAGTAGTGCCGGCGTGAGGCACATCACTTTTCGTCTGATATGACCTTCTTCCTTTCAGCTTAGAGGTATAATATAACAAGTTAAATAGTTAAGTCTCGTGTACGGGAGCCTCCCTTGTGGGGATATCTCTGCGGACCTACGGGTCTGTGTGGTACCGCCGGGAGTCCCATGTTTAGAAGTTCATCTACCTGTCTCAATGTCTCGTATTTTCGTATGCTCTTATTCTAGTTTTATCTAGCATATTTTTAATTGTTTAGGTAAGCTCATTGTATAGACTTATATTTTTAGGTCACCAAATCAAATTTTGTATGTCCATAGATCACGAAATTGCTATGGACAGGCATACTGGTGACACAAACTCGTGGGATGAGACAGTTGTGTTTACTGTTCGCGATGATGGTCGCACGGCCCCACCAAAATGATTGAGTTCCACCGGCCTTAGGAGCCAGTTTTTGTTTCATGCAGGGCAGTCTTGTACAACATCCGTCACGCCGAGACCGGATGCTAACCAGCGTCATCACTCATCGTGCACATGCAGCGCGGCGAGTCGACATGATACACCGGAATGGCCCGACACTACCCGGCGAGCTACAATCAGCTCATTAGATATTGCACGATTCTATCATCAAATATTTCTTGCAATAATGTGAAAATCTTTCTATATATTTAATATAATTTAGCTCCAGATATAATCTGAATTATCAAACAAAACCCACATAATTTACTCATATGGTCAACAAGATGGATGGAAAGATGGACAGACTGCCCAAAAATATAATCTACTTTTTCCTATAGCCCATAGCTAATCCTATCCAAGGCCAATGCCATTACAACCATCTTAAACATATTGAAAATTTTGGTGTGTGCCATTGTTACTTGAATCTGGAGTCGGGTCCTTAAATGAGTTCGGGAAAGGTGGTCTTCCTTTCTCTGGTGTCTTCAATAACAACTTAAAGGGATATTCCACTGGGGGATTTTATGCATCTGACGTAAAGTACTAATTTTCCGCATTAATTTGAGACCAAGAGCACAATTTTATGCCAACATATAAAAAAGATATCCTCAATCTAAATTGCTAAAGTAACCAGTATATAGAGGCGCCATTTTGGACAAGCAGCTGACGTCACCGACACACCTACTCTGTTTGCCTGATCGAGGATAGCCGTAACCAGGGGAGGTAAATCTTGCATCTCGTGGATAATTAGCGTACTGGCTAAACAACTGACACGTTGCCACAGTGTTTGGAGGAAATTAAAGTGCAATTAGTGTCCCGATGATCGCGCCAGTCATTGTAGTGCTAAATTGTCAAAAATTGTTTTCTTATGGGCAATTTCTATTTTTTTTAAACATTGAAGGGTTATGCCATGAGCGTGTTTGCAATCAACCAGCTACAACAAATTCTTGAAAAATATGTTAGTTGAATAAATGTTGAATGTAATTTCTCTGAAAGCTGTTGCTATCGCAACTTCTGCTTCCAGTCAAATTCCAGTTTCAAAATATTCAACAGGCAGTAAATATGGGTCAACATTTAAAAATTTGGGATCAATTAGTTAACCCTTTCAAGGACAGAAAAGCAGAAAGCTTAAAATTTACCCTGCATAGGCCTAGTGTGTGAAACTAATTAGTTTGGAAGCTACTGCCACATAATTCCGGGGAAAATTTAATTCAGAATATTCAACACTCAGCATAGTTATTTTAAAATTGAGAGTAAATGTAAATGATTAATAACGCTGGATTTCAAAAGTGTGAAAGCACTAAACTACTAATTATGTCTAGCGTACACTTGCCATTATTTACTAGCTGTCACCTACTATCGTCTACGAAGTAAGCCGCTAAGCGGTTGCCTATAATTGACCGACTGGGCAATCAGTGACATCGTTTCATTTTGGTTTGCAAATTCCATTTTACAATTGATGCAAGCAAATACGACGTTAATTGTTGAGTTTGATTCTGTTATATTAAAATTAAGTACCGCACCTTTTGTTTTGAAATGCATGACACATTATTTCAAAATTATACAGACTACATGTTCTAAACTTGTGTCTTCCAAATTTAAATGTGGAAGATATCCATCCAGTGCCGATGTTATGAAGCCATCTTTCAGTTAGCCCCTTTTCATGCGGATGCTTCTGTGGATCCGGTATCTGAAAATGTGAATTTCCATACCCTTTCCATGATCGTTTCTATTACTGCAACCCATGCTTGACATGCGGACATGATGCGATTTAACCATTTCACACCAGCACTGGCCTCTGCAATCGTCAAGTTGAGGACGCAGGTCAAAAGAAGGCTATTTTGAGAATTTACAACTAAAACGACTGTCTCAGTAACCGAACCAGCCATTCCAGTGGTCAATTTTCAAAAATAGTCTTCGCTTGGCCTGCAAATGGCCATTCAATAAGGAAATATTATGATTTTCCTGACAGAATTTGGTCATTAAAGGGTTAATTAATATTCAGCCTTCATAACGCGAAGTAAACAGGTAAATCTAAAAGCGCTGGCGCTATTTTGCTGGTGTGTCGTTGACGTCATATTCTCGCGGTTTCTCGCTCTCGTTGCGAGAAAATGGATGTGCCCAGGAGTCACGTTTAGAACGTTTTGGGCATATTCATTTTATTATTTCTCGGCAATGGAACAGTGTATTTTATATTTTTTGGCGGCAACTATTTCGGATTATAGTATATTTTTAGTTGACTTATTCCCGATTTTCACTGGAATTTCCCTTTAACACTTCTTGCAAATTGAAAATATAATAAATTACGAACTTTATTAATTGTAACAATATCAAAGCCGTATTGCAGGCTATATCAATTCCAATGAACTTGGAACACTTTTGACAATCTAACTTTAACTTTCTCTAACAAGAATTCTAGCTCAGTCTAAAACGAATATCAATTGCTGATGTTAACTGCTACAGAAATGCATTACTGCTCTGAAACAGTGCAATCGAAAGATTAAGGATTCAGACATCATGCTCGTCCTTATATACAATAAAAGTGGATTTGAGCATGACGTTGGCGTAATGATGTTTCAGAGGGTTTCCCTGGTGATTTCCAGAATCTAACTACTTTGATTGGTTAACACTCCTTCCCACGTTCAAAAGACGGTCGGATTCAACCGGTCAGGACTAGTATGCAAGTGATGCTTCTTGAGAGAATATGTATATAAATCTTGCTTTGACAAGCCTCGTCAAGCATCCATTCCTTGCATATCTCGTGCCTATTACTCACTGGCTTTATTGTGACAAGAGCGCTAACCATTCAAGCATTATCCTAACAGGATTACTTCATCACTTGTACATTATATTTGGATACGATAACTAATGGTTATGAGATGTCATGACGTATGCTTAGGTGATCTCTGACCTGTCATGTACATTCTTCGTTATTACCAGAAACACACATACATCATGGGATTTCCACGCAGTGCTGAATCATATAACTGGATCTGTATACACCATTTCTGCTATCTGACTTGCTTCTTCGAATCATGTAAATATCCATCTTAATTAACCATCTTGTAAGACTCTGTTGTATTAAGTATCCAGAAATCATCTTAAGATCTATCTCAATCTTAATCCAACAGTGTCTTACCATCGTGGTATCTATACTTTGAATAAAAGTAGCAGAACCAGTTTCTAACCTGTCAAAGGGTTAAAGAATCATCTCGATTCCTATAAACGATTATGACTGACTAGGACTTTGCGTGGGTTAAATATTCGTCTAATTTATCTGTTATAAATCCTGATTATGAAACTGACAAAACTAGATTGATTGTAGCAACCAATCTTAGTCAAAGACAAATCAAACATGGCTGAACTAATTTATACATCACCAGGAATCATAATCATCAATTTAGAAACCCTCTAAATATTAACATAACATATATAATTTATACCTCCAGTAAGCAATATGGATAACTAATAATAACAGTGGCGCAATCGAATATCCCTATACGGATATAAATAAATTACTGCATAAAAGTTCTACACTACTCATCATGTCATAACGACCTAATATAAACATACCTCTTTGCTTACTGGTAATAGTGACCTAAATAATTGGCCCTATTGCTGATGACGTAATTGTGATGACGATGTTATGAATATTCACGACTGAGCATGAGACGCAAAACGTACTTGACCAGCACAGTGTCAAAAGGTCATCTGCAAATATTTACCCGGGTACCAAAAGCGAGCCGGTGGAGTTCGCGGGTAGCTAATCCATAAATCCCATATTTACAATATGACACTACCAAGAAACTATTATTATTACAATCGCAACCACCATCAGCACTACATGGGACAGGTAAGAAACTGTAAATGATAGTAAGAACCTATGTAATATTGAATGTTAATATAACAAGATAAACACACTTCTCTCTGTCCTGCAAATTTCTTGTCAATTTATCACATGTCCAATGGCTATATCTATATAGTATATTGACTTTAACCTGAAACCCATGTCTTCCTATATTATATAGTGCATGTGCCAGTTCTACCTGTATAATATTTTTTTTCTATGTAGGGGTCCAAGGTCTAGATATAGTCACTGTCTTTGGTGGACAACCTGTTGTGCTACTGCAAATTGTATATTATATATAAAAATGAATTTGAAGCTGAACTTGAATTATAATAATCTCCGGCCACACTATTTGCCATTGATGCCTTGCATCAATATGTGTACTTGTTCCTTTATTATTTCCTTTGAACCATCGAGGCATGTTAAAAATGTAATCGGTCTTGTTTTAAATCTCAGCTAGTTAATTTTAATCGGTTGCTGTAGTAACTAACCAATTTCTTATGCGATACATTGACCCTAGTACATTGTCATGGCTAAAACGCGCCGAGGTTTAGAAGTTTAATGATCAATCCATTAGACTAACAGAGTCGTCTTCTGATAGATTGACCATTTAGAATTTCAATCATCCTTGTGCAATGCATTAACCCTTACGCGTCCTGGCTCGAAGAGATTACCCTCATTAGCCCTTGTCAAGCATCATTACATATAGGGTTAACGAGGGGGCAGGGCTTCCCAATTGAATGAGTTCACAGAGCCCTGAAAAAGTGAGTCCAGACATGCAACTGGTCAATAATCATTACACAATACATTATCCATTGCACGTTTGGCCTGGCTCGAAGAGATCAGCATTTAATTACCCTCATTAATCCTTGTCAATCAGCATTATGCTAATTACCTTTAAGCTCGACACATTGGATGCCAGGAGGCACATGATTTAATGAGGGGGTGGGGCTTCGCAATTGAACGAGTTCCCAGGAAAAGACGAATCCCTGTCAATCATACTTACGCAATGCATTAACCCTTGTCAATCAGCATTACGCTAATTACCCATAAGCTCACCTGATTGGATGACAGGAGTCACGTGATTTAATGATGTGGAGGGCTGTATGACCACACTCTACATCTAACCAATCAGAATGGAGGAGAGCTGGGTCCATTTTTTCACACCCTTTTCGTTTTCAAAGGAAAACCGACACAAAAGGAGTCGGGGATCAAAGGAAAAAGGTGTCAAAATAACAAAGGAAATAACAAAGGAAAGAACAAAAGGAAATGTGTGAAAAAATGGAACCAGCTCGCCACTCCTCTACCAACAGCGCCAAAGCAAATTAGTTTCAAAATATTCAACAGCTTACCTCTATAGGTACCACGATATTGTGATTCCAGGATTTCACGGTTTGATCAATCCCAACATGGACAATGCATGGGTGGAGCTAAGCTGGAAATGGGTGGGAATAGCTAAAAGTGGCTTCATCCATTGGTGGTAGTAAGCCAGCCAGAGAGTGGCAGAGAGTCTTTCGTGATCACCTTTAATGACCCAGTGTCAGTGATAGAGAGCAGTTTTGCTCAATTGCTGAGCCTGGTGTTATTGGACGTCATGTAAATGTGCACATTTGTTGTTTTCCATAAAACCCTAGCCGCCATATATTACCCATATTGATTTTTGAGAAACCTTGAAAATTAAGTAGGCTTACCAAACACAATGGATGAATTCACTTTCGTTTTGCTTCGCCCATCTCTAGCTAAGATCATCAATTTATATACTTTGAATTTTGATTTTGAAGTCGACATACCCATGGCGTAATTGATTAGTGTGACACGGATTGACCGGGTGGGTACTGGCCATCCCAGCCAAGCTGGGTATGGGCCGCCCATCCTAGAGTCGTTCCCATAAGCACACGCCCCTGGGTAGGGCAATAAGCGTGTATGGGCCTATACGAGTGGCACTTCGTCGTAAAAATGACTAAGTTCATTAGAACGTGTGGTGCACATGCGCACGCTCGGACACATCATCAACGACACACGTGTCAGGAATGGAGGCGAGTGTGTACCTCTAGTGTATCGAGTTGGTACTCGTAAATATCTTTAATCTATCTATTTTCGTCGTTCTTCGTACCTATCAGGACTAGAATGTGACGAGATTTGTAAAACTTCAAGTCATTTTAAAATCGCTGCAGAAATGGCCGAGTTATCATTGATTTTCACCGTCAAATTATACTCAAAATATTTCCATAACTATGCTTGATTCAGGCAGTCAGCTCTGACGTCCCAGCGAGTATAAAAGGGGGTGAAATTCGAAGATCAGGAGCCTCGTCGGCGTGGAGGCCGATAGTTGAGGACTGGCCCTAAGAGTGTGAGCTTGACGAGTGGACCGGATTACCGATGGATAGATACAGTACATCATCTCGGTTCTGTACAGCTTTCAGTTCAGCTCACTCCAGAAAGCAGTTCTCGGCTAACCCGCACTAATTAATTTTGGATGCTCCTGGAAGGCCATCCGGGAGCAGTAACAAACTAAAATCATGGTTCCCATTTACGAAGACCTATAAGCCGAGTAGATTTTGCCTGGTGTGCCGCAAGAGCTATGTGACGTACCCCGCATCATATGCTTCAAAATGTACATGCATAGAAATATTATATATAGTAACCCTATCTGTTAGTGGGTTATGTTTAGCTTTCATGCTTCCGTCGCTGGACGGAGAACTTTCTTCACACTGTTTAAATCTTGATTTAGTTATAGGGATGATCTAGTAGACATTGCTTCAATGCTTTGTGTTACCGGCCTGAGTTTGTACCGTATCATCATGGAATCAGCATGCGGAGAACCATCTACGAAAACCAGCTGCGGGGATCCTCATGCGGAAACCTTCCATCCTCAGAGAATGTGTTGACTCACGCTATGTGTATGTAGCGTCTCAATTTCCGTAACATATTAGCCTGTTCCGTCGAAGTAACTACTAGGTACTCGAGTAACTATACATATTATGTATTATCGTCATAAATTTACATTCATATAGGGTACTGATGATCACAGGTACCGCACCAGTCTTGAGACCGCAATTTATCATTTCTTTATTAAACTGTCTATATTATCCTTGTTTGCTGTGGGTGTTTAACTAACCGCACCGTATTAGGTTATTAACCTATATATACTTACTATGTCATCTAATCAAACTGTAAAAACTGTGATATTGTTTCAATTGCAATGGTTAGTTATGTATATGGTAAGTAGCCATCCAGTTCATATGTTTTGTTTATTTAAGTAAAACTTTGGACCGCAGTACGCTAGGAGATACTATACAGCAACAATATACGCATCATTTATTCTTGCCACCAACAATTTTACACTGAGGTCGCGGACCATGCTCTACATTTTGAGCCCGGCATGCCATCGACTAACCTTAAATATTCAGCTCGTTAGGATAGGTTAGGTTAAAGTGGTCAGGGACAATTCCTTCACCTGGAGACATATAGTGTACACCTCTTTTCCGGCTGTGTGGTAATATAGCCCCGTACACCGGCAAGGTTGTGTAAAATTGGCCATATACCTATAGGGCCTCATATTTATCAAATAATTGTCTGTTTCCACGATCCACTCCGCAAGGCTTCTTAGTTGTTTGGATATCCCACCCGCACGCTGTACTGATCTGACGCTGGGAAACTATTGGTGGTTTTCGAGTAGTGATGGCCAAAGTGCGGGTTTACATACATCTCCCACTGTATCTTCAGATACTTAGTAGTTAGACACTTTTCCAAGGAAGGAAAGCACTGCGAAAACATGTATTATTATTATTATTATTATTATTATTATTATTTTTATTATTATTATTATTATTATTATTATTATTATTATTATTATTATTATTATTATTATAGTAGGATATATTATTCCCGGCCCGCAGTGCATATTGGGGATATTGGAACATAAATGCCAGGTCAATAGTTAGATCCATAGGACTGGTGACAGACGAGACGCGCATCTCCACCCAACTCGTTAAAGTGTCTGGGCAAGATCTTGGAATCTGCCATGCCCGTATGGGAAGGACACTCGGTGGATATTCGTCTCTCTACCCCCACCGCAACGATATGTCAGTCATTAAATTTGCTTGTGTAAAATGTAGCCATCGTCCAGTGATGTTTTATGTGGTCACGAAGCAGGGCATCTGGATTCTCGCCCAGTTCAGATGCGCTGTGAGGTGACATGTACGCTGCTATCCATGGAGGTAGATGCTTTCCAAGGCAACCTACGGGAAGCAGGGCATCTGCGCCCATTGAATAGCCATGTCTAATGATAGGTAGGAATCTCTGCCACTTGCGGCCTAAACTAGTTCTCGTTTATAAAACCTAAATGGTATGTTAGGAATGGCAGAAGGTCCGCATAAATAAAAGCGGCACATATCAATGCAGTATCTTGGAATGACATAAGGGAGGACTTGTGAATCCTCTGGGAGTCGCTCGCCCCATCTTCACGTAGACCAGTATGCATCATGTTAATTATATTTTTCACTAGGATGTTCTTTTTCCTTGCATTTTTGTTGAACAAAAGAGTGGCCCTTTTTGCCAGCTCTTTTTCTCCGCTTCAGCGTTGAAGGCATTTTCCTGTGACGGAGGCCCGCATGAGGCACTTGCCTCTCGCATAAGTGAGATATCCTGTGACGGAGGCCCACGTGAGGATATTACCTCTCGCACTAAAAAGTAGCATCTAGGTAGCCGGAGCCAACACGAGGCATATCCCTCTTGTAACATCAGGAGTCTTTTTCATTTGCATCATGAAGGTATAATAGCTTATATTAAGTTAATCATTGCCCTCGTTGTGCGGATGCCTCCCTTGTGGGCATACCTCTGCAGATTTACGAGTCTGTGTGGTACCTCCGGTGACCCCACGTGCAAAGTACATTAGCTAGCTCTGCTTTATGTATCATAGTATATGGTCATTCACTTTCAAACGATCTACCCTTGTTTGACAAACTGTTATTTCTCTTTTTATATATATATATATATATCATTCTCCATAGTTTAAATTAATATGGAAAGACACACCGATGACACTAATAGTTGGGATGACACTGTGCAGTTTAATCTTAGCAGCAATGGGCGCACGGCCCCACCGGAATGATTGAGTTCCACTGGGCCAGTTTATGTATTTCGCAGAGTGACGTCCCATAGGATCCGGAACCCTGAGACTCGGAGCTAACCAGCCCCCTCATTCGCCGTGCATGCATGGTGCGATGGGCGGGTACTTCGTACCGGAACAACCCGACAATAGCCCGCAAACTACATTATGATGTCAATACCTGAGTGGCAGAGTGGGTTCATCCATTTGGCAGGAAGAATGAAATGTGTGCTTGAAATGCCTGAAAATACGGATCCATTTCTAAAACTTATGCCCAGTCTATTTCTAGCTAAACGCATTGTGGAATCGATTTGACATTTTGATGCCAGAATCCCCAGAATTACTCATGGCCGGGTTTAGGACTATACAGACTGAGCCGTTGACCAGGGTTCTACACCCAAATCAAATTTGAAAATTTATATGGGGCCTGAACCAAGATGGTGATGAGACAATGAGATGATGTTGTGCTTTGAAGACAAAATTATAATGCGCAATGAGGAGTGATCAGTGAGAACTATTGTGATAAAATGATTGCTAAATTTCTGTCCAAGTTTTATTGAAGATTAACGGCAGCAGTTAATGCAAAATAATAATGTTATTTATCACTCAGAATTCAGGAAATGGCAGCATTCCCTTCTCGCTCATATAGACCCAGGAATCTAGGAGACCTTCGCAGAAGAAAATTTAAATTTAGTTGCACTGAGAAGACATTAACATAATTTTCAATTTTCCATGGAGCACGCACATACCCTCGTTTATGGGAGGGTACAAACACACCAAGGCATACCACCATTTATGCCCCAGGGCATCAGCGGTAATAAACCAGGCCCTGGAATCACTAGTGTTGATTTAGTCATCATGGTTACAATTTCAAAAGAAGTGGGAAATGACTCCTCATTCATGATTCTAGTGTGCATATAGTTTGTTTGCTTCCTAAGTTATACAAATGTTGACTTTCAATACAGCCTACAGTGACCATCTTTGATTTGGAGGTCAAGATGCCCCCAAAACAATAATTGACCATCCCAACAGATTTCTCAGCTCAACATGAATGAAAAATGGTCCATCATTCATGATTGTAGTGTACTTGGTTGAAAAGTTACCACCAGCCTCATTCTCAAAATGGCCCCTGGTGGCCATTTTGGAATTCATACTTTAGCGGAGTTAGCCCCCATACTTAAGAAAGACATAGGGGCTAAATCTTTTCTAAGAGGTCCAAGGCACGTAGATCAACATGAAAAAGGTAGGAACATAATGGTCACGGATTCCATGAGAATGACTCTACTAATGATACACCGGTTATTATGTTGCAACCAATGTGATAGAGAGCTATTGCTGCCTATTGCTGTCTGGGCAAATTGTTTGTGTTCTCGATCATTTCCCCACTCTATGATGATTTCATAGTACCAGAAGTCCGGACTTCTTATAGTACAAACTGTGCTTAAATGAGAACGTTAGATCCCCTCTGCTACTTGGTATAAAATGAATCTACATCGCATAACAGTTTCAAAAATATAATTGCAACCTCTATAATCAAATTAGAACTAGAAATGCTCTTTATTTTTAAAAACGCGATACTTTGGCAAAATTTCTATTCCTAGCTGGGACATATGATGTCATAGGTTGAAAGCTTTCTCGCTGTCATTAAACGCTTTCACAAAGAAATGCAAATTGCATATTATGGATTTTCTCTACAGTGTTGTGATGGATAGTGAAATGTTGAAGAATATTTGATAGCAAGGTCTTTATTTGATTTCTCTGAGGTCACCGTTTCTGACATTGAGTTCTAATATTGTAGACATAATTAATAAAATTTCCACTTTTGAATCAACACTGCCATCACCAGTGCAGCAGATAATGTTGTGAAAATTGCATCCATGTAGACGAGATTCTAAGTAGTTCTAGCATGCATCTCAATTCATCTGTGTAATGGTAGTATCTAGTTACATTAATTATGTCTCCAGGTTTTATCTCATTAGTTGTGTCTGACTTCTGCATATTGTGATCCCAGATATCAGCTTGATCACAATGAAGGAGCCGACGAGCCATAGATTCCAACGTCAAACACCTCGAAAACCACAGATTATGTTGGTGTAGGGAATGGCCACATGGCTTTGTTATATAGTGTCTGTTATGCATGCTATACTATAGATTTGAATACATTAGCTAGATGACGTATTGGCAGACCCTCGCTATGGGGATAGTTGTTGCGACCACCAGTGATGTGAGTTCAATAAATCACAATTGCGATGGCCGGGTATTCACTGACTGGCCGATGCAGCTGCATATAGAGCCTTCAAAAATGATTACATTTTCACTTGGTAATTTGAGTAGAAATTGAACAGATGAAAATTTACATATTTTTATCAGAAATAAAATTGCATTCGGTATCATCATTTAAGACTACTTGGTGTGATATAGTACCTTTAATATTATCATCGTCACTATCATCGACATTATAGTTAGCATCATTTTGATCACTTTTTTCTCCTACTTTCATGACTACATGTATTAGCACAAAATGTATATTGTTGCTATTATTTTTTCAATGTACACCAATACAGTGAAACTCAGAGATAAGCTAACACGTCTCCCAAACAAAGTAAAACATCTTGCTGAGTATTTTGAACTGTGTTGTTGAGTATTCCTGACACAATTTGATTGGTGGACAGAGTTTCCTTAAAGGCAGCAGTATCTTCCACTCCAACAACGTCAAAACACTCTAAAGAACAGTTCTTACATGGTGTTCAAATTGTTTTAACTAACATGTCTGTTTTTGTTTTGAAGGCATTCCCACTCACCCAAGAGCTGTACTGTACTTGCCATGGTGACTAGATACGCTCATGGTTAAGGAAAGAGCCATTGGAATTTGCCTAACAGAATTCTTTAACACAAACACAAAACCAAAAAATACCAAAAAAATTGTGTTTTTTGTGTGGTTGTGTTGAAATTGAGATACATTTTTGTGTATTTGTCTGTGAAAAAGGGATAAGGACATGTACTATTAACAATTATTTACGATTTTCTGTTTGGCAGTCTTCTTAAAGGAATTTTGTGTAATGATTTGTGTGCGTAAGGTTATGCCTGTATTCTTCCATAGTTGTATGGCTTGTATAGCAGGATTATATTGGGACAATTCCATTCTGTTATATGGTATATGTAGATATGAGTAAATTTCTGTATTTATGTTAATGAGCCATGCTAGTGAACTTGGCAAATTACCATTAGAGAAATTCCTTAAAATTGTATATACCTACAGTTTTCCAGTGTCTCCGAGTTTTAGTAATTTTTCTGCTTTATATATGTCTTAGCTCCGTCCTGTTTGGGAGAAGAGTGTAATAGTTTTCTTTTGAAGTGATTTTAGTCTTGCTAATTTATTGTTGTGTGTATTAGTCCAAACAGTGTTGCAATATGTGCTTTGTGGGAGTACTAAAGTGCAGTATAGTGTTTTAGCATGGTTGATGGTAAGCAATGTTTAAGCCTTCGAATGATGCCACGTTCCTTGCCACCTTAGATGTCACTACCTCTATGTGCTTCTGCCAAGTCAGATCTTTGTACAAGTAAACCCCTAAAAATTTAAGAAATCTGGCCTCTTTTTCCTGCTTATTAATGTGGAGTTTTGGTAGATTATTTGTCCTAGATTTTGTAAAAAAGCATATAGTTAATTTTATAAACATTTAATGATAATTAGTTTATTTTAAACCAATTTATTACTTTTACCATTCCTTCATTTACATTTTTGAACAACATGTCTCTATCATTATGGTGGCAGAAAGCATTAGTATCATCTGCAAACAATATTAGTGAGACGTGGATGCAGACAGTATATATGTCTTTTACATAGAGTAGAAACAAGAGGGGGCCAGGTATTGATCCTCGGGGAACACCACACACCAGCTTTTCTTTGCTGGAGCAAACGCGATTGTATGTCATGATCAATTGTGTCGAAAGCTCTTGAAAGGTCTAAGAAAATACCAAAGATGTGTTCCTTTTTTTCTAGTGAATTTGAAATATTTCCCAGCATGTCAATGAGGACCAGCTTTGTGGAATGGTTTTCTCTAAAGTCATATTGTGCCTCATATATTGTTGAGTGCTTATTTAGATAATTCATTATTATAGAAAGGTCTCTCCAAAAGTTTTGAAAACAGTGGAAGTACTGAGACAAGTCGATAGTTAGTGAAGTCAGATTAGTCTTTAGGTTTCCATAGTGGTGTCACACATGCGATTTTTTACTGTGATGGAATGTGACAGATTACATATGTGCGTTAAAGGAATTAGTATCTCTGTTAGACAATTTTAAAGATACTCCATTTAAAGTTATCAATACCTACACTTTTCTTAGTTTTAATTTGCATTAGTACTTTAGAAATCTCTTCTGGGTTAGTAGGGTTTAGAAAAATTGATGATTTTTAGTTACCTGTTAAATAGTCCTGTATACTTGCGTGAGGCTCAATTTGGATTTCTTCCATAAGTTGCGTCCAATGTTAACAAAATATTCATTAAATTGTGTTGCTATTTCTTCCTTATCAGTTACAACTTTGGTATTATTGATAAATCTTGAAGTTTCTGATTTCTGTTTAGTTTGTTTAATAATGACTTAATTAATTTCCATGTTTCCTTGATACTATTTTTCTGATAGTCAAATCTGCTATGAAAATAGTTTATTTTTGCCGTTCAAATCATTTGGTTTTATTTTAATCTTATACTGTTTATGTTTTGCTTCATTGTATTATGTGGAGTGTTTTAATAAAATTTTGATAAAGGTGGTTCTTCTTATGACATGCAGCTATCAACCCCCGAGTTACCACGGCTTTGTGGGGTTTCGCTTACATTTGTTAGTCTTTTTAGTAGAAAGGTGCTTTCATAAAGTTCTGTGCATATAGTATGGAATTCGTTGTAGGCATCTTCACATGATTGACAGTTAATAATGTCATTCCAGTTTGTACTAGCCATAATGGTTTTGAATTTAACAATAGATTCTTTTCCAAAGTCTCGACAAATTATGTTCTCTTTTAAGAATGCTTTTTGCTTTTTGCTTGGCATCTTCTTTTTCCAAATAGTATATGGGTAAGTGATCAGATATGTTCTTAATGAAGATACCTATCATCGGGTTTTTTTTACAACAGTACTATTCATGAGGAAGTTTTCGATGATGGGAGGTGTTATTTTTGTAAGTCTCGTTGGTTTTGTAATTAATGGATAGAAACCATATGCCTCTAATAAATTGAGAATATTTTGTGTATGAAAGCAATTTTCTTTTAATAAATCAACTTTGAAGTCTCCCATAATGTAACCTGTTTTATTTCACTGTGAAATTTTTGTAAAATTTTATCTAGAGCTTTGACAAAGTTCTCCTTGTCACAACTCGGAGAACTGTAAATAACTGCTACAATTTTATTTTTTTTGCCTTGCTCATTGGCATCTCAATGACAAAGCCTTCTTTGTATTCTTCCATCATCACTAAATCGTCTCTTATAGTATACTGTAAGTTTTCTTTTATGCAGATGCCCACTCCACCTCCTACTTGTTCTTATTTGTGCTTTTCTATGGAATTATAGTGGTATCTGTTTAGTAGGTCAACTGGTGAGTTAGCTTTTATCAACATCTCAGTAATTCCAATTAGATCGAATTCCTGCGAGTTTGTGTCTAGAAAGGTGGTTAGTGTTTTGATGTCCTGCATAATAGAACTCATATTACAGTGAATTAATGAAATGGTTGTAATTTCATTAAAACTCTTAATAATATTTTCATTGAATCGTAATGGGAGAATGTAATTACATTCTGGTAAAGTATATTGGATTTCTTCTATGTCGGAATCATTATCTGGCAAACAGTTCTCATAGCATTTGATTAGCAAGCGCATCTTGTAATATACTGTGATTGTAGTCTTGGTCTATGTCCAGGATTGTAAGCATGTAATCATTGTCGTCGTCATAGTGATTAAAGGGACAACGTGTCTTTGTTACAATCGATCCACCACCATGGCTCCGTTGAGACTTTTAGTTCAGTATATCCGTTGGAGTAAGATTGGACCAAGTCAGATGTACCCAATCACATTATATTGCATATTGATTAGACTTAACACGTTTTCCACAGGAAGAACAAGAGAACTTGATGGGTATTGTGATTAGAGGGAGGGAGTGGTGAGTAGAGTTTTGTTATTGAGGACAGCAAATGCAACAATATGAGAAAGAGAGAGAGAGAGAGAGAGAGAGAGAGAGAGAGAGAGAAAGAGAGAGAGAGAGAGAGAGAGAGAGAGAGAGAGAGACAAGTGGACACACGAACAATCAAATGGCTACTTAAGTTTCCTCAGTTGGCAATGAGATGATAATTTAGGATGACTAGGTTTCTATGCCTTTAGACTTAAACTGATAAACATGCCAACACTTGCATATCGTCGACTTACAGGTGACCTGATCGAGCTCCGCTAGATACTAACCAGCAAATATAACCCAGAGGCAGTGCAGCTAAACATCCTATTAGTCACCAACCGTACAACCAGATGCAATTCCAAGAAAATCTTCAAAAGGCACTCAAGACTGGACATCGGCAAAAACTTATTCACTAACAGACATTTGGAATGACTTACCAGAACTAGTTATTAGTGCCAGTACCACCCCGGCATTTGAACGTGGATTGGAGAAATACTGGAAGGTCCAACCAATCAGGTTTAATATAGACAAGACATTAACAACTCAAAGGGCATGCGACATAGCAAATAGAGCAGAAGACCTGGAGCTGAGAAAAGAAGGGTATATAACCTTACAGTCAGAAGAGGACCTGTAAGTAAACCCGTAAGTAAAAACGGCTAGTAAGACTCTGTAGGCCTATCTATATATTGTAGCATTGAATACCTGTTAACATGAGCCGGATGCTTATTTCACTTAATCCTGTGAAAAGTGAAGGCATAGATGGGTTTAAATGGAGCATATTTAACCACTGCATATTTGATTTACTAATGCCACTCAGTCATATCTGCAAGCAATCACTAGTGCATGGCATATTTCCCTCAAAGCTAAAATCTGCATGTGTCACTCAAATATATAAAGCAAAAGACTTGTCCAACTTCACAAATTACAGGCCTGTCACAATACTTCCACTTTTCTCTAAATTAATGGAGCGATTAATGTATAATGTACTAATCAATTACCTAGAAAAAACGGAAATTGTGTATGCTTCACAGTATGCATGGATTCCGCCAGAAACACTCAACAATGCATGCACTAGTTGAAATGACAGAAAAAATAGTTGAATCAATTGAAAAGAAAGAACATATATTGGTTATCTTCTTGGACCTTTCAAAAGCTTTTGATACTATCAATCACAACATTTTATTAGAAAACTTGCTTATTATGGAATCCGAGGATGTGCACTTGCCTGGTTTCAGAGCTACTTAACTGATTGCACGCAATGCATGCAGTTTAATGCAACCTGCTCTGAAGACAGAAAGTTATTAACCTGTGGTGTTCCTCAGGGGTAAATTCTTGGCCCTCTGTTGTTTTTACTCTATATGAATGACTTACCAAAGATTTGCCACAATTTGTCACTAATACTGTTTGCCGATGACAACAATACCTTTTGCGCTGGCAAAAACTTAGATATATTATACGAAAGAGTAAATAAAGAAATGGAAGAAGTTATTAATTGGTGCAAAGTAAACAGGCTATCATAAAATGAAAAAATTCATGTTGGTTGCATCTACAGAAATCCCAAATCAGATGGCGCAAACAATAATAAATTTATAAACCTACTAAACAAGGTTGATACAGCAAATGCAGACCACATTATTATAGTAGGGGATTTCAACTTCCCATCAATTAACTGATGCACTGGATTTTCTTCAGATGAAGACGAAGATGCATTTCTTAAAACTAGAAGCGATATTTTTCTACAGCAACTAGTTACTAATGCGACACGACATAGAATAAATCAGACTTCGCATCTTTTGGATCTAGTCTTAACAAACAACCAAAACATTGCCCACGCAATAACCCACCTACATCCACTAGGAAAAAGTCACCATGATGTTCTACAAAATATCACTACATCCTGACATCTTAAGCACAAGCAAACAAATAGCTACGCCAAAGCTGCTGTTGAATAAAGGATGGTATACGGAAATGAGAAAAGACTTAGAATGACTGCCTGGAATCATCTGCACGAACTTAGCACTCTGGCTTGACCGTACCACAACAGAATCATTAAACATAAAAAATCAGGCATACAATGGATACAATGAAACAAAGAAAACCACAAATTACGCCCTTTACAAAATAGCTAGAAACAAATCTACAGCATGCATCAGAAAAGCAAAATAGACATTTGAACATAAAGTAGCAAGTGAAAGCAAGAGAAATCCCAAATCTTTTTGGAACTATGTTAAGAATAAAACAGTTCTATGTGAATCAATTAGCAAGCTACGTAACCAAACTAATGTAACTATGACTACAGATGATAAAGAAAACGCAAACATCTTAGCAAATTCTTCTCACGTATGTTCACTTCAGAAAATCTTCATTCTACACCAATCATTAGCCCCAGAAGCAATGATATTGTACTAAAAGACATAATAATAACACCTATTTCCATCGTAAATAAATTGAAAGGACTGAACCCCAATAAAAGCAATGGGCCAGATGAAATACCAGTGAGATTATTAAAGGAAGCAGCCAAATAAATTAGTACACCACTATGCATAATCTTTAACAAGTCTCTGGAAGAAGGCATATTATCTGACATCAGGAAAATGGCAAATGTATGCTTCATACACAAAAAAGCTCCAAAACGACCGAAGCAACTACAGACCAATGAGTCTCACCTCTACCTTATGTAAGGTCCCAGAGTCTTTTATAAGAGACAGCATTGTAAATTTTCTAGAAACAGACAATCTATTTACCAAATGCCAGCATGGATTCAAACATAATAGATCATGTAAAACTCAACTACTAGAATACCTCGAAGATATAATAGCCAAACTTGACTCACATGAACCTGCCGATGCAGTATATTTAGACTTCTCAAAAGCAATCGAGACTGTACCACACCAACGACTCCAAACAAAACTGAGAAGCTATGGTATTAGCGACTATTTGGTAAGATTGATAGGCAACTACCTATATAAAAGAAGCCAGAGAGTAAGGATCAATGACACAAAATCAGACTGGATTGAGGTGACCAGTGGCATGTCACAAGGAAGTGTTCTGTGACCTATGCTTTTTCTGTTATATATATATATATATATATATATATATATATATATATATATATATATATATATATATATATATATATATATATATATATATATATATATATATATATATATATATATATATATATATATATATATATATATATATATATATATATATATATATATAATATATATATATATATATATATATATATATATATAAGGCGACCAGCACAATAGGACTAATCAAGAGAACATTGACGAACATTGACCCATCTACTTTCACACTCTTGTACAAGTCTCTAGTGAGACCCATTCTCGAATACTGCAACTCGCCATTTCTTCTTCTTCTTCTTCTTCTTCTTCTTATTCTTCTCGCGTTCACAGTTGACTACATCTGAATGTTGCACATCTGGATGAAGCTGGCTCTAATAGCCAGGTTGTCTGTATCCCCGTACATCTTGTCATTGAGGGATGTTGTTGATGGCCAGTGGCTGTGCTGCTGCTGATTGAAAGGTGGGCAATCATGTGAGATATGTGTAACTGTTTCTTGGCTGGTGCCACAGGGGCACATTGCAGATGTGCCACTCTTCAGTTTGTTGTTTAGGTGAGCACACAGCCTGCAGTGTCCTGAACGGAGACAAAAGATTATCACTTGTTCTCTTCTGGACAGCTGATTAAGGATGGCTGCTCATTCATGTTTTGGATGCTCATCTCTCCATGTTTCCTTTAATGCATGATTGATCACCGTCTTGACCTCTTTGAGTGTGCAGCGGTCATGGTGTTGTTCTTTAGTTGACCCTGCTTTTGCTAGAACATCTGCTCTTTCATTTCCTGAGATATTACAATGCATTGGGATCCATTGGAGGATAACAGTTTTGGAATTGAGTGTCAATTGCTGTAACTTGTTAGTCAAATCAGTTAATTCCAAGCTTTGAGAGTTGAGATCTTGTAAGACAGAGAGTGCATCAGTGAGGAAGACTATATCTGCACCCTGTGATCATTCGTCTGTTGTTAATACATCAGCTGCTTTCTCAAGTGCTTTACATTCTGCTTTGTAGTTGGAGCAGATATGGCCTGTTGCGATGGCAATTTCTGCTTGACTGCCACATGGATAGTTGGTGAAAATACCTCCACCACCATTTTACCTGCTTCTGTTTCGGATCCATCAGTGAAGGCAAGTACCCATTGATTTTGTTGATAATTTTCATTTAAGACTTCCGGTGATAGGGTTCTTAGTTCCATACAGGAGTGTGAGCTCTTGTTAGAAATGCCATAGATGGAGTCTCTGATGATAAAGCTTTGTTGGGTCAGGTGTGGTGGCATTGGCTTATGAGTACAGAGCGGTGAGGGTTCAATATTCTGGATAGAGGGCAATCTCTTTGCTAGGTCTCTAGAAAGGCTTGTAAGACTTTGATGTTTGAGTCTTCTTTTTTATGGTTTCTGCATTCTCTCATACATTGGGTGGTTACCAAGTCATTGAAACGTCTTGGCCTGTAGAATCACTTTAGCATTTCGTCTGTCTTCGAGAGGTTGGAGACCTGTAGCCTTTTCCATTTCAACAATTGGTGTAGATCGCATAGCACCTGTCATGATATGAAGAGCCTGATTTTGTGTTTTGGAGAGCTTGCTAAGATTGGACTTGGCTGCCCTTGACCAGGCTGAGGCACCATATTCCATAACAGGGTGAACACTGCCTGTGTAGACTTTCTTCGGGTTGTCTCATCTGCTCCCCAGTTCATATCAGCTAACTTTTTCATGAGAGTTAATCGTTGTCAGGCCTTTGATGCAGCATTGTTTATTTGATTTCTCCATGTTACTTTCTTGTCTAAAGTGACTCCCAGGGATGTTGGTATTTCTTCTTCTGGGAGAGATTTTCCTTTAAAGGTCAGATTGGCTGCCGTTAATTTGGTGGATAGGGTAAACGTTGAGTGAACCGTCTTGTTCTTATTCACTTCTACCGCCCATTCTGTTATCCATGCCTCAAGTTCGTCAAGGGCCTCTGGGATTCTGACGTGTGCTGTGCCAATGTACTCCTCTTTACACCAGAATACCAGATCATCTGAATACAGTGCAGCATTGACATTTCTTGGAAGAATCTTAATCATATCATTTATGAAGAGGAGGAAAAGTGTTGGTGATAGTACTCCACCTTGGAGAACACTGTTTTAAACTTTTTTCTTCTTACTTTTGAAGCCATCGATTTGTACTCGTGCTGTTCTGTTATAGAGTAGATGTTGTGTCCACTTGAGTATGTTATTGCTGATGTATCTTTTTAGCTTCAAAAGTAGTCCGTCCTTCCACACTTTGTCGTAGGAAATTTTAAGATCTACCCAGACTACTAACACATGTTTTTTCTCTCCTGAAGAGCATCCTCAATGTCCTGGGCGACATAGGCAACCAGATGTTCTTTCGACATGCATCTGCGAAAGCCTGCCTGTTAATTGGCAATGATGCTGTTCTCTTCAAGGTACCACATCAGTCGGGAGTTCACTATTCTTTCGATAAGCTTTCCCACACAGCTTAATAAGCTGATGGACGGTAACTATCAGGCTTAGTCTTGTTCTTTAGAGTTAAACGTCGAGCAACAAAACTCGTCCCACAAATCAAAGGGTGTAACTACATGAAAGACTTGAAGCCCTAAATATAATATCACTGAAATATAGACGATTTCGAGGAGATTTAATTGAAACATTCAAGCTCATCAGGGATCTACATAATATTGATAAGGACTACTTTTTCGAGCCATCCAGGTTTTACACAGACAAGAGGGCATAGATTCAAGCTCAACATAAAGTACAGCAACAAAGATATTTGCAAGCACTTTTTCGCTAACAGAGTGGTACCACAGTAGAATTCAGGGCCAGCTACAATAGTCGAAGCAGCAAAAGTCTTGAATCTAATGTCACCGATATACTGACGGTTTCGAGGAATTCTACCTTAAGCGACAACAGTCAAATCCTGCAAGAACAAACTCGATCAATCTACTTCAGAAAAAGATTTTTTTAATTGGACTGAGCAGGCCACCCTATACAAATACCACTGAGGCAATATCAAGCCAATGGCTAATGCTTCGTAAAATAATGATGATGATGCTGATGATGATAACTATGAAATCCGCAAAATAAGCAGAATCCGCCTTTCGGGCGTACTGATGAAATCTTTTGGTTTTAAAGGTCAATTTACTTTATTGTTGTAGCAACAAATTTTAATTTTTAAATTTAGATCTTTGTTTTAATTAACAAAGTAAATATTGGGGTAAATACGTAACAGAAGTATATATATTTTTTTTACAGATCGATTGTCACGATTTTTTCTATAACGCAAATAAATTTTATTTTTTAATTTTTTATAAGGATGTTACCAGTTTTCGTATATCGTCCAGTAAGGTGTTTTCGAGGGTGATGTGATTTCGAGGGTACTAACTTTTACGTTCTCACGCGCTCGTCGCTTAGGCGATGTCAACAAATCATGTGTCATTATTATTGATAATACTGAACACCTCAGTCTATATTCAGGTGTATGAGTGACGCTAGGTTTTGAAATGGTTACTTCATGGTGAAGGTGCCTCGAAGTTAAATATAATTTGTGCATTGTCCCAGTATTTATCCAGTCAGTTTTTAAAGCTTTGAATGGGCGGGGCATTAACGATATGGTCAGTTAGGCTATTCCATACTTTTGCTTATTCTGTAATAAAATAAAATGAAAACTTGGATATATTGTATTTAGCTCGCTGGATAAATAATTTTGTACTATGACCCCTGTAACTATTTCTTGAAACAAATTTTAATATTGGTACTGTGTCTGGATCATAGGTATTCAAAACCGTATATGTTTCATCCATGTCCGCTCTCAGACGTCTGTAGGCCTATGTGAGTGTGGGGAGGTTTAGAGAACGTAACCTATGCTCATAATTCACCAAAGCCACTATGATGTACAAAATCATGAATGGGCTAGTCGATGTACAAACTCGTGGTTACACCATCACCACAAGCAATCGCCAAACCCGAGTCCAGCATAGACTATTGGTTCCACACACTCGAACGAACATCAAATTCCACTCCTTTTTTCCATCCACAATCCGCGTGTGGAATAGTCTACCAGTAGCTGCAGCATCGGCACCTTCTATAGATGCCTTCAAGTGGCACTGTGTGGGTGGAGTTACGAGTGAAGAAACATACCAGAGGATGTGTTTTTAGCCTGTACATACAAATATTTTTAACATTTGGCACCTGTTTATTTGCTTGCGCATCACACTCAATGTTGTGGGACAATACTCGATTTCAGGTCATCACAGTATCATGAAGAAGAAGAAGAAGAACTGAGATTGCGAAATCCAGGGACAATCTTTGTTGCATGCCTCTGCTCATTTTCCACAGAGTGTATATGTTTTTTAAGGTGTGGGTTCCATACTGCATGTACAAATTCAATGTGGGGGTCGCACAAAAGCTTTATATAATAGCAAAACGTTCTCTTTATCCAAATATTTGTGGGTCCGTCTAATGAGGCCCATGATACTGTTGGCTTTATTGTTTTATTTTGAATGTGGTGATCAATGGAGAGAGCTGAGTCAAAGATGACTCCGAGATCGTTTTCGTTGTCCACTTGGTATTAGAAATTTCAAATAGTTTTCAAATGTTTTCAAATACTTTTTGCAAAAAAAGAATTAAATCTGTGCAACAGTGCTAATTTCAAAGTCTGCAAATTGAGTTTCTTAAAGTAATGGTTCATATGGGGTGGGATGGGTTTTTTAAGAATTTGTTGAAACATTGTGACTGGAAATGTAGAATGGCCAGACTTGGGTACAAGTGCAAATTCATTTGCATTTGAATGCAATTATGAAATTTCTGACGCATTTGCATTTGAATCTCATGTATTTGCATTTGCATAAAAAAGGTTGCATTTGCATTTGAGTTTTCAAATGCATTTGAGTTGTTTTCAAATGCATTTGAATTGTTTTTTTGAAAGGCACTACTCTTTTTCATTTTGCATTTCTTTCAAAATAGGATGGCGCCTAGTTGCTGTAAATAGCAGCCACAGCAGTCAAATTGATTTCAAAATATTCAACCAAATTATTTGTTAAATCATAAAAATGGCATTTCTGTTGCTAGAAATTAGAAATTTAATTCTCTGTGATTTATTAACACATTTTACTCTGGATTTCTTAACATGTAGCTCTCAGTCATAAATATACATATATATAGATGTGTGCGTGTGTGTGGAAAATCATGTATATTTTGAAATTAGTCTAGCTTAAGTCAGTTGATATCTTAGCAAACCAACACATTTTGGTTAATTTGTATCTGAGATAATCTACGGTAACGTATCTCTAGAGTATAATAAATATGATCACCTTCTAAATAGTAAGGAATGGGTGCTTCCATTCTCTTGTCCAATGTATTGACCCTTTATCCTGTACATACAATACCGCTGAAATCATTGGCTCAGTGATCCTCTTCTCTCGGTCTGCAAATGGGCATTTGTAAAGACCACGACAAAGGTTGGTCTTTCCGGTTTGGGCATAAAAGGGTTAATAAAACAATTGGACTAAACGTTGTTGCTGTGTTAATCAATATGTTGATTTCCAATATTCATACAATCATCTGTTTTTAAAAAACCCCAATCTTGTGGCCCCAAAATACAGGTGGTCACTAAAGCACTTTAACACTGTGCTGTAACGTTGCGGGGTGGGGTGCCCCCTGGCAGTCCCATCGGGCTCCGGCCTGACGGGTTCTGTCTCTCTGCGGCCACCTCCGGGTGGTCCAGTAGCGGTGGCCGGTCCGTCAGGCATGGGAGCCGTCCACGGTTTCTTCATCTAGTGATGACTCTTCGGGGTCTGGGGACGAGGAGGCTGAGGAGGAGAGGTTGTTGCAGCCTGCGATGCCACGGGTGGAGAAAATGGAGGTCGATTCCGTCCTGGATGGAACCATCCTCCATCTGTATGGCTTGGCGCAAGCCAGGGCAGTGGCTCCGCCCATGGTTGAGGCCAATCTGGTACCGGGCACCGGTCCCGTGATGGTTGGTTTGATGCCAGCCGACACGGTGACGGGTGTGCCGGGCCAGGCGTGGTACTCACCTATCTCGCCTGCTCCAGCGGTCAGACGTGGGGTGCCGTTGGCGCCCGTGTCTGGCCACGGTTCCGTGTCTGCTATGGGTCCGCACAGTTTTCCGTGCGGGCCTACTCCATGGACTGGTGTGTTCCATGGGGTGGCGGCAGAACCGTATGGTACCAGAGTTCCTGGCGTGTCAGCCGCGGCTCCTAGCTGGGAGGCTGTGGCTGGTAGGTCCGTGAATGCATCAGCGGGTGATGTGTTCATGGGTGTGTCCTCCTCGGAAGGTGACTGGTCGGAGGCTCTGGCTTGGCTAGCCAGGGTGGACCCATCTGTGGTTTCGGCCACGGCCGAGGAGGATGCGCCCCGTCCGTCGGTTGCATCGATTAGGACGGGGATCTTGCCCGCAGCCGGATCCAGTCTGTTGGACTGGATCCACGGTTTATTGAGTTGCTAGAGGCTATTATAGTAAGCAGCTCATGACCAAGGGCCAGCTCCCTGCGGCCTCCAGGGAGGTGCGGGCGAGGTGTCGTATTCCACGACAGGTATGGTGTGGTACCATCGGTTACCGAGGATGACCGATGGGATCTGGGTGTCCAGAGTGCTGGAGCGGGTAGCCCTGGTCCGGCACTGGTGGCCAAGTCCCAGGGACACCATGAGGAAGTCCTGTCCCTATGTGATGAGGGTGTGAGGGAAGCTATGAGTGCTGTCAACCACTCTTATCGCCTTCTTTAGTCGGCATGGGCTGAAGAGGGGGCAGGCCACCCTGTTCCACATGTGGCGCTTTCGTGCATCAATGACGGCTTGGTGCTGTCTATGGACGCACTGGCAAGGGTGCAGGTGTGTGTTACTAAGTCCAGGAGGCAAATGGTTCTTGACCATATGCGTCCGGCTACGGCGTGAGGGAGCGTCTTCTTGGGACGCCCCTGACAGGTCCTAGCATCTTCGGTGGCCAGGCGCGGGCCATCCTAGAGGACACTGCTAGCATTGCGCAGAATCGGTTAGCGGTAAACTTACAGCTGGAGCTAGTGCGGCAAGCGCACGCACTAGGGGCTGTAGGGAAGCCGTTGACTGTTCAACCTTCCAAGAAGCAGAAGAAGCATAAAGGCAAGGCGAAAGCTAAGCCTAGTGCGGCTGCTGCTTCGTCTGGCTTTTCTCAGCCGGCTGCGGCGAAGAAAGCCAGGAAGGTTGTGGAGGCCCCTACCCTCCCCAATGTTGCTCCTGATCGCCCTAGAGGCGGGAAGGGGAAGGGTAAGTCCTCAAAAGGCGGAAAGAAGGGAGCAGATCGTACCTGAGGGTACGAGAGCTCCCTTCGTATCCGCCTGGACCACACCTGTGCGACAGGAACAGCGGTGCCAGTTAAACATGCCGAGCCAAGACCGAAATGGTTCTCTCTCTCTCGTCAAGAGAGGTGGGGGAGCGGACTGCGAGCCGGACAACCCCGTTAGGCGTCTATAATGGGTGGAAGGCTCATGCATTTCGTCGAGGCTTGGCGAGGTGTGACGTCAGACAGTCTGGTCCTGGGATGGTTATCCCAGGGATACATGCCGGAGTGGTGGGACTTTCCGCCACAGAATCTGTCTTTGGCACCTGTCTGGACACCCGTACCAAGGGAACCAGACAAGTTAGAAGCCATTCAAAACGAAGTGTCAGGTTTGCTTCTGAAGGGAGCAATAAAACCAGCAAACCAGAACACTCCAGGCTTCTATTCAAATATGTTCCTTGTCCCCAAGAGCACAGGGGAATGGAGACCCGTACTCAATCTCAGGCCATTAAATTGGTTTATCCATACACCTCTGTTCCAGATGGAAACTCCGAGGTCGGTAATGGCAGGATTGAGGAAGGGAATGTGGTGTGTATCGATCGATCTGAAAGATGCATATTTCCACATTCCAATGAACAGGAGTTGTCACAGGTTTCTGAGATTTGCGTTTCAGAATCAAGTATGGGAGTTTATTGTTCTCCCGTTTGGCCTGTCGACAGCTCCAAGGGTTTTCACAAGAGTGGTCCTTGCGGTGACAGCGTTTCTCAGAAAAGAGAAGGTGGCGCTACACACCTACATAGACGATTGGCTGATCAAAGCAGACACATCAGCCAGGTTAGAGGTGGATACTGCTCTGACTCTGAAGTTACTTTCAGATCTAGGCTGGATAGTCAACAAGGAGAAATCCGGGTTGACACCCACTCAACATTTCGTTTATTTGGGGATGCGATTCGATCTCGATGAGGGCAGGGTTTACCCGTCAGAGCCCAGAGTGGTGTCTGTGTTAGCCATCCTCAAGAGTTTTCGAGTGGGAAACCACATTCAGATGAGGCGGTTTCTTCAGATGCTGGGCATGATGGTCTCCATGGATCATGTGATCCCATACGCTGCTCTAATGCGAAGACCTATCCAGTTGTATCTGATGTCTCTGTGGAAACAGAGAACAGAACCCCTGTCAAAACTGGTGCCAGTTTTGGAGCCAATAATGTTGCATCTTGTATGGTGGAAAAAGCGTCAGAATCTCCTAGTAGGGGTTTCGCTGCACCTACCCCACCCCAGCTGTCCGTGTACACGGATGCATCGCTGGAGGGGTGGGGGGCCTGCCTGGGAGAACACCAGGTCTTGGGCACATGGACTCTCCAGGAGAGCCAGCTGCATATCAATCTGTTGGAAATGATGGCAGTGGAACTGGCGTTGGAACAGATTCTTCCAATGGTCAGGGGCAAGGTGATATTGATACGATCGGACAATTCGACGGTAGTATCATACATAAATCGCCAAGGCCGGACCAGGTCACCCACACTGTGTATCAAAGTGTGGCACTTGATTCAATGGTGCAGGAATTACTCGGTTGTTTTGAAAGCAGCTCACATTACTGGGTGATTGAACATTCTGGCGGATGCTTTGTCTCGCAGACAGAGAATTCTGCCAACAGAATGGTCCATCAACCCTCCAGTTCAATGAAGGATCTTCGAGCATTGGGCCAAACCCAACATGGACTTGTTTACCACAAGGGAAAATGCTCAAATCATGACTTATGTCTCGCCGATTCCAGATCCAAATGCTGTCGATACAGATGCTCTGGCGATAAGCTGCAGGGCGTGGTTCACGGATCTTCTAGATCTGCTGGTGGACAATCCAGTGCAGTTACCCAAGATTCTGAACATAATCTCCCAGGCCAAGGGACGCTTCCTACACGAGCGTCCCGAAATGTTCAAATTAACTGTGTGGATGTTGTCAAACAACGTTCCACGTCGGAAGGCTTTTCTCGACAAGCTGCAGATTTCATCGCAGCTGCGAGAAGTACGTCAACCTTCAAGTCATATAACAACAAGGTTAACAGATTTGCAGACTGGTGTGAAGGAAAGGGTATTGATACCTTTCAATCGACTATTCAGCAAATAGCAGACTTTCTCTGTGAGCTGTTCTTTTCAGGACTAGCTCCTGTCACAATTGCTGGATACAAGTCAGCTTTGGCATCACTTATCCCTTGTCTAGCCAACAGAAATAGTCCAGAGGTGGCCCAGTTGAATGTGATGGTGAAGGGAATGAGCAATCTCCGACTGAGACATCCGGTAGTCATTCCAGCCTGGAGTCTATCTTTAGTGATTAATGTACTGGCCAATCACCCTTTCGAACCATTGCATTCGGCTAGTCTAAAGCATTTGACTCTAAAGGCGGTCTTTCTATTGGCAGCTTCCTCAGCTAGAAGGTGCAGTGAGATCCATGCACTTTCAGCAGAGAGGGACCGATTTATTGTCTCCGGAAAGGGTCTGCGTCTACTGCCAAGAGCAGAGTTTATGTCAAAGAATCAATCTTTGAGATATCCCGGCAAACCGATCATTATACCGAAACTAACTTGGTTTGATCGTGATGCCAGTGTCTGGTGCCAAGTCCGTGCTTTGACTAAGTACAAAAAACGGACAGACTCGTTATGGTCGAATGATAGACATCTGTGGATCTGCCATAAGAAGCCATATGGTGCCGTATCCATGGATTCTATCTCTCGTTGGGTAGTCGAATGCATTCAGACTACCCATGAGATTGCGACTGGGCACCAGTCGCAATGCGCAAGGGCACACAATGTTAGAGGAGTAGCCGCCTCGACTGCCCTTTACAATGGTGTTCCGTTAGAGGACATCATGGCTGTTGCACAATGGCACTGTGAGTCCTCTTTCATGGATTACTATGAGGGATGTGTCAGACTCCGCCATTCCACTCGCTTTAGCTGTTTTGAAACGATAGCTATATGACCACACTGCTCTTCTCCCTTTTTTGGCATTTGTAAGAAAGAATTAAGAAACAGACATGGTCGAGTGAGAGGATGTCAACCAGATTGTGTCACTGATGGCCGGACAAGTGAATGGTTGGAGGCTCCATGTCTGAAATCCAAATATCATGAGGTAATTCAAGATTGAGAGTTTTTTGTATTATGTCTATATATCATATTCATTCATCTTATATATTCATGCTCATTCACAGGCTAATATATGCAAAGAGCAGTTAGCCCTCTTGGCATATTTGTGTTTCAGGCAAGATGCATGTTCGTGAGTTCTATCCCTTTTCTTAGGAGAAAAAAAGGGGGGTGGGGCCAGTGATGCGAATATGATTTGGTTCTGTTAACTTGATGGTCCTTTTAGGTCTCCATTAGTCAAGTTTAAGTCTAGCTATTTAAGTAGCAATTGATGGCTTGCCCTTTCCCACCAGGTTACTGTCTAAATCTGGTGTATATCAGAAGTAATAGAATGGTGAATATAGATCGAAGAAGAATGAAGGAAATTTCAATTTCCCTTTCTCCGAGATCTGACAATACTCACCTATGCAAACAATATCAGCTTCATGGCAAACGGGTACTCAGCAGTTGGGAGCCGAGTAACCGGTTCCAGGAGTCAGTAAAGCTTACTAAGTCTATAGTCCTAGGGCCAGCTATCCAGGATAGCTTGTATCAGAAGTAATAGAATGGTGAGTATTGTTAGATCTCTGAGAACGGGAAATTGAAATTTCCTTCATTCTTAGTCCAGTTAGGTATATCTTTAAAGGTATTTGATAAGACATGTCGATTTATCATGTTATTTAGTATCTGTTTAAAAATTGACCATTTGCTGATTAACATCATTTGGGCAATCATAAAATTTATTTGTCCAGTTTATATTTATGAGGTTGTTATTCATTTCTTTATAGTTTCCTTTGTCTAGAAGAAATTTTTTCTTCACAGGTTTTCCTGCCAGATAAGAATTTAAATGGAATGTGATAATAGAGTGGTCACTTTTACTGAGTGGGCTCAGGTAATCTAAATCTGATATCATTTCTTCTTCATTGGTTAAAAGCAGATCAAGTATATATTAGGTGTAACATTATTCCTAAATCTAGTGGGCCTATTTATATGCTGGTATAAGTAGGTGTCACGAATACATTCAATGAACGAGTACTCTTGACTTATTTCATTTTTTGTGGTTGACCATGTGTTCCAGCATATCAGGATAGTTAAAGTCACCCACTATTAAAAGATGGCGATAATGTAGCGTGGCAACATGTTTTAATAATTGTACCAGTTTTTCATTGTTTTCCCTTGTTCCACTGTCAGACCTATATATACCCCAATTAATAACTTGTCACATGAATATAATTTAATATCAATTCAGATTGATTCTTCATATTCAAATGTGATTAAGTCAGAACCACTAGCACATACAGAAGAATGTGTGTAGATGATTATTCCCCTGCCCATTGTCTTATCAACATTTGTTTGGTGTATGGTATATCCATCAACATTGTAGTTCTCTAGGGTTAGTTCTCTATAATGTTTGGGCTTCACTTCAGTTATAATAATAATTAACGGTTTATTGATCTTAATAATGTACTTTAATTCAGTCATTTTGTTTCGTAGACAGTCTGCATTTGTGTATAAACATTTTATGGGAACATTGAATAGAGATTGATGGGATGTTTCATGAGAGGCACCTTCACCATTGGTGGCCAGATTTCTAAAATTATTTTCATATTTTTTATTGGTAGCTTGCTGTAATCCTTGTTCAATTGTTTGGTAGTTTTTACATGTGTCTGTTATTTCGCTTGTACATTCATCTATGAGGTCAAGAAATTGGTTTGATAAAAAGGTTTGTTTCGGTTGAAAGACATTTGGAAGAGACTTTGATTTTTGTCGTATGACTTGTTTCCAGCATTGTGACTCTGCTTGAGATGATTCATTGTGCTCCTCCCTATATTCCTCCCAATATGAAAATCCTGCTCAGGTTCGGAGTCATATATATCAGCGAAATAGCCATTGTTTCTTTGTGTGTAGTTGTTGTTACATTTTTGGTTAGTGTCATATTGGGTGTAGCTCCTAATGTTATGGTATTGATTTGGCTCTGTTATTTTAATAGAATCATTATGAATGTTCATTACTGTTCTTATATAACTCATAATGTTGTCAGATAACAAGTTCATACCATTGGTATTTGGATGAACTTCATCCCAATATGGTTGTGGCAATGGTTCACCATTTCTAATGAAAAGTACAGAGTTATCAATGAAGGATAGATTCAGCCAATTTGCAAGTGAACACAGCATTGCATCAAACTGCTGAGTTAGATTATTTTCATACTCATTGAACGGTCTAGGAAGAGGAGAAGATATAAGAATCTGTATGCCTGGTGTAAGTGACCTGGCAGTTTGTATTAAGGAATCATTGTCTTGGATCATTCCTTCCAATGTCCGTTTTGCTATATCATTTGTTCCCACATGGACCACTAGCACATCGTATCTATTTGAACTGAGAATAACCTTCAGTTGGTCAGTTAGCTCACATATACGTGCCCCTCCAAATGATTTACCTGTGACATTGAGGTTATCGGTACTCATGTAGCGACCACTTTATTTTTTTAGAGTAGAGCTACCTACAATTAATGTGTTGATCTTGGTATTCTCTGACCTTTGAATATTAGTATCGATTGGTTGTGGTCCCTGTGGCTGACGATCAGAGATTTTTTATATAGTCATTAAATAGCTACAGTATTTTTACATCACAAGTGTAAATTTTTTAAAGATGCACGTAGTACAAGTGATTATTGTATGCATTTTGATGTCAGTGTAGTGAAAAACATGTATTTTCACTAATAGTTTTTTGACCCATGATAAAAATACCGATAACTCGTAAGGAAACGATACAAATCAATCCAGTTTTTGCGTTCAACAACATCTGCCAGTTACTGTCCTGAGTAGCATAGCAGACCCGGGCATGGGTGCTTATGTAGTTTTCAGATCTAGATTGATTTTTCTCTAACCACGATGGCAATTCAAACAGGCTCTAGTTATCACATACAATATAAATTTCAATAATTTTTTTCTATTTTCCGGTAGGTGCTACCCGGTTATACGAAAAGTGGAATATAACCTGATCTGGATTTACAACATAAATTAAGTTCCATGTTTGTATCAGACCCGTTTATGACATTATTGTCAGTGACAGACTCTCCTTTGCTCAAATCATAAAAATGACATCAATTCACGGCCTCACTAGAGTTGAAATTACGCGATTACATCACCCTTGAAAACACATGATGCAATACTGAGATTGCATCTGTAGACCAGGTAGTGGATATTTATAAGCAGTAAATTTATTTTAAGGTTTATTTTTATTTTTAAACATGTTTTATTTCAGTGAACTGGTAGTTACGAAATTGGCAAAATTTGTGGATCACAGGCCTTTGAATTTTCGTCCATCCATCCCACTACCACAGTTTCTGGGACGGTTCACAAGACAACACCACTGCAATAAAGCTACATTCGGCTATATCCTGATTCTAACCCCTCCCATAGGTTTACTATGGGATTTCGATTTGCCACAAAATCTGATTAAAACACTATAAATAAAATTATCTATAATGTTTTCAATGTCTACAACATTTTAATACGTAAGGCAATGCTTCTATGATGCTTTTTTCTGGACAGATCTCCAGCGCATCGCGAAGAAGTCCTGTCCCTATGCGATGAGGGAGTGAGGGCAGCAATGAGTGCTGTCAATCACTCCTATCACCTACTTCAGTTGGTGTGGGCTGAAGCTGGGGCAGGCCACCCTGCGCTACCTGTGGCACTGTCTTGTGTCAATGGCGGCCTGGTGCTGTCGATGGACGCTTTGGCAAGCGCGAGTTACAAAATCCAGGAGGCAGATAGTCCTAGACCATATGCGTCCAGCTATGGCTGTCAGAGAGCGTTTGCTTGGAATGCCCCTGAAAAGCCCTAGCATCCTTGGTGGCCAAGCATGGGCCATCTTAGAGGATACTGCTAACTTAGCGCAGAATCGGTTGGCAGTTAATCTACAGTTAGAACTAGTGTGACAGGCGCATGCACTAGGGGCTGTGGCTAAACCGTTAGCTGTACAACCGTTCTCCAAGAAACAGAAGAAGAACAAGAGCAAGGCGAAAGCCAAGCCAGCTTCTACTGTTGCTGGGCCTTCGCAGCCACCTGTGGCTAAGAAGGCGAGGAAGATTGTGGAGGCACCTACCCACTCCAGTGTTGCTCCTGATCGCCCGAGAGGCGGGAAAGGGAAGGGCAAGGGTAAGTCCACCAAGGGTGGAAAGAAGGGAGCTGATCGTACCTGAGGGTATGGTAGCTCCCTTCGTATCTGCCTGGACCACGCCTGTGTGACAGGAACAGCTGTGCCAGTTAGACCAGTCAAGCCAAGACCAAAATGGTTCTCTCTCTAGATAAGAGAGGGGGGAGCGGATCGCGAGTCAGACGCATTAGGCGTCAATGCGTCTATAGTGGGTGGAAGGTGCATGCATTTTGTCAAGGCTTGGCGAGGTGTGACGTTAGACAGTCTAGTCTTGGGATGGATATCCCAGGGGTACATGCCAGAGTGGTGGGATTTTCCACCACAAAACCTGTCTTTGGCACCTGTCTGGACTCCTGTAGCCATTCAAAACGAAGTGTCAGGTTTGCTTCTGAAGGGAGTAATAAAACCAGCAAACCAGAACACTCCAGGCTTCTATTCAAACATGTTCCTTGTCAGATGGAAACTCAGAGATCGGTAATGGCAGAATTGAGGAAAGGAATGTGGTGTGTATCAATCGATCTGAAGGATGCATATTTCCACATTCCAATGTACAGGGGTTGTCACAGGTTTCTGAGATTCGCATTTCAGAATCAGGTATGGGAGTTTGTAGTCCTCCCATTCAGCCTGTCGACAGCCCCAAGGGTTTTCACCAGAGAGGCCCTAGCGGTGAGGGTGTTTCTCAGAAAAGAAAATGTGGCGCTTCACACCTACATAGACGATTATCTTATCAAGGCGGACACGCCAGCCAGATTAGGAGTGGATACTGCTCTGACTCTGAAGTTACTATCAGATCTAGGCTGGATAGTCAACAAGGAGAAATCCGAATTGACACCCACTCAACACTTAATTTATTTGGGTATGCAATTCGATCTCGTGGAAGGCACAGTTTACCCATCAGAGCCCAGAGTGGTGTCTCTGTTAGCCATCCTCAAGAGTTTTCGATTGGGAAACCACATTCAGACGAGGAGGTTTCTTCAGATGCTGGGCATGATGGTCTCCATGGAGCAGGTGATCCCATATACATATTTATAGCTCAGCCAACCATTTCCAGACCTCGCTGCTGCTTTGGGGAGCAACAGCGTTACATTTGGAAAGAGACACAACAATAGTTTTAAAAGGTCATTCGTTTAGAGTGCTCTCCTTTTATAATATTCTATTCCGATTCAAAATGTTTTAAAAAAGTGCTTTCTTCCCTCATTCTTTGTGCAATTCATCTATGACATAATATATATGCCTATTATGTTGCATTACATTTAAGGTCACTGATAAACAAACGTTTCTTTTTGTGGGTCACCTCCAAAAACATGTTTTTGCGAAACAGCAGAGCACTCTAACAAAACATAGTAGCCGGATGGAGAGGCTTTTTTCTGTTCTGCCAATCACGCAGAATGATTTTTCTTTCTGAACAGGTTGCTGTGTCAATGTACTTTCCAGATATTCACCACATTGCTGTAAGCGTTTCCTGATTTTTCCTTTTCTGATTTTCTCAGATTAGCATTGTGAAAATTGTTGTTTTTATCAAATCTTGATATATTGAAACACTTGTGCACCTCTAGATGAGGATAGCTTTCCCTGAGGAACCACTATTTGGATTCAGGAAAAATAAAATTGTCAAAGACACAACAGTTAGAGCCAAACTACCACCTCTCATAGCACCACCAATGGAATCACACAGAAACCCATTCACGCCATGCCCAACGAAAAATTGCAACATCTGCAACCACAAATTACCACATGGACAAAAGGTGGTTTTTCACCAGCACCCATACAAAACTATCCTACACCGCCAAAATCATCAGCAACTTTCAAACCAAAAACATCGTCTATCTCATAACCTGTGATGTCTGCCACAAGCAATACACATGTACGTGGGCGAGACACTATGTATGTTCAAAACATGCATACAAGAACACCTTCATTCCATAGCCAACCTCTACAGGAGCGAAAGATACGACACACCAGTATGTAGCCATTTCATTAAGAAACACCAGTCCAGAAACGACATGTGTTTCAGAGTCATCCAGGTTTTAACATCAGACTCAGACGACAGTAACTCCACCATCTGCAGTAGATGTAAAGAAAGTCATTAGATTCATCAGCTCCACACCATGGAGCCAATAGCCATCAACATTTCAGGCTAAAAACATCTTCCACTTCTCTGACATATAGCGAACAACCGCCACACACGTCAGCATGTAGTTATTTCCCCCACCTCTGATGAGGTCAAGATGTCAAACTCAAGTCAATTCACAATTTTCACATGTCATGCGGCATGGTAATGCAGCCAGCCCAAGTCTGCATCATATGAAGATCTGTAGTGACCATAGCGACAGCCCTATCATGCCCTATGTTGTAGAGCTATGAAAAAGGCTAAGTTGAGATGATGTATTACACTGCATAAATAAGGCTGAATAATATGAGCTACGGTATCATCTGAAGCAAACAGGCTGGCCTCAGCCAGTATCGGCAGGGTTAAGATTAGTCTAGAAATGGTCTCTAAGATGTATGTAGTTTCACTCTACAATTAACCCCTTCATCGATGAATTCTCCATAACTCATTTTCAAAGCTACCATACAGGTACAGGAAAACTTGAATATTTTGAAATTAATTTGACTGAACGGCTTCCAGTCAAATTAATATCAAAATATTCAACAGAGTGAGATTTATATTGTAAAGAATGTACCATTTCAGGGATTTGTCATTGAAAGGGTTAAAGGGTATGAACCCTGTTGCTACCATAATCACTGAACATTGTGTATAATTACTATTTTATAATTTTCAGAAATGGCTGACATTCATACAACTATTAACCGCTATGAGATGGTTTGTGCAGAGCTAGGTGTGCGGCCACATCCGTATGTCATGAAAATGCTCAACATTGAAAAGTTAGAGGTTAGCCTGTAAGTTTTGTGATAACTTGTCTAACGTTTACAAGTAATGTTTCCATTTTACTGGAATAGTTAAACACACATTTTATTTTTTTATACAATTTTCTGTTATCTTGTCATAAACATATCTAGCTTAACATATTTCCCAAGGCATATACCATGTAGGGAATACGCAATTAAATTTAAAATCCCTCTACTATCCGTTGCTATGCAGTATCAGGGCAGCTGTGCTCACATTGAAGACAAGAAAAAAATGAATAGCATTATGGGAATATTAATTGCACAACAGCAAGATCAACAGAATCCCAAATAATGGTGCATGCAAATACAAAACTAAAATGACGACTTCGAAGAAGAAGATTCGTCACTGAATTTTTATAAATACTTCCTAATCTTAATGCTTCTTAATAACTTTAAGATAATGCTATTAACAATTTCTGACATTTTTCTCTGTACCATTTTTTATATATTCCTGTACTCATTTGATTTTCAGACTCCCGAAGGTTGAGGATGAGTAAGAGAAAATTAAACCCATCGGTAGATTTTACAAGACTGGAGAAACAGATATATACATGGCCAAATATGAGATCTATCCCAAGAAATGTTGACTCAATAATAACCCTCATCCCGTACGGGGAAGATGGTATTGCATTTGGGTCTGTATGTATGTCTGTCTTTCCGGAGCTTATCCTAAATCTATTGAGCCAATTGTGTTTAAATCTTAACCCTTTGAATGACAAATCCTTGAAAAAATCAATTCTTTGTTGGATATTTCAAAATTAATATGACTGGAAGCCGTTGCTGCCATACCGTTGCTGCCTACGGCAGCAATGGCTTCCAGTCATATTAATTTCAAAATATTCAACAGCTTTCCTGTTACTTTGCCCTGAGATTGAGATATGGGGAATTTATCAGTGAAAGGGTTAACACATGAATGATGTGACAATACATTTGTAGTCGACAGCTTTGATCATGTTAAGAAAAATCCAGAAATTCAAACAAATCTTGACAATGTGAAAAAAGCATGAGGTTACAGGTTTGCAATCTCTCATTGTTCATAATAAGATATGGGCACATGAGTGTAAGCTTGCCAGCAAGATCCAATTGCTTTATGAGTTGTTATCATACACTACACATTGTGTTTGTTGTTTTTGGTAGAATATACCAGTGTGGTATAGCTGAGCTAATGTTAGAAAATCTGTTTTGTCTAGATAGCACAACTTTAAATTACAAGATGATATTTGGCTGACTCTCTACCAATTTCTCCAGTCTTGTAAGAGTATTAGCTTGTAGTTTAGTCCATCCTCTTATCTACTTGTATGATGTGTTTTCATGACTGACTTGGTTCATGGGTCACTGACTTGGTTCCTACGTTTTCGTGTAAGATTTACTGATGTGGTTCGTTGAACCAGGAATCAGGTTTTGATCTCAGTTCATCATTACCAATGGTTACTGGTTCGTAAATTTCAAGATGTCGGCACCCATCTAAATTTTACAACTTATTTAAATAGGGAAATATTACCAATGTTTTAGTTGATGCGGTCTTTCATGATTTGCATAGACTGAATTTAAAGTATAAATTGAAATATGATCAAATTAATTGCTAACATTAATACAATTTTGAGTGTTAGTGGGTTCAGAACATTGCGACGAAATCACAAACATCAAATGTTGCCAATTCGCATAAATCTCATCATTTCTGATTCAAACCAAGTCTGTAGTATGAACTAAGTCAGCAAATTCACAAACCAAGTCAGTCGCAAAAACACCCTAGGTGTGCATCTCAAGAATCTACAGTGCCTCACTAGTAACAATAGTTCTCCATAGCTTCTACCCTGTAAAATTTACTTTAGGTGAAGTTACACAAACACCAAACTCAACCAATCTCTGAGAATAACCCGTTTATGTAAGAACAGTGGTTCTCATGACATCTAAAATTTGGAGGTCCCGGGGATCCGGAACATCTAAAAATATAGGGTTCCAACCAGAAATCTGTGGGACCCAAACTGAAATCTGGTATTCCCCATTCAGTTTTACTCATCCATATTTTACCATGGGCTCACAGCTATGAATTATGTGGGTCCTATGCTAGAATTCATTGGTATTTTGTGCAAAACCTATAAAACTAATTAGTATTTATGAATTATATACAATTTTCAGAGGAACCCACTGCCACTACAGTTGGTGGTCTCAAGTTGCATTTTGGGGGTATATACGCTGAAAAGGACTTTTATGAAAAACCCTGTGTAAGAACTGACAGACTATTCCACTCTTATGATGGAGTGTTTCTGTCAATTATTCTTGTGACATCAGCTTACATGTAATGTAATTGATTATGACGTATTGTACTTGACTAACATCGATTCAACCATTAGAACATAATAAAAACAAATCATTACACTTCCGTGGCCATTGTATGGTTTGTTTCTGAGTTTTAAGCAAATTAGTGAATAGCTCTATATATAATGATACCAGAGAAACCGAGGGACCTGAAATACACTGACACCACCCTACTAGTTTTAAACGCAATGCCAGTGATCGCAGATTTAGAGTTACATCGATGATATGTTGGTCACGCATATTGGTAGCTAGATTTGTTGTCCATGTCATTTCATCTTTAGTCTTCGCTATTTCAGGTCTATGAGCTAGATGTAACCCTTTCATGCTGGATATGGTCAAAACCGGAATCTGTAGTGGTCTTGAGGAATGTCCATTTGCAGGCCAATAGATTAGTTTTTGAAAATTTACAACTAGAATGACTGGCTCGATAACCGAGCTAGTCATTCAAGTGGTAGATTTTTAAAAAGCTTAAAGGGTTATATTTATAATTATACATGTAAGCTACCAGTTGCTTAGAGTGTAGTGTTTGTATCCTCAGTTGCTGGCCATACAACTTTGCTTTTTTCTGGTCTCAGCTGCACTGATTATTCTAAACCTGCTTTTCTCTCTCTTGCTCTCTCTCTCTCTCTCTCTCTCTCTCTCTCTCTCTCTCTCTCTCTCTCTCTCTCTCTCTCTCTCTCTCTCTCTCTCTCTCTCTCTCTCTCTCTGTCTCTCTCTCTCTCTCTCTCTCTCTCTCTCTCTCTCTCTCTCTCTCTCTCTCTCTCTCTCTCTCTCTCTCTCTCTCTAAAGATTAAGATTTCTGTGACCAACCATAACCATTAATGGTTTAGGTTTTCTGGTTCTATTGGCTCATCTGACTTATACCATAATGACCATGATCTGTCATCTGTCCATCAAATCACATACCCTCATTAGCGGTCTGACTGATTTCAACCAAATTTATCTAGAAGGACCATATGGTGTGGCAGCCTCCAGAATTTCTATTCAGATTTTGATTGGTAAATGTTTTATGAAAATCTTATGGCAAATTTCCAGGAAATTTTCAAAGCGCATCTTCCATAGCGACTTGACGGACTTCAACCAAATTTGGTTAGAAGGATCATCTTAAGAGTCTGTAAATTTTTGTTCAAATACTCATGATCCAGATCTTAGTGCCAAATATCTGTCTGTGTTATCTAACTGTCTCACTTCTGCAAAACACCAGACAATAATTTCAATGGGCTAATCCACCAACAACTTTCAGTCAAATTGTTTTCGAAATATTCAGCATATCCATAGTTAAACCCCATGGAAAATGTAGTCTGCAGAAATTCAATAGGCAAACAGTTAAAGACAGGAAACTTAATGTATAATTGTTAATTATTAATCCAAAGCTTGGTTTAAGCATACAGGTTTTAAAAATTTTTATTTAATTTAAGCACTATGTGAATTGTCATTGGATTGCCTTCTTAAAATAATTGTTAATGATATTAAGCTTTTAAATTTGTGTTAATTATTTTATATTTCCCTTTTCTCTTTCCTTTGATTTTCAGAGTCCCGAAGGTTGAGGATGAGTAAGAGAAAGTTGCATATATTTCTGTAGATTATACAAGACTGAAGAAATAACAATATCTGGGATAAATATCAGTTGTAATACCAAAACAGCTTACTAACAACATAATTTTAGTCCTTTCATGCCTGAATACGTTTACGAAATGTTCTGTTTGGACTAAATGAATTTTCAAAATATTCCATAATTTCGTCATTTTTCTCAAAATCATGAAAAACAACGTTTGTTGAAATAAATGAAATCACATCTATGCTCACTCCAGGATAATGGCCCAGCATTCCCATACTTTACCAATGGAGTATCTGACAATGCTATGTGATTATAAATTAAATCTCCATATGCCAGGTGACGAGGTTTTAGTGATATTATTGCATCTGGCAGGTGGGCAAGCTGACAATCTTCTTAAAATAACTTCAGCGCATATACTTTTATCGTATTTCACCACACAAATATGCCTGCATAACGCAGACGGCTGTTGGTTAAAGGGGGAGCACTGTTACGGGAAATTTTTTTTTTTGTGTCATTGCCATTTTTAAAGTATGGGGGGCCCTGGGCCGGTACAGTCTGAAGTGAGCAGGGCCACCTGGGCCGTTACAGGCAACAAAGAGTTAAAATGAGTTTCTCAATGGGATATTTTTAGCTTGCTGCTTGTTCTCACTTTGTGATACCCAGAGAATGATATGAGCTTGTGTAGTCAGCTCCTTTTATCCCCTCATTCTTTGGAACAGGAAGTGGTTTGGTCTATAATGGCCAAATAGGGGAATGTTATCTTGAATTTTATCCATGCACTGCAGTAGAGTAGCACAAGAAATGTCAGATTTCAGTAATTGGCTGTCTTTAGTACACTATAATGACTGGTGCTTATCATGAAACTGGAGTAGTTGTGTGCTGTTGCTACCTTGATTATACAGCAACATTATATTCAAAATGATTACTTCATTCATTTTGTCAGTCAGATTTTAATTTTGGATACAGCAGTCTATCCTTTAACAGATTCTAAGATTTTGCACTAAGAATTGTGCCGTAATTAAGAATTAAAATTGCCATGCATAAATAAGTAATATGTATTTTACTTAAGATAAGGGATATATTTTATCAGTTTTTGTCATAGTTAGGTTTTCTTTATCCTCCACAAATCGTAGGATTGATATGACAAGCTTTCCATTGTTTCAACATGATTGTTATCTGCTTTATGGCATGAGGAAAGACTGTCCTCGACATACAGGCTACAGAATTGCAATGCTTAGTGAGTGGCGTTTTGGGGTGGTGTTGGTGGGACAGGGCATCCTTTCGGAAAGGCTTCCAATGTTACTACTTTATTTTCTCATTAAGTTTTCAAAAGCAGAATTGTATATAGTAGATTCTTTTACCAGTTTCTTCAGTCTTGTAAAATGTTTAGTCCAATCTTTCTAGATTAGTCTATCTTTTAATCTATGTACTATACATCTCTAGCTACTAAGTTCTTTATATGTAAAATCAATCACCATCATTGTACTCTGTAGATATCATTTTGCTTAGTTTTCATTAATTCAAAATGAAGTAAGTATTAGCAGTACTTCTGTATCTTTCTTGCTTGTTTGTAGAGCATCACTTATTAACCGTTTTACGGTGCAGTCGCCAAAAGACTTCTGTAGTAGTCTTGAGAGTTGAGGAATGTCCATTTGCATACCAAGTGTCTAGACTCGTTTTGTTAAATCTACCACTGGAATGACTGGCTCGATAACTGAGTCAGTCATTCCAGTGGTGAATTTTCAAAAATAGCCTCTGAGCCTGAAAATGAACATCCAATAAGCAAAAATTAATTATTCTTGACAAATCTTGGCCATTAAAGGGTTACTAGATGGCCATTGCTTAACCCTTTCAACGACAAATCTCTAAAAAAGTAAGTTGTTTACGATATAAACCTTATTCGTTTGAATATTTTGCAGTTAATTTGCTTCCAGTCAAATTAAGTTCAAAATATTCAGGTTTTCTGTATGGTTGGCTTGAAAATGGGGTATGGGGAACGCATCAGTGAAAGGGCTATATGGACATAAGATGTGAGATCTTTAAATCATGTGATCAGACAGGTCTTAGCGCTTTAACACTCATATCAGCCAAAAAACGCTTCTGCAGTGGCCTTGAGAAATGTCCATCTTCAGACCAAAAGAAGACTATTTTTGAAAGTTTTACCACTAGAATGATTGGCTCGATAACCGAACCAGTCATTTCAGTGATAAATTTTCAAAAATAGTCTTCTCTTGGTCTGCAAACAGACATTATCTATGAGAAAATTGAAATTTTCCTGAATAAATTTGAGAGTTAAAGGGCTAAAGAATCACCATCTTATGGACCTACAAAAACATCAATGGTCTCTCACGCAAGTTTGACATTATTTGCCCTCTGACATCCAGGATTTGTGCAGAAGATATTGATTGAAATGTATCTGCATCTGTGCTTCTCTATATGCCTCTATCTACAGTAAACGCCAAAAATTAACATTTCATGGGAGCAAAAACAGAACAGAAATGAAACTAAGTGAAAACAAAGACGAAACAAAATAAAGAAGACAATCGTATTGCTTCTATGATTGCCTTATTGTTGTTTTGTTTGTACTCCTAGGAAATTTGAAATTTGTTCTGAGCTGTGGTGTAATAATTCTATTTTACTCGATTATTTCTTACACTTCTCTGATATACAACTATTATCTTTGTCCATCTAACATCATTTACCATAACCTTTTAACACTCAAAACGGCTCAAATCGGCCTCTGCAGTGGTCTTAGGAAATGTCCATTTGGAGACAAAGAGAAGAGTATTTTTGAAAATTTATCACTGGAATGACTGGCTCGTTTATCGAGCCAGTCATTCCACTGATAAATTTTCAAAAATACTCTTCTCTTGGTCTGCAAATCAACACTTTCTGGGGAAAAAACTGAAGTTTTCTTGAATAAATTTACAGGTTAAAGGGGTGCGGGCTATGTTGTTTAATGGTGGTAGCCTATCAGCTTAACTTTATATTTTAGAAAACCTTTCACACATATAGATGAGGTTCACCACTTCCTGCTTAACCATTTAACAGCCAAAAACTGCTTCTGCAGTAGTCTTGAGAAATGTCCATTTGCATCCCAAGAGAAGACTATTTTTGAAAATTTACCACCATGATGACTGGTATGATAACCGAGCCAGTCATTTCCGGTGATAAATTTTCTCTTGGTCTGCAAGTGGAAATTTTCTATTATAAAATTGAAATTTTATTGAGCAAATTCGAGGGTTAAAGAGTTAAGCACACTAGAGTGATCCATTGTTAGCGATGCCACACCCATTTCTAGTTAAACTCCGCCCACTTTTTATGTGTCTTGAAATCAATTAAAAGCTTTGTAACCTGAATTCCACAGTAACAGTATGAGCTGTTGAAGATTTTGAAATTTAATTTGACTGCGGCAGCTCCCGGGCAGATTATTTTCGTAATATTCAAGAATGTTTATTAAATTGTAAATTCATCAAAGAAATACAATTCATACATTTCGTGACAAACTTTTCGATTTCCGTGATGGATCTATATGTCATTGTGATTGTGATATCATCTGATATGTGATGTATTTAATTATGAGGTCGGATACTTGAGTGCTAGCACAGATCCCTCCACTCTGTGCCAACCAGAGCCGGATTAATGCAAGGGCTTGTGGGCCTACAGCTCAATGCCCCCAAAATAAGGGGCTCCCAAATCAAAAACAATTATCACATTCTACCCATGATCGATTTAAACATGCAATCCCAGTATCTCACTTTTACAGTAATGATATCTGTAAGCTGTTGAATATTTTGAAACCAATTTGACTGGAGGCTGATGCTGCCTGAGGCAGAACCAGCTTTCAGTCAAATTAGGTTCAAAATATTTAACAACATTTTGAGATATACGTAAAAAATGTATGGCAGCAGCCATTCGCCCCACCCAATAAGGGGTGCCACACAACTAATTAGCCCTGGTCCCCAACTAGGCTTAATCTGGCTCTGGTGTCAATGCTTGTAAAAGTTAATTAACATGCATCCTTCTTGGCCTGGACATTCACTATAATATAAAGATTCAGATTTTCTTGAATAAACTTGACTGTTTGAAAGTTTTAATCTATGGTACATTATTATATCCTTAAAAATGACCACTGCTGTAGTCTTGAGAAATGTCCATTTACAGTCCAAGAGATGACAAAATTTACCACTTGTATTGCTGGTTCAAAAACCAAGCCTGTCATTTCAATGGGTGAAGTGTGGGTGGAGCTTAGCTAAAGATGGGCGAGGCATGGCTAAAACCTTATTCTTCCAATTCTATCAAATTGTAGCATATACGTGTACTAAATATAAATCGTGTTAATATATTAGGCAGACTTTCACAAATTTCCTGGAAATCATAGAAACAGATTCCTTAATCCAAGGAAATTCTAATTGGAAATGCATCAAAGAGTTTTTATTGTTTTTATTTGTTAATCCCTTAATGGTCACGCCTGCCAGAACTGAAGCCACCAGAAGCAAAGTCCCAGAAGGAAACAAATCCAAACACAAGAATCAATAAAGGGACAAAAACTAAAACCCTTCTAAAAAATAGACACAATAGGCACTTCTGCTTCTGATGAGTTCAAACGTTATGAACGAAACGCCATAAAGTATGAATCATAACTATGGCAAACAGCCATAGGAGATTACCACCCGCCCTAAGCCCCACCCTTGGTCTTATACCCACCTGCCACAAGAAATACCAAAGACCTCCCCAGAAACATCCCAGAAACTACCCAAGTTTCTCTCAGCAAAAGCCACCAAGCCACCAGGCCACCAAAAAATACAAAAAAAAAGCCAAAACCGCCCAAACAAAATGTCAAGCCACCAAAGCCACCAAGCCACCCCCCAAACCCCCACCACCAACACACCCACCTAGGCCGTCACTACAGGCTGCCATGATCCCACTGCCAAAAAGGGTATAAAAGGAGCCCACTAACAAGGGCCAGACCATTCAGCCTTTTTGAATTACACCACTTGTAATCAAGTGTCAGACTTTAAAAAAATCACTACAGTTCTCAATACGTAGTTATTATCCTGTTTGAAGATCGACATGAATACTGCTAGTAGCAACCTTCAAGTCTAAGGAGACTGAGATAGCCATCCCCTCCATATCAGGGCTAACTATTGATTCCATAGACATAGAGCTACTGAGAGAGCCATCGAAGACGGATGTCACAGACGCAAAGTCAGAGACACCGCTCAGCGCCAACAAAGCCGCTGGTTCCACTCCAGTAGACTCACAGCTGCCACTCCCAGTCAGGAGAGAAAACGAAGAAGGATTGAGAAGCCCAAGGAGGCCCTCCCTTCTTCCAGCCACCAGAAACCCTTGGGAGATGCCCCTGGTCAGACCAAACCAGGGACTCCCATCCGAGCATGGTAACGCATACAAATTATGCCATAACTCCTTGTGCAGGGAATCCAGGTTGGAATTCCAGTGTGAGAAGCTCCAAGAGATGGTAGATAAGAAGACTATCCTCCCCATGTTAAAAGCTTCAGTGCTTTTCAAGCCAGAGGAAACGGATTCAATATTCCTGGCAGAGTGGACCAACCTCCACGCAGACTTTAGCCACAAACTGACTAAACTGCTGGCCACTCACACTGCAAACAAACTTGCAGTGTTATATCATGAAACAACAGGCTTCCTAAAGAGTCACAGAAGCCACTGACCCTGCCATAACAAGAGAAGCCCATAGGTTTTTAGGAAACTGCCAGACATGTAATGTTATCTACCTGCTGAATTGCAAACTCTACCACAAACACATGCGTGCGTGTCCTGTGTGCGTGCATACCAAAAGCAAAATTCCAGAAGGAAACAAATCCAAACACAAGAATCACAAAAGGAACAAAAACTAAAACTGGCCTCAATAGGAACTTCTGCTTCTAATGAGTTCAAACATTATGAACGAAACGCCATAAAGTCTGAATCATAACTATGGCAAACAGCCATAGGACATTACTACCCGCCCTAAACCCCACCCTTGGGCTTATACCCACCTGCCACAAGAAATACCAAAGACCTCCCCAGAAACATCCCAGAAACCAGAAAAGTTTCTCTCACCAAAAGCCACCAAGCCGCGAGGCCACCAAAAAATACAAAAAATCACCAAGCCACCAAAAAACCCCAAACAAAATGCCAAGCTGTGAAGCCGCCGCCCCCCCCCCCCACCCACACCCACCAACACATCCACTGGGCATGTGCACACGCATGCGCAACCCACCTAAGCCACCACAACAGGCCATCACGATCCCGCCGCCAAAAAGGGTATAAAAGGAGCCCACAACCAAAGGCCAGACCATTCAGACTTTTTGAATAACACCATTTGTAATCAAGCGTCAGGCTTAAAAAACTCACTACAGTTCTTAATACGTAGTTATTATCCTGCCAGAACTGGCCTCTGCAATGGTCTTGAGAAATGCCAATTTACAGACCATGAGGCGACTTCAATTTACCAGTGGAATAACCGGGAGAATCATTCCTGTGGAAATCTTCAACAATGGTCTTGTCATGTCCTGTTAACCCTTTAATGGTCAAATTTGGTCATGAAGATTGAAATATTTGTATATTGGTTGTCCATTTGCAGGCTAAGAGAATACAATTTTTGGAAATTTATCACTGGAAAATGACTGGCTCGGTTATCGAGCGGCTCATTCCACTGATAAGTTTTAAAAAAGTCTTCTCTTGGCCTGCAAAAAGACATTCCTCAAGACCCCTGCAGAGGCTGGTTTTAACTGGCTTGGCCATTAAAGGGTTAAAATTGTAATTTTCTTGAACTCTCAATAGTCTTTTTGTCCTGTTAAAATTGTACTTATCTTGATGAGTCTTCATCGCTAAAGAGTTAACTCCGCATTCCATGAATGTCAGCTATATATGCATCTTTTTGCACCCTCAAATAAACCTAATCTTAAGTTTTATAGCAATTGTTGTGTAATAGCTACCGTAGGAAGAAAACACTTTGATTTGCAGATGGTATATACATGTATACATTTCTCAAGACAACTATAGCAGCCATTTTTGGCTGAATTGTGTGTTTAAATGGTTAGTTGAATGAATCCTTCCATCATAGGTCAAGTTCGTCTCCTAACCATAGTTAGCTATAGCTAACTAGAATACCAGTCGAACTTCAAATAGTTACCTAGCTAGTCAACTATAGTCAACCGAGCACCCGAGCTCAGTTCAGATGGTTAGTCCAATATTTGCATAAATTTCAAAATGGCGGAGACCGGTCGCTTGGCATGAATAAATGCATATAGAAGTGTAAATATTTCATTAAATAACTTAGATTTGATGAAATTATGCTTTCCCACTGTGTGTCAATGTTCCCAAGCCTCTATTCACTCCCACTTTATGTCATATGGACGCTTTTTGACGTCTTAGCGGACAAAAATAACCCATTTTCATAGTTCATTAAAACAGACGAAATTTTCTGCAATAGTAATTCAATACGGAACCTGGTACCAATGACCTATAGTCAACTACGATCAAGTTCGACTGGGCACTATCAGTAAACCATGAAACTGACTATGGTTAGCGAGTCGAACTTGACCATAATGGTGTATCAATTTATTTTTAAAAACTATGTAATTGCTCTATTTCGCAGAGATGTGCACCGGTACATGCATCTGTACCTGGCTGGTAACAACAAGCTGTTAACAGATACACGATTAGTCGATGCCGATGCTCTTGTATTATACCAGTCACTATGTAATAACCTGTATGTGACGACTATGGATCTCCGCTATAACAGTATTGGTGACAAAGGAGCCAAACATCTCGCTACACTTATTGAGGTATCAGTTTTAACTCTCTAATGCTCAAGCCGGACAAAACCGGCCTTTGTAGTAGTCTTGAGGAATGTGCAGGTAAAGAGAAGAGTATTTTTGAAAATTTATCACTGGAATGGCTGGCTCGATAATTGAGGCAGTCATTCCAGTTGTAAAATTTAAAAAAATACTCTTCTCTTTACCTGCAAATGGGCATTCAATTAGGAAATATTGAAATTTTCTTGATCAAATTTGACCAATAAAGGGTTAATCTACAGCCTTATTAGTGATAAGTGGGATCTGTCACTCAAATATATGTTGTCATTAGCAACTACCTCATATGTTGGCTGATGCAACTGACTCCCCCCCCCCCCCCCTGGTCTGGAAGACGGGTTGGGGGGGTATAGTGATCAGCATGTCCGTCCGTTCTTCAGTCCGTCCGTCTGTCCCCGTCTTGTCAACGCAACTCCTAGAGGTCTCAATGGATTAACTTAAAGTTTTGTCCACATTATTAGTATCATGTGCGGATGTGCATGTGCTTTTTTCGCATCCGAAATATTGTTCATTACAGAGTTATTCCCCTTTATATATCTTAAAACCGATACATAAACTGCATTGCCAATCATTTCTTGTCAACGCAACTCCTCCTACAGTTTAGCTCAGATTCTTTTTAAAATTGGTACGTCATATCATTACCATGTGTAGGTGTGCATGTGCTATCCGTGTACCTGTATGTCCATCCATCTGTCCAAAATGTATGGATGTTCGTCTGTCAGTCCATCCATCTCTGACAATCATTTCTTCTCAACGCAACTCCTAGAGGTCTTAATGGATTAACTTTAAATTTTGTCCACATTATCAGTATCATGTGCAGATGTGCATGTGATTTTTTCACTGCCGGAAAACTGTCCATTACAGAATTATCTCCCTTTAAATGTCTTAAAGCTGATACATAAACTGCACTGCCAATCATTTCTTGTCAACGCAACTCCTCCTACAGTTTAGCTCCAATTCTTTTGAAAATTGGTATGTCATATCATTACCATGTGTAGGTGTGCATGTGCTATCCGTGTACCTGTACATCCATCTGTCTGTCCAAAATGTATGTATGTCCATCTCAGTCCATTCATCTCTGACAATCATTTCTTGTCAACCCAACTCCTAGAGGTCTCAATGGATTAACTTTAAATTTCGTCGACATTATCAGTATCATGTGCAGATGTGCATGTGTTTTTTCGCGCCCGACAAATTGTACATTACAGAGTTATCCCCCTTAAGTATTGTAAAGTCAGTACATAAACTGCATTGCCAATCATTTATTGTCAATGCAACTCCTCCTAGAGGTCTCAATGGATTAACTTAAAATTTTGTCGACATTATCAGTATCATGTGCAGATGTGGGTCAGTCAGCCCATCTCTACATCCATCCATCCCTTCGTCTCTGAATTTGTGTCTCTCCGACCGTGCAAATTTTGGGCTTTCGTTCAATAACTTTATTTTTTTTTTGTGGAGTATTGTGACGAAACTTTATGGGAACATTGGCTATGTTTCTAGGGAAATGTACATTATTTTGTGGGTCAGTCAGCTCATCCCTCCGTCCATCCATACCTTTTTCTCTGAATTTGTGTCTGTCCGTCCATGCAAATTTTGGTTTTTCGTTCAATAACTTTATTTTTGCTTGGAGTATTGTGACGAAACTTCATGGAAACGTTGGCTATGGTACTAGGGAAATGTACATTATTTTGTGGGTCAGTCAACCTGTCCATCTATACATTTGTCTCTGAATTTCTGTCCATCCATGTAAGTTTTAGATTTTTCAATCAATAACTTTATTTTTCCTTGTATCATAACAGAACGTCTTATAAATTTTGGATTTTCGTTCAATAACTTTACCTCCCCTCCCTTGATTATTTCAGACACAGTTACTTGCGGTCAATTATTTTGGACATGGTTACTTACGGTATATAATTTGTGGCGAAGTTGCTCATGCTCATTGAAACTGCTTATTAATAATGGTTGAAAGAACAATATCAGAATCACTACTAGTTTATGAACAGCACACTATTACAGCATTAGTCCAAGAAACATCAATGATTAGATTTCTCACTATATGCATACAAAGCATGACCAACCATATCTATCATGCCATACTGTCGCCACCTCCAGCACCATCCAGTGTCATCACACACATTTCAGTTTACGGTCTCCCTCCCAGTTCTATGAGCATCGCATCGCATCGCCTGAATGGGTTAGAACAGATGGTAAATACTATTGGAAATACATAGTTCTACCAATTTTAGGTATGTCATACTCAATCAACAATCTAATATAGATTAATTAAATGCTATAATAATTGTCATGTCATTTCTGTTTTGAGATGGTCAAACAAGATTGTGTCCATTATCTTTGGTTATTATCATTCAATAACTAAACCGTCTACTTGAATGTGTTATTGAATAGGTTAGTAATCTCATGTGGCTAGTTTATAATTATTAGCTCCATTTGTCTGTATCCATCCATATGTCTATCCAAATCAGTGGGATTATGTCATCCCATGAACATGGCAGCCATTGCTGGGGGATTATTTGATTTATATCATCTAGTTTTTTAGATACAGTTCTGGACACATGCTCATGTACACACATGCATGCACACACACATACACACACACACACACACACACACACACACACACACACGCATGCATGATCGCAGTACCCTATTCTCCTTCGATCAATACTCACCATTCTATTACTTCTGATATACAACTGGCCCTGACAGCTGGCTCTAGGACTATAGACTTAGAAAGCCTTACCGACTCCTGGAACCGGGTACTCGGGTCCCAACTGCCGAGTATCCATCTACCACGAAGCTCATTCTTGTTTGCATAGCAACAAGAGATACATGCTTTTTGCAGTTGGAAAGATCTTAAGAGTTTTAGCCTAAGTCTTTTTGTCTGTAATTAGTTGTGGTAGCTTGTGCGTTCTCAAAGGATCTTTGGGTTAATATGGATGCCGCTGATGATAACAAGGTTGTATAATTCCATGTTATTCCATAGTTAAAAGACTTAGGTCTCTAAAATTTTGTCTGTGTCGCATGTTCCAATTTCTAACCCCAAAGAATTTGGGACGTGTGTTAACAACGAAATATGCCGGATGATCGCCTTCTTTAAACCCCAACAGGCGATCGGCAGATATGAAAATAGGTGTTAGCTATGGTGTTTTGAATACGAATATCGGCTGACGTCATTCTCCGTAAGATCCGAGCGGGTGAAGTCACACCCGGGTGACTCGGATGTTTATGTGAAGAAAATTTTTTCATTAATTCGCGCACCTGATTCTGGGTGCTGCGTACTAAAATGGTACCAGAAAACTTTGGAATTTTCAAGTTTTGTGTGTTATCATGATCTGTTTGCAATGATCAGTGGTTTCAAAATTCTTGAGTTAGGTGTGTGGTCTGCGGTTTTACCGTGTGCTACAGCAGTTTGTTATACATTTTGTTGTTTCTTCACATATCGTTTTGGCTTTCGTTAGGAGTATAATTTATATTTATTAGTAAATATACCCAGAATGCTATGCGATATGATTCCTGGTTCTGTGATACATCCTTGAGGATCAGTGTATGGGTATATTATTGCCCGCTTCGTTCTTGTCGTCATAATCAATGCGATCGTTGCTGTAACATTGCGGGGTGGGGTGCGGGAGGGTTACAGTTAATTTATGGTCAAATTATTCGAAAATTAATTGTCTGCCTTCCATCTCTGTCTTGTTCCGCTTGCTTATTGTAGGTTTGTGCTTATTTATAGGCCAAGCCAGCCCTGCCATCATGTGACGAGTGCCACAAGTTCGTCTGGGTCCTGTTTAGGGACCATGTCTGCTTTCGGTGTACAAAATGTAACAACCTTGATGATAGGTGTAATGTATGTGCAGTGTGGTCGATTGACATGATTGGCCAGAAGAACTTGGCTGGGTCTGACGCGCGGGGTCAGGCGGACCGAAAGCAAATCGTGGAGCGTCCGTTTCAGCCCTTGGGGGCGCTCCGCGTCTGCAGCCGGAGGCGGCGGAGATGGCACCGCCGGTGTGGTTTGGTCCGTCTATGCAGGGCTTCCTGCATAGCGTTCTTCCCATGCTGGTGTCGTCCCTGCTGCCGAAAGCTGTAGGGCAGTCTCTCCCCATGCTTGATTCGGACCTTGTCCTTGGACTGGCCACCGAGGAAGCTGTCTCGTACGGCCCCCTGGCAGTCCCGTCGGGCTCCGGCTTGACGGGTTCTGTCTCTCTGCGGCCACCTCCGGGTGGTCCAGTAGCGGTGGCCGGTCCGTGAGGCATGGTTTCCTTGTCTAGTGATGACTCTTCGGGGTCTGATAATGAGGAGGCCGAGGAGGAGAGGTTGCTGCAGCCTGTGATGCCGCGGGTGGAGAATATGGAGGTCGATTCCATCCTGGACGGAACTGCCCTCCATCTGTCTGGCTTGGCGCAAGCCAGGGCAGCGGCTCCACCCATGGTTGAGGCCAATCTGGTACCGAGCACCGGTCCCGTGATGGTTGGTTTGCCGCCAACCGACACGGTGACGGGTGTGCCGGGCCAGGCATGGTAGTCACCTATCTCGCCTGGTCCGGCGGTCAGACATGGGGTGCCATTGGCGCCCGTGTTTGGCCATGGTTCCGTGACTGCTACAGGTCCGCACAGTTTTCCATGTGGGCCTACTCCATGGACTGGTGTGTTCCATGGGGTGGCGGCGGAACTGTATGGTACCGGAGTTCCTGGTGTGTCAGCGACGGCTCCTAGCCGGGAGGCCGTTGCTGGTAGGTCCGTGAGCATGTCAACGGGTGACGTGTTCACGGGTGTGTCCTCCTCGGAGACGGACTGGTCTGAGGCTCTGGCTTGGCTAGCCAGGGTATACCCGTCTGTGGTTTCGACCACGGCCGAAGAGGATGCGCCCCATCCATCGGTGGCATCAATCAGGATGGGGAACTTGCCCGCATTGGACTGGATCCACGGTTTATTGAGTTGCTGGAGGCTATTTATAGCAAGCAACTCATGACCAAGGGCCAGCTTCCTGTGGCCTCCAGGGAGGTGCGGGCAATGTGTAGTATTCCACGGGGGGAATACGACAGGTATGGTGTTGTACCGTCGGTCACCGAGGATGACCGATGGGTTCTGGGTGTCCAGAGTGCTGGAGCGGGTGGCCCCGCCCCGGCACTGGTGGACAAATCCCAGGGACACCACGATGAAGTCCTGTCCCTTTATGATGAGGGTGTGAGGTCAGTTATGAGTGCTGTCAACCACTCTTATCGCCTTCTTCAGTCGGTGTGGGCTGAAGGGGGGTGGGGGGGCAGGCCACCCTGTGCCACCTGTGGTGCTTTCATGCGTCAATGACGGCCTGGTGCTGTCAATGGACGCATTGGCAAGGGTGCAGGCGCATGTTGCAAAGTCTAGGAGGTGGATGGTTCTTGACCATATGCGTCCAGCTACGGCCGTCAGGGAGCGTCTTCTTGGAATGCCCCTGACAGGTCCTATCATCTTCGGTTGCCAGGCGCGGGCCATCTTAGAAGACACGGCTAGCATTGCACAGAATCGGTTGGCAGTGAACCTACAGCTAGAGCTAGTGCATCACGTGCACGCACTAGGGGCTGTAGCAAAGCCGCTGACCATGCAACCTTCTAAGAAGCAGAAGAAGCATAAAGGCAAGGCGAAAGCTAAGCCTCGTGCTGCTTCTGCTTCGTCTGGCTCTTCTCAGCCGCCTCCGGCGAAGAAAGCCAAGAAGGTTGTGGAGGCTCCTACCTTCCCCAATGTTGCTCCTGATCGCCCGAGAGGCAGGAAGGGCAAGGGGAAGGGTAAGTCCTCAAAGGGTGGAAAGAAGGGAGCGGATCATACCTGAGGGTATGAGAGCTCCCTTCGTATCTGCCTGGACCACACCTGTGCGACAGGAACAGCGGTGCCAGTTAGACCAGCCGAGCCAAGGCCAAAATGGTTCTCTCTCTCTCACTCTCTCTCGTCATGAGAGGGGGGGGGGGTGGGGAGCGGATCGCAAGCCAGACAACCCCATTAGGCGTCGAGGCGTCTATAGTGGGTGGAAGGCTCATGCGTTTCGTCGAGGCTTGGCGAGGTGTGACGTCTGACAGTCTGGTCCTGGGATTGTTATCCCAGGGATACATGCCGGAGTGGTGGGGCTTTCCACCACAGAATCTGTCTTTGGCACCTGTCTGGACACCTGTACCAAGGGAACCAGACAAGTTAGAAGCCAGTCAAAATGAAGTGTCAGGTTTGCTTCTGAAGGGAGCAATAAAACCAGCAAACCAGAACACTCCAGGCTTCTATTCAAACATGTTCCTTGTCCCCAAGTGCACAGGGGGATGGAGACCCGTACTCAATCTCAGGCCATTAAATTGGTTTATCCATACGCCTTGGTTCCAGATGGAAACTCCAAGGTCGGTAATGGTAGGATTGAGGAAGGGAATGTGCTGTGTGTCGATCGATCTGAAAGATGCATATTTCCACATCCCAATGAACAGGAGTTGTCACAGGTTTCTGAGATTTGCATTTCAGAATCAAGTATGGGAGTTTATAGTCCTCCCGTTCGGCCTGTCGACAACTCCAAGGGTTTTCACGAGAGTGGTCCTTGCGGTGACAGCATATCTCAGAAAAGAGAACGTGGCGCTACATACCTACATAGACGATTGGCTGATCAAAGCAGACACATCAGCCAGGTTAGAGGTGGATACTGCTCTGACTCTGAAGTTACATTCAGATCTAGGCTGGATAGTCAACAAGGAGAAATCCGAGTTGACACCCACTCAACATTTCATTTATTTAGGGATGCGATTCGATCTCGAGGAGGGCAGGGTTTACCCGTCAGAGCCCAGAGTGGTGTCTCTGTTAGCCATCTTCAAGAGTTTTCGATTGGGAAACCACATTCAGGCGAGGCGGTTTCTTCAGATGCTGGGCATGATGGTCTCCATGGGGCAGGTGATCCCGTACGCTGCTCTAATGCGAAAACCTATCCAGTTGTATCTGATGTCTCTGTGGAAACGGAGAACAGAACCCCTGTCAAAACTGGTGCCAGTTTTGGAGCCAATAATGTCGCATCTTGTATGGTGGAAAAAGCGTCAGAATCTCCTAGTAGGGGTTTCGCTGCACCTACCCCACCCCCAGCTGTCCGTGTACACGGATGCATCGCTGGAGGGGTGGGGGGGCCTGCCTGGGAGAACACCAGGTCTCGGGCACATGGACTCTGCAGGAGAGCCAGCTGTATATCAATCTGTTGGAAATGATGGCAGTGGAACTGGCATTGGAAGAATTTCTTCCAATGGTCAGGGGCAAGGCGATATTGATACAGTCGGACAATTCGACGGTAGTATCATACATAAATCGCCAAGGTGGAACCAAGTCACCCACACTGTGTATCAAAGTGTGGCACTTGATTCAATGGTGCAGCAATTACTCGGTTGTGTTGAAAGCAGCTCACATTCCTGGGCGATTGAACATTCTGGCGGATGCTTTGTCTCGCAGACAGAGAATTCTGCCAACAGAATGGTCTCTCAACCCTCCAGTTCTATGAAGGATCTTCGAGCATTGGGGCAAACCCAACGTGGACTTGTTCGCCACAAGGGAAAATGCTCAAATCATGACTTATGTCTCGCCGATTCCAGATCCAAATGCCGTCGATACAGACGCTCTGGTGATAAGCTGGAGAGGGATGCACGCTTACGCGTACCCACCCACCATTCTTCTGCCGAAGATATTGGTGAAGATCACGGAGGAACCGTGCCTGGTCCTGCTAATAGCACCATTTTGGCCCAGCAGGGCATGGTTCACGGATCTTCTAGATCTGCTGGTGGAGAACCCAGTGCAGTTGCCCGAGATTCCGAACATAATCTCCCAGGCCAAGGGACGCTTCCTACACGAGCGTCCCGAAATGTTCAAATTGACTGCATGGATGTTATCAAACAACGTTCCACATCGGACGGCTTTTCTCGACTGGCTGCTGATTTCATCGCGGCTGCGAGAAGGAGGTCAACCTTCAAGTCATATAACAACAAGGTTAACAGATTTGCAGACTGGTGTGAAGAAAAGGGTATTGATACCTTTCAATCCACTATTCAGCAAATAGCAGACTTTCTCTGTGAGCTGTTCTTTTCAGGACTAGCTCCCGTCACAATTGCTGGATACAAGTCAGCTTTGGCATCAGTTATCCCTTGTCGAGCCAACAGGGATAGTCCAGAGGTGGCCCAGTTAAATGTGATGGTGAAGGGAATGAGCAATCTCCGACCGAGACAACCGGTAGTCATTTGAGCCTGGAGTCTATCTTTAGTGCTTAATGTACTGGCCAAGCACCCTTTTGAACTGTTACTTTCGGCTAGTCTAAAGCATTTGACTCTAAAGGTGGTCTTTCTATTGGCAGCTTCCTCAGCTGGAAGGCGCAGTGAGATCCATGCACTTTCAGCAGAGAGGGGCCGATTTATTGTCTCCGGAGAGGGTCTGCTTCTTCTGCCAAGAGCAGAGTTTATGTCAAAGAATCAATGTTTGAGATATCCCGGCAAACCGATCATTATACCGAAACTAACAAGGTTTGATCGTGATGCCAGTGTCTGGTGCCTAGTCAGTGCTTTGACTAAGTACAGAAAACGGACAGACTTGTTACGGTCGAATGATAGACATCTGTGGATCTGCCATAAGAAGCCATATGGCACCGCATCCATGGATTCTATCTCTCGTTGGGTAGTCGAATGCATTCAGACTACCCATGAGATTGCGACTGGGCACCAGGTGCAATGCGCAAGGGCACACGATGTTAGAGGAATAGCCACCTCAACTGCCCTTTACAATGGTGTTCCGTTAGAGGACATCATGGCTGTTGCACAATGGCACTGTGAGTCCTCTTTCATGGATTACTATATGATGGATGTGTCGGACTCCGACAATCCACTCGCTTTAGCTGTTTTGAAACGATAGTTATGCGACCACATTGCTCTTCTCCCTTTTTTGGCATTTGTAAGAAAGAATTTAGAAGCAGACATGGTCGAGCGAGAGGATGACAACCGGATTGTGTCCCTGATGGCCGGACAGGTGAATGGTTGGTGGCGCCACGTCTGAAATCCATAAATCATGAGGTAATTCAAGATTGAGAGTTTTTTGTATTATGTCTATATATCATGTTGATTCATCTTATATATTCATGCTCATTCCCAGGCTAATACATATATATATATATGCAAAGAGCAGTTAACCCTCTTGGCATATTTGTGTTTTCAGGCGAGATGCATGTTCGTGAGTTCTCTCCCTTTTCTTAGGAGAAAATGGGGGGGGGGCAGTGATGCGAATGTGATTCGGTTCCGTTAACTTGATGGTCCTTTTAGGTCTCCATTATTCAAGTTTAAGTCTAGCTCTTTCTCCAAGGGGCAAAAGTAGCAGTTATGGCTTGCCCCTTCCCACCAGTTTACTGACCAAATCTGGTGTATATCAGAAGTAATAGAATGGTGAGTATTGATCGAAGGAGAATGAAGGAAATTTCAATTTCCCTTTCTCCGAGATCTACCAATACTCACCATTCTATTACGGACCCAGCCTCCCGGAGGCAAGCCATGGGTTTCTCTTGTTTGGTGTCTATGCAAACAATATGAGCTTCATGGTAGACGGGTACTCGGCAGTTGGGAGCCGAGTACCCGGTTGCAGGAGTCGGTAAGGCTTTCTAAGTCTATAGTCCTAGAGCCAGCTGTCAGGGCCAGCTGTATATCAGAAGTAATAGAATGGTGAGTATTGTTAGATCTCGGAGAAAGGGAAATTGAAATTTCCTTCATTCTGAAGGTAATGTTATTAATCTTATATCATTGGGTAAGAAACCTAACTAGATGTCGCAAAACTCTTCTTCAATAGGACCCGTTAGACATCTTAAAGATGTCACTGATTTTAGAAAAGCGCGGATACTGTGTCTGTTCAGTAAGTGTGTGGGTAAAACAAATAATGATTGGTAAAAAGTAATTTTATCACCCTCTCTAGAAAACTCTCTGATCCTTAAGCCCTTTAATGGTCAGGACTGGTCAGGAACACAAAACTTGTTTAGTGAATGTTCATTTACAGGCCAAGAGAAGACTATTTTCGAAAATGTACCATTGGAATGACTGGTTCGATTATGTAGCCAGTGGTAGATTTTCAAATATACTCTCCTTGGCTTGTGAATGAACACTCCTTAAGGCCACTGCAGAGGCCACGAGAGCAACATCTTCCACCAAATTCGTTGAAAAATTAACATCAGTTGTTCTTTTAATTTAATTTGAAAATTTAAAATTTTTACATCAGAGTGGTAAGGGTTAATAATAATATTCATACTCGGTGCAAAGATTCTCTTGGAAATTTCAATACATGTACATTGACATAAATTTATTACCTGAAAAATGTAATTTACTGTTTATGCGTTAGCCAACATTGGATGAGTTGTAGCGACAGATTTTCGTAGAGTTAAAGATATTTTGTCATGTGCCGACTGTTTTCATGTATAAATGTTTGTTTCTCAGGAGAGTGCTTGCCTTGCTGACCTGAACCTGATGTGTAATGAGATCACAGATGTCGGAGCCAGTCATCTTGCTAAGGCAGTACAGGTAAGATTATCGTACATAGATCTGATTTTGTTTTATCCTTTGGAAGGGTCACCGCCTTGCCTTGCAGTGGACCGACCTACCCATTAACTATGTAGACAAATTCTAGTAAAATTGAAATCTGGCTTATAGAAAGCAGGATTGTCAAAATATTTGGCTAGTGATTAAAATCATATCATTAGCTGACCTGCCAGAATGGCCAAGTGAGCTTATGCCATGGTGACCGTCCGTCGTCCTTCTGTCCGGCATCCATCCGGCATCTGTCCATCAACTCTTGCTTAAAACCACTACTCCTCATTAACCACTTAGCATATTTCAACCTAATTTGGCTGGAATGACCCTATGGGGGTAGGCTTCAGAACTTATATACAGTACAGAATTTTGATGGGTCAATTTTTTCGGTGCCCATCTTCAAATTTTCGAAAAATGGCATGAAATTGTTTAAAATGCTACTCCTCATTAACTGCTTTGGCGATTTCAACCAGACTGGCTTGAACGGACCTAGGGCAGTAGGCTTCAGAACTTGTATACAGAATTTTGATTGGTCAATTTTTCCTACAGCCATCTTGGATTTTCTGAATATTTTGGGAAATCAGTTAAATGGCTACTTCTCATTAACTGCTAGGCCGATTTAAACCAAACTCAGCTGAAAGAACTCTATGCCGGTACGCTTCAGAACATGTATACAGAATTTTGATGGCTTGATTTTGCTGGTGGCCATTTTGGAATATTCCGAAAAATGGGAATTTGTATAAAATGCTACTCCTCATTAATCACTTTGGCAATTTCAACCAAATTTGGCTGGAAGGATCCTATTGTCGTAGCCTCTAGTAATTTATTCAGAATTTTGATAGGCCAATGTTTTGGCAGCCGTCTTGATTTTCTGAAAGTTTTCCGGAACCATTTAAAAATGGTACTCCGTCAATCAATAGACCGATTTCAACAAAACTTGGGTGGAACGATCCTATGATGGTAGGCTTCAACATATTAAACAAGAATTTTGATTGGAAAATCTTTTTTTATGGTTATCTTGGATTTTCGTAAAATCAGCCATGTCTATTTAAATGCAAATGGTTTAAATGCCAATGGTCCAGGTGAGCGCCACAGGCCCGTGGGCCTCTTGTTTTATATAAGCTTCTAAAATGATTACAAGGAAACGTAATTGTTAAAAACATGTTAAGATGAATATAATTGCAACTTGTAGACATATAATGCTTTATTCTAACCAAATTACATGGAACCTGAAATCCTAGTATCTCAATTTAAGCGAGTTGTTGAATATTTTGAAGCTATTTTGTCTGGGATCTGTTGCTCCTTCGAGCCAGCCACATCCATGCATCTTAAATCTTCATTTAGTGTCATGTATTTATTTATGTTTTTTACAGAACAATGTAGTTTTACAAGGTCTACGATTAACGGGCAATAAGATTGGTAACAAAGGCGGCATGCATTTTGCCCAAGCATTACAAGTGAACATTGGGCTGAGACGTCTCGACTTAGCTGACTGTGATCTGGTGAGAGAAAGTGTTCATAATAATAATAACTAGAATGCATGGTCCAAGACGCAGGATCACAGAACCACATGCTTTCACCAACTTTGACATTTTAACTGGGAGAGGAGCCCAATATAAATGTCATCTCATAACCTGCAATCGTTAGAGTAACTCGCACAGCAAATTTGCTTGTGTTCCACTAAGTGGTTATGGAGTAGATAGCCTGACAAACAGAATTATTTTGTTATATGAATTCCACCAAATGGTTTTGGAGCAGAGCCGAAGATAAATGTCATCTCCCAATCCACGATTATATGGGTACTGTTAAAATTTGACTAAAGAATGCAGTATTTTTTGTCATATTACATGTTCTAGGAAAGGGGTGCATCCTATAATCGAGTACAGTCTTTGAGCACATTCTTTTTGTCAACTTTCATAATAAAAATTAATGATACCACAGAAATTCAACGGTAAAAATTCTTGCCACCTTATGACTATGTTTAATGTATACCTCAAAACATCATTGCGGAAGTGAAATTATTAAATTGGAGCGCCTAAATATTGCGTATCCATTAATAAATATCATTTATTACATCAAAATTAATCCTGAATTTGACATAAATTGGCGTCCAGAAAAGATATAAATCATGTGATTCGCTGCCAAACGCAAAAGATTGTTTTTAATTAGAGCGAGTACTCGGATAAAATATTCTGGACTCAGAACTCTGAATAAAAATGGTAACTTGTATATAACAAATCTTTTTAAATTTTACCAAGTGGTTATGGAGGAGATAGCATGACAGACAGATATTTTTAATTTTCTTGTGGACAATGTCCATTTGCAGACCAAGAAAAAATTATTTAAAAAAATTTATCATTGGAGGTACTGTCTCGGTTATCGAGACAGTTATTCCAGTAGTAAATGTTAAAAATATCCTCTTGGTTTACAAAAGGACAGTTCTACAGACCACTACAGAAGGCAAATTTGACCAACTTGAGCATTAAATGGTTATTTTTATAACCTTTTATAGGGCTCAGAAAGCATCATCGCCTTGGCAACAGTATTACATCATAATCGGAGTCTGAGATCATTGAATATTAACCGTCCATTGCTTCATAGTCACCAGGAGGATGCAGTGGTTCATGTGGCACTTATGCTTAAGGTGGGTTTTACACAACATCCCGTTCACACCAGATCTAGAGCAGATAATAACAAGAGTATGCACACAAACCTTAGTCATAGATGGCTCACAGCAACATTGTTTTCAAAATTACATGTCTGTTTCGCATACAGTTTAATAATTCAGTCGTTTAATCCTCTCATGGTCAAGCGTGTAAAACAGGCTCTGCCAACATCTTGAGAAATATTCCTCTGACAGTCATGGAGACTTTATTTGACAATCTATCACTGGAATTACTGGTTCGATAACTGAACCAGTCATTCGCTTGGTAAATTTTCAAATATAGTCTTTTATTGCAAGATCACTGCAGAGGCCAGTTGTGCCAACTTGGCCATTACAGACACAATATTGGTTAACCCTTTTACACTCGAACCGATCAAAAACAACTTCAACAGTGGTCTTGGGAAATGTTAATTTGCAGACCAAGAAGACTATTTTTGAAAATTTACAACGGAAATGCCTGGCTCGATAACAGAGCCAGGCATGTCAGAGGTAAATTTTCAAAAATAGTCTTCTCTTGGTCTATAAATGGACAGATTCTAGGTGAAAATTGAAATTTCATGAACAAATCTGAGAGTTAAAGGCTTAAAGTTACATTGAATTTCATGTAATCCTCTCATTCACTCACTCACTCACTCACTCACTCACTCACTCACTCACTCACTCACTCACTCACTCACTCACTCACTCACTCACTCACACACTCGCACTCGCACTCACACTCACACTCACACTCACTCACTCACACTCACACTCACTCACTCACACTCACACTCGCTCACTCACTCACTCACACTCTCACTCACTCACTCACTCACACTCACTCACTCACTCACTCACTCACTCACTCACTCACTCACACACTCACTCACTCACTCACTGACTCACACTCACGCACTCACTCACTCACTCACTCACTCACTCACTCACTCACACTCACTCACTCACTCACTCACTCACTCACTCACTCACTCACTCACTCACTCACTCACTCACTCACTCACTCACTCACTCACTCACTCACTCACTCACACACTCACTCACTCACTCACTCACTCACTCTCACTCACTCACTCACTCACTCACTCACTCACTCACTCACACACTCACACTCACACTCACACTCACACTCACTCACACTCACTCTCACTCACTCACTCACACTCACTCACTCACTCACTCACTCACACTCGCTCACTCACTCACTCACTCACTCATTCACTCACTCACTCACTCACTCACACTCACACTCACACTCACACACACTCACTCACTCACTCACTCACTCACACTCACACTCACACTCTCACTCTCACTCACACTCACACTCACACTCACACTCACTCACTCACTCACTCACTCACACTCACTCACTCACACTCACTCACACTCACTCACTCACTCACTCACTCACTCACTCACTCACTCACTCACTCACTCACTCACTCACTCACTCACTCACTCACTCACTCACTCACTCACTCACTCACTCACTCACTCAACTCACTCACTCACTCTCTCTCTCTCTCTTAGGTGAACATCACACTGGAAAGTATCAGCTTACAGAAGTATAATGTGCGAGATTTTGGAGCGACACGGCTGGCGGAGAATTTAATGCATAACCTCACACTTAATCATCTCGATCTCAGCTGGTAAGTCTGCAGTAACCTAACCAAATAGAGGGCTCTGTCATCCGAGTGTCTGGCGTTATAATAAAAAACATCACACGTTAGCTGATGTCACAATCAAAATGATGGAGCTCCATCATAGAGATCGAAAAGTCTGTCACAAAAGTGTGCAAATTTTATAGCTTTGATGATGGAATTTACAATTTAACAAAGATTCTGTTGAATGTTTTGAAACTAGTTTCTCTGGGAGCTGTTGTTGCCATATGCAGCAACAGGCACCAGTCAAATTAGTTTCAAAATATTCAACAGCATACCTGTGTAGTTACCTTAAAATTTTGATTCAGGGAATTCAGGTTTGAATGTTTCAAATAAATTCCCACACACATAAAACGTGGATGGAGATTAATATGGAGAAATGGGCTTAGCAAAGCTAGAAATGCAGACCTCTGTTATCAGAAAGTCCTAATTTCCCTTAGCACATAAGTGAATGTTAACTGTCTCGCTGCTACAAGCCACCAGACAAGAATTTCAATGAGCAAAAATTCCCAACTTGCTGAATATTTTGAAAACCATTTGACTGAAAGTTGTTGGTGGCTTAGCCAAATTGTTTTCAAATCATTTAGCCAGTCTAGAGATATAATGCTTGGAATATGTCAACCGCAAACACTCAGTAGTCAGATGCTTACAGGGAAGATGGTATGGATTTCGGGTCTGTATACAGGAACTGTATCTCTGACATTACTCATCATATTTGGTTCAAATTTTAATACACAAAAGCTTGCTACTGAATCAGAGGATTTCCTGACAGGTTGTGATGTTCAAGGGAAGTTGGTAATTAAAAAAGTTGGCCACCATTGACCAATTAGAATTTAGCACATTTGTTGCCATATTGGTATTTTTTAATTGATGTACTATAAAGCTGAGGGTTCTTGGACCATGTCATTAGGTTTGGATACGTCAGTGATCGTGTTGCATTCATCGACCTGGCTATACCTGCAGGAAAACACCACCACCACTAAGTGTCGCATTGCCAACGCATATGGCCCAACTACCGAAAAAAACCCCGAAGAGAATCCAGCAATATTAGATTCTTTCTATGCAGAACTAATCTCTGCCATTACAATTCCAGCTAGATGGCAACGGTTTGTGTGTGGAGATTTCAACTCCAAGCTTGGTAAACTCGGTATTGCAGACAAAAGTTCAGAACTTGGCTTATGCATGGGACCGTATGGAGAGCGCACACGCAACAACAATGGTGATGCACTGGTGGGATTCCTTAGTTTCAATGACCTATTTGCCACAAATACATCTTTCAAACACCCATGCCGTCACCGGACAACATGGACTGGACACATTGCTGATCACAAAGTCCCAAAAGGTTCTAAGGCTACAACAGCTGTCTTCAACCAAATAGACTTCATATTATGCAAGACAGAAGCAAAACCCCTACTTCGGAAATCTCGTTCCTATGGAGGCACAGACCTCAATTCTGACCATAAGCCAGTCATTACATGCCTTTAGATGAAATATATCTACCTAATATATAAACGCTATACCAGGCAAGTGAGTAGAGTCACCTACAACCTACCCAAGCTCATCAGCGACACTGACACTCAAATGCCATACAAAAGGCCCTCAGGGACTAATATAGCTAACATCAACGTCATCTCCAATCCAAACGAAGCCCTAATCAAAATACTGAAATCTATGGACTCATCAGCTACCATCACCATAGGTGTTCTTAAAAACAGCCAAACTAGGTATACTGATGACCCTCTAGTAGTAAAACTGTCAACAGAGCAGAAAGTGTTATGGCTGCGCATCTATCAAAGTGGCTAAAGTGAAGACCACACCAAACTACGCCGGGAGCGCAATAACATTCTGCGCCACATTAGCGACTGCTTAAAAGATCTTGCTATTCAACAGAGTTACTGACTACACACCATCACTCACTGTACACAACTCTGAAGGACACTTTATCGGGCCTGACCAGGGAAAAGCCAAGGTGATTCGGGAATGGTTCAAGGAACAGTTCACTGACCATGATGATGAGCCTTTGCACCCATTCTCAGGAGACCCCAGGCCATTACTAACACCAATTAAAACATCAGAAGTTGAGAGGGTTCAAAGCCCTGAAAAATGGATGTGCATCTGGACCTGATGGCATGAGCAATGAACTATTCAAATATGCAAGTGACATTATCTCAAAACCAATCACGCACCTAATAAATTCAGCTTTTATGCACCTCCTTCTCATCGACACAGGTAGGCCAAGGCACCCGTATCGCACTACTCCAGCCGAAGAAGCCACCTGCCCCCCCCCCAGCCAATCTGTAGCCCATTGTGTTCCTCAACAGCATACGGAAAATCCTATCCAATGTTACTCTATGCCGCATCAGAGACAAGATCGATGACTTCACTGGATCATGTCAAAGTGGCTTCAAACATGGATGCAGCTGTGCAGACATTGTATGGGCTCAATGCATGCTTGTGTCGGTAGTCATGTCCAAATACTGGGATTTCCACAAAATGGGCATTGACATCTCATGAGCCTTCGACACAATTAAAAGCCCAAAGATCCTAGATATACTACGCAAGGCCAGTTGCAATGAAAATGAGCTACGACTAGTGAGACTGCTCCTTGCAGACACCAAGCTGAGAGTACGAGTCAAGTCAGTGAAGTCTGTAGAATTTGAGACATCAATCGGCTCCTCATAGGGAGATGGTCTATCTCCGATGCTTTTCACCTGTTACCTTGCTGCATTGAAATCTGTGCGGGAAAGTTCCACAAGAACAAACTCCCCTCCCCCCCCCACCCGTGTCAATACTGGGTATGCCACTAGAGACGGAATATGCCAATGATGTGGACTTCAAAGACGAGGAAAAGAAACCCCTTGACGAACTTCTTAATAGCTGCAAGAAAACTAAAAATTGAGAATCTCTATGAATGAATCCACATACCTGTCTACAAAGCATAAAACTAAAGAAAATGATGATCCACTTCATGGCTGCGAACCATGGAGGAAAAGTAAAATCCTGGGCTTTGCAGTACTGCTGACATCGCTGCACACTGCATAATGGGGAACATAGCTTTCCAATCCTTCTGGAAGCTATTGATTCATAGATGAAAGATGCCCTTGATAAAAAGGCTACGTTTATACAATGCAACCTGCATATTCTTGATGCTGTATAACTGTAACAGCTGGGCAGCTCCAAAGGCAGCTCTAGACAAACTTGATGTCCGCCACCGCAAACACCTACACACCATCACTGGACACCGATGGCCAGACAGCATAATTTCCAATGATGCACTATACAAGATGTGTAATACGTCGCCGCTGTCTGTAAAAGTCGGTCAGCAAAGATGGTCCATGTTTGGCCATGTGCTAAGGATGGCAGAAGACACACCAGCACAGAGAGTCTTGGAATTTTCCCTACTCGGAGCCAGCAAATACAAAGCCAGGAGAGGACGTCATTGCATAAATCTGCTAAGTGTGCTACGAGGTGACCTCAAGAAAGCAGGACTTGGTACACTCAGGTCAAGAATGGACCTGAGGAAGTTAAGGATTTCGGCTGAGGACAAGACACAGTGGACTGATTGCAGCTGTTGGATGTTTCTGCTACTACAGCCGCAGAATACAGGAATCATACAACGGATAAACAAGTTGGTGGCCATCTTTGTTTTTTTCCCCATCAAAAACTCCTATGTTAAAGCAATAGGAAATTTAAAATGTCTTCTCCAGAACCACTGGACTGATGTTGACCAAATTTGGCATGACACATCCTTGTTCATCAGGGTACTCACTGCCCATATATTCGTGTCACTATCACTCTGCTGTAGTTTATTGTATAGTTCTAAATAGACACAACCAAGATAGAATGTTGTTCCCCAGAACATGAAACATATGACGCCACTAAGCTGTTGTTCCCTTAAGTAGGCACTGCCTATTTAGTGTTCTGTAGTTTCCCAATGGCAATTCCTATTTACTATTCTGTAGTGTTTCCCCAAGGCACTTCCTAGTTACTATTCTGCTGTTTCTGCGAGGCACTTCTTATATACTATTCAGTAGTTTCCATGATTCTGTACTTGTCTTGAAGAATGGCCATTTGCTGACCAAGAGAAGACTGTATTTGAAAAATGAACATTGGAATGCCTGTCTCAATACCTTTTTTAAAATATGCTCCTTGGCCTTTGAATGTATGTTGATGAAGCAGATGAAGCATTCTGGACAATGGCGTGATCTGATCCTTCACTCAAGCATATGACATCATGCTCAAATTACAGCATATGTAGGCTGACGTCACAATACATAGTGACTTATGTAGCTCATTCATCGACATTTAAGTCTGTCAAATGTATGAATTGTATATCTTTGATGGATTTACTATTTAATAAACCTTCTGTTGGATATTTTGAAATAATTTGACTGGGAACTGTTGCTTCCATGGGCAGCAACAGTACCCAGTCAAAATAGTTTCAAAATATTCAACAGCTTACTTGTATAGTTACCTTGAAATCAGGATTCTGGGAATTTAGGATTCAAAGTATGTAAAAGACTCCAACACATGGAAAGAGTGGGTGGAGCTTAGCTAGAAAGGGGTGGGGCATAGCTATGAATTGATCCATCTATTCTCTATATTATCATACAAATTTTCTAACATTACCCATGTTTGTATTTCCAGCAATCGGATTACGCGTGATGGTGTAAAGGAACTTTCTAAGGTGCTGAAAAACAACACAGGCTTACGTGTCCTTGACCTTGGTTATAACAGACTAGAAAATGACGGTGCATCACATTTAGCGGAGGCACTGGCTACGTACAACACTACACTGGACAGGTATTGCTATATTGTAATATTTAATTTAATGACAATGGACCTTTCCAGTTTATCCATCCATCATATGATGTCATAATCAACTGTGTGATGTGTAGGATGATGTCATAACAATTACAGCATGAATGACATGATTTAGTCCGTCTTAGACACTTAATAGGCTGACATGTTGTATGAATTGTATGGCTTTACTATTTAATAAACATGCTGTTTGTTTATTTTGAAACTAATTTGACTCACCTAGTTAAATTAGTTTCAAAATATTCAACAGCTTACCTGTATAGTTTCTGGAAATTGATATTCAGTGGATTTGGGGATCGATCGATCCCAGCCCGGGGGAAGTGTGGGTGGAGCTTAACTATGGATTGGCGGGACATAGCTACAACTGGAAAGGTCCCTTAACATGTGTTCTTCACAGCTGATTTGTTTGCCAGGTTTGTTTCTCATCATTGACTGCTGTTTACAGTTTCTATGTCTGGCAGATGTAGTTTCTTCAGCATCCTTGCATTAACTCAGCCGGCCAGCCTGCCAGCCAGGCCCGCCCCCTATCCTCTACTTATATATATATATATAGACACCCACCAACTTGTAAATCTCAATAAATTAATCAATCAATCGATCAATTAACATCTGCATCATCCACTCCGACACTCACCAATTCATCCACTGACTATCCATCCACCAAACAATCAGCATCACCCACTATCTCTCCTCCCTCCCTCCCTCCCTTGAACATTCTCTCTCTCTCTCTCTTCCCATGTATCTATCTGTCAGTCTTTCCGGTCCAGTAATGGTTAAGATGAGGTCTGCTGATTCATGGTTATGATCGGCCAAACAAATAACATCTTATTTGTGGGGATTTTGTCTGAGTTTTTTCCATCTTGTATTAACCCTTTAATAGTCAAGTTTCTTCAAGAAAATTTTTCATAGAATATGTCAATTTGTAGAACAAGAGAAGACTATCTTTGAAAATGTACCTCTTGAATGACTGGTTCGGCTATCGAGCCATGACTAGCTTGGCTATCGAACCAGTCATTCTAGCGGTAAAGTAAAAAAAAAAAGTCTTATTGTTCAGTAAATGGCCATTTCTCAAGACTACTGCAGATGTTTTTGGACATCTTGACTGTTAGTGTTTTAAGCAAACATTTGAATCTTTTTCTTTCAGCTTGTCAGTAGTAAGCAATGGTATTGAAAGTAAGGGTCTATGCTCACTGGTGGATTGTCTAAGAAAAAACACATCGTTGATGAGGATTTACATCTGGGGTAACCAAATGGACAACAAATCTTGTGAGGTGAGCATCTCTAGTCAAACTGATATTATAAATGTGAGATATACGCTACTGGTGTGGATGTTTTAACCCTTGATGCCAAAATGGACAAATGTTATCGAATGAACTGGAATTGCAGTGGACTTTTCCAGATTATCCATCCATCACATGACATCATAATCAGCTACATTACATGTAGGATGATGTTATGGATGACTTAGATAAGTACCTCACGAACACATAATTGGTGACATGCTAAGCATTGTTATACAAATTGTATATCTACTATTTAATAAAGATGCTGTAGAATATCTTGAAATTAATTTGACTGGACAGGGCTCTGCTGCTCCCATAGGCAGCAACATCACCCAGTCAAATTGGTTTCAAAATATTCAACAGCTTATCTGTATAGTTTTCTGGGAATTGATAGTCACAGAGTTCAGGGATCGATCGATCCCAACATGAGCGAGGTGTTGGTGGAGCTTAGCTACAGATGGTCAGGGCCTAAAACTGGAAAGGTCCAGGAACCCGTTAATGGTTATACCGGCCAAAACCGGCATTTGTTATGGTCCATTTACAGGCCAAGAGAATACAATTTTTGAAAATTTACCACTAGAATGACTGGCTCGATAACCGAGCCAGTCATTCCAGTGATAAATTTTCAAAAATTGTTTTCTCTTGGCCTGTAAATAGACATTCAACAGGCAGATTTTTTATTTTCTTGACCAAATTTGACCATTAAAGGGTTAAGAATCAGAAATTCTGGTGAGGTTAACGTACAATGCAGTCCTGATTGAACTAATTTTTAACAATCTTAACACTTTAGTGCTCAAGTTGGCCAAAAACTGCTTCTGCAGTTATCTTGAAAAATGTTGATTTGCTGACCATGAGAAAACTATTTTTGAAAGTTTACCACTGGAATGACTGGCTCAAAATTACAATTTTCCGGAACAAATTTGAGGGTGAGATTTAAAATATTCAATACTGATTAATATCCGCCAGCCAATAATTTTAAATGGCCAATAGCTGAATATTTTGAAAACAAATTGACTGAAAGTTGTTGATGGCTCAGCTAGTCCAGAGTTAAACCCATGGGAAATGAAATCTGCAGAAGTTCAGCAGCCAGAGAGTGAAATGATAAGCCAAGTGAATATACACAGTATTCCAGTTTATATGTGGAATGCTGGTCAAAGTATCAGTCCATGGAATCACATAGCAAAAATGAAACATGCATTAGTATCATTATATTGCTGTTATAATGATTTAGTATTAACCCTTACGACTGTGATGTGAATGTTCTATTTTTTTCTGTGGTAATAGCAAAGAAACTGGTGTACATTTTTCAACAATTTTGGTGGATGATGTTGCTGTTGTAGACAACGCCATCTTCCACCAAATTTGTTAAAAAATGAACAGCAGTTCATCTTTTAATTTAATTTGAAAATTTTAAATTTTGACATCAGAGTGGTACGGGTTAAATGTTTTATCATGTTGCTTCTGCTACATCATTTATGAAATCATAGGGCGTTTAAATATGTTTTTGCTTCCAGACATCCTTATCAAAATGTATGTTAATTGTTATTTGTCTGGTTGGCGTCTATCGAGTCTCTGATTCCAGGTCACATTCATGCCATATCTAGGCTGGTTTTATTTCAGTCTATTAGTGGTAACTTCCCCAGTTTTTACGCTGGTACCTATTTATACTCCTGGGTGGAGAGGCAAGGAGCGAAGGAGATTGCCTGTGTTTCCAATGATGGCTCGAATGCACACAACTCGGGCGAGAACCAGGTTCTCCGGTTAAGTAGTCTGTGCACTGTTCACTTCACCAAGCTGCCACCTTCAATGTATGTTAATGGAGGATTACAGTTTATCCACTAATAATATGACATCCTAATTAAACTATGTGACATGTCGGATAACAACATAATTAATTATGTCATGAATGACGTAGCTAAGTTCATCACAAACGCTTAATTGATGATGGGCTAAGCATTGTTGTACAAATTATATGACTGTCTTTACTATTTAATAAACATGCTGTTGAATATTTTGAAACTAATTTGCCTCAGCACTGAGTCAAATTAGTTTCAAAATATTAAAAAACCTACCTGTATAGTTTTCTGCAAATTGCCAGCCAGAGGGTTCAGGGATCGATCGATCCAAACACAGGCAAAAGTGTGGGTGGAGCGTAGCTAAAGATGGGTGGGACATAGCTAAAACTGGATTCCTGTATTAAGCTTTATTCTATTGTATTTGGATCAGTCCTATTAACCCGGGGTGTTTACATGGCCGCTGCTCACACCAACACCTGCTAACTGCAAGCTCATGTGCTGTAAGCTGAATATTTTCAATCCATTAAACTTAATAATCCTCGCTGATATTCTTCTGGTTACCAAATTTAACCTTTCCCTCAAATCTGTCTAATTTCAGGAGTTTGCCAGCTTAATAAGCAGCGGTCGTTTAGAACTACGGGACACGGATATCCAGCCTTACGTTGTGGATGGAGTAACCTATGTTTCTGAATTGTCACATGGCTTAAGGAAAGACTATTACTGGGCTGCAAGCTATGGCGATGATGTACCACATTGGCAGCCAAGAGGACATAACCCAAGGAGCGCAAAAGTCAACTAGATTACGTGTTTCATATATTCACCTGTGATTTTGATATTGGTTAATTTATAATTCACAAAATATACTAAATTAAAATTTATGTTTTTATAAAGGAAAGGAAATCCTTTGATATTAACCCGTAGAACACTGAAATTTCAAATTCATAAATTTAATTCCCTTTAATATGATATCCGGTGTTCATTTTGGAAACAATATTGATGAAAGCTATGTGTCTATGACAGCAACAGATTTCAGCAAAATTGTTTCCAAAATGTATACCAGTCTTCTTCTGCCATTGTAACAATTAATTTTTTTACATCAAAGTGAGGTATTGGAATAATTTTAACATTGCTGTAAGATTTGGCAAGGAACAATTTTATTTTTAAATTAGTCATGAATTGTAATGTATTACAGTTGTCATAAACTTATGAAGGAACACAATTATATATTTATTTTGTTAAAATGTAAATTTATTATTTTATACAGTTTCCTTTGACTGTTTAACTGTGATATTGAATATTCTATGGGTTGCAGTCTAATCAAAGTTGGTTTGACTGGAGAAGTTGCCTAGAATTGTTGATAAGAAACATTAAACTAGGGCAGCTTTTAATTATTTATGTGTGTTTTGTAATTATGTTGTGTGATAGCGTCATAGTATTTATTTTTTAGATCCAGAGTTTCGCAACAGCACCCAGTCAAATTAATTTCCAAATATTCAATAGCTTTAAATTTAGATTCGGGGAAATCAGAGTTCAGTCTCAAATCAATTCTAACACACCTAAAAAGTAGATAGAGCTGCTAATGCTACCGCTCATAGCTATCATGTGGCATTAATTTTGCATTGTAGTTTTTCACCAAGAATGACCATGAAGAAAATATCTATCATGTTTGATAATTTTATTCATTCATGTCAAAAAACTCATCATGTCCCATTAACAAAGCTAATAGGTTAGCTGAAATAATTGATTAACCAATGACAACTCATCACACTATCAATGATTAACCAGAAATGTGGTTGCAATGCAACCATGAAGTTTGATCGACTTTACGACTTTGCAGTGAGCTATGAAGCTTGACTTCAAACATAAAATAAATATAGAAAGCTTATCAATACACTTATCAATAACTTTGACCTTTTGACCCCAGAAGTCTGCTTTGTGCCCTCTCCTTATAAGGAAATATGTGTACAAGGTTGTATCATGCACGGTCAAAATTATTGTGACATTTTTAACATTAACATTTTGTTTGGTTCAACTTAGCAGTTCATATCTCATGTTTGCTTAATCTTCCAAGTTGAACCAAACACAAAATGTTAATGTTGAAAATGTCACAATAATTTTGACCATTGCCCTTTTGTCCCCAACATCATTGTATGATACTCCCCAATTATAAGGAAATATTTGTCTAAGGTTTGGTCCAGTATACCTAACGAAAGATAACTGCTAAGTTGAGCTAAATACAAAATGTTAATATTGGAAGTTTTTTACGAATGTCAGTGACAATGACCTGTTAACCCCATAGTCATTATGTTATGCTCTCTCACTACATGGAAGCATGTGTCTAAGTTTGGGCCCAGTATGATTAACAAAACTTGAGATATGAACTGCTAAGTTGAGCCAAACGGAAAATGCTAATGTTGAAAAAACACAGATTTTACCAGGGTTACAGTGACCTTGCCCTCTGAACTTTTGACCCAAGGTCATTGTGTGATGCTGTGTCATTATAAAGAAGCATGTGTCCAAGTTTGGGTCCAGTATGATTAACCAAAGATGAGATATAAACTGCTAAGTTGAGCTAAACGGAAAATGTTAGTGTTGAAAAAACATGTTTTTTACCAAGGTCACTGTGACCATGACCTTTTCACTCCAAGGTCATTATGTTATGCTCTCTCACTACATGGAGGCATCTTTCCAAGTTTGGGTCCAGTATGATTAAGCAAACGAGATATAAACAGAAATGTTGAGCTAAACAGAAAATGTTAATGTTGAAACCCCCCAAGGTTCTTACCAAGGTACAATGATCTTGCCCTTTGGCCTTTTGACCCCAGCATCGTTGTGTGATGTCATCTCATAAGGAGGCATGTGTCCAACCTTTAGTCCAATATGATTACATGAGATATAAACAAAAGTTGAGCTAAACGGAAAATGTTAATGTTGAAACAAACAAGGTTTTTACCAAGGTCATAGTGATCTTTTGACCCCAAGGTCATTATAGGCTTGCACAATTATTCGATTAATCACGGTTATTGTTCAAAATATGATCGTTGATGATCACAAAACTAAATAATCAAATAATCAGAATTTCAATCTCCAAGATAGTTGCTTTTCAAAATGTAAAGTAATGTACATCGCCAATTAGTAGCCTAGGCTTCTATTAGAACAAGGTGTTTAATTTCCACAGCAACATCTCAGAGAAACCCATTCTCTAAAATGGTTACAGCTGATAGGCAATGAACCGTTTCCTGATACAAATTATTGCCGTCTTATTACTATGTTTAATGTATATCTCAGAAACATCATCGCGGAAGTGAAATTATTAAATGAGACCACCTAACTATTGCGTATCCTTTAATAATGATCGTTTATTACATCAGAGTAAATCCTAAATTTGACATAAAATGTTGTCATGAAAAAATATAAATCACACGATATTAGGAATCCAATACGGTTAAATCAAATATCAACAATATTTAGAGCGAGTACTCTGATATAATTATACTGGACATTGTGTGATCATAACTGAGTATTGTACTTTAAATCGGATCCGAATAATGAGTACCCATTTGATAACAAAGAATGTTTATAGATCAATGTGATCTAACCCTGTCTCGGAGTCATGTGCCTCCAATCAAGAGGTTTAATTTGGCTCGCCAACTTAAGAAGCGAACTACCTCATTTTAATTCTTGGGCGTTCAAGCACATTTTCTCGCACGTTTAATTCTGCTTTGGATCATTTTATGTTAGTCGCTTACATTGGATATTACCAATACTAGTCGAAACATTCTGTTAGTTATTTGTGTTGAATAAAACTCTGTTCAAGTTCCGCCCCACCCTAGCCCACAATGATCTGTACGATATAATTGAAAATCACAATTAGTTTTGCAAAATAATCGTGATTATGAAAACTGAATAATTGTGCAAACCTAGGTCATTGTGTGATACCGTGTCATTAGAAAGAAGCATGTTCCCATAGTTGGGTCCAGTATGATTAACCAAACATGAGATATAAACAGAAAACTCGAGCTAAACGCAAATTAGATGATGATGTCACCACCGCCGGATGACGTGTAGGATATCACAATAGCTTGTTTTACTTCGTAAAGTTCAGCTACAAATTGTGGCCCAAGAGAAGGAATAAATAATATTTTGAGAGTACTAATTAATGAGACACTACGCTAAAGGATTAGCTTATCATGTGCTCCGAAATGGTGCTGAGATATCAGCTTAACAAACAGCCTCTTATGCCCGTTTGCTAAGCTAATATCTCTAGAGTGAGCGGCTAAGGTGATAGCTCTAGTGTGAGTGGCTAAGCTAATAGCTCTAGTGTGAGCGGCTAAGCTAATAAATCTAGTGTGATCAGCTAAGTTGATAGCTCTAGTGTGAGCAGTTAAGCTGATAGCTCCAGTGTGCATGGCTAAGCTGATAGCTCTAGTGTGAGCCACTAAGCTGCTAGCTCTACTGTGAGCCACAAAGCTGCTAGCTCTAGTGTGAGCCACTAAGCTGATAGCACTACTGCGAGCCGCTAAGCTGATAGCTCTAGTGTGAGCCGCTAAGCTGCTAGCTCTACTGTGAGCCACTAAGGTGATAGCTCTAGTGTGAGCCGCTAAGTTGCTAGCTCTACTGTGAGCTGCTAAACTAATAGCTCTAGTGTGAGCCGCTAAGCTATTACTGTGAGCTGCTAAGCTGATAGCTCTAGTGTGAGCCGCTATGCTGATATCTTGAGCATGAGCCGCTAAGTTGATACCTCGAGCATGAGCCGCTAAGCTGATAGCTCTAGCGTGAGCCGCTAAGCTGATAGCTCTAGCGTGAGCCGCTAAGCTGATAGCTCTACTGTGAGCTGCTAAACTAATAGCTCTAGTGTGAGCCGCTAAGCTGCTAGCTATACTGTGATAGCTCTAGGAGCCACTAAGCTGATACCTCGTGCGTGAGCCGCTAAGTTGATACCTCGAGCATGAGCCGCTAAGCTGATATCTCTAGTCTGAGCCGCTAAGCTGATAGCTCTAGTGTTAGCCACTAAGCTGCTAGCTCTAGTGTGAGCCGCTAAGCTGATAGCTCTAGTGTGAGCCGCTAAGCTGATAGCTCTAGTGTGAGCCGCTAAGCTGATAGCTCTAGTGTGAGCCGCTAAGCTGATAGCTCTAGTGTGAGCTGCTAAGGTGATAGCTCTAGTGTGAGCCGCTAAGCTGCTAGCTCTAGTGTGAGCCGCTAAGCTGATAGCCCTAGTGTGAGCTGCTAAGGTGATAGCTCAAGTGTGAGCCGCTAAGCTGCTAGCTCTACTGTGAACTGATAAGCTGATAGCTATAGTGTGAGCCGCTAAGCTGATACCTCGAGCATGAGCCGCTAATTTGATACCTCGAGCGTGAGCCGCTATGCTAAGCCACTAAGCTGATAATTCAAGTTTGAGTCACTTAGCGGCTCACACTACAGCTATCAGCTAAGTTGATATCTTTAATCCTAGCCGCTAAGCTGATAGCTCTAGTTTGAGTCGCTAAGCTGATAATTCTAGTGTGAGATGCTAAGCTAGTAGCTCTAGTGTGAGATGCTAAGCTAGTAGCTCTACTGTGAGCCGCTAAGCTGCTAGCTCTCGTGTGAGCCGTTAAGCTGCTAGCTCTACTGTGAGCCGCTAAGCTGATAGCTCTAGTGTGAGCCACTAAGCTGATAGACCTAGTGTGAGCCACTAAGCTGATAGCTCTAGTGTGAGCCGCTAAGCTGATAGCTCTAGTGTGAGCCGCTAAGCTGATAGCTCTACTGTGAGCTGCTAAACTAATAACTCTAGTGTGAGCCGCTAAGCTGCTAGCTCTACTGTGAGCCGCTAAGCTGATAGCTCTAGGGTGAGCCGCTAAGCTGATAGCTCTAGCATGAGCCGCTAAGCTGATATCTCTAGTCTGTGCCGCAAAGCTGATAGCTCTAGTTAGAGTCACTAAGCTGATCGCTCTCTAGTGTGAGCCGCTAAGCTGATAGCTCTAGTGTGAGCCGCTAAGCTGATAGCTCTAGTGTGAGCCACTAAGCTGATAGCTCTAGTGTGAGCTGCTAAGCTGATAGCTCTAGTGTGAGCTGCTAAGCTGATAGCTCTAGTGTGAGCCGCTAAGCTGATAGCTCTAGTGTGAGCCGCTAAACTAATAACTCTAGTGTGAGCCGCTAAGTTGATACCTCGAGCGTCAGCCGCTAAGCTGATAGCTCTAGGGTGAGCCGCTAAGCTGATAGCTCTAGCATGAGCCGCTAAGCTGATATCTCTAGTCTGTGCCGCAAAGCTGATAGCTCTAGTTAGAGTCACTAAGCTGATCGCTGTCTAGTGTGAGCCGCTAAGCTGATAGCTCTAGTGTGAGCCGCTAAGCTGATAGCTCTAGTGTGAGCCGCTAAGCTGATAGCTCTAGTGTGAGCCGCTAAGCTGATAGCTCGTGTGAGCCACTAAGCTGATAGCTCTAGTGTGAGCTGCTAAGCTGATAGCTCTAGTGTGAGCTGCTAAGCTGATAGCTCTAGTGTGAGCCGCTAAGCTGATAGCTCTAGTGTGAGCCGCTAAACTAATAACTCTAGTGTGAGCCGCTAAGCTGCTAGCTCTACTGTGAGCCGCTAAGCTGATAGCTCTAGTGTGAGCCGCTAAGTTGATACCTCGAGCGTCAGCCGCTAAGCTGATAGCTCTAGGGTGAGCCGCTAAGCTGATAGCTCTAGCATGAGCCGCTAAGCTGATATCTCTAGTCTGTGCCGCAAAGCTGATAGCTCTAGTTAGAGTCACTAAGCTGATCGCTGTCTAGTGTGAGCCGCTAAGCTGATAGCTCTAGTGTGAGCCGCTAAGCTGATAGCTCTAGTGTGAGCCGCTAAGCTGATAGCTCTAGTGTGAGCCGCTAAGCTGATAGCTCGTGTGAGCCACTAAGCTGATAGCTCTAGTGTGAGCTGCTAAGCTGATAGCTCTAGCGTGAGCCGCTAAGCTGATAGCTCTAGCATGAGCCGCTAAGCTGATATCTCTAGTCTGTGCCGCAAAGCTGATAGCTCTAGTTAGAGTCACTAAGCTGATCGCTCTCTAGTGTGAGCCGCTAAGCTGATAGCTCTAGTGTGAGCCGCTAAGCTGATAGCTCTAGTGTGAGCCGCTAAGCTGATAGCTCGTGTGAGCCACTAAGCTGATAGCTCTAGTGTGAGCTGCTAAGCTGATAGCTCTAGCGTGAGCCGCTACGCTGCTAGCTCTACTGTGAGCCGCTAAGCTGATAGCTCTAGTGTGAGCCACTAAGCTGATAACCCTAGTGTGAGGCGCTAAGCTGCTAGCTCTACTGTGAGGCGCTAAGCTGCTAGCTCTACTGTGAGCCGCTAAGCTGCTAGCTCTACTGTGAGCCGCTAAGCTGATAGCTCTAGTGTGAGCCGCTAAGCCGATAGCTCTACTGTGAGCCACTAAACTAATAGCTCTAGTGTGAGCCACTAAGCTGCTAGCTCTACTGTGAGCCACTAAGCTGCTAGCTCTACTGTGAGCTGCTAAACTAATAGCTCTACTGTGAGCTGCTAAGCTGGTAGCTCTACTGTGAGCTGCTAAGCTGATAGCTCTAGTGTAAGCCGCTAAGCTGATACCTCAAGTGTGAGCCGCTAAGTTGATACCTCGCGCGTGAGCCGCTAAGCTGATAGCTCTAGTCTGAGCCGCTAAGCTGATAGCTCTAGTTTGAGTCACTAAGCTGATAGCTGTAGTGTGAGCCCATAAGCTGATAGCTCTAGTGTGAGCTGCTAAGCTGATAGCTCTAGTGTGAGCCGCTAAGCTGATAGTTCTAGTGTGAGCCGCTAAGCTGATAGCTCTAGTGTGAGCCGCTAAGCTGATAGCTCTTCTGTGAGCTGCTAAGCTGCTAGCTGTACTGTGAGCTGCTAAGCTAATAGCTCTAGTGTGAGCCACTAAGCTGCTAGCTCTACTGTGAGCCGCTAAGCTGCTAGCTCTACTGTGAGCTGCTAAACTAATAGCTCTACTGTGAGCCGCTAAGCTGGTAGCTCTACTGTGAACTGATAAGCTGATAGCTATAGTGTGAGCCGCTAAGCTGATACCTCGAGCATGAGCCGCTAATTTGATACCTCGAGCGTGAGCCGCTATGCTAAGCCACTAAGCTGATAATTCAAGTTTGAGTCACTTAGCGGCTCACACTACAGCTATCAGCTAAGTTGATATCTTTAATCTGAGCCGCTAAGCTGATAGCTCTAGTTTGAGTCGCTAAGCTGATAATTCTAGTGTGAGATGCTAAGCTAGTAGCTCTAGTGTGAGATGCTAAGCTAGTAGCTCTACTGTGAGCCGCTAAGCTGCTAGCTCTCGTGTGAGCCGTTAAGCTGCTAGCTCTACTGTGAGCCGCTAAGCTGATAGCTCTAGTGTGAGCCACTAAGCTGATAGACCTAGTGTGAGCCACTAAGCTGATAGCTCTAGTGTGAGCCGCTAAGCTGATAGCTCTAGTGTGAGCCGCTAAGCTGATAGCTCTACTGTGAGCTGCTAAACTAATAACTCTAGTGTGAGCCGCTAAGCTGCTAGCTCTACTGTGAGCCGCTAAGCTGATAGCTCTAGGGTGAGCCGCTAAGCTGATAGCTCTAGCATGAGCCGCTAAGCTGATATCTCTAGTCTGTGCCGCAAAGCTGATAGCTCTAGTTAGAGTCACTAAGCTGATCGCTCTCTAGTGCGAGCCGCTAAGCTGATAGCTCTAGTGTGAGCCGCTAAGCTGATAGCTCTAGTGTGAGCCGCTAAGCTGATAGCTCATGTGAGCCACTAAGCTGATAGCTCGTGTGAGCCACTAAGCTGATAGCTCTAGTGTGAGCTGCTAAGCTGATAGCTCTAGTGTGAGCTGCTAAGCTGATAGCTCTAGTGTGAGCCGCTAAGCTGATAGCTCTACTGTGAGCCGCTAAACTAATAACTCTAGTGTGAGCCGCTAAGCTGCTAGCTCTACTGTGAGCCGCTAAGCTGATAGCTCTAGGGTGAGCCGCTAAGCTGATAGCTCTAGCATGAGCCGCTAAGCTGATATCTCTAGTCTGTGCCGCAAAGCTGATAGCTCTAGTTAGAGTCACTAAGCTGATCGCTCTCTAGTGTGAGCCGCTAAGCTGATAGCTCTAGTGTGAGCCGCTAAGCTGATAGCTCTAGTGTGAGCCGCTAAGCTGATAGCTCTAGTGTGAGCCGCTAAGCTGATAGCTCGTGTGAGCCACTAAGCTGATAGCTCTAGTGTGAGCTGCTAAGCTGATAGCTCTAGCGTGAGCCGCTAAGCTGATAGCTCTAGCATGAGCCGCTAAGCGGATAGCTCTAGCGTGAGCCACTAAACTGATAGCTCGTGAGCCGCTAACCTGATAGCTCTAGTGTGAGCCGCTAAGCTGATAGCTCTAGTGTGAGCTGCTAGCTCTACTGTGAGTGGCTAAGCTGATAGCTCGTGTGAGCCACTAAGCTAATAGCTCTAGTGTGAGTCACTAAGCTGATAGCTCTAGTGTGAGCTGCTAAGCTGATAGCTTGTCTAATGAGCCGCCATTTAGCTATAAATGAGCGGAGCATAAATAGAACGGGATCTCTATTAGGGTATACCTACACCACATCTTAAGTACAGTAAAGTAGACAATGTACGATAGAGAATGGAGGAATCCAGTTTTAGCTCTGCCCTGCCCATCTCCACCCGCACTTGCCCCGTGTTGGGATTGATCCATCGAAATAAACTTTCAACAAGAATTCTGCGGAATTAAATGTCTCGCCTGTCTCCTGTTTGTCACAGTTACCTTGACCGTTAACCTTCTGCCCTCAATGTTATTATGCTGCTTCCTAACATTATAGGTAACCAGGTATCCAAGTTTAGATGCAATAGGCTTAATCAATCCTGAAATAAGCTGAAGTTTTGCTAAACGCAAAAACTTAATGTTGACTTCACCGGCGGAAAGGTAATACCCATGTCTCGCTTTTTCTGCTTCGCAGGCGAGACAAAAATGGACTCATTTTTGCAGAGAAATGAACATTTCTCAAAACCACTGCAGTGGCATGTTTTAACCAGCCTGACTATTTAAATGGTTTACGCTAGCAGATTTTACTAGCTCTTATTCATGCAAAACAAGATTAGGTGATACTATAAAAAGGTTGTTTTATTTATCATAAATAGATTGAAATAAAACAATACTTCTCATTTTGAGGAGTAAAATGTTTTAAAATAGGCATTTTAAATGTCTTCACATTTGTAATGAACAGTTATCACAGTATATTATTGTTTTGTGAATAAATATCAGGTTATATATTATATAATATACATAACAAATGCTAAAACAATTCCAAAAATACAGCTACTTTCTGGGCCATGAATAATTTTTATGTACTTTCTCACTGGTGGAATGGACCTGTTAAAGGCTTCCGTGATAAGTTTGAATAAGCATTCCAGAAAATTTCCTGAGTCTCATCATTCCACTATTTTAGTTGACCTCAAAGTTGGCACAGTTCTGGACTTTCAAGGAAAATGAGCCACCGAGTTCGGTCAAGATCTGGTCAGTAAAACTAGAGCTATCGGGACAGACATTCTTTAACATTTTTTATTGCCTCGACTTTGATCTTTTGACCTCAAAATCTACAAACTTGTTAATGCCACCACAGCTTGTAATCTGTTCAGTAGAATGTAATTCATTGCGCCAAACAAATGTACACATGCATGCATTCAGAACGCATGCACAATAGTTTTGAGACTAGTATGATCCAGACTAAGCATTCCACAACGAGTATAAAACAAGTGTGACTATAATTCATGAATTCATTTCTTCACTCAATCATATGACGTCATAATCATGACATCATGAATGATTCGACTATGCCCGTCTTTAACGCTTAATTGTCCGACAAATTGTATGAATTGCATGTTTTTGCTATTTAAGAAATATGCTGTTGACAGCAACAGCACCAAGTCAAATTAGTTTCAAATTATTCAACAGCTTACGTGTATAGTTTTCTGGAAATTGATAGTCATGAAGTTCAGAGATCGTGGGTGGAGCCTAGATAGAGATGGGCAGGGCATAGCTAAAACTGGAAAGGTCCATTGAGACTACGGTAGCTTTGTCAGAAATGTAAAAAAATATGTAATTTGACGTAATTTTACTGGGAACTTTCAAATTGATTCCAACACACATTTAAAAGTTGGCATTGGCTTTGGTTCAAACAAAATCTATTTAGCCCAAGTGGGCGCACAATAAGACATACATCTTATGACCGTATCTCCCACATAATACAATTGTTGTACATGGAATATAATAACAAGTGGCGGATGCGTATATAGCATTAACATTATTAAATAATAATATAAGAATAATAAACTTGGAGAGAGGGAGAGAGAGACAAGGTAAGAAGAGTATGTGTGGAAGGAACTCAGTGTGCTGTGTACTCACATGCTTGCACAGTTTCAGTACAATACAGAGCATAAATAAGTTTGCATATCTCCAGAACAGAAATGCTAAGAAAGTTGTGTTGAATATTTGAGCCGTAGGCAACAAAATCCTCCAATCTAATTGCCTCCAAGACATTAGAAAGTACTTTTTATCTTGCCCTGGAGACACGTCAAGTCTTTCACGAGCTGCGCTGTACTGAATATATCCACATATGTACATTGTTTGCTCAATGGTTTATATTTGTTTTATTTAAATAGTCAGTTCTATAAATACGTGTTCTAGATAAGTAAGCGGGATCTTGTTAAAAACGGCCAGTATCGACAATATATTGGCAAATAATTTCTGATGTCTTGAGATTCCTTTTTATATTTACATCAGTGTCACCATACAAGATGTGTCAACGTGAGTGTATGGGGAATATCATTAGTTACAAGTGCGGGGCCTTGGCTTTACCAGATATTGGCAAGGCATGGCTAGAAATGGATCCCTCTATTATCTTCTGGTTTCTGTGATAACTGGGTGAGGCTTTCCTAACTTGGTTCATGGTTTTAGCAGTTCCATCATGAGAGATTCTCTAACATGGTCACTGGAATCCCTGACCAGGATTTAATCTCCATTTGTGAGTGCTAAATTTTAAAACTGTGGGTGCACAGGCAAATTTTACAACTTATCAAAATGATGAAATCTATTCAATACTTTAGTGGCAGTGGATATTCCTGATTGATCTAGACTGAATATGAAGCATCATTTGAAATACTATCAAAATATTTGCTATATTTGAAAAATGTAGAACACTTATGACGTACAGTCACACTCATCAAATATCACCTTTTTGCATAAAAGCCACTTTAGCATTATGATTCCTGGTCAATATTGACAAACCATGTCCATAAATTAAACCTTGAACTATCACAGACAAGAAACAACACAGCTTCCAGACTAATTAGTTTCAAAATATTCAACAGCTGCCATGTAGAGTTGTCTTGAAATTGACACACATGCAATTTCAAAGATAAATGACTTGGTCAATGTGCATAAACACACCCGAGTGCTTATTTTTAAAATATTGGATTCTACAAAAGCAATATCTTACAACATCTTATTCAAAACAACCCATCTCTCCAGCTTCCACAAAGTGATGTACATAACATCCTGGCATTGACCACTTTCAAACATGTCAATATCACAAACAGGACATCTATACTCAGTTGCACAAACACATTCCAGTCAAAATCATTTCAATATTCAGTAGCTTACTGAAATTCAGATAATACTGTGCTGATTTTTGGTAGGAATCTGTAGGTTAAATGAAATTGAGAAGAGGCAAAAGAATGTTTTTATAGCACAAAACTGTTTTTCTTCTAATAATAATAATATATATATATACTGAACCAAAAAAGTTTAGCAACACTGAGAATATTACTGTATAAATGTTATTTAACAAAAACAATAAATTGATTCAAATATATTATTTAATTGATAGGTCATTTTCCAATTTGAACAACAGTCTCTTGTTACTGTAATGCTAGCATCGCGCCTTTAACACGGCATCATTCAACGGAAGGGTCCAATTTAAATAATGACACTGAGCTGTCAATACCGGTTGTGACCTCCACGCGCATTAACCACCGCCGTACATCGCTTTCTCATGCTTCGAATTAAGCACCTGATGTCATGAAGAGGAATCGCATCCCATTCCTGGAGCAGTGCAGCTTCCAGCTCGCACACATGAAGATGTGGATGGTTCTCACGCACCATACGGCCAAGAATGTCCCACACGTGTTCGATAGGAGACAGGTCCGGTGATCGCGCTGGCCAGTCCAACACCTGAACGTTGTTAGCCTCAAGGAAATCACTGGTGACCCTAGCAAATGAGGACGGGCGTTGTCTTGCTGGAACAAAGTCTGCATGATGCTGCATAAAAGTGATGACAACAGGGGCGACAACTTCTTCACAGTAACGTTGAGCCGTTAAATTTCCACGAATCACAATAAGATCTGTTTTGCCATTTTCATTCCAGCCCACATCATAACACTGCCGCCACCGGATCTGTCGTGCTGAATGATGTTGGCTGCATCATACCATTCTCCTAAACGTCGCCAAACCCGTTGCCTACCATCTGCCACATCCACACAAAACCTCGACTCATCACTGAACAAAACATGGCTCCATTGTTGAGCACGCCATCGCTGATGAGTTCTTGCCCATGCAAACCGATTCTCTATGTGATGCTCTGTAAGCGGAACAGCAACAAGTGGATGACGGGCATGCAGTCCAGCATCATGGAGTCTGTTTCGCACAGTTTGTGCATGCACTGTAGTGCCGGTAGCGGTGTGCAAATTGCGGGACAGCCGCAGCGAAGTCTCAAACCTGTGACATCGTGATGACGTCACTAAGTAGCGGTTTTCTCGTGGTGTTGTTGCTCTCGGTATGGCAGATCGTGGTCGGTCATTAATGTGTCCAGTTTCCTGCTCACGTTGGCGGAGATGGGAAATGGTTGAGGCGTGAACATTAAACTGTTAAGCAACAGCGCGATTGTTCTGCCCAGCAGCGAGTCTTCCATTGCTTCATGGTGCTGATTTTCGGGTAGCCCTGGGCGGCAGCCCATGTTCGGTAGGGTAAACTTTTAAGCGTTTTCTGTTAACATTCGTTATCTGCTTTTGCAATATGGTGAATTTTTGCTTTCGCTACCTGCCAATGTGGGCCAGTGCATGAAAAATGCATTTTCACATGCAGTAAGCGTGCGGGTGAGAAATGCAAGAAATGATTTGCATCTCTTCATGATCAGGGAGACATTACATTGACGAAACATGCCTGCAAATTTGGTTATAAATGGACGCATAGTTTTAATACAACAAACCAAACTTCACTGTTGCTAAACTTTTTGGGCATATATATATATATATATATATTATTCATTATGTAAATCTACAATAGCATACAAAACACCACGCATTACCTTTACAAGTTTTACAACTTCGTTTAATAGACAATGGCAGCACAATTTATATCTTTGTTTTTAAAACCCTGTCATTGATATGTAATTTGCCTTTGTAAACAAGCCAGCCATATCAGCAGTATTTTGTAATTGTTTAATGGCTAAATCTGATCAAGAAAAGCTCAATATTTGCTTATCCAATGTCCATTTGCAGGCCAAGAGGAGACATTTTGAAAATTTACCACTGGAATAACGTGCTCGATAACCGAGCCAGTCATTCCAGTGGTAAATTTAAAAAAATAGTATTTTATTGGCCTGCAAATGGACATTCCTCAAGACACCTACAGAGGCCTGTTTTGTCTGGCTTTGCCATGAAAGGGTTAAGGTATATACAAAAATACTTCCCCATACCCATCACCCCATACATGTATTTACTGCGCAGTGTCCGTGAGCCACTAGCCCTCATTGGCCCTGCTAGATCTTAGCCCATACAGCATTTCACTGAGGCTGTCAGATTTCTTCATGAATGACTGTAGGCACAGCGGTGAGCAGGAATAGAAGATAAATGGCAGGTTATTAATGGAGAAGATGCATGGTACTGGCCGGATTATCTTGAGCCCAGGCCCATACATAGGACCATCACAGCAATCACATTTCACGAAGCTATAAGGAAATAGATAAGATAATCATACAGATCTGATACATGCAGTCATGTTAAATGAGGTGGAGTTACACTCAGCTGACAAATTAGGGGGGCAGAAAATTTCATTCTAGAGATGCATGACCTCTGCGAACATCTAGATACCAAAACTTTCTGTGGGTGGACAGTGAACACCTTCCACCGCCTCCCCACCCCCACCAAATAGAATAATTTATGTTGTAATGATTATGACATCATCCTACACACTACTTAGCTGATTATGATGTCATATGACATCAGATGACACATGGATACTCTGTGGAAAGGTGAATTACCTGAACATTATCGTCTGTATGCTCTCAGGTAACTTGCCCACATTCCTGTGTAGTTTATGCTGATAGGCAACCAGAGCAGCGGTATCACGAAGAGTCTATAAACATACAGCAAAACAATTAATAATTATTCTATATAGTAATTCATATTTAACATCAAATATTTTCTATAATATTTATGTCTTTATGGGCGAGTTTACACAAAAATTCTAGTAACTATCCTCAGTTAGATGAGTTGCTGTGCAAGTGACATGACACTATCATAATATGTTTAACCCTTTCACTGTCAAATCCCTGAAAAAGTAAATTCTTTACTATATAAAACTTATTCTGTTGAATATTTCGAAAATAATTTCCATATAATTTCTGCTTAAGGCTTCCAGTCAAATGAATTTCAAAATATTCAAGTTTTCTTGTATGGTTGCCATGAAATAAACGAAATCACAGATTTCTTTTTTCATGAGAGAGTAGTTATACTTACCTCCCTAACACTATGATATTTCCTAAATATCGACCGTCACTCAATAACCCCAGATTTAAAAAGATAGGTGCCCTTACTGGGCAGGTAAACAGGTGACAGTCTGCCGGAGTCCGGCCCCAACCTCACGCAGGTGCAGACTGTCACTACCTCAGCTTGACTATTGGCCGATACATGCAACTAAAAAGCCGAGCCTCTGTGGGGCGGAGGCCGGGTCCGTGTTAGGGAGGTAAGTATAAGTACGCTCATGAAAAAAGAAATCCATGATTTCGTTTATTTCACTTCAAGAGAGATACTTACCTCCCTAACACTATGATATTGCCAGAATTCATAAGTGAATTTGGCGGAAGGGAGGCGAGGTCAAAAGACCATCTCATCCCTTGCACGTTTTTGCGCATGAAGCACTAACATCTGAAACTGTGTGACACACACAATCAGGTAATGATTTGAACATCGGATAACACAACCGATGGTGAGAGTAATGATCGTATGTCAAATGCGCTCCCCCACCCCACTTTTGGGAAAGGAGAAGCTATGACCTCAATGTCCCATATGCTCTCTAAGTACTGGTGCTAAGTACTACAGGACACGAGATGAAAGACTTCATTTCGTATACTCTCAATAAATGAACCACCTTATACACAAGTACCATTACATTCTTATTAAGTAAGGGTAATACATCGTGACAATAAATTATGTAACAACAAAAGGCAGTACTGACCTGATGCATGTAAAGCTGTATCCATCCAGTTCACATCAGTGAAGGAAAAATGATACACGATTATGCGGTTGTTTTCACAATTAAAATGTGCTGTCTGAAGACAGCAAGTGCAACTTATCTACAATATATACACCTCTTTTGAATATTGATACGGCAAGAGGATTAGTGGTGTCACGGAGGTAATGGTCGGTAAAACTTGACTCCCAGTGCCATTGAGCTACTGACATGATGTCATCCACCGGCACCAAGTTAAACAGGGCGGTGGACGCCACTATGCCACAGACGCTGTGAGCCTTGGCTAAGTCAACTTGTTTACCAGTGGCGGATTTCTGGCAAAATTTAATACATTCCACAATCAACCGCGATATAGTGTCCTTTGACATTCTGCCATGGGGTTCAATAAAAGACAACCATAACGAGGATGGGTCCATCTGCCATTCCTGTGTATGTTGTTTGTACCTGTTTAATGCACGGACTGGACACCATTCTTTTGAATTAGGATCAAACCTAGTCAAGGTACTGATTCTTAGCCCTGAAATTAATCCTAGGTAGAAGCCTAAGGCCTTCCCCTGTAACCACATAATGATCTGCCTTGGCGGATAAAGCATGAATTTCGATTCTCTGTCTTGCAGAGGCCGCAGCCATTAGAAATACAGTTTTAAGTGTCAACATTTTCGTAGAAATGGCACTTAGTGGTTCAAAGGGTTTATCAGCTAGAACTTGAAGCACTAGCGATAAACTCCATGACGGAATCACTGGTGGATTTCTCGGTCGTAGATTACCCATGCCTTTTATTAAAGTGTTCAATGAACAGACTTCGTCACTTCCCCTATCAGGATAACTGACATTAAACTGGCTTATAAGCCAGCAATAGAGTTAGGCTTGAGACAGGAAATCGGCTACTACCTGAATAGATGCATCCATTGGATTAACATCTCTGTTTGAGCACCATTCTGCAAATCTATTGATTTTATAGTTATATGGTCTGGCGGTTGACCCCCCCCCCCCCTTCTGGCTTTTGCCATAAACATGGCTGCTTGCTCAGAAAAGGCCTCCTTAACTTTAGATTCCTTGACAACATTCATGTAGTCAATTGGAACATTGACGGGTTGTTGTGAAGGGACTTGCCCTGGAAAATAATATTGTCCATCAGAGGCAGAGGAACCGGATTGCAGACCAGAAGGTCAAGCAGGTCTGTATAGCATGATTGGCTTGGCCAATTTGGGGCAATCAGAAGCACTTGCCACTCCTGCCTGATTTTCTGAAGAACTTTTGGAATCAGGATTGCTGGTGGGAATGCGTATGCATACATTCCCTATCAACTGATAGCGAACGCATCTGTTGTGAACGCATCTGTTGCGTAGGCACTTAGTACTGGAATCGGAGAGATGTACGTCGTCATCTTCGCATTCTTGTTCGTTGCGAACAAATCTAGGTTGGGTTTCTCCTGGTGGTCGAACAGATGATCCGCCACACATTGATTTAGTTGCCATTCCGTAAGCAAAACACTCATCCTTCGGCTCAATGAGTCTGCTAACAGATTTAGCCTTCCCGGAATGTGAACTGCCATCAAGGTAATCATATGATCTAGACACCAGCAAAGGGGTTTCCAAGTCATCATACAGAGACTACGCGACTTCGTTCCGCCCTGGCGGTTTATGTAAGTCACTACTGTTGAGTTGTCTGATCGAACTAGAACAATCTTGCGCTGAACTTTCTTTAAAAAATGTTCCGGGCCCGGAACTACTGCTTGTAATTCCAGTAGATTTATATGTTCCTGTGACTGATCCAGATTCCAAAGCCCTGATACTGTTGTTTCATCCAAGCAAGCCCCCATCCCTCCATTGATGCGTCTGTGTACATCATTACTTGAGGGTAGGGAGGGGTGAGCATCACACCCCCCAGGAGATTCTCTCTCTTCATCCACCATTGAAGGTGGTGAATAAGAGGTTCCAACACTGACGCCTCTGAGTCCAGGGAACCTGTCCTCTGGGTCCACTGTGTCATGAGAAAGAACTGGATAGGCTGCCTGCATAAGGCCGCCTGTGGAATGACTGGTTCCAGTGAAACCGTCAACCCCAGCATTCTCAAGTAAAACCTGTGTCAGTACATGATGACTGTTGCTCACTGACTATTACTAAGATGAGTATTTCTACTCTCTCCTGAGTAGGATAAACATATCCTATCTCTAGCTCGAAGAATATTCCCAGGTAAACAAACTTCTGGTATGGAGTCGGCTCTGATTTCTGAAAGTTTATTATCCCGCCTAAGTCTGTGAGAGTTTTCAAAACTATCTCCAGATTTGCTGCAAGACTCCTGATTGTGTGCTTTTAACAGCCAATCGTCTAAGTAAGTGTGGACTGCTATGCTTCTCCTGCAGAGGTATGCTGTTATTGCAAGAACCACCCTGGTGAAGACCTGAGGAGCCGTGGAAATTCCAAAAGGTAGAACTTTGAATTCCCACTGTCGGCCCTGGAATGCGAATCTCAGGTATCGCAATTGGAATGTGGAAATAAGCATCCTTCAGAACTAATGATGCCATCCACATTCCCTTCTCCAAACATGCCAACATTTTTGACTGTTTCCATCTTGAAACTCTGTGTCTATGAACTTGTTTAATGGCTTAAGTTTGAGAATTGGTCTCCACCCTCCAGTGCTCCTTGGCAATAGAAACATGGTTGAATAGAAGCCAGGGCAATTTTGTGACAGTTGAATTGCTCCTTTTTGTATTATGGAATTTATCTCTTCCTCTATACACAACCATTGATCTGGATCTCTTGGAATTTGAGTCCAGATCGGAACCAGAGACAGGTACGATGGTGGGTCTATCGCTACCCAGTCGGGCTGGCACCAAGCTGAAAGCCATCGCAAGACTAAGCGGTTCGGGTTAACCGCTCCCATTCCTGCTTGTGGAGGGCCAATCGACCTCCCATGGGTCCACCTAGGGAGAGAGGTGGACATAAGCAGTGCAAGAGTGGGACTGTCTCTGGTTCTAGCAGTGGTTTGGTTCTTGTGGAAATCTGCCCATCAGGCACGATTACCACGACCAGATCCTCATGTGCCACGGCTCGCACCCCGGCCTGTGCCTCGTGCACCGAGGTGCGTGGGCGGCTGCCTGCGCTTGAAAAGCCTGCCCCCACCCCACGCTGTGGCCTATGCTGCACCGGTGGCTGGCCTCTGACTTGACTGGCGCCACTTCGGGCCTGCTGTGGACAGTACGCAGGGGGCGCTGCGCGAATGTGCTCCCTACGAAGCACCAAATTGTTCACACAGCACCCTCTGATTGTTGACTAAAGTGACTGTCTCCTGGAGGTGTCTACATCCCTCACCCCCACAGAGACCAGGACCTGACATAGGCGTCCGCAGCAGCCTGTTGTACAAATCCTGAGATGGGCACAAATTGTCTAGTGCAAATGTGCGTCTCGCCCTGATCCTTCTAGTCACTGCCCTAGTTGTACAGTCCAGAGCCAGGTTAATACCAATGTCTGAAGTGAGACAGGGCTTGCTTGGTGCAATACAGACGCTGTTACTACACGCTGTAACAGCTGTGAGAGCATCTAGAGCTCTCCTCTGCATCGCGCAATGCGGCATTTGCTGTGCGATCATCAGCGCTCGGCTTTGGCACTGTACCATATGACTGGTATAGCGGTAGCTGCAGGCTTTCCAGCCAACCACGGGCGCTGGTACCGCTGGCTTACCGACTGTTCAACACAGATCTCTGGCCTAATGCTTACCAGCCATTGGCACGCGTCAGACCAGTCCTCCTCTGTGGCCACCTGTGAGTACTCGACAAGGCGCGGGCCTTAGTCATCCTCTACAGCACTCGCAGGTGTTAATGTGGCTGAAGCCTAGGATACCCCTGGCCAGCCATGGAAAACATGCGGGCCCAAGAGAGCAGGCATGTCTTGCGCCACGGCAGAAAATCCAGAAGCCGGCACCATGGAAGCGTGCGGGTGTAATTCACCCCATCATGGTCTGGACCAGCCGCCATCATATCCTCGGCAAGCCGAGGTATACGGTAACGGCGGTCATCTGCTCCAACCCGGGCCAGCCTTTGAGCCGTGAAGGCTACCGCTGCAGGAATAGTCCCAAAGCAAACTTAGGCTTGATAGATCGGTTACAATCAGCACAAGAAGGCTTCTGAAAAAAGGGACAAGACGACGACAATGAGTTAAAGTTTCATTTATAATTAAATAAATTAAATAACTCATAAAGGCGATAGAATTCACCTACAGGTCTAAACAGGATGGTGAGAAAGATGAACAACCAGCCTCAAAGAGAATATTAATAATAATAATAATAATAATAATAATAATAATAATAATAATAATAATAATGTCTATAAATAGAAACAGATGAACAACATCCAGGTGTAAGACGAATTGTATTAATACAAGAGCACACTAAACAGTAAATGAACACAGTAATAGCTCATGATAATGATACAGATAAACAATATGACTGAAAAAATATTGGCAGCAAATAATCACAAATATTTTCATATACGTTACAGTGCCATAAAGCATAACTAGAGTACCTGCGTCTTTAGCAAAGGCATACCACATCCTGTTCTTGGAAGCTCCACCAGACAACCACTCTTCATCACCACTCACTTATAAAGGGAGGGGTGGGACCAGAGGGCAGAACAACAAGCTCTCTCTTATGGGAGCCTATATCACTTTGGGCAGTCTTTTTTCCTAACATTTTATAGGGAAATAGTGGAGACAAACCCTCTTAGATGTGGTACAAACCTCCTTACAGGAACATGTGGACACAAGCATAAAGAGAGATTAACATTTTATGGCGCCAGATAATAATGTTACCAGTTTTCTGTGCGCCTATAATGTCTATACCACGTCACGGAAATAGGTGACACCGCGTAATTAAGATGTAATTAAAACATAATTGTAGTAGAGATCACCTGATAACTCAGTCCTGAAGTGGCCTCAGATGGAATATGATGATCAGACATGATAATCATCAACACTCTAAAACAACCGTTGATACATAATTGAGCAAAAACTTAGCAAGTAGTAAATAAACACAAGCATGTGGTTCAGGCCAATAGTCAAGAAAGAGGCAATGACAGTCTGTGCATGCGCAAGGTTGGGGCCGGCCCCCGGCAGACTGTCACCTGTCTACCTGCCCAGTAAGGGCACATATCTGTTTTAATCTGGGGTTATTGAGTGAACGTCGATATTTAGGAAATATCATAGTGTTAGGGAGGTAAGTATATCTCTTGAAGCAAAAATGAGATATGGGAAATTCATGGTGAAAGGGGTAACTGTTTCATCCTCAAATTTGTCCACATAAATTTAGATTTTCTGATAGAAAATGTTCATTTGCAGAAAGAGATCATTTTAGAAAATTTATCACTGTATTGACTTTGGGTATCGAGCCAGGCATTACAGTGGTAAATCTTTCAAAAAATAATCTCTTGGCCTACAAATGGATATTTCTCAGGATAACTGCAGAAGCATCTTTGGTCGGCTTGAGTGTTAAATAGTTAAATTCTATTCAATTCAATGGAACATGACTTAGATGATATAACCCAAACTCGGCTCAGGACTGGCTCGAGTAGCAACTTGAGTATGAATACTGGCATTTTGCTGCTACTCTGCTCACTTGTATAGCTACATTAGTCACCTGCTAAGGCCATCCTTAAATAATAATTTGGTTGTCCTCTCCCGATCGACCCTAAACAAAAAACTGCCTACTCAAAATTTTTTTGTGTAGTTTCCCGTGAAGATTTAAACAATTTTCTGATGTAAGTTCATTGGGAGATTTAATTGACTCCATTCGTCAAAATGGGCTCATAACCTTTAGATACTGTTTTCTTTATAGTTTTTGGAAAAAGTTTTGTTCTTTAAATTCAGTTTTGTAATTATATTTCAGCAGGTAAAAAAAAATTATTTCCCTACCTGCCTACCTACCTACCTACCTTACTCCAACCATCAGGATAGGGAGAGGACAACCAAAAATATTTTTAACGATGACCTACTGTGTGCTCTATGACCGTGTTCAAACTTTGTGCTCAGAATCATTTTAATTCAAGCATAACATTAGTACCATAAAGGAGCCAGCCATGTGGTGGATCATGTGAGAGTCTCGTTATAGAATAGAGCTCCACTAAAAGTGTAAGCATGAAATACTTTGCATTTACATTAGAGATTTATGTCAAGAGAGATACTTTGAATCAGTTAATCTGCCGATTTGTTTGAATTAATTAATCAGATGGAGGTAACGAAATAGTATGTTCAGACTTACACCAGCAATCGATGCATCAGTAAATTTCTAATGTCAACATAGACAAGAGCTTTATTGCCATTTCAACGCTACAACGCAGACAAACACTACAAAACAATGATGATGAGACAACACGATGATGATCATGATGATGTGGTGCAGTGTGGTGATTTTGTGTGATGTGGTGTGATAGCATGTCAATAGATAAAAAAACCCAGAGGAATAAAGAAGGAAAATAATGGTCATAAGAAATAGAACTACGATGAGACCAAATAAGACTAAAAAAGAACGCCGGAGCAGATTTTGCACTGTAGGAATAGATTAATAGCGCAAATAAAAAGTACATATAACTAACCAAGCGCAGCGGACGTTTTTGGCCGACTTGAGTGTTAACGGGTTAATTAGCTGAATCGGGTGGGAGCGAAATAGACATAGTCTGATTCTGACGCGAGTACAATTTTTTTATAAAGCTGGAAGACTGGAGACAAACATATTGAAACAAGAGGTCACAGTATCGCTCAACTGGAATTATTGGCTACTGGCACAAAAACATAAAATGAGATGATCACTGGGAAAATGTACCAATCTAATATCTGTGTAAGAAGGTTTATCCATGTTTTGTTCAAATTGGCTCAGTGGTTAATAAGTAGTCTTTGATATGACTTTCAGAGAAATTTTCAGGAAATCCAAGATGGGCGCCAAACACGCTAAATTTTGATTGATCAACTTTCCATGGACAAATTTAATGGCCTTTAGTCCTTAATCATATCTCCCAAACTTCAGTATTATCTGTGTAGTGGTAATGGAGTTGTTTTCACGAAATCTAGGTCATCCAACATGGGCGCTGAACCATTTGGTCAATCAAGTTTGCGCGAACATTAATTTGGTTTAGCAGATGATGTTTCATGAGTTTTGAATCAATCTCCCCCCTCACCCCCCCCCACCCTGCGCTGCTGTGGACGTTTCTAAAATTGGACAAAATCCAAGATGGCCACCGGCCAAATCGGCCGATCGGCTTCCATTGAACAAACATGGATCTCTATTCCCTAAGGATGCTTCCTGCCAAATATAATTGAAATCGGGCCAATGGTTCTTGAGAAGACCTTTCAAATTTGATATTGCTTTAGTATGGGAGTTTATAGTTGGAAAAAGATCCAACATGGCCACCGAACCATTTATCTAACAGTTTCAAGAGGAAATTTTAAATCAGCATAACTAAAATCCCATATAAAACCAATTTTGGCTTCAAAATCCATCAAATAGAAAAATCCAATATGACCGCCAAACATGCTACATATTTATTGCCCCACAGCGGCCCAGTTTTTTTTAAGTATCAACTTGTGATCAAACGTCAAAGAAAGTAGTGTAGACCCTCTAAAGACGAGAAAGAAAGTAAAGGAGCTCAGGGCGCTCACAGTAGACAAGACACAGTGAAGAAGGTTGAAGGAAAATGTATTACAGCTGAATGAAGCTTTCACTTATTCAGATGTAGAACACACTGACAGTCATGACAACGGCGGCAATGATGATGATTTCACACATTATGTATCCCTACCAGAGGTGAACTCTTCATATGCTCCTTCCAGAAGAGTGGATGCATAGCATTATTCTTCACCGTAATGTGCTCGATATTCAGTTTCATCATGTTACGTGGCAATCCATCCAGTTGATTGCCCTCTAAGTTTAGCTCACCTAAGGATCTGAAATGAATCAAACATGGCCATCTGTTAGACTATGACAGTTTCTGCACTGATTTACTTGATAGTTGTCAGTAAAATAGAGTCCAAAAGGGAGCCGAAGAGCAGAAGCTTTTTCTTTAAAAACATGAAGAATGTGTTAGAAGGTGGCAAAATCTAATTTAATAAACCACAAGGTGCTAATATGAGATCAGGTGTTAATTAATTTTTTATATATTTGTGATATAAAGGCCACCAAAGTCCACCAAAGACGCTAAATTTTGATTGATTGATTCATGGCGGGCATGTTTCTTTGACATATCAACTTTCCATGAACAAATTTTAATGCCATTTTGGCCCTTATTATATCTGCCATATTTCGGCCTGATTCATTCAGCTTTTCTGGAAAAGACACTGTTTTCGCAAAAACTAGGTCATCCAAGATGGTCGCAGAACCACTTGGCAAATCAAGTTCCCTCGATCAAACTTGGTTCAGCTCTTGCCCTATATCATATTTCATGAGGTTTGCATCGATTCCCCCAAAGAAGTTTCTAAAAGTCGGCCAAAATCCAAGATGGCTGCCGGCAAAATTGGCCGATCATCTTCCTTTGAACAAAGTTGTATCCCTATGCCGTAAGAATGCTTCCTGTCAAATATCGGCCCAGCGGGTCTCGAGAATACATTTTAAATTTCCAATTGCTTGAAAAAGATCCAAGATGGCCGACAAACCGTTTATCTGACCAATTCGAAAGTGAAAAATTTGAAATCAGAACACCTAAAAACCTCTATAAAATCAATTTCGTCTTCAAAATCCATCAAATAAAAATATCCAATATGGCCATATTTTTGTATCTGCCAAATTTTGGCCCGATCCGTTCAACATTTCTGGAGGTCATTTTCATGAAAACTAGGTCATTCAAGATGGCCGTCAACTATTTGGCTTATCAAGTTCCCTTGAACAAACTCGATTCAGCTCTTTCTCTAGATTTTCAAAGATATATAAAATAACATCGGCCAAAAAACAAGATGGACACCGGTCAAATTGGCCAATCGGCTTTTGTTGAACAAAATTGTTCATCCGACCGTTTCAAAAATGGCAAATTTGAGATCAGAATACACAAAAACATATAAAACCAATTTCTGCATCAAATTCCATGAAATAAAAAAATCCAATATGGCCTCCCAACAAGCTACATTTTGATTGGCCCACAGCGGCCATGTATTTTGACAGGTCAACTTCCCGTGAACAAACTTTAATGGCCCCTAGTCCATAATCATATCGCACATATTTCAGCCTGATCCCTTCAGCGGTTTTGGAGAAGTAATTTTCTTGAAAACCAGTTCCGCCAAACTATTTGGCCAATCAAGTTCCGTTGAACAAACTTGATTCAGGTCTTTCCCTAGATCATATTTCATGAGTTTTGAATAGATCCCCCAAGCAGTTTCGGAGAAGATTTTTTAAAGATATTTTAAATCAGCCAAAATCCAAGGGGGCTGCCGGCCAAATTGGCCAGTCAGCTTCATTTGAACAAAATTGAATCTCCATGCCCTAAGGATTGTTCAAGCAAAATATAACTGAAATTGACCCAGAAATTCTCAAGAAGACATTAAAAAATTTCCATTGCTTTAGTATTGGAGCTTTTGGCGGGAAAAGGATTCAAGATGGCTGCCAAACTTCATCCGACAGTTTCGAAGATGGCAAATTTGAGATCAGAATACCCAAAAACATATATAAAACTATTCTAATAAAACAATTTCTAATAAAAAAATCCAATATGGCCGCCAAACACGCTACTTATTGATTGGCCGCCGGCCGCCATGTTTTTTGATATATCAACTTCCCTTGAACAAACTTTAATGGCCCTTATAGTACCTAATCATATTTCCCAAATTTCGGCCCGACCAAATCAGCAGTTCTGGATTAGTTGTTTTCGCGAAAACTAGGTCATCCAAGATGGCTGCCAAAGCATTTGGCCAATAAGGTTCCCTAAAACAAACTTGGTTCAGCTCTTGCCCTACATGTAGATGATATTTCATGAGAATTGAATCTGTCCCACAAGCGGTTTCAGGTTTTTAAGGATGTTTCTAAAAATTGGCCCAAAATCCAAGATGGCCACCTTTAAACAAACTTGGATGTCTATGCCATAAGTAGTTGATCCATTCAGCTGTTCCGCAGAAGTCATTTTCGCAAAAACTAGGGCATCCAAGATGGAAACCAAACTACTTGGCCCAGCAAGTTCACTTGACCAAACTTCTATCTTTATGATTTACGATGCTTCCTGTCAAGTATAATTGAAATGGTTCGTGAGAAGTCATTTAAAGAAAAGTTGATGGACAGACACCGTGCGGACAGACGGATGACAAATGATCAGCAGGGCAGTCAATGTTGCAAGACTTGATGAAGATGTTTCAAGCTACTTTATTGACATACATTTCTGACTAAGGCAGCAATAGCTTTGTCAAATTTTTCTCAGAATTATCAGCGGGCTTTCTGTTAGCTAACAAATGCATGTAAAACAGTTTAAAAATGTGCACCTTTATGAAAAAAATAAATAAATAAAAAATGTACAAACCACACAGAACATTTTCCTGCAGAAGCTTGAAGCTACTTAAAAGGTTCAGATATAAGTCATATCTGCAGTACTTGTGCATGATAAATAACGCAATAGGACATAAAATAATAACTAATAACTACGTTATAAACACTTAAGAACAAGTGCTAAAATCTTGACGCTCGATTTCCATTTGTGAAATTCTAGTAAGTCTGAATGGACATAAAAATGTGTTGTTTTGGGCGTATTTTTAATAAAGAATTTGAAAAGTATATGTTTAATTAGCATGTATTTTAAGCTTAAACGTCTTGACAACTAATGTACTGTTTTGAATGGGAGCACATTTTGGGGGAAATATGGCTTTAAATTTGCATATTTTGTGGTCACAAGATGATGGCTGTTTAAAACAGTTATGTTTTCAAACACCTGTCATCAATGCCAGTATCCTTTTACATCCAGGCAACCTTTACAGACACGTTTAATTAATTCATATTCTATTGTATGCCACTTACATGAGCCGGGAAAATTCATTAGATAGGCTGCTAAATCTGTTATATGCCAAATCCAGGTGATACAACTGTCGCAATGAATACAGGCTGCAGAAAACACAAAATAACTCTGTCAGATCAAAACGTAGACAACAGACCAATCTGAATGCTATTTCTGACAATTACTCTCTATACATACACATGTTTGCATACTTAACCCTTTACCCCTCGAATTTGTTTTAAAAAATTTCAATTTTTTCATAGAAAATGAAATCAAAATCTTGCAGACCAAGAGAAGACTATTTCTGAAAATTTACCACTGGAATGACTGACTCGGTTATCTGCAAATGGACATTTCCCAAGATCACTGCAGAAACCATTTTTAGCTGATATGAGTGTTAAAGGGTTAAGTACCTTCTATGAATACAGTGGTTAATGGCGGGATCCATTTCTAGCTAAGCTCTGCACACTTTTTCAATAGGATGGAATCGATTTATATACTTAGAATTCTAAATTCCCAGAATCCCAATTTCAAGATAACTATACAGGTAAGCTGGCGAATATTTTGAAACTAATTTAACTGACCCAGACAAATTAGTTTCAAAATATTCAAGAGAATATTTATTTAATTGTAAATTCATCAAAGACATACAATTCGTTCACTTGACAGACTTTCTTTGCTTCATGACGGTGTTATATTACATCATAATGATTGCGATGTCAGCGTACATGTGATGTAGTCGATTATGATGTGATATATTTGAGTGACAGATCGGATCCCTACATTAGAGAATAGTAGGAACTAAAATGAAGCGCTTTCTCAATAATCATATATGTTTTATCTTTCATCTTTATTAACCCCTAAAAGCCAGTGTCTCAATTCACTTTTCCAGAGTATCCATCCATCAGCTAATCACCTCAGCCCGTGTATGATGACATCACAATCATTACGTCACAAAGGGTTCCATATAGATCGTCATCAAATCTCAAAGAATCTGACACGTATAAATTGTATGTCTTTGTAATTATTTGCTATTTAATAAAGATGCTGTTGAATATTTTGAAACTAATTTGACTGGGCGCTGTTGCTGCCTTAGGCAGCAACAGCACCCAGTCAAATTAGTTTCAAAATATTCAACAGCTTATCAGTGTAGTTTTTTGGAACTTGATAGTCGGGGTGTTCAGAGATCGAGCGATTCCAACACGAGTGAGGCGTGGGTGGAGTTTAGCTAGAGATGGGCCGGGGCATAGCTAAAACGGGAACGGTCCATTTGAGGATATCTATACAGGAAAGGTGTTGGATATTTTGAAACTATTTTGACAGGAACCTGTTGCAGCACCAAATCCGCATCAAATTAGTTTTCAAAATATTCAAATGAATAAGCCCTTACAACATACAGAATTTGTTGTTTCTGACCTATAAAGATTACAGGTGCAACCGTGTATTAGCATTTATCTTGGTTATGCACGACATCTTTACATTTATTTAGGTATTTCTCCCAGTAAGTTCTGTGTTACATGATATATCGAGTGAGTGCCATCAATAACCATCTTCAGAAGCACTATATTGTAATAGTCTCTAACGTCATGTGGCTTCATAGTGGAAGTCAGGGCTTAATGGAGGGATCCCATCTGTCAGTCAAGTACCTAATGTTATAATCAAATATGTTACATGTTAGCTGATGTCACTAACAAAATTATGTAGCTCCATCACGTAAAGTGAAAATAGGATATAAATTATGTCTTTGATGAATTTACAATTTAATTGTATATTTAGATATATCTATTTTCACTTGCACCATAAGAAATATACAACTAGTATTGAACCATGCTATGCACTTTCAATGAAGCTCCATACACATTGGAAGCCAGCAGAGCAATGACTAGCAATAGCAGGACAAAAATTATTTTAAATCAACAATTGCGTACTGACCAAGACAATAGAATCTGACATAATGGTACCAGCACATATTTAACTAAAATGGTAGCCACAGCTATAGTTAGTTAAAGTGCCCATAAATTAACAAATAGCCATACATTTGTCTAATCCTTTAAAACTCATATCAGTAAAAAACATAACTTTATAGCCCACCTGCACTTTTCAGGTACATGGTACATATATTGATAATCCTATTCAGATAGCAGATGTCGCTTTGGCAGATAACATGGCTTTCAGATGAATACCAGGTATTTAATTTGAGAGACGTGAAGTGAAAAGGGGCAGCCATCTAACTAAGAAACAAAAATCTTTTAACTCTAACGTTGCCCGACTCTAAATGAACAATAACCTCCTACATTCAATTACTGAAACCTTGCAAAAATTAGCTAATTGTACATGGCAGAAATTCTCACCTTGAGGGTAACTCTGAGAGAAGACAGAATGGCAATGATAGAACTTTAAGCTTTTGTAATCGACCAATGTCATACGGCAATGATGTTATTGGGTTATTACGCAGCTTCAATTGCTCCAAGTTTTCCAGGTCCATAACTTCCTCAGGGAGTTCCTATAGAGAAATTCAAGATGGGCAGAGAAAGATATGATAAAGCATGAGAATAAGGGAGGAATTCAGTTTCTCAGTCAATCATATGACATCATAATCAACAACATCACATGTAGGCTGATGTTATAACCAATTACATCATGAATGACATGATTTAGTCCATCATAGACATTCAATAGTCCGTCAAGTTGTACAAATTGTATGTCTTTACTACTTAATATGCATTTTGGTGAATATTTTGAAACTAATTTGACTGGGAGCTCAACAGCAACAAGTCAAATTAGTTTCAAACATTCAACAGCTTACCTGTAGTGTAGTGTTTCTGTGAATTGAGATTCAGAGTGCAGGGATTGACTGATACCACAAAGGGAAAAGCGTGGGTGTAGCTTAGCTAGAGATGAGTGTGGCATAGCTAAAACTGGATTGCTACATTGGATTTACTAAGTAGTGCCAGTAAAATGTGTAAATGATGATCTTACATAAACAGGAGACAGACTAACCATGGCCGAAATGACTGACTCTCCTCACCCCCACTCCAACTCCCCCTCCCTACCTGTGCTTCTTTCTCAAGCATTTTGACACTCCATCTTTACCACGAGATGGAGAAACCCAGTTAAACCACATACAAGTCATTCCAGCCATCTCAATACTACATGACAGTGTTATTCTGAAATGTACAAATCTGCAAAGAAAATTAGGGTGTATGTGAGGTGTGTATCTGTGTGATGCTCTAATTATTTGTATTTGAAGGGCAAAAATATGTTTTAACCCTTTAATGGTCAAATTTGGTCAAGAAAATTTAAATATCTGCCTATTGAATGTCCATTTACAGGCTAAGAGAATACAATCTTTGATTATTTATCACTGGAATGACTGGCTCTGTTATCGAGCCAGTCATTCCAGTGATAAAATTTCTAAACTAATATTCTCTTGTCCTGTAAATGGACCATAAGATGCTGATTTTGGCCGGAATGACCATTAATGGTTAAGCTTGTTAAATACAGGATACACCTCAGATAGTTATATTTTTACATTCCTGGGGGAGGATGAACCCTGGGCTCTCCATCTAGTGGGAAAGGACACCCCAGATCCGTCGCTGACATTGCACCCAAAATAAACGAAATCTAGGATTTCTTTTTTCACGAGAGAGTTGATACTTACCTCCCTAATACTTTTGATATTGCTAAATATTGGCTTTCACTCAATAAACACTCAGATTTAAAACAGTTAGGTGCCCCTACTGGGCAGGGAGTCAGAGCGTAGTCTGGCGGATGCCAGCCCCACCACCGCGCATGCGCAGACTAGCACTTCCTCTGACTAGATTATTGGCTGACACACATGCAACTATTAAGAGCCTGAAGACCGAGCCTCTGTGGGGTGGAGAGGCCGGGTCCGTATCTAGGGAGGTAAGTATCAACTCTCTCGTGAAAAAAGAAATCCTAGATTTCGTTTATTTCACTTCAAGAGTATACTTACCTCCCTAATACTTTTGATATTGCCAGAATTCGAAAGTGAATCTGGCGGGAGGGAGGCGAGGTCAAAAGACCAGCTCATCCCTATACGCTTTTCTGCGTTTAAGGCACTTAAACTTCTGAAACTGTAAGAAAAAACAGTCAGGATTTGACTAACCATCGGATAACACCACCGATGTATGAGAGATGACCGAATGTCATATGCGCTCCCCCCCCCTCCTTCCAGGGAGGAAGAGTCGACTGACCTCAATGTCCTATACGCTCTCTACGTACAAGTGCCATGAACTACAGGACAGAGACGAAAAAACTCCATTTTCGTAACTCTCAACAATGAACCACACAAATACACAAACCATCACCATATTAATAACGGGTAATCGTGACCGATTTATTTTTTCAAAACCGACAAGGCGAGAGGATTAGAGGTGTCACGGAGATAATGGTCTGTAAAACTTGACTCACAGTGCCACTGAGCCACCGACATAATATCATCCACAGGGACCCCATTAAATAGGGCCGTGGATGTCACTACGCCGCGGACACTGTGAGCCTTGGCCACGTCAACCTGCTTCCCGGTGGCGGATTTATGGCAAAACTGAATGCATTCCACAATCCACCTGGAAATGGTGTCCTTAGAAGCCCTCCCATGGGGTTCAATATATGACAACCATAACGCTGACTGGTCGGTGCGCGATGCCGCCGTACGTTGTTTGTACCGGCGCAGCGCCCGGACGGGACACCATGCTTTAGAATTAGGATCATATCTAGTTAAAGCAGGCAAAATAATAGGTTGACCTGGATATTTCAACGACTGATTTTTAGCCAAGAAATTAATCCTAGGTAGCAGCTTAAGGCCTTCCCCTGAAACCACAAAACGGTCATCCTCGGCTGATAAGGCATGAATCTCACTCCTACGCCTAGCCGAGGCCGCAGCAATTAAAAACACAGTCTTCAGTGTTAATAGTTTCATAGAAATGGAACTAAGTGGTTCAAAAGGCTTATCACCTAGTACTTGAAGCACTAGCGATAAACTCCAAGACGGAATCACAGGTGGATTCCTTGGTCTTAGATTGCCCATGCCTTTAATTAATACATTCAATGTATTTACTTCATCACTTCCCCTCTTAGCCAAGCAAGGAATAACAGACATTAATGCTGACTTATAACCAGCAATAGAGTTAGGCTTGAGGCTATAGGCATCATAGAGGTGACAGAGGAAATCAGCTACTACTTGAATAGATGAATCCATTGGATCAATACATCTTTTTGAGCACCATTCTGCAAATCTGTTGATTTTATAATTATATGCTCTGGAGGTTGACCCCCTCCTGGCTTTGGCCATAAACATGGCTGCTTGCTCAGAAAAGCCCTCCTTAATTCTAGATTCCTTGACAACATCCACGCAGTCAATCTGAACATTGACGGATTGTTGTGAAGGGCCTTGCCCTGGAAGATAATATCGTCCATCAGAGGCAGAGGAACCGGATTGCAGACCAGAAGGTCCAGCAGATCCGTATACCATGATCGGCTTGGCCAATCCGGGGCGATCAGAAGCACTTGGCATTCCTCTTGTCTGATTTTCTGAAGAATTTTTGGAATCAGGATTGCTGGAGGGAATGCGTATGCATACATTCTCCCCCAGCTGATAGCTAACGCATCTGTTGCGAAAGCGCTTGGATCCGGAATCGGAGAGACGTACGTCGTCATCTTCGCATTCTTCTTCATTGCGAACAAATCGATGTTGGGTTTCCCCCAATGGTCGAACAGACGATCCGCCACACATTGATTTAGTTGCCATTCCGTGGGTAAAACACTCATCCTTCGGCTCAATGAGTCTGCTAGCAGGTTTAACCTTCCCGGAATATGAACTGCTTTCAAGGTAATCTGGTGATCCAGACACCAACAAAGCAGTTTCCATGTCATCATACAGAGACTGGGCGACTTCGTTCCGCCCTGGCGGTTTATGTAAGTCACAACTGTTGAGTTGTCTGAACGAATAAGAACAATCTTGCCCTGAACTTTCTGTAAGAAATGTTCCAGGCCCAGGACTACTGCTCTTAGCTCCAGTAGATTTATATGTTCCTTTGACTGTTCCAGATTCCAAAGCCCTGATATCGTGGATTCTTCCAGGCAAGCTCCCCAGCCCTCCATCGATGCATCTGTATACACAGTCACCTGAGGGTGGGGAGGGGTTAGCAAAACCCCCGGCAAGAGATTCTCTGTATTCAACCACCATTGCAGGTGGTGAATCAGAGGCGCCAACACTGACACATTCGAGTCCAGCGAACCTGTACTCTGGGTCCATTGTGTCATGAGAAACAACTGGATCGGCCGCCTGCGTAAGGCGGCCTGAGGAATGACTGGTTCCAACGAAACCATCAACCCCAGCATTCTCAAGTAAACCCGTGCCAGGACATGGCGACTGTCGCACACTGACTGAATCAATGAGATGAGTTTCTGAACTCTCTCCTGAGTAGGATAAACATATCCTGTCTCTAGATCGAAGAACATCCCCAGGTAAACAAACTTCTGGGATGGAGTCAGCTCTGATTTTGGGAAATTGATCATCCAGCCCAAGTCTGTGAGAGTTTTCAAAACAACCTCCAGATTGGCGGACAAACTTTCCCGGGTGTGCGCTTTCAACAGCCAGTCGTCTATGTACGTGTGGACTGCTATGCTTCTCCTGCGGAGGTATGCTGTGATCGCAAGAACCACACGGGTGAAAACCCGAGGAGCCGTGGAAATTCCGAAGGGCAACACCCTGAATTCCCACTGTCTGCCCTGGAATGCAAATCTCAGGAAGCGACAGAAACTCCTGTGGATGGGGATGTGGAAATAAGCGTCCTTCAAATCTATCGACGCCGTCCACATCCCCCTCTCCAACCCCGCCAACACCGAGCGCACCGTTTCCATCTTGAAACTGGGCGTCTCGATGAACTTGTTCAATGGCTTGAGGTTGAGAATCGGTCTCCACCCTCCGGTGCGTTTTGTTACTAAGAACAGGGTTGAATAGAAGCCCGGACACCTTTGTGCCGGCTGAATAGCTCCCTTTTGTATGAGGGAATTTATCTCCTCCTCGATACACAACCTTTGCTCTGGATCTCTCGGAATGGGAGTCCAGACTGGCACCAGAGACAGTCGCGACGGCGGGCCTGTCACCCACTCTGGATGATACCCGACAGAAAGCCATCGCAAGACTAAACGGTCCTGAGTTAACCGTTCCCACTCTTGCATGTGGTCGGCTAGCCGGCCTCCCACCGGTCCACCTAGGGACCGTGGTGGATACGAGGCATGCAAGAGCGGCACTGTCTCCGTCGCCATACACACCGGAGTGGTTCTTACCGCGGTAAGCGTCCTGTCAGGACCGATAACCACGCCCAGATCCTCGCGCGCCCCGCCCCGCGCGCACCTCGGTGCGCGGGCGGCTGCCTGGCTGACGGCGCCTGAGGAACCTGCGCCCCCCTCGCTGCTGGCCGAATCGCACGCGGCCGAGGCCGACGCTGCGACGGTGGCTGGCCTCTGACCTGGCCAGCACCACCTCGAGCCTGCAGGGGACGATACGCCGGGGCCGCGGCGCGAACGTTAGCACGACGCAGCACATCAAACTGCTCGCGCAGCGCCCTCTGGTTATTCACCAGGGTGACCGTCTCCTGGAGGTGGCGACATCCCTCACCTCCAAAAAGACCAGGGCCCGTCATAGGCGTACGTAGTAGCCTATTGTACAGGTCCTGAGACGGGCACAGATTGTCCAGGGCAAACGTGCGTCTTGCCCGGACACTCCTGGTCACCGCCCGAGTCATACAGTCCAGCGCCAGGTTAATACCATCCTGGATGGTTCGCTGGACAGTGACCGGACTTGGCTGGCGCGATGCGGATGCCGTTACTACCCCCTGTAACAGCTGGGAGACGTGGGACAGAGCGGCAATCGAAGCCCTCCCACTCTCCTCCGCATCACGCAACGCGGTATTCGCCGAACGCAACGCGTTCGAGCACAAGACACCCGTGTCAGAACGGGAGCCTGGCCGCGCATCCTCACCCAAAGCCGCGCGGTCATCCACGCTGGGCTTGGGTACCACACCGTACCGCTGGTAATCCAGGGGCACGATGCGACAACGCCTGGCCACCTCGCGAGGGGCCTTCGCGAGACGTCCACTCGACTTAATGGACGACTCCGCCGCCTTGAACATGTCAACGACATGCTCCGCCAGCGGCAGAGAAGGCATAGCGTTAGCAGTCGGTTTCCCAGCTAACCACGGCGTGTGAACACGCTGGCTAGCCGACTGCTCCACGGGCAGATCAGGCCTAACGCTCACCAACCACTGGCAAGCGTCATACCAATCCTCCTCCGTGGCTAACTGCGAGCGCTCTACAAGACGGGGTCCTTCGTCTTCCTCCTGAGCGCAAGCAGTAGAGCTTGACGGCGGGTATGCTGATACACCTGGCAAGCCAGGGAAAACACGCGGGCCTGACAGCACCGGCATGAGAATATCACTGGTTTGACCAGGAGCAGGCACCGTGGCAGAGCGCGGGGTATATATAGTCTCACCACGGGCCCGGCCAGCACCAGCAACACCCTCGGCAAGCCGAGGTATGCGGTACCGCTGGCCATCAGCAGCGCCCTGGGCCACCACCTGAGCCGCGGACTTTACTCCAGGGTGAGTAAAACCGTGGAATAAGGCGCCTGTATTCCCCGCGAGGGGTGCACAAACGTCTTCATCCATGTCCACGTCGTCAGACGGCGACCCTAGCAGGTAATCCTCATCACCCTGGTCAGAAAGATTAGACCCCGGGTCAGCAAAGAGAGCTAACCCGGGCTGACCAGGAACGGTGCCATAGGAGGAACTGGCCACCGCGGCGTGCGGATACCCCTGGACTGATAAGCAGCCCGCGGGTTCCAGCGACAACCGTCCACGGTCCCCTATCGGCGCGGCAATAAGCCTGCTGCCAGGGCCGTGGAACGCCCCCTCTAATGGGGCCACCTCTGAATCGTCGAACAACGGAAGCGGTCTAAGGAAAATCGATCCAGAGGCGGGGATTACCTGCTCCGAAGCCGATGATGAGGACAGTAAAGGATTTGGTCCAGGAAGCATGCCACAAAGCAACCCTGGAACCAAATCCTTTATTGTCCTCTTCATCTCTCCCAACATCTCGGTCCGGAAGGCCTCCATATCCACCGCGGACGAGACCTTCCCCTTACCCTTCCTACTTACAACCTCTCGTTTCCGCTTCTTCTTCTTCTCCTCCTCTACCACCTTGTCCGTCGCCTGTAAGCAGCACAAGAATTCGGACATTAACTCGCCCCCCCAGTGCTTACATATGTCACAATTAACCAAGGGACCACAAGGGCTACATTGATAGCACAGATGAGGCCAGAACTTTTCATGAAGAAAACGTCCACAGGACGCGCAACCCGGTCCCTGAAACAGGGCAAAGGACAAGGAGTATGAGCAACTAGTTAAGCTTAGAAACTCAATCCAACTCAAAGAGAAGGAAAACGATCATAAAGATCAATATACATCAGAAACCAGCATAGCGCTTGAATTGCTGATAAACACATAGCCAGGCTGATTATGACGTCATTAATCCCGTGACAGGAAAAATTCGATCCCAACAAAACATCCAAGTGCAAGGACGAATTGTATGCTGAATGGATAAGTCGACTACACAACCATCAGATACATATAGATAACTCTTTTCTGGCAAAAATGTTAATTATCTCCCTTTGTTTGTTTACAATAATTAACATCACCACATTATCAATAACTAGATACCTGACACTTTGTATAGACAAACCATCCAACGTGACGAACCGGAGAACTCCACCATCTGCACGCCTCTTAACTCTCTCCACCTCATGGGGAAGGAATTGGATCAAGAGGGCAAAGTGAGAAGACCTTTATACTAGGCCTCCAACTCACTGGACATATTTTTTCATTTGGTTAGATAACCTAACAGTGTTAGTAGGAAATGGAACCATGGTGGAGAGAAAACTAACTCTCTGCTACTGTGATGTCACCACCTAGCGTCATACAGACCTGTGGACATAAACAGAAAGAGAAATTAGCCCTAGGTAGCACCGAGTTGACATAAACCAACTAACCAAGGCGCTTATCACGGTAAACGCGAGTCCCGGAAACACAATACACCGGGAAGAAAACTCGCTAATTTTACTAGAAGTCACTTGATTTAAAGGTCCTAAGTCCTCCTGTGGCGAAGTGTTCCCTCCTGCCATACAAATCAGATACTATCACTCCAAAATATACACCAATTAACAGTTTAAGAGCAAGAAAAGCTTATGATTCAAAAAGACATGTGTGTTCTCTTTGCCAATAATCTAGCAAAGAGGTAGTGCTAGTCTGCGCATGCGCGGTGGTGGGGCTGGCATCCGCCAGACTACGCTCTGACTCCCTGCCCAGTAGAGGCACCTAACTGTTTTAAATCTGAGTGTTTATTGAGTGAAAGCCAATATTTAGCAATATCAAAAGTATTAGGGAGGTAAGTATACTCTTGAAGTGAAATCAACATCCTGGCTATGTCACTGTATACTATTCATGAATCCAGCTTCACAGTCAATTACATGACATCATAATCAACTACTTGAGGTGTAGGCTGATGTCATAATCAATTAGTCATGAATGACTCTATTTCGTCTGTCTTAAACGATTAATAGTTGTCAAATTGTACGATTTATATATCTATACTATTTAATAAACATGCTGTTGAATATTTTGAAACTAATTTGTCTGGGAACTGTTGCTGCCAGATGTTAGCTGCATAGTTACAATGAAATTGAGATTCATAGAGTGCATGGATTGATTGATCCCAACATGGGATATAGATTAGCAGGGCATAAACTGGATTCCTCCATTGAACAGCTTAGACTATAATAGGAAAGGTAAATACAATAGAAATATATTGAACTTTTATTAGATAAATCTGACTTACAGTGAAATCATTGAAAGACAAGTTGAGACTGGTCAGTGTGCAATACAGTGGACTAATATCTGGCATCTCTGTTATAAAATGAGCCTGAAAATTATATATAATATTCATATATATATAAATAGATAGTTATAAAGTATGTGGTCAATAGGTTAGCTGCCTTGTGGAGCCACAAGATTGCTGCTCTTTAGCATAGATGATCAAAAGTCCACCATCAAAATGTCCACCAAAAAATCGACCAACCAAAATTCTGAACAGAAGTTCTAGAGCTTACCCCTAAAGGACTATAGCCAAATTTGGATAAAATCCACCAAACAGTTTTGGAGAAGGTACATTTTAACAGTTTCTAGTTAATTTTTCATAAGATTTATGATTTTCACCAAAAAAAAATCGACCCATTAAAGCTCTGAATAGATGATCAGGAATCAACTGTGATAGGGTCTGTCCAGCCCACTAGCCAGGGTTGAAATCTGTCAAGCGATTAATGATAGCGCTTCGACAATTTCTGGTACATTTTTCATAAAATCTCAGATTTTCACCCCCAAAGATTTAGCACCAAAATTCTGTATAAAAAATCTGAAGTCTATCCCCATAGGGGCATTCCAGCCAAAGTATGTTGAAATCCGCAAAGCGGTTAATGAGGAGTGGCGATTTGACAATTTCCACTAAATTTCTCATAAAATCTAAGGTTTTCACCAAAAAATTTAACGATCAAAATTTTGTATATATGTTCTGAAGCCTACCCCAATAGCGTCGTTGCAGCCAAATTAGGTTTAAAAATTCCATAAAATCTAAGCTTTTCACCAAAAAACTTGACCAGTCAAAACTCTGTATATACGTTCTGAAGCATAGCCCCATAACACCCTTCCAGTCAAATTAGGTTGGTATCTGCCAAGCAGTTAATAAGAAGTAGCGTTTTGACAATTTCCGGTAGATTTTTCATAAAATTTAAGATTTCCACCCCCAAAAATTGAGCTATCACAATTATGTATAGATGTTCAGAAGCCTACCCCAATAGCGTCCTTCCAGCCAAATTAAGTTGAAATCCACCAAGCGGTTAATGAGGAGTAGCATTTTAAAGCAAAGGTTGACGGACACCGACATGGCATAAGCTCACTTGGCCGTTCTGTCCAGGTGAGCTAATAAATGTCAACTAGGGTCAAGTTCAACTCGCTAACTATAGTCAGTTTCATGGTTTACTGATCATGCGCAGTTGCTGTGCCCAGTCAAACTTGATTTTAATCGACTATAGTTTGCAGGTACCCGGTTCCCTATTCAATTACTATTGCAGAAAATTTGGAGCCGGGTACCAGTCTCCATTAACCCGTTCTGTCGGCTGTTTTAATGAGCTACGAAAATGGGTTATTTTTGTCCGCTAAGACGTCAAAAAGCGCCCATATGGCATAAAGTGGGAAGAACTATGGGCTTGGGAACATCAACATACAATGGGAAAGCATAATTTCATCAAACCTAAGCTATTTAGTGAAATATTTACACTTTTATATGCATTTATTCGTGGCAAGCGATTGGTGTCAGCCATTTTGAAATTTACGCAAATATTGGACTAACCATCTGTACCGAGGTCGGGTGCTCGGTTGACTATAGTTGACTAGCTAGTTAACTATTTGAAGTTCGACTGCTACTCTGGTTAGCTATAGCTAACTATGGTTAGGAGTCGAACTTGACCTAGAATGCGTAGTAGTCACATAACAAATTTAGTTGAATTACGTCAACTTTGTCACCAAAACCTAACATTCATTCACTAAATTTCTAATTTAATTAAAATATTCAAATTTTAGCTCAAGTGACTGCAGGTTTTCATTTCTAGTACACACCTAGTATAAATCTGCCTGACCGTCCACATGCCCATAAAATTTGCAATATTACTAACAAGGCTGACTAAATTACAACTATAACATCTCACACTTGAATTGTCAAGTTGTAATTCACATCTAGTACAAGCCTGCCTGCCTGCCTGCCTGCCTGCCTGCCTGCCTGCCTGCCTGCCTGTCTGTCTGTCTGTCTGTGTGTGTGTCAAATTTGTGACATTTCTGGCAAAGCTACCTTAGTCACAAATATTTCAACTTTATTTAGCACCTTCATCTCATATATTTGAATTACAAAGCAAATACAGAAAAATTGAATACTTTAAAAATAATTTGACTTTACCTGTAATATTATTAGCTGAAGGCAGTAATTAGCAGCTTCTAATCAAATCAATTCCAAAATATTCAGCAGAATATTTTGTACAGCTTCACACCGTTCAACAAGTCAAAGGATGCTAGTCACCAGGAAGACATATTAGCTGTCTGTCTGCTGAATTTCTGCATTTTCCATGGGATTTAACTCTGGAAATGTTGAATATTTTGAAAACAATTTGACTGAAAGTCGTTGGTGGCTTAGCCACCAACAACTTTCAGCCAAATTGTTTTCAAAATATTCAGCAGGTGCAGGGTTATTGCCCATTGGAATTATTATGTTAGCTTACAGCAGTAAGACAGTTAATCGTATCTCATTTGCATCATTAGGCACTGACCTTGAGACTTAGATCTGTACCACCTTTAATCAGTGATTCCAGGATAGCGAGTTCTGACAGAGAAATACGTGTGCCTGTATCTGAATAATACAACAAAGGGATTGTGTATCCAATCATTTGATAATCACACACAAAGTAGCTGATTCATCATATTTTAATTTCACTTTCAGATCAAGAACAAGAAATCTACTTAATACATATTAAATGATATATCACAACCCTAAGCTTGTTCCATATTGATATTTACAAAACGTATTTTATAATATTTATATTAAATAATATCTTCTATTGACACCCTTAAATTTGTTCAGATTTCAATTTTCTCATAGAAAATGTCTATTTGCAGACCAAGAGGTTTTTAAAAAAATTTCTCACTAGAATGACCGGCTCAGTTATCGAGCCAGTGAGTTCCATGATAAACTTTCAAAAATAGTCCATTGACAATTCTCAAGAGCACTGCAGAAGGCAGTGCTAAAGAGTTCACGTTTCATCCCCGAAATCCTCATAACATTCTCTGATTTTAACCCAAAGTTGCTCCATGTAATTGAGGAATCCAGTGTATCCATCAATCATATGACATCATAATCAACTATGTGATGCATAGGATGATATCATAATCAATTACGTCATGAATGATGTAGCTAAGTTCATCACGAATGCTTAATTGATGACGGACTAAGTATTGTTGGACAAATTGTATGTCTTTACTATTTAATAAACATGCTGTTGAATATTTTGAAACTAATTTGACTGGGCAGTGTTGCTGCAATAGGCAGCAATAACACCAAGTCAAATTAGCTACAAAATATTTACCAGCTGACCTGTAGTTCTCCAGAAATTGAGATTCAGAGTGCAGAGATTGATCGATCACAACATGGGCAAAAAATAGCTTAGCTAGACGGGCGGGGCATAGCTAAAACTGGATTACTCCATTTTCTAAATGGATAGAGCACAGGATCATAGAGCAGATAAACAGTAATTATGACTTACTAAACGGTGAAGCACTACGAGCAGAGCCTTGAAAGTAGCTGGAGCGTGGGGCATGTACGATTGCATCGTTACATATTAGCTCTGTCCTCCTGCACAAAAAAAACCAGATTTAATTTCAAACTGTTATATGCGTAAGACTTTAATCATTTAACCCTTTAATCCTCGAATTTGTTCGATTTTCAATTTTCTCATAGAAAATTTCCATTTGCAAACCAAGAAAGGACTATTTTTGAAAATTTACCACTGGAATGACTGGCTCGGTTATCGAGCCAGTCCTTCCAGTGGTAAATTAAAAAAAATAGTCTTCTCTTGGTCTGCAAATGGATATTTCTCAAGAACACTGCAGAAGCCGTTTTGGCTGATATGAGGGTTAAACGGCTAAGAGGGAGTTTGGAAAATTTACAAGTGGAATGACTGGCTTATAAGTATATTGAGCCAGTTATTTGGCCGGCTTGACCACTAAATGTGCAAGAAAATATATATTCATCGATTTGTCCTATTGCAAGCCAAGATATTATTTAAGAAATTTTAGAACTGGAATGACTTCATTTAGGGAGCCAGTTATTCCAGTGGCAACTGTGCTAAAGTGACCAAATCCAATGTTGTGATAGGCTGTGAGCGAAACTGTGGATACGGCATCGAATGATACCAACTATAATCATGTCCTACAAGTAACATATCAGTCGTTTCTAGGAAGATTTATTGAAGATTGAGCACTGCTCGCTGCTGCCATTTCCGGTACAAATGCACTTTTATCTTCAAATAAAGCATCTTGTTCTGCCAGAGGTGGGGGCGGCTGCTAGACTAGGTGAGACATATATATAAGCTGGGCACTATCTGGGATGTAGCAGGTCTCCCCCAGGGTTACCAAACTTTCCTATCAGTCCGTGTCATCTACTGCATTGATACCCTATCCATGCTTTGATTCGATGTAAGTATATGAGATCTATTACCAATTGTTATCTGCGGGTTATCAAAATCTTCGAGTTGGTCAAGTTTATGCTTATGGCATTAATATGGCTCTAATATCCCTATGAGAGATTGGATTCGGTCGGCCCAGACCTATAAATATGCACTACAGACAACCATCATCTAAAATCACCCGACTGGATGATATGAGCGCAATAGATGTAGGCTATGAAAACCAATGGAAAGACCCGAGCTGCACCATCCAGCTCTTAATAAAATATGGGTCAATGTAAGGGTTGCACCTCAATCAAATACACAGTTGACCATTTAATGATCAAGCTGACCAAAACCGGACTCTGCAGTAGAATTGAGGAACGTCCATTTTGTAGGACAAGAGAAATTTTTGAAATTTTTCCCACAGAAATGATTGCCTCAATAACTGAGCCAGTCGTTTATTGTCAGAATAACATCTTTTCCTGGCATGTAAATGGACATACAATTCACCTTTCCAGAGTACTCACCCATCATATGACGTCATAATGAACTATGTGATGTGTACAATGACATCATGATGAATGACGTCGATAAGTACGTCACGAACGCATATTTGAAATAAGTCTATGCATTGTTGTACAAATTGTTTGCTTTTACTATTTAATAAATATTCTGTTGAATATTTTGAAACTAATTTGACTGGGTGCAGAACCCAGTCAAATTACCATATTTCGCTTAATAGTAACCTAGGCTTCTATTAGGACAAGAGGTGTCCAATTTCCAACCAAACATCTCTGAGAAAGGGGGTGGGCTTATATTAGTTTTCCCAAAAACGTTTCCTAAAATTGATACCACGGAAATTCAACGTATTTTCTCCCGTAAAAATTCCCACCGCCTACATTTAATGTCAAAACATCACTGGGGAAGTGAAATTATTTGATTTGAGTGCCTAAATCTTGCGTATCCTTTAATAAAGCTCGTTTATGACATCAAAATTAATCCACTATTTGATATAAAATGGCGTCGCGAAAAAATACAAATCACGTGATTCGCCTCCAATTGAAGAGTTTATTTTAGAGCGAGTACTCGGATATAAATATTCTGGAATCGGGGACTCGGAACTCGGGAATATCTACTATATCCATATCTATCTATATTATCATTGCGCGATAGGAACTGAGTATTATCTTGATCTTAAAAAACAGGTACCCGTTTGATAAACTCCGTTAGCGTATAATATCTCGTGAGAACAGGATGCCTCCCATCTCAAGAACAGCTGGGTCGCCAACTTAAGAAGCCGGCTATATTGTCGTTCGTAATAATTCAATTTGGATCATTTAATGTTGATCAGCATTACAAAATTGATGCACATTTTCTCCCGTGCTTGTTTGGTTCATAAATTTGGTCTTAAAATATATTTACAAGGAAGGTATTTAATCATGCCAAGACTGTTTTATGCGCATTTTGACTACAAAAGTGTGGAATAAACTTTATTATGTCTTGAACATAGTGGCCTACTACTAGTATTAATCTAATAGGCAGTCGAGATTTACAAATCCGAGGCCTGTATTGACTTCTAGAGGGGCCGGGAATGTATCAGGGCAGAGATCGGGCTGAAGTAGACACACCCTGTGACACGATTGTAATTATACACGCTATCTTACAAATTTGCTCTTAAGAAAATTTTTCCTATACAGTCTGCTGAGTTAGGGGGTGGGCTTCTAATACAGAGTTTTACCATTTTGAAACTGCTAAGAAATCATTGGAGCTCATATGTCAAAGTTAGGGGGTGGGCTTCTATTAGAGCATAGGCTACTATTAAGCGGAATACGATAGTTACAAAATATTCAACAGCTTTCCTGTATAGTTTTCAGGAAATTGATAGCTAGGGCATTTGGGGATCTATCAATCCCAACACGGCGAGGTGTGGGTGGAGCTTAGCTAGTGATGGGTGGGGCATAGCTAAAAATGGAAAGGTTCATTTTAAGCAAAAATCTAAATTTTCTTGAACTGTCTTCACCATTAACTCTTTAATGGCCCAGATTAGTTACGAAAATTCAAATTTTTGATTAGGATTTGAAGGAAGAGATTATTTTTTGAAAATTTACGACTGGAATATTTTCAAAAATAGTCTTCTCTTGGCCTGCAAATGGACATTTATCAAGCCCACCAGTTTTGACAGGCTTGACCATTAAAGTATTACAGTAACTAAGCACATACTGAATCTTTGACATTTTTCTTTCTGCCCTATCCGGTGTCTCATCCTGGTAGAGTATGATCTCAGTGTGCGGTGCAGACCCGGGTTTATAGCTCGGCTGATATTTTGGCAGTGGTTTAATGATTGACTTAACTTCCTGATGCATTATCTCCCTCACATGCTCCTTAATCATGCACGCCATTTCTATGAAGAGTTGCTGCTGTGGAACACGCTGTTCTGATTCAGGGATGTTCTTCTCTGAAGAAAAGTTAGAGAAACAAACAGTAGTTTGAGGATGAACTATACATGATACCTTAGTGTACCGGTGCTGGAAATGAGTGTGCGTGCTTGAAATGAGTGTGGATGTGCCACAAGCCACCACAGGCTTAGTCATAGGTAAATTTCAATTTCGTCATTACAAGGGAATACGTAAATACTAGGCTTAACTTGAGAGATTCTTAAACTACATTTTGGCCCAACTGTCAGTGCAGTAACTTAATATTTTGTGGGGTATGGTATCAGGATATGCCAATAATTAAAAGTGAAGGTCCTTATTGATATTAGGGTGCCCACATTATTCTGCTATTTTTCAGACACAGAAAAAGTGTCATGCATATGAGGGCAGGTGACTGGTGAGATCTGTACAACCTTGGCAATTTCACGTGCATTTGCATGAGAGCATGCGCTGAGTTACAGCAAGTTGTTAATTCCGAGTGAGTTATTCCTTTCACTTTTGAACAAGAGGCCCAAGGAACTTAGCGCTCACCTGGGCCATTAGCATTTGAACCATTAACATTTGAACAGGCAAAATACTTGAAATTCAGCTGTAACAAGACATAAAATACAAAATTGAGAATTCAGTATGAATGATACTTAGTAGGAAATTAATGATGGATGCTGACTACACAATCAAATTTAACCTTAGGTTCCACTGGCTAATAAAATATCCAATATGACCACCATGCTGTATCAAGGATCAAGATCTCTTGAACAAACTTTATCCACCATTAGTTATCGATGAAATTAAATCTAATATGTTTCAGCCTGATCCATACAGAAGTTCATGAGATGTCATTTTCGAGAACAAGATGGCCACCATAGGGTCCCTCTAGTCAAATTCGGTTGAGCTCCAGCTAGCAAAGGAGGAGGTGCATATCGACAATTTCTCATAAATTTAGCATAAAACCTCAAATTTGCACCAAAAAAATTTACTGATCATAATACTTCATATAATTTCTGAAGCCTAGACACCATAGAATCCTTCCATCCGAATTCAGTTGAAATCCACCAAGTGGATAAGGAGACGATAAATTTTAACCAAGTTCTGGAGTGGACCACCCATAGGGTCCTTCCAGCCAAATTTGATTGAAATCCAGCAAACCACTCAGGAGATTGATTTTGGTCATAAAATCTAAGATTTTCACCCAAAAAATTGACCAATCAAAATTCTGAATAAATTTTCTGGAGTCTTCAACCATATGCTCTTTCCAGCCAAATTTGGTTGAAATCCATCAAGCAACTAAGGAGATGCGTTTTGACAATTTCTGGATGGTTTTGCATAAAATCTAGGATTTTCACCCAAAACATTTACCAATCAAAATTCTGAATAGAAGTTCTTATGGGAGCCTACTCACAATAGGATGCTTTCAGCCAAATTTGCTTGAAATCGGTCAAAGCATAAAGGATGAGATATGATTTGATGGATGGACGGACGGATAGATGACCGCCATGGCATTAAGCTCACTTGGCCCTTCGGGTTAGGGTTGATGCTGTGGATAATGATAACTGGTGTAATTTTTAAACCAGCATTGTTAAAACACTGACCTCAAAATTAAGGGCTTCATTTCGAGCTATGCCCTGCCCATTTCTAGCTAAGCTCTTTTTTACACATGTTGGAATCGGTTTGAAACTCTGAAACCGGAGTTCCCAGATTTAAAATCTAAATTTCACGGTAACTATACAGGTAAGATTTTGAATACTTTGAAACTAATTTGACTGCGGGCTGTTGCTACCTATTGCAGCACACAGCTCCCAGTCACATTAGTTGCAGGTCATGGTGTCCCAATTATTGAAATTGCGATTCTGAACAATAGCACAAGTTATACTGAAACTTGGCATGCAGCTTGTCCTCAAGATCCCCAAGAACCCTAGAAGCTTTGAGGTCGAAATGTCAATGTCATGATGACTTGAGTATTGAAATTGCAGCTATAAATAATAACTTGACTCCTAAATATATTGTATTTTCACCAATGTTGCGTCCCAAAGACGCTTACTAATTTTGACGTCGAATGATTTAAGAACAAGTTTATGTGGACCGAATTGCTAAAATTGTGTTTCTGAAGGACAGTAGATGTAATGAACATCATTGATTGAAATTACATTTTAGTTTCTGTATGGTTTCCTTGCCCTGAGAAATGGTGAACACAATCACCCAGGATGAACATACCATGAAACCAACAAATCGTTTCCAACAATTTCTGAAATCTGAAATTTGGCTACAGATTGTACTTGTTCTCACTTTGGGGTCAAGGTCATGATATCTAAACAATATAAATTATGAAAAACTTATGAGGAAATGCGACTCACCTTCAGGCGTCAGCGTAATGGTAGTGAGTGCCTTGCACTTTTGTCGGATATTTTCACTCATTATTTTGGTCAATTTCACATAATTGTGAGATGAAAACATAGCTTTACGAACATGCATGATGGGAATTCTGTGTACTTTTGACAAGTCAATCATGAAGTTGTTAAGTGTGAAGGCTGGTGGCTCTATGTAAGGCTGATCATCTGTAAAATCAGCATAATCAAGAACAACTTCTGGGTGGTGGCGCGGTTCTCGCATTGGGAGTGGATCCGGGCCACGTGATTTGTACGGACGAATCAGGTGCTTATATGTGCTGTCAACATCACCTGTAAAAAATTGTAACATTAAATATCAAACTATTATATGTTGCAATAACACTAACATTATGCATCTGAAGTGGTTTTGTGACATATCAATTTTCAGGCCAACAGAAGAATTTTTTTTAATGTTACAATCGGACTGACTGGCTCAATAACTGAGCCAGTTATTGAAGTGATATTCTTGACTTGCAAATTAAAATTCATTCAGCAAAGATCTCCATTTTATGAACAAATCTAGCGTAGTAAATGGCTAAGAGTAGTTTGAAATTGAGATGCTGGAATTTCAGAAATGATATTGTTACTGGGCAGATTGTTCTTGGTAACATCCCTAATTCCCTACATTAAATATGAATATCGAGGGTTTACTAATGTTTTATATTCTGTATGTAACACCTATATTCTGCAAACATTTCTATATTTCTCCCAAGTATGTTTTCCATCATTAGATAGCAAGTGTCATTTTGGAAGGGTATAAGACTTGCTGTCATTGGGCGCCATCCTTCCAGGTAGCAGAATGAACATGTCTATAATATGTAACGTAATATTTGTGGAGATCTTTGATCATCTCAGGTTTCCTGACTCTTCAGTAATGAATGGTGAGTTTAGTGACTGGTGCGAATATATAAATCACTCCTTACAAACAACGAATCATAATAGGAATAGAGCTGTTCTGATCAGAAATAGAGGAATCTGATCTGTCACTCAAATATCTGACGTCATAATCAAAATATCTCACTCGTCACCTGATGTCACAATCAAAATGACTTAAGTCTGTCACGAAGCAGAAAAATCTGTCATGAAAGTGTATAAGTCATATGTGTTTTTTACAATTTAATATACATTCTGTTGAATATTTTTAAAGAAATGTAACCAGGAGCTGTTGCCACCATAGTCACATTATTTTTAAAATATTCAACCACTTATCATTATCAGTTACTTTGAATGTTAGGTTCTATGAATTCAGCATTTAAAATTTCAAATCGATTCCAACATGTGTAAATAAGTGGGCGGAGCTTAGTTAGAAATGGGAGGGGCATAGCTACAAATTGCAGGAAATGTCAATTTCCCTTTCTCCGAGATCTAACAATACTCACCATTCTGTTACTTCTGATATACAGCTGGCCCTGACAGCGGCTCTAGGATTATAGACTTAGAAAGCTTTACCGACTCCTGGGAACCGGGTACTCGGCTCCCAACTGCCGAGTACCCGTTTACCATAGAGCTCATATTGTTTGCATAGCCACCAAACAAGAGAAAACTATGGCTTGCCTCCGTGGGGCTGGGAGGCTGGGTCCGTAACAGAATGGTGAGTATTGTTAGATCTCGGAGAAAGGGAAATTGACATTTCCTGCATTCTCCTTCGATCAATACTCACCATTCTGTTACTTCTGATATACATCAGATTTGATCAGTAACCTGGTGGGAAGGGGCAAGCCATAAATGCTAATTTTGCCCCTTGGAGAAAGATTTTAGACTTCAAACTTGACTAACGGAGACCTAAAAGGACCGTCAAGTTCACGGAACCGAATCACATTCACGTCACAGCCCCCCCCCCCTTTTTCCTCCTAAGAAAAGGGAGAGAACTAACGAACATGTATCTCGCCTGACAACACAAATATGCCAAGAGGGTTAACTACTCCCTGCATATTCCATGTATTAGCCTGGGAATGAGCATGAATATATAAGATGAATGAACATGATACATATACATAATACAAAACTCTCACTTATTGAATTACCTTATGATAATTGGACTTCAGACGTACCGCCTCCAACCATTCACCGGTTCGGCCATCAGTGACACAATCTGGTTGACATCCTCTCGCCTGACCATGCCTGCTTTAGGTTGTTTTCTTACCAAAGTGAAAAAAGGGTGAAAAGCAGTGTGGTCACTAACTATCGTTTCAAAACAGCTAAAGCGAGTGGATTGGCTGAGTCTGACACATCCCTCATATAGTAATCCGTGAATGAAGACTCACAGTGCCATTGTGCAATGGCCATGATGTCCTCTAACGGAACACCATTGTAAAGGGCGGTCGAGGCGGCTATTCCTCTGACATCGTGTGCCCTTACGCCTTGCACCTGGTGCCCAGTCGCCATCTCGTGAGTAGTCTGAATGCATTCGACCACCCAACGAGAGATAGTATCCATGGATGCGGCGCCATAAGGCTTTTTATGGCAGATCCACAGATGTCTATCGTTCAACCGTAATGAGTCAGTCCGTTTCTTGTACTTAGTCAAAGCACAGACCGGGCACCAGACACTGGCTTCACGATCAAACCTAGTTAACTTCGGTATAATGATCGGTTTGCCGGGATATCTCAAAGATTGGTTCTTTGACATAAACTCTGCTCTTGGCAGAAGACGCAGACCTTCTCCAGAAACAATAAATCAGTTCCTCTCTGCCGAAAGCTCATGGATCTCACTGCGCCTTCTAGCTGAGGAAGCTGCCAATAGAAAGACCGCCTTTAGAGTCAAATGCTTTAGACTAGCCGAACGCAATGGTTCGAAAGGGTGCTTGGCCAGTACATTAAGCACTAAAGATAGACTCCAGGCTGGAATGACTACCGGTTGTCTCGGGTGGAGATTGCTCATTCCCTTCAACATCACATTTAACTGGGCCACCTCTGGACTATCCCTGTTGGCTAGACAAGGGATAACTGATGCCAAAGCTGACTTGTATCCAGCAACTGTGACGGGAGCTAGTCCTGAAAAGAACAGCTCACAGAGAATTGAAAGGTATCAATACCCTTTTCTTCACACCAGTCTGCAAATCTGTTAACCTTGTTGTTATATGACTTGAAGGTTGACCTCCTTCTCGCAGCCGCGATGAAATCAGCAGCCTGTCAAGAAAAGCCTTCCGACGTGGAACGTTGTTTGATAACATCCACGCAGTCAATTTGAACATTTCGGGAAGCTCGTGTAGGAAGCGTCCCTTGGCCTGGGAGATTATGTTCGGAATCTCGGGCAACTGCACAGGATTTTCCACCAGCAGATCTAGAAGATCCGTGAACCACGCCCTGCTCGGCCAAAACGGCGCTATTAGCAGGACGAGACACGGTTCCTCCCTGACCTTCACCAATACCTTCGGTAGAAGAATGGTGGGTGGGTACGCGTAAGCGTGCATCCCTCTCCAGCTTATCGCCAGAGCGTCTGTATCGACGTCATTTGGATCTGGAATCGGCGAGACATATGTCATGATTTTAGCATTTTCCTTTGTGGCGAACAAGTCCACGTTGGGTTTGCCCCAATGCTCAAAGATCCGTCGCAGAACCGGAGGGTTGAGGGACCATTCTGTTGGCAAGATTCTCTGTCTGCGAGACAAAGCATCCGCCAGAATGTTCAATCGGCCAGGAATATGAGCTGCTTTCAAAACAACCGAGTAATTCCTGCACCATTGAATCAAGTGCCACACCCTGATACACAGAGTGGGCGACCTGGTCCCGCCTTGGCGATTTATATATGATACTACTGTCGAATTGTCCGACAGTATCAATATCACCTTGCCCCTGATCATCGGAAGGAACTCTTCCAACGCCAGTTCCACTGCCATCATTTCCAACAGATTGATATGCAGCTGACTCTCCGGGAGAGTCCATGTGCCCGAGACCTGGTGTTCTCCCAGGCAGGCACCCCACCCTTCCAGCGATGCATCCGTGTAGACGGACAGCTGGGGTTGGGGTAGGTGCAGCGAAACCCCTAATAGGAGATTCTGACGCTGTTTCCACCATAGAAGATGCGATATTATCGGCTCCAAAACTGGCACCAGTTTTGACAGGGGTTCTGTTCTCTGTTTCCACAGAGACATCAGATACAACTGGATAGGCCTTCGCATTAGAGCAGCGTACGGGATAACCTGCTCCACGGAGACCATCATGCCCAGCATCTGAAGGAACCGCCTCGCCTGAATGTGGTTTCCCAATCGAAAACTCTTGAGGATGGCTAACAGAGACACCACTCTGGGCTCTGACGGGTAAACCCTGCCCTCATCGAGGTCGAATCGCATCCCCAAATAAACGAAATGTTGAGTGGGCGTCAACTCGGATTTCTCCTCGTTGACTATCCAGCCTAGATCTGAAAGTAACTTCAGAGTCAGAGCAGTATCCACGTTCAACCTGGCTGCCGAGTATGCCTTGAGCAGCCAGTCGTCTATGTAGGTGTGTAGCGCCACGTTCTCTTTTCTGAGAAACGCTGTCACCGCAAGGACCACTCTTGTGAAAACCCTCGGAGCTGTCGACAGGCCAAACGGGAGAACTGTAAACTCCCATACTTGATTCTGAAACGCAAATCTCAGAAACCTGTGCCAACTCCGATTCATAGGAATGTGGAAATATGCATCTTTCAGATCGATCGATACACACCACATTCCTTTCCTCAATCCCGCCATTACCGACCTCGGCGTTTCCATCTGGAACCGAGGCGTATGGATAAACCAATTTAATGTCCTGAGATTGAGTATGGGTCTCCATCCCCCTGTGCTCTTGGGGACAAGGAACATGTTTGAATAGAAGCCTGGAGTGTTCCGGTTTGCTGGTTTTATTGCTCCCTTCAGAAACAAACCCGACACTTCCTTTTGAACGGCTTCTAACTTGTCTGGCTCCCTTGGTACGGGTGTCCAGACAGGTGCCAAAGACAGATTTTGTGGTGGAAAGTCCCACCACTCCGGCATGTAACCCTGGAATAACCATCCCAGGACCAGACTGTCTGACGTCACACCTCGCCAGGCCTCGACGAAACGCATGAGCCTTCCACCCACCATAGACGCCTCGACGTCTAACAGGGTTGTCCGGCTCGCAGTCCGCCCCCCCCCCCCCCCCCTTTCTTAACGAGAGAGAGTGAGAACCATTTCGTTCTAGGCACGACGGGTATAACTGGCACCGCTGTTCCTGTCGCACAGGCGCGGTCCAGGCGGATATGAAGGGAGCTTTCGTACCCTCAGGTACGCTTCAGCACCTTCTGTCCGCCCTTTGAGGCCTTACCCTTACCCTTCCCGCCTCTAGGGCGGTCAGGAGCAACATTGGGGAGGGTAGGCGCCTCTACAACCGTACTGGGCTTCTTCGCAGGCGGTGGCTCCGAACACCCAGCTGAAGCAGACGTCGCAACAGGCCTGGCTTTCGCCTTGCCCTTATGCGTCTTCTGCTTCTTTGAAGGCTGTCCCGTTAGCGGTTTCCCCACAGCCCCTAGTGCGTGCGCTTTCCGCACTAGCTCTAGCTGTAGGTTTACCGCTAACCGATTCTGCGCGATACTGGCGGTATCCTCTAAGATGGCCCACGCTTGGCCACCGAAGATGCTAGGCCCTGTCTGGGGTGTCCCAAGGAGACGCTCCCTGACTGCCGTAGCCGGACGCATATGGTCAATGACCATTTGCCTCCTGGATTTCGTCACTCGCGCTTGCACCCTTGCCAATGCGTCCATCAACAGCACCAGGCCGTCATTGACACATGAAAGCGCCACAGGTGGCACAGGGTGGCCTGCCCCCGCTTCAGCCCACACCGACTGAAGGAGACGATAAGAATGGTTGACAGTGCTCATCGCTGCCCTCACACCCTCATCGCATAGGGACAGGACTTCTTCCTGGTGTACCTGAGACTTGTCCACTAGTGCCGGACCGGGGCCACCCGCCACGGCACTCTGGACACCCAGTACCCATCAGTCATCCGACGGGACTACACCATACCTGTCGTATTCCCCCCGCGGAATACGACATCTTGCCCGCACCTCCATGGAGGCAGCAGGGAGCTGACCCTTGGTCATCAGTTGTTTGCTATAAATAGCATCCAACAAATCTATGAACCGTGGATCCAGTCCCACTGACTGGATCCGGGCCGCCGGCAAAATCCCCGTCCTAATCGACGCAACCGACGGACGGGGCGCATCTTCATCGGCCGTGGCCGAAACCACAGGCGGGTTAACCCTGGCTAGCCACGCCAGAGCATCTGACCAATCTACCTCCGACGACGACACCCCCGCAAACACGTCACCCGTTGACGTGCTCACAGGTTTGCCAGCCACGGCCTCCCGGCAAGGAGCCACGGCTGACACGCCAGGCACTCCGCTACCACACGGTTCCACCGCCACCCCATGAAACACTCCGGTCCATGGGGTAGGTCCGCACGGAAAACCGTACAGACCCGTAGCAGTCGCGGAACCATAGCCGGACACGGGCGCCAACAGTACCCCACGTCCGACTGCCGGACCAGGCGAGATAGGTGAGTACCACACCTGGCCCGGCACACCCATTCCCATGACGGCTGGTGCCAAACCAAGCTGCACGGAACCGGTGCACGGTAACGGATTGGCCTCAGCCACAGGCGAAGCCGCTGACCTGGCTTGCGCCAAACCAGACAAATGGAGGCCTGTTCTGTCCAGGACGGAATCAACCTCCATATTCTCCACCTGCGGCTTCACGGGCCGCAGCAACCTCTCCTCATCGGCCTCCTCGTCTTCAGACTCCGAAGAGCCGTCACTAGACGAGTCAACCGTGGAGCCGTCCTGGCGGACGGCTCCCACACCTAACGGACCGGCCACCGCTACTGGACCACCCGGAGGTGGCCGCAGAGAAACAGAACCCGTCTGGCCGAAGCCAGACGGGACTGCCAGGGGGCCGTACGAGACGGCCCCCTCGGTAACCAGTCCAGAATCCTGTCCGAGGACAGGATCCGTACCAGGCATGGGGAGAAACTGGCCCCCAACCTTTGGTAGCAGGGACGACACCAGCGTGGGCAGAACGCTATGCAGAAAACCCTGCATAGCCGGACCAAACCACGCCGGCGGTGCCATCTCCGCCACCTCCAGCTGGGGACGTGGAGCACCCCCACCGGCCGAACCGGGCGCTCCACGATTTCCTCTCGGATGGCCTGACCCCGCGTCAGACCCAGCCAAGTCCTTCTGGGCAAGGAACTTAACCATCATCTCAACGGACCACACTGCACAAACATTACACCTATGATCAATATTACACAGGGAACACCTAAAACAGGCATGGTCCTTGAACACGACACGGACAAACTTATGGCATTCGTCACATGATGGCGGGGCTGGCTTGGCCTATAACATAAGCACAAACCTACAATAAACAAGCGGAATGAGACCCGGATTGAAGGCAGACAATTAATTTTCAAATAATTTGACTCATAAATTAACTGTAACCCTCCCGCACCCCACCCCGCCACGTTACAACAACGATCGCATTGATTATGACGACAAGAACGAGGCGGGCATTAAACACACCCATAATAGATCCTCCAGGATGTGTAACGGCTCCAGGAATCATATCGCATAGCATTCGGTGTATATTTACTAATCAATATAAATTATACTCCTAACGAAAGCAGCACGATATGTGAAGAAAACAACAAAATGTATAACAAACTGCTGTATCACACAGTAAAACCGCAGACCACGCATTTACTCAAGAATTTTGAAACCACCGATCATTGCAAACCGATCGTGATTGCACGTAAACTTGATCATTCTAAAGTTTCCGGTACCATTTTTAGTACGCAGCACCCAGAACAAGATGCGCGAATTAATGAAAAATTTTCTTCACATAAACATCCGAGCGACCGGGTGTGACGTCACCCGCTTGGATCCTAGGGAGAACGATGTAAGCTGATATTCGTGTTAGAAATACCGTAGCATAACACCTATTTTCATATCTGCCGATCGCCTGTTGGGGGTTAAAGAAGGCGATCGTCTGGCATATATGTTTGTTAGCACACGTCCCAGATTCTATGGGGTCAGAAATTGGAACATGTGACAACGAAATTTAGAGACCTTTCTTTTAACTATGGATAATAAAGAACGATACAACCTGGTTATCTTCGGCGGTATTCTCCATAGTATCCTTAGTTAATCCTTTCACGAACACACAAACTATCACAGATTAAAGACTTAGATTTTCTTTCACAAAAAACCACTAAAATCCTCAATGCAGAAAGCATGTATTGCTCTTGTTGCTATGCAAACAAGAATGAGCTCTATGGTAAACGGGTACTCGGCAGTTTGGAGCCGAGTACCCGGTTCCCAGGAGTCGGTAAAGCTTTCTAAGTCTATAATCCTAGAGCCGCTGTCAGGGCCAGCTGTATATCAGAAGTAACAGAATGGTGAGTATTGATCGAAGGAGAAGGGTCCTGTTATTAGATTAACCACCTCAAAAGTACGATACCAGTATATATTAAGGAAGCGATGACTAGAAGGAAATTTATGGTAACATATACTAACCTGAACATGCAGACTTGGGCCCAAGTACCGGATCCAGAATATATCTTGTATCATTCTTCGTGATAAACGGAGGCATAACTCCATGATGTTTCCTTGTAGCTGGGTCAAAAACATAGTACAATGGTTTTCGAAAGATTGTTTCAGCAGGTGGTGGTGAGACCAGACTGGGTACAACACTCGGCGTCGGGGACAGATTTGTTAAACTCTGATCTCTGTTTTGAAAGATTAATTGTATATTATTATTATTATTATTATTATTATTATTATTATTATTATTATTATTATTATTATTATCTTTCTCTTCAAGATGAGGATGAAAACAAACCTTAAGAAGCATTTTGTCTTACCAAAATATTGGTTTTAAAATAAAGGCCTAAAGGGTCTACTTATTTAATGGTCAAGCCAATAAAACAAACTTTTGTATTAATTGTAAGCAATGACCATTTGCAGACCAAGATAAGTTTTTTCAAAGTTATCACTGACCAAGCCAGTCATTCCAGTATATGTCCACCTGTGTGGGTCCCGTGCGATAACATGCCATATACGGAAGGGATCTTCAGCAAAGGTGGGTGAGAGGTTGACTTGGTGTTCTGAAGAGATGAATCTCTTTGGGGGGGGGGGGGGGGCCAAAAGTCCACATGGTCAAAGTCATCAAAAGGTTAGAAATGTGTGGCAAGATCAATAAAGATCGCCTGAAGGGATATTGCCCAAACTTGGCTGATTGCGCTTGCAGTACCGAATAGTTGTATTGATTCCGAGGTCAAATAAAAAGCAGGTCAATGAAACTCAGAAATCTCCAGAATGCTTGATATTAACTGTCTGCCTGCTGAATTTCTGCATACTACATTTTCCATGGGGGGGGGGGTTAGTTCAGGATACTCTGAATATCTTGAAAACAATTTGGCTGAAAATTTTTGGTGGTTTAGCTACCAACGACTTTCAGTCAGATGGATTTCAAAATATTCAGCAAGTCCAGAGTTAATGCCCATTGAAATTACTGTCTGATGACTGGTGTATAGAAGTCAGAGAGTTAAATGTATCATCAGTCGGTATTTAAACTATCGCTGCCATAATGAAAAAGATCACAATAATAGTAAAGGAAAGGACCAGGAAAGTTCTGTTAAATGCTGTTGAATGTTACGGTTATATAATAATCAACCTAGAACCACCAGTAAAACAGAAATACATCAGAATAATTGGAACGATAGAGCTCCAAATGTAATATACCATTTATGTCTCTCAGGCGGGAAGCAATTAGTTCAACAGGAAAGCTGTTGTATATTTTGAAACTAAGTTCACTAGACCACAGGTAGCCTCCACTCCAGTCACATTAGATTTAAAATATTCATCAAAGTAGTCTCTACACCATAAAGAATTTGGTGTTTTTGTTGTGTACCAAATATGGCTTCAGCATGGGTCTTGAGAAATGTCCATTTGCACACCAAGAGAAGCCTATTTTTTTTTAAAAGTATGAGTGGAATGACTGGGTCGATAACCAAGCCAGTCATTCCAGTAGTAAAATTTCAAAAATAGGCTTCTCTTGGTCTGTAAATGAACATTTTCTATGAGGAAATTGAAATTTTCTTGAAGAAATTTAAGTGTAAAAGGGTTAAGTATCAGCTCTATATATAAATGCTTACATACCTATATCCCTCTACAGGTGGTAACGGACTGAGCCTGTCAAACTGGTAACTCTCTGAGCTTGATAGACATGCATGAGGGGATAAACTTCTGCCATAATTTTGACGTTCTGCGGATATATTAGGCGGCCTTGGTCGTCGCAGCAACTGTTTTCTCTCCTTTAAACTGGAATGATTGTTCGTGTTAGGCACTCTTCGTTTCGCTGTCTCCTTTTGATAGGGTACCTAATATGAATATATGGGGTATATAATTATCTATATAAACAGTCAAGAAATGCAGGAAATGTCAATTTCCCTTTCTCCGAGATCTAACAATACTCACCATTCTGTTACTTCTGATATACAGCTGGCCCTGACAGCGGCTCTAGGATTATAGACTTAGAAAGCTTTACCGACTCCTGGGAACCGGGTACTCGGCTCCCAACTGCCGAGTACCCGTTTACCATAGAGCTCATATTGTTTGCATAGCCACCAAACAAGAGAAAACTATGGCTTGCCTCCGTGGGGCTGGGAGGCTGGGTCCGTAACAGAATGGTGAGTATTGTTAGATCTCGGAGAAAGGGAAATTGACATTTCCTGCATTCTCCTTCGATCAATACTCACCATTCTGTTACTTCTGATATACACCAGATTTGATCAGTAACCTGGTGGGAAGGGGCAAGCCATAAATGCTAATTTTGCCCCTTGGAGAAAGATTTTAGACTTCAAACTTGACTAACGGAGACCTAAAAGGACCGTCAAGTTCACGGAACCGAATCACATTCGCGTCACAGTCCCCCCCCCCCCCCTTTTTCCTCCTAAGAAAAGGGAGAGAACTAACGAACATGTATCTCGCCTGAAAACACAAATATGCCAAGAGGGTTAACTGCTCCCTGCATACTCCATGTATTAGCCTGGGAATGAGCATGAATATATAAGATGAATGAACATGATACATATACATAATACAAAAATATCTCACTTGTTGAATTACCTTATGATAACAGGACTTCAGACGTACCGCCTACAACCATTCACCGGTTCGGCCATCAGTGACACAATCTGGTTGACATCCTCTCGCCTGACCATGCCTGCTTTAGGTTCTTTTCTTACCGAAGTGAAAAAAGGGTGAAAAGCAGTGTGGTCACTAACTATCGTTTCAAAACAGCTAAAGCGAGTGGATTGGCTGAGTCTGACACATCCCTCATATAGTAATCCGTGAATGAGGACTCACAGTGCCATTGTGCAATGGCCATGATGTCCTATACCGGAACACCATTGTAAAGGGCGGTCGAGGCGGCTATTCCTCTGACATTGTCTGCCCTTACGCCTTGCACCTGGTGCCCAGTCGCCATCTCCTGAGTAGTCTGAATGCATTCGACCACCCAACGAGAGATAGTATCCATGGATGCGGCGCCATAAGACTTTTTATGGCAGATCCACAGATGTCTATCGTTCGACCGTAACGAGTCAGTCCGTTTCTTGTACTTAGTCAAAGCACGGACCGGGCACCTGACACTGGCATCACGATCAAACCTAGTTAACTTCGGTATAATGATCGGTTTGCCGGGATATCTCAAAGATTGGTTCTTTGACATAACCTCTGCTCTTGGCAGAAGACGCAGACCTTCTCCAGAAACAATAAATCGGTTCCTCTCTGCCGAAAGCGCATGGATCTCACTGCGCCTTCTAGCTGAGGAAGCTGCCAATAGAAAGACCGCCTTTAGAGTCAAATGCTTTAGACTAGCCGAACGCAACGGTTCGAAAGGGTGCTTGGCCAGTACATTAAGCACTAAAGATAGACTCCAGGCTGGAATGACTACCGGTTGTCTCGGTCGGAGATTGCTCATTCCCTTCAACATCACATTTAACTGGGCCACCTCTGGACTATCCCTGTTGGCTAGACAAGGGATAACTGATGCCAAAGCTGACTTGTATCCAGCAACTGTGACGGGAGCTAGTCCTCAAAAGAACAGCTCACAGAGAAAGTCTGCTATTTGCTGATAGTGGATTGAAAGGTATCAATACCCTTTTTTTCACACCAGTCTGCAAATCTGTTAACCTTGTTGTTATATGACTTGAAGGTTGACCTCCTTCTCGCAGCCGCGATGAAATCAGCAGCCTGTCGAGAAAAGCCTTCCGACGTGGAACGTTGTTTGATAACATCCACGCAGTCATTGAACATTTCGGGACACTCGTGTAGGAAGCGTCCCTTGGCCTGGGAGATTATGTTCGGAATCTCGGGCAACTGCACAGGATTTTCCACCAGCAGATCTAGAAGATCCGTGAACCACGCCCTGCTCGGCCAATACGGCGCTATTAGCAGGACCAGACACGGTTCCTCCCTGACCTTCACCAAAACCTTCGGTAGAAGAATGGTGGGTGGGTACGCGTAAGCGTGCATCCCTCTCCAGCTTATCGCCAGAGCGTCTGTATCGACGGCATTTGGATCTGTAATCGGCGAGACATATGTCATGATTTGAGCATTTTCCTTTGTGGCGAACAAGTCCACGTTGAGTTTGCCCCAATGCTCGAAGATCCGTCGCAGAACTGGAGGGTTGAGGGACCATTCTGTTGGCAGGATTCTCTGTCTGCGAGACAAAGCATCCGCCAGAATGTTCAATCGGCCAGGAATACGAGCTGCTTTCAAAACAACCGAGTAATTCCTGCACCATTGAATCAAGTGCCACACCCTGATACACAGAGTGGGCGACCTGGTCCCGCCTTGGCGATTTATATATGATACTACTGTCGAATCGACCGACCGTATCAATATCACCCTGCCCCTGATCATCGGAAGGAACTCTTCCAACGCCAGTTCCACTGCCATCATTTCCAACAGATTGATATGCAGCTGACTCTCCGTGAGAGTCCATGTGCCCGAGACCTGGTTCTCCCAGGCAGGCACCCCACCCTTCCAGCGATGCATCCGTGTAGACGGACAGCTGGGGGCGGGGTAGGTGCAGCGAAACCCCTAATAGGAGATTCTGACGCTGTTTCCACCATAGAAGATGCGATATTATCGGCTCCAAAACTGGCAACAGTTTTGACAGGGGTTCTATTCTCTGTTTCCACAGAGACATCAGATACAACTGGATAGGCCTTCGCATTAGAGCATCGTACGGGATAACCTGCTCCATGGAGACCATCATGCCCAGCATCTGAAGGAACCGCCTCGCCTTGAATGTGGTTTCCCACTCGAAAACTCTTGAGGATGGCTAACAGAGACACCACTCTGGGCTCTGACGGGTAAACCCTGCCCTCCTCAAGGTCGAACCGCATCCCCAAATAAACGAAACGTTGAGTGGGCGTCAACTCGGATTTCTCCTCGTTGACTATGCAGCGTAGATCTGAAAGTAACTTCAGAGTCAGAGCATTATCCACGTTCAACCTGGCTGCCGAGTCTGCCTTAAGCAGCCAGTCGTCTATGTAGGTGTGTAGCGCCACGTTCTCTTTTCTGAGAAACGCTGTCACCGCAAGGACCACTCTTGTGAAAACCCTCGGAGCTGTCGACAGGCCAAACGGGAGACTGTAAACTCCCATACTTGATTCTGAAACGCAAATCTCAGAAACCTGTGCCAACTCCGATTCATAGGAATGTGGAAATATGCATTTTTCAGATCGATCGATACACACCACATTCCTTTCCTCAATCCCGCATTACCGACCTCGGCGTTTCCATCTGGAACCGAGGCGTATGGATAAACCAATTTAATGGCCTGAGATTGAGTATGGGTCTCCATCCCCCTGTGCTCTTGGGGACAAGGAACATGTTTGAATAGAAGCCTGGAGTGTTTCGATTTGCTGGTTTTATTGCTCCCTTCAGAAGCAAACCCGACACTTCCTTTTGAACGGCTTCTAACTTGTCTGGCTCCCTTGGTACGGGTGTCCAGACAGGTGCCAAAGACAGATTTTGTGGTGGAAAGTCCCACCACTCCGGCATGTAACCCTGGGATAACCATCCCAGGACCAGACTGTCTGACGTCACACCTTGCCAGGCCTCGACGAAACGCATGAGCCTTCCACCCACCATAGATGCCTCGACGTCTAACGGGGTTGTCCGGCTCGCAGTCCGCCCCCCCCCCCCCCACTCTTTCTTAACGAGAGAGAGAGAGAACCATTTCGTTCTAGGCACGACGGGTATAACTGGCACCGCTGTTCCTGTCGCACAGGCGCGGTCCAGGCGGATATGAAGGGAGCTTTCGTACCCTCAGGTACGCTTCGGCCCCTTCTGTCCGCCCTTTGAGGCCTTACCCTTACCCTTCCCCTTGCCCTTCCCGCCTCTAGGGCGGTCAGGAGCAACATTGGGGAGGGTAGGCGCCTCTACAACCTTCCTGGGCTTCTTCGCCGGCGGCGGCTCTGAAACCCCAGCTGAAGCAGAAGTCGCAACAGGCCTAGCTTTCGCCTTGCCCTTATGCTTCTTCTGCTCCTTTGAAGGTTGTCCCGTTAGCGGTTTCCCCACAGGCCCTAGTGCATGCGCTTGCCGCACTAGCTCTAGCTGTAGGTTTACCGCTAACCGATTCTGCGCGATACTGGCGGTATCCTCTAAGATGGCCCACGCTTGGCCACCGAAGATGCTAGGCCCTGTCTGGGGTGTCCCAAGGAGACGCTCCCTGACTGCCGTAGCCGGACGCATATGGTCAATGACCATTTGCCTCCTGGATTTCGTCACACGCGCTTGCACCCTTGCCAATGCGTCCATCGACAGCACCAGGCCGTCATTGACACATGAAAGCGCCACAGGTGGCACAGGGTGGCCTGCCCCGCTTCAGCCCACACCGACTGAAGGAGACGATAAGAGTGGTTGACAGCGCTCATCGCTGCCCTCACACCCTCATCGCATAGGGACAGGACTTCTTCCTGGTGTACCTGAGACTTGTCCACAAGTGCCGGACCGGGGTGACCCGGCACGGCACTCTGGACGCCCAGTACCCATCGGTCATCCTCCGTGACCGACGGGACTACACCATACCTGTCGTATTCCCCCCGCGGAATACGACATCTTGCCCGCACCTCCCTGGAGGCCGCAGGGAGCTGACCCTTGGTCATCAGTTGTTTGCTATAAATAGCATCCAACCATTCTATGAACCGTGGATCCAGTCCCACTGACTGGATCCGGGCCGCGGGCAAAATCCCCGTCCTGATCGACGCAACCGACGGACCGGGCGCATCTTCATCGGCCGTGGCCGAAACCACAGACGGGTCAACCCTGGCTAGCCACGCCAGAGCATCTGACCAATCTACCTCCGATGAAGACACCCCCGCAAACACGTCACCCGTTGACGTGCTCACGGGTCTGCCAGCCACGGCCTCCCAGCAAGGAGCCACGGCTGACACGCCAGGCACTCCGGTACCACACGGTTCCGCCGCCACCCCATGAAACACTCCGGTCCATGGGGTAGGTCCGCACGGAAAACCGTACGGACCCGTAGCAGTCGCGGAACCATAGCCGGACACGGGCGCCCACGGCACCCCACGTCCGACTGCCGGACCAGGCGAGATAGGTGAGTACCACGCCCGGCCCGGCACACCCGTTCCCGTGACGGCTGGTGCCAAACCAAGCCACACGGAACCGGTGCACGGTAACGGATTTGCCTCAGCCACAGGCGGAGCCGCTGACCTGGCTTGCGCCAAACCAGACAAATGGAGGCCGGTTCCGTCTAGGACGGAATCAACCTCCATATTCTCCACCTGCGGCTTCACGGGCCGCAGCAACCTCTCCTCCTCGGCCTCCTCGTCTTCAGACTCCGAAGAGTCGTCACTAGACGAGTCAACCGTGGAACCGTCCTGGCGGACGGCTCCCACACCTGACGGACCGGCCACCGCTACTGGACCACCCGGAGGTGGCCGCAGAGAAACAGAAACGTACGAGACGGCCCCCTCGGTAACCGGTCCAGAATCCTGTCCGCCCCTCAGAATATAAGAGTGATCAAAGACACGAGCAAATACGCTGAAAGCAATGATGGAGATAATGAGCTATTGAGCCTGCTAACATAGCTAAAGACAAAGGTATATATATATAAGTTTTTCTAACACACTTTATAATACACATTGTCTAATCATCTATAGTGTCACCTCCTAACTGTTGATGGAGTCGATCCCTCCTATACTACCGTCCTTTCCTGTTCTGCACAATGCAATATATTAGTTATACTATACATGTAGCTAAGATAATATATTAGTTATACTAATATTAATGGAGAAACATCTCCAGTCATATTAATTTCAAAATATTCAACATAATATGCTATGCATTGCAAAGAATATATATGTATCATGATAAACCGCCCCTCAGAATATAAGAGTGATCAAAGAGACGAGCAAACACGCTGAAAGCAATGATGGAGATAATGAGCTATTGAGCCTGCTAACATAGCAACAGACAAAAGTATACATTCAAACATATTAAAATTTGATAGAAAACGTTATTATGAAGATCTTATGAACCCATGGAAAGGTGTTTGAGCTGTCATCTTTACTGCAAAGGTTTATTCATATCTTCTAAGTACATAGAAACACACAACAGATCACTTCCATCATCTTCAAAGGAAGCTCAAACAGCAAATGCTGTCAACATGGCTGGTAATTTGATAAAAGAACTGACTGACAGAGTGATCGGTTTAGTTGGCTTTTGTGATGAGGATTATCAAGCAGAGACTTATCAGGAAACCTGTGGTAGGTTGGCCGCCCGCGTCACATCGTTGCCAGACTCAGTGGTTGTTGGGGTTTCTGGCTGTACAAGTTCTAGCATGGTTTTACGCGGGCAGCAGCCCATATTACTCATGAATGCAGAGGTGATGATCTTCATTGACCTCCGCTACTCTGAACATTACTGTTCCTGACGGATGGATCGGACATGTGGGGTGTGGAATGGGAAGGATGAGGAATGGATGGAGGGATGAGGTGGTTGCTAGAACGCCATGCAGGCCTAACTCAGTCCTGACATATTAGTTAATGGTAAGTAGACAACCGTAATGGTAGACTTCATATCCATGGCATTCAAGGACCAGCCTCGCTCAGAGACAGGTTGGAAGCCTAGGGTTATGGAACACAAAAAGACGCAGCATCATCAGAAGACGTCAGTAAACTGCCTAACTGCCTTTCTTCTTTAGATGCTTACTAATTCACAGAATCATTCTAGCCCCCAATCACATATGCAGGTGCTACGCACAAGCCGATGAAGAATAATTAACACAGAGACTGACCACGTGCTTGAGAGAGAGAGCTGCAGTGGTTAGTCACAGCTTTTTTGGCCCTGGGTGGTTAGTCTCTATGGAAAACCATACATAAACGTTGATAAATTTGATTATGATGACGTCATCACGATTCTATGAATACCATCACAGGGGTCTTACAAGGTACAGCCCAATTTTGCTAAAATCAACCAAGCTGTTTAGGAAATTATACGCTTTAAATCCATAGGTTGACAGAGGGACAATGGACAGGGGGCATCATCAGCTGTGCATACGTCGAACACCACCCCACCCCCACCTGGGGTGAGTGGGGGTGGGAGCGAGTGGTTGTACTACATAGCTGTGAGTGTAAAGAACATAAATATTTATTTAAAGCAATTATTTAAATCCTTTAGAAACTTACATGTTCACATGTAGGGCTTCAACCAATTTCCCCCAGTAGGAGTTAATGGCTTTTATAATAGGCTTTTATAGGCCTAAAGAATATATTCATATAAATATGCCTGCTTGCCTATAGATATGATAAACATCAAATTATACTCTGTTTGGGACAATTCCTTTGTCACTGAATAGCGTAATCTACGCACACGTACTTACATTGAAGGCTCACATTGTATGTATGATTACTGTATTCTGCGGCTGTAGTAGTAGAAACATCCTACAGCTGCAATCAGTTCTTCTTCGCTTTTGCTCAAGTGCTGTGTCTTGTCCTCAGCTGAAATCCTTAGCTTCGTCAGGTCCATTCTTGACTTGAGTGTACCAAGTCCTGCTTTCTTGAGGTCACCTCGTAGCAAGCTTTGTATTTGCTGGCTTTGAGTAGGGCAAATTCCAAGGCTCTCTGTGCTGGTGTCTCTTCTGGCATCCTTAGCACATGGCCAAACATAGACCATCTTTGCTGGGCGACTTTTACAGACAGCGGTGACATATTACACATCTTGTATAGTGCATTGTTGGAAATTATGCTGTCTGGCCATTGGTGTCCAGTGATGGTGCATAGGTCTTTACGGTGGCAGGCATCGAGTTTGTCTAGAGCTGCCTATGGAGCTGCCCAACTGTTACAGTTATACAGCATCACGAATATGCAAGTTGCATTGTACAAACGTAGCCTTTTTATCAAGGGCATCTTTGATTTAAGAATCCATATCTTCGAGAAGGACTGGAAAGCTATGTTCGCCATGGCGCAGCATGCTGCAATGTCAGCAATACTGCAAAGCGGTGAGCCCAGGATTTTATTTTTCCTCCGTGGTTAGCTGCCACGAAGTGGGTCGTCATTTTCTTTAGTTTCATGCTTTGTAGATAAGATAGGTATATGTGGGTGAACTCTGTTTTGGATTAATTCATAGATTCTCAAATTTTAGTTTGCTTGCAGTTATTTGGAGAATTTCTTCAAGGGTTTTTTTCCCTCCTCTTTGCAGTTCCATTTCTAGCAGCATACCCAGTATTGACACTGGGGGGTTGGTCTTGTGGAACTTTCCCGCACAGATTTAAATGCAGCAGCAACCTAACAGGTGAAAAGCACTGGAGATAGACCATCTCCCTGTGGGGAGCCGATTGATGTCTCAAACTCTAGACTTCACTGACTTGACTTGTACTCTCACCTTGGTGTCTGCAAGCAGTACCGGTAGTCGCACTAGTCGTAGCTCATCTTCATTGCAACTGGCCTGACATAGTACATCTAGGATCTTTGAGAGTTTAATTGTGTCGAAAGCTTGTGACATGTCAATGCACATTTTGTGGAAGTCCCAGATTGTGGACATGACTACAGATACAAGCATGCGTTGAGCCCATACAATATCTGCGCAGCTGCATCCACGTTTGAAGCCACTTTGACATGATCCGGTGAAGTCATCGATCTTGTCTCGGATGCGGCATAGAGTAACATTGGATAGGATATTCTGTATGCTGTTGAGGAGCACAATGGGCTACAGATTGGCTGGGGGGGGGGGCCAGGTGGTGTCTTGGGTTTGGGTAGTGCGATAAGGGTGCCTTGGCCTACAGCATCGATGGGAAGGTGGTGCATAGAACTGAACTGATTATGTGCTTGATCGATTTAGAGAATGTCACCTGCATATTTGAATAGTTCATTGCTCATGCCATCAGGTCCAGATGCACATCCATTTTTCAGGGCTTTAAGTGTCTTCTCAACTTCTGCTATTTTAATTAGTCATAGTAATGGCCTGAGGTCTCCCGAGGACAGGTGCAAGGGCTCATCATCATTGTCAGTGAACTGTTCCTTGAACCATTCTCAAATTGCCTCAGCTTTTCCCTGGTTAGTCCAGATAAAGTGTCCTTCAGAGTTGTGCACATTGAGAGGCGGTGTGTAGTCAGTAACTCTCAGGGCTCTGGCATCCATGGCAGTGAGTTCATCTGCGAGGGAGTCTGCTTGTTGAATAGCAAGATCTTTTAAGCGGTCGCTAACGTGATGCAGAATGTTATTGCACTCCCGGCGTAGTTTGGTGCGGTCTTCACTTTGGCTACTTTGATAGATGCGCAGCCGTAATGCTTTCTGCTCTGCTGACAGTTCTGCTACTAGAGGGTCATCAGTATACCTAGTTTTGTTGTTTTTAAGAACACCTATGGTGCTGGTAGCTGATGATTACATAGACTTCAATATTTCGGTTAGTGCTTTGCTTGGATTGGAGCTGACGTCGATGTTAGCTATCTGGTGCCCCCCCCCAAGGGCCTTTTTGTATGACATTTGAGTGACAGTGTCGCTGACGAGCTAGGGCAGGTTGTAGGTGACTCTACCCTCTTGCCTGGTATGGCGTTTATATATTAGGTAGAGATCGCTCATATGAAGGCGTGTAATGACTGGCTTATGGTCAGAATTGAGGTCTGTGCCTCCATAAGAACGAGCATTCTGGAGTAAGGGTTTTAGTTTTGTCTTTCTTAGTATGAAGTCTATTTGGTTGAAGACAGCTGTTGCAGCCGTAGAACCTTTTGGGGCTTTGCAATCAGCAATGTGTCCACTCCATGTTGTCCGGTGACGGCATGGGTGTTTGAAAGCCGGATTTGTGGCAAAAAGGCCATTGGAACTAAGGAATGCCACCAGTGTATCTCCATTGCTGTTGCGTGTGCCCTCTCCATACGATCCCATGCATAAGACAAGTCCTGAACTTTTGTCCGCAATTCCGAGTTTACCCAGTTTGGAGTTGAAATCTCCACACATGCCATCTAGCTGGGATTGTAATAGCGGAGCTCAGTTTTGCATAGAAGGAATCTAATATCTCTGGATTCTCGGGCTTTTTCGGTAGTTGGGTCATATGCATTGACAATGTGACACTTAGTGGTGGTATGTTTTCGCGTAGGTATAGCCAGGTCGATGAATGCAATACGATCACTGACATATCCAAAACTAATGACATGGTCCAAGAACCTTGGTCCGATTACCAAGCCAAAACTCTGGTATGTGGCCTGTTTTAGATCCATGAGCACTAGCTTATGGCCTGTCTGTAGTTGCTGCTTTGAGTGTTTAGCTACTTCAGTTTCTTGAATGTATGTGATATCGATGTTATAGTGTTCACAGTCTGCACCTAAGGTTTGCTTCTTTGATGTTGCAAAACATGAACATTTATATACATCAACTTTATAGGCCTAATACATAGGAGGGAGTTCAGTTCAACAGGTTCAAGAATCTTTTTGAAGAATATGGCAAGAGATCTGCTGCATGCTGTTTAGCAGACTAATAGGACTAAAAAAGGACAATATAGCCTAGTATATAGTATTTAAATTATGTAACTATGATATTGCATGGCATACGTGTATACACTGTCAGTGTCACTAGAGTAATAGGAACAGGACTGGATAATGGAATTTCATCCCAAAAATTTGAAATACTCTGAGCCACCCACAGTAGGTCGCTTATCCTTTCTGACTATGTACTTCATAACCATACACTCAACTCGGTAAACATAGCCGCGTACTTATTCCTAGGTATAAATATCCAATCAGATCTTCACTGGAATAAAACACCCCCATCATACCGCAGCCAAAGCCAACCACATGCTTCGTATGCTCCGTCACAACCTCAAAATTCATTTTTTTAAATCAAGGAGCATGCTTACATGTCGCTTGTGTGCCCAAAACATGAAGATGGATGCTGTGTCTGGGATCCACATACCCAAATTGGAAAAGCTACCCTTGAGAAAGTCCAATATAGGGGTGCCAGATATGTTTGTGGTAGATAGCACAATAAAAGTAGCATAACTAGGATGCTATAACAGTTGGGATGACCACCACTAGAACAGCGCAAGGCTATACTTTCGGCTGTGCATGCTATATCGTGTAACTCAATGCCTGGTTGCAATCCCCACTTCATGCATATGTCATAGCCCGCCAGACTATAACCTGTACACAACACCCATGGCCTTTGAATTTTCATCCATCCATCCCACTACCACATATCCCCATACTATATGTAATATACACACGGTATGAAACTAGTGTCTGTGGGCAACATTTTCAGAAAGCTGATTGGTTGCTTTGTTGTCAGAATCCAGTGACGTCACAGCTCTGACAACAAACCAACCAATCAGTTTTCTGACAATGGTGCCCATGGACTAAACGAAATCATGGATTTCTTTTTTCACAAGAGAGTTGATACTTAGGCCTACCATCTTGATACTCATTTATATTTCCTAAATATTGACCTAGCTCCAATAATGGACTTTTAAAGAAAACTGCCCCCAATATGCAGGTTATACATCTGACAGCTCAGCGGATGTGCGATCCAACGGCGTCCATGCGCAGAGAGTAACATCCTCAGACTAGATTAATTGGCTGACCGTGACAACTTATAAGTGTAAGCCCGGACCTCTCTGGGGTGGAGAGGCTGGGTTCGTATTCGGGATGGTAAATATCAACTCTCTCGTGAAAATAGAAATCTGTGATTTAGTTTATTTCACTTCAAGAGTATACTTACCATCCTGATACTCATTGATATGGCCAGAATTCGTACGTGAATTTGGAGGGCCTCCCCCCTGGAGGGCAGAGAGGCATGGTCAGAATACCAGCTCTTGCCCGGAAGAGCGCACACTTTTAGCAGCTACGGCACTAAGCCATCTGAAGTGCCTGAGACCTGGTGCTCTCCCAGGCAGGCCCTCCACACCCCTCCAGCGATGGATCCATGTAAACGGACAGCTGGGGTGGGGTTGGTGAAGTGAAACTCCTATTAAGAGATTCTGACGCTCCATCCACCATGCGAGATGTGACATGATTGGCTCCAAAACCAGTATCGGCTTGGATAGAAAGTCTGTCTTCTGTTTCCAGAGAGACATCAGATAGAACCGGATAGGTCTTCTCATTAGAGCAGCGTACAAGATAACCTGCTCCATGGAGACCATCATGCCCAGCATTTGAAGAAACCCACTTGAGAATGGCTTTCAAAGAATCAAGTCTGGACTCCAATGGATATACCATGTCTTTCTCTAGTTTGAATCGCATCCCCAAATAGATGATATGTTGAGTTGGTGTCAAGTCAGATTTCTCCTTGTTGGCTATCCATCCTAGCTCTGAAAGCAATTTCAGAGTCAGAAAAGTATCCACCTCTAGAGAAACACTGTCACTGCTAAAACCACTCTTATGAAGACCCTCGGGGCTGTCGACAGGCCGAAAGGAAGTACAACAAACTCCCGGACGCAATTCTGGAATGCGAATCGTAGATACCTGTGACAACTTTCCTTCATTGGAATATGGATATATCCATCTTTCAGATCAATTGACACACACCACATTCCCTTCCTCAACCCCCGGCATTACTGACCTCGGTGTTTCCATCTGGAAACAAGGCGCATGGATCAACCAATTCAATGGTCTGAGTTTGAGTACGGGTCTCCACCCCCTGTGCACCTAGGAACAAGGAACATGTTCGAATAGAAGCCTGGAGTGTTCTGGTTTACTGGTTTTATTACTCCCTTCAGAAGCAAGCCTGACACTTAATTTTAGATGGCTTCCAACTTGTTTGGAGTCCAGACAGGTGCCAATGACAGGTTTTGTGACATGTAAACCTGGGATATCCATCCCAGCAACAGCCTGTCTGACGTCACACCTTGCCAGGCCTCGGCAAAACGCATGAGCCTTCCACCCATGATAGGTGCATTGACGCCCACGGATGATGGCTGGCTCGCGATCTACTCCCCCCCCACCCCCTTCTTGACGAAGAAAAGATAGCCACTTTGGCCTAGGTCTGCAAGGTTTGACTGGCACCGCTGTTCCTGTTGCACAGGTATGGTCCAGACGGATGTGAAGGGAGCTATCATACCATCAGGTATGATACGTGCGCTTCTTTCTCCCCTTCGAAGCCTTCCGTCAGAAGTCTCTGAAGTGGACACTTGTAAATACATCAACTGTTGATATACTTACAGGCCTACCAACAATAGTCTCCCGGCAAGGAGCCACTGTTGGAAAACCATAGGCATTGGTACCGTATGGTTCCACCCACACCCCCCCCCATGTGGATCAATCCAGTCCAGAGACGGCCCGCACAGAAAAACCGTTGAGGTGAACGGCTCCCATGCTGGACGGTCCGAAAATCGCTACTGGGCTGCCCGGAGGTGGTCGCTGAGAAGCAGAACTCGATAGGCCAGAGCCTAAAGGGACCGCATGAGATGGAAACCCCGATATCCAGACCAGGACCCTATCCTAGATTAGGGTCCATCCCAGACACGGGAAGAGACTGCGCCCCAGTCTTCGGGATGAGTGCCGACACCATTGTGGGAAGGACGCTATGCAAGAAACCTTGCATAGTAGGCCCAAACCACGCAGGGGGTGCCGACACCTCTCTGTGTCTTCATAGCTTCATGGATCTTCATTTATTATAACCCTAACCCAAGGGCAGAGAGGTAAAGATCTGTCGTTTTACACATCTCTGAAAAATAACCCCTAACATTGGGCTGAAGGACCGGTGGCAAGATATGACTGTTAGATTGAATCATAAAGATATAAAACAGCATGGGGGTTCAGTGGCGGATCCAAGGGGGATGCTCGGGGGCATGTGGGCCCCCCACCCCCTCCCCCTAGCAGGGCTGTCAGCATTTTTTTTACCTACCTACCGGTGGCGGAATGAGCCCATTTTCAAGAGCTAACTCCCTTGAAAATTTTGGGTCAGGGTACCTGTTTCTAACAGGGTTCTATTTCTAAAAATTGGTAGTATTTTCGTTCTTCCCCACGCGTTGTTTTGGTGTTATCGTCAAAACATGTTTAATTTCAATAGACACACCATTTTACAGAACATTTGAAAATTTTATCAAAATGCAGCAGAAATATGTAATTATTCCACCTACCTTTTTATTTAGCGTGTGAAAAACATGTGTTTTCACTCTTACTTTTATACGGGTCTATAAAAATGTTAAACTGGTTCAGTTTTGGTGTCAGATGACATCTGCCAGCTGGTGTCAAAGCGGGCATGTTGATTTCACTAACATCACAATAATTCTTTTCTATGGATGTGCCAGAAGGGCATGGGGTGCTTATATTTTTTTCAAATCTAGATTGATTTTTTTTTCACCCACATGCCCAATCCAAATATGGCCAGAGTTTCTATACATGGCAAAAACTAAAATAATTTTAACTTTTTATGGTACAATGTATGCAAAACAATCCTTATTTTCATTTTAAACACCAGATTTAATACACTACAAAGCAAGGACACAGGACGTTGATTTTGAAAATTGTGTTGCTGCTGTCTATGTATACCGGGTATTGGGAAAAATGGAATTTGATGAGGTCTAGATTTACTAATAAATTAAGGTGTGCTCTCTTTTTAGCGGCGTTTGTATCACTATTTTTGCCGACAAACTTTCCTGTTGTCATATCATAGACAGTGATGTCATATCACCATCTTGCCGCTCTATAAATAAGAGATTTACATCCCTGTTAGAAACTGGTACCTAAGTACACAAAAACCCTGAAAACCTATATTGAGTTAAATTTATTTGGAGGAATTAAAAAATTGTAAGGAATGTATTATTTCACTGAACACTTGCTAATTACTAAATAAAAGTCATTGCTTGACAGAAGTTTTACATTCTTATGCAATCACCAAAACTGTCCATACCCTGTTAGAAACCGGTATTCAGACCATATATAGTAGGGGAATATGAAGTAGTGGGATGGATTGATGAAACTTCAGAGGCCTGTGGTTATACAAGATATTCTCAGCAAACAAAGACTGTTATAAATATTCCTTCTTCCCTTGGACTGTGCCATCCTGGAATTCGCTCTCAAACAAGGTCTTTGTAAGTGTCTTCACGAGGGAAGGCAGGGACTCCAATTGGGGGTCCGTTCATTGTAGCCAGCACCATGTCAACAAGCCATTACATGAAATTCACCTAACAACAAAACAAATAGAATTAGAAGAAAAAGAGGAGAAAAAGATAAGATGAAAAAAGGGAAACCTAATACATAAAAGCAAGGCTATTATAACCAGAAAAAGGAAAAAGAGAAAGGGAAAACAAGACTAAAGAAATTGAATCAGAGCTAAGGAAATATTATTAGAAGAAGAATCTGAATGATCAGGCAATTCATAACCTTAAGCTCTAAAATAACTCCCGGAAAGAGAGCCAGTAAAAGCTGATAAACTGGAAACGGAATTAGGTATCTATCCAGATCTAACAGACCCAGACAACACCTCTCAAACCGGAAGTGAAAGCACTACTACCGGAAATAGATAAAACAAACCTGAACCGGAAACGGAAGTTGGAAGTTAAGCCGGATCTAACAGACTCGGAAATGAACTTCTCATACCAGAAAGAAGCACTACTACCGGAAACAATTACAACGAAACCGGAACCAGAAACGGAAGTATGCTACTAGGCAGGATCTAACAGACCCGGAAAAGCACCCCTCCTACCGGAAGTAGATACATACTCGGAAACGAAAAATGAAGACAGAAGCTTGACCGGGTCTAACAAACCCGGAAAGCACCTCTCAAACTTGTAGCATTTTCTCAACACCACTACAATAACTGAAGTGAAATAATCGTAACCAGAAATAAATAACGGATGTTTGACCGGATCTAACAGACTCTGACAAGCACCTCTCATACCGGAAGCAGAAACACTACTACTACCGGAAACAGCAAAGGGGCAAAACCGGAACTGATACCAGATGTTAGGCCAGATCTAACAGACCCGGAAAATCGTCTCTCCTACCGGAAGCAGATACACTACTACCGGAAATGGAACCAGAATTTGAAAACAGTAGCTTGGCCAGATCAAACAGATCCGGAAAATAATGTCTCCTACCGGAACCAGATACACTACCACGGGAAGCTGAAGTGGAATCGGAAATTGATAATAGATGATTAGCAGATCTAACAGACCTGGAAAATCATCACTCCTACCGGAAGCAGATACACTACTACCGGAAGCGAAGTGGAACCGGATATAGAAAACAGATGATTAGCAGGATCTAACAGACCCGGAAAATCATCTCTCCAACCGGAAGCAGAAACACCACTACCGGAAACGGAAGCTGAAGCGGAACCAGAAATTGATAATAGATGATTAGCAGGATCTAACAGACCCAGAAATCATCACTCCTACCGGAAGCAGATACACTACTACTGGAAGTGAAGCGGAACCGGATATTGAAAACAGATGATTAGCAAGATCTAACAGACCTGGAAAATTATCTCTCCAACTGGAAGCAGAAACACTACTACCAGAAAAGGAAGAGGAAAGACCGTAACCAGAAATGAATAACTGATGCTAGGCCAGATCTAACAGATCCGAAAAAATAATCTCTCCTACCGGAAGCAGAAACACTACTATCAGAAATGGAGCGGAACCGGAAATTGATAACAGATGCTTAGCAGGATCTAACAGACCCTGAAATCATCTCTCCTACCGGAAGCTGATACACTACTACTGGGAATGGAAGAGGGAAAAAACGGAACCGGAAATAGATAACTGATGCGTGGTCGGATCTAACAGACCCAGAAAAGCACCTCTCATACCAGAAGTTAATATGGGAAACGGATGTAAAAATAAGTGGAGAAATAAAAAGAAAACAGCCAGATGAAAAAGAGAATGAGACTCTGAATGTCCAGCCAAGCCAAAACAATCACACAGCTCATATCCAGGTGCCCGGTCAAACCAGAAGACAATCCGGATTTAGAACCCGCTTGCCCGGACAAGCCAGAAGCAATAACGGGAGCGGACATAGAGATCGAAGATCTCTAAACATACTGGCTATACCTGCATGGGATGAATAATCGGTAACTTCCGTCACCGACGCCACTGCATGAGAGTAATGCACCCCATCAAGACTTATGTGGTCTTTAGACTGAGACTTACTGGAAGTCTATAACAGGCTTTAAGAGAAACCCAAAGCCTTAGTCAACAAAAGACGTAATTCATGCCTGGTCGTGAAAGACGTTGGATTACCCCATTAAGGAAAACGGCCGCAAGAATTACGACTATCGTCTTAATCAGACTAATTCTTTATAGAATCACGAAAATCTGTTAATATGACGCTTATGTAAAAAAACGTACTTAATAAGAGATCTCTAGACATGGAAATCCGCTAAAGAAACAAAACCTCTATACAAGAGGCTGAGAAACAGATTTGAAAATCTCACTGAAAGACCAAGAATCTACGAAGATTCGTAAGATTATTATTTTTATGTAGGCACTAAATATTAATAAGCGAGTACTAAGTGGTTTTTATTCTAAAGCATGGTTTGATTGATGATATTAAATAGGCATGAATTGTAATACCTAAAAAAACGGGAGTATTTGACACGAAAACTGGTAACTCATAAACCAGAGTTAAAAACTCTCAAAAAACCATGAAGTATACAATAGACATAATTAAGGAGATTAGAGTTTATAATAGACATGATTCCTGAATCAGAAACTCTTAAATATCTAGCTGATCTTCAGCGCAAAGCTGTAAAAGCTTAAGCTGGATAGCAGGCCAACTGTTCCGCTTGCAGAATATTTGAAAAGTGAATCCCATTTGGGATCCATTGCGCATGCGCGGGCGCGCTTAGTGACAGGCGTCACCAAGGAGTGAGTACAGACTGGTGCCAGTCTATACTTAGGCTTATGCTGGGGGTTCCCTTACCAGTGGCCTGGTTACGGGTATGCATGGCGATGATATAGGCATAAGGGAGTATGTAAGCGAGCATAAAAATCTTATTCTGGTAGCTAAATGCAGATATTTGATTTAGCAAGTAGTGATTGAATGGTCAAGATGTTTTTGTGTTGTAATACCAACTCAGATTGCATCTCTAGACCAGGTAGCGGGTATTTATAAGCAGTAGGTTTATTAGAGGGTTTAATTTTAATGCATGATTTATTTCAGTGAATGCTTGCTAGTTCTGAAATTGTGCTTACACCCTCGGAAACCCATATATTGTATTGTCATAAATATACTACATGTTTTCTATGTCACAAGCTAATAGGCTCAGCCCCTAATGGACTCCCTGTTATCATATTGTAATTGTTATATTTAGCAAGAGAATAAATCAAATAAAATTAAATCAGACATAATTCCATATCCAGTTGTCACTAAGAAGGTGACACATGACTTCATCAGAACACCATATAAAAAACCCGGAGACATGAGGAGGGATATATGTAGCGCAGCATTCATCACCTCATAGTTGCCGGACTCGAGAGATTTGTTTGTGATTTGATCTTTGACATTACCCACAATTTTTTGCGACGTCGTAATTCCGAGATAGCTTATTCTTTCAAACTTTGCACGTGAGAAATTCACGAGCTACGAAAATTGGTAATTCACTAAAAAACGCAGTAATGGTGTATTTTCCTAATTGTATCGTGCTCTGTTTTATGTCACATACATTTCAGCGAGCACTGTACGGTATTCTATGCAATGTGAAATGCACAGTAATCAGTGAATAACGATAATCTTACCAATAAAAAGTTTTCATTACTTGCCACCATTTTGACGCCGCTTGTTGCTACGTCGGGTGATCAAATAGTCGAAGTACTTCCTGAAAAGCCGATTCAGATCTTTTTCTCTGTGTTTTTTTTCAAGATTCACGATCTACCTTGATTTCGTTAAAGCGGTTGACACTGTTCCACACCACAGACTACTGAGCAAACTCCACAGCTATGGAGGTAGTACAAGTACGCGTAAAATAATAATAATAATAATAATAATAATAATAATAATAATAATAATAATAATAATAATAATAATGCTGTACCAAGAAATGTTGATACAAATTAGGCCGTTATTATATATGACAATAATAATAATAATAATAATAATAATAATAATAATAATAATAATAATAATAATAATAATAATAATAATAATAATAATAATAATAATAATAATAATAATAATATTGTAAACAAGATATGCATGTGTTTTCCCCATTCCCGTGTGTGCGTGTGCGTGTGCGTGTGCGTGTGCGTGTGTGCGTGCGTGCGTGCGTGCGTGCGTGCGCGCGCGCGCGTGCGTGTTAATTGTCTATTGTCTTAAATGTATACATGTAAATATTATATTATCTTCACCTATGATCCAACTATTACTGAATTATATGTTTATTTTATGTTAAATGTAAGGGGTCCACCGCTGTATAGGCTCAGCCTTTGGTGGACTGCCTGTTGTGTAAATGTAAAATCTATGTGTTATATGAAAATAAATAATCTTGAATCTTGAATCTTGAAGTATCCAAGTAACTGGCGACACTCTGGGATGGATATGCCTTATACCCATCATCACGGGAGTGAAACTATTAATTGGGACCGGCTAAATACTACGCATACTTTAATAAACATTGTTTATTTCATCAAAATTAATCAAAATTTTGACATAAAATGTCGTCGAGAAAAAATAGGAATTGTAGCGCGGATCGACCGGACGGGTACGGACCAATGACACATGAAACTTGAAATTCTACTGACTGTATGTAGGCCTTTATCAAGCCTCTAACGTCAGGTCTACTTCGGTGTCATAAACAGTGGTGAAGTCTGCTACAGATTCAAAATTGAGGCGCAGTGGATGGTCTTTCCATAGTTTATCAAGTCTGTTTTTAATGTATTGATGGATGGTGCAGTGACAATGTTTTCATCTAGACTGTTCCAATGAACAATGGACGTACATTTTTCTTGAACAATGGACGTACATTTTTCTTGAGATTTTTAAATGCAAATTTTAGTTTCTCTATTGATAAATGTGATAAATCCTTACACAATTCTTAATATACTTTACATATATTTTATCAACAGTCCATATAGTATTGAATAATAAAAGAGATTAAAGATTTATAATATATACTTCTAAGGTTACCAGTTTTCGCACATTGCCATTTTCTCTAGAATAGGTTAACACGTTTTTATGTATGATAAATTCTCACCAACCAAATTGTATATAATATTCTTAACAAATCAAATTGTATATAGTATTACATGCGTCTTAAATAACAAGAAAACCTTGAAATGTTCTTAAAATATTGTCTGATAATTTAGAATTTTTACTTGTCTTAAGAAATACTCTGTATAAAACCTCTTAAGAAGCGTCTCCTAAATAATAGTTATTAGTAAAATCCTGCGGGAGATAATTTATAGTCTAATAGGTCTTATGGGACATATATATATACATTTTTTGCTTAAACACGTGCACACACTTTCCTAAATACATATAAGATCACAAAATAAACAACCCACTGTGATAACTAATGGTTAAATTGTATATGTAGCTGTATTATATGTTATAATAGCCAAAGACATAGTTTTACCAATACAAATCCGTTCAGGCCAACCCAAAAAAAGAAGATAAATAAAAAGAATGAATGAATAAATAAATAAATAACTTGCTTTAAAAGTGGTAAGCATACGATAAGGTGTTAAGTAACTAAATAGAGATCTAAAATCTAATTTATATTAAGTAATATTCAAGACCAAATCCTAGTTAAAACACACACACCACCAACATTTTATAGGCACGGATAAACACAGTAACACACAGTAACAAACAAATTGTAAATACAGAGTGCACGTTTTCTGTCAGTCCATTCTGTCTAACATCTGTATATATGTATATATATATATATATATATATATATATATATATATATATATATATATATATATATATATATATATATATATATACAAGCCATCCTTAAGGTGTAAAGTAAGCAACTGAAAAGCTGTACGCGTTACACAATGAAACAAAATTCATGTTATAAATGTGGTATAAGAAGTCCATCTGTCATCAATCGTAATAATGACGACTTCCTATGTAGCAGATGTGAGGGACAGAGACTTGAGGAAGATCGTCAACGAATGATGGACAACTCTTCACCTCAAACGTTTTCAGAGGAAGCGCGTAAACAAAATAGGATAATGTGCAATATAGTTAGCTCAGGAGTGCTTTATTCTTCACCTCCCATCTTTACACCTGCTCCATACATATTAAACTCTTCAGCTCTAACACATCCAGTTACACTAAATACAGGCAATCCTCCACCTCCAATACTACCACCGCTAACATTTTGCACACCCTCCTCAAGAGCAGATGCTGATAATAGTATGACTTCCACACACTCACTTGCATCTCCTGTTTGTACACTAACTCAAGTAGGACTATCAACTAACGATGAAATAGCTACATTTGATAGTAACAATGAAACTATGAAGAAGCAGGTTGGAGAATGTCCCTGTGGTGAAGCTGGCAATAAATTTATGATGAAATGCTCAGATTGCAATATATGGTGGCACTACAATTGTACTGACCTTCCTGTGCATATGCTAAGTGCCTTAATTACTTCTAAGCGTAAATATACATGCATACTATGCACCCCAATATCGGATAAAATTGGTGACTTTCTAGAATCGTATAAGTCTTATTACGGTAAGCAGTACACAGGGCAGGTAAATGCCATGCATACACCTCCTACCAATAATTGTACAAGTAAGACTATATTAAATATAAAACACTCACACACACAGTCTGAGTCAGAATTCAGTGCAGTGCACAGCTCCAAGTATAGTCACAGCAGATAAGGAGCTAGCCCAACCTCATCAGTCAGACCAAAATAGTGATGTGTTGCAAGCAATACTGCAAGAAATTAAGGTAATAAAGGAACAAGTACATGACCTACAAATACAGAATGAACTGCATCCAAAGCAGACTGAAACTAAATGTATACCAGTAGTTAGTACACAACAAAACAACAATAATGTAACAACCACAGCTAGCAGAGAAATACGTCAAACTTTTAACAGCAAAAGTAATAATAAACATGTGGCTCAATTCCAAGCCCCATTTCACAGTCAGGATACACAAAACAAGTATAATATGAATAAATCAGGCAATGTTTATGGTCCTATGACCTACAGATTAGTGGCTGCCAAAACACAGCTCCCTCTTCACAGCATTCTCATAATAATCCTACAAGATCATATCATGAGGCTAGAAATGTTAACAGGGGAAATGCAGGGGGGGGGGCATAGCTATGTAAGGAATAACGCACCCAGCATGAACATGATCAACCGTGAAGCTAGAATGAGAAATGTTGAATTCCGCCAAGGCAATTTTAGGCAAAAGAATGTCTTGATCATTGGCAGCTCCACCCTTAGAAAATTGAGTGGACGGTATATGTCCAATAATGAATATAATGTGTCAATTCGAACAATACGTGGAGCACGAATAATCGATTTACATGATCAACTTGAAAGATACATGACACAGAGCCATTATGATATTGTTGTGGTACATGTAGGCAGCAATGATATAGGCCGCAGGAAGCCAGAGAGCATGATAGAAGATTATGTCTCTATTATCCAATACATCAGGCACTTGTCACCAGACACACAGATTTTAATCTCAACTTTACTACCTAGACCACAGAATAATCATGAAAACAATCTAACGAATCACTTTAACAGTTTGTTACAAGGTCAGGTGGAAAGGAATGGGGTGTTATTAGTAGACAACTCTACCCTTTTTTATGATTCATATGGTTACATATGTACACAGCTATTTTTTTTTTATCACATTCATCCTAATGGAGATGGAACAAGAGTTCTTTCAGAGAACATAATGAATTTTGTTGTCTCTCTAAGTAGTACTCCGAGTAATTTTAATGAAGGTAATGGAGTGGAATTGTATAATAATAATAATAATAATAATAATAATAATAATAATAATAATAATAATAATGCTTTGCAACCAAATTTTCGCAATGGGAGGACGAATGGGAGGAGCCATCAACCACTACAATACCAGGAACAATATGCAAACCATTTCCCTTATCAGCGCATGTAAGACTATCTAACCGCTTCAAGGTTCTAAATAATCTGCAACATTCAAACTACCCAAGTCAAACAAACTATGTTGACAAAACTAAAAACTCAATAGTTAACCCTATGTGTGCTAAAACTGTAGCTACCAGTAACATACAGAAGTCCAGGCATATATTATGCAAATCAAAGGAAGCACCCTCTATGTAAACACAACAAAATAAGTTAAAAGTATTTTATACAAATGCTGACTCTATCATAAATAAACGACAAGAACTTTTAGTAATGGTTCTTGATACACAGCCAGATATCATTGTATTAACAGAAGTACTTCCTAAACACTTCAGATCAAGGTGTATAAAGAGGAATTACAAATTGATGGATATTCCTTATTTACAAATGCAGAAGACTATAGCAGCCTGGGGAAAGTAAACCGGGGTGTGTGTATATATATATATATATATATACGCTCAGTATTCAATCCAGTAGAGGCTCTATTAACAATAGATGACCTACCAGATGAAATAGTGGTAGTGGAAATTAGGCTAAAACAAAGAGACAAATTGCTAATAATGGGAACATACAGAAGTCCAAACTCAAATGAAATAAATGATAACAGATTACTGGATACAATTAAAAGATCTGTTCAAAGCAAGCATTCACATTTACTACTGATAGGTGACTATAATTATCCTGAAATTGCCTGGGAGATAGAACCACAAATTAGTAAACCATCAATAAGAGCATCTAAATTTCTTGAAGCAGTATCTGACGCTTTTCTCTACCAACATGTTACCATTCCGACTCGTTATCATCCAAATAACGAACCTAGTACTTTAGATTTAGTCTTCACAAATGAACAGTATATGGTTGAAAATATTTCTACTTTTCCTGGCTTGGGAAAAAGTGACCATATCTGTTTTACTTTTGATTTGATATGCTACACCAAAATAACTCAGAGTAAGGTTACAAAATTCTTATATGACAAAGGAGATTATGAAGGGTTATGTAGGGAATTGGACAAGAATTGGGAGACGCAATTTGAAGGACTGTCACTGGATCAATGCTGGGTGAAGTTAAAAGAGAGTATAAGTCAAGCAATGCCAATATATATACCGCACAAAAAAATAATTCCCTCAAACAAACAAAGACCACCATGGCTAAATAGACAATTACTTAGGTTAATAAGAAAAAAGGAAAAGTACTGGAAAACATATTTGGGCACACAAGATACACATCATTATAACAAATATGCGCATGTGAGAAATCAAGTAAAAGCACAATGTAAAAAGTCAGTCAGGCTCTTTTAAAGAAACATCGCGACTAACATTAAAAAGAACCCTAAATCATTTTGGCGCTATGTCAATAATAAACTAAAAACAAAAGAAAGTGTAGGAGATCTTGAAGACATAAATGGTAACCTTACTGTAACAGACCAAGAAAAAGGAGAATTATTAAATCAACTTTTTTCTAGTATATTTACCCAAGAAAATATAAATATTATTCCCATTATGAAATATAAAACCGAAACCAATGCATTGAGCAACATTAAAGTGAATCTAGATACTGTGAAAGAAAAACTAGGCAACTTAAAGCAAAACAAATCCCCAGGACCTGATGGTTTACATCCTCGGCTACTCAAAGAATTGAAGGATGTCATAGCAAGGCCCTTGACACTTATATACCAAAATCATTAGACACAGGTTCAGTGCCGACAGATTGGAAATATGCCCATGTCATACCCATACATAAGAAGGGGTCAAAAAGACAACCAAATAACTATAGACCAGTTAGCCTTACTTCCATTTCCTGTAAGGTACTGGAGAGCATTGTGAGGGACAAGGTAGTAGCCCACATGATAAATAACAGGGCTTTTTTTACTGAATGGTTTCATGGCTGGGCGATCTACAGTTACACAATTATTAGAAGTGTTAGAGGCCTGGACGACTGCTCTAGACAGGGGTGAAGATATAGATGTCCTGTATCTTGATTTCATGAAGGCATTTGACACAGTGCCTCATGAACGCCTTCTAAGTAAATTAAGCCAATACAAACTTTCAGGTAATCTACTAAGCTGGCTAAGATCCTTTTTAACAAATCGCCAACAGAGGGTTGTAGTAAATGGAGCCTTTTCGGCATGGACACCTGTTTTGAGTGGAGTTCCACAGGGCAGTGTACTCGGTCCAGTACTTTTCACTATTTTTATCAATGACATGCCATCTGTGATTGAATCTGACATTTTTTTTATTTGCGGATGGTACTAAAGCTTATAGAACCATAACACATGCAGATGATTGTAAAGAACTACAACAAGACCTTAACTCACTGCAGCAGTGGTCAGAAACATGGCAGGTCCGATTTAATCCTCAAAAATGTTCTGTAATGCACATAGGCCATAATCACTTTAATACTTCCTATCAAATGATAGATGATGGGAAAACCCTAAAATTACATGACGAAAATATAATCAATGACCTAGGCGTGTCAATAGATACAAAACTAACATTTGAGAGCCATATAGAGAAGATAACTTCCAAGGCTAATAAAATGACGGGCATAATATGGCGTACATTCCAATATATAGATGAAGACCTGTTCATGAAACTTTACCCAACATTAACCTGGAGTATGCTGCCCCTGTATGGTCACCAAACACATGGAAACAAGCAGAAAAACCTGAAAAAATTCATTGACGAGCTACGAAAATGGTGCCCAACTTAAAAAATCTAAATTACCAGGCAAGATTAGAATATTTAGAACTACCAAGTCTAGTATACAGAAGAATAAGAGGGGTTCTTATAAATGTCTATAAGTATATGCATAACCTGTATACTGTGGACTCTAGAAAACTTCTAATTATCCGTCCAAGAAAGAGAACTAGAGGTCATAAATTTACATTACTAAAACCAAGAGCAAATACATCACTTAGACAAAGCTTTTTCTCTAACCGTGTCATAGACTGGTGGAACTCCCTGACGCCTGAAGTTGTTGAAGCTCCATCTCTAAATAGTTTTAAAACCAGACTAGATAAACTATTTATTCAACATCCTGTATACTATAATTATAGAGCTCTAGATAAACCATGTAATCCAAAAATGACTATTAGATAATGTAGCTCATCACCAAATTTATTGAATTAGCTGATAATAGGATACAATGTCCTAAAAAGCTGTACATGTTATGATTATGATGATTATGATTATGATTATTTAATGGTCTGTGCACCGTAGCTGGAAAGAAAATTTAATCTAGCTCTGATTTTCTTGATTTTCATGCTATGACCCCGCGTAACACTGTTTTCATCATAAAGTTGGATAAATTGGGATGTGGGCATGTCATAATGGTTGTGTAAAATTGTGTATATTTCAATAGGCAATGCCTTCGGCGGACAACCTAGCTGAATCCATAATTTATATATATTTTACTACTGAATAAATAATCTTGAATCTTGGACCGTCCCAGCTAGTTAAGCTAAGCATAACGCCTCTATGTTCTGCGCCCATTTCGAACTTGGTATTAAAAATCATCATATCTGTGCAATTTGACAGACTGACAACAATAACACCAACCCGGTAAATGGAGAAAACCGGAACAATAGTAAATTATATACATATATACAGCTACTGTATGAATATATACATATAATAATATTTTTATATTTTATATTTTAATTATTGCACACAGGTTCCCATTGTAATTAGTATATGTTATATACACACAATATGTCTTTTAAATTTTATGAAACTACGCACTATAAATTGATTGGCACAAAGTCGCACCTAATCCTAATATCATTGAATTATAACTACTTAGGTTTGCTGGTTGCAATCTATTGGGAATCCCCCGTCCCGTCTTCACGTAAAACAGTACGCACCCCTATAGTCATAATTTCACTAGGTATGGTCTAATCTTTCTAAGGCATTTTTGATTGAAATATTAGAGTAGGCCCATTTTTGCCCGTTATTCTTCTCCCGCTTTAAGCAGTGGCGAGACCTTCCTGAGACGGAGGCCTGAATGAGGCACTCACAAGGATTCAGTGACGACGGTCCACGCCAGGATAATACTCCTCACCCAAAACATACACTAGGAGTCTGTGTGGTACCTCTGGGAGCCCCATGTTTAAAAGTTCATCTACCAGTCTCTATGTCTCGTATTTTCGTATGCTCTTACTGTAGTGTTATCTAGCATATTTATAATTGTTTAGGTAAACTCATTGTATAGACTTATATTTTTAGGTCACCAAATCAAATCTTATAAGTCCATAGATCACGAAATTGCTATGGACAGGCATACTGGTGACCCAAACTCATGGGATGAGACCGTTGTGGTTACTGTTCGCGACGAGGGTCGCACGGCCCCACCAGAACAATTGAGTTCCACCGGCCTTAGGAGCCAGTCTCGTACAAGGTCCGTCACCCCGAGACTGGATGCTAACCAGCATCATCACTCGTCGTGCATTTGCGGCACGGTGAGTCAACATACTACACAGGAATGGCCCGACACTACCCGGTGAGCTACAAGTCGCGCCCGATGTGGGGCCCGAAGAACATCAGTAGTAACATGCAGCGAACTCATGCCCACACCATATAGTGAGCTCAGTTCAATACCATCGCCGTTCAGCGAGGACTCCCTCGATCAAGAGGTAGCCTCATACGACGGATTCTCAGTACACATGCTCACCGACTATGCCAGAAATTCAGCATAATCAACAACTCCGCACTATAACCTGTTTTCGCCTGTTAGCGATGGCACCTTTCGAGATGCCTCACAGGCGGGAACGGAATTCAGAACCATATCGTACATCCATGACAGGCCAACACCAATGGGGCCGAATCATGGACGACTCTGACAAAGACCCGAGTACGGGCATATTTACAGCCCTTCAGCCTACTATCGTTCACCTGTGGCATCTACGGGTGATAATCCACAACATAGACAACCTCCCGCACCACCCCATTCTTGCGAAACACTATGCTCAAGGGGATTACAACGGCAATATTGGGAGGAATCGGCACCGCCGTTTCGCCGGTATATCAGTCATGCAACACATCACGACCATCAGCCGACTGCACCACTGCCATATGAGGAACAACAATCCTCACCTCGGGAGGAACGACCGTGCAATCTTCATAGCAATCCACCTCCTGTCCATAGACCCATGCCGGTCTATGGGTCTATAGACTGGATGGACTCATTAAATTGGAGTACACATGTCCTAGCTCCTCAGCATCAGCATCGACGAGAACCACCGACACTACCACAACATGCACTACGACCAACCTCAGTACAGTCATCAACTTCCCAGATACCAGCACCACCGGGATTTCAACCACTGCATTCTTCCCGCAGTCTTAGATGAGTCATCCTCGCTCCCGAGTTTAGTGGGGAGAATGACTGGACCAATTATAAGATACAGTTCGAGATCATAAGTCGGACTAACCGCTGGGACGATCGACAAATGGGTGAATATCTCGCCGCAAAACTTTCTGGAAAAGCCCTCTGACTTCTTGCGGATTGGGGAACGGATTACACACACACCTACACACAGTTGGAACGAGCATTGACGGAGTGATTTGGCGACACAGCCCTCGGAGAAACCAGTCGTCTTCAACTTAAAAATCTCCGACGATGTGCGGGAGTAACTCTTCGTGAGTTAGCTAGCCGAATTAGGAGGCTAGTCACCCGCACCTATCCGAGCACCAATACGGAGGGCGTGATTCATTTGTGTCTAGACACCTTCATCGATGCATTAAGCGGTGAACCTGCCCTGAAAGAAAAACTGTTTCTCGGCCACGACAGGAGTTTGGCCCAATTAACGGCAACCGCGGTTCGCATTGAGAACTTTCTGGAGCGGAAAAAGAATAACCATTGCCAACTCCATCCTATCAACGAGATAGAGGGTGCAGCTATCATCCCGCCTGCTAGTGCTCCCCCAGATCATCAACACCAACCACACAGACACCACCATCGGATATGCAGAATCCCAGTCAGAATCAAATGCCTGGAGGAAGGGGCCATGCCCATGGAGGAGGGTACAACGGAGCCCCCAGGCATGGGAACCAGCGAAACAACAACAACAACGGCAACATGAGAGAGCGGATAGAAGAGATTAACAAACAAATCTCCGCACTCACTAATTTAGTTACAACACTCATCACCAACCTCGCCACCACCCAGTTTATGACAGCAAACACCACCAGCACCACACTGCCACCGAACACCTGTTTCGGATGCGGTCAGCCAGGACATTGGAGGGAGCGGTGTCCTAACCGACCTCCCTCTACAACGCCCGCTCCAGACCTTGGCACACCGCAACCAGAGAAACAATCAAACTCCTAAGGGTAATGAATCACACTGAGCCACTTCAGTGCCCGTATCTGTCTCCCAGCTCAACTGCGGCTTTCACGCAACAACGTTCTGTGGCCACCCTTCATCCACAGAAAGCAACTTACATACAACACCAAAAAGCATGGCTTCACATATGTCAGTGCTTATGTTGCCTCCCCCATCCGCGGCAAGGACATCCCCTTCTTTTTCCGCACATGACAAGCCTTCTTTCCTATGTAAAACGGCAGTAATAGGTTGTAGCACCTCTGCTGAAACAACGTTTTTGAAAGCACCACGTCCCACCACCAAGACACTAGATTCTCGGTGCCCTCTGGTGGTATGCAGAACACCACCCATAGACAGCAGTGATTCGGGAGAGACAATTCACTCCGCCTCATGGATCTGCAAGCACCGACATAAGCGAAGGAACGCACGTCCTTGGCGTCATCATTAGTTCTTCTGCGCTTCACTGAAGCATCCTATGAAGCATTGCAGGAAATGGCTTGCACAGGTAAAGCTTATCTGTCATCCCGTACGCGCCACCGTATACACTAATACCGCCTACACCAAAACCGCAACACCACCACCACCATTTCTACCCCCAGCTCCGTCTTCACCGCAGTCTTCACACCAGTGGCGATGGCGAACTGGCCCTATCCTCACTCAGCCATCTACAACCTTACAAGAAGCAATACAGAAACAGTCGGAATACATACAGAGTGATGCTGCTCCAATGCCATTATCGCAGACAGCATCATTGGAAACTCTTCCGCAGGTACATCGAAAAGTAATATACAAATGTGCCTGTCTGTTTAGTGGCGATTCCACCAGTGGCACCGTCGACACCGGTGCTTCTATTACAGTGTTTAACCAGCACCTATATGAGAGCATCCCGCCTCATAAGAAGCCTCCCCATAAGCCTGCAAATATTTACCTACAGACGGCTACGGGAGTTGATGTACCCATAGCTGGTGTGGTTAATTTAGTTATCCAAATAGAGGAAATGCAATTCATTCAGAGAGTTGTCATCGCCTCTATCCATAACGCCGCACTACTTGGCTCTGATTTCCTCAGTGCCAGTGAAGCCATCATACACTGCAGACAACAGGAACTCGACATACACAGCCGACGAATACCACTCGGACCAGCATCGTCATTGTATGATACGTGTGTGGTAATATTATCAAGTACTGCCACGGTTGAACCAAGAACAGGAACAGAACTTATGGGCCATCACACCACAGTTAGGAAGCAACACACACATCGCCATGCTGGAACCCGACCCTGATTATATGATCGCTTCACAATGCGCAAGTCCCCGCATAATAGTGGACACTACTAATAAAGGAAAAATACCTTTTAGAGTGTTCAATGGTACCACAGATCCCACCACTCTGGAACCCGGAGTACGCCGCGGCCATTTAGTGGACATAATCTCATTAGAATCACCTGCACTTTCTGACACAACACCGTAAATGACTGATGATTTACCTTAACATTTACATGATTTGTATCTACGTGCCACCATTGGATTACTGCAATCACAAAAACGAGAAATTCGGAAACTACTACATAAATATCGTGATAGTTTTTCCTCCGGAGATATGGATCTCAGAGAGACTCATCTCGTACAACACTCCATCGATACAGGCAATAATCGCCCTGTACGACAACCGGTACAACGTCTTCCCATTCACAAAGAAACGGAAGTACACCAACAAGTAAACAACATGTTGCGAACCGTATTATCGAACCCTCAGCATCTCCATGGGCTAGCCCTATAGTGCTAGCAGGCAAAAAGGACGGAACCTTGCGGTTTTGTATTGACTACCGCCGCCTTAATGATCTTAGCATCAAGGACGCCTATCGGTTACCACGGATAGATCAGGCCCTGGATTCCTTGTCCGGAGCCAAGTGGTTTTGTACCCTTGATTTAGCTAGCGGTTACTGGCAAGTAGCCATGGATGAAGCTGATATGGAAAAGACGGCACTCGTTTGTAGGGACGGCCTTTTCCAATTCCACAAGATGCCCTACGGCTTGTGCAATGCTCCCGGAACTTTTGAACGACTCATTGAGCAGGTATTAACCACCCTGCAATGGGAGATCTGTCTCTGTTACATCGATGACGTAATAGTCTTTGGACCAACGTTTGAGCAAACGTTGACAAATTTGGACACCGTGCTCTCCCGCTTCCATACGGCCAATTGGAAACTCAAACCGAAGAAATGGCATCTCTTCAGACAGAGCGTCGAGTTCTTGGGACACGTCATATCCGGTGATGGAGTGGCTACACAGCCATCAAAAACTAAGGCAATAGCAAAGTGGTCTCGACCCTCTTCAGTTACGGAGACACAGAGTTTCCTATGCCAGTACTATCACCATTACATCCGACAATTCAGCGAGATTGCTTCACCCCTCTACAAGATCACCAAGAAAGATCGACCATTTGAGTGGACGAGTGAGTGTGAAGGCTCGTTCAGGGCGCTGAAGGAACTCTTGATGACCACGCCAATTCCTGCTCATCCTAATCCAAACCTCGATTTCATCTTAGACACTGACGCGTCAGCTTTCGCTATTGGCGCGTTTCTATCTGTTGGGTTATGATTCGCATACTCTGATTAAAACGGAGAGAAGATATGCAACCACCAAGCGAGAACTATTGGCGGCAGTCCATTTCGTCAAGTATTATAAGCACTTTCTGTACGGGCACCCTTTTACACTCCATACAGACCATGCCTCGCTACGGTGGCTCAGGAACTTAAAAAATCCGGAGGGCCAGGTAGCGAGATGACAGGAATCCCAGCAGGCCTATAACTTTAACGTTGTTCACCGTCCCGGCAAATTGCATGGTAATGCTGACGCCCTTAGCAGAATTGGCGCGGAGGCTGAACGCGAAGAGGCCGCCACCATGACACAGTCAACACAGCCATCTCCGGAGTTCCCTGAATTGAGGTGCGCAGAGTGGCATCTGGAGATAATCGCACACCACCAAACAACAGACGTGCAGACACTGAATATATACGTGTGGATTCAGAAGGGGGTATGTCCTCCTAAGGAATCGGTAACACCCTTATTCATCACGGCAAAATATTATTACCAACGGTTCGAAGAATGTCAATTAATAAATAATGTTCTATACATTAATAACCATTTGGTAGTTCCGGAAAGTTATCGTGAACTTATATTGAAACAACTACATGATAACGCCTGTAATCTGGCCATGGAAAGGACTGTTGCCCATATCAAACTGAGATTCCACTGGATTGGTATTCACGATAGTATCAAGGCATGGGTTGCCAAATGTATTCCATGCCAAAACGCGCTGTTGGCCAACACCATATCGCACCATCTCTAATTAAGATTGTTGGTGCACCGTGGGAGCGAGTGGCTATCGACGTGTTCGGAACCTTGAATACGACGGATGATGGAAATAAATACATCCTCGTATTGCAAGATTATTTTACGAAGTGGCATCCACCATAGCGGAGGTCTTGGCCAGCAATGTGTTCTACCACTTTGGCATGCGTTATGAACTGCACTCCGATCAAGGAAGTAATTTTGAGAGCCGGCTCATATCAGAGCTCTGCAAGTTATTCCATATCATCAAAACAAGGACAACTCCGTACCACCCCCGGAGCGACAGGATGGTAGAGAGATTCAACAGAGCTCTCGCGGAGATGCTTACCAAGGAAACACGGCTTGATTGTAGAGATTGGGATCTAAGGCTCCCATATGTGCTAATGGCTTACCGCACTTCGGAACATTCCAGCACGGGCTACACCCCTGCTTGGCTAATGTTAGGCCGTGAATTAGCCTTACCCCTGGACCTGGCCATGCCACGGATACCAGGGGAGAAAAATTCACCATCTCTCTATGTCGACCTCTTGCGGCAAAGGATAGAACAAGCCCATGAGCTAGTGAGAGAAACACTATCCACTGCACACCGGCGGCAAAAGACATGGCACGACCGGAAAGTGCATGGAGATCCATATGAAGCAGGAAGAATGGTTTGGGTACACGATTCACGACGGTCTGCAAACGTGCCAAATACACTGAGTTACCAGTGGAATGGCCCCTATGTGGTAGTAGGTAAGACGTCGGACATGACCTACTGCATCCGTGCTTCGGATGGCCTGACCTCTGTCATCCACTTCGATCAACTTAAACCTTGTGTCAGTATTGACCCAGCACCAGAGCTCGGACCGGGCATTTCTCATGACACCGGTACCCAGACAGACATTTCTATGGAAATTGGTATTCCCATGGTTAGCGCAGAGCACTGCGGTGCCAGTTCAACCCCAGTTCTACCAAGCTATAACGTGGATGAACAAGCGGCTAACGCTCACGACGATGACGAATCACGTACTCGCCCTCTCCCTCCTCAGCGCAGGTCTACTAGATCTGGGAAGTCGTATCTGAACAATTTTGTGTTTGTTTTGTCCAAGTGACCAGATGGAAAAGTTGTTCCTCAGATCTCTTCCCACTCCCACCCACTTCATGCTATGCCCCCTATCATAGAGTTACCATAAGCAGAAGCTGATGGAACATGTGGTGAATAGGATGGAAGCGAAGAGGCTGGATGAAGCCTTGGCGAGTCTAGAACCGCAGAACCATACAACAAGGTGTACCCGACCAACTCCCGAAAACGCTGGACCAGGTCCCTCCAAGCGGCACCCACTTCCATTCCCGCACCAACACCCCACATCCAACTGGCGTCCCTTATCTACACACCAAGTTCAGACATCACCAGCCCAGTCCAATTCACACCCCACTCGTCATCTGTTGACCGTCAATCTTCAGGTATGAGAGAGACTGTTGCAACAGAGGAGGTGGCATCCCGCACCGCACTGACCAACATTAGTCCCATGGTGGGCAGGGAAGCAGCCCGTTCAGAAGACTCTCGGCTCGAATTTTCCCGGTGTCTAAAAACTACGACAGGACACCAACCGTCGTGTAATTGGAGACGACCACATCCCCCTATCCAAAGGCCGCCCCAACCAATAGGCCTACCATACTCCCCCGGAAGCAGTCAGAACATCACACCACAGACAGAACGTCAACACTTACAAATAACACACCTGCCTTCAGGACTGGATACGTTAATTCATCATTGCGCCTACATCACAAACTTGCTCAGTTATACTCAGCATAATGGAGACATTCAACATCAGCAACAACAGCATTTAGCAGCACCTATGGGTCTTAATTAATTAGCGGTAGAGGCATAGAAATTCCCGCAACAAATTCCTCCCGCACAAAACTGCGGGAGAAATAATATCTCCCGCAGACTACATCTCCCGTAAATAACAACAGACTTGGCATTCACCAGCGTGGAAAACTGGAATGCGCCTGCTTTGTCTATAACATTAGCATCATACAGCAGCTCGGACATCCCGACAACAGCATTATCATCAACAGACAGCAGCCAACAAATCTCCCGTACACACCTTCTTATCCAGTTATGGGAGAACTGATCATATGGATATCTGGAATGCACCACAGCCATCTACAGTACACGTCACGGGGGAGACACTTGTCCAGCATACTCCCCTACCCCTTTCTCCCATATGTAATCTACACGTAATAACAGTCAATATTATTAAGAGAGCAAGATGCCCGCATTATCGTCAGTCACGAGTAGGATTTTACCACCGAAAAGTTGAATTCGACAATGGTTTGATCAAAGTTACGACAGCATCCAACATATCATCTTCGCTCTAAAGTAACTCTGTCCCGGCCACGGGCTCAGCCATTACAGAGTGAAATACCCTCAGGGTTCGATAAAGTTGACATTCACGCTGCCTCTCTCTCCCACCTCCTGCACCCAGCGGCCATAGACGCATCATCCTCACCACAGCACAAGTACCAACCGCAGAGAACCAGTCATGCATAACAGATTCAGATCACCAACATGACAGAAACACAGACACTCAGGTTGACTGTATTCACAATCTCCGAACGACGGCATTGTAATCGTAAAAATTGTGTCACACATGTTTGCGAGTTGTACTGTAATTTAGCCATTACTAAAAATGGTACACATTTGTTTGGTCTAAGCTGGGACGGAGCTAGTTCTACCCATCGAGGAGAATGCTTGGCCAGCCCTCCCGCTCGGAAAACACAGCTATCTTGACGGGGTCAGTAACGTTGATCTACCACATGAATAGAACTGTTTAAACCACTCATAAAAATTACTTGCAACTTTACTGTTAAATTTTTGATTAAGAGCACAACTGCTCTACCGTGCTACAAATCATTATCACACGGGCCGGTAAAGCGGCATAAAAAATCCTGCAGTAAAATCACAGAGGGAATTTCAAAAAAAAATTTCTCTCCTGTGCGTTCCAGTCTATAATCAACATGGACTGAGAACTACCTATTACAGACACTTACCAAGACGCATGTTAAAGAACTCGCGCAAATACAGGACATTATAAAGATCTTGATGTAACATATATATTTTTATCTCTCGCCTCTGCAACAGACTACATCTCAGCAACAGCATTTTGGCCATCGCCATAGACAGCATACACATTTCCGAGCAACCACGTGCTTTTTAGAGACACGTGACATTTACTACTATTTCTAGTGAGTTGGATCAAACACTTTAAACAAAAGAGCCGCCCAACAACGCAACCACCACAGTGTGATGGAGGAGTGGCGAGGGTGAGTCTGGGAGATTACAGCTGGCTCCCACGCACCCCATCAGGTGCTCCAGCCTACTATTCGAATAGGCAAGTTTATAAGCATCCAACCTGGAAAACCGCCTAATGCTAATTAAAAGGTGAGGCACCGCAAGGATAAAGTAGTACCGCGTTTCTATGTTGATCGGAGGCTGTTAAATGTGTGAAATAAAGACAAGTTTAACGAGCCATTCTTCCTATAGTTACAACTACTCCCCTCATATGGGAGGAATTACGACGTCCAGTCGAAAAGCAAGGAAATATTCACATAAGAATGACCGAATCACCTGTAAAACTTTTTAGGTGTGGTCATCCGCCGCCTGTGATGTCACCAAATATTATAAAAGGAGGAAGCGCGCTCTGAAACGTTGTCTTCCCATCAAAACTCGACACCAGGGGAGAACATAGCATTAGGCTTCTTTCGTGTCGCAAACTAAATTCTGCTGTTTTTCTTCTTATTATTTTATTATTATATTTGGCCTGAAAAGTTATAAATCATGAAGCGATAGGGCATTAGGTTTTGAATAAAGTTTCCGCAACTAACTACCATGTGGGAACGAGATGTCACTTCTTGAAGATCTCGTGGTGTCGGATTCCTCCGAAGAAGAAGAATCGGTACCAGTTCCGAAGCGGGTCTGGTGTAGCTCATTGTTGACTAGCGGAGAGCCATGTACCAGAACTTTCACTAGGAAATCCGACTGCACCCTTCATATTAATAAGGATCATCTCTTTCAATCAGCCTTTTGTGTGATGTGCCAGTACCTCTACACCGCTAATCGCTACGGGATCACTCACGCGCTTCAATATCATCATCGTGTGTTGGAAGTGACGTTAGTTCCTGGGAAAGAGAACGAGGATCGTGCCGTTCTAGCCACATGCTTTGAATCTCGGCTCCTGGTCAAGGTTCTACCGACCGAGAAAATGGCCCGCACGAAAAACGCCATGCATAGATATCCCATTGGACATTATCTTCCTGCGGCTACAGCAAGTAACGTACCGACAGCCAGACATGCAATTCTGCCTGCAGTTGCGTCTGAAAATGTTACGCCGGTACCTATCACTTCATCCACACCAGTCCTGAAGCAAAGTAGGAAGCAGAAATCGCCCGTAAAATCCAGTGCGACAGCTCCCGCACCAATTACTAGCCAGCCATCTACGGTTACCACACCCTAGCGTAACTCCGACCCATGTTATTCAGCATCCGCCTCCTCGCCTTTCTGACCCAGCAGTCAGGAAAGGAACCACGCCGGAACGTCCATATGCGGGAAAGAAACGGATCTCCAGCACACAGGATATCCATCCCGTACCGAACATTACTGCTAGTCATCTGCTAAAGTACGCTAAGTTCCGAAAGATGATGTCTCCTGCTGTATCCGTTCCCGCACCACGTCTACAGCCGATGGTACAGCTTCTCGCCTTCACCACGACAACTACAGCCACCACCACGCCAGCTACAACCGGCATCATCACGTCAGCTCCCGTCACCACTGCATCAGCAACATTGGCAACTACCAGTACCGCCGCTGCTACACGGACGGATATCCTGGAACCAGCGGTAACTGTGAGGGACATCATGGATGCCCATATTTCCGCCACCATCACTTCGAATGTTTCAGACAGTGCCAATAATAATAATGATGAGAGCATTTCAGCAATGACAGTGCATTCAACGCGACCTACCACCGTTAGTCGTGGGACCCAAACTCGATGGGGAAATTTCGCTGCTGAGGTGTAATCATGTGTAATTCACCAGAAATGTTAATAGGCGATTCGTGGAAATGTGTTAATTATTACTTTATTTTTGACATACTTTTCTTCTTATTATATATGTTAGACCAATTGAATCCCATCCCTAGGATGACTACAGTTATCCTACACAGCCGCACACTTTAAGTGTCCGGTTGTGTCTCAAACAAAATGAGCACTGCAGGCTCTAAAAGTTGTAAGGACGCCATGTGCGACGTAAAGAATACAACCTCCCACAGTGCAATAACATCACAATCCCGTCATGCAGTCTCCGCCGTGCTGAGGTTGGCCTGATAAACCAGGTTAAAGTTATTAGTATATATCTTATTTTTCTTATTAATTTTCTTCCTGTCTTAGATGTCAGGACGGATATGGGGTTAGCGAGAGCTGCCCGTTGCGGACCCGCAAGGCCGGGCCGCATATATATATTTTAGATATATATAATAATAATAATACTTGGTGATACGTGTTGCGTGCCCCTTTATTTACTCGGGGTATGCAAGTAATTTGGTGTGATTAATAAAAACATACCTCATAAGGGTATAGGGGAAATATTTATATACCTTGTCTTTTTGTTATTATATTTTTATAGATATTCATAAACATAAATTGTGGTACGTTGGAGTTTGGGTGTTCTTTGCGGAGATTATGATTATCCGCACTAACAGGAACACCCATGCGAGCTATTGTATAGGATCATATACTAAATAAAGTTATAGCACGCACTGTAATATTAATAATAAAAAGTACACAAAAAAATGAAAGACCTGGAAAAATAATTCCAGGTCAAAAATTGAAAACTAAAAGTATGCCTCCCCCTTCTCTTGGCACCCCTATGTGCTCTGTCTCTTGAATACGCGTCTATGCATCACTACTCCCCTCTGGGCACATGCCTACCTGGGAAGTCTATGATTCCCGCCTAGCATACGTCCATGCGTCGATCCACCATGCGCGATCGTTTGTCACGGATGTCAAACTAGGATGGGGTGGTGTAGTTCGGATCGACCGGTCGGGTACCGGCCGTACCAGCTAAGCTGGGTATGCGCTGCCCGTCTAGGATTCGTTTCCTGAACAAGCCCCTCTGGGTAGAGCTATAAGCATATACAGGCCTATGGGAGAGAAAGCGTGTCGGAAGACGACTAAGTTCGTTAAAACGCACTATGCACATGCGCGGGCCAGGATGCTGTTTCTATGGATCACGTAGTTGTGACCAAGATAGGATGGCGCTTATAGTGTACCGAGCTGGTACGCTGTAGTTCTTATTGCTTTCTCTTCCCAATCAAATCTGGCAGTAATCGAGACCAGAATTCGACAGGCTTTCTAAATCTGTAAACCATTTCAAAATTGGTTGAGAAATGGCTGAGTTATCCAGGAAAAGCTCTGATTATCTTCAAAATATTGCCCTGACGTCATAACCACGTGGACTTAAAGCTTCTAGAATGTTCCAGAACGTTCGACGATGCTATTATTAGCTGTGCGCTGATTGGCTGTTGTTCGAACGATGGTTGCGAGACTGCGCCTGTGACGTCATGGAGAGTATAAAAGGAGAAGCGATCTGTACCAACTATTATCAAGTGCGACATGCGTCTTTCTTCGCTATGAGTCAGGTTTTTATCCCGTAGCATGCACTTTCCAACCCACCGCACTAACACAATCCAGATCTGCCGGCCACGCCTAAAAGTGGTATTTCAAACGACGATGCACCAATCGTGTACGTTCTTTCAACTTTCGACCGCAGCAAGTAAACTCTGCCCGGTGCGTCTTCAGAGCTGGTTGACATACCCAGCACCGTGCAGCTTTGTTTTGTATCTTCATTTGCCTCTGACAACCCCCGCTTGTGACGGGTTGTTTACATCTTCCATCCAAGCCATCGGTGTATGGGAACTTTCTTCACTACATAGTACTATCGTATCTTTTACTGACTGCTCGTTAGACATTCTATTAGGCCTACAGCACTAAGCAATGTGCTCCCGCCATGAGTGTTCTTGCGGAACTCTTGTTTGCGGAAAACAGCTTGTGGGAACCACCCTGCGGAAACGTTCCAGCTTCAGGAGAGCGCATCATCTCACGTCGACTACAGATCTACGTGTCAATTTCAGTGACACGGTAGCCTAACTTGGGAATGACTACCAAGTATTCAAGTAACTATACTCCACCATTTAATTATTTCTCTATATAGGTTTTGTTAATTATCTCGTATCCGTACTAACGGTTCCGATGACTAAAAGGAACCATAATGGTCTTAGGGCCAATGGTTATAATTTCTGTAATTGTTAAATAGTTATTTTCATTTTCCTCAATGTCCTGCTAACCGCACTATAGTAGGTTCGTCAACCTGTATTACTATATATATCATTGCCACCGTATTGTTTGTTCTGGTTAGATTACGTATGTATATGGCCAGTGGCCATCCATTAAATTGTTTTGCTTAAGCATAGAAAATATAGGAATGCAGTGCACGTAGGAAACTCTATACAGCAACATTTATATATGCAGCATTTTCTCCCGCCACCAACAATTTTTCACTGAGGTCGCTGTCCGCGCTATAACTCTGTTTAGCCCGGCATGCTACTGACGAAACCTTTTCTATTCATCTCGATAGGATAGGTTTAAAATGATTAGAGACACTTTCTTCATTACATACTGTAATATATTCTTCTCTTCTGGCAGTGCGATAATCTATCCCCGCACTCCGGTAAGACTCATAACTCCAAGATTTTGTCTCTCTTCATATTCCTCTTAGCCTTGTGGCTTCTTAATTGTTTGGACGTCCCTATCCACGCCATGGGCTGATATGACTCTGAGAAACTATTGGGGTTTCCGAGCGGTGATGGCTAGGGTGCGGTATCACATACACATTCCCGTACTTAGTAGATAGTACTTTAAGCCAATGTAGGAAAGCACTGCGAAAACATGTATTAATTCTTACTTTATTTACTGCCAACCCTCCCACACCGCAGTGCAAAACTGGCAACTTGTATATAAACCTAACGACAGGTTAAACGGTTAGTTCCATAGGACCCGGTGATGGGCGAGATACGTATTCTCACCGAATTCTGTTAAAATGTCTGGGCATGATATTCAAATCTGCCACGCCCTTACGGGAAGGACATTTACGGTGTGCATTCGTCTCTCTTACCCCCACCATAACGATAGGAAATATGGCCTAAATATGCTTCCGTGAAATGTAAACCATGTCCTGTAATGTTTCATATGGTTGCAAGGCGGAATGTCCGGATTCTCACACAGTTCAGAGATCCTGCTAAGTAACATGTATGAGCGCTGTCTACAATATTGATGTCCTCGGGCATCTGTTCTCCATGACAGTCGTGTCTAATAGCTAGGTAGATATCGGCCAGTTGCGGCTTAAACTAATTCTTGTTCTGAAAACAACTAAACAAGAGATTAAGCAAGCAGAAGGCCCGCAGAAATAAAGCGGCAACTACTAATTCAGCATATTAGCAATCACATAAGAGGGTAACGAAGGAATCCATCGGGAATCTTCCATTCCGTCTTCACGTAAAATAGTACGCACCCCTATGGACATAATCTCACTAGGTATGGTCTTTTCTTTCTACAGCATTTTTGTCTGAAATATTAGAGTGGACCCATTTTTGCCTACTATTCTTATCCCGCTTTAAGTCGTGGCGACACCTTCCCGAGACGGAGGCCGCGCGAGGCACTTGCTTCTCGCAAGGATTCAGCGATGACGGTCCATGCCAGGATAATACTCCTCACCCAAACTAGCACTAGGAGTAGTGCCCGCATGAGGCACATCACTTTCTCGTCTGAGATAGCCTTCTTCCTTTCAGCTTAGAGGTATAATAACTTATATTAAGTTTAAAAGCTATGTCTCGTGTACGGGAGCCTCCCTTGCAGGAATACCTCTGTGGACCTATGAGTCTGTGTGGTACCTCCTCGAGCCCCATGTTTAAAAGTTCATCTACCTGCCTCTATGTCGTGTATTTTCGTATGCTCTTATTGTAGTATTATCTGGCATATTTTTCAATTAGTTAGGTAAACTCATTGTATAGACTTATATTTTTAGGTCACAAAATCAAATCTTGTAAGTCCATCATAGATCACGAAATTGCTATGGACAGGCATACTGGTGACACAAACTCTTGGAATGAGACTGTTGTGTTTAATGTTCGCGGCAATGATTGAGTTCCACCAGCCTTAGGAGCCAGTTTTTGTTTCCCGCATGGCATTCTCGTTCAAGGTCTGTCACCCTGAGACTGGATGCTAACCAGCGTCGTCACTCGTCATGCACTTACGGCGCGGCGAGTCGACATGAGACATCGGAACGGCATGACACCGCCCAGCGAGCTACACTTAGAACCCACCACGCCCTCATGAGAAGGTCACTAAGGAGGGATATCTGCCTCTTACTATCCCACCATAAAATACTATTGCGCTTTCTAAATTGCTTATGTGGACAGTAACTTGCCCCGCAGGCCTGCATAAATAAAGAGGCAACTACCAATACAGAATCTTTGGACATACATAAGATGGTGGCCTTTGGATTCTTCGGAAATCATCCACCCCGTCTTCACGTAAACCAGCATGCATCACATTAATTATAGTTTCACTAGGTTGACACAAACTACACATAACTTTCTATTTGAACAAAAGAGTGGCCCTTTTTGCTAGCTCTTTTCCTCCGCTTCGGCGTTGAAGGCATTTTCCTGTGACGGACGCCCGCGTGAGGCACTTGCCTCTCGCAACAGTGAGGATTCCTCTCACAGCAACATTGTTCTCTCTGTGTATGTTAGGGGTATATTAACTTATATTAAGTTACTCAGTGATCTCTTTTGCGGATGCTTCTCTTGTGAGGATACCTCTGTGGATTCAAGGATCTGTGTGGTACCTCCGTCGACACCATGTAGAAAGGACACCAGCTAGCTTCATATTGTGTATTATTGTGCTCATTTTACTGTCAAACGATTCACGAATGAGAAGCGAACCCACGCTTATGCTCACCAACAGCGAGTTTCAGTCTCCTTCAGTTTTCCCTTGATTTAGAGGTAGCATCATATGATGGACGTACTGCTCGCGTGCTCACCGACAATATCACAAATTTGAACAGTGCAGCGACCGAGAGGGATAGGTTCCTCGAAGGTTTCCGCCAACAGGCGGCAGTGGGCCTGTGAGGGTCCGGGGACACGTAAAATTGTGACATAGTGCAGAGGAGATACTGAAGGCCTCTGTGTCTAACAAAGGATGAATCAACATCCTACTGTGGTACCGTCTAGTCGGTGCATTGTACAGGCTGCTGAACTTGGTAATAGTGAGTGGACAATGCGTGGTATATGGATGACAGTCCACACCCAGGGCACTACAGGTCTCTGCAAACTCGTGTGGTAGTAGTTTGTCAGAGATTCCCTGCAGGCAACGCCGGGGAAAACAGTCAAAGTGTGTATGCTGTTGGCAGATAGATACAGATCAGACCATCGGTTGCCCTGAGCATGTGCTCAGATGGTGATCACTGTCGACTGGGTCGCTGGCCATTCATCTTGATCATGTCAGTTCATCAACCCATTACCAGCTACGAGTGGTCAAGATGGCTCAATGTACAGTCAGGCCATGGCAAGCGTTTCTATTGTGAGTCATGCCTCCTGTGATCAGAAGTCATAAAAAGTGATTCTTTGGGAAGCAGGAGGGTATGTGCGCGAGACGGTGTAACCTGTCATTTGGCGGATGGATGGAGCCGTCCCAAGTGATCCCAAGTGCCCATGGGGTGGATGACCTGGCTGGTATGATCGATGTGGGGCCTCTTAGCTAAAATGACGTCAAAGAACAATCTACGCAAAGCCCTTAGCTAAAATGATGTCTAGCGGCCATCACCTCTGTGGTATGGTCTATGCTTGGCTACAGCCCCTTGCCAAGATGATCCTTAGTTGGCATCCAGTACTGTCTCTGCTCGGGTCTGAAGTCAGCAGGGTGTGCCTTGACTCTGTCCTAGAATATGTTCCCCTAACTTGGACAGGTCTTTATCTCAGGCATATACGGAAAGGTGCCTAGCCTAGGCTGCATCCTGTGTCAGGAGCTGGTCGTCCATCCAGCGTGGCAGGGACAGCGAACCACACCGGGAAGGCCAAATGGTACAAGTGACGACCAGCACCACCACAACACGAGTTCTCGCTGATCAGCGAAGGGACATTCCGCGATGCCTCACAGGCAGGAACTCAATACATCACCTTATCGGATCTCCGCGATAGGCTACCACCATCTACACCGGATCACGGATGACCATGTCAATGACCCATAAGGGGCAACCACCACCGTCACGACAATTATGTTCACCCACGTCATCAATGGGTGATCAGTGGCCGGATACTCATCGACCATATCCCGTATCACCTCCTTATCGTCCATCGTCTCCTTATTATTCACCAGGACCGCGCTACGAACCGGAGGATATGGCTACACCATCTAAGCAATACATCAGACAACGTACACACCACACACATCATTCCCGTCAGTCATCTGCACTGACTTCATATGAGGAATACATTTCACAGCATCAGGCGCATCCACGTCATCTACACAACATGCCTCCACCAGTCTATAGACCTACACCTGTCTGCATCTCGACACTTTCATAGACGCGTTGAGCGGAGAGCCGCCCTCAAAGAAAAGCTGTTTCTCACGGAGCACGGCAGCCTGCAACAACTCACAGCTACCGCTGTTCAGATCGAAAACTTCTTAGAGCCCAAGAAAAAGACTTTCTCGTTTGTGTTCTCCAAAGGGAAACACGGAAAAGTTGTTCCGCTGACCTCTTTCCATTCCCACCCACTTCATGCTATACGCCCCATTACAGAGTTGCCACAAGCGGAAGCTGAGGCTGCCCCGGGCCATGCTTCCTGTGGGGTGGAACATGTAATGAATAGCATGGAAGTAAAGAGGCTGGATGAGGCCTTCGCTCGTTTTGGAGAACAGCAAAACTGCACAACTCGGTGTACCTGACTACGCCCCAAAACCGTGCAACCACGCCTCATCCAAGGTGCTCCCCGACCCCCCTGCCCCTCCCCCCGCCCCATCTCCAATGCATGTCTCTTCTCTATGCACCAAGTTCGGACATCATTTGTCCTGTCCACTTCACACTCCACTCGTCGTCTGTAGACTGTCACTCTTCAGATATGAGAGAGTCAGCTGTTACAGAGGAGGTGGCATCCCACACACGCAGCAACCAACCACACCCCACCCCACCCCTTCCGCAGGCGGTGGGCAGGGAAGCAGCCTGTTCAGCAGACTCTCAGCTCGAATTTTCCCAGTACTTAAAAGCTATGACTAGGTGCCAACCATCGTGTAATGAGAGATGACCAATTCCCCCATTCCACCATGGAACCCTGTCCACATATCCCCGACCAAGTCACCCCTCACAACAGACTTGGATATGCCCAATCCGCAATACACCAGCATCACACCGCAGCCCAGAGTTCCCTACAACAGTGCACTATCGCCATCAACACCAGTCAGCATTTTCTGAAATCACCTTCTTATCCGGTTTATGGAAAATTGATCATACGGAAAGGAGCACACTGCAACGATCTACAGTATGCGCTATGGGGGAATTCCCCCTCCCCCCCGCCCCGCCCCCCCGCCCCCCCCCCCCCCCCGCCCCGCCTCCCCCCCGGAACCGTCGTACAGAAATAGCTAAAAACACAATACTTCATGCACACGTAATAACAGTCAATATCATTAAGAGAGCAAGATGCCCGCAGTCTGTCATCCGTCATGAGTAGCAATTTTCTACCGAAAAGTTGAATTTGATAATGGATTGATTCAAGTTACGACAGCACCCTTCTTCATCATCTGCGCTCCAAAGTAACTCTGTCCCACCCATGGGCTCGGCCATTACAGAGTGAAATACATCATATCCGATAAAGTTGACACCGCACTTCACTTACTTCCTTCCCCCTCCCACGAAGTAATAAAAACATCACCCTTCACACCAGCGCAAGAATCATCCGCAGATAACCAGCCACGTGTGTCAATGAAAATCACCAACACGACAGAAACATAGACACTTAGGATGACTGCATTCACAATCTCCATGCGATGGCATTGATATTGTAAACTGTGGCACACATTTTCCGAGCTGTGTTATAATAAATTAAGTTTGTTCTAGGTAGGGATGGGACTTGTCCTACCCACAAAGGAGGATGCTTGGCAGTCCACCCACCCGGAAAACACAGTCCAGCTTGGTGGAGTTAGTATACTTAATTTCCACAATTAATGAATCTGTTTATACCAGACAATAATTATAAACAGTTATACTGTCCTAATTTTGATTAAGAACACCATCGTTCTACCGTGTATACAGATCATTAGCATACGGGTCGATGAAGCGGCATCAAAACTTCGACAGTATAATATCAAGGAGAATTTCAAATATTCTTTTACCTACATGTTCCCGCACAAGATCACCACGGGCTGGAATACATTCTTACAGACAAGACACAGACACATGTATAAGATCACGCGCATATAGGGACGCTGTTCTGAGGAACAGAGTTAAAAACATATATTTCCGTCTTTCGCATCAACAACGAATATTCTTCAGCATCAACACTCCGCCATTATGTAAATATTGCCTAAGTTTCTGATCAACCACGTGCTTTCACAACAAAGAACCACGTGACTCTCACTTCTATTTCGAGTAAATTGGATCAAAGGCTTTAAACACAGCCGCTGACGTCATTGCGCTCTCCTACGCCCCATTGGGCACTCCAGCCTGAAATTAAAACAGGCAAGTTTATAAGCATCCAATCTGTAAAACCGCATCACCCTAATTAAAAGGTGAGCCTCCACAGGAATAAGTAGTTCTGAGTTTTTACGTTGATCAGAGACTTGTTTTCCCTTCGAGTAGAGACGAAAGTGATAATAATCCTATAATTATAATTACTCCCTTTACACGGGAGGAAAAATTCATGACTCCACGTTTAATAAATCAAAACTTTCCTGATAGGGCATGACTGAATCACTCGGGAACTTTCAGGTGTGGTCATCCGCCCTCCTGTGACATCACCAAAAAGTATGACAGGAGGAGATCGTGCACTGAAACTTCGTCTTCCCGTCAAAACTTGACACAAGGGAAGAACAAGCATTAGGCTACTTTCGTGTCGCAAACCAAATTCTGCTGTTTTTCTTATTATTAATTTATTACTTCTATTACATATTACTTGGCCAGGAAAGTTATGAAGAGCTAGGAAAAAGTAGATTAGGTTAGGCAGTTCGCACCGCCATTAATATGCAGAAATAAGATGTCACTTGCTGAGGGCCTTGCCTTGTCCGACAGTTCGGAAGAGTCGACGCCAGCACCATCCGGAAAGAAATATCCATGTTCAGCATTTCAGCTCAATGGACAGCCATGTAGGCGTGCCTTCTCCCGTAATTTGGACTTGACGCTGCATGTTAATCATGACCATCTTATGCAGAGAGCTTTGTGTATGGACTGCAAATACCTTTATACTGCTGCCTGTTACGGTGTGACCCCGCGTTGACGAATAAACATTGTGTTCTTGTAGTTACATTACAGCCTGGTGAACAAAGTGAAAATGTTGAAGTACTAGCCTATTAATGTGCTTGCTACGAAGAAGATGGCCAAAACTAAACGTACGAAACATTGACAATCAGATTTCCCACACTATCGACCAGCAATAGTATCCACTGCATCCGCAACACAGCACGCCTTGAGCGACTGTCCCACCATCGCCACCATCACGATGGAACCAACAGCATCATCAGCACCGGCAGTGACGGTACCAGCACCACCTGCAGTTTCCACTCTGGCAGCACCCACAGCAATGGTACCGTCCACATCATGCATGTCATCAGCATCAGCATCCGCATCCATAATCGGCCGGCTCATTTCAGTAGTTATTACGACATCCGGACCAGAACCAACATTACAGGACATTTTGGATAGATCTACATCGCCTCGTAGCCTTATCATTGACGAGGAGATCAGCATTACGGAAGCGATCACGACCACTGCATCATGAACCAGCATCAACGCACACCCACGCAGCAGCCCACCAACGGATCCAGCCATACGGAAGATAACAATGCCAGAACGTCCTTACGCGTTGGAAGAAACGTATAGCTCACTCCTAAGAAATGTGTACCATGCCAACAACGACCGCTAGTAAACTTCTGAAGTCAACAAAGATCCGGAAGCTATCTGTCAGCACCACATCCACCACAGCATCAGCCGCAGCATCCACAAAGACATCACCATTACGGCGACCGCTAATCCGACTCACGGCACTCGGCCCGCCAGTAGCATGAACCACACTGACCATGTCAACCACGACAGTGATGTCAGCAGTCACCTCACCACTGCCACTTCGCACATCACCAGTCATCATTTCCGGCACCACCAGCGCTTCTATGGACACATCAGCACCGTCTTCCAGCTATATCCTTCCAGAGATGACCCTGTATAGTAGTGATATATCGGCGGTGGAGGATCACCCGCCACGCCCATCCTGTATGGGTCGCAGTACCCAGACCCGCTGGGGAAACTTCGCCGCAGATGTTTGCAGACACTATTGCCGAAGTTGCAGCAGAATTTATCAATAGTTGTGCGAAACATAGAACTTATTATTATGTTTATTTTTTAATACTTTTCTTATTATTATATATGTTTTTAACAATCCAAACCCAGTCCCTAGGCTGACTACGGTCATCCTGCACAGCTGCGCAATATTATTGCATAACTGTGTCTCACCATAAAATAATTGCTGCGGAGTCCTGTGTTGTAACCATGTCGTGTGTGAGGTAAGTACAAAACACACATTAGCGAATATGTCATAATCAGTATGACGGGGTGGATTTGGGGCAGTGAGAGCTGCTTGTGTGGAATCTGCACTGTATGCATCCGCTCATATAATCAGGATGCATACCACTAATATATATATATATATGATTATATAACCTGTCTACTGTATTGTAATTGTGGTACGTTGGAGCTTGGGTGTTCTCTGCAGAAAAAATAATTATCTGCACCAAAGAGAACACCCATGTGAGCTATTGTTTAGGGATCATTGTCTAAATAATTAATAAAACAGGCACCAAGAAATAAACACAAACCAAAAAAAAAGAAAAGATCTGGAAAAATAATTCCAGGTCAAAAATTAAAATCAATGGTATGCCTCCCTCCCAAACTCTTTTACACCCTATGTGCTCTATCTTATGAACACGCATCTTTTGCGTCACTCACCTCTCGGCCACGTGCCTACTTGCAAAGTCTATAATTCCTGCCTAGCACACTCCCATGCGCTCGATCCGCCATGTGTGATCGTTTACAACGGGTGTCAAACTAGGAGGGGGTGGTGTAGCATGGACTGACCGGACAGGTACTGACCATACCAGCAAAGCTGGGTACAGAATGGCAACTCTGGATTCGCTCCAAGCACGCACCCCTGGGTAGGATAGTACACGTACATAAGCCCTATGAGAGAGGTTTCTTGTCAAAAATTGGCTAAGTCCGATAGAATGCATGCTGCGCATACGCGCATGTCAGAGCTTCCCTGACAACACATCTCAGAATTGGAAGTGAGTGCATGCCTATAGTGTACCGAGTAGGTACTCATAAATGTTTATAAGTTACCTGTTCTTGTTGCTCTTGGTACCGATTAGGACTAGAATTAAACGAGCTTTCCAAAACTAAACCATTTTAAAATCGGCCCAGAAATGGCTGCGTTATCGTCGAAGCGCCATGCTAAATTATACTTAGAATATTGCTATAACTTTGTAATCGCATGTATATATTAAACTAAATAAAGAGTGATTTGTGCACATGGTAGATACGTCACTAGCATACCAGCACGCTGATTTGCTAGAACCCAGCACATCCGTGGTGGTAGGACGTCCTAAGCTTCCACAGAATTTTGGACACTCCCGGACGGCCATCCGGGAGTAACAAACTAATTTAAAGTTAGACCTTCTGCATCCGGACTTTCCTAATGCAACTTCTGCGGGAGGGGTCGTGTGGGCCCGGAATGTAATCCTGCACAATGTAGAGCTACAGTGATTCTTGGTGGACGACTCGCCGGATCTGCCAAACCATGCTGAAAAGTGGACACTAAATTCCGCACTGCATGTCGTGTGTGTTTTAATCAACTTTTGGACCACAGTCTGGTGGACTTTGCTAGGTGCACCGCAAGAGCTATGCATGTGTGCCAACTTATGTATCTGCTTAACATTATATACCGCCCTCTCTGTTAATGGGTAACTTTTAACTTTACCACTTTCATCGCCGGACAGAGAACTTTCTCACTCCCGCATAAATTGTGTTTAGTTACTGAGACTATCTAATAGATGTCACTTCACTGCTCTGTTTCACTGTCCTGAGTGTGCACTGTATCTATCCTGCCTAGAGGAGTCAATTTGTGGAGCCAACCTGCGGAGACCAGCTGCAGAAATCGCATGCGGAAATTTCTCCAGCTCCGGAGAATGTGTCAACTCACCCTATGAATATGTTAGTGCTTCAATTTCAGTAACATAGTAGCCTGTTCCGTACCGATGATTATTAGGTACTCAAGTAACTATACTATTGTATATCTAATTATTATTTCCGTATCTGGCACTGATGACTAATAGATGCCTTCCTGGTCTTATGAACAGTAATAAGGAAATTATAAATTGCGGTCCTATTATCCTCATTTACTGTAGGTGCTTTAACTAACTGCACCGTTTAGGTCTTTCAACCTGATACTTACTACCTCATTAATTCTTATATAAATTGTCATTGTTCATTGCATTGGTTATAGTTGTATATGGCAGATAGCCATTCTGTTGATATGTTTTGTTTAATTATAAAAAAATTAGACCGCAGTACGCTAGGAAATACTAAACAGCAACATTTATATCCGCATCACTTATTCCCACCATCATGAATTTTACACTGAGGTCACTGACAGTGCTCTAATTATTGGAGCCTGGCATGTTACCGACTAAACTGTACTATTTAGCTCGATAGGATAGGTTAAAGTGGTTAGGGACAATCTCTTCATTAGGAGACATATAGTGTACGCCTCTTTCCGGTTGTTGCGATAATGTAGTCCCACACTCCGGCAAGGTTGTGTAAAATTGACCAAATGCCTATAGGGCCTGGTATATATCAAGTTATTGTCTCTTTCCACGATCCACCAGCCACATGGCTTTATCAATGTTTGGACATCCCATCAGCACGTTGATCTGATCCAACCCTGGGAAACTATCGGAGGTTTCCGAGCGGTGATGGTTAAAGAGCTGATTTACATACATCTCCCCCGTATCCTCGGATACTTGTTAGCTAGATAACCCCGCCAATGAAGGAAAGCACTGCGAAAACATATAGTTATAAATGTTAGTTTGCTACTTTATTTACCGGCCCGCAGTGAATATCAGGGCACATTAGAACTTAATCCTAATGACAGGTAAAAAGTTATATCCGTAGGAAGCGGTGATGAATGAGACGCGCATCTCCATCCAACTCGTCGGAGTGTCTAGGAAGGATCTGAGAATCCGCCATGCCCTCATATGAAGGACACTCGCGATGGATATTCGCCTCTCTATCCCCACCTTAATGATATGTCAGTGATCAAACTTGCTTATGTGAAATGTAGCCATTGTCCAGGTGATGTTTTATGTGGTTGCGGAGCAAGGTAGCCAGATTTCCATCAAATTCGGATGCGTTGTGATGTAACATGTACGCATGCTGTTGGTGGAGGTAGATGCTCTTTCAAAGCGACCTATGGGAAGCTGTATCTAATGATAGGTAGCAATCCCTGCCACTTGTGGCCAAAGCTAGTTTTCATTTCTAACAAGTAATTGGTAGGCTAGACTGTAGCAGAAGGCCCGCATAAATAAAGCGGCATCTACCAATCCAGCATCTTGGAACTACACAAGATGGTGACGTGGGAATTCTTCGGAAATCACTCTGTCCGCCTTCACATAAACCAGTATGCATCACGTTAATTATGGCTTCACAAGGATTTTTAGCACTTAGCATTTTCTGTTGAACAAAAGAGTATCCCTTTTTGCCAACTCTTTTCCTCTGCTTCGGCATCGAAGGCATTTTCCGGTGACAGAGGCCCACGTGTGGCACTTGCCTCTCGCAGCAACGAGAATTCCTGTGACGGAGGCCAGTGCGAGGCACCTTCCTCTTGCACCCTCATGAAACATCTGGTGACGGAGGCCTGTGCGAGGCACTTTCCTCTCACAGCAACATTGTGTATTTTAGGGGTATATTAACTTATATTAAGTTACTCAGTGATCTCTTATGCGGATGCTTCTCTTGTTGGGATACCTCTGCGGATTCAAGGATTTGTGTGGTACCTCCGGCAACACCACATGGAAAGGACACCAGCTAGCTCTATATTGTGTATTATTGTGCTCATTTTACTGTCAAACGATTCACCTTGTTTGTATAGTACTTATTTATATTTTTAGTATATTATTCTAATTGTTCCATTCACTAAATTATTATGGATAGTCACACCGGTGACACAAATAGTTGGGATGACACCGTGTAGTTAAATCTCAGCGGCTATGGTCGCACGGCCCCACTGGAACATCAGTGTTCCACCAGCTCTAGAAGTTGGTTTTTGTACGTCACAGAGAGATGTCATACGGGATCCGCAACCCCGAGATCTGCAGCTAACCAGCCAACCTGGTCATCGCGCATTTGCAGTGCAATGGGCAGATATTTATCGGCAGACCAGCACATACCCGCGTGAGCTGCAAGACACACGTAAGTCAGCTAGATCTTTCTTATCTGTCTAAAACAAAAATTGTATGAGATCTCAATGCATTTTCCTTAATTCTGACATTTTTGCTGCCGCTATGTAGACTACATGGTTTAGGCCTAGAGGGTGGGTGTGTAGTTAGAATCACGCAAAAACAGCAACAACTACGAAATACCAATGCGGCAGATTTTTCTCGGTTTTATGTTTCCAGACATGTTTGAGAACACGATTGCTTCAATGGCATAGGTGTAGTGGGTGGGGAGGGTGGGTTGGTGAGGAGGGGCTGCCAGTTGGGGAATCGACGGGCCTGCATAGTTTCACTTTGATGCAAAGCATAGTATTTTGAGAAATTACAACCAGACTTATTGAAAAGTACCACCGGGCGTTAAAACACGCATTCCGTGTGATGGAAGCACATAAATAGTAGCAGATGAACGAATTCATAGGAAGACTGACATATCGGTTATCAATCGTCTCTCTTTCAGTTCATGTGGACAATAATGAAAGCTTATAGTAAACAAACAATTTTGACAGTCTTCGACGCATAAGCTATCCAACATAAATTTGTGCACTGTTAATAAACGTAGGCCTATCTAAATATGACAATTTAGTTCATCTTACCCATCTGTTATAAATTATTATTGTCACTTTTTTGTGCATCTTCACTCATATATGTGCTTTTTCAGTATACACGACAATTGTACACACTCAGGGCCAGCATTTGTCTCTAGTACATGAACTTACAACTTACTCCAGTAAAAGCGTGGGAGAGTGAGTGTCGTTATGCGCAAATTTATATGTTAGCTACATTACATTCAAAGAAGTGGTAGATATACCAAGAATTTACCTCCTCGCCCACAAACACATATGATACGCACGCATGTGTAGGCCTATGTTTAGAATGACAGCAAACATAAGTGGCAATGTGTAGGTCTGACCACAGGTATTTTTGGCATAGTTTTTGCAATTGAATGCAGTGTTATTTGCTTGATCAAGTAGGTTAATCACATAGCCTATGAGAAGTCCCCCCCCCCCCCACACACACTCCCCCACCCCTGTCAATCATTGCTGGCATAATATATATAAACAAATCAATTGATTGCGATACCTTAGGCAAATTCGCAAATTCGGATCTACTGGTGGACTTTGCATTTGGTTTGTGTGTGCGTGCATGCTTACGTGCTTGCGTGCACATGTGCATGCATGTGAGGAGGGGTGGGGGTGGTGTTGGGGGGGGGGGATAGAGATACATCTGGAAAATTATAACAGATTCTGCTGAATTATAGGCGCAGTTTGGATACAAAATATATATGTTTTTATCAAATGAAATGCAGGAAATGACTTCGCATAGCATCAACATTTTCAGGGAGAAGAACCAGCCTGCCCATATCTCCCCAAACCGCCATTTGGAGGGGGCATGCCCTCACTCACAGACCCTCTCCAATATTGTACTAACTCAATAATAAAATCCTAGATCTGTGCTTCACGGCCATCCCACCAATACTGAATGTAGCAAGATATAGTGCCGTAAAAATACGGTATCTACAGAATTACACTGAGATATTTTCTCGAAGCAGATCTCATCTAAAAAGGGGATTTTCATGCCCGAGATATTCATATTTAAATATGGCATCGGCACTATTATAAACTTCTGACTAATGTCTACCGGGAATATCATTGAGATCATTGCCTATTTCAAAATGCATTGCTAAATACAATAGAATGAAAAAGTTACCCTGGTTAAACAGTGTTGCCTGTATTAGCTTTGCTTAGTGGTTGTTCCACTATGACGTCACAGATGCTTGGTATTCATGACGTGATATTCTAAAGCTATGTACTTTATCGGCAATAAATATAAAAATATGCCATGTATTAGCAAATTGATAACAGCTATATGATTTGGAAGGACTGGCTATATTATAATGTCTTAAAATACACTCTCCGTATATGACCTTTAAGTTGTATTTTAATGTCTAAGGTGAATGGCTTCCTGCTGTGTTCATGACATGAACATCTGTAAATGAAGTGTATTCAGTCTTCTGCGCCATCGTTACACAATGGGCAATCCGCCTTCAAGGTGTGTTGGTTAAATCCGCTTTTATTTGCTTGTAGGGTGTATGTGCTGAAGAGCAATCTGTATTTGATTGATGCTTTGGTGATGGAGATCCATTCGTAACCAGCACTGTCCCATACACGGTGCACTTTTTCTACTGCCATGTTTTTAATGTCCCAGAACTTTAGGGAAGTCTTTGTCTGTGCGTCAGCTTTAAGTTTATTTTCCCAGTAGATATTGATGACATGTGTTATTGCTCCTTTCCATAGTTCCTTACTCTGTTGCTCAATGAGATCGTGTGCATCATGATGATTGTACTGCTGGGGGATTCAAGTGACGGATGTACACTGGCTGTGGGATGTCTTTGTTACCATAATGTTATATTCAATGGGTCATGGTTCCTGATGATGTTACCAAAAGCGGTGAGCATGTGTTTATGTACTTCTCCCATGACTGGGATTTGACCGAGCATCAAATAAACTGTAGCAATTGCTGTTGTGATGGTGTTGGATTTGCCGTAACAAATGTTTATGGAGCGTGTCGGGTTAGGTCATGTCCTTCGTTGTTAGTCGTATTGTGTCATGACCGTATATAAGGCGTGGGATGACAGAAATATTTAGAAAGTGGTTAGAGACTTTCGGGTTAAGTCCATCTGCCCATGAAGGACTCCACCCATGAGTGCATATACTGTTTTACATGCCATGGCTATTCGTTCGGCATGACTCTGTGATGACGTTGTTGTTGTTGTTGTTGTTGTTGTTGTTGTTGTTGTTGTTGTTGTTGTTGTTGTTGAGTAAGGATAATCTTCCAATAGTTTGGAGCACCCACAGCAGTGATAAAAATTTGTTTTGTTAAAACTAGTAAAACTATTATTGGGGGAGAGGACTAAGAGACGAGATAGACGAAAATAAATTACAATAACATACAGAATTAAATAATCAGGTAAGCAAAACACTCAAACACATGATTAAGATGATTATATACACATATCCAGATACATTACCATCAAACAAGCATACTGCATGAACCAGAGTTAGAGAATATGGATTACCATGTCTGCAGGTTGGAAATGTAAGTTCTTCCACAGTGTATACTGTAACATAATCTTATGCTATGATTTTCAATATTGCAGAGCAAGGCCCCATCATTAGGAAGGAGACCAGAGTCTACTAGCATAGTGCAGTCTATGATAAGTTGAGTTAGACACATTAAATCAGAGGCTATTAGATTGCATGTTGATATATCTAATGCAGGAATAATAAGCTGTTTGATTAGTTTCAGACTGTCCGTCCTATATCTAAGCAGAGTGGGACATGAGGTAAGCATGTGCATGTAGTCCTCAGGAACACTCTGACAAAGTTGACAGATTGGGTCAACATTGAAATTACTAAATCTATGGAGTCATTTGGCCTAAGTATATGCCAGTTAAGAGACGAGATTTACTAAAGCATCTCTTTGCATCTTTGGTGTTGTTTAAGACTGTCTCAATTGATATATGAACTTTGCCAACACCCAATCTGGCAAAGTTAAGATACCCCAGAGTGCTTTTTTTACTACACTCGTCCTGAAGACTAACATTCCAGTAGTCATCAATCACAGATGTTACTATAGATTTCCAAGCCTCCTTCCCAGGCATGTAGTCAAGTAGTTGAGCTATAGGTGGAAGGTAATATTGAGATAGAAGTTTGTCAGTATACCTGAACCAGCTTCTGGATGCACTGGATCCTATATAAGATCCTAATATTACCAAGAAATGTTAGTTGTCGGTGATGTATCTCAGTAGTGATAGGCCTAATCCCTGGCAGGAGGAAAACTGCACATTTCACTGTACGCATGGGCAGAGACTGAATTATGCGCAGCGTCTGCAGATGAAAACCCTCTAGGAATTTAGTGCGTTTTTGCTGGAGTATAAATAGCTCTAGCCCATAAAGATGGTGTGGTAGTTCGTACATATTAAATATTTTAGGCTTACTCTTGGTGCAAGGCCACTGGAGCCATGTAGTCCAGTCCCAGAGAGGCTATAGAATGTTCTTCCAGCCAGGGATATTCTGTTCACACTATTGAGATATTTCGTCTTTAGATATATGGATTAGCCTGATATGGGTAGCCTGCTAAGATAGTGAAACATCAGTGTCACCAAGATGCCAGTCAGAGATCACTTCGTTACGATATTTTGCCGAAGGCACACACAACACAGAGGTTTTATCAGGATGTATGAGAAACTGTTCCCTAGCTGAGTAGGTAAATGTGCAGTTCAGCATACACTGTAATTCACTTACCGAGTTGCTGACCAGCATCACATCATCAGCAATGGTAGGACATCTGGTGTAGTTATTGCCAATGAATGAACCAATTTGTCCCTTTTCTAGCTGCACAAGTAAGTTATTAATGCAGGTTGCATAGAGGCTAGGAGACAAGATACCGCCTTGAGGAACTCCTTGTAAAATGGGGAATGGAGGACATAGCAGCTTTTCCACTTAACTTTGGAAGTAAGTCCAGAGTACAGGAGATCGACAATTTGTAGGATATACAAGTTGATACCATGATCGTATAGGTGGTATTTTTGGGACACCTGGTCCACAACATCAAAAGCTTTTTGTGTCCCGAGGAAAACCATGTATATGGGAATATTTCTTTCCAACGAATCATGAGTAGTCTCTGAGAGGGTAAGGTTTGCTATTAGTGGGAATAAGCCTTTGGTGAACCCATACTGGAGTCGAGACTGACCCTGGGGCAGCTGATTTCTAATAAGATTTAGAATCGTGTGCTCAAACACCTTTTCAATAATGGAGACAACTGTGATGCCACGGTAGTTACATGGAGTCATTGCGTCTTTGCCTTTATTAAGAACTGGGGTAATCACGCCTATCTTGAACATCTCTGGAATTTGTTTAGAGGTCATAATGAGATTGAATAGGTACACCAGACAGGGGTAATGCTATCCATAGCATAGATCAAATGTTCAGCACCTAGACCACATTCGTCAGCGGACTTGCCTGTATGCAAATTACGTGTTGATGACCTAACATCATTTTCAGTAATTTTTGGACATAGCTGTTCATTGGAATGATATAATTCCTGTATTATTTGAAGGTCAGAGTCCAACTTGTCCATATGATGAGGGTCACAATGTGGGTAATTTGACGAAGCAGCAAGATCTTCATAGAAGTTGACCGGAGATTGACACTGTTCAATGGGGTCAGATATAATCTTGCCCCCCCCCCCCATAATTATAGATGGCCAGTGCCTTTACCATGCTGTCTTGCGGGATTAATAAGTTTGTGGAAATTGCTGTTATTGCTATCTTGCATGATCTTATTGTAAAAGGAAGTCCTCTCATATGCTACTTCCTTGCGAAGTTGGGAACGGAGTCACTTTTTCACATCTGTCCGTAAGTGGAAAATGGGATGGTCTGGACCGGGTTTGTCTAGCTTCAGCCATTGAACGTAGAGTTGTTTGCCTTTGTTAAGGAGATTCTTAAAATGATGATGATAATGGTATCTTTTCGAGGGACGGGAATTACAAAACAGAAAAGAAATGTCTGCCAATAAAAATATGCCAAAGGATGGCCAAGTTATGGGCGCCATTCTTAAAGATATGGGTGTTGTTGAACACGAACCACGCGTATTGAACCAAATGCTTGAATTTTGTTACAGTAAATAGTTTACTCCATTTCAATTCACTCCATAATTTAAATGTTACCAGTTTTCGTAACACTAGGTTTAGGTTTTTTTTGGCACTATCCGATGTAGCAGATGAAATTGACGATCGGTCTTATTTTTAGTACCAATATAAACTTGGGATTAATCAACCAATGGCTATATCGTCAATTATTCCCCCTTCAAGTTCTATTGTTCACGCTATACGGAAAAAGACTGGTAGGGGGAGAGATTGACGATAAGCCGATAAGGTGTATGATGATAACAGTCGCCGTCGAAAACAGCTGCCGGTAGATCAATAACAGCCGCCAGGTTATATCCCGGCCTATTCCTATAGGCGTATTGCTCCTACTATTATTACCTGCTATGTATGTCTCACTATATTGTTAATCATTTAATACTCAAGTAAAGGTCCATTAGAAGACGAAAGAAAAGGTTATTTTTAAAAATTTATCATTGGAAATGACTGGCTTAGTTGATCGAGACACTCAGTTAAGTGATAAAATTTCATTGAACAAATTTAAATCAATGCTGGTTTCTAACTTAACTTCCTATTTCTAACTTATCATTCCGATTCTTTTTCAGATGACTAAGAGACGGCGGCATTGCTAAAGATCGGACCCTGTTTCTGTAATTTAATTTCTGTTAATCCGGATGTTAAAATACGTCCGCAGCTTACCCAAAAATACGTTTGAAACGTATGAATAGATTCAATAAAATCTGCTGGGTAATTTTGTATAGTATCATGATTCGGATTAATTTTTATATGCGGAAATGAGCAAAATTTACGTATGTTTGAATAAAAATAATTTTGAATGTAAGTGTAAATTTAAGACATACAAATATAAAAAGTTAAATAGACATACTACGGAAAATGTGAATCTACATGTCTGGAAAAGATCCATTAAAGAATTGAATCGATTTCGTCAAAAAGGATAGATTTGGAATGTACACGATTGTAGTGTATGGAAATTAAAATGAGGAAAATAAATTTTAAAAACTTGAAGGAGAATTTGAATCTTACAAGTTTGCGTCTGTTTGGCTCGAAGGACTAATACAGACTGATCAGCAATCTAAGGCCAGTGGACGTCCAGCAAGAGCACATGCGTTTCTATTTGCTGAAGACGTTTCTGATAGCTGATTGGCTAGAGAAATGTTCATTGTATTTGTCGAGGATGTTCAGATGTTGTTTTTTTAACGCCAAAAATTAAAATTTTGAAACCTTTCTCCCAATGAATGCCAACAACATTTAACGCACACATTGTGGTGGTTCAAACTGAATAACCATTGTTGACGATGGTTGTAAAAGACCCCGTTCATATGTATGATGAGGAGGTTGTTGGTGTTTAAAAAAATATTAGTGAATAATTAGCCTAATGCTTAGCACCACCTACTATATATAAGCCGAACGACTTGAGGTGTCTTGATGGTGGGGGAAAAAAAATAGCACCTGATGGTTCTAAAAATCAATCTGTTTCTCTGAGGAGGATCACTTAAGTTAATGTGAGGTAGCGGCGACTTTCACTAAGAGATATGATGAGGTAGATGATGGTGCTTAACCCATTCACCCATATCCCATTTTCAATGCTGTCATATGACATATGACGAATTCTGGCGGGTCTTAAATTTAGTGGAACACTTGAGTGGTTGTTGGTTCTCAAAAAACATTTCTATGCAACTTTCAATAAGAATTAGCATATACGCAACGCAAAGGTTCCTGTTATTAATATAGTTTGTTGAAACTGGCCCCCCCCCCCCCTCCTCTCGCTCTTGAACAAACACTGCATCACATATTGTAAAAATATTTATAATAATTCATGTGCCGGTGCCTACGTGTGCGTGTCTGCATGCGTGAGCTTGAAATTGTATGTACATGAGAAAACGTAACTGTAATATATGTTTCAGTTTGCTACTTCCGATACGCCGGATCAGTAGGCCTACGTAGTTTCGACTTCCGCATGCCAATTTATTACACTAACATTCATAACCCGCTTCTCATATCACCTATTTTTACTCAAATTCACAGCAATGATAAACACCACATCTCATGTCATAACCATATATGTGATGCACATAGTGACATTATGCATCTACAAAGATGAACACATTTTAATTACCAACTAGAAACCGCAGTCATTTCGATGTATCAATAATAAGGGAGATTACTCCTGATAGGTTTGGTGACAATTGAAATAAACCATCCAGATTTATCGCCTTTATTATTGTTACATCAGACACGCAGTGCTTCTAATACATTAATTTTCAAGGGTTTTTTCACTCACTCCCGTCATGTAATAATATGTTTTAGTTTCAAAATAACACCTGTGTACTTTCTCTCCACTCCACATTTGTTCCCTAAGCAGCAAAAGTGGATGATGAAATAGCTGATGGCGTTGTAGATGATGATGCAGTCTAGTTGAACATCACCTACAAGATTGATGGTAGTATAAATTATATATTTACAACTTATTATACAGGCGTAGTTACAGCCGCTGCTGCCACCACCACCAGCAGTGATGACAATCCTGTTATAAGATTATTAATTAATAGTCTGCGTTGCACATACAACTTACAGGCGTCCTTAGTTAGAACCACCACCACCGCCAGTGATGACAACCACGTTATATGATTATTGATGAGGACAGTGTCTCGGATGATTCTTGAAGCCGCAGCTCACCTGATCTGTCCAAAGCATCTGTAGTGGAATATGCGGATGACTAGACATCGTCAGACAATTGATTTGTCACAACGACCATTTTCAGGGCCAACATATGTGAGAGAACAGACGACATCATCAGACATAAAGTATATGTTGCACATATTACTAATTATCAATAACGCATGCTAATATATTAGTTGAAAAAGAAAGGCATTTTCTGATGAATTGCCAATGAAGTTTGATTTATTGAAATAAAATGCAAACTAACTAATACGTAATTGATGACGGACTAAGCGTTGTTGTGCGAATTGTATGTCTTTACTAGGCCTATTTAATGAAGAATATCTTTTGCCCTGTAGGTGGGGCTTAGAATACACCTTCCGTATCCTCTGCGTGTCGTAAGAGGCGACTAAAGGAGTAAGGGTGAGGTAACCCTGACAGAAACCTCGAGTGCTGAAGACGGAGGTTCCAGGCCGCACGACGCACTCTAATAAACCATGAATCCACGCACTTAACGCTTATGATCATGTCGATAGTCACTTACAGGACTGGCGGTATGATCAGTGAACGAAAAGAAGAAGATAAAGATTCTCTTGAATATTTTGAAACTAATTTGACTGGGCGCTGTTGCTGCCATAGGTTTAAAAATATTCAACAGCTTACCCGTATATTTATATATGCATATTAGATTAACCCAACTAGCCTAAATCTAATAACAAATCATGCAAAATCTTAATTTTAGGAGCATATTATCTACAATAGACCTATTAATAAATCATTCAAAACCGTAATATATGAACATATCAACAATAAATTATAAAAGTCTACACTCTATCGATCTATGACATCACAATCAATTACGCCATGAATTACATAATTAATTACGTCATAAATGCTTAATAGTCTGTCAACTGGCGCCAAATTGTAGCCTACGAATTGAATGACTTTACTACATCAACAGTGCCCAGTCAACTTAGTTTCAAAATAGTAAACAGCTTACCTGCAGTTTTCAGGAAATTGAGATTCGGGGAGTGCATGGATCGATCGATCCCAATACAGGCAAAGTGTGGGTGGAGCTTAAGCTGCTTAACTAGAGATGGGCGAGGCAAAACAAAAAACTGTATTCATCCATTCCTAAAACTGCAACTTACAAACCTATATGTCTGTGGATTACATATCCATGGTAGTAGACCCTAACAGAGTGGTACGCGGGCATCGAATTAACCACCGTCTGAAAGAAAGAAACAAATATTGACGGTAATAAATTATCAAATAATATAATTCTCACAGTACAAACATAATTATAATCTTAGATGATAAAATAACTAGACGCGAGATGCTACACACAGCGGTGGCTGTTATCGCTATACTGGCGGCTGTTTTGTGTCTACTGGCGGCTGTTTTCGACCGCGGCTGTTATCGACTGTATTCGACAATAATGCCCAACCGATTAATATTGGATTTCTTTTTGGACATCTAAACCTTTTCGTGTTTTGTTAAAATCGATTAACGCCTTAGTGCTTTTATTCTACCAAAGGATCAAATAGTACGTTTGTACTTTATGATAAATTTGGAGATATTAATGCGTGTTAATGTTAGAATTTTATATTACTCTTGTTCAACCACTCTACCGAGTGTGGTTTTTTGTTTCATTCTGTACTGCTCTTGTCCAACTACTCTACCTAGTTTTAGGGTGTGGTTTTATTATGTACCTGTCTATTTAATTTTCCCTTGTTTATTACTTGTTTTACTCTATTTTCGTTTGGTTATTATCCGATTTTAACTATTACCACTACGGTGGGTGCTCCTATCAAGAGGAGGATTATGCGAACATAATTTAACAATCGAGTCAAATTACGGGCTCATATCGGATATCCTTATTGCGCATTGGCTCAGTTGGTAAAACTGTTGTTCCGCACATGCATGGAATTCCAATCCAAAAGAGCCAGGTTTGATCCCACGTTCAGGCATGTGATCAAGGTTTAAAATCCTGCACCATTCCATACGTCATTCAAATGACACATCGTTCGGAGAGGGCATAAAGCCTTCGGGCCCGCCTTGTGAGGTGTCTGTGCCATGGAGATATAAAAGTACTCACACTGAGTGCCAGGCCCTGTATCGGGAGCTCAGTTGCTGATAGTGCACATAGTAGACGATCAATATCAAGGTAGCAAGGAATATTGGTATCATGCGCAGACTCAAATCATATCTCCCACCTGATATTCTAAAAACTCTATAGCACATTAATACTTCTGCACATCACATACTGCAATGTTATCTGGAGCAACACTCATCAAACTAAATTAAAAAACCTAAAATCACTACAAAAGCAATCTGTTAAACTATTCTCACAAGCAGCAAAGGGCCAAGATAGCTTTAAAACAAACAAAACTCTAAAACTTGAAGACATTGGAAAGGTCCAATTATTTACTGTTTTAAGAGACTACCACAATGGCAGCTTACCCACATCATTATCCGATATCTTTACACCCAATACAGACATACATACTCACAACACACGAACAAGTTCTAACCTACATGCCGCATATCACCGAACAGAGGCAGCTATGCACACACACACATCATCCCATCAAGCAATACAATTATGGAATAACAGATGCAGACACATGTGTGCAAATTCTTACAACAAAGTCATTCAAAAAGTACATAAAGACCAAAATTATTGAGAGCCACTAGAGTCCAGATTACTAAAACACACACGAGAAACCCTTAATGACCAAAAAAGGACTAATTTCCTATAATGTAATGAATGTTCTGTTAGGTATTTTGGGACAAATTTGAACTGCCACTGTTGCTGCCTGTGACAGTAACAGACTACAATTGAATCGGTTGCAAAATACTCAATGATTTCATTGTGCACCTGACTGAAATTAAGATAATGAATTCTTAAGGGTTAAAGGTTTAACCACCGCCGTGGCAGCCATGTTCCAAGACAGCGGAACCTGTCCGTAGCGGCCACTTGATTTCTGGATCCAGGAAGTGATGGTCCTTTAAAGCAGGTTGACATAAGACCCCATCAGGTCCTGAAAAGTTGCTGCCATATTGTATTACAATCCACTACCTATATTCCTAAATGTATGAAATAACACATTTTTTGTGACATTTTGTTTATTTTTTATGTTGTATAAATGTGGTCTCTGTAGACGGGTTCTTCCGCTGTAGTGCACCCGGTCACCAGGACAATAGATATGTAAAAATATGTACATGTACATGATGTATGAGTGCTGATGATAAAAATAATAATAATAATAATAATACATAATAATAATAATAATACATGATAGTATTAATGATAATAATAATAAAAAAAATAATACATGTAAATAGTAGTAATGGTATTGTCGTTGTTATTGTTATTATTAAATATAATGATAATAATAATGCGACAATAATAATAATAAAAACAATAATAATGGTGGTGACAACAATAATTACACATCATATTAATAATCATTATAATGATAATATTGATGATGGTGATAATAATAATAACATTAATACATGTAAATAATAATAATGGTGTTAATAATATTTTTGTTGTTATTGTTGTTGAGCATAATGGTAATAACAATGCGACAATAATGATAATAATAATATTGATAATAGTGATAATAATAATAATAATAATAATACATGTAAATAATGTTAATGGTGTTAATAGAGATATTATTATTATTATTGAGCATAATGATAATAACAATACGACAATAATAATAATAATAATAATAATAATGGTAATAATAATAATAATAATATTGATGTTGTTGTTATCATTATTATTCAGCATGAGTATATATGTAATAATGGTGAGACACATAATGGGGATAATGAGTATAATAATCGTAATTTCACTGAATAGTAATAATACTCTGCAAGATGGTCACTCCATTCCCTCCACCTCCTCTCTCTCCCACCCAACCCCCCCCCCCCCCCATTATGTAAAATGTTGTCATAATTCATGTCTCCACAGGTAATTTGTTTAAATGTAAACATCATTCATACATGTATTGTATCATACTCTATGTCATTTGTAATATAAAATATCCATGTACATGTATACTATGGGTACCGAAGTTCGTGAATCTAAGCAATTAATACATTCGTGAAAGAAAACTCTTAAACAGATCTGCGCAAGAATTTAACACAATGTGAAATAACACTTCCGAATACAAACGACAAAATTTCAGTACAAAATTTTAATTTTTAAACAAATCCCAAGCATTTGAACTGACCCACCTCGCCAGGTTATGTGTGAAATAGCGGTACCGAATTTCGTGAATTGGTGATTATGCATCTTCAGCTGTCTGGTACATGCTTGTAAATCCTTAAATAGCACTGTATTAGTTTGTTGAATGTTTCAACTGCTAATTTTGCCAGGTTTAACCGATAAATTAGTCCTACAAATGAATGTATAAACTATAAAAGCAGTTGATACATTTGAAGAGAAGAAAAAAACCCAAATGGATGCCGCTTTCGTTAGGTAGTGACGTCACATGAAATTCACAAATATTAACGAGCTGAAGAAATGAGCTAATGCTAGCGTCTTTAAAACATGTTCAGCAGGCATAAAGGAAAGAATAAAAAAAAAATTCTATCGTTAAAAAAACCATGCATGCACTTTATGTTAATTTTGACATTTTGGTAAATGATTAATAAGCACCCACCCCTTCCTCTAGAGCCTCTCCAATAAAATCTAGACGTGCTCCCGTCAATCAGGCTAATCCGACGCGGCGAATAAATGTAACCAAAGCGGGTGGTAACTTTGGATTGTAAAAATTGCTCATTTTAGGTGCTAAATAAGCGCAAGTAAGTAATCTGAGAAAGTGCATTAAGGAAACTTGCAATTTTTATCACTACCATCAGTATGAAAAGTTTCTTGTTTTGACCGTATTTTGCTCAAAACTTTGTCAAAAGCTTCAGAACTGTCAATCAAAACGTGGCTACTGGTAGATGTTTTCCATGCAACATTACACCATAGAACGAGAGCGATAAAAACAAATTCACGAATTTCAGTACTCACGAATTTAAGCAACTCGACCATATATAAATGTTATATGTATAAACATAATATTATAAATTTATGTTATATGCTAATGGTCCACAGCATCATAGGCCTTGCCTTTGGTGGATGCCTGTATTGAATTGTTAAATTATTTACCTATATGGAAATCTTGAATCTTAGTAGATGTCGGATGTCAGCTAAGTTGTCAGTGTATCCAGGATGCCATAACTGAAGCCTGTAAGACGCCTATCTAAAAAGGCGGGTGGTACAGATGTGAGCAGACTGGAATTACATAGATACATACATAGAATAATAGAGTTTACTGTCGTGTAGGTTGTTTATCCTGTGACAGGTCTTCACTGTCTTCATAGTCTTCATCTTCCAGTACCTGTTTATCTGACATGTAGGTGCAGATGGGAGTGATCGGAAAGTCAGTCTTGTAAAAATGTCCTTGTAGAACTTGTCTATTCTCCCTTTGAAGGCATTGACTGAGGGTGCTGATACCACTGTGTCTGGCAGGCTATTCCAGTGGTTTGTGATCCTGTGGCTGAATGAACGTTTACTGGTGTCTGTCTTAAACAGGGATGGGATAATAGTAATATGTAATAATAATAGGCTATTACAGCAATTATTTATTTCCATGTATTAGTAATAGTAATAGAAATAGATCGTTGATTTTACAATGTAGTAGTAATAGTAATAGATTGAAAATTAATAGGCAATAGCCTATTACTTGTCTATTACAAGAGCATCTTATATGCTCAGCATATAAGCCACACAATTCTGCTTCCACATATTTTTAATATATGCAACAGACAGAATGAAACAGCCAAACAGGGTATCTGCTGTTTAACTGTTTAATTCTGAATGTCTCTGTGTGCATTAAACTGTTGTTCTTGTAAGACAACAACAGTTTGCAGCAAGACCTTAGGCAGCAACAGCCAAATTGGTGTCAAAATATTCAATACAATATTTCTTGTATTGAATCTTATACTCCAGAGTTTTAGAATCAACAGGTTAACCTTTCACTGATGAAACACTTTTTCTATCAATTTCCAAGCAACCATATAGGAAATTTGTGGAATATTTTGAAACTAATAAAGGCTTAATTCCAGTCAAATTGACTCCCAGCATGGTGTCTGGGGAACAGAGATTGTGTCTATAACTAATTTGACATCTGCTTCTGAAATATCAGTGGGCTAATAACCCTATATTCTTTATTAACCAACGTTCAAGTTCCATTAAAAATCTATATTGCTGTAAGATGTTGTTTGATATACATCAATTATTTTCAGCAACAGAAATTTCATAATATTCTGTGGGCTTCCTGATCTTGGAGAATATAGAATTTTGAGATTTGCCCAGAGATCCAATCTGGTTAAAATCATTCAAGCATAGACTATTATGTGACCACATCTGAAGAAGAATCTGCTATTCACTAACATTGTATCAGTAAATAAAACATGTATGGTGAACTGGGAGAATTTATATGTAAGAGTCTACACTCATTACTCTTATCATTAACCCAATAGCAAATTGTTTATGATGTAAGAAACAATCAATTGAATATTTTGAAATAAATTTGCCCGGAAGACATTACTTTCTTTAGCAATGCCCTTCAGTCAAAATATTGTCAAAATATTCAAAAGCTGTCCTATTTGTTTTCACTGAAATTGAGATAAAGGGGCTTCATCAGTGAAATGGTTAATATCCAAATGTCTAACTTGTTTTCATTTGCATGCATATATGTGTGTGTCCATGTGTGTGAGCGATACCTATGGTTCAAATTGTAGCTCGCGGGGTAATGTCGGGCCATTCCGGTGTCGACTCGCCGCGCCGCAAGTGCACGGCGAATGATGACGCTGGTTAGCTTCCGGTCCCGGGGTGACGGATCCTATACGATACTGCCCTACGGGTAACAAAGACCGGCTCCTAAGGCCGGTGAAACTCAATCGTTCCGGTGGGGCTGGGCGACCATCGTCGCGAACATTAAACACAACAGTCTCATCCCAAGAGTTTGTGTCACCAGTATGCCTGTCCATAGTGTAGTAACTTAGCTACGTATAAAGGGTTACTCACCCAACAGAGGTCTCGAATCGGCCCGTGGAACCGGGCAGTTCAAGTTCCAAGGTACGACTGCCGGGCATCCGTAGAAAAGGCGGGAATCAGCTAGCCCGGCAGCCGCGAAACGTGAACCACGGGATACCGCCAGCACCACACTCCTCCCCGTTCTTAAATTTTTTTTCTAATTAGACAATGGACACGCAGATTATACAATTTTCAGTTAACCTGTCCATGTATCACCATTTTTAAAAAGATTTTACTAAAAAGAATCTAAGGTTAAAACAAAACTTCCAATATAAAATTCATGTGTAAAAAGACAATGAAAATTTACATGAAATTTTCTTATATCTTTTAAAATTTAACACCCAATAAGAAACCCAAGGGCTTTGATACTGGAAGCTTCACAAAAATTTGTATACATTACATTATCACAAATAGTTTTGTTTTGATTTTTAGCATGAGGCGCCAGTACCCCATTGCTAGTAAAAATTGTCTTCTAAAGGTTTTTTTTAGAAAATCAGACTGGTTCACTGTTGTATTCAACAAGAAACATACAGGCATTGATGCTCAACTGCTAAAGGAAGGATTAGAATATTAAAAAAAATAATTCTAAAAAATAATGCAAAGAAAACGCCAAAGTTTTGACCATTATAGATGTCCATCTCTCCAGACATAATGGCATAAGACAGATGGATAGATCAACAGCTGTTGGACGAGGGCCATCGTTACAGATTTTAAAATAGCATAGTATCCCTAACTAAAATTAAGGATAGTGGTTTTCCACCACAGCAGAAAACTGACACAAATGACGGAATTGCCAAATTGATAAAGAAGTAATAAAAATAATCTCACATGAATTTAGTGGAAGTGTTATCTGAAATTAAAATATGTGAGATTCGAGGAAAACCTATGAATATTGCATATTTTAAATTTTAGTGAACATTTTTAACCGTAACATTTATGATATACCTCTTATATAATTGAACGGATCTGAATTTACAAATTTAGGAAATCTGGAAAACCACTATCCCTATCACAATAAATATATCTGAGTGAAGCTAAAACGGAACGGATAATACAGCAGAAGAAAGAAACATGCTTTTGCGTTATGACTAATGCGTCAATTACTTTGCTCATTATAAAGTGGTAAGCGCAACAAATGCATCTGCACGATTTATGCAGTCTTTGCTAAATGCATGCTGTCATATGCAGGACTTCTGCATTATAGAGTAATGCACATTATAAATATGCATGATTTATGCATTATAGAGTAATAATGCATCATTGCATCATTTTAACATGTAATTGTTACACGTTTAATAAATGAAATACCTAGGTATGGCAGTATATAATATGTTGGCCTAATATAAAATATCTGAACTGACCTATGTAGAATTAATATATCTGGGCTATCCTATAAAATATCTGTGTTGGCCTAATAAAACTATATATGTATTTGAGCTACCCTATAAAATATCTGAGCTGACAAATGTAGAACTGACATAGTGTAGCTAACCAAAACTGAATTTGACTATACATAGATGAGTTTGCATCATAACATATGACGCATATACTTATAAAAAGCGTGTACATGGATTTAATCCATATACACATAAACAGAGCATTATTATGACTATGCGTCATGACGGACAATAAATACAGTTAACAATACAATGCGTATGATTAATGCGTAACAATTTACACATCATTTGACAACGCATATTTGTAATGTGTGATCAAGAAATGCGTAAATATAACCACGCATTACTACGCGCAATTATTCACTCGTCATTTGAAAAACGTGTAATTATAATAACACGTTCTGTGAGTCATACAGCGATGGATCCCTGTTGGTTTTTGGTATCTCAAGGAGTATTATTGCTGGAAAAAGCCACTATGTGCTTATGTGTCCAACTAATTTACTTTCCCAAAAACTTACAAAGAATAGAACATCACGATTTTGCTGTTGCTGAAACTAAAGCTAAGATGGAAACGGAACATAAGCCAATGATTATAAATGTTTTCCGGACAAGTTGAATGTCTTCAGTGCCATGCGGAATGTAAAAATTTTAAGTCATAATTTCATATCATCTGGATTACAGTAATTCTTTTAATGTTGAATTACTGTTACCATTGTACATTATCACATTACTATTGTAGTACTGTACTACGACCGAAAAGCTAACTGCAGTCCGCAACAATACCATGACCAAATGAATCCGAAATAAGACGAAACCAGAGGAACATTTATGCAGGTGGACAAGTAGGGTCCATGAAGACTTACATAGTCTAATTCACGAATGCTTAAAGAGAATTCTAATACAGTTCATAATCTAGAAACCTGTTGGGAAGACAGCACTGCCTTCCTGTTCGACTCTGAATGATGTGAGTTTGGAGTTGGTCAAATCTAGGAGATGTGTGATGTATTTCCCCTCGGACCTGACACCTCATGCGCCATGGGGAAGTGTTATGCGTTTCTCCTCGGACCTGACACCTCATGCGCCTAGGAGAGTGATGCTGTGTTTATGGGACGGGTAAAACAGAGTCGATATCCAGGTCATCTGTCAAAACAGCATCTAGATCATTATGCAGAATTGATGAGGATGGATCAATACCATATGGAATGGTTTCGTCCAAATCCTCTCCGAAAATGGATACATTGTTACTATCAGATAACCTACGGCTATTAATGGGGAATAATGAGTCATCATCATCGCCATGATCTTCAGAGCTTATAGCACGTCTCATTCGCAATATCCAGAGAGGTAAATCACGATCTCTGCACAGCTTTAATCTATCATGGTGAACAACTAGTTCCCGGCGTTGGTTTTTGATACCAAACAGTGCTTCTGACAACTTTTTATAAATAATAAATGGACCAGTCCAAGGAGGTTGTAGTTTACTGGAAGCAAGATAAACTCCATCACCAACATGATGCTCACGCAAACGTAGATCATACTCTTTTTTCTGGCGCTTCTGAGCCATTTTAAGGTTATCCCGTGCTATCTCATGAGTTTCATGCAATGTTTGCTGTAACTGTTGGACGAAGTCACTGGCATCTGAAGGGGCATCCTCTGCAGTCGCAGACACAGGGCATTTGCACATTATGTCAATAGGCTGTAGCACTTCTCGACCAAGCATCATCATGTTGGGAGTATACCCCGTCTGTCGGCTTACAGTAGATCGTATAGCTCCAGCGATGAAAGGAATACACTTGTCCCAATCTTTCTGTCTGTCATGCACTTGCAGGTAACACTGTATACACTGCAAGACAGTACGGTTTATACGTTCAATCTTTCCATTTGAACATGGTATATAAGCTGTGGTGCGTGTTTTTGAAATCTCCAGTAGATGGCACAGTTCCTTAAATAGGCTGCTCTCAAAGTTACGACCCTGGTCGGTGTGTAAGAAATATGAACAGCCAAATGTGGTGACAAAATGCTCCACATACGTTTTGGCTACCAGTTCTGCGCCTTGTTCAGGGAGCGCATAGCACTCAACCTATTTAGTGAACTGATCTATGATCATCAACACATATCTATTTCCCAGTGCAGATGTGATAAAGGGGCCCAAAATGTCCATATGTACCCGTTCCAAGGGAAAACCGGCATGGAACTCGCCCAGAGCAGCTCTAGGTCAGATGGAAGCTTTTTTTACAGCTACAAATCCGACAGGATTTCACATACTCCACCACATCACGAGAGTATCCGTGCCAGATATATTTAGCTTTCACTCTCTCTAATGTCTTTTGCTCACGCATGTGACTGGCAAGCTTGGAATCATGACAATTTTCCAAAACCAGCTTCTGGAGAGACTGGGACTACCAGCAGATTCTGTGTGGAATTTGCTTCTACCCAGAGGTAGTGCAAAATGCTATCGACAAAAATCAATTGATCACAACGAGCCCACCAAAACTTGACAGCTGGACTAGCTAAATATAGCTCCGCGTCAGAAGGTGTGTGTGACTGCTCAATCCATGATACAACTGTCTTCAGATCAGGATCCTCCAACTGACGCTCCCTTAGATTTTCCGAAGAGAATGCGTCTAACCAGTTTGACCTTCCGATAACCTGGTCTGTTTGGGGGACACCATCCAGCAGTCCATCTGGATCGTCGCTGTCTGATAGGTCATTATTACTCAGTTGAAGGGCCCTTATGGTTTGAAAAGCCAAAGGAATTACATCATCAACATCGTGTTCAAATTGAGACCATTGCTGCTGAAGCATGGTACAATATTTGCACCCACCACATGGTAATGAACTAAGAGATTGGCCAGCTTTATAACAATGGCAAGGTGAAGAATCACTTGGAACTCGTGATAGACCATCAGCATTAGAGTGCTGTTTACCGGGCCTGTACTACATCGTCATATTATATTGGGACAGTTCTTCTAGCCATCTAGCTAGTTGTCCTTCGATGTGCTTGAAACTGAGCAGCCACGTGAGACTGTGATGGTCAGTCTGCACAATAAATGACCGTCCTAGCAAATACATACGGTACTGCCTAGTAAATGCTACCACGGCTAGCAACTCTTTGCGTGTAACACAATATTTATGCTGAGCCGGTGTCAACTTACCTAAGAAACAGAGTTCTGTACTGAACAAATTACACTTCTTAGGTTTTAATTTAAGGTTGTGCAACATGAATCGGGAAAGGACAGCTTTCAAGTTGGTCATATGACTGTCGAAGTCAGTCCCTGTCACTACCACGTCATCTAAATACGCAAGACACTCGCACCAGTTAAGACCTTGCAACACCAGCTGAACAACCCTCTGAAAGGTAGCCGGGCTGTTGCACGTACCAAATGGCATCCGGACAAATTCAAAGAGCCCATATCTTGTGATAAATGCGAACTTGTGACGGTCCTCTGGGTCAACCTCGACCTGCCAATACCCGGCTGCCATATCAAGTGTGCTGATGAACTTAGCACCACCAAGTGCATCCTGACATGTCTCAATACTTGGTAACGGTCTTTGCGAGTTAGACTGTTCAGAGCTCAAAATCGACGCAGTACCGCACGGTACTGTCTTTCTTCCGAACTAATACCGGGGCTGATGACCATTCAGATTTTGACGGAACTATGATACCTTTCTCTAACATTTCCACAAGGTGTTTCTCTTCCTCATTCTCAAAACCAAGAGGAGTTGTCTAAGTTTAGGACGAACAGGTTGTGCATTACCTGTGTCAACCTTATGTCTTATCCCCTTGAACAAACCCAAATCAAGATCATCTTTTGCAAATGCATCCTGATACTCGATTAACATGGATTTAACTTGCAAAGACTGCGTCTCCGATAAACCCCATGTCGACCTCTCTCATACAGATCCTGTAAGAACACAGGGATCTCCACCTCAGTGGCTGTAGAAGTCTGTAAACCATCCTGGTTTCTGGGGTTACCAGAAAGTTGAAATTCTGTTCTAGGGTCTAAAACCTCCTCAATTTCTGTGACAATACCAAGGTTGTGGTCTTGTTCCAGAGTAATATATTAGGCCGACAGGTTCCTTAACAAAATAGGAATCTGCGAATCTTTGGCAGTGGCCACTGTATGAGGTGTTACCAGACCCTCCAGTTTAGATGAGGGCTGGAGCACAACATCATTCTGTACCTCCCGATCCAGAACGCATGTGGTCTTCACAGCCTCAAAAGGACCAATGACCACTTTCTGCTTTAATGTTACCTGAGCTACTTGGGCTTCCTTCCATGGGCTCTCAACATTGATGCTTGAACCGGTTCTCCATTAATTGTCAGACACAGTCTAGCCAGATCAATGGTGGCCTTGTGTGCCTTCAAGAAATCCAGGCCTAATATAATTGGATCATTAATATTGGCAAGAAGGACTGGCCAGTTGAACATCATAGAGCCTAATGCAATTGTGACTGGCTCAACACTTTCCGCAGGGATAATATTGTCTCTATTTGCACCTTTCAATGAAATAGACTCCAGCTTCTTTAAAGGGTAAGGTAATTTATTTGCAAAGAAATTGCCAATTACTGCCACTTGTGCCGCAGTGTCCATCACTGCATCAACGGAAACACCATTTACTTTAATGGGAATGACTAGTGTCATAGGGTCACGATTAAACTCATACATGTGAACATCATATACCTCTTTATAATATCCAATGCAACATCTGACTGTCTAGCGCAGCAAATACTTCGTCAAATTAGTTTTCAAAATTTTCAACACCTGTCCTATCCTATGAGATCACCTGCCTTAAGGTCCGTTCTGTTAAATATTTTGAAAACAATTTGCTTGGAGTGAGCCTCAGATAGGCTAACTTTTCAAAATCCGAGAAAAGAGTATGAAGGTCAGAGTTTAAAATGTCAGCAGCTACCTGGAAGAAGCTTATGATTGTACAAGAACTATATAGAGGCACTTAGAAACTGAATAGGAGGGTTTACTTTTACTAAAACAGATAAGCTTCCACAGATACGTCATACAAAATACAACATTTCATCTGAGTTAGTGCTTAATTCCATCTTAGATCATTCACAGTAATCCCTCAGATGTGCCAATAAGAGAGCTATCTGGTATATAGACCCCTTTCTTCAATTTTTTTTTCATAGAAAATGTCCATGCAGACCAATTGAGTGTTAAAGGTTTAAGTGAGAAGCTCTATTCTCCTTTGGATGGTCTGTTAATACAAGTTTGACTCTTTCTTCTTTCTTCTTTTCGATTGCTGGTATCACACTTGGAGAGCCGTTCTCAAGATGAAATCTGTGGTTTTCTGCAGTTCTTCCACAGGCCCATACAGCTTTTGAAGAAAAGAGGTTGACAAAGGCCAGATCTCTTCTCTCAGCAGCTGATACATACTGCAACATTGAAGTATGTGCTCTGTGGTCTGTTCTGCTTCTCCACAAGGGCAAGCGGGCGATGTCGTAAGGTGGAACCGCCTGTACATGTGTTGGTTTAGTCTGTTGTGTCCAGTTCTGAGACGAAAAATGGTCACTTGCTCTGGCCTCGAGAGATGATGGTAGGCATCTTCTGATTGAGGTGTTCTATAGAGTGACTTGATGATAGTCTTCATCTCTGTATGGGTAACCATGTTTTCTGTCTGATTCTCTTCTGCACCCACCTTTGCCATCTTGTCTGCTTCCTCATTTCCTTGGCCTCCAGAGTGTGAGGTGATCCACTGCAATGCTATCCGAAAGCATTTGATGGTTTGTAGTGCTTCTTCAAGTTGTGGCAGCTTACCTTTGGTGATAGCCTCAAGGACGGAGCAGGCATCAGATAAAAAGACAATCTGTGCAATAGGGTCCGCTATTCTGCTGATGGTATTAGCTGCATGAACCAGTGCTTCGACTTCAGCTCTGTAGTTTGTGCAGTGTTTGCCTGTCGGTATTGCAGCTGACTCATGTTGTCCGTTTGGATACTGTATGTGCAGTCCGACACCTCCGCTCCTAATTGCATATTTGGCTGATCCATCTGTGTAGATCCTTATCCATGTCTCCTGAGGGTACATTTCTTCCCGCATGGCTATGGTCAGGGCCTTCTTGCTCACATCACTGTGTGCATCTTTGGTTGTAAGATGAGGTACTGTGGTGCGAATAGCTATGCTCTCTAGTTTGTTTTCCCAGGGTGGAGGATCAAGTTTGACTCTATATGGGTATATGTAACTCTAGAACAGTTGGAAATCAATTTAACTGAAAGATGCTGCAGCTTGGTACATGTTATGATACAGTACAACTGTTTAACCCATTTCCTCTCAGCAATCATGAGAGTTATATCTGATGTGGCTATTATAGTAATGAAAAGCATTTGAAAGTATTTGAAGTACTTTTAGAAAGGTATTTTCACTTGCATTTGAACAGAGTTGAAAGTATTTGCATTTGCATTTGAACCAATGTGAAGTATTTGCATTTAAATACTTTTGAAAGTATTTGACCCCAGGTCTGGTGGTAAAGCTTGCGTGTTATAGGGTTGAATACTGTATTATTTGTAAACTATCAGTGTAAATATCAAATACAGTTTGCTCGAAGTGAGAGGGATAGAGAATCTCATCTTAGGTAATCAAACAGGACTATGTATAGTAGATTTGTTGAATATATCGAATCCAATTTGATTGGAAACTGCTGCTATTTTGGACAACATCACAACAATAGATGCCAATTAAATTTGTCAAAATATACTCACCAGATTATTACTTTAGATTGTAGGTACATTTGATCTTTATTGCTATTCATTCCTGGATTATTACCCTTGCCCTAAGGGGAAAGAGGGTATTGGCATGTGTGCATGCATCCAGTATTGCATCTAAATAGCTAGTGATCTGATTGCTTTACAATTTTAACACAACAAAGCAACATAACCTAAACAAGGATTTCCTGACTTTGGCTGTGATCTGAACAAAAACTCAGGATTCAGATCGGATACAAATTTTAATCTATGGGTATCTCGGAAACTTCTGATTAGATTTTTCTCAAATTTTAACAAAGGAGAGGGTGTGATCATACATTAAGTTTTAACAAATTTGGATATGCAAAATTTGTTTAAAAATCTACGTTGTGACAAAAATGGTAGGATGGTCTCGCCAGTGGTTTACAATCTCTGATTGATTACCCCTGTTCATAATGTTATCTATCAAGCATCAAGTCCTCGACAATAATGGAAGGTAAGTTATAACTCGATTGCTTGGTTGATGACGCGTTATAGCAAATTCCCAATGTTTACCGCTTTGATCTCTTTACCCATCCCATCCCTGGGGCGGAGCAAATATGTAAATGTCCTCTCCACTCCATAAGCATATACCAAATTTGTTTGAATTAGTTGCATTACATAGAGACTGGAGTGGATTGTTGTGAAACATCTGGATATCATAAGGGGAAGTGATCTGTGAGAGCAGGAGTTAAATTTACATGAGCCAGAGGGTAGTAAAAATTGACCAGGGTTAGTACAATGACCAGCTCGATGGTAACAATTTCATATGTCAACCCTTTAACCAATCACATGCGATTGAGCCAATTTTCCCTGTCACATGCAAAGTGGAATATTTGTTATCAAACATGCTGTTGAGATGCTCACCTTTATATGTAGATGATCGACTAGTCATAGGATCTTACGAGCAATCCTGTGCAAGATGACCCCACCCTAAACAATTATAGCATTGGCACCAGCTCTAGTTCTACCTGGAAAAGAACCTCGATTCCCAGAAGTTTGTGGAAAAATGATCATGCTCTGTTTGCGCAAGAAACAATTTCGTGATACATGTCCTGGCTTCTACCATGACCAGCAAACAATTTGACTTTGTTGGCCATTATTGTTAGGTTTGTATATTACGATCCACTGTATTAATGTTAGCATGTTCCATATTTGAATTATCGTCTTTGGACTTGGTAACATAGTCATGATCTCAGCAACCTCAGCTTGAAGTGAATTATATTGCTCGTCACGATCACAGTGAATGTTAAGCATACTTGAGTTCACATTTAACAGTACATTTTCAATTTCTTTTGATTTACTCTCTAATTCGCTAAGCGGACTGTCAGCCAAATCTAACTGCAATTTACTTTAAAAAAGTCTGCCATATGACTGTCTATACAGTTTTTCCAACACCAATGCGTAAACATTAAACAACTCATCAGGATGAGGTTGACGTGAAAGAAATTCTTTTCACAAGAATAAAGATTCTTTTTATACTCAGCCAACAATGCAATGCTGAATATAAAAAGAATCTTCATTCTTGTGAAAAAGAATTTCTTAGCTTGATAGCCGAGCCAGTCATTCCAGTGATAAATTCTCAAAAATTGTATTCTCTTGGTGTTGGAAAAAATGTATAGACAGTCATATGGCAGAGACTCTAGCGACCCTTGTGTTGACATCATCAAGAGGCAATTCCTTTGTGGAATTTCATCTCACATGTTTAGTAAATTGCAGTTAGATTAGTTATAGTTATATATATATATATATATATATATATATATATATATATATATATATATATATATATATATATATATATATATATATATATATATATATATATATATAGCAAATTTGACCATTAAAGGGTTAAGAAGGGTAATACCTATGTCATGGGATGCTGTCTGTTCATGTATGGCTGTGTGCCCTTGCATGCGTATGAGCACATCTATCAAAAAGAAAGAAAAGAACAGCACTGATTACACTGCATGGAGCCGCAAGGCATCAACAACGCGGGATGGGGATCCATGTTTTTGATGGTGGTACTCATGTGCCAGAGACAGACATATCCATTTGCCAATTCGCTTTTAAAAATAATTTTCATAGTTGACTAATAAAATGTCAAAGTAGGCTAATTCACTGGCTAATGATTTTACATGTATGTTGGTAGGTCAGTTCGTCTTAAACCATGATGACACATCTAATTCTATCCAATATTTTATTTCTTACATGACCTGCTGGTCATCTCTTACTTGGTTATTAGCCTTATTAAGATCTAGCAGGATCATAAAGGATTAGATTGATAGGTTATTGGTCAGGCTAAGAAAATCCAGATTTGGCTAATGAAATCGCAAAATAAGCTAATTCACTGGCTAATGATTTCAAATAGGTAGGTCGGTCCCTGTGTGAATGTATTGTAAAGAATATACTTTTGCTGGGATTTGTCAAAGAAAAGGTTAAAGAGTTAACACCTTATTACTTTCAGGGTATGTGACTGATATTCTCGATGATGCTAAAATTTACTCATCACACGCGAACAAGAAAGCCACTGATGCGGATGACGTAAAGTTGGCCATTCAGTGTAAAATGGATCATTCATTCACTGCCCCTCCACCAAGAGAGGTACTGTACAATTTTATATTGATGCACATAAGGTGTCATTTCATAGATACACCTGAATTCATTGCTGTGTCAATTTTCGGAAATATATTTACTTTATATTCTAAATAATTTGTTATAGATAGATACCAAATCTTATAGTGGGATATTAATTTTAGTATTTTGGACAATTCATTCCATATTTCATGTATAATTTTTAGGACTATTTTAATAGCAATTTCACAATTTGAGGATCATATTACGTACATGTATGCACTAGGGGAGACATATGACTATAAAAATTATATTTCATTATTGCTTAAAGGAACTTCATTGATCATTATTACTGGCTCTTCTCTTTCCAGAGATTATACCCCTCTTTTCTTTACAGAGCCGTACCCCTCTTCTCTTTACAGAGCATATACCCCTCTTGTCTGCAGCTGGATCTTTTCTCTTTCGAGCTTTCATCCCTAAAATCCCAATCTTAAAGTGCTTACTCATATATGTATTAACTGATAAGTATTTTAAAATTAATTTACCTAAGGCAGCAATAGCTTCCATACAACTTAGTTTCAAAATATTTAACAGTCTTGTATCGTATCTGTAGTGCTCAATTGATAGGGTTAACTTGTGGGGTCAGAGTGTACATTTTATAAATCTGTGACTAAAATCGGGAGGACTTGTATAGTATATTGGCTAATGGGGGCGGGGGGATTCAATCTGTCATTCAAGTATTTTACTTAATAGACAAAATATGGCACTTATTAGATGACATCACAATCAAAATGACTTAGGTCGTACGTCTGACACCAAGGTGGCAAGTGTCTGACAGTAAGCACATGAATTGTATGTTTTTGGTGAGTTTACAATGTAATATACATTTTGTTGAATATTTTGAAACTAATTTAACTAGGAACTGTTGTTGTCATAGCTCTCAGTCAAATCAGTTTCAAAATTTTCATCAGCTTACCTGTAGAGTTACCTTGAAATTGGGATTCTGGAAATCCAGCGTTTAAAGTGTTAGTCGCTGTAAATGCACATACAAAATAGGCGGAGCTTAGCTAGAGATCAGCGGAACATAGCTAGAATAGCATCCGTCTATTGTAGCTACTGGTAAAACTTTGCAAAAGCCAAGTGTATCGTCGTCAGATATAAATGTGTATGATTGAATGTATGTTCTTTATTCTGTAATTAGCTCTTGTTGGATATTGCGAGAACCAAGAACAGCCAAGCACTGCCTTTGGTAAAACCATATGTTGGAGTTCGACTGCCGCCGGATCGTTACTGCTTATTCGCTCCAAATTACCGGCTAAAGTCTGTGAAAAAGGTTCGTATACCATTCGGCTTCAAGCACATGATTCTTGTTAGTTATACTTTCTCGTAAATTTTGTTTCCATTCATGTATTAGATTTGATAAATGTCAATATAGTAAATACGGGTCCCACTGTGACAAACATTGTGTTTTTGGACCCAATATATTGAAATCCATTTAGAATTCATGTAAGCTTAAGAGCTTTAGCTGTCAGGCAGTTGCGCATCAAGGCACTTAGGTCTCTTGGTACACGTAGTTGTGACTCAACTAGTATTAGTCAGTCTGTCTGTCAAATTTGTTACACTTATTCCTACTGTATGTTGTAACAGTCTATAACTTTTTCTTCTTGTTAACCATTCAACTCTTAAATTTTTTCAAGAAAATGTATATTTTCTTATGGTAAATGTCCATTTGCAGACCATGAGATTATTTTTGAAAATTTATCACTGGAATGACTGGCTCGGTTATCGAGCCAGTCATTCCAGTGATAAATTTAAAAAAAGTCTTGGTCTGCAAATGGACATTTCTCACGACTACTGCAGAGGCGGTTTTTGACTGATATGATGGTTAAAGGGTTATGGTTAATAGTAAGTAGGTTGAAGTGTCTAAACCAGACCAGCTTCCTGGATGCATTTGCAACCACATTTCTGCTCTCTGTTTAAAGGGGAACACAAGAAGGGTCACCAGAGATTACATAAATCACGTAGTTCTATTGTAGAGCCCATATTTAAGCTGCTGTGTAAAAATTTCCTGTGACATTTAATTATAAATCCGATTAAAATTGCATTAAAAAGCGCTATGTTGCTCTAATTTTCTGCAAGTTAATTCAACCTATGAAATCATAGGTTGAATCCCGTCTGAAAAAGACCACGATAACGCTGGAGAGAAACCCCTGATAAAACGCAATTTGCAACGTTATTGCAATAGCGCTGTTGGATGACAGCGAGAAAAACATTCAACCTATGATATCATAACCTAATTCTCGAATAGAAATTTGGCTAATGCTTCACATATAACTAACAAATATATCTACTTCTAATTTGAGCACAGAGCTTATAATTATATCTTTAAAAACGTTACGGCCTCTAGATTAATTTTATATAATGTAGTATAGGGGGTCCGGTGATTCCCTTTAAACAACAGTGATCTTTTGTACTGAATAATTTGTGTTCAAACGATTAATGTACTGTATGAAGCAGTCTGAATGAAATTCTATAAATTATACAATTTCTAATGTTGCTAAAACTCTGCACCATGCAGTGTATACAGTCAACATTTCAATTGCAAATACAAATAAATCCTGTAATACTCAGTTTGTTATCTTTTACTGTGTCAATATCAAAGAAACTGGTGTAGATTTTCCATCAATTTCGGTGGAGGATGTTGCTGTCTACAACAGCACCATCTCCCACCAAATTTGTTGAAAAATGTACACCAGTTCATCTTTTAATTTAATGTAAAGATTAAAAATTTTGACACCAGTGTGGTAAAGGTTAATGATCGAGCCGGCCAAAACAGACATGCGATGGTCTAGAGGAATACTCATTGGCGGGCTAAGAGAAGACTATTTTTGAAATTTGCCGCTGGAATGATGGGCTCCAGTGTAGAGCTGGGCAGTATTGATATTTACATGACGGTACCGGTACCATGAAAAAATACCGCGGTACCACAGTATACCGTCATCTGAGCTTGAAGCATTCCACGAAATTAGAACAATTTTTTCCATTTCTTTTTCACTACCATCTCCAATCAACGGTAAATATAGGTAAAATAAATAAATCGGCTTCCTGATTTAGAGAAGAAAAACATGGCTGTTTAGTTTCACAATTTTATTAGGTCACTATTTTTATTGACGTAATGTCATTCACGGGAATATCGGTCAAAGGGTGTGGTCGACTCGCTAACTATAACCCGCTGTTTGAGACATTGGGGTGCACTATTTTCAATCTGGATTGTTCTTGCTATTAATGCGTGCGACCAGCAAACAGTAAATTTTATTTTGGCAGTCGAGCGCTTTGATAAACAGAGTCCAGACAAAATCCGCGAGTATTTAAACGGGGCGAGTGTTGTACGCTTTTATTTCTGTTGGAGTCGTATATTCTGTTACTCGCGAGCGAGAACAGGCCTATACACATACATATAACACGACATTGAATATAGCCGATTCCAAAGCTACTGATAATTACCGAGTACCCGATGTGCAGAGTCGTTACTCGCCATGCTTCATGTGAACAATGCGTGTAAAAAGCTATTTCCGCGAACTTCCGACGGGTAGCCAGTTGAAAAATGAATTACAAAAACTAAAACACTATAATTTTTAGGTGTCGTTACTTAAACTGGATTTAATCTGTAAAGAAATTTCTTAAAACAAGCCAGAAAAATAAAAAATAACGACTTCAACGCTGCTCGTTGTTAATAAATTAGCACGTGATCAAAACGGCACGAGCAAATACTACGTTTTAGTAAATTTTCACTGATAAATTCAGCATAGTAATGTATTTTCCCACGGTCTAGTTCATGAACAACCAATCAGATACGTCTTTGCGAGATCGCTGTTGTGTTTGAATAGCACGCAGTTTGTATGTTATTTTGTTATTCTAGCGTGTTTGTTCGGTGACAAAATGCTTGGAGTAATAAATTACAAATAATAGAAACGGGAATAGGGAATATATTATAGTGTAATTACTACCGGTGGACGGCCAGAGAATGAGTTTAGTTGTTTTAAATAAGGCAATTTTACCGTGAGACTTTCAAGACATACGTTTGACATACAATTCTGCCTGTCATTATTTTGTAATTGACGTCTTGACGTTTGTTTTTACAACAACCCTTTCAGCTGAACTCGGCTAATAGTTAGTGATGCCTGTATTTTTGGCACTATTAGCACTTATTTACCCGTGGTCGAGTCAGATTTTATGAATATATTTCTCAAATATTGCTCAAACATTATGGACGGTATTCACGGTATTTGGAAATGTCAACGGTCACGGTATCGGTTCACGGTATACCGCGGTCCTCACGGTACTACGGCCAGACCGCCCAGCTCTACTCCAGTGATAAGTTTTTAAAAATTGTCTTGGCCTGCAAATGGATATCCACTGAAAAAACATGTTTGATTTTCTTAATCAATCTTGACCATTGAAGAGTTAAGAAACCTAGCAAAATTAGCATTGATCCGAAATTCAATATAGCCAGATACACACACTACAGGTATAAAATGGCTGGTGATGGTTAATATGCAATCTTGGGTGGATGTACATGTCTGAATGATATACTATCATAGCAATTTGTGTACATATAGATGCTGTGCGGATAAAATGCCAAATATTAAACAGATAAAATGCAAACTCTATGTAAAAGTAATTTCTTATTTCGACACGTTGAATAGCTATCAAATGCTGCCATAATCCGGAATCAGATATGGCTACCAGCCAGGATGGTTTTTGGAAAAATAAGATTATTGCACAGATTTGGCGGCCATGACTGTAATGATCATTAATGGACCTTTCAACTTTATTCATCCATTATATGTCATAATCAACTACATGACGTATAGCATGACATCACAATCAGTGACATCATGAATGACATAGATAAGTATGTCATGAATGCAATGTTGAAGACGGACTATGCATTGTTGTATGAATTGTCTGTCTACTATTTTATAAATATCCTGTTGAATATTTTGAAACTAATTTGACTGGGCGCTGTTGCTGCCATAGGCAGCAACAGCACCGAGTCAAATTAGTTACAAAATATTCAACATCAACAACTTAACTGTATAGTTGTCAGGAAATTGATAGTCGGGGCATTCGGGGATCGATCAATCCCGGCATGGCAAGGTGTGGGTGAAGCTTAGCTAGTGATGGGCGTGGCATAGCTAAAACTGGAAAGGTCCATTAAGGACATTTGTTTAATCCTTGCTTGGGATTTTAATTTTTAGCAATCCAGACTACAGCTTCTTCAGACGAATCAAAGGATTAGTTTAGGACCAATGCAATCTGCTTTAGGTAAGTTTGCTGATCATTATTTACATTAAATTCTGTAAATTTTGTTTATAAATATTTAGATGTACACTGCCTAATTATGGATAAATAGAAATTAATAATCATTTCATTATCTCCCATATGTCGTTAACGTCGTAAGAGAAAATAGGAGATTGCATTCAGGTCTGTCTGTGCACGAGCTTGTTTGTTTATTAATCCGTTTGTCCATTGTGGCTTTCATTTTCATGAAATAATTCCAGCCATTGGTAGCAACAGTTCCAAGTTAAATTAATTTTAAAATATTTAACGGAATATTCCATACGTCATGGACAGTTCGTCGTTGAAGGTCTGTAATGTTCAAATGATTAAGGTGTCAAAAATTTCACTCAGTTTCCATATACTGTTCTGCATCCCTGCTTTGATATAGTTGGTATAAAATATCAATACTGTCATCTAACTATACGCTTACATTGGTTCTGCTTTAGGGAAGATTCCAGGCTCAAGCGCTTCACCAACGATCACCATGGTCTCCAAAGGTATTACCATGCCAACTGTCAACTTGATGTCTAAATCAGCGATGCCTGCATCATCTATGGTTCCTAAGCCAATGATACGATTTGCAACAAGTGAGTTTGTGGAACTGTGTATAATTCTGGCCAATGAATATGATGTCATTGAATGACGTCACATGTAGGCTGATGTCACAAGCAAGATAATAAGGAATGATGTAGCTAAGTCCATCATGAACTTTTAAAAGTCTATCAGCTGCACAAATTGTATGTCTTTGCTATTTAATAAACATATGGCAGCAACAGCATCTAGTCAAATTGGTTTCAAATGTCAACAGCTGACCTGTATAGTTACCTTTAAATATATAAATCGATTACAACACGTTCAAAGCATGGGCAGAGCTTAGCTAGAGATAGGCGAGCCTTGGATAAAAGAGGATTAATCCGCAACATTGCATCTATTACTATTGCTTCCAGCCGTATCTATTACTATTACTTCCAATATTATCTATTACTATTACTTCCTGTGTTATCTATTACTAGTACTTCCTGTCTTATCTATTACTATTACTTCCAGTCTTATCTATTACTATTACTTCCTGTCGACTCTTATCTATTACTATTACTTCAGTCTTTTATTAGTATTACTTCCAGTCTTATCTATTACTATTACTTCCGGTGTTATCTATTACTATTACTTTCGGTCTTATCTATTAATACTACCTCAGGTCTTATCTATTACTATTACTTCCTGTCTTATCTATTACTATTACTTCTGGTCTTATCTATTACTATTACTTCTGCTCTTATCTGTTACTATTACTTTTGGTCTTATCTATTAATATTACTACCAGTCTTATCTATTACTATTACTTCCAGTCTTATCTATTACTATTACTTCCTGTCTTATCTATTACTATTACTTCTGGTCTTCTCTATTACTATTACTACCAGTCTTATCTTTTACTATTACTTCTGGTCTTATCTAATAACTATTACTTCCAGTCTTATCTATTACTATTGCTTCCAGTATTATCTATTACTATTACTTCCAGTCTTATCTATTACTATTACTTCTGGTCTTATCTATTACTATTACTACCAGTCTTATCGTTTACTATTGCTTCTGGTCTTATCTATTACTATTACTTCCAGTCTTATCTATTACTATTACTTCCAGTATTATCTATTACTATTATTTCGTCTTATCTATTACTATTACTTCCAGTCTTATCTATTACTATTATTTCCAGTCTTATCTATTACTATTACTTCCAGTCTTATCTATTACTATTACTTCCAGTCTTATCTATTACTATTACTTCTGGTTTTATCTATTACTATTACTTCTGGTTTTATCTATTACTATTACTTCCAGTCTTATCTTTTACTATTACTTCCAGTCTTATCTATTACTATTACTTCCAGTATTATCTATTACTATTATTTCGTGTTATCTATTACTATTACTTCCTGTCTTATCTATTACTATTACTTCCAGTCTTATCTATTACTATTACTTCTGGTTTTATCTATTACTATTACTTCCAGTCTTATCTTTTACTATTACTTCTGGTCTTATCTATTACTTCCAGTCTTATCTATTCCTATTACTTCCAGTCTTATCTATTACTATTACTTCCAGTATTATCTATTACTATTATTTCGTGTTATCTATTACTATTACTTCCTGTCTTATCTATTACTATTACTTCCAGTCTTATCTATTACTATTACTTCTGGTCTTATCTATTACAATACTTCCAGTCTTATCTATTACTAGGCTTGCATGATTTTTGCTTTGAAACATCGCAATCGATTTTATAAAGAAAATCGTGATTTTCGATTAAATCGTAGGTCCAAATTCCCAAAAGAATAAACCGTGGTAATGTGACAAGTCAAGTCACGAAAACTGGGACTTGGAATTTCTAGAAAAGTTGAAATAAATGATGCAAAAATAGCATGAAATTAGAATAAAATTTCATGCGACAAATTCTTACCATCCTACGTCTATGCTTATTGTATACCTAAATTTTCATGACAAAATTTGACCATTAAAGGGTTAAAATATTTTTAGGAAGCTTCTATATACCTCCGTTATGCTGCCCAGATCAGCTTTTATGTTTCCTCTTAATATTCATATGTCAAATTCATTTGGGCCAAAATTCATATAAAGTACGCACAATCCATCATCACAGGAGTGAAATTATTAATTGGGACCAGCTAAATATTGCGTATAATTTAATAAACATCATTTATTTCATCAGAATTGGACATAAAATCTTGTCGAGAAAATATATAAATCGTGCGGTGTATCAGCTTCCGCTTATAGCCTCCCTTTGTAGGACGAATTTAGGTCATTACCCGAGTAACACGAAGACGCTAATATTAGTACCCGGGGATATACTGCTTAATCCACATACATAGGACAGTAGCTGTGAGTAGCTACGATAGTAACGGCATAAACTCGTCCTATAGTGCAGTTTATAGTTGCTTTCAGAATGTACTATTTACATTTAAGAGTAATCAACAGAACGCACAGTTCAAAATACAACAATCTGGAAAGCGGTTGCTTTATTTTCTTTAATTAGACATGACAACCGAATCAGAAAGGAAAAATTATTACACCGCGTGAAATTGCTAACTCTAGAAGGAATTATGTTCACTGATTATTGCCTAACACTGCAACTAAGTATATACTTGATATTTATTGACAGACGAAAGAAAGAAAATTATATGGGCATTCGACGGAGTAACTAGCTGGTTTTCTCAATGACAAAAGTGTTACCTCGCTATTGTTAGCTTGTTTATCGTAGCGCTTTGTGTTGTGATTAGTAATTATTCGACACGTGCATGGTATGGCGGGATATAAACACAATGATCATGGGCGTGAATAGATTATAATTGTACTCATAAAATGTGACAGAAAAGTACATACTTCAGATTTTAAACAAACATGAAATTTTTTCTGATTTTTCTTCAATTACATCGTAAAAATCGTGATTTAAAAAATAAATCAAACTTCATGATTAAATTGAAAAATCGTGCATGTCTATTTATTACTATTACTACTAGTCTTATCTATTACTATTACTTCCAGGCTTCTCTATTACTTTTGCTTCCAATCTTATCTATTACTAAAATAATTACTTACGGTCTTGTCTATTATTACTAATGTTACTCAAGATATTGTCTATTACCATTACTGTCCTATCTGTTTACATTTCGTGATAGATCTTTCACATGCATGAAATGAAGATGTTGCTGTGTATGATATGATAGCAACGATCGTTCACCAAAATTGTTGTAAAATGTACACCAGTTTCTTTGCTATTGACACAGTAAGATAGAATATTGTTATTAATGTGGTCAAAGTTAACCCTTTCACTGATAAATTCCCTGTATCTAAATCTCAGGGCAAACAAACAGAAATGCTGTTTGATATTTATTAATTTTACATCAATGTCTTCCAGTCATATTAATTTCAAGATATTCAGCAGAATATGCTATAAATCTTAAAGAATTTACTTTTTCAGGGAAAGGGTTAATGTAAATAAAATGCACTGAAAGTTGTGTTAAAGTTGTCTTGAAGCAATAAGACTAGGAAATATTTAGAAAAATTTATTGATTAAGATTGATCTTCATCGATGCTGCCATTTTAGTTCGATTTTGAAGTTGTCATCATTTGAGATTATATTGTTCTCATTGCGCAGTGCTTGTTATAAAACTATTCCCGTAGGTCATTAGGCTAAGTGTCAAGGTATACATTGTTAGCTCACCTGGCCAGAATGGCCAAGTGAGCTTATGCCATGGCGACCATCCGGCGTCCGTCCGTCCATCAACTTTTTCCTTTAAACGACTTCTTCTCAATAACCACTGGGCCGATTTCAATTATATTTGGCAGGAAGTATCCTTAGGGCATAGGGATCCAATTTTGTTCAAACAAAGCTGATCAGCCGATTTGGCCGCTGGCCATCTTGGATTTTGGCCGATTTTAGGAAATGGCTTTAAAAATCTTCTTCGAAACCGCTTGGTGGATTGATTCAAAACTCACGAAATATCATATAGGGCAAGAGCTGAACCAAGTTTGTTCGAAGGAACTTGATTGGCCAAATGGTTCGGCGGCCATCTTGGATAACTTAGTTTTCGTAAAAACGACTTATTCTGCAGACCCGCTGAACGGATCGGGCTGAAATTTTGGGGATATGATTATGGACTAAGGGCCATTAAAGTTTGTTCATGGGAAGTTGATAGGTAAAAAACATGGCCGCCGTGGACCAATCAAATTTTAGCATGTTTGGCAGCCATATTCAATTTTTTTATTTGATGGATTGTGAAGCCGAAATTGGTTTTCTTAACTCCGCTTACTTGTCAGTCAGCTATCGTATAGCGATAACCCTATCCGTCTTCTGTTTGTCCGTCCGTCCATCCATCTGTTTGTCCGTCACCAACAATGACGGCTCATTTTGTTATTTCTTGACGGATTGACACCAAACTTTGTCACAATGTTAATGACGGCATCTAATATCTGTGTTGTGAAAATGAAACTGATAGGAGGTCAAATGCCAGAGTTATCACTCCTTAAATATTTGCAGTCTCACTTTCATAGGGCAAATGGTTTGTTCCCACCGTCTTATAACCATGTCAGATTTTATTGCCAAACTAGATATTAAATTCCAATTAACAGATTAACCTTTCCAATACTGCAGAAATATTTAAGATATGTATTATGTGCTCTGACATCTATGCTCTTAAAAATATTTGAAATGTATTTGATTGAAATTTGTTGTTGCCTTTGGCAGCAATGAAAGTTGTTGCTGCCTAAGGCAGCAATGACTTTCAGTCAAATTATTTTCTAAATCAACTCCAGCTCACCCTACCCCTGCTGCTAACTCGGTGATTCAGCCAGATGTGCATGTGTTAAATGGATTGTGTGGTGGTGGGGAATAACCTGCTATAAAGACCACCTACCTGCCTTTAGAGACCATTTTCTTCAAATTGTATTTAAACCTCTAGTAACCGTCTGACTGAGTTTTTGCAGACGACATATTCCAAAGGTTATATCTCTGAACGTGATAAATATTTTGAAAACAATTGGACTGAAAGTTGTTGGTGGCTAAGCCACCAACAACTTTCAGGCGAATTGTTTTCAAAATATTCAACAAGTCAAGAGCTTTTGAAAATTGAAATTATTGGCTGCACTGGCTTGCAGCAGTGAGACAGTTAAGAAACCAGCCATTGTTAGCACTGATATCATCTATTTTCACTTAAACATTGTTCAAAATCACTAATGCAAAAAAAAAGTCCAGAGATTGTTGTCAATATCTCGAAAACTAAATCATTTGACTGAAAGTCATTGGAAGTGACACCGATAGATGTAAAACTTAAGTAAGATTAGTTTGATATGCCAATGTTCCAGGTGAGCGATACAGGCCCAGTGGGCCTCTTGTTATTTCCTTGGTATGAAATGTAACTTTGAATCTTTATTGACAATGAGGAAGAGTGCCAATGCTAATGATACAGAATTCTTGATTTAATATTTTGTTCCTTTTTACAGGTGTTACCAGCTCAGCAAGTAGCCTACAGCCAATAATGCAAGTCAGCTCTGCAGTCCCGAAAATTATCACAAGCATAGCAGGTGCAAGCTTGGCATCTAATCCCCTGAAAAGAAAATTCTCTGAAAATGATTGATGTATACCTTTGTTGCCACCTATCACAGTGTTCTCTGACATGTAACCATGATCTAAAATGGTACAATTAAAAACGTGGTATGCTTGGACTATGTCAGACTGATCACGCTACACCTGAATCTTCAATTGAACAAGAAAGAATCTGGTGGTCATTCTTAGAAAGTATTGATCAAAGTTGTTACTGTCATGCGGTTCTCTGACCCCAGTATGAAATGGTACAGTGTGTCATGCCATGTATCTGGACTATGTCAGATGTATCATGCTACACTTTATGGTTCCATTTCACACCTAATACTAGACAGAAAAATTGTGTTCGCTCTTGGAAAAGTATTGCTGAAAGTTGTTGACACCTCTGTAGTCTGGTCTTTAATGTTAATTAAAATGTTTGTTTATGTAAATGCTTGTTTCCGGCATCAGTCATCTTCTATTTAGGTGGGGACGCGGTGTTGCCAAAAAATCATCATAGACAATAGGTCCATGGAGAATTTATTTGTCATCAACCAAGACAAATCTTCATAGCCTGGGATCATGATCCTGTGGCTAATTTCATACACGGTTTGAGAGATATGCTTATCACAAAAGCATGCTGATATTAACCCTTTAATGTCCATGATTTGTCAAGAAAATTGAAATTTGTGCCTATGGTATGTCCAATTATAGGCCAAGAAACCACTACTTTTGAAATTTTACTACTGGAATAACTGGCTCGTTTAACAAGCAGGTCATTCCAGAGATATATTTTCAAATATAGTCTTCTTGACATGTAAATAACCATTTCTCCAAACCAATGCAGTCTGTTTTGGCCTTGCTGGAACATTAACACTAAAATGCACTGATATAGCACCATGTGCAACTAGTGATGCAGTCTTATGAAAAATAAGACTCAGTAAATCATATTATATCCATCCTAATGGTGTTACAAACTAAGCATTTATGGCTTATATAATAAACATATATATGCCTTTTATTGAAGCAACTGCTCTCAAGAACCACTGGGACAGTTTCGATTAAATTTGGCAGGTAGGATCATTAGGGCTTGACATCCAAAAATTGCTCAAACGATGCTGATTGATCGATTTGAGTGGTGGTCATTTGGGATTTTGAACTATTTTTAGGAACACAAACATATTCTTTGCTTGGCCAGTTGACTTTAAACTCAGGAAACTTCATCTAGGACAAGAGTTGAACCAAGTTTGTTCAAGAGTAAGTGATTTATCAATGAGTTTGACAGCCATCTTGGATGACCTAGATTTTGCACTATTTTTACAAACTGGATTTCGTCCAAAACCGCTGATTGACATGAAACTAACAAATTTGATATATGGAAATATCTGAACGAAGTTTGTTCAGGAGAATCTGATTTGTCTAGCAGCTATCTTGTATGACCTAGTTTTTTACTTGTTTGAAACCACTAAAGGGATCAGACCAAAACTTGACAAATATGGTTAGTATCTAAGGGCCATTTGCATTTCTCCAAGAGACGCGAATCTGTGAAAACATATGGTGACCAACAACCAATCACAGTTTAGCTATTCTTAGTTGATGGATTATGACAGTGAAAATGATGATATGTAAGTTTTGTGACTGCTAAATACCAAATTGAGAATTTCAAATCGGATTGATTGATCAGGTTTTTCAGAAAATTCTCATTGATCTCTGGAACTGTTTTGCTGATTAACTTGAACCTCAAGAAATTTTATCAAGTTTTAACAAACCAAGTTTGTTCAAGGAAACCTGATTGGTCAAATTCCCTATGGGTTATCTTGGATGGCCTAGGTTTCACAAATGGCCAAACAAATATGAAAGCGAAATTTGTGTCTCTCAAAGGGAAGTGGATATATGAAAAAAACATGGTCACCATCAACCAATCAAAATATACCTATTATTGGTTTTGACAGCAAAGATGGCAATATATATATATATTATATGTTTTGTAGCTTGCTGATTAGGAATTTACTACTTTTCAATCTGATGAGTCGTTCTGGTCAATGGCAATAATAGATTCTTTTGTTTCAGACAAAATTGCTCATTTTGGACTCAAATTTCTTTTTTAGCCTAAAATGCTCTTGTTTCCTGTCAAAACTCACATTTGAAACTGATGTTGTAGGTGAATGATACTTGCTCATTGATCTCTTTTTTTATCCAGCCCCCCCCCCCCCCCCTGGTCTGGAAGACAGGGAGATAGCGATCAGCATGTCCATCCAACCGTCTGTCCCCATCTTGTCAACGCAACTCCTAGAGGTCTCAATGGATTACCTTAAAATTTTGTCCACATTATCAGTATCATGTGTGGATGTGCATGTGCTTTTTTCATGTCCGAAATATTGTTCATTACAGGGTTATCCCCCTTTATATATGTTTAAGCCAATACATAAACCGCATTGGCAATCATTTCTTGTCAACGCAACTCCTCCTAGAGATCTCAATGGATTAACTTTAAATTTTGTCCACATTATCAGGATCATGTGCAGATGTGCATGTGCTTTTTTCGTGACCAAAAAATTGTTCGTTATAGAGTTATCCCCCCTGTAAATATCTTAAAGCCGATACATAAACTGCATTGCCAATCATTTCTTGTCAAGGCAACTCCTCCTACAGTTTAGCTCCGATTCTTTTGAAAATTGGTACATGTTATCATTACCACGTGTAGATGTGCATGTGCTATCCTAGTACCTGTATGTCCATCCGTCTGTCCAAAATGTATGTATGTCCGTCTATCAGTCCATCCATCTCTGACAATCATTTCTTGTCAACACAACTCCTCCTAGAGGTCTCAATGGATTAAATTTATCTTTTTGTCCACATTATCAGTATCATGTGCAGATGTGCATGTGCTTTTTTCGCGGCCAACACATTGTTCATTACAGAGTTATCCCCCTTTAAATATCTTGAAGCCGATACATAAACTGCATTGCCAATCATTTATTGTCAATACAACTCCTCCTACAGTTTAGCTCCGATTCTTTTGAAAATTGGTACGTGTTATCATTACCACATGTAGGTGTGCATGTGCTATCCGTGTACCTATACGTGTATGTTGGTCTGTCAGTCCATCCATCTCTGACAATCATTTCTTGTCAACGCAACTCCTAGAGGTCTCAATGAATTAGCTTAAAATTTTGTCCACATTATGAGTATCATGCGCGGATGTGCATGTGGTTTTTTTGCGTTCGAAAAATTGTTCATTACAGAGTTATCCCCCTTTATATATCTTAAAGCCAATACATAAACTGCATTGCCAATCATTTCTTGTCAATGCATCTCCTCCTAGAGGTCTCAATGGCTTAACTTAAAATTTTGTCGACATCAGTATCATGTGCAGATATGCATGTGCTTTTTTCGCGACCGAAAAATTGTTCATTACAGAGTTATCCCCCCTAAATATCTTAAAGCCAATAATAAACTGCATTGCCAATCATTTATTGTCAATGCAACTCCTCCTAGAGGTCTCATTGGATTAACTTTAAATTTCATCCACATTATCAGTCTCTTGTGCAGATGTGCATATGCTTTTTTTGTAGCCAAAAAATTTTTCATTACAGAGTTATCACCCTTTAAATATCTTAAAGCCAATACATAAACTGCATTGCCAATCATTTGTCAACGCAGCTCCTAAAGTTTAGCTGCGATTCTTTTGAAACTTGGTAAGTGTTATCATTACGACATGAAGATGTGCATGTGCTATCCGTATACTTGTAAATCCATCCATCCGTCCAAAATGTATGTTCATTTGTCGGTCCATCCTTTTCAATGCAACTCCTACAGTTTAGTTACAATTCTTTTGAAACATGGTAAGTCTAGTCATTAACATCTGAAGATGGGCATGTGCTTTTTTTGCCGCCAGAAAATTATTCATTACAGCGTTATCTCCCTTTAAATACCTTTAAGCTGATACATAAACTGCAGTACCAATCATTTCTTGTCAACACAACTTCTACAATTTAGCTGTGATTCTATTGAAACTTAGGACGGATTCTCATTACCACTTGAAGATGTGCTATCCGTATGCCTATACATCCATGCGTCTGTATAGAATGTATGTGTGTCAGTCTGTCAGTCCATCCATCTCTGGCAATCATTTCAAGATGTCAACACAACTACAGTTTAGCTACGATGTATGTTTATCTGAAATGTTTGGATCCGGGGGATATGCCATCTTCTGATGGCTCTTGTTTAATTATTCTAACTTATATTGTTGAAAGAGTCTATTATAAGGGAATAATTGTTGTCGAGCCATAGAAAAATTTGGGAAATGGCTCGATATATCGATCCAGATGGGGTGCTCGATGTGCACCAAGAATTAGTAGAATTTTAGAGTCTTTCAATGGCATTTAGTTGAGATGGATACCCGGTATACTGACAAAGCTGGAAGCTGTTAACTGTACCCCATTGGGGGAATTTAAGTAGACTTAAATATTGCCGTTCGAGGATTTAGTGGCATAAATATGGATTCTAAATAAGTGTTATGGTTGTATATCCCTCAAACTGAGTCAACCAAATTAGCTTCTCCATGATTGTGACGAGTAGGCTTATTAGCCTATGTATGGATATACATCTAAGATAGATATTTATAAACTAACAATTCTAATTGATTATGGTATATCGAACCCCACAGTGTATGTACCAGATTCCAAATCTGGTCATCATGTATCACTCATCATGACTACATCTCATTACGCGATTTATGCAGGTATTGTTACAAATAAAACCGCAGGATAATTAAGTAAACGATATTGGTGCAGTTTATGTCGTGAACTGCAGGATGATTAAGAAATTTGTAGTCTATACGGGTAGATTGTATGATATTAAGAATACAAGCCTAGCCGATGGTTCTAATTGCAGAATAATAAGAATGCTATATAGTCGTAGCCGATGGCCGTAAACTATAATATAAACTGACAGAAAACGATACTAGCCGATGGCTGTCATACATGAAAACTGGAATGATATACAGTCGTAGCCGATGGCTGTAACTGCGGAACAAACTGATGATAGAATACGAATGTAGCCGATGGCTGTAGTTGCAGAAATAATAATAATGATATACAGTCGTAGCCGATGGCCGTAAACTGCAGAATATTTAAGGATGGAATCAGTCGTAGTTGGTGGCCGTGACCGTGGAGGATTAAGTAACAAGTTATATCCAACGCCCATTCACTACCAGATTATAAGTACAATGGATGCAGTTGTAGCCGATGGCTGCAATTGCCAGACAAATATAGAGTATTCAGTCGTAGACCATGGCAGCAATTTGGATAAGAATTGGTGCAGTCGTAGCCGATAGCCGTAAACCGCACAATATTTAATGAAGAATCAGTCATAGCCAACGGCTGTAAATGGGTGATAACTATGTACATGAAGTAAGACCAGTCACAGACAATAGTGATATACTATGGACGGTAAGTAAAGAGTTAGTCATAGCAAATGGCCTTAAACTGCAGTTAATTAAGGGAGCATACTAATGACAGGTGGCCGTACTTGCCGAGCAAGATAAGAATTTGAACGGAGGTTAGAGTGGCTTGACTATGACCGTAACCACTAAGGTGATCTTCCAGATTAATGCTTGCAGTTGTGACTGGTCTGAAAGGAACCCTATGGATATAATTAATACATATAAATAAATTATGAAAATAACTGGACAATATATGTACATGATTTTGCATCGCTTAGCTCCTAACTTGTCTACATAGATAACCCCAGCGTCACTAAAATGTTGGGTAGTATCGGCATGCTATTTAAGGCTGGTGGAGGGGATGGACGGTGGTTGACAGCGATTGTCTGACTGAATGCGAGGCACGATTAGACAACAATGACAGATGAAGTAGATCCTCTCTCAGATTCATAGGGATTCAGCGTATGCTCTTTCCCTGGCTGGCCGGTGTAATGTCTTGTTAGCTTGTCACGTGGTAGCCCTTCCCCAGGCTGGCTTGTTAAGCAGAGGATTCTGCATCTCACAGCTTAAGACTTATAGGGATACAGCGTAAGCCCATTCCCAGGCTGGCCAGAAGTAATGTGCAGTTAGCTGGTCACCTGATGTAACCAGTTAGTTAGTTATATTGTTTATTAGCATAAACAAGTTTTATTGATATAAATCTTAATTTATGCCAACAAACAACAAGATTGTTAAGTAGCTAAAACACCATTTAATAATAATTAACACACATTAATACATCATTTGGCATCAAGGGCTGACTCAGCTCATCCTAGAATCTGACTCTTAGACCTCGTCCCGATGTGACACGTTTCCGTGTGTGCCGCATGTAGATGCCACATCAGGGCGAAGAATAAGTGACAGATTCATGGTACTCATCTACCCTGAGCGGGTACATAACGATAGTAGACTTCATGATTTATCTGTTACCCGCTGGGAGATGGATACCCGGTATACTGACAAAGCTGGAAGCTGTTAACTGTACCCCATTGGGGGAATTTAAGTGGACTTAAATATTGCCAAAACTCAGCGATTTGAATTAAGGAATCGCTGAGTACCCCCAATGAGAAACATAAGTTCTACAATAGAAATATCCATTCTTAGCATAATTAACCACCTTCCCATTGTCAACATGGCTTAATCAGGAATACTGGTTGTCTACGTTTATAGGACTATACCTATAGACCAACATAAAAGGAGTATGTTAGCATTGTGTCCTCTCGTAAGTCCAGCGGGGAACAATACAGGCATATAAACACTTGCATGACTCTTACATTAGAAATAAGTTCTGCTGCGATGAAGTAGTTCCAGTAGTCTTAGTCAACCCTCTCAGCACTTAAATGTGTACATCTATGAGTAATAGCCAGTTAAACACAGCCTATTGTACGTAATGCACGATGTACACTGCATGCAAAGCATTATGCAAGTGGTTAGGAGTCTGCACACATTATCCTGAGGCCTATCATGCGACACTGTCTATCAGTTCGGGTCCCTCGATTCAACACATGTACAGTATAGATTTATAAGATTATGGCTATAACAGGATATATGATATACGACAATATATAATATGTACACTCGATCATCTACAATTGGACCCATTCGCCATTCATGACCATGCCAGCAGACAGCCATCTGCTGTGGTTGATAAATTCTCATCCACAGGTGAAGAGAACACCACCCCCAAATTTCCACCACTCGAATGACTGGCTTGATAACCAAGCCTGTCATTCCAGTGATAGAGCTTCAAAGAATAGTACACTCCTGAATTGCAAATTACATTCAATAAGGACACCTTTGATCATCCTGATCACATATAGATAGATGTGTTACCAAATTCCAACTGTATCTGGTATTATAACAAAGGTTGTTGAATGATATAGTGTAGATAACTCTTAATGATATCGTACATATTCAATTCTGTACAGGGGAAATAACTCATAACTGGTCAATTAATCCATGCAAGGCTTACAAGAGTTACCTCCCCTGCACAGGATATGACACACTGAAACGCAACTCTACAAGCCCTGCATAGACTAACTGCCCACCCAGGCAATTGTCATTTCTGTTAGTACTAAATGATTTACTGCTTGTTCTGTCTGTTCCCTTCCAGCATAGTGTCATTCATAGCTCCTTCCAAGCTAATAGATTGAGAATATGGATGTTGATTCTATCACTGGACAGGCTATGAGGCCATGACCAGATTGATGGGCAATAATGAACCTGCGGCACGCATCATCACCTAATACTACCAAGCTGCATCATCAATGAAATGTTATCACCATATCAGAACTTATAGCTACATTCAACCTGCTCTAAAAGACACCTCCATATGAAGACCGCTTCCACATAAGTACAGCTACCCCTTGGTCAAATTGGTCAAGAATTAATCATCTACGCACTGAACGTCCATTTTTTAGGCCAAGAACAACACTCCCAGAAACAACCACTGGGATGCTTGGCTCAGTTATTGAGCCAGTCATTACAATATCAAAATCCTTAAATAGTCCCAAGGTATCCCTCATAGACAGGTTGAATGTAGCAAACAATAGAATGTAGACATACTCATAAATATCTTGATCTATCAATAAATTACAATCTATACGAACTCTGCAGATGTTAATAATCTTTGTGTTTCTTTGATCATGGATGGAGGAGTTTTAATGTACCTTGAATATACACTTGACGACCATCTTCCCAACTTTTTAATCAAGTGGTCCTCAATATGCGCAGTCGCTGCTGTGGTAGCAGCCCCTATGCGAAATGAATGACCATTGTACAGAGAAGAATCTATGCTAATGGCATCCAAAATGTGTCTGAACATAGAAATGAAAGTAGATCGAGATAGGGCTACACCGTTCTCGGTTATGAATAAAGGTTTTAATGGTGACGCTTGTGATTGACAACAAACTTTCATATATCTGCAACTGATCTGATAAGGGCAGATCGAATTGCCAGTTTTATATAATGGTATTGTAACTCCTTCCCGAAATGGGGCTGTCTTCGAACATTTTAAATGCAGGTTTAAGCTGTCATGAAAAATGGACATATCAGCTATACATAAATTTGAATCTGGGTCAAAAACAGTATTCACAGTAAATTCTCCACATCTTATAAAACCAAAGAAAGCCACAGTACATACCGTTTCCATCAAAAGGTCTAAAAAACATGAAAATACACCCTTCCGAAGGTGCAAACAAATCCTTTGTAATATTTTGAAAGTGACTGGGTATCGTGGCTTTGGATTCCTTATCTGAGACTTTTTAACACCGACAAGTATGGTATGCAAGCGTTGCATTTGATTTGTAAGAGGAAAATGCACATTGTGTTGTAGACACATGTAACATGTACCGCATATATATAATTTAATGGTCGAATATGACAGACTAAGTCTGTATGAGCAATGAGCGACAAAATAGATGAGTAGATCTTTGTTTACCGGCAGATCTTGAATTCTAAAATTACTAATAATAGATGTGAATAACAAGAAGGGAATATATGTACTAAGCCCAGTCCTGTATGCGCTCTGTGTACTTGGAGCTATCGCTACAGACCATAGTCCTTGGACGACTGGCTGGAGTCCCAAAAGACCTTCTCGGGCGGGGGTACTTGGCATGGTAATACGTGGCTTGAGGAGCCAGTTCGCGGAATCGTGTCACCTGCAAACGAGAAAGAGCATCAGCATTACAGTTTTTTGAGCCCGCAATATGTCCCGCCATGACGACAAAACCATGTGTGGCAGCTAGTAGAGTTAGGCGTCTAACTAGGGGTATAATTTGCTTAGATTTCGAACGCCCCTTTTGCAGAATTGATACAGTTGCCATGTTATCACACATGAATCTAATACGATGTCGCTGCCACTTATGTCCCCAGAGGATGGCCGCTACCACAATAGGGTACATCTCTTTGAATGCAATTGAAAGCTCTTTCTCGGTACAAATGTCTTTAGTTAATTTTTCTGGCCATGATTCCGAGAACCATTCCCCTAGAAAGTAACCCCCAAAACCTATCGTACCTGACGCATCTGTGTACAAGCTAAGGTCATCGGATGAAATACACTTCAGATCATGAAACATGGAGACTCAATTCCAGTTCGATAAGAATGTCAACCACATCTTTGTCTTCTCTACATTCGTCATTGATTCTAACATGGTGTTTTAAATTCTTTACTGTGGTGGATAGAGTTATCAAATGGGACAAGACGGCTCTGCCTGGTATAATGACTCTACTTGCAAAATTTAAATGACCAAGCAATTGTAACAGCTCCTTTTTTAGCATATCAGTTATTCGAATTAGTTTATCATTAGGAAGCGTAGATTCCATCTTTGATGAGTAGAACAATACCCAAGTATTCCATGACAGTGTCCGGTCCCTTAGTTTGTGTTCAGACATGGGGATATTCAACCTATTAAAAATAAGATGAAGCAACGCCATATTGCGGTCCCCACATCTATCAGGATATTCAAAGGTAATGAAATCGTCCAAGAGATGAAGGATGTGTTCGATATCATAATTGTTTTGAGCTATCCAGCATATGGCTAATGACAATGAATCGAAGATCTTAGGGCTGGATCGGCACCTGAAGGTAAGACGTTTATATACATAATATTTCCCACGCCATTTAATACAAAAGAAATGCTGTTGTGATGAAAGAATCGGCAATAATCTAAAAGCATCAACAATGTCAGTTTTGCACATTGTTGTGCCTTCGCCTAGTGTCTGTAATATCTTAATAGCATCATCGATTTTTACATAAAATAAATGGCAGTTCTCCTTGTCGATTAAATCATTGATGCTTGGATTGTTTTCATTATCATGGGGAGAAGAGAGGTCTACAATTAACCGGGGTTTCCCCGAATATTTCCCAGTTGCAACACCTATAGGACTGACTCTATATGACTCAAAGGGCAGGACCTCGAGAGGGCCAGACAAATAACCTCTGGAAACCTCATACTCGATTAATTTGTCAACTACCAATGGCTGTGTTGTGGCTGAAAGTAGATTCTTGCATTCCTTATTCCTAAGAGCAACATTGTCTATCATGGTATCGAACCCATCCCTCAAACCCTTGGACAAATAGGTGGTGAATTCCCTATTTGGATGATTGCGTAATTCATGTTCCAGTTGATCAATGTTAATCGGAGTATAGGTTCGCTCACCTGGAATTGTCTGACAGGATGTCAGTCATGGGTTGGCTGGTTTTAGCTCGATCATCTTTAGGTTTTGTTGTCTAGATTTACATATTTTGACTGTGTGACCAGGCAACCCACAATTTAAACAGACATGCAATTAGATTTTGTGCACGTCCCCACATTGTAATTATTACAAATTTCCTTCCCATTTATCCTAATTCTAGCCCGCCCGTACGAATCTTTGTTGTCTGCTTGTTGTCCTCTTGCCATGAAATTTGGACGTGGCATGTTCAGTGTTGGATTGTATCCCCTGGCATTCTGCCCAAACAAATGTGGTGTGCGGTTGTAGTTCCTGGAATTTTGCCTAGGGCATAACAGGTGGGTACCGTCTCCCAAGGTCGTAAGACTTATAGGGATACAGCGTAAGCCCATTCCCAGGCTGGCCAGAAGTAATGTGCACTTAGCTGGTCACCTGATGTAACCAGTTAGTTATATTGTTTATTAGCATAAACAAGTTTTATTGATATAAATCTTAAATTTGTTCTCTACCATCATTGCATTTACTCGCCATCATAAGTAAAATGATTGTCAAAATTTTCCCAGACTGTTATGCGGTTTGGACTTAGTTTATGTTGCCCCAAGTATTAGGAGAATGTTTTTCTATGTACATTTAGATTATCAAGGACTTATTCGACCTCAATAAAATGCCAGTCCCTACGTTGGCCCATGCCACACCATATAGCATGACCTATGTGATAGCATACCATACCATATCAATCCTTATTTTGTGATAATGACACGTGATGTGTGAATTGCAGCAAGACAAAAGGGCTTGACATATGGAATAATTTCCTAGTTTTAGTATTATATATCATTGCTCAGTGAATAGGGGTGGGGGTGGGGTAGGTGGTGGGGTAGGTGGTGGGGGGGGGGGGGGCGGGGTTGTTGTGACAAGAAGATCATAAATGTGAAAGCAATAACTATGGAGCAAACTAATGCTCAAGTGTATAATAACCTTTACAAATCATGTTTGTTTCATATAATTGACTGCACATACTTTATGTAAATTATTTCAGACTGTAGATATTGGACACATATACGTTTGTGTATTGCGATTAAATTTTGTATATTGAACTCAGTTGCTTGTGTCAGATGTTTTATTGACAGTCCTCATTATTCTGGATTCAGATTTAGGCCTTCCCCTTCAAGAGGTTAGTTACCACCCTGATACTCATTGATATATCCTAAATATCATCCTAGTTCCAATAGCACCCAGACGTTTAAAGTAAACTTCCCCCACTCGGCAGGTAATACATCTGACAGGTCAGGTGATGTGCGTCCCAACGGCACGCATGTGCAGACTGTCAATCCTCTTTCTTGATTACTGCCCGTCATTGTAACACACTTGAGAAATTTCAGTAGCTCTTTTGCATTTGTTGTGCCAAATTTATTAGTCCCCTACCTGTAAAGGGGGGGAGGGGGGGGGGAGAAACTATAGGTTTGCACTCTGTCTGTCCATCTGTCGCAGTTGGTTTTCCGCACTTTTTTTCGCAGTCCTTCAAGAGTTTCACGCGTATGCGTCAATTTTTGATGGAGTTATGCCCACTTTCGATGAAAAGTATTAGCTTTCCGCAATTTTTTCGCAATCCTTCAAGATATTTAAGGGAAAATTGGTACATCGCTTTAATATAAGGTGTTACAGAGCAAGTTTGGGTTTCAGACATTTTCGTCAGTTTTTCAAGGAGTTATGCCCCCTTTCTACTTATGAAATACGAAAGATATTAGTTTTCCGCCCTTTTTCTCGCAGTCTTTCAAGATATTCAACTGAGAATTGGTACATTACTTTAGTATGAGAAATTACAGACCAAGTCCGAGTTTTAGGCGTTTGCATCATTTTTTGATGGAGTTATGTCCCCTTTCGACTTATGAAATACAAACATATCATCTTTCAAGACTTTTTCCTTCTCCTTCATCATATGTAACTGAGACTTGGTGTATTGCTATGTTATGAGAAGTTACAGATCAAGTCTCAGTTTCAGCTGCTTCTGACAATTTCTAATGACATTTTTTTACTGTCAATCTCGAAAGATTTATATCACCAGGTAGAGGACATGTATTGCAAAGCAATACTTACAGAATATTTGTTCAGTTAAGTCTGAATTTGTAGCCAATTAGCTTTATATCATAGTCTAAGTCATGTCTGACCATTGGAAATTAACAGAGGCGCTTCCTGGACCAAACAAACCATCAGGTGGTTTTTACTATTATTAGCTAACCTGGCCTGGAAGGCCAAGAAATTTATGCCATGGCGACCTTCCGTCCATCCATTGTCCGTCAAGTTTAAACGACTTCTCAAGAACCACTAGGCCAATTTCAATTATATTTGGCAGGAAGACTCCTTAGAGCATAGGGATCCAAGTTTGTTCGAACGAAGCCGATCGGCCAATTTGGCCGGCGGCCATCTTGGACTTTGGCCGATTTTAGGAAACGTCTAAAAATCTTCTCCGAAACCGCTTGGGGAATAGATTCAAAACTCATGAAACATCATCTAAGGAAAGAGGTAAGCCAAGTTTGTTCAAGAGGACTTGATTGACCAAATGGTTTTGCGGCCATCTTGGATGACCTAGTTTTCCGAAAAATAACCTCCAGAACCGCTGAAGGGATCAAGCCGAAATTTGGGTGATATGATTAGGCGAAGAAGTAACCGTCGCACTCTTTCCCTTGATCTCTGATGTGGATTCTTTTGACCGGCAGAGCTTGACCGGTGGACTTCACTCTCTCGCACCAGCATTAGTAAACCTATGCTAAGTATTGTTCAGGTATAAGAGATTTTAGAGGAGGGCACTCAATTTATTTGGAAATTTCACAAATTTTTGACTGCCTAAGTTTATTCCGTCTGCTTTCTCTGATGGTCTTGTATAGGTTTATTACTTCATTCAAACAATGGCCCATTAAAGTTTGTTCAAGGGAAGTTGATCCATCAAAAAACATGGCTGACATGGGCCAATCAAAATGTAGCGTGTTTGGCTCAACTCATTAGAGTTCTACTTATTGTTAATGACCATTCTAGTTAAGATACCTGTGGTCCAGGTGAGCGATACAGGCTGCTTTCTCTGATGGTCTTGTATAGGTTTATTACTTCATTCAAACAATGAAGCTATGCTTTAGGGTGTTGAATACAATTCGTCTTACACTACAATGGTTATTTATTACTGTTTATCTGTCTTTTAATTGAAGTGATATGACATCATAATCGGCCCATGTTTTTTACAGTAACACATGTCCTGGCTGTTTTCTTTTAAGCAACTTCCATTTATAAAAGGTTCAAATCTAAGTTCGTAGTTGTTGCATTATTAGCTCAACTGGCCTGAAAGGCCAAGTGAGCTTATGTTGTGGCACCATCCGTCGTGTGTCCGTCCGTCAACTTTTCCTTTAAAACGACTTCTTTTCAAGAACCACTGGGCAGATTTCAATTATATTTGGCAGGAAGCAGCCCTAGGGCATAGAGATTCAAGTTTGTTCAAATGATGCCGATCGGCCAAAATCCAAGATGGCCGCATGCCAAAATAGCCGATTTTTAGAAACACTAAAAAATCTTCTCAGAAACCGCGGGAGGAATTGATTCAAAACTCATAACACATCATCTATTGCAACGGTAGACTCATGTTTGTTCAAGGCAACCTGATTGGCCTATTTGCCTGGTGGCCATCTTGGATGACCTAGTTTTTGCGAAAATAACTTCTCCCGAACCGCTGAAGGGATAGGTCTGAAATTTGGTAAATATGTTTAGGGACCAATGTCCATTCAAGTATGTTCAAGAGAAGTTCGTACGTTAAAAAAAATGGCGGCCATCAAGTAATCAGAATTTAGCGTTTGTTGGTCTTATTGACATTTTTGTATTTGATGTATTTTCATGGCGAAAATTGCTTTATATATGCTTATCAGTGTGGCGAGTTCAAATATGCCACTTTCGAGACTGACGGATAAATGGTTTGGCTGCTATCTTGGTTTGTTTTCCCGCCATAGTCTCCCATAGTAAAGCAATGGGCCCATAGTAAAGCAATGGGGAATTCTTTAAACGACTTCTTCTCAAGAACCACTGGGCCAATTTCAATTATATTTTGGAGGAAGCATTCATAGGGCATAGAGATCTAATAAGTTTGCTCAAGCGAAGCGGATCTGTCAAAATCCAAGATGGCCGCCAGCCAAAATGGCTGATTTTTAAACACTTTAAAAAATCTCCAAAACCGCTGGAGGAATTGATTCAAAACTCATAACACATCATCTGTGGCAACGGTAGACCCAAGTTTGTTCAAGGCAACCTGATTGGCCTATTGGCTTGGCGACCATCTTGGATGACCTAGTTTTCGCGAAAACGACTTCTCCCAAACCGCTGAAGGGATAGAGCTGAAATTTTGTAAATATGCTTAGGGACCAAGGGCCATTCAAATTTGTTCAAGGGAAGTTTGTTCGTTAAAAACCATGGCCGCCATCAGCCAATTAAAATTTAGGTTTCCTGCCATCTTGGTTTGTTTTCCCACCATAGGCTCCCATAGTAAAGCAATGGGGAATTCTTTAAACGACTTCTTCTCAAGAACCACTGGGCCAATTTCAATTATATGTGGCAGGAAACGTCCATAGAGCATAGAGATCTAATAAGTTTGCTCAAACGAAGCGGATCGGTTAAAATCCAAGATGGCCACTGGCCAAAATGGCTGATTTTTAAACACTAAAAAATCTCCGAAACTGCTGGAGGAATTGATTCAAAAATCATAACACATCATCTCTGGAAATGTTAGACCCAAGTTTATTCAAGGCAACCTGATTGGCCTATTTGCTTGGCAGCCATCTTGGATGATGTAGTTTTCGCGAAAACAACTTCTCCCGAACCGCTGATGGGATAGCGCTGAAATTTGGTAAATATGCTTAGGGACCAAGGGCCATTCAAATTTGTTCAAAGGAAGTTCGTACGTTAAAAAACATGGCCGGCATCAACCAATCAAAATTTAGCTTTTTGTCATATTGGCTTTTTTTGTATTTGATGTATTTTGATAGCGAAAATTGCTGTATATATGCTTATCAGGGTGGCGAGTTCAAATATGCCACTTGCGAGACTGTTGGATAAACGGCTTGACTGCCATCTTGGTTTGCTTTCCTGCCATAGGCTCCCATAGTAAAGCAATGGGCCTATAGTAAAGCAATGGGGAATTCTTTAAACGCCTTCTCAAGAACCACTGGGCCGATTTCAATTATATTTGGCAGAATGCAGCCTTAGGGCGTAGAGGTCTAAGTTTGTTCAAACGGAGCTGATCGGCCAAATTCCAAGATTGCCACTGGCTAACCCAGTCAATTTTTTTTAGTTGTCTTTAAAAATCTCCGAAACAGCGTGGGGGTTGATTCAAAACCTCATGAAACATCATCTAATGCAGGAGGAAAACCAATTTGTTCAAGAGAACCTGATTGGTCCATTGGCTTGGCAGCCATCTTGGATGACCTAGTTTTCGTGAAAACAACTTCGTATCCAGAATCGTTGAACGGATCGGGCCGAAAATTGGGAGATATGATAAGGGACTACGGGCCGTTAAGTTTTGTTCAAAAGTAGATACATAAAGAAACATGGCTTCTGTTTTCTTGTTATAACTCTGCTCAACTCTATAGGGTTCTACTTATTGTTGATGGCCTTTCTGGTTGAAATGCCTATGATGCAGGTGAGCGATACAGGCCCTCTTGTTAGTTAATTTTTAGTTTCTCTAATGACTAAAAAACTGGCCTCATCACTTGTCATTTCAGAAGGTAGTCACTGACTGTCCGAGTTGCCATCGCTTTACCAATGTGAAGTTCGCACTCCATGGCTGCACTAGATGTAGCACATATGGACCACGCCTTATGTGTGCAGTATGTGAGCATTGGTTGGGGGAATTATTTAACAATTTTCGTCATCTTCAGGCCAAAGATAAGACGAGTGATGAAAAGAGATGAGTGGAAAAGAGGGTTCTGGTAAGAAAAGGAAGGCCTCTGTCTGGCAGGCCAAACATGGAAGCCTTCCGTCGTGAAATGATGGGTGAGATGACGAAGACACAGGGACTTGCTCCCTGGTTCAGGTGCTTCAGCGTCTTGTTCATCTGCACCGGAGCAGAATGTTCCCACCTCTGGGTCGGGTTTTCCCGTTAGGCAACCTGTTTTCGAGTTTGATCCAGAGGTTGCCCCGCAGGTTCAGGCTTGAGGCTGGCCTGGCCCGCAGACCCGGGGATGGGAGCTATGGCTTCAGACACCCGCTTAACAGACGTCCTGGAGCAGCCGACAACTCTAGGAATCGATACGTCTTTCGATTCCTATCCTGCCCAGGCCGGGTTAGTGTTGTATACTGGCGTATAATCTTTCTTGGCAGGAAGAGGAGGACATTCTGCTATGGTCGCCCGATGAGCAGATGACCATGGATATGGCCACCCGTATGCCCCATACGGGTGAATATTTTCTTGGAATTACTCCCTCTGGAGTAAGTTTCTCGGCTCAGCAGGTCAGCCAGGTTGGCGCTGATGGCCGGGCGTACTGTATCCCTTGCCTTTTCGAAACGTATGCTAAGGAAGGCCCAGACCATGGCATCATGCATTGCACCCCGCATGACGCCACAGCTCCATCTGGCATAGCCATGGCGCAAGCGCTTACAGGTCCGTATGGCTTCCCTGGCTATCCATGGTTATCAATGGCTCCAGCCATCGCTCCATCTGGGAATGTCATAGAGGATGACGAAGACCCTAGGCTCATCGAGCATTCCCAGGTGGGCACCGAGGAAAACTAGCTTGACGCCTCCCAATGGCTGGTAGGTGTCAAGCCAGAACTCCAGTTGGAGCTGTCAACTACCCAGCAGGACCAGCACGCATGGTTATTGAGTAAGCCGATGATGAACACCATGCCATCTCCTCCCTAGGGTGAGCATATTGTTAATATTTTCATGCAGACGGAGACCTCAATTAAGTCTAATGGATGGCTCGTGAAGGCCCCTCGCATTGTGTCTGATCAATATCAGAAATATGGAGTTGTCCCAAAGCATGGACCGCACAGCTTTGGGAGAACACACACTGCCTGGGTCCCATTCTGACATTGGGCCCTTGTGCACTAGCACCTTGCGCAGTGCTAATTCCGTGTTGCGTGATATGGAAGAAAGTACGAGAGTGGCCATTTCAGCCCTTGCATGTTTCTCAGCTGCTACAGGGGGTGGTAGCAGCGTCAGCATCGCGCAAGCCATCGGCTGTCACAGTTCAGAGAGCCATCCAGGATGGCATTAACCTGGCTATGTACTGCATGACACGGTCGATTACTCAGAGTTTCCAGGCACAGAACACTTTTGCCATGGACAATTCGTGCTCGTCCCAGGACTTTGTACAATCAACTTCTGCGTTTGGGAGCTTCGTGGTGTTCAGATACAGCTTCCGCTTCTGGTTTCCGCACTTCTTGTGTCAATGCTAGTTCTGATGTCGGGGATCTTACTGGTGTTCCAGGTATAAGTTCTGGTCCAGTCTTTACTTTCAGTTTGCGCATTTGCGCTGTCAATGTTATTTCCCGTGATAGGGATCTTTGTGGTGTTCCAGGTATTTCTGCAGGTCATGTTTCCGCTTCTGTTTTGCGAATTTCCAGTGACAAGGTTAATTCCGGTGGCAGGATTCTGCCTGGTGTTCCATGTTTAGCTTCCTGTTTCTCTTCTGCTTCTAGTGATTATTTTCATTCTGGTGTTAGAGAATTTTCTGTCCTCCCTAATCCCTCCTCAGGTTTATCTTCTGGTTTGCGTTCTTCAGTGCCAGATTTGGTTTCTCTTTCCAGTCATTTTGTTAGTTATAGAGACTGTTTCCACTCTTCCTTCTTCCGGTTGGCGGTCCTTGGCGTTGTTACTTCTTTAGATGTTAGTAATCGTCTGACTTATCAGGACTCTATTTCCGTTTCTGATATTGGTGCTACGTTCTTCTCTTCATGGCTGACATGGTAAAAGGGTTTGAAGGTCTGGCTTCCTGCCGGATAGGACCATTTTCTTCCCCTCAGTCTTACTCTTGCCGGTTCCTGTGTCTTTGGATCTTCTAGTGTGGTTCCTTTGACCCAGTGTGCCAGTACGAGGGCGTCTTTCTCTGTTCTGTGAGAAGTGGCAAGCCCTCGTTCAGGACTTCTGGCTAGTGAACTAAATCCGTTGGTGGTTTGTGCCAACATGGATGCAGTACCATCCTCCTCTTTCTTGTTTTCCAAGATGGGCCCCAGTGCCTCCCGATTTGGAGAAGCTTTTAGCACTAGAGGAGGAGTTAAAGTCCATGATCGACAAGCAGATAGTAGAGGAAGATTTTCAGAGGAATGTAGATCCGGGCTACTATTCCACGGTCTTTCTTGTTCCAAAGAAAACAGGGGTTGTGCCCCATTATAAATCTCAAAAGGTTGAATCATCTCATCCTTAACCCCAAGTTTAAGATGGAGATGATTTCTCAGAATATCCCCAGTTTAGACACTGGTATGTGAAGGCCATCTATAGACCTGAAAGATGCTTACTTTCATGTTACAAATCATTCCTCTTTCCAAAAATTCATGATTTTTCTATACCAAAGTCACGTATTAGCCTAGTTGTAGAGAGGGATGAATCTAGACAAAATTCCAGCATACGATTTTTTTGGTGTCATCCGATCCCAAAATTTACCCAGAATCACATGCTAAAAATGCCCATTGATCCCTTTCGAGCTGAATCTTTTACAGGGGGTTGAATTTGAAGACGATTTTTGACATCTTGTGTGAAATATGATATGGTGGTTGGGGAAAATGGTGTCATCTGCTATTTTCCAAGCAAATACAATGTTCAACAACCTGAAATAATGACTCATATCGGGTATATGTGCCGTGGGCTGTACTATAGCTACTTCCCAACATCACCACTACCAAAGGTGAAAGAAGGCGAATCTACATATCGTATAACTGCTAACAAGGGTGGTCAAATGAAAAATCATTAAAAATCCATTGTTATTACTTAAAAGTCTATTCATTGTCAGTCAGCAGCTGAGATGTATAGATGTCAAGGAAAATACCAACAAGTTCGTCACGGATGATAGCCTAGAGACGCTCATCAACACATGGTACCCTTTAAGGTCGGGATGTGCCTAGCAATGTCATGGCATTATAAGTCCAAACCATCAGTTTCCTCATCAGATATTTGATCATATGGTCGATGTTGCTGCTACTCTGACCTCGGTACCATGCATATGACATCACACATTTCAATCCGTTTCATAAGCATTGCTTGGCGACACACACATTCTTTGTTGTTGCTTTAAATTTGCAACAAATGAAGTTGAGCACCTTCGATGGTTCAGCATCAAAATCCGTCATTATTGGATATAGAGCCATTTTCCTTTTCCATCCCCAATCATTCTGGTCGAGTTCATTGTTGCTAAGAGTTAGCCATCTGACAACCTAGAGGTGAACACATATGCTGTGGAAATAAGCTGTGCGCTCAGTTAGTGGCAGTTACTGTGGTTTTATCTTACTCCCCTTCCCAACCATCTGCATGTATTGGGAGTATGTCAGAGACGTAAGCGTGTCCTAAGTGGCAACATGCATGCAATGAAATAGGCTCAGTTCCACACTGCTAACTTCTTCCTCTAACTTGTCAAAACGCCCAACGATGTCAGACAGGTCATGCACCTCTTTCAGGGTTCCCAGTAACTCTGAAGATCAGGGAAAACGTTGAAAGTGAGTTTCCATTTTTTCAGTCAAGGAAAACTCATGAAATTGGGAAAACAACCCTACTAAAATCGTGGACAACTATTGGAATTTAACAGATTCGCATTTTCACAGTTTTCTGTATGTGCGTCTTGTGCCAGGTGTCCACTGACTGAAAATGGAAATAAATTACAATTATTGTATGCACAGGCTACAACTCTGTTGTATATATTATCAACATCTCAGTTGCGTTGCTGTAGCCACCTCTTGACTTCTCAGCAAACTTGTTATGGCAAAAATATTTATCATGGAATTTTGGACATTTTGCATGGGAAATATCAGGGAAAACTCAGCGAATTTTGTTTTGATGTGTTGGGAAGTCTGTCTTTGGACATGGATTTCGGAAGATTTGTCTTGCCATGGCTGTATTCCCACTCCAGGCATGAATTATCAGAATACGCTTCCGTATCTCTGCCGGTACTACATCAGCAGCTTCTTTGAGACTATAGTTGCCATTGCTTCGATCATTTTTCTTCCTTCTTCAAGAAAATTACAATGTGTCATCCCAGTGATCCAGCAGCATCGTGAATATGTCAGTGTCCTCAGCAACAACTATGGCTGGCTGACAATCACTATCATTGTCCATCGGCGTTGATACTCTCAGTGTCTGCATCTTCCTTACTTATCTTCGCGGCAAGGATTGAAGATGATCTGACAGAAGGCTAATTAGCTTAGCCTTGCTTCGTTCATTCAAGAGGAATGCCTCCTGGTCAGCATGAGCCCTTGCCATATCTGCAACAATACACCAGCAGAGATCTTGCCTATTTGCCGCCGACCGCGCTCATGGTCCCTCATAGAACTGTACTGTTAAAGCACCTGAGCATATGTTGCAATATTTGTCATCTTATATAGTATTTCAGCCAGTCACCATCTATCATGACCATGCTATGCTTGGGTAGTGGAGACTTAGCTTCACCGATGTTTGTCAGATCTTCAGGTATTGTTCTGGCCAGTTCCAATTTATCCATCGTCCTAGTGGAGAAATCTTTGTAAAAGGATATTGGGACTGCGGTCATTTCGTGACCAAAGTAAAGAAGAATACATTCGTCTTCTCTTTGCTCTAGTGCGGTACATCGCATGAACAAAAGCGATTGATCCAATTTGCACAGTTTGCGTATCGATCTTGATGCCTTACCATCTGAGACCTCTTCATGGTTGTCGCTTACAGATTTGCTATCCATGCTCTGTTGTAACTGTTCACCGACTTTCTCAGCTTTGTCACAGCTGATGTCATCCTCTTCGCGTGCAGTCAGACTAATGGCCAGAGATCACACTTGCGGAATATTGGCATCTAAGGGGTGCACTTAAACCCACTCCATGGCCTTTCTCACGTCTCTCCAATTACGCTCGTGTCTAGCTCATCCTGTGCCCAAGTGCTGGTCACTCTTAAGGGGTCGCTTCCCAACAGACAGAGTTTGACAGAGTTGTTGCTGCCTTGGTCAGCAATAACTTTCATTCAATTTGTTAGAAGTACCTTCTGAAAGTATTACAACGTTGAATGCCATACTGATTAGTTTGAGAAAAGTTTGATTGAAAGTTGTTGCAACAGCAATTTTAAGTAAACTATTTTTCAAATTGTTAGCCAGTGATGCTTGCATTTTCTGCTGATTGGGTTGCGAACAATTATATTTGAAGGAAAGTTGTTGTGTTATAAAAATATCAAGTATAATGTGTTTCAATTCTATACTAGAAAATATATAATTAGAAGCGAACTGCTTTACACTTGCGATGCGCTGTTGAGGTAGCTTTGCTCATCTTCAAGGCCTACTAAGCCTTGCCCTAGAGCGAGAAAATAGAATCCTAAATAATGGCAGCTACAAATATCAAACTAAAATGGTGGATCCAAAAAGGATGATCGTCACTAAATTGTCCTAAATTTTTCCTATTGTTATTACTTCACGATAACTGTAAAACCCCATAAACTAACTGCAAACATATTTTCTGTCAGACAATTAACAATTGTGGGGCGTTGAATGTTTGGATTTACAAGAAAATAACTAAAGACGCCCATTTTATACTACCCATATCCCATTGTATTTCATAGTAAAAATCTGAAAGTAGTCCTTGACTTCAAACCCCCGTAAAAAATTTCGCCCAAAATGGATCGATGGAGATTTTTAGGATGTGATTCTGTGTGATGCTATGCGTCGAATGACACCAAAAAACCTTATGTTGGAATTTTGTCTAGGTTTAGCCACCAAAACTGGCTCCTACGACTAGACTATATGTCAATTTCAGGCCATCCAATTCGTCCTAACTCCCTTCCTGTTTACACGTCTAGTTGCAGCTGTTGCAGATGTCCTTCATCATCAGTCAATTCATCTACACATTTATCTAGATGACTAGTTGCTAAGAGCAAAGTCTTCCAAGGGCCTCTCATCTTTCCTACGATCTAGGCTGGATTATAAATCTGCAAAAATCAAGCCTGTCTCCAGGAAGGACCCTAGAGTGGCATGCTTCCGAACTTATATACAGAATTTTGGTTGATCAAAGTTTTTGGCGGCTATCTTGAATTTACTGAAAAATGGCACGAAATTGTTTAAAATGCTACCACTCATTAACTGTTTGGGCAATTCCATCCATACTTTGCTGGAAGGATACTAGGGTGGTCGGTTGCAGAACATGTATACAGAATTTTGATTGTTCGATTTTTCCATCACCCATCTTGGATTTTCCGAAAATGTTCCGGAAATCATTTAAGAGGCTACTCGTCCAATATAAATGGCCCGACTTGAGCGAAGCTTAGGTGGACTATTTCTATGCTGGTATAGGCTTCAACACAATGTTTCCAGCGGCCATCTTCTGGAAATCAGTTAACCGCCTGCTCCTCATTAACCACTTGGCCAATTTCATGCCAACTCAGTTGGGAAGACCCTAGAGTGGTATTATGTATACATAATTTTTATTGATCAATTTTTTGGCAACCATCTTGGATTTTCTGATAAATTGTGGGAAATCGTTAAAATACAACTCATTAATTAATTTCAACCAGTCTTTCATGGAAGGATACTAGGCTGGTAGGTTTCAGAACATGTATACATAATTTTGATTGGTAAATTTTTCTGGTGGCCATCTTGTTTTTTTCTGAAAATTTCAGAAAATCAGTTAAAAGCCTACTCGTCAGTAACCGGTTGGCCGATTTCAAGCAAATTTGGATGGAAGGACCCTAGAGTGGTATGCTCCCGAACTTTTATACTTTTTGATTGATAAATCTTTTCGCAGTCATCTTGAAGTTTCCGAGACATGGCGTAAACTCGTTTAAAACGCTACTCATTAACTGCATGGGCAATTTCAACCAGACTTGGTTAGAACGATACTAGACTGGTACATTTCAGAACATATATACAGAATTTTGATGGGTAAATCTTTCCGGCGGCCATCTTGGATTTTCTGAAAATTTCAGGAAATCAGTTTAAATGCTTCTCATTAACCGCTTGAACGATTTCAAGTAAACTCTGTTGAAAGGACCCTAGACTGGTGTGCTTCAGAGCCTGTATATAAATTTTGATTGGTTAATTTGTTCAGTGGGCATCTGGAATTTTCCGAAAAAATAGCTGGAAATCATGTAAAGCACTACTTGTCATTAATGGCTTGTTCCAGTGGCCATGTTGTTCTAAAAAAATGACATCATAGGGACTGCTGTACGGATCAGGCTAAAACTCATTCGATTTAATTTCATTAATAACTGATGGTGATTAAAGTTTGTTCAAGAGAACGTGATCCTTGATAAAACATGGTTGTCATGGACGAATCTGACTTGGGTTTGATGAAAATTTTGGATTTTTTATTGGCTGGATGTAATCTTAAGTTCAATCTGATTTTTGTGGTCATCGGTCATCATTAATTTCTCATTAAATATTGATTGTACCGAATTCCCAATTTTGTATTTATTTTGTGTTACTGCTGAATTTAAAGTATTATGTCTGTTGAAATGCTAATGGTTCAAATGCTAATGGTCCAGGTGAGCGTTAAGGCCCTTGGGCCTCTTGTTTATGAGAGTTCTCGGTCTTATGGTCACTATCGTAAATTTGATCTCTTTGTAGGCACTGATGAGAAGCCCATTACAGCTGTATCTGATGTCCCTGTGGAAGCAGTCAATAGACTCCCTAGATCGTCTTATTCCTCTCCGAGACCCCTGCTTCCACATGTGGACTTCTGGATGGACCAGTCTCTTTTAATGGCCTTAGTCCTCTTAAAAATATCACACACACCCACCCCCAGTTCGATCATCTTCACAGATGCCTCCCAGGAAGGGTGGGGGGCAGTCTGGAATTACCTTTCAGTATCAGGTCTTTGGTCTCTCAAAGAGGCGTCAGCCCACATCAATGTGCTAGAGATGTCGGCTGTCAAGTAGGCTCTAGTTCATTGGTTAGATTTCCTGAAGGGTTTTTGAAAATATTTGGATCAGGTCCGACAACTCAGCGGTAATGGCGTACATCAACAAACAGGGGGAAACGAGATCTTCAATATTATGCATAGAAACATGGAATCTTCTCTGGTGCCGCAAGTATCTTTCCAATGGCGAGCCATGTTCCAGCAAGTTGAATTTTCTCGCAGAGCAGTTGTCCAGGCAGAGCAAGTTTGCACACACACAGAGTAGCATTTAAAGATTTCAGTAATCATGTCAATTTTTCTTCTGGGTCACCTTCATGTGGATCTATTCGTGACAAACCTCAGCGCCCAGGCGTCCTCATTCATGTCTCCTTCAGCGCCCAAGTGTCCCCATTCATGTCTCCTTTTCCAGGCTCTGACAGTGGATGCCCTGTCTCTGCCCTGAACAGAGAAGTCAGCTTATGCCTACCGTCCGACAATTCTTGTTCCTCTGGTTTTAAAGAAGGGCAGGGAGCAGGTTTGTGAGGTCCTCTTGATTGCCCCATTTTGGCCCAAGAGGAGTTGGTTCGTGGATATGCTCGATCTACTGGTGGATCTTCCTCGACTTCTCCCGATCTGTCCGGGGCTATTGTCCTAAGTCAAGGGGAATTGTCTCCATCTTAATCCAGAGATCCTCAACCTAAGTTGTGTCTGGAAAATCTCGAATGTCCGGTCTCTCAGTTCCAATTTTCTTCTAGAACTCAAGAAATTCTTAAGTGTTCCAGAAGAGAGGCTACCAGATGTGTTTACAGGGGTCGATTTAACATTTTCTATAAATGGTGCTCAGACAATGATGTCATGCATCTTTATCCAAAGTAATAGATTTCTTTTCCTATCTTTTTTACTCTCTTAAGTTGTCAGCTAATGCTGTTAGAGGTTACAGGTTTTCTTTAGCTTCTTCCTTACCTTGTCATTTAAAAGCTGACCATAGTGATACAAAGTTTCTGTATTATTTTTATCCATGGTTTGGATAATAGATGTTCGTCTGTTTCCAAACCATTACCTTCATGGAATCAAGCATTCCTTCTTCAAGTCTTGGCGGGTAGGCATTTTGAACCTCTTGGTTCGGTTTGTCTGAAACTTTTGTCTCTTAAAATTGTTTTCTGAGTTGTGGTAGCTTCATCTAGGAGACGATAGAAAATCCATGCTATTTCCGCAGAGGAGGATGGGCTTAATGTGGTTGGTGATGGCCTTGTTCTCTATACGAGAAGAGATTTTTAAATCTAAAACTCAATCAAGTTTTCATCCAGCCCAACACGGTCTTACATCTTTTTCTCTGTCCGACAAGCTCTGGTGTCCGGTCAGAGCTTTAAAAATGTGCAAAACTTGTACCCATTTTAAAAGGACGGAACTTCCCATCTTAGGGTTATTTACACGGAGGTGGTAGCCAGACCCGCCACTAAGAAACATGTTGTGCGGATGATTTGTGATATATTTAATGCATGGCTACCTCTTTCACTCTTTTTGCCGGATCATCCATAGACGAGGTCATACAAGTTGCTGGATGGAAATTTGAGTCTACCTTTATAACATTTTATTTAAAAGATCAGAGTCTCCGTCTTTAGAAAAATAACTGTTTTAACTGAGCAAGCGGAGTTTCAGTTACAGAGCATATCTCACCATTTTCATTGAGAATGCGTGTCTGTATGACATTGGTGAGATTTTCTTTATTTTAACTTCCTTGTTTAATTTATTCTTAGTTCAGTTTTACTTAGTTGTTAATCACAGGGTGATGTTGAATTTATGCACAATTATATTGATTTATTATTAGCCTTGGTTACTGTTTTATTTTTAACTTTCTCTTAAGGATTCTCAAATCTCCACCCACCAATTGGTTTTAAGGCGAGGCGCTAACCAAATCTATGGGTTTAAAGAAAGTAGTGATTGAACAGGTAAAGATGTGTGTGGTGTAATAACAACGACCACAGACCATCCCCATCCACCACCCCTATGAGTCAGTCTGTAGTTTTCTTAACCACATAAACATACTTAACGTTCAATCATTGCAACCCGATCTCGGCCACCCTGCATGGGACTGATTTGAGAATTCTTTTACGTGGTTTTCAATGAAAATTGAAAGTGATATATCCTTGCAGTTGGCAAATAGTAGCTCTTACGCATGTACAGATACCCGAGCCACTTACAGAGCTGCCTAGACTGGTACCAGTTTCTATTTGGGTAATGTAAACAACAACGATCATTGGCCGGGTAAAAGTCACACTTGTTATAAACAAATGAATGAATGAATTTGTTTACACCCAGACCTCTTTTCAAGGCATATGGGGACATTTTTATATCTCAGTAATCTGTGGACAGTAAGTGTATATTATACAATTATTTATATGAATCTTATATAATAAAGTATGCACATGAGAGTAATTATGCTAATATCAGAGATGGTTTATCGTTAATAATTATTCATATACATATATATCTACGTAATTCATAATGTCATTCACATATACACATACATATACATACATATATACATACACATGCACTCACACACACATACACATACATATATACACATATACATACACGCACGCACGCACGAAAGCACATATTGCTGATGGCATGAGGAGTTGCAGTATGGCGGTTCGATCCCCGACCGGGGAGATGGTGATCAACAAATTAAACTAATGGGTGCATGACTGTCGGCCGGTTAGCATGTGGAAATTGAAGCCGCACTTGTTGCTACAAGCTGTTGCTGTATAAGACATTGAAATAGGCTGTTTATATATCACAGTTCAAGGCATTATTATAGCGATGGCATTCTTGGCAAGCATCGTGTGTCGCATCGTCCTATTGTACGATCCTCGCCCTCCCACTACGTTCCCGTATCGAGTAGCTATGTGAGTGGGTGTGCGTTAGTACGATGCGTGTGCCGTTGCTGAAGAGGATGACCTGTCACTTTTATTTCAAATTGTCGGCGGAGAAATTAGAAATTCTCACACAGCAATGGCATGTAGATGATCTTTTTGCTGAAAAAACTTGTTCACGATTCATGGTCATCTTATCTCATCCGGGTTTTCGTGCTGAAGAAAAAAACTATTTTTGTTTAATAGAAAGAAATTAACACTGTAAAACCTGCCTATAACGGACACCTTATGCAACATAAATTCTGGAAATTACTGATCCGATTTTTGCTCAAATCTTAACACAGGAAAGAGTGTGACCGTACATTAAGATTCCATAACGTTGGCAATCAGATACAAGTTCAAGTTCAAATTCATTTATTTTGATATAAAATGTACAGTTTGTAATTACACAACAGGTGGTCCACCAAAGGCAGAGCCTATATAGATGGTGGACCCCTACATAGAACAATATATATATAACACACAAATTATACATGAAGGACTGATACTATAAAATATATAACATAATTAGATCAGGTTTAACTTAGTCCTAAAAGACAAACAAGAGACCTGGGACATGGGACAGATAGACACCATATTTACAGGTACATAGGTGTGCTTATCTTGCTAATTAGAATTTATTATTATTATTATTATTATTATTTGTTTGGGTGACTGGGTGCAAGTATGATAATGCCATGGTGGTGTGGGTTTTTTGTGTTTTTCGGGTTTTTGTGGGTTTTTTGTTTTGTTTTTTAGGGCCTAGTAGGTGTTTATAATCATATTTTTGATCTTCTGTTTAAATGACTGTAGAGTAATAATGTATGTGCGTGTCTTTGTATCTGTGTTATTCCATTATTGTATTGCTTTATATGAGGGTTTTTATTGTGCTGCTTTTGTTTGGTGATGTCGTGTGTGCAGGTTATTTCGTGTTCTAGGGTTGCGAGAGTGTATTTGTATATTGACTGTAAAGATACTGGTTAAAGAAGAGGGTAAGTTGCCATTGTGGAAGTCTCTTAAAATTGTGTATAATTGGAGCCTTCCAATATCCTCGAGTTTTAGAATTTTTTCTACCTTAAAGATATCCTGGTCACCTGCTGTTTGTGTAAATAATTTAATAGATTGCTTTTGTAGTGATTTTAGTTTTTTTAGTTTAGCTTCAGATGTGTTAGTCCAGATAGCATTACAGTAAGTGATGTCAGGAAGTATCATTGTGCAGTACAGGTTTTTAATAATATTCGGTGTTAGATAGGGTTTTAGTCTGCGTATGATGCCAATGCTCTTTGCTACCTTGGATGATACGACTGCAATATGCTTCTCCCATGTCAAATTCTTATCCAAATAGACTCCTAGAAACTTGGCATATTGGGCTTCATGTATTATCTGGTTGTCGATGTAAAGTTTTGGGAGAGATGCTTCCTTTAATTTATTAGATTTTGTAAATAATATATAGTTGGTTTCACTTACATTTAAGGACAGTTTGTTAACTTTAAACCACTCTATTAACTTTGCCATTTCATTATTAATATGCTTGTAAAGAATTTCTATGTCCTTATGGCTGCAGAAAGCACTAGTATCATCTGCGAAGAGGATTAAAGAGAGATGGTTACAGACATTGGGTATGTCATTCATATACAAGAGAAACAGCAGGGGCCGAGGACTGAACCTTGGGGTACACCACAGATTACCTCTTTATATTGTGAAATGACTCCATTGAATTGTACACATTGTTTTCTGTTTGCCATGTAGCTCTGTATCCAATTCAATGCAGTGCCCCGTATTCCATAGTATGCACGCTTTTGTAATAGAAGCGAATGGTCAGTTGTATCGAAGGCGTTGGAAAGGTCCAGGAATACATCCAAAGTATGTTCACCATTCTCTAGGGAGACAGATAGTTTTTCAATCATATCCACAATGGCAAGCATAGTAGAGTGTTTTTCTCTGAAACCATACTGAGATGGATATAAGCTGGAGTTTTTGTTTAGGTAATTGGTAATTCTACTAAAATACAGCTTTTCCAGGAGTTTCGAGAAGAGGGAAAGTACCGAGACTGGCCTATAGTTAGTAAAGTCAAATGCATTTTTGGCTTTGTATAGAGGTGTAACACGTGCAACCTTTAGTCTTTTTGGAAATATACCCTGTGTCAGTGATAGATTACAAATATGATCATCAATGCCAGCACTTTTAGTTGTATTAATTTGCATTAGTATTTTGTAAATTTCTTCACTATCAGTAGGATTTAAGAAAATGGAGTGTTGATAGCTACCTGTTAGATAGTCGTGTACATGTATGTTCGAGCTTGGTTGAATTTTTTTTGATAAGCTGGGTCCAATGTTAGTAAAGTATTCATTGAATTTGTCTGCGATTTCTTTTTTGTCATTTATGACTGTATTATTGTAAATAAACCGTGATGTTTCGGAATTAGTTTTATATATTCAGTTTCCAGGTTTCTTTTATATTATTTTTTGTTCATCAAATTTATTTTGAAAATAACTTATTTTTGCTGTTCTAATTATTTGATTAAGCCTGTTTCTATATTTTTTAAATTGGGAATCATTATATTTTGTTGGATATTTGATAAAATTCATATATAACTTGTTTTTCTTGTGACAGGCAGCTATCAATCCTCTTGTTATCCAGGGTTTAGTTGGATTTCGTTTAAAGTTTTTATTTTTTAAGTGGAAAGGCAGATTCGTAGATCTTAGAGCATATAGTATAGAAGGTGTTGTAGGCATCTTCACATGACTGTGACAGAGTTACCTGATTCCAATTTACGCTAGCCATGTTGTTTTTGAACAATTCTATATTTTCCTTTTTAAGTCCCTATAGGTTACTTCTTCTTTTTCAAATCGCTTTTCTCTTTGGTTTTGTTTTTCTATATAGAAGATAGGTAAATGATCAAAAATTTCTATGACAAAAATACCTGATTCGTTTTTGGCACTTAGAGTGTTTTTTGAGAGGGTATTATCAATAATGGTAGCTGAGAGTTCAGTAATTCTTGTTGGTTTTGTTATAAATGGATAAAATCCGTATGTTTTTAATAAATTTAGTAGGTCTTGGGTGTAGAAAATGTGCTGTTTTAGTAGATCAATATTAAAGTCACCTAATATACACCTGTGCAAAAGTTAAGCACCACCCTATTTTTACGCACATGCGAGGGTATATTCATGTGCTATGAAGAAAGCAATAGCATAAACATTTATGTACCCATCCATCTTAGTGCAAGAGGTAATAATGCAACTAGAGGAATGCTGATTATGATGGTGGGGAAACACTGTATGTTTTTGTTTGAACTTGAAAACGAGGCCTGAATATGGTTACGTTGACACAACTGACAACTATTGCCCTACAGTTGACACACGTGGCTAGATTGTCATTAATGGTGTCTGAAAACGAAGTTTAACATCTGTGCACGAGTTTGAGACTGTCATTATTAATACCGGGTATATCCACCTTGTGCCTGGATGACGGCCTGGACACGACGTCTCATGCTGGTCACCAACCGACTGATACGCCATTGTGGTATTCGTTGCCATTCAAGATGGAGTGCGTCTGTTAATTCCTGTAGGTTCTGCACAGGAGGATCCCTCCTTCTCACCATGTTTCCCAGAATGTCCCAGATATGCTCAATAGGGTTCATGTCAGGGCTCCTTGCTGGCCATGGTAGGGTTTCGATGGCATTCTGGCGGAGGTATTCATGCACAGCTCTAGCACGATGTGGTCGGGCGTTGTCATCCATGAATATAGGGTGGGTTCCAGGTGCATGATTTACAAAATGAGGGACCACAACTCTATCCAGTATGGAATCTTGATATCTTTGTCCATTTAGTGTTCCAGGTACAGTCAACAGATCCAGCTTACAATCAAAGGAGATGCACCCCCATATCATAACGGAACCTCCACCAAATGGAACTTCTTCCATGATGTTGCGTTGGTCGTACGCCGTGCGTCTGGACCTCCATACACGAGTTCGACCATCTGTGGCATGAAGCAGGAACCGACTTTCATCGGACCAGTGTACCCGTCTCCAGGATCTCATGTTCCAGTGTCTTCTTTCGTTGCACCACCTCAGACGCTCCTCTTTGTGGTGTGCAGTGAGGAGAGGGCGTCTGACAGGTCTCCTAGCTTTCATGCCAGCAGCATACAGTCTCCTTTTGACGGTAGACATTGACACTCTATTGCGCGTTTCCCATTGCTGGCTGAGCACTCTGCTGTTGGTGAATGGAGATCTCCTAACAAGGCGTACTAGGGCTCGATCATCACGGGCAGTAGTCTTCTTCGGTCTTCCAGATCTAGGCCTGTCCTTCACCTCGTTAGTTTGCCCATGTTTTGCAATCAAACGACTGATTACAGTATGGTTAATGTTCAGCTGTCTGCCAATCTCTCTGCATGACATACCAGTGGTATGCATGCCTATGATTTGCCATTTCACACGATCACTTAACCTTCGTCTTGCCATAGCGGTTCACAATCAAGAGCTAATTCTCTCTGTACAAATAAACCATGGTCATGAACACAAAATTCCTAATCTTGTCGCCTAAATCTGTATGTAATGTTCTACACCTCAAACTGGACTTTTACATAACTGAACACGTGTGCTGTTTCCCGCCACGCACGGACATCAAGCGGCGTGAAGTCATGCATGCATGTGCATTTCGTACTTGGAATTATGTCAGCTAACGCGGGGACAAAAAGTATGGCAGCCTAGTTGTACCATCATGTTTCTACGTTCTATTGTTTTTGCTGGTGCTTAACTTTTTCACAGGTGTATATATAGGCAGATTTCTTTTCATTTTGTAGAGTATTTATAATTTTTTTGAATGATTTGATAAATTTATCATTGTCACTTCCAGGAGGTCTGTATGTAATGCTGATAAGTTTATTTTTTGTTTTGTCCATCAGAATTTCAGTAAAAATGGTTTCAATATGTTCTTCAGTCATGGATAGGTCATCTCTCAAATTACACTGTAGATTGTCCTTTATGTAAATGCCTACACCACCCCCTTTTTGTGGGCCTGTGCTATGCAATAAATTTATAATTTTGCATGTTAGTTAAGTCCAATGGTGAGTCATGTTTCAGCCAGGTATCAGTAATTCCTCTTACGCTAAATTCATGAGAACTAAGATCTATAAAATTATTAAATTTATCAAAGTTTTTAAGCAGAGATCTAATGTTAGTATGGATTGTTGAGAAAGAAAGTATGTCTGTGCTCTTAAGGATATTATCATTAAATTCTTTCTGAAGTATATAATCACAAAGTGGAAAATTCAGAACTTCCTCATCAGCATTGGTTTCAGAGAAATTTGTGCATTGATCAGATGTGTTTAATTTGAATGGGTTTACAAGTATGTTTGTATTTATATATGTGCTGTAGTCATATTTGGCACCTAGAATAGTGTAGCTCGCCAGGCGGTGTCGGGCCGTTCCGATGTCTCCTGTCGACTTGCCGCGCTGTAAGTGCATGATGAGTGACGACGCTGGTTAGCATCCGGTCTCCGGGTGACGGACCTTGAACGAGACTGCCCTGCGGAAAACAAAAACCGGCTCCTAAGGCCGGTGGAACTCAATTGTTCCAGTGGGGCCGTGCGACCATTGTCGCGAACATTAAACACAACGGTCTCATCCCAAGAGTTTGTGTCACCAGTATGCCTGTCCATAGCAATTTCGTCATCTATGGACTTACAAGATTTGATTTGGTGACCTAAAAATATAAGTCTATACAATGAGTTTACCTAACTAATTGAAAAATATACCAGATAAAACTACAATAAGAGCATACGAAAATACAAGATATAGAGGCAGGTAGATGAACTTTTAAACATGGGGCTCAAAGAGGTACCACACAGACTCGTAGGTCCGCAGAGGTATCCCCGCAAGGGAGGCTCCCGTACACGAGACATAGCTTTTTAACTTAATATAAGTTATCATACCTTTAAGCTGAAAGGAAGAAGGCTATCTCAGATGAAAAAGTGATGTGCCTCACGCGGGCACTACTCCTAGTGCTAGTTTGGGTGAGGAGTATTATCCTGGCGTGGACCGTCGTCGCTGAATCCTTGCGAGAGGCAAGTGCCTCGCGCGGGCCTCCGTCTCGGGAAGGTGTTGCCAAGGCTTAAAGCGGGAGAAGAATAGTCGGCAAAAATGGGCCCACTAATATTTCAGACAAAAATTTTGTAGAAAGAAAAGACAATACCTAGTGAGATTATGTCTATAGGGGTGCGTACTGTTTTACATGAAGATGGAATGGAAGATTCCCGATGGATTCCTTCGTTACCGTCTTATGTGATTGCTAATATGCTGAATTAGTAGTTGCCGCTTTATTTCTGCGGGCCTTCTGCTTTGCTTAATCACTTGTTTAGTTGGTTTCAGAACAAGAATTAGTTTAGGCCACAACTGGCCGATATCTACCTAGCTATTAGACACGGCTGTCGCGGGGAACAGATGCCCGAGGACATCAATACTGCGCTCATACATGTTACTTAGCGGGATCTCCGAACTGGGTGAGAATCCGGACATTCCGCTTCGCAACCACATGAAACATTACAAGACGTGGTTTACATTTCATGGAAGCATTATTAGGCCATATCTCCTATCGTTATGGGGGTGGGGGTGGTAAGAGAGACGGATGCACACCGTAAATGTCCTTCCCGTAAGGGCGTAGCAGATCTGAATATCATGCCCAGACATGTTAACAGAATTCAGTGAGAATACGTATCTCGCCCGTCACCGGGTCCTATGGAACTAACCGTTTAACCTGTCGTTAGGTTTATATACAAGTTGCCAGTTTTGCACTGCGGTGCGGGAGTGTTGTCAGTAAATAAAATAATAATTAATACATGTGTTTTCGCAGTGCTTTCCTCCATTGGATTAAAGTACTATCTACTAGGTATCCGAAGATACATGGGAATGTGTATGTGAAAACCGCACCCTAGCCATCACCGCTCGGAAACCCCAATAGTTTCCCAGAGTCGGATCAGCCCATGGTGCAGATAGGGACGTCCAAACAATTAAGAAGCCACAAGGCTAAGAGGAATATGAAGAGAGACAAAATCTTGGAGTTATGAGTCTTACCGGAGTGCGGGGCTAGATTATCGCACTGCCGGAAGAGAAGAATATATTACAGTATGTAATGAAGAAAGTGTCTCTAATCATTTTAACCTAATCCTATCGAGCTGAATAGAAAAGGTTTTAGTCGGTAGCATGCCAGGCTAAACAGAGTTATAGCACGGACAGCGACCTCAGTGAAAAATTGTTGGTGGTGGGAGAAAATCCTGCATATATAAATGTTGCTGTATAGTGCTTCCTACGTGCACCGCATTCCTATATTTCCTATAACTTAAGCAAAACAATTTAATGGATGGCCACTGGCCATATACCTACGTAATCTAACCAGAACAAACAATACGGTGGCAATGATTAAGATATATATAGTAATACAGGTTGACGAACCTACTATAGTGCGGTTAGCAACACATTGAGGAAAATGAAAATAACTATTTAACAAAAACAGAAATTATAACTATTGCTCCTAAGACCGTTACGGTTCCTTTTAGTCATCGGAACCATTAGTACGGATACGAGATAATTAACAAAAGCTATATAGAGAAATAATTAAACAGTGAAGTATAGTTACTTGAACACTCGGTAGTCATTCCCAAGTTAGGCTACCGTGTTACTGAAATTGAGACATAGATCTGTAGTCGATGTGAGATGATGCGCTCTCCGGAAGCTGGAAAGTTCTCGCAGGGTGGTTCCCACAGGTTGGTTCCTGTAAGCTGTTTTCTGCAACCAAGAATCCCGTAAGAACGTTCATGGCGGGGGAAGGACATCACTTAGTGGTGTAGGCCTAATAGAATGTCTAACGAGCAGTCAGTAAAAGATACGATAGTACTATGTAGTGAAGAAAGTTCCCGTACACCGATGGTATGGATGGAAGGTGTAAACAACCCGTCACAAGCGGGGGTTGTCAGAGGCAAATGAAGATACAAAACAAAGTTTCACGGTGCTGAGTATGTCAACCAGCTCTGAAGACGCACTGGGCAGAGTTTACTTGCTGCGGTTGAAAGTCGAAAGAACCGACACGATGTGTGCGGCGGCGATTGAAAAACCACTTTTATGTGTGGCTGGCAGATCTGGCGAGTCATCCATCAAAGAACATCCTGCCTCTACATCTGTAGACTCACATATTCAGGCCACAAATGCCTCACCGCAAGTTTGTGTTTTGAATGTAGATGTAGTATTCGTGAACGGTTATCGAAAGTTCCAAATTACTCCCGCAGATGGGGAGTTACAAAATTGTGTTAGTGCGGTGGAAACTGCATGCTACGGGATAAAACCCGACTCATAGCGTAGAAAGACGTGTGTCGCGCTTGATAATAGTTGGTACAGCTCCAACCTGTTCGGCCCCTGGCCGACGATGCTCTCGATCACTGGATCGCTTCTCCTTTTATACTCTCCATGACGTCACAGGCACAGGCTTCATCCAATCATCGTTCGAGCAACAGCCAATCAGCACACAGTTAATAATGGCGTCGTTGAACGTTCTAGAACATTCTAGAAGCTTTATGTCCACGTGGTTATGACGTCAGGGCAATATTTTGAAGATAATCAACAAGAGCTTTCCTGGATAACTCAGCCATTTCGATTTTGAAATGGTTTACAGATTTAGAAAGCCCGTCGAATTCTGGTCTTGATTAATGCCAGATTTAATGGGAAGGGAAATCGATAAGAATTACAGAGTACCAGCTCAGTACACTATAAGCGCCATCCTATCTAGGTCACAACTACGCAGTCCATAGAAATAGCGTCCAGGCGTGTGCATGCGCATAATGCGTTTTAACGAACTTAGTAGTTTTCGACACGCTCTCTCTCCCATAGGCCTATATACGCTTATAGCTCTACCCTGAGGGGCGTGTTCAGAAAACGAATCCTAGACGGTACCCGACCGGTCGATCTGAACTACACCACACCCTCCTAGTTTGACATCCGTGGCAAACGATCGCGCATGGCGGATCGACGCACGGACGTACGCTAGGGAGGAATCATAGACTTCCTGGGTAGGTGTGTGGCCGGAGAGGAGTAGTGATGCATAGACGCGTATTCAAGAGACAGAGCACACAGGGGTGCCAAGAGTAGGGGGAGGCATGCTTTTAGTTTTCAATTTTTAACCTGGAATTATTTTTCCAGGCCTTTCTCTTTTTGTGTTCTTTTTATTATTAATATTATGGTGTGTGCCATAATTTTATTTAATATATGATCCTAAACAATAGCTTGCATGGGTGTTCCCGTTAGTGCAGATAATCATAATCTCCGCAAAGAACACCCAAGCTCCAATGTACCACAATTTAAGTTTATAAATATATATAAAAATATAATAACAAAAAGACAAGGTATATAAATATTACCTATATAACATACCCTTATGAGGTATGTTTTTATTAGTCACACTGAATTACTTACGTACCCCGGGTAAATAAAGGGGCACGCAACACGTATCACCAAGTATTATTATTATATCTATCTAAAATATCTATTTGCGGCCCGGCCTTGCAAGTCCGCAACGGGCAGCTCTCGCTGACCCCATATCCATCCTGACATCTAAGACAGGAAGAGAATTAATAAGAAAGATAAGATATATAATAATAACTTAAAACTGGTTTATCAGGCAGCCTCAGCGCAGCTGAGACTGCATGACGGGATTGTGACGTTATTGCACTGCGGGAGGTATGCTTTACGTCACACACGACGTCCTTACAAGATTAGAGTCCGCAGTGCTCATTTTGTATGAGACACACCAGACACTTAAAGTGTGCGGCTGTGTAGAATAACTGTAGTCATCCTAGGGACGGGATTCAATTGATCTAACATATATAATAATAAGAAAAGTATGTCAAAAATAAAGTAATAATGAACACATTCTACGAATCGCCTATTAACATCTCTGCTGAATTACACATGATTACACCTCAGCAGCGAAATTTCCCCATCGAGTTTGGGTACAGCGACTAACGGTGGTAGGTCGCGGTGAATGCACTGTCATTGCTAAAGTGCTCTCATCCTTATTATTATTATTGGCACTGTCCGAAACATCCAAAGTGATGGTGGCAGAAATATGGGCATCCATGATGTCCCTCACAGTTACCGCTGGTTCCAGGATATCCGTCCGTGTAGCAGCGGCGGTACTAGTAGTTGCCAATGTTGCTGATGCGGCGGTGACGGGAGCTGACGTGATGATGCCAGTTGTAGCTGGCGTGGTGATGGCTGTAGTTGTCGTGGTGAAGGCGGGAAGCTGTACCGCCAGCTATAGATGTGGTGCGGGAACGGATACGGCAGGAGACGACATCTTTCGGAACTTAGCATACTTTAGCAGACGACTAGCAGTAATGTTCGGTACGGGATGGATATCCTGTGTGTGGGCGATCCGTTTTTTCCCCGTGTATGGACGTTCTGACGTGGTTCCCTTCCTGATTGCTGGGTCAGAGAGGCGAGGAGGCGGATGCTGAATAACACAGGTCGGAGTTATGCTGATTGTCACAGGCTGCGATGGTCCCGGTCTTTCATCTATGGTCTCGCAGGTGTCGTAATCACCACTGAGATTGGCTGACTGGCTGTCACTGTCTGTGCTTCTACGGTGGAGGGTGTGATAACCATAGCTGACTGGCTAGTAACTGGTGCGGGAGCCGTCGCACTGGATTTTACGGGCGATTTCTGCTTCCTACTTTGCTTCAGGACCGGTGTGGATGAAGTGATAGGTACCGGGGTAACATTTCCAGATGCGACTGCAGGCAGAATTGTACGTCTGGCTGTCGGTACGTTACTTGCTGTAGCCGCGGGAAGACGATGTCCAACGGGATATCTACGTGTGGTGTTTTTCGTGTGGGCCATTTTCTCGGTCGGTACAACCGAGATTCGAAGCGCGTGGCCAGAATGGCACGATCATCGTTCTCTTCCCCAGGAACTAACGTCACTTCCAACACACGATGATGATGCCGAAGCGTGTGAGTGATCCGTAGCGAGTAGCAGTGTAGAGGTACTGGCACGTCACACAAAAGGCTGATTGAAAGAGATGATCCTTATTAATATGAAGGGTGCGGTCGGATTTCCTAGTGAAAGTTCTGGTACATGGCTCTCTGCTAGTCAACAATGAGTTACACGGGAACCGCTTCGGAACTGGCACCGATTCTTCTTCGGAGAAATCCGACAATTCGAGATCTTCAAGAAGTGACATCTCGTTCCCACACGGTAGTTAGTTGCGGGAAGTTTATTAAAAAACATAATGCCCTATCACTTCATGGTTTATAACTTTCCAGGCCAAATATAATAACAAAATAATGATAAGAAAAGCAGCAGAATTTAGTTTTCGACACGAAAGAAGCCTAATGCTATGTCCTTCCCTAGTATCAAGTTTTTACGGGAAGACAAAGTTTCAGAGCGCGCTTCCTCGTTTTATACTATTTGGTGATGTCACAGGCGGCGGATGAACACACCCAAAAAGGTTTACATGTGATTCGGTCATTCTTATGTCAATATTTCCTTGCATTTCGCCTGGACGTCTTAGGAGTAATTCCTCCCATTTGAGGGGAGTAGTTGTAACTATAGGAGGAATGGCTCGTTAAACTTGTCTTTATTTCACACATTTAACAGCCTCCGATCAACATAGAAACACGGTACTACTTTGTCCTTGCCGCGCCTCACCTTTTAATTAGCGTGAGGCGGTTTTCCAGGTTGGATGCTTATAAACTTGCCTATTCGAATTTTAGGCTGGAGCGCCTGATGGGGTGCATGGGAGCCAGGTGGTGTCAGCGGTAATCTCCCGGACTCACCCTCGTCACTCCTCCATCGCACTGTGGTAGTTGCGTTTTTGGGCGGCTCTTTTGTATACAGCGTTTGATCCACTCACTGGAAATAGTAGTAAATGTCACGTGGCTCTAAAAAGCACATGGTTGATCGGAAACGTGTATGCTATCTATGGCGATGGCCAAAATTCTGTTACTGAGATGTAGTCTGTTGCAGAGGCGAGAGATAAAAATATATATGTTACATCAAGATCTTTATAATGTCCCGTATTTGCGTGAGTTCTTTAACATGCGTCTGGGTAAGTGTCTGTAATAGGTAGGTGTCAGTCCATGTTGATTATAGACTGGAACGCACGGGAGAGAATTTTGGAAATTCTCTGTGATTTTACTGCAGGATTTTTGATGCCGCTTTACCGGCCGATGCGCTAATGATTTGTAGCACGGTAGAGCAGTTGTGCTCTTAATCAAAAATTTAACAGTAATCTTGCAAGTAATTTTTATGAGTGGTTTAAACAGTTCTATTCATGCGGTAGATCAACGTTACTGATCACGTCAAGATAGTTGTGTTTTCCGAGCGGGAGGGCTGACCAAGCATTCTCCTCGATGGGTAGAACTAGCTCAGTCCCGGCTTAGACCAAACACATTTGTACCATTTTTAGTAATGGCTAAATTACAGTACAACTCGCAAACATCTGTCTCACAATTTTTACAATTACAATGCTGTTGTTCGGACATTGTGAATACAGTCAACCTGAGTGTCTGTGTTTCTGTCATGTTGGTGATTTGAATCTGTTATGCGTGACTGGTTCTCTGTGGATGGTACCTGCGCTGTGGTGAGGATGACACGTTTATGGCAGCCGGGTGCGGGATGTGGGAGGGAGAGGCAGCGTGAATGTCAACTTTACTGAACCCTGAGGGTATTTCACTCTGTAATGGCCGAGCCCGAGGGTGGGACAGAGTTACTTTAGAGCGAAGATGACCTGTTGGATGCTGTCGTAACTTTGATCAAACCATTGTCGAATTCAACTTTTCGTTAGTAAAATCCTACTCGTGACTGACAACAATGCAGGCACCTTGCTCTCTTAATAATATTGACTGCTATTAAGTGTAGATGAAGTATGTTGTTTAGCTGTTTCCGTACAACGTCGGGAGAAAGGGGTAGGGGAGGACGCTGGACAACCATCTCTCCCATGACGTGTACTGTAGATGGCTGTGGTGCATTCCTGATATCCATATGATCAGTTCTCCCGTAACTGGATAAGAAGGTGTGTGCGGGAGATTTGTTGGCTGCTGTCTGTTGATGATAATGCTGTTGTCGGGATGTCCGGGCTGCTGTATGATGCTAATGTTATAGGCGAAGTGGGTGCATTCCAGTTTTCCATGCTGGTGAATGCCAAGCCTGTTGTTATTTACGGGAGATGTAGTCTGCGGGAGGTATTATCCTCCCACAGTTCTGTGCGGGAGGAATTCGTTGCGGGAACATTTATGTCTTTACCGGTAATTAATTAAGACCAGTAGGTGCTGCTAAATGCTGTTGTTGCCGATGTTGAATGTCTCCGTTATGCTGAGTATAACTGAGTAAGTCTGTGATGTAGGCGCAATGATGAATTGGCGTATCCAGTCCTGAAGGCAGGTGTGTTCTTTGTACGTGTTGACATTCTGTCTGTTGTGTGATGTTCTGACTGCTCACAGGGGAGTATGGTAGGCCTATTGGATGGGGCAGCCTTTGGATAGGGGGATGTGGTCATCTCCCGTTACACGGCGGTTGGTGTCCTGTCATAGGTTTTAGACACCAGGAAAATTCGAGCCGAGAGTCTGCTAAACAGGCTGCTTCCCTGCCCACCACGGGGTGGGGGGGGGGGGGTAATGCTGGTCGGTGCGGGATGCCACCTCCTCTGTCGCAGCAGACTCTCTCATACCTGAAGATTGACGGTCAACAGATGACGAGTGGAGTGTGAATTGGACTGGGCTGGTGATGTCCGAACTTGGTGTGTAGATAAGGGATGCCAGTTGGATTTGGGGTGTTGGTGCGGCAATGGAGATGGGTGCCACTTGGGAGGGATTGGGTCTGGCGTTTTCGGGAGTTGGTCGGGTACACCTTGTTGTACGGTTCTGCGGTTCTAGACACGCCAAGGCTTCATCCAGCCTCTTCACTTCCATGCTATTCACCACATGTTCCACCCCACAGGAAGCATGGCTTGAGTCTGCCTCAGCTTCTGCTTGTGGTAACTCTATGATGTGGGGCATAGCATGAAGTGGGTGGGAGTGGGAAAAGGAACAACTTTTCCTTCCGGTCCCTTGGACAAAACAAACACAAAATTCTTCAGATATGACTTCCCAGATCTAGTAGACCCGCGCTGAGGAGGGAGAGGGCGAGTACGTATCTCATCATCGTCATCAGCATTAGCCGCTTGTACATCCACGTTCTGGCTGGGTAGAACTGGGGCTGAACTGGCACCGCGGTGCTCTGCGCTAACCACCGGACACAAGGTTTAAGTCGATCGAAGTGGATGACGGAGGTCAGGCCATCCGAAGCACGGATGCGGTAGGTCACGTCCGACCTACTACCACATAGGGGCCTTTCCACTGGTAACTCAGTTTACCTGGCACGTTTGCAGACCGTCGTGATTCGTGTACCCAAACCATTCTTCCTGTTTCATATGGATCTCCATGCACTCTCCGGTCGTGCCATGTCTTTTGCCGCTGGTGTGCAGTGGATAGTGTTTCTCTCACTAACTCATGGGCTTGTTCTATCCTTTGCCGCAAGAGTTCGACATAGAGAGATGGTGAATTTTTCTCCCCTGGTGTCCAGCGGTAAGGTCAATTCACGGCCTAACATTAGCCGAGCAGGGGTGTAGCCCATGCTGGAATTTTCCGAAGTGTGGTAAGCCATTAGCACATACGGGAGCCATAGATCCCAATCTCTACCATCAAGGCATGTTTCCTTGGTAAGCATCTCCGCAAGAGCTCTGTTGAATCTCTCTACCATCCTGTCGCTCCGGGGGTGGTACGGAGTTGTCCTTGTTTTGACGATATGGAAAAACTTGCAGTGCTCTGATATGAGCCGCTCTCAAAATTACTTCCTTGATCGGAGTGCAGTTCATAAGGCATACCAAAGCGGCAGAACACATTGCTGGCCAAGACCTCCGCTATGGTGGATGCCTCTTGGTCCGGCAAAGCAAATGCTTCTACCCACTTCGTAAAATAATCTTGTAATACGAGGATGTATTTATTTCCCTCATCCATTGTATTCAAGGGTCCGAGCACGTCGATAGCCACTCGCTCCCACGGTGCACCAACAATCTTAATTTGAGATGGTGCGATATGGTGTTGTCCAACAGCGCATTTTTGGCATGGGATACATTTGGCAACCCATGCCTTGACACTATCACGAATCCCGATCCAGTGAAATCTCAGTTTGATACGGGCAATGGTTCTCTCCACGCCCAGATGTCCGGCGTTATCATGTAGTTGTTTGAGTATAAGCTCTCGATAACTTTCCGGAACCACCAAACGGTCATTAATGTACAGAACATTATTTATTAATTGACATTCTTCGAACCGTTGGTAATAATATTTAGCCATGGGGGCTAAAGGTGTCACTGATTCCTTAGGAGGACGTACCCCCTCCTGAATCCACGCGTATATATTTCGTGTCTGCACGTCTGTTGTTTGGTGGTGTGCGATATCAGGATTCCACTCTGCACACCTCAATTTAGGGAACTCCGGAGATGGCTGTGTTGACTGTGTCACGGTGTCGGCCTCTTCGTATTCAGCCTCCGCGCCGATTCTGCTAAGGGCATCGGCATTTCCATGCAATTTGCCGGGACAGTGAACAACGTTAAAGTTATAGGCCTGCAGGGATTCCTGCCATCTCGCTACCTGGCCCTCCGGACTTTAGGTTCCTGAGCCACCATAGTGAGGCATGATCTGTACGGAGGATAAAAGGGTACAGGAAGTGTTTATAATACTTTACAAAATGGACCGCCGCCAATAATTCTCGCTTGGTGGTTGCGTATCTTTTATCCGTTTTATTCAGAGTACGCAAACCATAACCCAATACCTGCTCTGTTCCGTCTTCAGTGACCCGTGATAGAACTGCGCCGATAGCGATAGCTGATGCATCAGTATCTAAGATGAAATCGAGGTTTGCAAGAATTGGGGCAGTCGTCAAGAGTTCCTTCAGCGCCTTGAAGGAGCCTTCACACTCACTCGTCCACTCAAATGGTCGATCTTTCTCGGTGATCTGGTAGAGGGGTGAAGCAATCTCGCTGAAATGTCGGATAGAACGGCGATAGTACTGGCATAGGCCAAAGAAACTCCGTGTCTCCGTAACTGATGAGGGCTGTGGCCACTCTGCTACTGCCGTAGTCTTTGATGGCTGTGTAGCCACTCCATCACCGGATATGACATGTCCCAAGAACTCTACGCTCTGTCTGAAGAGATGACATTTCATTGGTTTGAGTTTCAAATTGGCCGTGCGGAAGCTGGAAAGCACGGTGTCCAAATTGATTAAAGTTTGCTCAAACGTAGGTCCGAAGACTATGACCTCATCGATGTAACAGAGACAGATTTCCCATTGCAGGGTGGTTAATACCTGCTCAATGAGTCGTTCAAAAGTGTTCGGGAGCATTGCACAAGCCATAGGGCATCTTGCGGAATTGGAAAAGACCGTCCCTAGAAACGAATGCGGTCTTTTCCATATCAGCTTCATCCACGGCTACTTGCCAGTAACCGCTAGCTAAATCAAGGGTACAAAACTACTTGGCTCCGGACAAGGAATCCAAGGCCTGATCTATCCGTGATAATGGATAAGCGTCTTTAACGCTAAGATCATTAAGGTGGTGGAAGTCGATACAAAACTGCAAGGTTCCATCCTTTTTGCCTCCTGGCACTATAGGGCTAGCCCATGGAGATGCGGAGGGTTCAATAATGTCATTCACTTGTTGGTGTGCTTCCGCTTCTTTGTGAACGGGAAGACGTCGTACCGGTTGTCGTACGGGGTGATTATTGCCGGTATCGATCGAGTGTCGTATGAGATGAGTTTCTCCGAGATCCATATCTCCGGTGGAAAAACTATCGCGATATTTATCTAATAATTTCCGAATTTCGCGTTTTTGTGATTGCAGTGATCCAACAGTGGCACGTAGATATAAAACATATAGATGTTCGGGTAAATCATCAGTCAGTTGTGGTGTTGTGTCAGAAAGTGCAGGTGTTTCCAGTGAAATTATGTCCACTAAATGGCCGCAGCGTACTCCTGGTTCCTGAGATCTGCGGTACCATTGAACACTCTAAAGGGTATCTTCCCTTTATCAGTGGTGTCTACTATTATGCAGGGACTTGCGCATTGTGAGGCGATCATATAATCAGGGTCGGGTTCCAGCAGGGCAATGTGTGTGTTGCTTCCTAACTGTGGTGCGGTGGCCCCTAGGATCCGTTCCTGTCCCGGCTCAACCGTGGCAGTACTTGATAATATAATGACGAGGCTGGTCAGAGAGGTATCCGTCGGCCGTGTATGTCGAATCTTGTTGTCTACAGTGTATGATGGCTTCGCTGGCACTGAGAAAATCAGAGCCAAGTGGGGCGTCATTATGAATGGAGGCAATGACAACTCTCTGAATGAATTGCACTTCCTCCATTTGAATGACTAGATTAACCACACCGGCCACGGGTACATCTGCTCCCGTAGCCGGCTGTAGGTAAATATTTGTAGGCTTAAGGGGGTGCTTTTTAGGAGGTGGGATGCTCTCTTACAAGCGCTGGTTAAAAACGGTAATAGAAGCTCTGGTGTCAATGGTGGCGCTTGTAGAAACGCCACTAAACAGACAGGCACATTTGTAGATAACTTTACAATGAACTTGCGGAAGAGTTTCACTCTGTATATATTCCGACTGTCTCCTTATTGCCTCTCGCAATCTTGCAGGTGGCTGAGTGAGGAATGGGCCAGTTCGTCATCTCCGCTGGGGTGTAGGCTGCTGTGAAGACAGAGCTGGGGTAGCAATGGTGGGGGCGTTGTTGTTGTTTCTGTGTGAGCAGTATTAGTATAGACAGCGGCGCGTGCGGGATGACAGATATGTTCTACCAGTGCAAGCCATTTCTGACAATGCTTCATAGGATGTTTTGTTGAAGCACAAAAGAAACAGCGTGGTTTGCATGGACGTGCGTTTTTCCGTCCATGTCGCCGCTTGCGAATCCATGAGACGGAATGAGTCATCTCTCCCGAATCACTACTGTCTATGGATGCGGAAGATGCTGCTGATTGGGGGGGGGGGGGGGGTGTTCTGCATACCACCAGGGGGCACCGAGGATCTGGTGTCTTGGTGGCGGGGCATGGTGCTTTCAGAAACGTGTTTTCAGTGGAGGTACTACAACCTACTACTGGAGTTTTACATAGGAAAGAAGGTTTGTTGTGTGTGGAAATAGAAGTGGATGTCCTTGCTGCGGATGAGGGAGGCAACGTAGGCACGGACTTATTGGAAGCCGTGTATTTTGGTGTTGGTGTGAAAGCTGTTTTCTGTGGATGATGGTTAGTCACTGAACATTGTTGCGTGAAAGCCGCAGTTGAGCCGGGAGAATGATAAGGGCACCGAAGTGGCTCCATGTAATTCAGTACCCTTAGGAGTTTGACTGGTTCTCTGGTTGCGGTGTGCTGCGGTCTGGAGCAGGTGTTGTGGAGAGAGGTCGGTTAGGACACCGCTCCCTCCAATGTCCTGGCTGACCGCATCCGAAACAGGTGTTCGGTGGTGGTGCGGTGCTGGTAGTGTTTGCTGTTCTAAACTGTGTGGTGGCGAGGTTAGTGCTGAGTATGGTTACCAAATTGGTGAGTGTGGAGATCTGTTTATTAATCTCATCTATCTGCTTTCTCATGTTGCCGTTGTAGTTCTTGTTGTTGCGCTGGTTTCCACGCCCTGGAGCTCCATTGTACCCTACTTTGCGGGCACAGGCCCTACCTCCAGGCGCTTGATTCTGACCGGTCTTCTGCATTTCTGATTGTGGTGGTGTCTGTGTTGTTGTTGTTGCTGAGCTGGGGGGAGCACCACTGGCCGGGGCGATAGCTGCACCCTCTATCTCATTGATAGGATGGAGTTGGCACCAGTTATGCTTCTCCCACTCTAGAAAGTTCTCGATACGAACCGCGGTTGCCATTATTTGGGCCAAACTTCCTTTTTTCTTTTAGAGCAGGTTCACCGCTTAATGCATCAATGAACGTATCAAGATGCAAGTGGAGTACGCCATCCACATTGGTGCTCGGATATGAGAGGGTAACTAGCCTTCTGATTCGGCTAGCTAACTCAGGAAGAGTTTCTCCCACGCGTTGTCGTAAATTCTTGGGTTGAAGATGACTGGTTTCCCCGAGAGCTGTGTCACCATATCGCTCCGTAAGTGCTCATTCCAACTGTGTGTAAGTAGGAGTACGATCCGTCCCCAGATCCGCAAGAACTTGCAGGGTTTCCCCCGAAAGTTTTGCTGCAAGATATTCACCCATCTGTCTGTCATCCCAGCAGTTAGTCTGACTTATTATTTCGAACTGGATTTTATAATTTGTCCAGTCATTCTCCCCGCCAAATTCGGGGGGGGGGGGACATGACTCGACCAAAACCACGGGAAGAGTGTAGGGGTTGAAATCCGGGTGGTGCAGATATCTGAGTGTTGGCGGATTGTACTGATGTTGGTCTTGGTGCCGGTGGCAGTGGTGTTGGTGTGTCCCGTCGATGCCGATGCCGAGGAGCGAGGACATGCGTACTCCAATTAACTGAGTCCGCCCCAGTGGTTGAGCCATAGACTGGCATGTGTCTATGAACGGAAGACGGATTGCGGTGGAGAGTACGCGGTCGATCCTCCCGCGGTGATGGCTGTTGTTCCTCATATGGCGGTGGCGCAAGTGGCTGATGGTTATGATATGTGGCATGACTAATATACCGGCGAAACGGTGGTGCCGATTCCTCCTGATGACTCCACGGTGTTCTCCTTGAATATAGCATTTCGCTAGAAGGGTGCGGTGCGGGAGTTTGTCTATGTGGTGGATTATTACCCGGCCATACTGTCTCCATAGATGACATGGGTGAACGATAGTAATCTGAATGGCTGTATATATGCCCGTAGTCGGGTCTTTGTCGGAGTCGTCCATGATTCGGCCCTGTTGGAGTTGGCCTGTCGCGGACATCCGAAATAGTTTTAAACTCTGTTCCCGCCTGTGAGGCATCTCGAAAGGTGCCATCGCTAACAGGCGAAAACAGGTTATAGTATGGAGTTGTTGATTCCGCAGAATTTCTGGCATAGACGGTGAGCATGTGTGCTGAGAATCCGTCGTATGAGTCGACCTCTTGATCGAGGGAGTCCTCGCTGAACGGAGATGGTATTGAACTAAGCTCACTATATGGTGTGGGCGTGAGTTTGCTGCATGTTATTACTGTTGCTCTTTGAGCCCCACATCGGGCACAACTTGTCGCTCGCCAGGCAGTGTCGGGCCATTCCGATGTCTCATGTCGACTTGCCGCACCGTAAGTGCACGACGAGTGACGACGCTGGTTAGCATCCGGTCTCGGGGTGATGGACCTTGAACGAGACTGCCCTGCGGGAAAAAAGGGTGGGGTGGGGTTGGGGGGGGGGTGATGCGAATGTGATTCGGTTCCGTGATCTTGACGGTCCTTTTAGGTCTCCGTTAGTCACGTTTGAAGTCTAAAATCTTTCTCCAAGGGGCAAAATTAGCATTTATGGCTTGCCCCTTCCCACCAGGTTACTGATCAAATCTGGTGTATATCAGAAGTAACAGAATGGTGAGTATTGATCGAAGGAGAATGAAGGAAATGTCAATTTCCATTTCTCCGAGATCTAACAATACTCACCATTCTGTTACGGACCCAGCCTCCCAGCCCCACGGATGCAAGCCATAGTTTTCTCTTGTTTGGTGGCTATGCAAACAATATGAGCTCTATGGTAAACGGGTACTCGGCAGTTGGGAGCCGAGTACACGGTTCCCAGGAGTCGGTAAAGCTTTCTAAGTCTATAATCCTAGAGCCGCTGTCAAGGCCAGCTGTATATCAGAAGTAACAGAATGGTGAGTATTGTTAGATCTCGGAGAAAGGGAAATTGACATTTCCTTCATTGCGCCGTGCATCGAGTAAAAAATATCTGTTATATTCGGTAATGGATAACTGTCTTTGCGACATATAGAATCAACTTCCTGTAGTCAACACAAAATCTTGTGTCCCCACCCTTTTTAGGGACTAACGTAATGGGCGACGCCCAGGGTGATGACGACGGTCTTATGACGCCTGCTGCCAGCATTTCAGCCACTTGATTCTTGACTATATACTGCTTGGCAAGCGGTAGACGGTAGGCTTTCTGCCTTATAGGAAACGCATCTCCTGTTGGTACCGTACACTTCACTTTGGGGACCAATCCTAAAGTGTTTGGACGAGCCGTATCAAAGTTATCTGCAAATTCCTCCAGCACTTTGTCGATAGCTTTATATCCGGTCGTTTCCTTACAACTCGCATAGACATAATTCGTCTGTTCCCTATGTGGATATTCAAAGGGATATACCTGGCCAAACCATACTACTACTTTGGCCTGATAGTCAATCTTTGCATTTCCCAAGTGCAAAGCGTCCACCCCAAGCAAACATTCATGCCTCATTCTCGCTACTACCGTACTCGGAATAGGACGGGCATTACTGAATTTTACCTGGGTCTCCCCCAAAAGTTCTATTGGGGAACCATTTACAGCTAAGAGCGTTCTCGCTCTTTTCAACGGCCTAGCATTCAACATGCTACGCCATATATCCTTTCGAATCAAGGATGTACTAGCACCAGTATCCACTAAGGCATGCAGGTACTTACTCTGATCCGATGGACCATTTTTATCCAATCTTAGACGGATTAGAAACCGCTCGGTCGGTATGCTTACCAACGGTCTCCTCCGTCCTTGTTTAACAAAGGGCTCCTTTGTCCACTAACAACTTCAGCGTAGCTGTTCCTCCGGCCCGATGTTCCTTGTCCGACACCGTCTGAATAACGGCCATAAGCATCAGTCCCCTCGCCGGTTAGCACAAACCTGTCACGATCGACATATTCGTCACGGTCGTGTCTAGCATTGTTCAGGTCCATCCTGACATTTCTCAAACACTCCCGTGGCGTCGTTTGTTGGTCGTTCACCGCATCAATGTCCATGTCAACGTCTTCTTCTCGTCGTCTCTTTATGGCGAGTCGAGGTCGGCTATTCAACGGACTTGATGGCGCACGGTTTCCGCCATGCTGTGTTTGCGGGCAATCTCGAATGAAGTGTCCATTCTGACCACACCCAAAACAAGTTACCAATTGCGCTGGTCGTGCTCTTCGGTCCATGTGGCTGGCCAGGCTGTTGTCGTACCTGGCACAGTCTTGGGCCATGTGTCCTTCCTTGCCGCAACCAAAGCAGGTCATTCGTGGTCTTTGCGGTCGCGGACGTGGTGCTACTCTCCTGGGCTGGTTTGTGGGTGGCTGCGCTGACTGTCGGCAGTCACTCTTGTAGTGACCCACCATCCCGCAGTTGTAGCACGTGATATGTGGTACGTGCTTGGGCGACGCTGGTCTCGGTGCTGGACTGCGTCGCTGTGGTGGCGGCGTGGCCACCTTCTTCGCGGGTGGGGTTCTTTTAGCAATGGTTTTCGGCGCCTCACCCGCAAGCTGTAAGTCGCGTACCAGACCGCACAGCTGCTCAATCATTCTGCTCTGTTGAGCAGTCTGTTTTTTTAACATCTTGACGACCGTCCATATTTCCCGTTCCTCTGTCGACTCTAGCATATCCACCTCCATTCTTTCCTCTCGATGATGACCACTATCGATCTTCATCGCTTGCAGCAAGTCGTCACACACTGCCTCTTCTTCAGCTATTTCTATAGCTCGGTTCAAGGTGGTCGCGCGCTTCCGGATGATTCATTTGCTCAGGCTATGCTCCGCCAATGCCCTCAGGTAGATTCCCAGTACGGTACGGCGATTGTCGTCGTTCTCCTGTGGATAGGCCCGGCTGCTCAGTTCTCTGTACCTTGGGTTGAAGGTGATAATGGTTTCATTGTGCCTCTGCCGAACCCCCTCAAGGTCATACTTAATGCGCTCTCCCTCGTTGGCTGACACGAAGTTCAGGGTTACGTACTCCCTAAACTCCTCAAACGTAACGTCCTCCCGGGCCTTTCCCACCAAGAAACCGTCCAGGGCTCGGGCTAGCGGTCCCCGTGCCGCCCTGACTACCACATAGGCAGGTACCCCGGCCAGTCGCCCCTCGTTGGCGACACAGGCGCGTCTCGTCTCGTCTCAGAACGTCCGTACCTCCTCCAGTACTACCCCATCACATGGTTGGATGCGGGATACATTGTCCCGTATTTCACGTCGATACACCCGCTCTGTCTCTCGGCGATTGCTGCTGTCTACAATCGTCCCCGCCATCGCCACACCCATAGTCTGCATGGCTGCCACCGTTTCGGGCCTCAGCTCACCCGCTGGTCGTTCGATGGGCGGCAGCCCGGCGTCGGTGGGTTTTCGGGCGGGACTTGCCATTCTGTTGGTCTACCGGTAAACTAAACTGACAACCACTTGCTGGGGTCGCGGTTGGTCTGGACAGTTCACTTTGGTTGTTATTTTTACTAAAGAGCTATCACTGTACTCTCGGTGCTGGGTTACTGTTGTACTGTCCGACAGCTTGGCCGCCGCTAGGAATACTTGCACTCGGTCCCCCAGGTCTTTTAGTACTACTACGCCCGGCCGGTCCGCTTGGGCCATATGCTATGTACTCACTGTGTTCGGTTACTCTGGATCCTGGCAGTGGCTCGCCACTGAAGATTTCTGATGTCTTCTGATTCTAGCTAACTACAATCGCTTCGACCTCGGTAAGGCCTGTATGTGTGGTTGCTGCGACAACCGGTCTTACCGATGACGAAAGTGATGGATACAAGCTCGCCTCGTTTGTAGATGAAGGTAATGATATTTCTGTCTGTATCCGGGCCTGATCTGACTGTTCTAATAGAAGATGATGGTAAGCTATGGTGGTATTCCGTAGGTGCCAGAGTAAACGCTATAGAAAACACGAACTCGTGCCTTGAGGTAAAGTATCAAGGTGATGGCTTTATTCTCTTAATTCTAACTATACGGTACTTTAAGCAAAAGTGACTTATACTGTCACAACAGAAACTACCATAAGCTTATTTATCTGATTCAGTTTTCCTAGGTATCCTACTTGTTCCTTACAAACTCTTACTGTAACCGATTTACGTATCTACAACAATATTTACTTTTCAATCTATGTTTCCTAAGCTTCCCAAGCTCTGATCAGCTCTTACCTACTTAAAACCATTCGGCAAGAGTTTCACAAGGTGCGAGGCGGAGCGAACTCTCGATTAAAAGTTAAAGTCCCCCTTATGTACTATCTCAGTTTCTCTGCTCCTTCCATCTTGGTTTCGCACCGCCGGAGGTTGCTCTGATTCTCATTGGATTATGACATCATTTTGGCCAATCAAAACTCCGACCCTCTTACCTAACATCTGCGGTTTGGGCTGGATTACCATGTCATTTATGACGAATGCTCTGCCAAGAATGACGAACGCTTGTTTGATAGCAAGGGTCTGGGCTGGACTATCATGCCATTTCTGACGAATGCCCTGCCAAGAATGACGAATGCTTGTTTGATAGCAAGGGTCTGGGCTGGACTATCATGCCTCTACAATTAATATGTTTTTGATCGTAACTTTCGATTGTGTACCTACCGCCTACAGGACGCTACTCTGTCCATGTCATGTGCATTACCTATTGGCCGACAACCTGTGGAATGCTAGAGTTAATTGGCACACGAGTTCCCATGCTTCTGTGAGAACACAGACCGCTATGTAACTAACTAAGTCCGTTTGTCATATCTAATCCTTTGGTCGATTCCAAGCTTGTGCTAACCATCATGATTCATATTCGATTCAGTTTCGAAGCTGTACCGCGCAGTGCTGATAAAATATAATTTCCTAACATTACATAGACCCTATTTATTAAAGAGAACTGATGTTTGTGTGTGGAACGATAACAATCGTACACAGCAACGTTTGTCTCAATAGGCACTCAATAGGCACTTAAACAGCCAGATGAAATGTACTAGCGAAGGTAACCCATTCAATTTGAAGGACGAACCCAGTGAATCGATTAACCCTCAACAATTAGTTGTGGTAGTGAAAACTTGATAATGATATGAGTGAAAGTTGTTGCTGTCTTGGTGCTAAGTCGTTTATGAGCAATAATCTCTTTGCAGTAACATAAATGACTGTAGCAACACACATCAATGAGTTTGACCATGGCAGTATGCAAGTTTGTACGAACATTGAGTCGTTGTAGACGGGAAGAGAATGTTAACCCTAAGTTAACCCTCGATGGCGTAACTTGTTGCGCATTGCTTTAACCGCTGGAATGGCAATAGCATCCAGCAAGGAGAAGGGAAGATATATAGATGATGATCAGTGCTAGTAACGTATCTAAATGCCGCTGATCGGTGCATCTTAATATACATGGTGACATAGTCTATTAGCTCGCCTGGTATTCACACATGAATTTCACTCGGGACTTACTCGTACATACAAGTCCGGTAGTTGCGTTAGTACGCATGCGTCCGGTATGAGTCGGTTATAGCCAATCATTATCGTGGGCAAGATAAGGGTTTATGCCCATTTGGAAGCCATTATGGCTCCTAACATGATGCATTTGTCTATGGGTGTTTTATTAGTAGCGTTTCTGTTCTTTACATGGCAAGATTTCTCAAAGAAGGATATTGTAGTAAAAGCTCAAAAAGATATTAAAACTCCAAAGCTCAGTAAATTTGTTGGGCCTACGATTAAATTTTTGTTTTGGTAAGAAAATCTATAAATATTGTCACCAGTTTTCGTTTCAGTTTTGAGTCACTCGGAATTCAGTGTTTCTACCTTTGCTTTTAGCACGCAATATATATATTTCCTGCACTTTTGTCACACCTCTTTAGAGTTGTTGATCAGATTTTTTTTAATGTAATTTTCCGTAAATCTATTTTCTGGGCGTGGTCAGCGGAGTGAAGGATTTTTAGCTGAGTCACAGGACAGGATCAAGGATGTATCATCATCATTACGACGTTACAGGGTTGAAAAAAATAATTTTTTCAAAAAAATCGAAAAGAATTGTCCCTTTTATCAAACGGAAAGAGCTGCCCTATACTCCTCATTTAGCAACAATTTTCCAAATTTCACATCCCTCAGTGGTACTGAGAAATTTTCTTTCATCATGTCTTGTAATTCTGGCGATACAGAGGTGTGCAAACCTGTCCTGCTTTATGTCAGCCAATGCATGATGAAAAGAAACGATTTGAATTCCTAAAAGTCTGAAAAAAGCTAAATGTCCGCTCACCTGATCACCAGAATCTTCCACTATATCCATACTCATTGTTTCCTATTGTATCTAAATTTCGAGGTCACAGGGACCCCACAATCTGAAGTCAATGGATCCCAAACTTGAACCTAGGGCTCATTACAAGCAAGAGTTGTTGAGTATTTTGGGGCTAATATGACTGGAAGCCATTACAATAATGACTTCCGGTCATATTAATTTCAAAATATTCAACGTAAAGATTGTACCTGAACGCACCTCAATGAATCCACTTACCATTTCATTGGTTGTTAAAAGGGTTAGTGTGAGCAGTTTTCTCCAAAATAATTAATTAGTAATTCTCAACCATCCATGACTTCAGTAGACCTACGGACCCACTGCGTTTCGTTTTGGGAGTACCAAGCCATATTCTTGGGATAAATACGCTCTACGCTCAATAGGATAATGTAACTTCCAGTGCTCTGTAAATAGTAAATAATATAGATTGCATATTTATATACATATATATTTTTATATATTCATATACTCATATTCTGTCCGTCATGTACATATTTCACGTCACTTGATGTTTGGTTATATCTATATGTATGTAGATTCATGCCAATAAAATATTCTGATTCTATTTAATCAGATTTTTTCGATTTATGATTTTTGTGATTTTTTTAACTAGAATTATAATAAAATCATTAATTTTTTTACATGAACTCATGTTCGGAACTAAATAGAATATAATCACTCTAAACAATGTTGACTGTATACTATTAAAATGTGTTATAACAATAAGCATCCCAGAATTTGTTCTTAAACTAACACATTTTTAAATTTGTTGTCACATTTTGAAATAGCAGCAGTACTACTGGACGTGTCATGACCATTCATCAAATTTCTAATAAACATGCTTACACTTTTTGTCTACACTTGATGGGCTACATTTTATCCGTCTTAATATTTTGTGGATAAAATTTGTATAAGGCTGTATAACTCTGGACATGGTTGGTATAAAATATTTTGAATACAATTTAACTGAATGGAGTCGGCAATAACTGTTGGTAAAATTTGTTTGAAAATATTCATCTGCTCTAGAGTTATTATTGTCTAGTGAAATTATTGTCTAGTGGCTGCCAGCAGTCAAAGGCAAGTCGGGTCATTCCATACCAAATCACCCAGAATATAAAAATGTTCCTGGGTGACCATCTCTGATTTTTATTAAATTTCACCCAAATGCACATATATGGAAATGATGCCTGCATGCAAAATTTCATTTAGTTTTGAAGTTATGGTTGATTGATTTTAGGGGGCGTGGCCCTTTTTTTTTTTGCACTTGCGAATCCAGTGAGTGGTTTGGAAGGATCTTTAAATGCTGGTAACTCTTAATATTGAAGATATTAAGCTGAAATTTGCTGTGCCACCTAATTGATGCATGATGAGTCTGGAACTGAACGCATTTCCTGGATAATCTCTGCCAGTTCCAGAGTTGGAGGACTCTAAAGTTGGGCGTTTATCCATTCAAAAACAATTTTTATCAGATTTCAGTGAACCAGTACTACCTGACTCTATCACAAACACTAAATGTAAGTTTTTTTGAAGTATGTACATATAGGTGTTGCTGTAGAAGAAAGCTTATGTGAATCAGGTACAATATTAAAGTGTGGCAGGTGTCCACATAACATGAGAACAAAAAATCCGAAAATTTGGCCTTCATATTAGGGATGGTTTACCCATGTGGGCAATTACCTATCATCAGGAGCTTTGAATATGGATAACATACATATATTACCTGTATATGTACCAAGTTATAACTTTGTGGCTCAATTCCTTCAACCTTAAATAAAGTTCGATATCTACCCTATTTTACAGAAATCGAACCAACCAAAATGAAGTGTTAATTAACGTATCAACACTTTCAAACCAAAAATACATTGATTTATACATTGCACTATCAATTATCAATCACAGGCATTCACATCTACATACCACATGCAATCTAACTTACTAAGAATATAAATAAATGCTTAGAAAAACTCACATGGTCGTGAATGCAAATATTACAAAAATGCTGGTAATTTCTTTTGAATCTGCATGTAATCCTGCGGTGAAAGTTTATAATATCGAGCACTGTGTCCTTGTAGTGTCGGAGCACCAATCAAGCAAATGATATGTTGAAATGGCACCCAGCATTGATCCTTTCGTGAAACTGAAGGCCAGGAGAGAAATCCTTTACTGGAGCGTTTCATACAGTCAACAAGTGCATCACTCTGTTCATCAGACCGCTCAACAATACTTCCAACATACCATTCCTTGTCATACATACATGCTACATATTTTCCAGGTTGCAACTGATCATGATGTTGAGAATCGGGCAGGATACTATGAAGTGATGATAGCTGTTTCTCACCAAGGGTGCCCATAGTAAAATCACTATTAGCTGAGATCCGTTTCATCTTCAATTCGACTTCGGATACAGGAATAAAGTAATGATGCGACCGGGTGCCTGAAAGAGTCTTTACTGAATCAAATCGTGAAGTTAATTCAAACCTGGCTGCATTATCTGTAACATCGTTATCAGAAACAAAGAAAAATTTAACCCCCAGGAATGTGTTCTGAAGGCCAGTTATACATTTGAGTTGCAGTCAAAATGTGATCCTTTACTGTTGCCTGCAAGCTGGCTCGAGCGACTAGGCGTTTCACAGTTCCCCAAATGCCATCACAGGGGCTTTTCCCATGGCTAGTTGCAAAGAAATGCCATTCTGCATCAAGTCCGTGGTCATTTTGGTGGTGACATAGATTGCTAAAGTTCTTGAAATTTTTATACTGACCAGCTGCTCCATCACTGAAATATATGATCTTCTTAACGGATGGTAGGATTGTTTTAATATGAGATATCATGGTTGAGATAAATGAATGCACAGTAACAGTGTCATGCTTTAGGCAATCTGAAATAATACAAATATTCAAACATTTTAATTCTCCCTCAGATCTGTAATATACCACAAATGGGTGAAGTGTAGCTTGAGAGTTGTCCCAGTGGTGGCCCTGCACCGCGGCTTGAACAATGAAGTTGTAGTTTTCAGCGAAGTCCAACAAGACAACAGCCTCACTTGGAGCGAGATCTTCAGCTTGCTAATGTAGCTGGATTGTGCTTTGGCTATGAAGTGGTGTTGACGAAGACCATCAAATGCATCACTGGCTATCTATGAATTCCTGAAGTGATACTGTTAAACTTACAAGCTTAGTAGTTCTCTCTGTGTGAACCCACTCTTTATATACAACATCATCATCAGAGTCAAAGTCATGCGGGTTAAACAAATCTGACAAGTAATCATGAATGGCATCTTTACCCGGACAGGATTCACAAAGATGGAGCATACAGTTGCAGTTTTCTGTACTACACACTATTTTTCCGAAAATATCCTTGTAGTCATTGTTTCCAGGAATGGCAGCTGTTATAAGTTTGACATTCTGGTGGTGCTCACAAACACAGACAGAATGCATACCAGTTCACAAAATTTTGAGAATCCAACCTTAACATCTGGAATTTTCTTGGTGTACTCAAGGTAAAGTTCTTTGAGATTAACTAGTAGTAACCGTTTTTGCTTAAGCTCTTTGTTGTTCTCTATTCTAATTGTTACATACTCCTTTTTGCCAGGACATGCGAGAATACTCATCAGACTGATAAAAGTCCACAATGCTTTCAATTACTGCATGAGAAAGGGTCTGCCCTTTCTTTGTATCTGGATCAGCTAAAATGCCCGTCTCCTTTTTCAACTGTCTAGCTCTTTTCACGGTATACTCTGTTACATCAAACTCCTGCATTGTTTTCTGTATTGTCCAACTTTCTGGTGTAATCATCAATAATTTGATTTTTTCTTCTTGTCTGGTGGCAATTTTGAGTTTGTCTTTCAGAAGAGCAACCAGTCTCTTAAGGTCTTTACAAGTTTCAGGGTCACTGTCATCTGTGGATTCAAATTCACTCATTGTTAGGTCGAGTGCATGGGCACACTTACTTTTGACTGCTGTGTTAAGCTGTTTTACCTTCCTTTTGCCATAGGAGGACTTGTCGCGTTTACTAACAGAAGTTTTAATGGGTGTACAGTCCAAAGACTCAGCAGTTTTGTTGAGGGAGGCAACTGATTTCTCCTTCGATCAATACTCACCATTCTGTTACTTCTGATATACAGCTGGCCCTGACAGCGGCTCTAGGATTATAGACTTAGAAAGCTTTACCGACTCCTGGGAACCGGGTACTCGGCTCCCAACTGCCGAGTACCCGTTTACCATAGAGCTCATTCTTGTTTGCATAGCAACAAGTGCAATACATGCTTTTCGCATTAAGGATTTTAGTGTTTTTTAAAAGAATCTAAGTCTTTAATCAGTGATAGTTTGTGTGTTCTGAAAGGATTAACTAAGGACTATGGAGAATACCGCCCAAGACAACCAGGTTGTATTGTTCTTTATATCCATAGTTAAAAGACTTAGGTCTCTAAATTTCGTTGTGTCGCATGTTCCAATTTCTAACCCCATAGAATCTGGGACGTGTGCTAGCAACGATATATGCCAGACGATCGCCTTCTTTAAACCACAACAGGCGATCGGCAGATATGAAAATAGGTGTTTGCTACGGTATTTCTAACACGAATATCGGCTGACGTCGTTCTCCGTAGAATCCGAGCGGGTGACGTCACACCCGGTCGCTCGGATGTTTATGTGAAGAAAAATTTTTTCATTAATTCGCGCATCTTGTTCTGGGTGCTGCGTACTAAAAAATGGTACCGGAAACTTTAGAATGATCAAGTTTACGTGCGATCACGATCGGTTTGCAATGATCGGTGGTTTCAAAATTCTTGAGTAGATGCGTGGTCTGCGGTTTTACCGTGTGAGACAGCAGTTGTTATACATTTTGTTGTTTTCTTCACATATCGTGCTGCGTTCGTTAGGAGTATAATTTATATTGATTAGTAAATATACCCTGAATGCTATGCGATATGATTCCTGGAGCCGTTACACATCCTGTAGGATCTATTATGGGTGTGTTGTGCCCGCCGCGTTCTTGTCGTCATAATCAATGCGATCGTTGTTGTAACGTGGCGGGGTGGGGTGCGGGAGGTTACGGTTAATTTATGAGTCAAAATATTTGAAAATTAATTGTCTGCCTTCCATCCGTGTCTCGTTCGGCTTGTTTATTGTAGGTTTGTGCTTATTTTATAGGCCAAGCCAGCCCCGCCATCATGTGACGACTGCCATAAGTTTGTCCGTGTAATGTTCAAGGACCATGTCTGTTTTAGGTGTGCCCTGTGTAATATAGATCATAGGTGTAATGTTTGTGCAGTGTGGTCCGTCGAAACGATGGTTAAGTTCCTTGCCCAGAAGGACTTGGCTGGGTCTGACGCGGGGTCAGGCGGTCCGAGAGGAAATCGTGGAGCGCCCGGTTCGGCCGGTGGGGGTGCTCCACGTCCCCAGCTGGAGGTGGCGGAGATGGCACCGCCGGCGTGGTTTGGTCCGGCTATGCAGGGTTTTCTGCATAGCGTTCTGCCCACGCTGGTGTCGTCCCTGCTACCAAAGGTTGGGGGGCAGTTTCTCCCCATGCCTGGTACGGATCCTGTCTTCGGACAGGATTCTGGACTGGTTACCGAGGGGGCCGTCTCGTACGGCCCCCTGGCGGGTCCGTCTGGCTTCGGCCAGACGGGTTCTGTCTCTCTGCGGCCACCTCCGGGTGGTCCAGTAGCGGTGGCCGGTCCGTCAGGTGTGGGAGCCGTCCGCCAGGACGGCTCCACGGTTTATTCGTCTAGTGACGGCTCTTCGGAGTCTGAAGACGATGAGGCCGAGGAGGAGAGGTTGCTGCGGCCCGTGAAGCCGCAGGTGGAGAATATGGAGGTTGATTCCGTCCTGGACGGAACCGGCCTCCATTTGTCTGGTTTGGCGCAAGCCAGGTCAGCGGCTCCGCCTGCGGCTGAGGCCAATCCGTTACCGTGCACCGGTTCCGCGCGGCTTGGTTTGTCACCAGCCGTCAGGGGAACCGGTGTGCCGGGCCAGGCGTGGTACTCACCTATCTCGCCTGGTCCGGCAGCCGGACGTGGGGTGCCGTTGGCGCCCGTGGCCGGCTATGGTTCCGCGACGGTTACGGGTCCGTACGGTTTTCCGTGCGGACCTACCCCATGGACCGGAGTGTTTCATGGGGTGGCGGCGGAACCATGTGGTAGCGGAGTGCCTGGCGTGTCAGCCGTGGCTCCTGGCCGGGAGGCCATGGCTGGCAGACCCGTAAGCATGTCAACGGGTGACGTGTTTGGGGGGGTATCTTCTTCGGAGTTAGACTGGTCTGATGCTCTGGCGTGGCTAGCCAGAGTTGACCCGTCTGTGGTTTCGGCCACGGCCGATGAAGATGCGCCCCGTCCGTCGGTTGCGTCGATTAGGACGGGGATTTTGCCCGCGGCCCGGATCCAGTCAGTGGGACTGGATCCACGGTTCATTGATTTGTTGGATGCTATTTATAGTAAACAACTAATGACCAAGGGTCAGCTCCCTGCGGCCTCCAGGGAGGTGCGGGCAAGGTGCCGTATTCCGTGGGGGTGAATACGACAGGTATGGTGTAGTCCCGTCGGTCACGGAGGATGACCGATGGGTACTGGGCGTCCAGAGTGCCGGGTCGGGTGGTCCCGGTCCGGCACTAGTGGATAAGGCCCAGGTACACCAGGAAGAAGTCCTGGCCCTATGCGATGAGGGTGTGAGGGCAGCCATGAGCGCTGTCAATCACTCCTATCGTCTACTTCAGTCGGTGTGGGCTGAAGCGGGGGCAGGCCACCCTGTGCCACCTGTGGCGCTATCGTGCGTTAATGACGGCTTGGTGCTGTCAATGGACGCATTGGCAAGGGTGCAAGCGCGTGTGACGAAGTCCAGGAGGCAAATGGTCATTGACCATATGCGTCCGGCTACGGCAGTCAGGGAGCGTCTTCTTGGGACGCCCCTGACAGGGCCTAGCATCTTTGGTGGCCAAGCGCGGGCCATCTTAGAGGACACCGCCAGTATTGCGCAGAATCGGTTAGCGGTAAATCTCCAGCTAGAGCTGGTGCGGCAAGCGCACGCACTAGGGGCTGTGGGCAAGCCGCTAACCGGACAGCCTTCAAAGAAACAGAAAAAGCATAAGGGCAAGGCGAAAGCCAGGCCTATTGCGACGTCTGTTTCGGCTGGGTTCTCGGAGCCGCCGCCGGCGAAGAAACCCAGGAAGGCTGTAGAGGCGCCTACCCTCCCCAATGTTGCTCCTGACCGCCCTAGAGGTGGTAAGGGTAAGGGTAAGGCCTCAAAGGGCGGACAGAAGGGGCCGAAGCGTACCTGAGGGTACGCAAGCTCCCTTCATATCCGCCTGGACCGCACCTGTGCGACAGGAACAGCGGTGCCAGTTATACCCGTCGTACCTAGAACGAAATGGTTCTCACTCTCTCGTTAAGAAAGGGGGGGGCCGGACTGCGAGCCGGACAACCCCGTTAGACGTCGAGGCGTCTATGGTGGGTGGAAGGCTCATGCGTTTCGTCGAGGTTTGGCGAGGTGTGACGTCAGACAGTCTGGTCCTGGGATGGTTATCCCAGGGTTACATGCCGGAGTGGTGGGACTTTCCGCCACAAAATCTGTCTTTGGCACCAGTCTGGACACCCGTACCAAGGGAGCCAGACAAGTTAGAAGCCGTTCAAAAGGAAGTGTCGGGTTTGCTTCTGAAGGGAGCAATAAAACCAGCAAACCGGAACACTCCAGGCTTCTATTCAAACATGTTCCTTGTCCCCAAGAGCACGGGGGGATGGAGACCCATACTCAATCTCAGGCCATTAAATTGGTTTATCCATACGCCTCGGTTCCAGATGGAAACACCGAGGTCGGTAATGGCGGGATTGAGGAAAGGAATGTGGTGTGTATCGATCGATCTGAAAGATGCATATTTCCACATTCCGATCAATCGGAGTTGGCACAGGTTTCTGAGATTTGCGTTTCAGAATCAAGTATGGGAGTTTACAGTTCTCCCGTTTGGCCTGTCGACAGCTCCGAGGGTTTTCACAAGAGTGGTCCTTGCGGTGACAGCGTTTCTCAGAAAAGAGAACGTGGCGCTACACACCTACATAGACGACTGGCTGCTCAAGGCAGACTCGGCAGCCAGGTTGAACGTGGATACTGCTCTGACTCTGAAGTTACTTTCAGATCTAGGCTGGATAGTCAACGAGGAGAAATCCGAGTTGACACCCACTCAACATTTCGTTTATTTGGGGATGCGATTCGACCTCGAGGAGGGCAGGGTTTACCCGTCAGAGCCCAGAGTGGTGTCTCTGTTAGCCATCCTCGGGAGTTTTCGAGTGGGAAACCACATTCAGGCAAGGCGGTTCCTTCAGATGCTGGGCATGATGGTCTCCATGGAGCAGGTTATCCCGTACGCTGCTCTAATGCGAAGACCTATCCAGTTGTATCTGATGTCTCTGTGGAAACAGAGAACAGAACCCCTGTCAAAACTGGTGCCAGACCAGAACCCCTGTCAAAACTGGTGCCAGTTTTGGAGCCGATAATATCGCATCTTCTATGGTGGAAACAGCGTCAGAATCTCCTAATAGGGGTTTCGCTGCACCTACCCCACCCCCAGCTGTCCGTTTACACGGATGCATCGCTGGAAGGGTGGGGTGCCTGCCTGGGAGAACACCAGGTCTCGGGCACATGGACTCTCCCGGAGAGTCAGCTGCATATCAATCTGTTGGAAATGATGGCAGTGGAACTGGCGTTGGAAGAGTTCCTTCCGATGATCAGGGGCAAGGTGATATTGATACGGTCGGACAATTCGACAATAGTATCATATATAAATCGCCAAGGAGGGACCAGGTCGCCCACCCTGTGCATCAGGGTGTGGCACTTGATTCAATGGTGCAGGAATTACTCGGTTGTTTTGAAAGCAGCTCATATTCCTGGCCGATTGAACATTCTGGCGGATGCTTTGTCTCGCAGACAGAGAATCCTGCCAACAGAATGGTCCCTCAACCCTCCAGTTCTACGACGGATCTTCGAGCATTGGGGCAAACCCAACGTGGACTTGTTCGCCACAAAGGAAAATGCTCAAATCATGACATATGTCTCGCCGATTCCAGATCCAAATGCCGTCGATACAGACGCTCTGGCGATAAGCTGGAGAGGGATGCACGCTTACGCGTATCCACCCACCATTCTTCTACCGAAGGTATTGGTGAAGGTCAGGGAGGAACCGTGTCTGGTCCTGCTAATAGCGCCGTATTGGCCGAGCAGGGCGTGGTTCACGGATCTTCTAGATCTGCTGGTGGAAAATCCTGTGCAGTTGCCCGAGATTCCGAACATAATCTCCCAGGCCAAGGGACGCTTCCTACACGAGCGTCCCGAAATGTTCAAATTGACTGCGTGGATGTTGTCAAACAACGTTCCACGTCGGAAGGCTTTTCTCGACAGGCTGCTGATTTCATGGCGGCTGCGAGAAGGAGGTCAACCTTCAAGTCATATAACAACAAGGTTAACAGATTTGCAGACTGGTGTGAAGAAAAGGGTATTGATACCTTTCAATCCACTATTCAGCAAATAGCAGACTTTCTCTGTGAGCTGTTCTTTACAGGACTAGCTCCCGTCACAATTGCTGGATACAAGTCAGCTTTGGCATCAGTTATCCCTTGTCTAGCCAACAGGGATAGTCCAGAGGTGGCCCAGTTAAACGTGATGTTGAAGGGAATGAGCAATCTCCGCCCGAGACAACCGGTAGTCATTCCAGCCTGGAGTCTATCTTTAGTGCTTAATGTATTGGCCAAGCACCCATTCGAACCGTTGCGTTCGGCTAGTCTAAAGCATTTGACTCTAAAGGCGGTCTTTCTATTGGCAGCTTCCTCAGCTAGAAGGCGCAGTGAGATCCATGTGCTTTCGGCAGAGAGGAACCGATTTATTGTTTCTGGAGAAGGTCTGCGTCTTCTGCCAAGAGCAGAATTTATGTCAAAGAACCAATCTTTGAGATATCCCGGCAAACCGATCATTATACCGAAGTTAACCAGGTTTGATCGTGATGCCAGTGTCTGGTGCCCGGTCCGTGCTTTGACTAAGTACAAGAAACGGACTGACTCATTACGGTCGAACGATAGACATCTGTGGATCTGCCATAAAAAGCCTTATGGCGCCGCATCCATGGATACTATCTCTCGTTGGGTGGTCGAATGCATTCAGACTACTCATGAGATGGCGACTGGGCACCAGGTGCAGGGCGTAAGGGCACACGATGTTAGAGGAATAGCCGCCTCGACCGCCCTTTACAATGGTGTTCCGTTAGAGGACATCATGGCCGTTGCACAATCGCACTGTGAGTCCTTATTTACGGATTACTATATGAGGGATGTGTCAGACTCAGCCAATCCACTCGCTTTAGCTGTTTTGAAACGATAGTTAGTGACCACACTGCTTTTCCCCTTTTTTCACTTTGGTAAGAAAAGAACCTAAAGCAGGCATGGTCAAGCGAGAGGATGTCAACCAGATTGTGTCACTGATGGCCGAACCGGTGTATGGTTGTAGGCGGTACGTCTGAAGTCCTGTTATCATAAGGTAATTCAACAAGTGAGAGTTTTTTGTATTATGTATATGTATCATGTTCATTCATCGTATATATTCATGCTCATTCCCAGGCTAATACAAGCGATATGCAGGGAGTAGTTAACCCTCTTGGCATATTGGTGTTTTCAGGCGAGATACATGTTCGTTAGTTCTCTCCCTTTTCTTAGGAGGAAAAAGGGGGGGGAGCTGTGACGCGAATGTGATTCGGTTCCGTAAACTTGACGGTCCTTTTAGGTCTCCGTTAGTCAAGTTTGAAGTCTAAAATCTTTCTCCAAGGGGCAAAATTAGCATGTATGGCTTGCCCCTTCCCACCAGGTTACTGATCAAATCTGGTGTATATCAGAAGTAACAGAATGGTGAGTATTGATTGAAGGAGAATGCAGGAAATGTCAATTTCCCTTTCTCCGAGATCTAACAATACTCACCATTCTGTTACGGACCCAGCCTCCCAGCCCCACGGAGGCAAGCCATAGTTTTCTCTTGTTTGGTGGCTATGCAAACAATATGAGCTCTATGGTAAACGGGTACTCGGCAGTTGGGAGCCGAGTACCCGGTTCCCAGGAGTCGGTAAAGCTTTCTAAGTCTATAATCCTAGAGCCGCTGTCAGGGCCAGCTGTATATCAGAAGTAACAGAATGGTGAGTATTGTTAGATCTCGGAGAAAGGGAAATTGACATTTCCTGCAATCTCTCCTGGTTGATAATCTGTATCGGACATCTCAGATATTTCCATATCATGTTGACTTCTAGCCGAATCTCTTATAATACTCAGGACAAAGTTTTTTAACAGGTTTCAAATTAAGCTGCGATGCAGTTTTTTCGTTAACAGCTCTCAATGACTCTGTAAGATATAAAGTAAAGAGACTGGTTTAAAATCAGATAAAATTTACCACTCAATGAAATCACCCGTAATATATTTGAAGTTGTTTGACTACTTTTGAAAATTATTTGAAAATTTTGAAATTGAGTATATCATGCCGCTGGCCTAAGAATGCTAAGTAGCAATGATTTCCCGGCAAATCACATTAGTATCTAATGGTGATAGGGTTATGGCAATTATCCAAACATTTAGAAACAAAAATGTTAATTAAAAAAATAAACAAGAATGACAGTCAGAGATTGCTAAAATCCATGCCCCCATCACCCTTAGGAAGGAAACTTAACACAACAGAATTTTCTTAATTGGTCACTCTGACCTTGACCTTTAACACCAAAATCAAAAGGGTTCTTAGGGACCCGAAGAGGAAGCTTCCATCCAAGTTTGGATAAAGTTGGCCAAATTGATCTTGAGTTATTGCATGGGCACGAAAGCTGACACACACGCTCGCACACACACACACACACTGGACACGCTATGCATGGCTTATGGACCATCAGATTGATAAGTAAAAACAGGTAGTTGGATAATAAATATGATATAATTTGCAGACCAAACAGCATATTATATTTTTGCAAATTTACCACTAGAATGACTGGCTAGGTAACCAAGCTAGTCATTTCAGTGGTATTTAAAAAAACAAAAACCCACTTTTTTACAACAAATTTGTGGGTTATAGCAGAATGTGTGGGCAAACTATACGAGCGCTCCAAAAACTTACAAGTGTCCATTATAGAAAGGCGTATAAGATACAAAAATTATTTGTAATGCGCTTCTTATGGAAGGTAAATGGGTCAGAGCAATACTTCTGTAAGCTTTCATAGCGAGACAAATATATTTTTTCATGGTGGAGGCAAACTTCATCCTGGTCAGTAAAATATATTCCGCATCTCCATTGTAGTAATTGTCTATCTTCTTGTTTGAACTCAGACAGAGGAATAAGTCCTGTTTTTCTACAGTATGTCAATTTGTGACGGTCTTCATTCAAGCACATTCCTATTTTACAGAGTGATAAACTAGTTGACGCCATTTTGATGCTTTCACAGCAAATAATAACCTCTGAATGGCAGATATCACTGGCTTAACCAAGTTCACTGTCTAAATAAAGAATTTACGCAACACATCCGCTCCCTAAATAGTCATGAGGCAATACTGCAAGATATTACACTGTGCACAGGTGCTGGTGCTATATGTACTGAGAGTTGTAAGATCCAGTATTATTTCTGTAAATGATCACATGCACTTTCATTCACTGTTCAAAGCAACTACAAAATTTATGAACTCGGAATATGAGACAATATATAGCTATGCAAAATATACATGCAATACATATATATTTATAAATTAAACTATTTTATGAGCAGCTGGCTCCTAACCTTTAAATCCTTTATTTATTGAATAGATTTCACCTAAGAGTCAAGATAAACAACTAATGCTTGTTCGGTAACCGTGTCGCGAACCCTGAAATTATTTACGGTTGAAGGAATTGAGCCACAAAGTTATAACTTGGTATATATACAGCTAATGTATGTATGTTAATCATATTCAAAGCTCCTGATTCTTCTTCTTTTCGTTCGCTAATGATACCGCCAGTCCTGTAAGCGACTTTCGACATGATCATAAGCGTTAAGTGCGTGGATCCATGGTTTATTAGAGTGCGCCGTGCGGCCTGGAACCTCTGTCTTCGGTACTCGAGGTTTCTGTCAGGGTTACCTCACCCTTACCTCCTTTAGTCACCTCTTACAACATGCAGAGGATACGGAAGGTGTATTCTAAGCCCCACCTACAGGGCAAAAAGCTCCTGATGATAGGTAATTGCCCACATGGGTAAACCATCCCTAATATGAAGGCCAAAGTTTCGGATTTTTTGTTCTCATCTGTTATGTGGACACCTGCCACACTTTAATATTGTACATGATTCACATAAGCTTTCTTCTACAGCAACACCTATATGTACAAACTTCAAAACAACTTACATTTAGTGTTTGTGATGAAGAGTCGGGTAGTACGGGTTCACTGAAATCTGATAAAAATTGTTTTTGAATGGATAAACGCCCAACTTTAGAGTCCTCCACCGCTGGAACTGGCAGAGATATCCAGGAAATGCATTCAGTTCCAGACTCCTCATGCATCAATTAGGTGGCACAGCAAATTTCAGTTTAATATCTTCAATATTAAGAAAGTTATAAGCATTTATAAATCCTTCCAAACCACTCACTGAATTCGTGAGTGCAAAAAAAGTGTCACGCCCCCTAAAATCAATCAACCATAACTTCAAAACTAATTGGAATTTTGCAATGAAATTTTGCATGCAGGCATCATTTCCATATATGTGCATCTGGGTGAAATTTAATAAAAGTCAGAGATGGTCACCTGGGGACCTCTAGGTGATTTGGCATGAAATGACCCAGTCGGTTAACCCTCTGGACCCTACCAAGATTTTACAAAAACATGCTCACAGCCCTACAGCCAAAGTCTAGAAAACTTGCTTAGAACCCTAGCCTATAAGCGGTAGCGATGCGATAGCGGTGTAGCGCTACCATGCCAACTATATTAACTATTTTGGCAAAGTAACAGGCCACCATATATCATTAGAAAGTGCAATAAAATTCCTTTTAGTACATATACAATTTTTATGAATAAAACATATTTTAGTTGGTCAACGTGCCTGTCAGAATTGACACACCTTGTAGGATAAGTACATTGGCCTATTTTTACAAAATTTATGGAAGTTTTTTTTAATTTTGCCATTTTCACATCTTTTCAGATGAAAACCTTGACGAAACGTTGGTATGTGTTAGTTCTAATACCAATGTGATTAAACTTATCAATGGCATTTGTAAAATTTAAAAAACCTTCGATAAAGTTTGCAAAAATAGACCAATGTAACTTCATTTTTCATAAACCCTGGTATACATAGACAACGGCAACACCATTTTCAAAATCAAAATTCTGTAGCCGTACTTTGTTAAGTAGTAAATCTGGTGTTTAACATGAAAATAAGGATTGTTAGCTCACCTGGCCTGAAAGGCCAAGTGAGCTTATGTCGTGGCGACCATCCATCGTGTGTCCGTCGCTGGGACAATTTCAATTATATTTGGCAGGAAAAGTTTGTTCAAACGAAGCCGATCAACTAATTTGGCCGGTGGTCATCTTGGATTTTGGGTGATTTTTAGAAATGTCTAACAATTCTCTCCGAAACCGCTTGAGAGATTGATGGAAGCCTCATAAAATATGATTCAGGGCAAGAGCTCTCCAAGTTTGTTCAGGGGAACTTGATTGGTCAAATGGTTCGGCGGCCATCTTGGTTGACCTAGTTTTAGTGAAAATTACTTCTCCAGAACCGCTGAGGGGATCAGGCCAAAATTTGGCAGATATTATTAGGGACTAAGGGCCAGTAAAATTTGTTCAAGAGAAGTTGATCCGTCAAAAAACATGGCCGCCATGGGCCAATTAAAATATAGCATGCTTGGCAGCCATATTGGATTTTTTTATTTGATGGACTTTGAGGCTGAAATTGTTTTTATATAGGTTTTTTGGGTATTCTGATTTGCAATTTTCGAATCTGTCGAATAAATGGTTTGGTGGCCATCTTGGATCATTTTCCCGCCAAAAACTCCCATAAAGCAATGAGAAATTAAAAATATGTGTGTTCTTTTCGAGAACTACTGGGCCGATTTTAGTTATATTTGGCAGGAAGCATCCTTAAAGGTCATATTTGGAGAAATCCCTTTTATGTACGATTTTGCAAGTATTTGAAGCATTATTGTATAGTAATTAATAACAAACCAGCTGTATGTTTCTAACATTCACCAAATAGCTAATATTAAGCCACGAAGTCGGCGTATGATCAAATACATGAAATTACGTGATGACTTACCTCCCTTGATTTTGAGCTCTTCAGCGTCAATAATGACGTAATAGTGGAACATGCTATTATACCGTAACGTTGAATACATGCAGTTTCGTTCAACTTCAGCAGGAAATAAGTACAGTTTGGTTGCATTTTCCCAATCAGGCAAAGATAATAATAGCTTTTTGAGGCCTTAAGCCAATAAAAATAATAGAAAGTTATATGTTGATTGATTTTAACCATAAATAAACAACTGACCATAGAGTCTAATGCGTGCTCTTACTTAACATACATAATATAGCCTACATAGCGGAAAGTAAGTTATTGTTGCTGGATTAAATACATGTGCATACATAAAACAGGCACACATAGTTCAGCTAGATCTTTCTTACCTGTCTAAAACAAAAATTGTATGAGATCTCAAGGCATTTTCTTTAATCCTGACATTTTTGCTACGGCTATGTGGGCTACATGGTTTAGGCCTAGAGGGTAGGTGTGTAGTTAGAATCACGCAAAGATGCGAAAAACCAATGCGGCAGATTTTTCTCGGTTTTATGTTTCCAGACATGTTTGAGAACATGGTTGCTTCAATGGCGATTTTGGCTCGATAGAAACGTGCGTGAACAAAATTAGTCTGTAAATAACAAGATAATTTAATGTACAAGTGTGTGAGTTTTTAAAGCTCAGCATGTACTCATCATTTTCGAGGCCAACTGTTTGTAGGTTTTATCAGAAAGCCTTCTGGTTTTACCTAACATTCATAGGCCTGTGTCACTAGTAAGATTACAGTTGAATACGCGAAGAAAAATAATCGATATTACGTGACTGTAGCAATGGGTGGGGGTGGGATGTGTGCGGGGGGGGGGGGGGGGGGGAAGGGCTGCCAATTGGGGAATCAAGGGGCCTGCATATTTTCACGTTGATGCAAAGCATATTATTTTGAGAAATTACCACCAGGCTTATTGAAAATTACCACCGAGCGATAAAACAAGTATTCTGTGTGATGGAAGCACATAAATAGTAGCAGATGAACGAATTCAAAACGAAGACTGACATATCGGTTATCGATCATCTCTTTCAGTTCATGCGGACGTCATTGAAAGCTTATAGTAAACAAACAATTTTGATAGTCTTCGACGGGTAAGCTATCCAACGTAAATTTGTGCACTGTTAAAGGGGAACACAAGGCGGGTCACCATCGTTTGCTTAAAACACGCAGTTCTATCGTAAAGCCCATATTTAAGCTACTGTGTAAAGCTTTCCTGCGATATTTATATATAAATCCGATTAACATGGTGTTAAAAACCGCTATGTTACTATAATTTTCTGCGAGTTAATTACACCTATGACGTCATAGGTTGAATCACATCCGACAAGAACCATGACAATGGCACTCTCAAGACAGGAGTGCATGCATTTGGATGGTGATATCTCTATCGGCGGTGATGCTATCGACATCATTTATATATGTACAGATCGAAGAGATTAAGACATTTATCCCACTATTGCAAATTTATGGAATACATATGTTATTTTCATACATTAGTTGCCGAACCTTAAGATGGCCATTTTCTATGAAGATACCTGCCAATTACATAAATATTACAATATCTCAGGAAGTTTTGAGGCGAGTATGAAAACATAAGTACCTAAAGATGTATTGGGATGTATGTATGAACTCTTTAAATTCTTATAGTAATAGATGAAACTTTAATAACATTATTTGCTGTAGACACAGTGAGTGTTGATTCAAAAGTGGAAATTATATTGATATACCTATACTATCGCGTCATTCATTTATCTCAAGATCAAAACTTGATGTCAAAATCGGCACCATCAGAGAACTCTGAAAATGGACTGTTATTATATATTCTTCAACATTTCCGCAAACATAGTTTATTTATTTTTAAAACCGCTGAAGAGAACCATCTTATAAAACGCAATTCTCAATTTTATTGCGATAGTGTTGGATGATAGTGAGAAAAACGTTCAACTTATGACGTCATACGCCTCATCCGGGAATAGAAATTTAACTAATGTATCACATATTTAAATAACGAAGATATATATTTCTAATTTGAGCATGGAGCTTACAATTATATTTTTGAAAACGTTACGGTCTGTAGATTCACTTTATGCAAAGTAGTATAGAGGGTCTGGTGTTTCCCTTTAATAAACATAGGCCTATTGAAATATGACAATTTAGTTCATCTTACCCACCTGTTAAAATTATTATTGGCACGTTTTTTGCACATCTTGACTCATATATGTGCTTTTTCAGTATACACGACAATTGTACACACTTCTTCTTCTTTCTTTCTTCTTTTCGTTCGCTGATCATACCGCCAGTCCTGTAAGTGACTATCGACATGATCATAAGCGTTAAGTGCGTGGATCCATGGTTTATTAGAGTGCGCCGTGCGGCCTGGAACCTCCGTCTTCAGCACTCGAGGTTTCTGTCAGGGTTACCTCACCCTTACCTCCTTTAGTCGCCTCGTACGACACGCAGAGGATACGGAAGGTGTATTCTAAGCCCCACCTACATGGCATATTGTACACACTCAGGGCCAGCATTTGTCTCTAGTACGTAAACCTACAAATTACTCCAGTAAAAGCGTGGGAGAGTGAGTGTCGTTATGCTTAAATTTACGCATTAGCTACATTACATTCAAAGAAGCAGTAGATATATATCCAGAATATACCTCCTCGCCCAAATACATCAGGCCTCTCCACGAGAATTTTACAGGGGACCAATCAGTTGCTGTCCTGGATTTCAGTTGAGGCGAGCAACCTTATTGCTCACCTAAACTTGAGCAAGGCGAGCAATGTTTCAAGAAGTTAATTTAGAGTATATATGTACACACATCATCATGATCACGCATTATGATACATGCAATTGCATGCACGCACGCACACACGCACACACACCTACCTGAATTATAGAATATGTCAAATAAATTTCTTTTAAACTGATTCCACCTTGTGTTAGTTTTCAGTTGGGTTAGGGTTAATCTCAAATTCTAGATAAAATTAAATGAATGTATATTTTCCTTATCAAGAATTATTTTCCAAAAAGCATTAATTCAGCCTTTTTTTAAGCTAATAAAATTATTAATTGGATCAAATGTCAAAATAAGTATACTGAATAAATAAGATTTGAGTCTGATTCATTGGATAGTTGAAATGGATGTGTGAATAGAGCGATAAATGACCGTCACCCTAAATGTGAGTTGGTTATTCAACTGTTATGACAAGAAGAAATTTTGAGATAAGCATGGTCTCTACTGACACGCATATTACTTCCATCAGAACTAAACTTAGAGAATCACAAACAGGTAAGGTTTTACTAATTGCTTCCAAATACAATTGTTTCTCTTGACAAGTTGGACTGTTGCAACCAAAGGTAAGTTAGCTTCTTTACTACAGTTGGTGGAAACAATAGTAAATACTGGTATTAACTATTTATTTTATTTTGTATTCAATTAGGATGGTGAGTTAAAAAAACCCCTATGTTGATGAGAGCTAGTGCTAACAATAACATGCTAAAAAAACAACAGTTCTCAGCAACGCTTCAGAACGAGAATCTGTGTGGACATGATTAAAGGACCTATTGCAGACCAAATAATGGAAGTTCTGGTTGACAATTCTACAGTACACTTGACAGGCTTGACTGTTGTGACAGGTTTATCGAATAAATAAAAAAAATAACGAACACATGTATGCCAACCATTTAGAGTAGTTTTAATTATTATCTTTCGGTAACGTTGGTACAATGCCTGAATAAAATCTCCAAACCAAGTGTAACAAGTCAACTGACAATGAATTATAACTAGAAAATGTTAACAAAGTAGCGTTCAGGTCCAAATATTCTTGTTTCATTTCAATTTTAACAGCATTATTACAATCAGGGTTTGTATTCGCTTTGCAATGCTAAATTCCATGACTTTCCAGATCCTAGGACTTTCCATAACCAAAATTACAAAATTCCATGACCTAGAGGCGGATAGCGGGTAAGAGCAGAGCAAATATTTCTATTCCTGACAATGTTTTAACCTTTTGAACATCAAAAAGATGAAACGTTAATTCCATTTTTAATATGTATCCTGTTGAGTATTTTGAAAATAATTTGATTGAGAGATATTGCTGCCTAAGGCAGTAACAGGTTCCAGCGAAATTAATTTCAAAGTTTTCAACAGCTTACTAGTGGATGATTGTCTTGAAATTGAGATAAGGGGGTTTCAAGGTTCCAATGCTTAATTTTCCATGACATTTTCCAAACATATGAGAAAGGCATTGATGTAATTTTCCATGATTTTAAAATTTGAGTTTCCATAACTTTCCAGGATTTCCATGACCAGTAAGAACCCTGATAATCATGATAATCAACACTGAAGATGACACATGTAATAAAATACCATTACTGAGTCAGCTTTGGGTCATCATGGATGGACTTTCAACTGATGTTTGTGACATTGAGTGACTCGATGTCATAATCATCAGTTGACGCTCCCTGATCAGAATCTGACTGTATCTATCGTGTCCACCTCAATCGTGTCATCTCCAGACTGAGAGGCTGGTTTCTCGTCCATGTCATCACTTGAATCATCATCATGCATGTCCAGCCAATCATAATCAGTCTTAGGTACTTTCACATTATCACTGACATTATTAGCAGATAATTGGGCTGATCGACGTTTACTCAGATGTATGGCCAAACACCTGTACATGATTTATTTGGAAGTTTTGTTTTTACTTCAATCTTAAAATTGTGCCACTCCTTTTTAATTGAGCTTTTATCATACTGACTTTTCGGCAATGTATCACTGAAAATATTTTCAAGATAATTTATTTCTTTTAGACCATATGAACCATCTGTAAGATCCCAGTTTTGGGGATCAAAACATCCCATTGGGTCAAACACCTCATGATCAAATGAGGAAAATCTCTTATTGTATGACTGCAAAAGTTTTGGTATGACATTATTTTTAATCTTCAATGTCAAATCACGTGCACTGTTGACATGTGATTGTGTTACATTAGATTCAAGAGTAATATACTGCTTGTTTGAATCTTTCTTTCTGGTATCTCCAGTATGACAAAATTTCTTCTTATTACATAATTATCATCCTAATTTTTAACCAACTGGAAGTCAAAATCTGCGTTTAATTCAACAAGGGATGGTGTCTCTTCATGGATGACCTTTAAGTGTTCTTCAGTTTTGTGTATTTCGGATTTAACATTGAATGCCATGATGTTTTCTTTTTCAAACTGTTTGCATAGATAACTTAATGCCTCTAAAATCTGTTTATAAACACAAACAGCTGACAAAAAATCATATTGTGATAGTTTTTTCACAAATCCTTGTAGCTTTGCTTTCACGTCACCTGGTGCCCCGCCATCAGCTAGAACATTCTCATAGGTTGCCTTCAGTGGAATCCACATATGTATCAGTCTTTCAAAGCCATTTTTGCGATGGTGTTGAAATCAGGTCCCATGTATTTTGGGGAATACATAATAAGTTATATCATTTGCACCACAATATGCAATTAGTTGGGATTTCACCTTGCCAGACCGCTTAAGAAAATTGTAGTTTGCAATATAAAAACTCTCAACATCTTTGAGTTCTTTACTTGACATGAATGCATCCTTAGCAGAAAGTTCAGCTCTATGTGCGATGCAATGGATCTTTAAGCCATGCTCGTGATTCACCCATCTGTGTAAAGACACCAGTAAATTTACCAGTGTTTACTGATGCACCATCTGCAGTAGCAGACACACACTTATGTTGGTAATCATCATCATTTATATTAATCTTATCAATGAAAACATTGTCAATGGCTGTCTTTATTGAAGTTGCATCGCAGCCACCAAATCGTGACATTTCTTGCAAGCCTACACAGTAATATACTGGAAGACCATCGTTGACTACGCGAATGTAAACGAGCTCCAAATCAGAACCAGTTTTTTTCGGTTGACTTTCATCATTTAGTATAGAAAAGGCCACTAGTCGCAACAAGCTGAGCAATTTCTTCTCGAATAACATCTGCCAAAATTATGCACATTGTTGCACAAACACGGCCATTCTGTTTACCTTGGACTAATTTCACACCATTTTGTTTCTGATATCAACAATATATTCAAAGTCAAGGAATGGTTTTCCATTTGTCACAATGTTATATGCAGTGTTAAAGAGCTTAGTATAACATTCTTTTGAGGCCTTTTCTAACATTGTCATTATTTTCGGCTGTGAAGGGGTCATTTGAGATGTACTGGCCTCGCCGTGTTCAGATATGATTAATATAGGATTGTCCTTTGCTACGGCATGTAACATAGCAAGTGAATGTGCTTTTCATACCAGGTGCCGTTGTAAATTATACTTTGAAATATAGTCAGTTCCAATAGCATAATTCAACATGTGCTGTTTGGCCTTTCCCTTACAACTCGGGTGTAACTTAATAGCCGATGTATTTTCAGCACAGACTGTACAGTATACATATGTAACGTATGCGCGTTGTTTATCATGACAATACTCTTCTTTAATTTTAAAGTGTTTTGTAATGTCTGGATCCAAGCGTAAATAGGTGGACAATTCCATTTTGTGACCTGCCATAGTGAATTAATCTGTCTCGTCAGCTAATATTAAATAACACGGAATAAAATGTCCGATCAATCGCAATGATGACAAACGTCAGACGCTAGAAGATACAAATGATCGCGGCAAAATTTATATTCGGCTGCTTTCAGACACCCGATATAGAGATTACTCATATCCGAAATTCACCGATTGCCAAGTTATTTATTTTAAGCGACTGCGAGAGGATTTGCTATAGGCTGCGCGGAGATTACAACGTCATAAAATGTCCAGTCATCAGTATTTGATTAAATACGGTTAAAAAGCAAAACTATTCACAAGGATATTGGATTATTTTATTTCATGGTATTTTATTTGGAGAAACGATCGCAGCAATAACATTTTCTATTAAGAATAGTTTGAGTGACCTTTTTCCCTGATTTTCGCTAATTTCATGTCGGGCCAAATTTGTCCGCACACCAAATGTTACTGTGTGTCCTTGTGGTTATTGGTCAGGAAAATATCGCTAAATGCCAAGAAACATTGAAATAGAGTGGCATAAATTCGTTGTCAACTTTTTCTTTTGCCCGTGGCACCAATATCTCCCAGTAAAATAAAACATGTTTCGAGGAAAACCAGCTGTCTTCAAACGGGACGAATACGGGTTGGGCTGAATTTAACGCAAGTACGGGAAAAGTATGTCGTAAAATGTTACTTAAAGATTATTCGTGTAATGAATTCTCTGACTAAAATAAGAGTCAAACAACACATCCCTAATCCCTGTATATCCCTAAATGATATTGTAATCAATGCGTGTTAAAATTGATGTTTTAGATTGTCGCAAATAGTTTGGCTTAAGTCTACAGGAGATTTAAGTATATAGGCCTATAAAATGTATCCAATATGGGCCTAGCTTTCTCCAGTCTTAGACGTAAACAAATCAATTGATTGCGACACCTTCAAATTCGGATCAACCGGTGGACTTTGCATTTGGTTTGTGTGTGTGCGCATGCTTATGTGCTTGCATGAATATGTGCTTGCATTCATGTGTGCGCGCGAGGAAGGGGGTTGGGGTTGGAGGAGGGTGGGGATAGAGATACATCTGGAAAATAATAACAGATTCTGCTGAATTATAGGCGCAGTTTGGATACAAAATAGATATGTTGTTTATCAAATGGAATGAAGGAAATGACTTAGCATAGCATCAGAATTTTCAGGGAGTATAGTCCAATATAGGACTAACTCAATAATAAAATCCTAGATCTGCACTTGACGGCCATCCCACCAATACTGGATATAGCAAGATATAGTGTCGTAAAAATACAGTATCTACAGAATCACACTGAGATATTTTCTTGAAGCAGATCTCATCTAAAAATGGGCTTTTCGTGCCCGAGGCATTCATATTTAAATATGACATCGGCGCTATTATAAACTTCTGACTAATGTCTACCGGGAATATCATTGAGATCATTGCCTATTTTAAAATTCATTGCTAAATACAATAGAATGAAAAAGTTACCATGGTTAAACAGTGTTGCCTGTATTAGCTTTGCTTAGCGGTTGTTCCACTATATGTCACAGCCGCTTGGAATTCAAGGGAGGTAATTCATGACATGATATTCTAAAGCTATGTACTTTATCGGCAATAAATATAAAAATATCCCATCTATTAGCAAATTGATAACAGCTATATGATTTGGAAGGACTGGATATATTATAATGTCTTAAAATACACTCCATATATGACCTTTAAGGCATAGAGATTCAAGTTTGTTCACATGAACCCGATCGGCCAATTTGGTAGACGGCCATCTTGGATTTAGAAATGTCTTTAAAAATCTTCATCTCCAAAATCGTTTGAGGGATTGATTCAGAACTCACGAAATATGATCAATGGTAAGAGCTGAATAAAGTTTGTTCAAGGGAACTTGATTGACCAAATGCCATCTTGGATGACCTAGTTTTCGCAAAAATGACTTCCCCAGAAACGCTGAAGTGATCAGGCCAAAATTTGTGATGTTTGATTAGGGACTAAGGGCCATTAAAGTTTGTTCAAGAGAAGTTGGTCCGTGAAAAAAACTGGCCGCTTTAAAATGTCTTTAAAAATCTTCTCCAAAACCGCTTGGGGGGATCAATTCAAAACGCATGAAATATCATCTAGAGCAAGAGCTGCACCAAGTTTGTTTCAAGGGAACTTGATTGGCCAGATCGTTTGGTGGCCATCTTGGATAACCTAATTTTTGCCAAAATGACTCCCGAACCACTGAGCGGATTGGGCCGAAATTTGGGAGTTATAATTAGGCATTGAGTGCCATTAAAGTTTTTTCAAGGGAAGGTGCTACGTCAGACGCATGGCTGCAGTGGACATATAAAAATTTAGCATGTTTGGCGGCCATATTGGACTTGCAAAAATGTCTACAAACTCATTTAGAAGACGACTTCTAAACCACCCACCAACAAGTGTGACAAAAATGCATAATGCTCCAGGTGAGTGACACAGGTCCCTTGGGCCTCTTGGTATGTATACCGCAACTTCCATAAGACGTTAACATTTTTTTACTTTTTACATATATAGAAATTATGGTCGTGTTGATATTGGGCATGTGCATTGCAAAAATCAATCTAGATTTGAAGAGAATATAAGCACCCCATGCCCCTTCGACACATCCATAGAAATGAATTATTTTTATGTTGATAAAATCAACATACCGTGTTTGACAGCAACTGGCACATGTCATCTGACATGAAAACTGGACTAGTTTGTTTCATTTTGTTTACCAGTTATGAACATATTTATGGCCCATCAAAAAAGTAATAGTGAAAACATGTTTTTCACATGTCAAATAAAAAAATAGGTCAAATAAATACTTATTTCTGATACATTTTGATCAAATCCTCTAATGTTGTGTAAAAATTATGTGTTTATTGAAATAAACATGTATTGATGACTTCACCAAAAAAATGAGTGCGGGAGAACGCAAAAAGGAGCAATTGTTAGAAATAGAACCCTATTAAAACAGGTACCCTGACCATAAATTTAGCTTTTTCATTTAGCATGTTATTGATCTGTCTGTCTGTCATACACAATCAGCCAAATGTAAGTCTGGACGTTGTACCGAAAACTGTGTAATTTTATATGTATGCCAATTCATGAGTCTAATAGTGACCAAGCATGGATATAATAGGCAGGGGCCGACCTACCCATTTAACAATTAGACAAATGCTAGGGAAATTAAGATCTGGTTAATGAAAAGCGGGATTGGCTAAACATTTGACTAGTGATTAAAATCATGTTAATTATACATCGTCTCTAAGTAGTGAACCATTAAAATTAACATCTTAAGATATGGTAAGGTCCCATTATCCTGGAAGAAGAGAAATAGCACGCCCATATTCAAAAAAAGGTATCAAGAGTTCAGTCGGAAACTATCAATCTATAACTCTAACAGCCATATGTTGTAAAATTATGGAATCAATTGTCTGGGATGGCATAGTCAAACACATGAAGGACAACAATTTCTTCAAAGAGCAGCATGGATTCATGCAAGGATGGTCATGTGTAACCCAACTGAGAGAAGTAATGGATGCCTGGACAAAACTTTTGGATGACCATGCCTGTGTCGACACAATATACTTCAATTTCCCAAAATCTTTCGACACTGTCCCACACAACAGACTCCAAAACAAAAATCCTTAGTTATGGCATCACTAGAAAGGTATCAAGCTGGATCACAGATTTCCTCGATGAGAGAAAACAGAGTTGTTGTAAATGGCTTAAGTTCAGCATGGGTCGATGTATTTAGCGGGGTTCCCCAGGGAAGCGTACTCGGACCTAGGCTTGCGCGATTAGTTTGCGCAACTGAAAGACAGGTTTTTCAATACTTTATGCAGAATAAATTATTTACGATTTGATTATTTAACTTTTATTCATATAAATTCACGATTTAAAAAATAATCGTAATTTTCAATTTAATCATGTAATCGGCTATTCACGATTATTCGATTATTTAACTTGTAATCATATAAATTCACGATTTAAAAAATAATCGTGATTTTTTATTTGACGATTAAAAATAATCGTGATTTTCGATTTAATCACTTAATCGGCTATTCACGATTATTCGATTATGTAAACTTTAATCAAATAAATTCACGATTTAAAAAATAAATGCGATTTTCGATTTGACGATTACGTGATTAAATCGAAAATCACGATTATTTTTTAAATCGTGAATTTATATGAGTAAAGGTTAAAGGGAAATTCCAGTGAAAATCGGAAATAAGCCAACTAAAAATATACTATAATCTGAAATAGTTGGCGCAAAAAAATATAAAATACACTGTTCCATTGCCAAGAAATAATAAAATGTGAATATGCCCAAAACGCACGAACACGTCACTCTTCAGGCGCATCCATTTTCTCGCAACGAGAGCGAGATTATGACGTCAACGACACACCGGCAAAATATCGCCAGCGCTTTTAGATTTGCTTGTTTACTTCGCGTTATGAAGGCCGAATATTAATTAACCCGTTAATGACCAAATTGTCAGGAAAATCAGAATATTTCGTTATTGAATGCCCATTTGCAGGCCAAGCGAAGACTAATTTTGAAAATTGACCAATTGAATGGCTGATTCGGTTACTGAGACAGTCGTTTTAGTTATAAATTCTCAAAATAGCCTTCTTTTGACCTGCGTCCTCAACTTGACGATTGCAGAGGCCAGTGCTGGCATGAGATGGTTAAATCGCAACATGTCTGCATGTCAAGCATGGGCTTGCAGTAATAGAAACTCATGGAAAGGGTACGGAAATTCACATTTTCAGATACCGGATCCACAGAAGCATCCGCATAAAAAGGGGCTAACTGAAAGATGGCTTCATAACATCGGCACTGGGTGGATAGCTTCCACATTTAAATTTGGAGGACACAAGTTTGGACCATATAGTCTGTATAATTTTAAAATAATGTGTCATGCATTTCAAAACAAAAGGCACAGTACTTAATTTTAATATACAGAATCAAGCTCGACAATTAATGTCAGTATTTGCTTGCATCAATTGTAAAACAGGATTTGCAAACCAAAATGAAACGATGTCGCTGATAGCCTGGTCAGTCAATTATAGGCAACCGCTTAGCGGCTTACTTCGTAGACGATAGTAGGTGACAGCTAGTAAATAATGGCAAGTGTACGCTAGACATAATTAGTAATTTAGTGCTTTCACACTATTGAAATCCAGCGTTATTAATCATTTACAACGTTTACTCCCAATTTAAAAATAACTGGGTTTTGAATATTTTGAATAAAATTTTACTGAAATTATGTTGCAGTAGGTTCCAAACTAATTAGTTTCACACAATATGCCTATGCAGGGTAAATTTTAAGCTTTGCTTTTCTGTCCTTGAAAGAGTTAACTAATTGATCCCAAATTTTAAAATGTTGACCCATATTTACTGCCTGTTGAATATTTTGAAACTGGAATTTAACTGGAAGCAGAAGTTGCAATAGCAACAGCTTTCAGAGAAATTACTTTCAACATTTATTCAACTAACATATTTTTCAAGAATTTGTGGAGCTGGTTGATTGCAAACACTCCTGGCATAACCCTTCAATGTTTATTAAAAATAGAAATTGCCTATAAGAAGACAATTTTTGACAATTTAGCACTACAATGACTGGCGCGATCATCGGGACACACTTTAATTTCCTCCAAACACTGTGGCAAAGTGTCAGTTGTTTGCTTTGCCAGTATGTTAATTACCCATGAGATGCAAGATTTACCTCCCCTGGTTATGGCTATCCTCGATCGGGCAAAGAGAGTAGGTGTGTCGGTGACATCGGCCGCTTGTCCAAAATGACGCCTCTATCTACTGGTTACTTTAGCAATTTAAATTGAGGATATCTTTTTTATTTGTTGGCATAAAATTGTGCCCTTGGTCTCAAATTAATGCGGAGAATTAGTACTTTACGTCAGATGCATAAAATCCCCCAGTGGAATATCCCTTTAAATAATCAAATAATCATGAATAATTTATTCTGCATAAAATATTGAAAAACCTATCTTTTAGTTGCTTTTTAATGTGATCTGTCACAAAACTTGACATCTTGCTCAATGAGTGTATGTCCATTTGCAAGCCAACAGAAGACTATTTTTGAAAATGTACATGTATCACTGGAATGACTGGTATTTCCAGTGATACGTTTTCAAAAATGGTCTCTTGGCCTGCAAATGGACATTTCTTAACACAATTGACCTTTTCATTTTATCCATCCGTCATATGCCGTCATAATCAACTACGTGATGTGTATAGTGACATCATAATCAGTACGTCATAAATGACTCGATTTAGTCCATCTTAAATGCTTAATAGTCTGTCAAGTTGTATGAATTGTATGTCTTTAGACTTTATTCCCACGTTTTAAATAAATGGATATTGTAATTGCCCCCGCCTGTCTGTCCGTCACGCTATCTCCTCCCAAACCAATGGGTGGAATTAAATCAAATTTGGTCTGTGGATTACCCATATGATTCTGCTTTGCAAGACAATATTTAGATTTGGCTCCGCCGCCAGGAGGGCGTGGCAGGGGTCAAGTTGTAGGGCAAATCCTCTTAAATCGTTAGACGGAATTGAACCAAATTTGATATCTGAGTTACCCATATGATTGCGGAGTGCAAGAGGCCATTTAGATTGGCTTCGCCCCAGGTGGTTGGGGTGGGTGGGGGAGGGGTCAAAAAGTCAAATTTTAACTTGCGGAAATTGATTTAATGCATCTCCTCTGAAACCCTTGGACAGAATCCAATCAAATTTGGTCTGTGAGTTACATATATCAATGTGGAGTACATGAACACATTTACATTTGGCCCCGCCCCCAGGGGTGGGTGGGGATGGGGCAAAAGGTAAAAAAATTGATTATAATGCAACTCCTGACACTGTTGGATAGAATTCAACCAAATTTGGTATACTAGTTACCCATATCAATGTGGAGTGGATGAGCACATTTACATTTGGCCCCGTCCCCAGGGGATGGGTCAAAAGGTCATGAAATTGCTTGTAATGCAACTCCTGAAATTCAACCAAATTTGGTATGTGAGTTACCCGTATGATTGCCGAGTGCAAAAGGCTGTTTACATTTGGCTCCACCCCTGGGGTGGGTTGTGGAGTGTGTCAAAAGTTCAAAGTGATGAAAGTGGAGATTTGCGATGACACGTCATCGACCGATCAATATAGTTACGAATTAATACACGTGCCATTGAATATTTTGAAACTAATGTGACTGGGCAATGTTGCTGCAGTTAAGCGATACGCAGCAGCTCCAATAAGCAGCAACAGCACTCAGTCAGATTAGTTTCAAAATATGCAACAGCTTACCTGTATAGTTTTCTGGAAATTGATAGTCATGGTTTTCAAGGATCGATCGACCCCCAGTACGAGCAAGGTATGGGGGTAACTTAACTAATGATGGGTGGGGACTAGCTAAAACTGGAAAGGTCCATTGTATGTTTCATCATTCGTATGATATGCCTTTGTTATGTCATGGTAATTTGTACCCAGGCTGATTAACCGAGTTATCGCGATTCTTAAATATTCAATCGTGATCACTCAAAGTAATAATCGCACAAGCCTACTCGGACCAATCCTGCTTGTTATCTTTATAAATGACCTGCCAGAAGAAATCAACAGTAGCATTAAACTGTTTGCTGATGACACTAAACTATATTACGCTGTAGCTTCCATTGACGACTCGGGAAGTTCAACAAGATATTGAAACCCTAGAGAAGTGGTCACGAAAGTGGCTCATGTCCTTTTATACCCAGAAATCCAAGGGCATGAGACTAGGCTCTGGCCATCCTCCATTTACCTATGTGATGACAGACTCCAATTGACAAGATGTTCCGCTTGAGGAAACACCCCTCTAGAAGGATCTAGGTGTGTATGTCGACAATGACTTGGATGTCCCATGAACGCATTGACAGGTTGTCACTTATCGGTAAGACAAACCAACAGGTCAGCCCCATTAAACACACTGTGAAGTACCTTGATAAGGACACCTTTCCCTGCGCTTTAAACACGGGTAAGATCGCTGCTGGAGTATGCCAACTCAATATGGAGTCCACATCTCAGAGGAGATATAGCGATCGAAAAGGTACAAATACGAGCCAGCAAACTTATTCTCCGTCGATCAATACTTGCCATTACATTACTTATGTTATTGATAGCAACCACCTTGTTGTTTGTGCCCTAAGAATCATAGATTTCTACAGACTATAACCGGTTCCTGGAACCGGGTACCCGCCCCAACAACCACAACCAGGTACCCGTTACCATGAACCCTCACTCTTGTTTACATAGCTGAGCAAAAGTGACTCATTTTAAATCTAGCAAATTTCCAAAGTTTTACCTTGTCTGTTGTGATAGTCTAGTGCCATTGGATTCTTAATTTGCCTACAAGGATTGGATTAATATGGAGAACGGCAGTAATGCAGATTTTTTCCGGTTACAAAGGGCCATAGGGAACAGTGTGTCGGCTTGTTTAGAGTATACATTGTTCATGCCTAAAAAGATAATTCAGACTGACATCACTTGTCCTAGTGATCATTAAATTGTTATCTTAGTTTCAAAAACGTGTCTTTAATCGGGTGCGTTACTTCGTGTTGTTGTGATAATGCAGGCAGGCAGCAGTATATATGTGTTTACATGTATCTTGTTTCTTAATTGTAACAATTTGAGTTCACGTGAACCTCACAATTTGGTCTACTAACGGGACAGCAGGTTCTTTCACGAATTAGATATTGGTAAACATGCAGAAGTATTATGGAATTCACCTTTCCAGAGTATCCATCGATCATCTGGGTTCATATGACATCATAATCAACTAAGGCGGCCTATAGGATGATGTCATAATCGGTATGTCATAAATGATTCTATTTGGCCAATCTTCAACTCTTAATAGTCTGACACGTACGAATTGTATGTCTACTATTTAATAAACCTGCTGTTGAATATTTTGAAACTAATTTGACTGGGCGCTGGTGCTGCTATAGGCAGCAACAGCGCCCATTTAAATTAGTTTCAAAGTATTTAACAGCTTGCAGGTATACAGTAGTTATCTGGAAATTGATAGGCATGGAGTTCAGAGATCGATTGATCTCAACATAGCTAAGACTAGAAAGGTACATTGTGATGAATGCAGTGTTCACACAACATGAGACTCAAACAAGCATTAATTATGCGTACAAGAATTAAATCTAAAAAAATCTATTTTAAAATCACTTATGTTAACTGTTTGAATACCACAGACCCATAGAAAATTAAGCATTTACAATTTTATAAATGTGAAAGTGGGTTAAATATTTCAAAACTAATCTGATTGAGTGATACATACATCAGTTTCAGCAATATCGTCCATCCATACAAAAATGCCAGGCTGCCAGAGCCTTATAAGCTTATTAACACTCATGACATTATGCTTAAACAAAATTCTCAAGTATGTCTATTCTAAATGACCGTGCACATATTTTGATTGAAAATTGCCACTAGTCTGCACTTCCTTGGCAGTTGAAATGGTTATGAATATCTTCTGTTTTATATATGGGTCCGTATTCTGATGATTATAGATTTTTGTTGAGCCCTACTGCGGCACTATAACTATTTGAAGGGGAAAGTAGTTCATCATGGCGATCCCGATGAACCACACGCAAAATTCATCAGAAAAACTAAATTCCTCTACATGCATATAGCTATGTTTAATTATTATATTCCTATTTACAATTTCATCCTATTTACATTTTCCTTACATTGATCTAATTTCAGCTATAGCTGAGGATATCGGAATGTGTTTGACCAGTATGCGCATGCGATCCATGAGCGGTTCCCCGCGATAACAATCGAGGGCGAGAACTACCCACCACCTCCTGTTCGTGCTGCTCTTTCACAAGTCCTTAGTGTTGGCAAGCTGGTCCTTATAGGAACAATTGCCAGTGGATATGACCCATTCACGTTGATACAATTTCCAACCCCATCAGTATATACCTGGGCAATAGATAACAAGGTATTTGTTTCATATTATATCACTTATACTCTTAAATAACACTTAATGATGACGTCGGCCAAAAATGTCTTTCAGTGGTTTTGAGATTTGCTAATTGGCAGACCAAGAGAAGTGTTTTTGAAAATTTACCACAGGAATGACTAGCTCGATAACGGATCCAGGCATTATAATGATAGTTTCTCAAAAATAGTCCTCTTATTCTGCAAATGAACAATTTCTATGAGAAAATTGAAATTTTTAAAACAAATTTAAGCATTAAACAGTTAACTGTCTCGCTGCTGCTAGCCACCAGACAATAATTTCAATCAACAAAAGCTTTTGACTTGCTGAATGTTTTGAAACCCATTTGACTGAAAGTTGGTGGTGGCTTTTCTTATGTTGAATACCGTATTTATTCTAATTATACCGCCAGGCGGGTAGCGGTCACAAAATGGGGCGGTTTAATTAGGGTGTACAAAGTTTGGAAAAAAAATATCACAAAATTAGAACGGTTTTCTCAGTCACCTTGAATCAGTATATAATTATAGTATTCCATGCAATTTCTGCTCAAATATTCATAAAAACTACTCTTCACAAAGTTAGATTTATTCAGAGGCTTTATTTAGGACATAAAGGTGACATTTCGCGAAGTTAGGAACAAATGATTTATCCGTTGTTAAATTGGATGGACGCGCGTTTGTGATACATTCACTGATACATCGGAAAATATGCCATAGCCGTATCTTGACACATAATTCACGTTAGCAGCTCTATCACTGAACGGCAGGATACTGATCAGAAACAATTTAGACATTGGTCGAATTGACTGGAGGCGCGTTTCTGATGCATTCAGTGATACATTAGAAAATTTATAACTGTATCTTAATGGCAATTCAACAACAGCGTTAGACACTGTCATTGAATGACAGGATAAGCTGACTAAAAAGATCTTTTTGCGCATGTATTCACGAAAATGACCAAAATGTTGCTGCATGTTTTATTTTTTCTGGATGTTTTTCTTTGAAGACTAGATGACAGCAGAAGATTTATTATTTCTTACAATTAGTAAATTTTTTTCTACGTTCTCAAAAACAAGGGGCCGGTATAATTGGGAGGGGTGGGAAAATTAGAATAAATATGGTAATTGCAACTTGCTCGGACTAACAATGACTAAAAGCTCTGCCTTTGAGTCCATTTATTTTCAATATTTTTACCAGCTTTCTTGTATAGGTGGTGTTTAAATTGAGATGCGAGAATGTACGTGTTTGTTTTTATGCCTTTGGCTGGATTAAGTAAAAAATTTCATCTGTTGATGATGGCATGTGTTTTATTGGGTTTAGTGCTTATGAGTGCATTGATTTTCAGTCTCCTGTCATGCCTGTGAAAGATTTGAAAAATCCTTTTGATGATGCATTGATGTGCTATAAAAATGTATATATTTACACCTGTTGAATAATACTGTATGTATCCTGTTTTGCAGATTTATGCAAGTCTAATGCTGTTCTTCCTCGGTAATGCCATTGAAGGTCAACTTGTCCAAACCGGTGCCTTTGAAGTTGTTTTTAATGGTGAGTTTACTGTCTAACTGTATTGACACCCTAATATATATATATATATATCAGGGTCAGAATTTCATGGAGATCGGGAAATGTGTTCTTGCCATACAACTCCTGAAGAATCCACAGAATCTGTTTTGAATAACATGTTATTTGCTGTTATTGACATTATTGACAATGCAAATTTATACTAACCCTTTGTTGTTTAAGGTTCTTCAGCAAGATTACAATTTTTGCCCAGTTAATGCCCATTTGAAGACTATTTTTGAAAACTGCACCAGAGTCACTCGCTCAGTTACAGAGCCAGTCATTCCAATGATGAAATTTCCAAAATAATCCCTTGTCTTGCAAATGGATCTTCCTCAAAACCACTACAGAAGGTGTTTTTGGTTGCTCTGGCCAATAAAGGGTTAATTGTCTCCTACTAATTGGATTACATTACGTCTTGTCTAATTTATAAACTTACCCTTGAATCCACACAGATTCTTGTGAAAATGCAATGGGTGACTCTTCACGAGAATGGATTAGGGATGAAATTCTGACCCTGTGTATATATAGTCGGAGCATAGGCAGTTTTGTCAGGAATGGTACCCCTCTGTTCCTCATCTTTGCAATGACTTTCCTGAATAAATCATCTTTGTTTGCAGGCCCTAAGATTTTGCTAACATAAAAATAGGTTACCTGATTTTCAGCCCAGGTAACCTATCGTATATAGTATATTATATCAGCAAGGAAATCTACATGTATGTCAATTTCAGGGTAATCATACAGGAAAGCTGGTGGATATTTTGAAAATACTTTGACTGGAAGACACAGCAGCAAGGCAATCAAATTGTTTTCAAAATATTCAACAGAAGATAATAGTTATTATGCATCAAACAAATTTTGATGGCTGTGGTGAATACCTGTGAACGTGTTAATGTAGTTTAATTAGGCGTTATCTTGATGGTTTATGGGTTAGCTGGTCTGTATATTATGGTGAACGAAAATGATGATTTCAATTGAAGTAACCTCCAGGGTAATGATTGTTTTGTTCACCTAAAGTTTTATGGCCTGTGTTGGTTTGGTACATACTATTGAGTGGTCTCTGTCTTTGCGGACTGCATATATCTGGTGGTGTCTGTGATGCTGGTATTAAATCATGTAAGTAGCTCCTCAGATTGCTGGGCCCATCTGTTGGGATGCTTGTTCTGTTCCTGGTTCTGTCATAGAGCTGCTTCGTACATGTCATATCGATTTTTCACTTCAAGAGTATACTTACCTCCCTAATACTCTTTGATATTGCTAAATATCGGCTTTCACTCAATAAACACAGATTAAAAAAGTTAGGTGCCCCTACTGGGCAGGTAGTCAGATGACAGTCTGGCGGATGCTAGCCCCACCACCGCGCATGCGCAGACTAGTACTTCCTCTTTGCTAATTTATTGGCAGAGAGTTCACATGCTATTTTTGCTCAAAAGTTTTCGGCTGTGCTTTAACTATTCATTCGTTAAAAAGAAGAGTGTTTTCACCTAAGGATTATGCCAGAGCGTGCCAAGTCTCCAGAGGAGGGCCCAGGACCTAACCATCAGGTGAACTCAACTACATGTTTGTCTAATTTAGCTTTTTAGTCTCGTTGTATTGTGTTTCCGGGACTCGCGATTTGACATGAAAAGCGCCTAAAAACTGGTTTATTTCTATATGACGCTATGAAATTCTAATCTCTCTGTGTTTATGTCCACAGGTATCTATCTATGATTGATCAGGACAGCACATCGTCAGAGGGTTTGTTTTCTCTCCACCAAGGTTCCATTTCCTACTAATATTGTTAGGTTATCTAACCAAAGATTCTATGCCCAGTGAGTTCGAGGCCTCGGATGAAGGTCTTCTCACTTTGCCCTCTTGGTCCACTTCCTTCCCCTTATAGGTGGAGAGAGTTAAGAGGTCATAATGTTGGTGGAGTTTCCAGTGCATCAGATCGGATGGTTTGTCTATGCTAAAGACTCAGGTATTTTAGTTATGATATGAGGCACTTCAATTATATTTGAAAATATTTATGAAATCTGCTGCCATTTTATCATTGTTTATCCGATGTCTGTATACACTATCCTTTCCAGTTAGGATGTTCTGGATATGAATACAATTCGTCCTTACACGTGGATGTTTGTTTCGGATCGATTTAACTTCTTATTTTTAAAGTTATGACGTCATAATCAGCCTTGCGCCTTACTATCATTTAAAAGTTTTGTCCACCACTGTTTTATTATTAGCTTGGGTCTTTATGGCCGCCAGCCTCCTTGTTTATATTTGGTTTTGAGTTTTCTAATTCAATAACTGAATTACTCATTGTCTTCATCCTCTGGCTTGTTTCAGAGGTCTGGCTGTCCATCATGTGGAAGATTTATCAAGGATAGATTCGCCCCTCACTTATGCTCCCTGTGCAGCCCATGTGGGCCATTGCTTAAATGTGAGATCTGTAAAAAGTGGGGGTGGGGGGAGCTGTCTGAGTTTCTATCTTTGCAGACCAAAGAGAAGGCTCTGGAGGAGGAGAGGAAAGTTAAGAAGGAGGGTTCTGGTAAAAAGGGTAAGAGGAAGGCCTCATCCTCTATTGACATGGAGGCCTTCCGTATTGAGATGATGGGAGAGATGAAGAGGACAATTAAGGATTTGGTCCCAGAGTTGCTTCGTGGCATGCTTCGTGGGTCAAATCTTTCATTGCCCTCTTCATCTGCTCCGGAGAAGATAATCCCCACCTCTGAATCAGTGCTTCCTAGGGTCCTACCAGTTTTCGTCCATGATTCAGAGGTGGCCCTATTAGAGGCCGAAATCCACTATGAGGACACTGGCAGCAGGCTTGCCACGCCGGTTGTTCATGGTCAGGTGTCGCTGGAGCCTGGTGTCTGCTTATCAGGCCAGGTTTATCCACACCCTGCAGGTACCAGCTCCTATGGTACCTTTCCTGGCCAGTCCGGGTTAGCATTCTTTGCTGACCTGGAGTCTAATCTTTCTGGCCAGGAAGAAGAGGATTATCTGGTTCTCCTGGCGCCGTGTCCATGGACATTGACATACGTGCACCCCTCGCTGGGAATACGGGCGACATTGTCCATGGGCCCGGGCTGGATCTGATGGCCAGTTTTTCCGCATACCTTGGCTTGCCGATGGTGTAGCTGGTGCTGGCCAGGGTCGTGGTGTGGCAGATATTTCCCTACACAATACCACAGCGCCTGCTCCTGGTCAAGCCAGTCAGTTTGGCATGCCTGCTCTTTCAGGCCCGCATGCTTTCTCTGGCTTGCCAGGCGTATCGATTCCTCCAGCCATATATACACCTGCGATTGGCAAAGGCCCTCGTCTTGTAGAGCATTCGCAGGTGGCCACAGAGGAAGACTGGTCTGACGCTTGTCAGTGGCTAATAAATGTCAGGCCATGTCTTGCTGTGGATCAGTCAGCCAGTCAACGGGACCAGCGCCCGTGGCTGGCAGGTAAACCGACTGTTACCGCTATGCCATCTCTGCCATTAGCTGATCATATTGTTGATATGTTCACTACGGCAGAGATGTCCATTAGGGCGCATGGACGTCTAGCGAAGGCCCCTTGCGAGGTGGCAAAGCGATGCCGTATTGTAGCTGATCAATATCAGTTATACGGTGTAGTGCCAAAGCTAAGAGCTGATGATCGCGCTGCGAGCCTAGTCCGGTGACTGTCCAGAGAGCCATCCAAGATGGCATTAACTTGGCTTTGGACTGTTTAACATGGTCTGTAACCAGGAGTGTCCGGGCGAGGCGCACGTTTGCTCTTGATAACCTGTGTGCGTCCCAGGATTTGTATAATAGACTGCTGCGTACGCCTATGACAGGTCCTGGCCTTTTTGGGGGTGAGGGATGTAGGCACCTCCAGGAGATGGTTACCCTGGTTAATAACCAGAGGGCATTGCGTGAGCAATTTGAAGTGCTCCGCAGAGAGCGCGTTCGCGCAGCTCCCCCTGCATATCATCCCCTGCAGGCTCGAGGTTGCGGTGGCCAGGTCAGAGGCCAGCCACCAGCGCAGCACCGGCCAAGCCAAGTGCTTCTGATTACCACAAATCGGCCCAGCCGATCATGGTATACGGATATGCTGGCCCTTCTGGTCTGCAGTCCGGTTCCTCTGCCTCTGATGGACAATATTATCTTCCAGGGCAAGACCCTTCACAACAATCCGTCAATGTTCCAATTAACTGCGTGGATGTTGTCAAGGAATCTTGAATTAACGAGGGCTTTTCTGAGCAAGCAGCCATGTTCATGGCAAAAGCCAACCTCCAGAGCATATAATTATAAAATCAACAGATTTGCAGAATGGTGCTCAAAAAGATGTATTAATCCAATGGATTCATCTACTCAGGTAGTAGCCGATTTCCTCTGTCACCTGTATGATTCCTATAGCCTCAAGCCTAACTCTATTGCTGGCTATAAGTCAGCTTTAATGACAGTTATCCCTTGCTTGGCTAATAGGGGAAGTGATGAAGTAAATACATTAAATACTTTAATCAAAGGCATGGGCAATCTAAGACCAAGGAATCCCCCAGTGATTCCGTCTTGGAGTTTATCACTAGTGCTTCCGGTACTAGCTGATAGGCCGTTTGAAGCACTAAGTTCCATTTCTATGAAAATGTTGACACTTAAAACTGTTTTTAATTGCTGCGGCCTCGGCTAGGCGTAGAAGTGAAATTCATGCCTTATCAGCCGAGGAGGACCGTTTTGTGGTTACAGGGGAAGGCCTTAGGCTTCTACCTAGGATAAATTTCATGGCTAAAAGCCAGTCTTTGACATATCCAGGTCAACCTATATTTTTACCAGCTTTGACTAGATATGATCCTAATTCAAAAGCATGGTGTCCAGTCCGAGCATTAAACTGGTACAAACAACGTACTCAGGAATGGCGGACGGACCCTACAGCATTATGGTTGTCTTATATTGAACGCCATGGCAGGGCGTCAACGGACACCATTTCCAGGTGGATTGTAGAGTGTATTCAATTTTGCCATAAATCCGCCACAGGTAAACAAGTTGACATGGCCAAGGCTCACAGTGTCCGGGGTGTAGTGGCTTCCACTGCCCTATTTAATGGGGTCCATGTGGACGACTATGTCAGGAGCTCAGTGGCACTGTGAGTCAAGTTTTACCAACCATTATCTCCGTGACACCTTGAATCCTCTCGCTATATCGATTTTGAAAAGCTAATCTAGGTGTACATATTTTGATGAGGTATCCTCATTTTTTATATATTTCACATTTAATCAATGGAAACATCCACTTTTTTGGTCTGCATCAGTCTCCACCAATGGGGAGATGATGACAGCGACCATCTGCCACAAGGTCAGTCTTGTGTATGTGTTGTCCCTGGTTAATTGTAATGTCACGTGACCCTTCGTTATTATGAGTATGGTGATGGTATGTGTTTTTTGTGGTTCATTATTGAGAGTATACGAAAATGAAGTCTTCGTTTAATGTCTTATAGTACATGGCACTTGTCCGTAGAGAGCGTATGGGACATTGAGGTCATTCAGTCTTCCTCCCAAGAAGAGAGGGGAGGGGGGGGGGGGGTAAGCGCATATGACATATGGTCATCTCTCAGCCATCGGCTGTGTTAGCCGATGTTCAAATCTATTCCTGTTCAAATCTATTCCTGATTGTGTTTCCGCACAATTTCAGAAGTTTTAGTGCCTTAAACGCAGAAAAGCGCATAGGGAAGAGCTGGTCTTTTGACCTCGCCTCCTCCCGCCGAATTCCCTGTCGAATTCTGGCAATAGAGTATTAGGGAGGTAAGTATACTCTTGAAGCGAAATAAACGAAATCACGGATTTCATCGTTCACGAGAGAGTTGATACCTCCCTAATACGGACCCGGCCTCTCCACCCCGCAGAGGCTCGGTCTTCAGGCTCTTGTAAAGTTGCATAGTGTCAGCCAATAAATTAGTCAGAGGAAGTACTAGTCTGCGCATGCGCGGTGGTGGGACTAGCATCCGCCAGACTGTCATCTGACTACCTGCCCAGTAGGGGCACATAACTTTTTAAATCTGAGTGTTTATTGAGTGAAAGCCGATATTTAGCAATATCAAAGAGTATTAGGGAGGTACGTCTCAACTTTCTCGTGAAAAAAGAAATCCGTGATTTCGTTTAGTTTACTGCAGTTTTAGACTTCCTCTTGATGGTTTGTGCAGTAAGGGGGGGTGGGGGGAAGCGGGGAGCGGAGTGTTTGAACAGCAAAGTTGGCAGAATTCTGCCTAATTTGCTATATGAGTTATTCATATGATTGATTATGTGGCGATGTTTACGTTACATGGTGGTGCAGAACCTCAAAGTTGGTGAAAGCGTGTTGATTTGTGATGTCCATCGACTGCGCATTCTAGTCATGATAATTAATACTGTATTGAATTTGTTTTTCAGATGTTCCAGTTTGGTCAAAATTAGAAACAGGTAGAGTTCCCTCCCCTTCAGAGATGTTTCAGATTATAGAGAATCATATGCGACTAAGCGGCGGCAATAAGGAGGAAGACAGCATCAGAATAAATCCACCCAGCAATCATTAAACAAGAGTATATGGAATTGTAAAGGTGAGTTCCTTGAACATGCTGGAGGCATATAATGCTATTAAAATATAAATAAACCGTTAAAACCCAACAGTCCAAATACGAAAATTCATCTACAATGCAACACCTATTTGTGTTGAATATTTAGAAGCAAATTTGCTTCTTATTTCATCAACAGGATCTCAAATTAGTTCTAAATATTCAACAGCTAGCTTATGTGTATAAAATTGAGATTCCGGGAATTCAGGATTAATACACATAGTTGCTAAAGCAAACCCATTTTTGGGGGACATAACATGGAATTTGAGATATGGATTTTGAGCCAGTTTAGGTTTAATAGCGCTATAAGATCTCTGTATATCCATAAAATATCACAGAATCCATCTCGGAGCATTTACTTAACCCTAACTCAGTTAATTACTGTTTATAGCAGAAAGTAAGATCTTAATTTGGGCTCACTAATATGGGCAGATTTCATTTTGGCATAACGTCTAAAGTCACAGATAAGGGCTAATCTAAACACCTGTATAACAAGATGCTTGTCCAAGACCACCCATCATGGACAAGCATCTTGTTTTATCCCCCAAAAGGGATTTGTTGTCCATTACTGATCTATTACCGAATTAGTCATTTCTGGTCTTTAAGAGTTAAAAAGCTTAAGCGATTGTTAAATAAAAAACAATGCTGCTGGTCAACAACAGCAAATGATGATGCCATAACCACATGATGGAGCAATACAGTTTTAGCTATGCCCCACACATCTCTAGCTAAGCTCTGTCCACGCTGGGATCGATCAAATGCTGAACTCTGTGAATCTCAATTTCCAGAAAACTACAGGTAAGCTGTTGAATATTTTGAAATTAATTTGCTTATGGCAGTAACAGTGCCCAGTCAAATTAGTTTCAAAATATTCAACAGAATGTTTATTTAAAAATAGTGAAGACATACATACAATTCCTATAACTGACAGACTTAAAAGTTCCTTACGTAGTTGTTTGCGAGGCCACCGTACATGTAACGTCATTGATTATGACATCATAATACTTGATTGACAAATTGGATTCTTAAATTATGCGAATTCTTTGTTCGGGCAAATGTACACATGTACACATATGCATAAACACACATGAGAGAATAGTGATGGTCGGTGTTTCTCACTACATGTACATTTTTTTAGTTCTCAGGGTCCCCACATCTTGAAAATCTTGGGGTCCAAAGCTGAAATATAGATTTTGTGGGTGTTGTTTTGCAGAAACCTAAAAAAATTATATTTAATACTCATACAAGAATTTCAGAGATCCCATGGGATCCTGTGCCACTACTTTTGGGTGTCTCAAGTTGTATTTTGGTGGTATATACCCTCAAAAGCACCCATATGAGAATCCCTGTACATGATAGTAGTTTGGCATTTCTGTATTGCACCATGTCAGTGGAGGAATCAACTTTTAGCTATGCCCCGCCCATCTCTAGCTAAGCTCCGCCCACACATAGGCATGTTGGAATCGATCGATTGTTGAACTCCCCGACTATCTGTAAGTAAGCTATGGATTATTATTTTAATTAATTTCACTGGGTGCTTGCAGCTGTTGATGCCAGATAACAGCGACAAGTCAAATTAGTTTCAAAGTATTCAACAGCATATTTATTAATAGTAAAGACATACAGTTTATACAACAACACTTAGTCCATCATCAGTTATGCGTCCGTGACAAACATATCGATGTCATTAATGACATCATTGATTATGACGGCATCCTACACGTCACATAGTTGATTATGACATCATGATGGATGGATAAATTGGAATGGTCCATTATATGAAGTGTATGTTTTCTCTCCACAGAATGAGAGGCGAGTTTGTTTGCTTGCAGTGACTGGATGTCTGACTTTATGAAAGCCTCTGTGGAAAGCAGCTCACGTTGTGCACTATGGCTGGATGATTCGCTGTCGAGGCATACAGTTCTTCAAGTTAATGAACTTGCATTTTGTTCTTAGCATTCATTCCAGCTCTTGTTATGTATATATACCATTGTTTGTCATGGACTATGTGTTTATTCTTTTGATCTTGTCATCTTCTGAGGAAGAATTTGTCAGTTTTATTTTTTCTAATTCATTTTGATAAATTAATTATTGACCAATGAAATTGAAACTCTCAGTCAGAAAAGAAAAGCGCAAAAGAATAAGCACAGAAGTTGTTTGTTATTTACATACATATGTATAATATTAATCAACCCTTAAATGGTCAGGATTGGTTAAGAACATGAGAATTATTGCTCAGTGCATCAGTGCTTCCACTAATTTCTAAACACTTCCTGTGTAATGCTATTGTGAGTCCAAGCAAGAAACATGGAAGTCCAAAATGGTACACATGTGATTTGCTTAAAATAATTGTTTTTAGAGAAGTCATTCCCAAAAAACGGATACTACTGGACTTCCACTAGAGAAAACCCTGCAGTGCATGTTTATTTGCAAGTCAAGATACTATTTTAGAGGTTTTATCGCTGGAAATACTGGCTCGCCTATCGAACCGGACATTACAGTAATAAATTTTCAAAAATATTCCTCTTCAAATATTCTGTAAATGGATATTCTATAAAAACCATTGCAGAAGTAATTTTTGACCTGCTTGACCATAAAAGGGTTGAAATATTTAGCACGTCATGATCTATTTGTATACATCTATACCACTGTGTTTTTGTAGTTATCATCGTGTGTGTGTGTGCGTGCGTGCGAGCCTGTGTGATCATTGTCTGTAAACGCAACTGCCTGTACAGTTTAGTGACGATTTGTGTGAAAGTTGCTAAGTGTTACCATTACACACGTCATTTCATAACAATTAGAAACATCTAACACCATTTTTCTATTAATGTTATATTATCACATTTTCATACAGATAATTTAGATTACCGGTATGATACTACTGTTGTTATGTGGAAATTCTATTGTAAATAAACTAGCACATTTCTTCATACTGTAACTATGTTTCAATATAGGAATGTAATACATAGCATTCCATTTCTTGTTACCATTCTGATTTAGAACTCCAGTTGCCTGACATCCTATTCTCCCATTGACACTGCACAGACCAGTGTACTAATAATGTACATTCGCTCTAGATATGTGTGACGTCGCACTGATGTTAATGGAGGGATCAGATCTGTTACTCAAATATCTTACTTTATAATCACTTATATCACTTGTTAGCTTCTTCTTCTTTTCGTTCGCTGATCATACCACCAGTCCTGTAAGTGACTATCGACATGATCGTAAGCGTTAAGTGCGTGGATCCATGGTTTATTAGAGTGCGACGTGCGGCCTGGAACCTCCGTCTTCAGCACTCGAGGTTTCTGTCAGGGTTACCTCACCCTTACTTCCTTTAGTCGCATCTTACGACACGCAGAGGATACGGAAGGTGTATTCTAAGCCCCACCTACAGGGCATACATGTTAGCTAATGCCGCAATTATCATCGATAATGACATATAGCTCTGCCATCAAAAGTCCCTCAATAGTGTCCGAATTGTATGTCTTTGCATTGAATTTACATTCTACTGAATATTTTGAAACTAATTTTACTTGTGAGATGTTGCTGATAATTACCTTGAAATTTTGATTCTGTGAAGTCGGGTTTCAAAGTATATAAATCGATTCCAACCATGCCAACATGCGTAAAAATGTATCCGGAGCTTAGCTAGAAATCCCTCCACTATTCGCAATCTTTTGACCGTGGCCATGGTCACTGTCCTTTTATGTTTGATTTACTCAATAAAAACCTTTCTTACTTTGTGAATTTGCCAATGTCTTGATATATCTGCACACGTTGGAGAGGGTATGTAGTTACTTGAGAAAGCAACCAAGCATTCATGATCAGTTTAACCATTTAATGGTCAAATTTAATCAAGAAAATTAAAATATTAACTTATTGGATGTTCATTTGCATGACAAGAGAAGACTGTTGTTGAAGATTTACCACTGGAATGACTGGCTCGGTTACCGAGCCAGGCATTCCAGTGGTAAATTTTCAACAACAGTTCTCTCCTGTTTGGCAAATGGACATTCGTGAAGAGCACCACAGAGGCCAGTTTTGGCCGGCTTGACCATTAAAGGGGTAATCAGCAGTCAACAGTTGTAATTAAGTTCCATATATTGATCTAATCTATTGTTTAAATCTCTAAAAGATGTATAATTATTTCCTAGTGAATGTGTTATTGTACATAATTACATACATAAATTATTGTCTCTATTGTTTGTAAATGAAGCCTAGAGGGTGAAATCATATAACTAGAGCTGGATTAGGGCCTAGGGATAATTGGTTATGGGGTTCCCTTCTCGGGTGTGTCAAAATGCTGTTGAATATTTTGAAACTAATTTGAATGAAAGCTGGTGCCTGCCTAAGGCAAAACTAGTGCATGCAGCACCAGCGTCTAGTCAACTTGCTTTCAATATATTCAACAGCTTATGTACAGTATATCATGAATGTAATAGTTACTGGAATTAGTTTCAAATAGGTAAAATGCGATAATTGATATTTTGGGCCCCTGGGCTGTAGCCACCTTATCCGTTGTGTTTATCCAGTTCTGCTTATAACACCGTGATTGATGTGAATAATTTCAAAAACAGTTTTTATAATCAATGTCATGTTTGTGTTTTTCATCATACTAAAACTGTACAGTGACTGTATCAAGGACATTTAAGATCAATACCACAGCAAGACAATTAGTTGGGAGCGCCCTTTTAGCACTCAAGCCAGCAAAGTAATGGCTTATGCAGTGATATTGAGAAATGTCCATTTACCATGTTTGCAGATGAAGAGGACACGATTTTTGAAAACTTACAACTGGAATGTCTGGCTCAATAACCGAGCTAATCATTCTGTGTTCAAAAAATCATCTCATGGTCTGATTTTCTGTGAAAAAATGGAAATTTTCTTTAACCCTTGCCATTCTGATGTCAATATTCTATCTTTTTACTGTGTCAATATCAAAGAAACTGGTGTACATTTTTCAACAATTTTGGTGGACGATGTTGCTGTCTATGAAAGCACCATCTCTCACCAAATTTATTGAAAAATGAACACCAGTTCATCTTTTAATTTAATTTTAAAATTTGAAGTTATAACACCATAGTGGTAAGCATAGAAATAGAATGCAATGATGACGTTTTAAATGTTGGTGACAAGTGGTTAATTCTTAGGGATTTAACCCTCGAATTGGTTTGAAGAAAATTTAAATTTTCTCAGAAAATATCCATTTGAAGACCAAGAGAATACTATTTTTGAAAATCTGCACACTGGAATGGCTGGCTTGGATATCGAGCCAGTGTTTTCAGTGGTAAATTTTCAAAAATAGTTTTCTCTTGGTTGATATGAGTGTTAAATGGTTAACCCTTATACTGCTCAATACACAGTTGCTTCTATTCAGGTAGATTTTGCCTGGTAACTCGGGTTAAAGTGGAAATTTGTGGTGCAGCCTGTATCTAAGTTACATTTATAAAATGTAGACTTCTACGATCTCCAACAAATCTTTATTGTTTTACTCTTATCATTTTAACCCTTAATGGTCAGGATTTGTCAGCAAGATTTCAATTATTGCTTAGTAATTAAATGTCCATTCGTAGGCTAAAAGATTCTTTGAAATTCTACTATTGAAGTAACTGGCTAGATAAGATCAAGCCATTCATGAAACTAAAATATACTCTTCTCTTTGCACGCAAATGGGCATTTTTTAATACCACTGCAAAAGCTAGTCGTGGCCAGCTTGACCATTAAAGGGTTAACTTGATAACCAAGTTAACCCATTTAATCCTTTCAACGACATATCCCTGAAAAAGTAAATTCTTGACGCTATAAAACTTATTCTGTTGAATATTTTGAAGTTAATTGACTGGAAGTCATTGCTGCCAAAGGGCAGCAATGGATTCTAGTCAAATTAATTTCAAAATATTCAACAGTTTTCCTGTCTGGTTGCCTTGAAAATGAGATACGGGTAATTCATCAGTGAAATGGAAATCTTTCTTGTTAATTAAGTGTGTTTGTGCCCATGTTCATATTTCTATGCTGTTTGAATATTAATTATTGTAAAAGTAATCCATAATTGAACTAAATTAATCTTTAATATTAATAAGTTAAGTACATATATCCATTATTGTAGCCACATATTTTATCCACTCATATTTATATTTGCGATTTAAGTACTATCTCGGTGGCCATTTGACGTTTAGAACCGTTTTTTCGTGGTTCCTTTTTATGTTAAATGTTACGTGTATGTAACCTGAGATCCCTATATCTGCATTTCCAAACAGCCATACCGGAAATCCATGTCCATTTTATAGAACTCTAGTTCTGCATAAATGGGTTCCTCTCTTGTCGCCTGTCCTTGCCAAAAAAGTTTCACGGCTAAGTTGAGGATGAATCTGGTGGATCAAAGGGTCAAGGTCACCATGCTTGACAGTACCATTTTCATATCTAGACTAGTTCTACCTAAATGATTGTATTTGCCTGTGGGTGCCAAAGCAAGAGGTTTGTTATTTTGAGCTCAAAGTTAAAATTAAAATTAATATTGCCACAGTATAACTTAGTGACATGTACGCTTCAATAATGGCTGTTGAATATGTGGGGGATGAGGGTGTTCTGTGATTTTATAATCTAGTCTAGTAAACAGTATCACTTTTAGTCAAATTGTTTTCAAAATGTTGAGCAGTTTTTATATCAAGCTTTTTAACCCTTTAATGGTCAAGAAAATTGAAGTTTTTGCTTAGGAGAATGTTGATTTACAGGTCGAGTGACAGCTATTTTTGAAAATTTACCACGAACGGCTGCCTCGATTATCGAGCCAGTCATTCCAGTCGGAAATTTTCAAAAATAGGTGTCACTCGACCTGTAAATGGACATTCCTCCAAGACTACTGCTGAGCCAGAGGCCGGTTTTTGGTCGTATGACCATTAAAGGGTTAAATAAATTTATAAGTTTATTATCGTCTTACAATTGAAAAAGTTTAAAACATTCTTGTAATTCTTGAAAAGAAAAAAATTCTCCCAGGAATAAAGTATGGAAAAATTTTGAAAATTGTTTTCATTATGACGTAAACTGAATGCAATAATGATGTGGAACAAATCTGGTTTATTAAGATCGAATAAGTCCTTGATGAATTAAAACTTCATTAAAAACATCAAAATAAACTAAGTATAAGCCATGTCGACTATATGGAAAACATTAGAGAATCATTTTCATTATGATGGAGACTGGATGCATGGATGGTATAGAACAGATCTGTGTAAAGCTTTATGTAGATCGTCGGATAAGTCGTTGATGAATTAAATATCCATTGAAAAACCTTAACATTTGCATAGGGCTCCACAAAAATTTGCTCAGCTTTTTGAAAACATTTTGATTGACAATTGTTCCTGCCCGAGACAAAAGAAATCTATCATCATGCCTTTTTCATAATACTGTACTTGAGTTTTAAACATGTAATTTGTAACATACATTGTGTGTGTGCGTGTCCGCGAGCATGCGTGTGAGAGCGTGCATGCATGCATGCATGCGTGTGCCAGATTAGTGATGCGATACCTGGTGATAATGTGTTTGTGTTATTCAGAACATGTTTATTATGTTTAATTGTATCATTGTTGTTGTTGTTTTATGGTAAGCAGAAGTGATAATAAAGTGAACATATAACAGATAGATCTGAAATTGTTTCTCATTTGTCTCGACAAAGTGTTGCAAGAATTTTAGTGTGCAAACAGTTTGGTGGCGGCCTGTGTATTCGTGTGTTTACAGCGCGATAACTTAACAGATTAAAATTGGGTGTGAGATTGCCTTTACGGTCCTGAAGAAGCGCCTTGATCTCAAGGTCATTGTCATCGAAATGGATGCAGCACGATAATTTTTTCTATTGGAGGAATCTTCACAAAACTTGGGTGGGAGGATGCCCTCATGCTGAAGATGGTTCATGGTTTTGGGGTGTGTGTGTGTCAAGAATCTGGAGTGCGTGCTATGAATTTTGATTGCGTTTTATCCACTCAAGCTCATAAAACTTATGTGAAAACTGTGTGTCATGTTTTCCTTTCGGCAAAACCCGTTAATATTCACCAACTCATCTCCCCTGAAATCTTAATGATGACTGAGATACAATTTGCACAACAGTGAATGAGCTTTCGTTCTCATTGCTAACATAAAAACAAGGTCGATAACATATCGGTGGCTGCAGGTATCACTGTAACCGTGATATTTGACCATGAGCCCCAAATTGACCCACCTCTAGGACACCACAGGCAACCTTCCACCACAGGTTGAACAGACAAGACCTCTAGTAGAGCGACAGTTATTGATAGAGGTGTCTTTCAAGCACATGGTTTGCAAGATAATCATTTGAATGGACCTTTCCAGTTTTAGCTATGCCTTGTCACCCTCTAGCTAAGCTCCACCCACACCTCGCCGTGTTGGGATTGATCGATACCTGAATACCCTATCAATTTCCTGAAATCTATACAGGTAAGCTGTTGAATAGTTTTTAACTAATTTAACTGGCTGCTGTTAATCCCTATGGCAGCAACAACGCCCAGTCAAATTGGTTTCAAAATATTCAACAGACTTAAATAGTAAAGACATACAATTCGTACAACAATGCATAGTCCGTCTTCAAATATGCATTCGTGACATACTTTTCTGCGTTAATCATGGCGTCATTCATTATATCATTCTACACGTCACGTAGTTGATTAAGACGTCATGTGATGGATGGATACAGTGAAAAGGTCCATTGGGTCACCATGGTGTTTGACCACAAATTTATCACACATCTTGAAAATTGGTTTCCGTATAATAACTCGGATACCATTTATCAGATCACCTAACTTCATAGGTTGATTGGACACGGTCTGGGTAAGAAAGTTGCCAGTAACCAATGGCCATCTAAAAAATTGGTTTCCGAATTATAACTATTATAGTTTATTAGATGGCTTTGAAGCTTCATAGGCTGATTTATCTCTTGAGTCTTGGGATGAAACAACTGATGATGATCCAAAATCGAAGATGGCCACTGGCCGCGGTCTTGAAAATCAGGTTCCGAATGATAGGTTGCTACAATGTGTCTGAAAGGTTTCTTGTGGCATGCTATGAGTTACCTTGTGTCAGCTCTCGTTCTTTGTCTCATTATCTTGGCGGGGTATTATGCGCCGTTTGCTGAACTCTCGTCATATTGTAAACATTTTTTCATCATGACCAAAGTTGCAGAGTCAGAGTGTATGGTCACATCATTTCTTGTGTTAAAATTTGAAACAAATCGGACCAGTACTTTCTGAGATATCCATAGATCCAGAATTTGATCCATGTATTTTTATCCAGTTCACCACCAAAGTTTGGCAATACTTTCTTTTCTTTGTTGTCGCACACTGAACCAAATTGGATCAGTAGGTTTATTAAGATACAGCTACGGACATGCAAACGCACACAGCAGACAGACCTGTGTGCAATACCTTACAGGGTGAGGGTAATATAATACATTTTGGTTTCAAACACATTTTTGGGAAGGAGTTAGGGCACATGTCATGGTGCTATTAGACCAGGTATAGGAAATTCTGTGTGGAATTATATATTATTAATTTTACCCAGCATACAAAATGGCATAAATTAGAATGTTCATAATTATGAACAACTTAATCATGAAATCAAGAGTGACAATTCTAGTAGTATAGTAGAAAGAGGATCAAGTATTGTGGGCTGAAATCCGCATACAGAGGCAAGTCTTATTATGTCTACCCTTCTTCAAACAAGAAACTGTACTCGACATCCTCGAACGATGCAATCTTCCCAGGAGCTTACCATAGCTACGTGGAATGTACGTGGTCTGAGCGCAACATCAAAGAGGCAAACCTTAGGTGCAGACTGTGAACACTATAACATCGATATTGCATGCATTCAAGAGACTAAAGTAGCTAAACACGCAGCGCAGCAACTACAGAAGGCCATAAGCTAGTGCTCATGGAGCAAAAATAGGCCACATACCGGAGCTTAGGCTTCGTAATCGGACCAAGGGTCTTGGATCAAGTCATTAGTTTTGGATATGTCAGTGATCGCGTTGCATTCACCGACCTGGCTATACCTATGCAAAAACACACCACTAAGTGCCGAATTGTCAACGCATACGGCCCAACTACCGAAAAAGCCAAGCCAAAGAGAATCCAGAAATATTAGATTCCTTCTATGCAGAACTGAGCTCCGCCATTACAGTCTCAGCTAGATGGCAACTGTTCGTGTGTGGTTTCAACTCCAAGCTGGGTATACTCGGAATTGCGGACAAAAGTTTAGGACTTGGCTTGTGCATGGGATCCTATGGAGAGGGCACACGCAACAGCAATGGAGATGCACTGGTGGCATTCCTTAGCTCCAATGGCCTCTTTGTCACAAATACGGCTTTCTTGAAAATCAGGTTCCGAATGATAGGTTGCTACAATGTGTCATGGACAGGACACATGACTAATCGCAAAGCCCCAAAAGGTTCTAAGTCTACAACAGCTGTCTTCAACCAAATAGACTTCGTACTATGCAAGACAGAAGCAAAACCCTTACTCCAGAATGCTTGTTCGTATGGAGGCACAGACCTCAATTCTGACCATAAGCTAGTCATCACACTCCTTCAGATGAACGATCTCTAACTAATATACTGAGCAAAAAAAGTTTAGCAACAGTGAAGTTTGGTTTGTTGTATTAAAGCTATGCGTCCATTTATAACCAAATTTGCAGGCATCTGTATCGCTAATCATGAAGAAATGCAAATCATTTCTTGCATTTCTCGGCTGCATGTGAAAATGCTTTTTTCATGCACTGGCCCACATTGGCGGGTAGCGAAGGCAAAAATTCACCATATTGCAAAAGCAGATAACGAACTTTAACAGAAAACACTTAAAAGTTTACCCTACCGAACATGGGCCGCCGCCCAGGGCTACCCGAAACTCAGCGCCATGAAGCAATGGGAAGACTCGCAGCTGGGCAGAGCATTCGCGCTGTTGCTCGACATTTTAATGTTCACACCTCAACCATTTCCCGTCTCCGCCAACGTGAGCAGGAAACTGGACATGTTAATGACTGACCATGATCTGGCGGAGCGAGAGCAACAACACCACGAGAAGACCGCTACTTAGTAATGTCATCACAATGTCACAGGTTTGAGACTGCGCCGCGGCTGCCCCGTAATTTGCACACCGCTACCGGCACTACAGTGCATGCACAAACTGTGCGAAACAGACTCCATGATGCTGGACTGCATGCCCGTCGTCCACTTGTTGCTGTTCCGCTTACAGAGCGTCACATCGAGAATCGGTTTGCATGGACAAGAAACTCATCAGCAATGGCGTGCTCAACAATGGAGCCACGTTTTGTTCAGTGATGAGTCGAGGTTTTGTGTGGATGTGGCGGATGGTAGGCAATGGGTTTGGTGACGTTTAGGAGAACGGTATGATGCAGCCAACATCATTCAGCACGACAGATTCAGTGGCGGCAGTGTCTTGGTGTGGGCTGGAATCCATGAAAATGGCAAAACAGATCTTATTGTGATTCGCGGAAATTTAACGGCTCAACGTTACTGTGAAGAAGTTGTCACCCCTGTTGTCATCCCTTTTATGCAGCATCATGCAGACTTTATGTTCAAGCAAGACAACGCCCGCCCTCATTCAGCTAGGGTCAGCAGTGATTTCCTTGAGGCCAACAACCTTCCAGTGTTGGACTGGCCAGCGCGATCACTGGACCTGTCTCCTATCAAACACGTGTGAGACATTCTTGGCCGTATGGTGAGTGAGAACCATCCACATCTTCACAACATGCAGGAGCTGGAAGCTGCACCGCTCCAGGAATGGGATGCGATTCCTCTTTGTGACATCAGGTGCTTAATTCGAAGCATGAGAAAGCGATGTACAGCGGTGGTTAATGCGCGGGGAGGTCACAACAGGTATTGACAGCTCAGTATCACTATTTAAATTGGACCCTTCCGTTGAATGATACCGTGTTAAAGGCGCGATGCTAGCATTACAGTAACAAGAGACTGTTGTTCAAATTGGAAAATGACCTATCAATTAAATAATATATTTGAATCAATTTATTGTTTTTGTTAAATAACATTTATACAGTAATATTCTGTGTTGCTAAACTTTTCTGGTTCGGTATATATAAACACCATACCAGGCAAGAGGGTAGAGTCACGTACAACCTACCCAAGCTCATCAGCGACACTGACACTCAAATGTCATACAGAAGAGCCCTCGGGGAGCAGATAGCTAACATCGATGTCAGCTCCGATCCCAAAGAAGCCCTAACCAAAATACTGAAATCTATGGAATCATCCGCTACCAGCACCATAGGTGTTCTTAAAAACAACCAAACTAGGTATACTGATGACCCTCTAGTAGTAGAGCAGAAAGCATTACGGCTGCACATCTATCAAAGTGGCCAAAGTGAAGACCGCACCAAACTACGCCAGGAGCGCAATATTATTCTACGCAACATTAGCGAACGCTTAAAAGATCTTGCCATTCAACAAGCAGACTCCCTAGCAGATGAAATCACTGCCACGGATGATTGTCACAAAATGTTTCGGGCAGCCCGAGCCCTGAGAGTTACTGACTACACACCACCACTCACTGTACACAACTCTGAAGGACACTTTATCGGGACTGACCATTGAAAAGCTGAGGTGACCCAAGAATGGTTCAAGGAACAGTTCACTGACAACGATGATAAGCCCTTGCACCCGTTCTCAGACCCCAGGCCATTACTAACACCAATTAGAATAGTAGAAGTTGAGAAGGCACTTAAAGCCCTGAAAAATGGACGTGCATCTGGACCTGATGGCATGAGCAATAAACTATTCAAATATGTAAGTGACGTTATCTCAAAACCGATCACGCACCTAATCAATTCAGCTTTTATGCACCACCTTCCCATCGACGCTGTAGGCCAAGGCACCCTTATCGCACTACCCAAACCCAAGAAGCCACCTGGGCCCCCAGCCAATCTGCGGCCCATTGTGCTCCTTTTGTATGGAAAATCCTATCTAATGTTACTCTATGCCGCATACGAGACAAGATCGATTACTTCAACGGATCATGTCAAAGTGGCTTCAAACATGGATGCAGCTGCACAGACATTATATGGGCTTAATGCATGCTTGTGTCGGTAGTCATGTCTAAACACTGGGACTTCCACAAAATGGGCATTGACATGTCACGAGCCTTCGACACAATTAAACGCTCAAAGATCCTAGATGTACTACGCCAGGCCAGTTGCGATGAAGATGAGCTACGACTAGTGAGACAACTGTTTGCAGACACCAAGCTGAGAGTACGAGTCAGTGAAGTCTGTAGAGTTTGAAACATCAATCAGCTCCCCACAGGGCGATGGTCTATCTCCAGTGCTTTTCACCTGCTACCTTGCTGCCGCATTGAAATGTGTGCGGGAAAGTTCCACAAGACCAACCCCCCCCCCCAATGTCAATACTGGGCATGCTGCTAGAGATGGAATATGCTGACGATGTGGACTTCATAGACGAGGAAAAGAAAACCCTTGACGAACTTCTCCCAATAGCTGCAAGCAAACTAAAAATTGAGAATCTCTATGAATTAATCCAAAACAGAGTTCACCCACATATACCTATTGATAAAGCATGAAACTATAGAAAAGGACGACCCACTTCGTGGCCCATTTTGCCTACTATTCTTCTCCCGCTTTAAGTTATGGCGACACCTTCCCAAGACGGAGGCCCGCGCGAGGCACTTGCTTCGCGCAAGGATTCAGCGACGACGGTCCACGCCAGGATAATACTCTTCACCCAAACTGGCACTAGGAGTAGTGCCCGTCTGAGATAACCTTCTTCCTTTCAGGTTAGAGGTATAATAACTTATATTAAGTTAAATAGCTATGTCTCGTGTACGGGAGCCTCCCTTGCGGGGATACCTCTGCGGACCTACGAGTCTGTGTGGTACCTCCGGGAGCCCCATGTTTAAAAGTTCATCTACCTGCCTCTATTTTCGTATGCTCTTACTGTAATTTTATCTAGCATATTTATAATTGTTTAGGTAAACTCATTGTATAGACTTGTATTTTTAGGTCACCAAATCAAATCTTTTAAGTCCATAGATCACGAAATTGCTATGGACAGGCATACTGGTGACACAAAAAATTCTTGGGATGAGACAGTTGTGTTTAATGTTCGCGAGGATGGTCGCACAGCCCCACCGGAACGATTGAGTTCCACCGGCCTTAGGAGCCACGTTTTGTTTCCCGCAGGGCAGTCTCGTACAAGGTCTGTCACCCCGAGACCTCTCTCTCTCTCTCTCTCTCTCTCTCTCTCTCCTCTCTCTCCCCTCTCTCTCTCTCTCTCTCTCCTCTCTCTCTCTCGATGATGGAATCCATAGTAATTCGCTTGAATACTATATCTCAGTATATGGCAAGAAGAGGGATAATCCAATACCCAAAGCCACTGAGTAGGTCATTAAGCACAATGACACCTCATTGGCTGATAGCTATCACATAACTTTGTTGATACTAACCAAGACTTCATTCCTTGACAAATCCAGTCATATAATCCAGCTTGAAGCAGATCCATGAAGAGGCAGATGATTTTATAATGACTTGACTCTGAATACCTGACTAAAGCTAAGAATAAAATTATCCTAATTTCTCTACATTATATGACAAGAAATTTTCTTTCAAAAATACCCAAATATGTTGAATACTGACATATCTGGGTATAATACAAAGGTTAAAGAATACAAGGAATATCTTTCCTGAATATGACCATACTAACAAGATATGACCATGCAATTAAAGCTTCACGCCCCGCCCCCCCCCCACCCCACACTAAATTCGACAGAGGGGAGGCTTGAGAGCCGTAATGCAAGGAGGTAGGTATATATCATTAGTAAAACATAAGACCATAAGTCTGGTCGTTGTTACTACATTACAACCTACCTCCTTTCATTACCAATGCTCAAATACAGATTTCAACATTGAACAAAACCTGGAGGCGAATTTTTTAGTAAACTTGATTTAAAAAATAGAAAGAATGAACACGCAGTAATAACAAGTAGAGAAAGATACTACAAATGAAAATAATTCCTCAGAATCACTATCATAAGTAACCCTAATAGAAGGGTACAGAAGAAAGGAGAGAGGAAAAGCGGGTCCTTGAACGATCCTAAGAAGACAGGACAGCAGATATGATCATGCAAGAATGAATATAAAGGGACATGAAAGAGATGATTTGAAAAAGGTGAGATACACATGAGAAAGAAGTAATGAACTCACACTCACCCCAAACAACACTCTTATGCTAATGAAGATGATGAAGCGAGGGAAGATGATGATGAAGAAGGAATATGAGTCATGATCCCTGAGGCTACCTTCTGAATATTATTATAGAAGAAAGAAGGAGCAGAATCTTTAAGATAGAAATTAATAAAAGTATTCTCTGATTTCCAATTAGCTACTTGCATGATATCATCAGGAGAAGATCCATTAAAAGGGGTACAAGAGGTGGCAAGGCCCCTAACAACATGGGCCTGTTCTGGGATGAAAGATTGATGGAAATGGGTAATAGCAGAGGGAGACCTACAAGGTCCCGGAGATCCGGAAACCAAGACTTTGATGGCCAGAAGGTAGCTATTAACAGTACCACACAGATGTTGATAGATCCTTCTTAAGACCAGAGGAAAAAGAATAGTTGGGGAAAGGTATAAGCGAACATGTTGTCCCAAAGTTGGGTTAGACAGACTACTGAAAGGGTCATCACTACCGGAAAGGGAGATATGAAGATTTTTTTTTTTCCTTGAGAGAAGCCAAAAGAACTATGTGGGGACAAACGAACTGAAGAAAAATTGACTGGACTACAGCCTCTTTTGATTCCCATTCCGCTTCTGTGAACCTGGAAGGACGAGATAATTGGACGGCCAGAAAATTTAACTTACCAGGGACAAGAGCTGCATGAAGAGAAATGTTGCTGAAAAATTATCAAAGACTCTCGGAAGAGAGACTGACCGGGTCTCTCCCTGATAATTGAAGAACGAGACTACTGTGACATTGGCTGAGTGCATAAGAATTGATAAACCGAGAAACATGGGATCCTAATAGACTAGGGCAGGGGAAAACAGCCAACCACTTGAGAAGGGTGGCGTGATAAGAGGTTTCCAGGGAGGACCCATAGTCTGAAACAAGCAAACACGAAGAAAGATATGGGTGAACACGAAAGGGGAAAAAGGGGGAGGGGGGGGGGAGGCCGACAGTAGGAAATGGCACTGGCATACTGGGTCAAGGGATGTGATACGAAGAGAAATTTTGAAAGAAAGGGTGAAAGGAGACTTGAAATAAGATTCCTTCAGGACTAAAGAAGGGTCCATAAGTCTGCCTGAAAGGAAAGAATTAAAGACTGGACCGAACCATTATGAAATTGGAAGCCTAGATGAATAGTCAGAGTTCTGAGGATTCTGAATCCCAATCCTGACGATTCACTGGGAATGAGGGAACTGTAAACCAATTAGGAATAAGAGAAAAAGAGAGGGTGTATCCTCCGACAGAGAGGGTAATGACCGTGAGAAAACGTATTTACAATCCACTGATCAAAATCAAAGAACCCCAATGGTCCTAGAAGAGGATAACCGACTTCCTCCAAGGATAGCAGGCACAACTAAGAGCATTGGTAAAGAGAAACTATAACTATGGTAAGGATTGTAAGAAAAGCACCTCCAAATCAAACTAGGATATTAGAAAATCTCAAACTCACAAGATGCACAGAAAAAGCCATCTTTGCAAAAAATACGACAAAATATGGAAAGACCCCCCCCCCCCCCCAGAATCCCAGAATCCACACACACCCTTAAGGATGATTATAAATCGATCCTGATAACAAAATGAAAGTAGACAACAGTTATACAAATAAAACATTAAAATAAATCAAGAGGACCTAATAAAATATATATATATATATATATATATATATATATATATATATATATATATATATATATATATATAGTTCTATGTAGGGGTCCACCGTCTATATAGGCTCTGCCTTTGGTGGACCACCTGTGTTGTGCAATTACAAATTGTACATTTTATATCAAAATAAATGAATTTGAACTTGAACTTCACTCTAAATAAAAGGTTTTAGTGAAAAAGAAGTAAATAGCCTTGAAAATCGAGTATATTGTGGAGAAAATGCGATAAAGTCACCGAGACGAAATGAGACTAGGACGAATTGACTACCATAACTACGAGGGAATCATGATAAACTGACAGATACTGGGAAAATAGTGCGGTAGTTGAACTAAAAAAATAGCCTAACCCGGAAAAAATTGCTATCAAGCTGGTTTTGGTCTCGTTGGAACCGGAATTTCATCCAAAATCCGCAAAAGTCCGTTTTGCGGAAATCTTAATACAATATGCAAATTAGTTTAATATGCGTATAATGACCTTTGTGTGGTATAAAGCATTTAAGCTGTCATACCATGGATATATCTGTTATCTAACTTGTTTTATATTACATGATTCATATACCATATATGATAAAATAAAATAAACCACAATCAGCTAATTAAATTAAAATAAATTAAAATAACTGTTATGCAAATTAGTTAATTAAAAGTGCATATTCACACCAAATGCTTGAAAATAAAATCTCTAAATTTGCGTACTTTTAGAGGCTTAAATTGTGTATCTAAATGTAATGAAACGAAATAAATCTTAACATAAGATGATTTCATATCATAATTAATATAATCTTTATAGTTGTCAAAGTTGATTTACGGACTCGTGTCTCTAATTCAATTTCAAAACTTTAGAAATTATATTAATTAATATGTAAAGAAATCATTGTATGTTAAGATTTATTTGGTATCCTTACATCTAGGCACATAATTTAAACCTCTAAAAGTATACAATGTAACAATTTTATTTTCAAGAATTCTGGTGTGAATATGCACCTGTAACACATACGAACCGAGAAACTAAATATGATACATTATTTGTGATCTAATTACTATGTTCAGAATTCCATAATACTATAGACCTGTGCTATATCCTATTGAATATTTAAAATCTAGTTTGAAGCAACAGCTGCCAGTCAAAGTTGTTTCAACATCCTCAAGACCTTTATGAATGGTTATTTTGAAATTGAGACGATGATCTTTCAGTGATAAAAGCACATAACATATGGTAATACATTGTTTGAGATGTATCCTTGAATACGTATAAGTGGAACTGTTGCTAATGTTTTGCTTGAGATAGATTTTAATGAGTGTAGATTTGATAATTAGATGCATATTAAATTTATAGGAGTTACTCAGGAATCATATACACATATCTTTATCCAATTATCAATGTATCGTATTCACTTTCATTATCATCATCAGAAACAATAAGTTCTACCATGTTCATACATCCATCACCATAACAATTACCATATGCCAAAACACACTTGAGGCCATTTTTACAACATGAGCATATCATTGTTCCACACGGACTTTTTAAAGAAGATTTGTCCATACACTGGACAACTTTGAGGATGTCTTGTGGTCCACATTCTAATTCAGTCGCCACAGGTGTTAATTTCTGATTTTTAAGCTATCATCCCAATTCTGTAGGATCAAGTATAGTACTTAGCATTAGGCCTTTCCATTGTACAATTTGGATGGTTACTCTTAGACAATGGTAGGCATCTGCTCACTCTGTTGCTGCCATCCGCATATACAAAACGTACCTCAGCCCATTCAATGTACCAGTCAGCTTCCCTCCATACAGCATTACGAATACCTTCAGCCCAGCCTCGCTAACCGTCTCTTGTGTAGTGTCATATGTACTGAACTCAACACTCAGATTCTTGATCGCTTCTGAATATATAACCATCTTTAGAATAGCAGATTTACCTTGACCGAACAAAGCTGAAGATGTGCCGCAGCCACCCCATGTATGAATGAATAGCAGCCGATGAGCGATCTCATCACCCAGGTGTGCACATACATCCCGGATACGGCAGAGATTCTGGCTTTTCCTTTGACGTTTCTTTCTCTCTGATCTCAGAAATATGTCTGATAGGTCAGGTCCAAAATGGTACAACAGGAGCACAAGAATGTCAGTGTGACAGTGTCATCAGCTACTACTGTCACAGACTGCGTGGTTATTTACAGACGCAAGTTCTATGGCCGATGATACTATCAATGTGTCCGCATCATCTACTGCTTGGCATATATTATGATTTTCAGCTGCTAGGTAATGTGCAAATAAGGATATGAATTGATTCTTATTTTCTTCATTTGCTAGAAAGACTCATTGATCTTCACGTATGCAGCCGACTTTCTTGATCTCCGTTGATGCTCATGGGATTTAGTTGATGGTCCATCACAATAGCCACAAAGACTAAAACACATTGCTTGTTTCAAGATGAACTACATGTTGACCTACTGTGATGCGTTTTTGCAGCCTAACTAGTGTCTTTACTTGATCAGCTTGCTTTAGCAAAACATCAGAAACTCTTATGTTATCAAACCTCTTTTGTATTTTAGCATTAACCTCTTCAGCTTGAGCGCAGTTGATTCCATCATGATCACCAGCAGTTAGGGCAGAGGCCAGGCATCGCAACCTTTCTTCATCTATGCCAGATAGTTCATAGGTATCAAACCAGTCAACAACACTGAGAAGGTTTTGGAAGTCATGGTTGACTCTTGATTTTCCCAGCTCAACATGTTGCGTGCACGTTATGTGTTGAAGATTAAACAGAGAAGTCATAGCATCATGAACACTGGCACACATGTGCACGCTGTTGACCCAGTTGACCTGAACAGACTCTGTAATTCCTCGTCCTTGTGTCAAACGTCATCGACTTGTTGTGCTCCACATCATTACTTGCTCAATAACAAGATCTGTCTGACTCCAGAGTCCAGCCCAATATCTGTCAGATTTGTGTACGGTGTGATATCCACGAATCATGAACTTATCATATAACCATGGGTGGGTATTCGACAATTCGAGGCATAAGTTGAAGATACAGACGAGTGGAGTTTGCATAATTGTTATGGCCAGTCTCTGAAAAAAGTTGATCATCTTGGTGACTGAAATAAGATGCAAATGCCAATCACCTGTCCTTCCGGCTCTCATTTAAAGTTTGAGCGTCTCAATGTATATCATATACTGAAGTCACACCTCAACAGTTCTTGCATTGGTTGCAAGCATGTATTTGTACTTATCCATTGACTCTGGTAATTTCTGCAGTGCTTTAGATTCGGCGACATCCTCTATAGCGTCTTGTTTCTGCACAACACCCTCCTATAGATCGCACAACTGCATGTATTCCTCGTCAACTAGACGTAATTCATCATTCAAAATATTATCAATATGGCACTTGCAACATCTACACTATCTATCAAATTAGCACGAGCTTCGCTTCTCACATTTTAACATACACATTATCAACAGTTTCACATGCAAGATCTATCTCCAATATCACACCAGCATCATTTTATTTTGAAAATCTGTCTCAGCCAGAAATTTAACAACAGTTTAACGTTTAGGATATATCTCAAATGACACATTCCCATCAGTTTCACTGTGACGCTCTGTCTCAACTAGAATATTATCAACATCTTAACTTTGAGGATATCTATCAAATGACTCACTATTAAAATCTGACTCAACCAAATCGCTGTGACAATGAAAAAAATTTATTAACAGGATCACTTTGAGGATTCATCAATATGTACAATTCCGCAGCTGCTCAGGACTCCAGCTGTTCACACAATTCAGTAAATGATTTCAGCATCTCCTGGTTCTTAGGCCGAACAATTGGTTTGTCTTGGCTATGGGTAGTATATAAGATCTTTGCGGACATGAAAGTTGACTGGCAAGATCTGCGATAGACGGCTTCAGTAGCAGCGAAGTCGAAACACTGTTGCAGTTTTGCCTCAACTTCACGACCCCATGCACCATTCCTTTGTTTACACACGTCAAGAATCTGGTCACAAAATGGCAAGGTACACGTTGATGACATCTGGACACTGACTCTCCCTCCTTCCCTCCATCCCATATATATTATGACAATTTTCCTCACCACACCAGCCTGGTAGGACACCCACTCGCTAACACACCGCCAGGATTCATCTTGGTCTGTTAAAGAGGACTACAAAATCGTATTTTACCCTCGGGGCTCCAGATACACTCATTACGCCATTGCATCCCAGCACTCCATCCCCACATCACCCCCAGCCCCATCAGATGCTCTGCTAGTAATATCAAAGTACCGGTAGTAAATTCATGAATTATTTATTAATCACGTGCGGCGATTTTCAAGTAACATCCACCACCCCGCCCCACCCACACAGCATTCCACCACCGCTAAATCATTAAATTAACTCAATTACCATGGGATATTAACATGTTTTGTTGACGAGGTTAAATGTTCAGAGTAAAGTACATCATATCGGCATAATAGCTTGCAGCAATCATATCGCAAGGCATCAGCGTTACAAGTTACGCGTGATCCCGGAAACAAATTACACACGCATATAGTTGGTATATGCGCAGTTTTGGAGAATGACTGACTACACAAATTAATTTGTCACGTACTCAAATCACTTGCTAGTATGTAAATAATGGACAGGAAATAGCATACTCCATACATTTTCAGAAAACATATCGATCAAACTTCTTGTGCTGAGACACCTCCGTGTGTATGGTACACCGCAAATATTACGAAAATCTGGTGTGCACTCATATGTCTTTTCTAAGAATTCCCCAAAAGGGATTTTTGCGGATTTTGGGTATTATATAGAGCAACAATTTCCGCTTCGAACGACACCAAAACTAGCTTGATAGCAATTTTTTCCGAGTCCGACCCTAATTCTACTGCACTAAAACGGAGAAATTTCAGGATATTCATAGTTTTGCACACCCGGCATCTTGAGATCGGCCACCATTAAAGTTGGGGCAAACTTACTACATGCTAAAGAGGACTGCCCATACAAACGCATTGTTTACGTTTTCCATGAAGTTCAAACCATTAAATCATGTAGCTGAGAATCTGTAATAACCCCGCCAGGTATCAGAAAACGTCAAATCATGAGTGAATTTTGCAAGATATTAAAGAAAATGTAATTAAGGTTTTATGGCCCATTGCCAGTAATGTTAAACTAGCCCCTCCGAAAATGGCGTCTCATCCAGGGTATTATGGGAAATTTGATTGTGATGACGTCATCGCGATGCTATTAATAGTAAAGAAAGTAGCAAAACACCATGAGGGCAAGTGTAATCTGACTTTTAGGAAATGAATATTCAAAACAAAAGATAACAAATAGGGAGAAATAGCCTTAAACGAGCGAAATATTCACAATAAAGATCAAAATTTTATAGTAGCTTTTCGCATTTATATTACAGAGGACAGGTAGTCCGTCAAAGGCAAAACCTATGTGGTGATGGATCCCTAACATATATTAGACAGAGACATTACAACATTAAATTACTGTACATACTGTATTACAAATAACAACAAAACAACACTATACGTAACGCACACACAAACATAATTAAGTTACTAGTAGTTAATTACAATAATATAAGATGTGGATTTTTTCCACTTGCACCCACAGTACATATGCATTATTTTTACATTTTTAACATTTAGTGCTAGATCTGCAGTTTTAAGTTGCTAGAGGTAATGGAGAGAGGGTTGGGGAGGTGGGGGGGGGGTCATCGAGCTTAAAGACAGTAATCCAGTATGTGATGTAGTATTATTATTATTATTATTATTATTATTATTATTATTATTATTATTGATACTAATATAGTTTATGATGAGCCATAACGTATGATGAGCCATGGTGGTAGTGATCTTCCTAAAATTAATGAGATTGGTAAATCCATCAGACTTCCACAGCCATACTCCCTCCTCATGTTTTCTTCTAAAGTGGTCTACCTATAGGTGATTAACCCTTTCCCTGATGAGTATCCTATATCTCACTCAAGTCTAGAGGCAACAATTTATGAAAACTGTTGAATATTTTGAAATTACTCCAACTGGAAGCTGACAGACGAACAATACAAACATTAAATTACATGTTTCGAAGGACCCAACATTTGCACATTACAAATATAAATATATACATAATAGATGACTTTGGTTACTATAAAAATACACAGACAAACATCCTTCCATTTACACCCACAACTAACAATATGATTCCAGTCAAACCAAATTCAAAACACCCAACAGAACTAGATGTGTATCATAAGCAATGAATTTTGTCAAGGACTCATCAGCGAAGGGTAACCGCAGGCTTCTATAATAATTGTCTTGAGGTTCTTTTTGTGATTTTTTGGTGATAATCTGTGTGCGGATGTCTGTTTCTGTGTTGTTTGTGCCATAGGTGTATTGCTTTTGTTGATGGTTTTTGTCTGGAGGCTTCTGTGCGGCAAAAGGTTGTATGCAGATTTTTTCGTGATCGTGTGTTGTGTGAGTGTATATCTTCATTATTCTTGAAGAGGTTTAATAATGGGGTTGGTAGATTATCGTTATAGAAGTCTCTGAGGACGGAGTATAGTTGGAGCTTTCCTATATCTTCAAGCTTCAATAGTTTCTGTTTTGAAAACATTTTGACCCGCTGTTGGTTGTGAATCTTTATAGCATTTTTCTGAAGTGTCTTTAATTTTTTTAGTTTTGATGACTAAGTGTTAGTCCAAATAATGTTGCAGTATGTGATTTGTGGTAATATTAACATGCTATATAGCGTTTTTATAAGGTGCTTTGGTAAGTAGCTTTTTAATCGACACATAATACCAATGTTCTTTACAACCTTTGACGTTACAATTTGTATATGTTTCTCCCATGTGAGTTTCTTGTCCAAATAGACACCTAAGAATTTTGCAAATTGTGCCTCACATATTTCTTGCTTATCTACATAAATTTTAGGGAGATCAGTACTTTTCATTTTTTTATTTGTGAATAAGATGTAATTTGTTTTTGCAACATTGAGCGATAATTTGTTATCCTTAAACCAATGAATTACCTTTACTATTTCTTCATTTATGTTTTTGTATAAAGTATCAGTGTTTTTATGGCTGCAAAAAGCATTGGTATCGTCTGCAAAGAGAATTAATGACAAGCGTTTGCAAACATTTGGTAGGTCATTCATATAGAGTAAGAACAACAGCGGGCCAAGAATTTAACCCTGAGGAACACCGCATACTATTTCTCCACTCTTAGATAGGACTCTATTGTACTGGACATATTGTGTTCTAGATAGCACAAAAAGTAAATTATCCTAACGTTATGAAAGTATGTCAGCCTGCCAACATAAGAAGGTGGAGGAGTACTACACACAAAAAAAATGTCAGAACTGTGCCCCTAATGTAGGACGAATAATGACCAATACATAGCTAATTAGAAATGCGCAGTAATCTGACAGATAGGAAAGAGTGCAGGGAGAAAACTTAAGAATCGAGAATAATAGGGGAAATAACATAAAGAGAAAAGGAACGAACGCAGCGTGAACCCCTAAGATATCGAAGATGAAACTACTGCTAGAAAAGATAATGATATGCACATATGTAATGAGGTGAAAAAGATCCCATTGAAAAAATTTAATCTAGCAAAGAAATATTAATATTCGAAACAAAAAAGATGATAGTAGAATGACCGATCCCGCCCCAGGCCGTGCCGGAGCTGGGGTGGGAGACCGGAAGCCCGACCCCAGATCCGGAGCCCACCCAGGCCCCGGGACCGGGGGAACATGTGAAATGTAGCTCGCGGGGTAGTGTCGGGCCGTTCCGGTGTATCATGTCGACTCGCCGCAAGTGCACGACGAATGATGACGCTGGTTAGCATCTGGTCTCGGGGTGACGGATCCTGTATGAGACTGCCCTGCGGGAAACAAAAACCGGCTCCTAAGGCCAGTGGAACTCAATCATCCTGGTGGGGCCATGCGAGCATTGTCGCGAACATTAAATACAACTGTCTCATCCCAAGAATTTGTGTCACCAGTATGCCTGTACATAGCAATTTCGTGATCTATGGACTTACAAGATTTGATTTGGTGACCTAAAAATATACGTCTATACAATGCGTTTACCTAAACAATTAAAAAATATGCCAGATAAACCTACAGTAAGAGCATACGAAAATACGAGACATAGAGGCAGGTAGATGAACTTTTAAACATGGGGCTCCCGGAGGTACCACACAGAGTCGTAGGTCCACAGAGGTATCCCCGCAAGGGAGGCTCCTGTACACGAGACATAGCTATTTAACTTAATATAAGTTACTATACCTATAAGCTGAAAACAAGAAAGCTATCTCGGACGAAAAAGTGATGTGCCTCATGCGGGCACTGCTCCTAGTGCTAGTTTGGGTGAGGAGTATTATCCTGTATTAGACACGGCTGTCATGGAGAACAGATGCCCTAGGACATCAATACTGTAGACAGCACTCATACATGTTACTTAGTAGGATCTCCGAACTGGGTAAGAATCCGGACATTCCGCTTAGTAACCACATAAAACATTACAAGACATGGTTTACATTTCACGAAAGCATTATTAGGCCATCTCTTATCATTATGGTGGGGGTAAGAGAGACGAATAAGCACCATGAATGTCCTTCCCGCAAGGGCGTGGCAGATCTAAATATCATGCCCAGACATTTTAACAGAATTCTGTGGGAATACGTATCTTCGCCCGTCACAGGGTCCTATGGAACTAACCGTTTAACCTGTCGTTAGGTTTATATACACAAGTTGCCAGTTTTGTACTGCGGTGCGGGAGGATTGTCAGTAAATAAAATAATAATTAATACATGTGTTTTCGCAGTGCTTTCCTGCATTGGCTGAAAGTACTATCTACTAAGTATCCGAAGATACACAGGAGTGTACGTGATACCGCACCCTAGCCATCATCGCTCGGAAATCCCAATAGTTTCCCAGAGTCGGGTCAGCCCATGGTGCGGATAGGGACATCCAAACAATTAAGAAGCCACAAGGCTGAGTGAAGCATGAAGAGAGACAAAATCTTAGAGTTATGAGTCTTACCGGAGTGCGGGGCTAGATTATCACACTACCAGAAGAGAAGAGTATATTACACAGTATGTAATGAAGAAAGTGTCTCTAATCATTTTGAACCTATCCTATCGAGCTGTGTATAGAACAGATTAGTCGGTAGCATGCCGGGCTAAATAAAGTTATGGCACGGACAGCAACCTCAGTGAAAAACTTTTGGTGGCGGGAGAAAGTGCTGCATATATAAATGTTGCTGTATAGTGTTTCCTATGTGCACTGCAGTCTTATATTTTCTATAACTAAGCAAAACAAGTGAACGGATGGCCACTGGCCAAATACATACATAATCTAACCAGAACAAACAATACAGTGTCAAATGATTAAGATATATATATACACCTGTGCAAAAGTTAAGCACCACCCTATTTTTATGCACATGCGAGGGTATATTCATGTGCTATGAAGAAAGCAATAGCATAAACATTTATGTACCCATCCATCTTAGTGCAAGAGGTAATAATGCAACTAGAGGAATGCTGATTATGATGGTGGGGAAACACTGTATGTTTTTGTTTGAACTTGAAAACGAGGCCTGAATATGGTTACGTTGACACAACTGACAACTATTGCCCTACAGTTGACACACGTGGCTAGATTGTCATTAATGGTGTCTGAAACCGAAGTTTAACATCTGTGCACGAGTTTGAGACTGCCATTATTAATACCGGGTATATCCACCTTGTGCCTGGATGACGGCCTGGACACGACGTCTCATGCTGGTCACCAACCGACTGATACGCCATTGTGGTATTCGTTGCCATTCAAGATGGAGTGCGTCTGTTAATTCCTGTAGGTTCTGCACAGGAGGATCCCTCCTTCTCACCATGTTTCCCAGAATGTCCCAGATATGCTCAATAGGGTTCATGTCAGGGCTCCTTGCTGGCCATGGTAGGGTTTCGATGGCATTCTGGCGGAGGTATTCATGCACAGCTCTAGCACGATGTGGTCGGGCGTTGTCATCCATGAATGTTGGGTGGGTTCCAGGTGCATGATTTACAAAATGAGGGACCACAACTCTATCCAGTATGGAATCTTGATATCTTTGTCCATTTAGTGTTCCAGGTACAGTCAACAGATCCAGCTTACAATCAAATGAGATGCACCCCCATATCATAACGGAACCTCCACCAAATGGAACTTCTTCCATGATGCTACGTTGGTCGTACGCCATGCGTCTGGACCTCCATACACGAGTTCGACCATCTGTGGCATGAAGCAGGAACCGACTTTCATCGGACCAGTGTACCCGTCTCCAGGATCTCATGTTCCAGTGTCTTCTTTCGTTGCACCACCTCAGACGCTCCTCTTTGTGGTGTGCAGTGAGGAGAGGACGTCTGACAGGTCTCCTAGCTTTCATGCCAGCAGCATACAGTCTCCTTTTGACGGTAGACATTGACACTCTATTGCGCGTTTCCCATTGCTGGCTGAGCACTCTGCTGTTGGTGAATGGAGATCTCCTAACAAGGCGTACTAGGGCTCGATCATCACGGGCAGTAGTCTTCTTCGGTCTTCCAGATCTAGGCCTGTCCTTCACCTCGTTAGTTTGCCCATGTTTTGCAATCAAACGACTGATTACAGTATGGTTAATGTTCAGCTGTCTGCCAATCTCTCTGCATGACATCCCAGTGGTATGCATGCCTATGATTTGCCATTTCACACGATCACTTAAACTTCGTCTTGCCATAGCGGTTCACAGTCAAGAGCTAATTCTCTCTGTACAAATAAACCACGGTCATGAACACAAAATTCCTAATCTTGTCGCCTAAATCTGTATGTAATGTTCTACACCTCAAACTGGACTTTTACATAACTGAACACGTGTGCTGTTTCCCGCCACGCACGGACATCAAGCGGCGTGAAGTCATGCATGCATGTGCATTTCGTACTTGGAATTATGTCAGCTAACGCGGGGACAAAAAGTATGGCAGCCTAGTTGTACCATCATGTTTCTACGTTCTATTGTTTTTGCTGGTGCTTAACTTTTGCATAGGTGTATATATATATATTAATACAGGTTAACGAACCTACTATAGTGCGGTTAGAGGAAAATGGTAATAATTATCTACAAATACAGAAATTATAACTATAGGTCCTAAGACCGTTACGGTTCCTTTTAGTCATCGGACCATTTTTGCGGATACAATATAATTAACAAAACCTATATAGAGAAATAATTAAACTGAAGTATAGTTACTTGAATACTTGGTAGTCATTCCCAAGTTAGGCTACCATGTTACTGAAATTGACATGTCAATCCGTAGTCGACGTGAGATGATGCACTCTCCGGAAGCTGGAAAGTTCCCGCAGGCTAGTTCCCGCAGGTTGGTTCCCACGAGCTGTTGTCCGCATACAAGATTCCTGCAAGAATGTTCATGGCGGGGGAAGGACATCACCCAGCATTGTAAACCTAATAGAATGTCTAACGAGCAGTCAGCAAAAGATACAATAGTACTACGTGGTGAAGAAAGGTCCCGTACACCGATGGCATGGATGGAATGTGTAAACAACACGATCACTAGCGGGGGTTGTCAGAGGCAAATGAAGATACAAAGCAAGGATTCGCGGTGCTGGGTACGTCAACCAGCTCTGAAGACGCACCGGGCAGAGTTTACTTGTTACGGTCGAAAGTCGAAAGAACCTATACGATTGGTGTGGCAGACATTTGAAATACCACTTTTAGGCATGGCCGGCAGGTCCGGCGAGTCATCCATCAAAGAACATCCTGCCTCTACATCTGTAGACTCACATATTCAGGCCGCTAAGGCCTCACCGCAAGTTTGTGTTCTGAATGTGGATGTAGTATTCGTGAACGAGTATCAAAAGTTCCAAATTACTCCCGCAGATGGGGAGTTACAAAATTGTTTTAGTGCGTGGGTTGGATGAAAACCTGCCGCACAGCGAAGGAAGAGGCGTAATGTCTGTCGCGCTTGTAGTAGCTGGTACAGATCCACCCTGTTCGGCCCCTTGCCGAGGATGCTCTCGATCACTGGATCGCTTCTCCTTTTATACTCTCCATGACGTCACAGGCACAAGTTCCATCCAATCATCGTTCGAACAACAGCCAATCAGCGCGTCGCAAATAGTAGCATAGTCGAACGTTCTAGAACATTCTAGAAGTTTTACGTCCACGTGGTTATGACGTCACGGCAATATTTTGAAGATAATCAAGAAGAGTTTTCCCTGGATAACCCAGCCCTTTCCCAACCGATTTTGAAATGGTTTACAGATTCGGAAAGCCCGTCGAATTCTGGTCTTGATTAATGCCAGATTTAACGGGAACAGGAATCACTAAGGATTACAGAGTACCAGCTCGGTACACTAAAAGCGCCATCCTATCTAGGTCACAACTACGCGCTCCATAGAAACAGCATTCCGGCGCGCATATGCACATAATGCGTTTTAACAAATTTAGTCATTTTTCGACACGCTCTCTCTCTCTCCCATAGGCCTATATACGCTTATAGCTCTACCCAGAGGGGCGTGTTCAGGAAACGAATCCTAGACGGGCGGCGCTTACCCAATTTAGCTGGTACGGCCGGTACCCGACCGGTCGATCCGAACTACATATACATATGTGATCCATGTAACATACCCTTATTGGGTATTTAGTAAATTACTCCCGAATTACTTGCGCACCCCGGGTAAATAAAAGGGGCACCCAACACGTATCTCTTATTATTATTATTAAAAATATATTTGCGGCCCGTTATAGCGGGTCCGCAACCGGCAGCTCTCGCTGACCCCATAGCCATCCTGACATCTAAGACAGGAAGAAAAACAATAAGAGAAATATAATATAATAATAACTTAACAGTTAGTTTATCAGGCAGCCCCAGGGTAGCTTAGACTGCATGACGGGATTATGACATTCTTGCACTGCAGGATGCTTGTATTCTTTATGTCGCACACGACGTTCTTACAACATTGGAGTCCGCACTGCTCATTTCATGTGGGACACAGCCGGGCACCGAAGTGCGCGGTTGTGTTGGATAACCGTAGTCATCCTAGGGATGGGATTCAATTGATCTAACATATATAATAAGAAGAAAAGTATTTTAAAAATAAAGTAATAATTAATACAGTTCCATGAATCGCACCACTGATGTTTCTGCTGTATCACAAATGATCACACCTCTGCTGCAAAATTTCACCATTGAGTCTGGGTCCCGCGACTGACAGTGGTGGATGCACTATCATTGCTGAGATGCATTCACTATTACTGGCACTGTCGGAAATGTCTGAAGTGATGGTGGCGGAAATGTGAGCATCCATAATGTCTCTCACAGTCACTGCCAGTTCTAAAATATCCGTCCGTAAGGCAGCGGTGGTGCTAGTGGTTGCTAATGTCGTTGATGCTGTAGTGGTGGTAGTCGTCGTGGTGGCTGCAGTAGCTGTCGTGGTGATGGCGGTGAGCTGTATCACAGGCTGAGGCAATGATGCGGGAGCGGATAAGGCAGGAGATGACATCTTCCGAAACTTGAATGTCCTGCGTGTGGGCGATACGTCTCTTTCCCACGTATGGTCGTTCCGGCATGGTTCCCTTTCTGATGGCAGGGTCAGAAAGGCTAGGAGGCGGATGCTGGATAACACGGGTCGGAGTTATGCTAATCGACGCAGGCTGCGACAGGCCTGGTCCCTCGTCTATGGTCAGGTCTGGTGGAGATGGTGACTGCGGGTAACTTGGAATGTCTATTCCCGCAGGTGTCGTGATGACTACCGAAATCGGCTGACTGGCTAAAACTGCTTTAGACACTACGGGTGCGGGTGTAGTGACTGTAGTTGGATGGCTAATTACTGATGCGGGTGCTACCGGACTGGATTCTGCGGGAGACTTTCGCTTCTTACTCCGCTTCAGGACCGGTGTAGATGCAGTGACTGGTAGAGGCGTAACACGCCCCGATGTGGCTGAGGGCAGGATATCACGTCTGGCTGTCGGTACGTTGCTTACGGTAGCCACGGGAGGACGATGACTAACGGGATATCTATGAGTAGTGTTCTTCGTGCGGGCCATTTTCTCGATCGGGAGAACTTTGACTGGAAACCGGGATTCGAAATGTGTGGCTAAAGCGGCACGATCCTCGTTCTCTTCCCCGGGAACTAATGTCACTTCTAATACATGGTGACGAAAACGAAGCACATGGGTCACCCCGTAGCGAGTAGCGGCGTAGAGATACTGGCATGTCATGCAGAAGGCTTTCTGGAGGAGATGATCCTTATTCACATGAAGTGTTCTTGTAAAAGTTCTGGTTCAGGGCTCTCCGCTAGGTAATAACAAGCTGCACGGGAACCGTTTTGGAACTGGTACCGACTCCTCTTCAGACGAATCCGATAACACTAAATCTTCAAGGAGTGACATCTCGTTCCCGCATGGTAGGTGGCTGTGGGAACCTTATTCAAAACCTAATGCCCTATCTCTCCATTGTATTTAACTTTCCAGGTCAAGTATAATAATGAAATAATAAAACAGCAGAATTTGGTTTTCGGCACGAAAGAAGCCTAATGCTATCTGTTCTTCCCTGGTGTCGAGTTTTGATGGGAAGACAAAGTTTCAGAGTGCGCTTCATCCTTTTATACTGTTTGGTGACATCATAGGTTCAATAGAACGTAGAAACATGATGGTACAACTAGGCTGCCATACCTTTTGTCCCCGCGTTAGCGGACATAATTCCAAGTACGAAATGCACATGCATGCATGACTTCACGCCGCTTGATGTCCGTGCGTGGCGGGAAACAGCACACGTGTTCAGTTATGTAAAAGTCCAGTTTGAGGTGTAGAACATTACATACAGATTTAGGCGACAAGATTAGGAATTTTGTGTTCATGACCGTGGTTTATTTGTACAGAGAGAATTAGCTCTTGGTTGTGAACCGCTATGGCAAGACGAAGTTTAAGTGATCGTGTGAAATGGCAAATCATAGGCATGCATACCACTGGTATGTCATGCAGAGAGATTGGCAGACAGCTGAACATTAACCATACTGTAATCAGTCGTTTGATTGCAAAACATGGGCAAACTAACGAGGTGAAGGACAGGCCTAGATCTGGAAGACCGAAGAAGACTACTGCCCGTGATGATCGAGCCCTAGTACGCCTTGTTAGGAGATCTCCATACACCAACAGCAGAGTGCTCAGCCAGCAATGGGAAACGCGCAATAGAGTGTCAATGTCTACCGTCAAAAGGAGACTGTATGCTGCTGGCATGAACGCTAGGAGACCTGTCAGACGTCCTCTCCTCACTGCACACCACAAAGAGGAGCGTCTGAGGTGGTGCAACGAAAGAAGACACTGGAACATGAGATCCTGGAGACGGGTACACTGGTCCAATGAAAGTCGGTTCCTGCTTCATGCCACAGATGGTCGAACTTGTGTATGGAGGTCCAGACGCACGGCGTACGACCAACGTAACATCATGGAAGAAGTTCCATTTGGTGGAGGTTCCGTTATGATATGGGGGTGCATCTCATTTGATTGTAAGCTGGATCTGTTGACTGTACCTGGAACACTAAATGGACAAAGATATCAAGATTCCATACTGGATAGAGTTGTGGTCCCTCATTTTGTAATATTCATGGATGACAACGCCCGACTACATCGTGCTAGAGCTGTGCATGAATACCTCCGCCAGAATGCCATCGAAACCCTACCATGGCCAGCCAGGAGCCCTGACATGAACGATATTGAGCATATCTGGGGCATTATGGGAAACATGGTGAGAAGGAGGGATCCTCCTGTGCAGAACCTACAGGAATTAACAGACGCACTCCATCGTGGCAACGAATACCACAATGGCGTATCAGTTGGTTGGTGGCCAGCATGAGACGTCGTGTCCAGGCCATCATCCAGGCACAAGGTGGATATACCCGTTATTAATAATGACAGTCTCAAACTCGTGCACAGATGTTAAACTTCGTTTTCAGACACCATTAATGACAATCTAGCCACGTGTGTCAACTGTAGGGCAATAGTTGTCAGTTGTGTCAACGTAACCATATTCAGGCCTCGTTTTCAAGTTCAAACAAAAACATACAGTGTTTCCCCACCATCATAATCAGCATTCCTCTAGTTGCATTATTACCTCTTGCACTAAGATGGATGGGTACATAAATGTTTATGCTATTGCCTTCTTCATAGCACATGAATATACCCTCGCATGTGCGTAAAAATAGGGTGGTGCTTAACTTTTGCACAGGTGTATATAGATATATAATATAATATATATATAATATATATAATATATATAAATATATATATATATATATATATAATATATATATATATATATATAATATATATATATATATATATATATATATATATATATATATATATATATATATAATATATATTATATATATATATTTATATATTGTAGCGAGTTTTGGTAGTGGTTCAGAGTTTGAATCTGGGCTCGATTTAATTGAGAAAAACCGGGTGGTGGTCGCATAGCCGTTATTTGAGAAGGATTCTTTGGTTCTACAGTCTCTGAATGCAGATTCAAAGACTGCTTCTCTCGCGTAAAAGCTGTTTGAAGGCGCGGTACAGGGCGATCCTGTAAATGAAAACGAAAATCCGTATTCAAGACCGGATTTGGCTTCGGAACCGTATTTTCCATGTGACTATCACACAGTTGGTTAATTAACTCATCCACACGTTCCATCATCTTGTATAACTCACTCACGCTCACTACAGGAAACTGGGGAGAGGGACCACCAGGAGGCTCTGGATAACCAAAAGACGCACAGTGGTTCGGCACTGCAGTGACCATAAAAGAGAGGGCCGGCTGCTGTCCTGAAGCAACCTGAGAAAGAGTGTCAACCAAAGGGATAGACACATTTCCACAAGGAGGAACAGAAAAATCACTTGCAGGAACAGAAAAATCACTGGAAGGAAAAATAGCTCCACTAGTGCGACTATCCTGGAAACCTTCCAAAGAACTAATATTTGAATTTGCATCTTCCTCATTAGTACTCCAGCCGTCATTGCTGTAATCAGTGTCATACCCATCTTCAAAGTGATCCTTAGCGTATATAGTGACTCCATCTTGAAAGGTCACATGTGATTCTGAGATGCTGTGTTGAGGTCGCATCTCAGTTCCTAATGGGTGTGTGTACTAGGATGCGCAAATGCATCATCACTAAGGTGCTCTAATGCACTGGAGACAGTGTTTGTTAGCGAATATTCTCCCATTTTGGATCTACTCTACAATGTCTATTTTAGAATGCCTATGTGTGATAACTTATGTGGCCTAAGACAGAATCTTGCCTATTAACAAATGCCAATTCTAGACTGTATGGAATACAAGATTCTATCTTAAAGCCAGATAATTAATCATTAAGTGATTTTACCTTGGATTATCACAGTTGTATTATGGATCCTAGGAATCCAAACAGTGTAGAAAAACTACTATTTAACGAGTTGCTAACTAGTTAATGATCTGAACCTAAGGTACGATCAGTGATAGTAACACTGTAATATTAAGAACAGGCCATAAATTGCTTCAGGAAATTAAAGCCAAAGTGAAGTGGCAATTCACAGTAGTGGGGGCTTAATAATTTCCTTTCACAAAGAATAATTAAATACAAGTTTGGATTATTCACTGACAAGGTAGAAATGCAATTAATAAAGACCTGACCCTAGCATAGCTCAGTGTTTAACACCTACGGCTTAAGGACAGGTCGTAAGATTAACTCCTAATGTAAGTGTGAATGAAATTCAATAACTGCTATAATGTATGCTCTGTTGCCACGGAAGAAATGCGTTTGACAAAAGCCCTATTTCAGAACTTAATAACTTAAAATTAAATGCATGCCGTTATGCTGGTAAACAGTAGTAAGTATGAATAGTTCCCAAGTATTATAACTGCTAAGACAATTATCCAGTCATTTGTGTCCAATTGAACATACAATGATTCAATTAAATGATATAAGCCGTGAAACAGTTGTAATGTCAATAGGGTCCCAAGTTATTAACTGCTAAGGGAACTGAATGTTAACTGATCATTTATACTGAATTAAGGTTACAAAGATTCAATTAAATGATATAAGCCATGAAACAGTTGTAATGTCAATAGGTTCCCAAGTTATTAACTGCTAATGGAACTGAATGTTAACTGATCATTTATACTGAATTACGGTTACAAGTACAAAGCCACAGTTAAATGATAACTGGTCAAATGTCGACTTATATGAAATAGAAATTGGCAGATACCAATTTTATTGAAAATTTGCTCTCGTCTGTAAAAAGAACTAGCAGTTCTATTTGGTTCTAGCGAAGCTATGTTTACAATTTCATGATTTTCTGGCTTTGAAACAGGTTTTACACATTGTCAAGACAGTAAATCAGAAATAGTACAAGTATAGACAGTGGTTGCTAGGGGCAGCCGAGAGGAATGATATGTGATATGAAATGGCACTATTACCACTATGAGATCTCAAACATGGAGTGCACTGGATTTACCTAATATCATGGTCACCTGGCAGACAATTTGGGGAATCGGGTATATAAATGGCTACAGACTCGAATGGGTAGTTTCTGAAATCCAGAAGTCACAATAATATCAACTATTGGAGGACATGTCCTTAATTTTTAAGAAAAACAGGAACTCTAGAATTTAATCAAGCAAGTGGTTAATTAGATAGTGGGAATATTATTAACTAAGCCCTAAGACTTACACTATACACTTACATCAGCTCCTGTTCTTTAGAAGTAAGCCACGGTACGGTGGCTTATGAAGTCGCCAATCGTTTGAAATGCCAGTCCTCATTGCTGCCAGTTTCTAACCTTAAACCAAATATGATATATTACGCGAGCACTCGAATTAAGAATCATTACATGCTAAACAGCAAAATTAAAGATCCCTCGTGGAGCCCAAAGCTCAACACGGAATACTACACTACTCAAATCACAGCTACATTATATCTCAATGTACACTTTATCTGAACAATGTACTCGCGTATTAGTAACCTAAGTATTAAGCAAACTGACAGAAATTCGGACTAGCACAACAACTAAGAGACTACGCTGAGTTCAGCACCCTACACCAGCTAGGGCAATTCAAGGTCGGACCCAGAGTTCAATCTTTACCTGGCATTTATACCCAAAAGGTGTTGCATGCACCAAAAATTCAGACGCCTATGTAGAAAATCCTTGGCAAAAAGTGCTCATTTTTTACAAAACAATAGGTGAATAGATTGTCAGATTACCATATCAAAAGATTGCTGGTTTAAACATCACCATTGTGATGGCCCACACGTTTAAACATTAACATAACAATAGATTAGGCATTGGTACAGAGTGCAAATGCACCGGACTGTAATGTGCTAATATGGTTATGTATGTGGAAAATCTGACAACGCTAAATTGACAAGAATGCAGATTCCAATACATTGCAACATTTACAAAATGCATAATTTGTCACATCGCCCAAACGAAAAGGCCATAATTTCCTCTATACAATCTTGCTGTTTGATGTTGCTATGGGAAAGAGCAACCATATTCTCAAACATTGACTATCAAAAGAAACACGGGAACATAAAATATTGAAGAATAACTAAAAACGCTGTCGTGATTGGAATAGTGAATTAGCGTACATCTTATGTAAAGCAGAATACCGCGAGACCCGGCTCGTATTTTAAAGATAGATCCGCTCATGCCCAAAATCCATCATCACCAGCCCAGATGATTTAAAAAATCAATAAATGGGAAAAATGATCTTTAAATGTCATAAGCGCATACACTTTCAGCAACGTAATTCAGCAATCAAATTCTTACAAACTACCGCTTACTTCACGGATTTGATGACCAAATTTCAATTCACTGTGAATTGGGCATAACAGCGTTAAGCTAGGATTCCATAAGCGCGGATGCGGATGCGGATGCGGTAAAAATCGAATATCATTAAATTCAATATGTGTGATTCCATATGCGCGGAAGCGGACGCGGAACGACACGCGTGTGCGGAAGCGATTTTCTCGATCGCTACATGTAGCGATCCAGTCGCTCGGCGCTCACACTCGCGTCGGGGAAACCATAAAATGACGTCAAAGGTAGAGGGGTTTTCCTGTACTTTAAGCATGCGCATCGCCACGTGCCTATGTCGTTTTCTGTCCTTACAGCACGGGCGTTTGCTCATAGCTCGCCAGAAGCAAAATGCCGAAAACTAAAACCTATCTATGTGTGGATGAATACGAAAAACTAATTAATATCGTACGCAGAAATCCGTGTTTGTACGATGCCATTAGTCCAGACCACAAAGATGCCCAAATGATTAGCAACATATGGGAAAGTGTGGCCAAATCGTTGGGAAAGGAAGATATGAGTGGTAAGCATGTTTCATGTCACAATGACACGGTATTAACTAACATGTGCTGTGACACGCTATTAACTAGCATGTGCCGGTACATGCCTCTCTCCCCCCCCCCCTCTCTCTCTCTCTCTCTCTCTCTCTCTCTCTCTCTCTCCTTCTCTCTCCTTCTCTCTCTCTCTCCCCCTCTCTCTCTCTCCTGTTGTGTGCATGACGGCCTGCCTGTCTGCCTGCCTGCCCGTCTGTGTAGTGTACATATGCATGTTCATATGCGTGCACATATATGTGCATGTGCGTGCGTGCGTGCGTGCGTGCGTGCGTGCGTGCGTGCGTGCGTGCGTGCGTGCGTGCGTGCGTGCGTGCGTGCGTGCGTGCGTGCGTGCCTATGTGTTCTTCATTTAATTCACTTTTCAAGAATCTATTACTAAGAGGCTTATTGTACTTATTTAATAGAACAATTTAATAGATACATAATTAATTACAACGATTTCTGCTTTATCTACTTATAGCAATGGATTGGAAAAAGAAGTGGAAAAACCTACGAGACGTGTATGTGAAGAAGAAGAAGGAGCTGAAAGGCAAGAAAAGTGGGCAAGCAGCAGAGAGGATACGGAAGTGGACATATTTTGACTCGATGTCATTTCTGGATCCATTCATAGAAGAAAAAAGGTATATTTTTACCTGTCTATAACGGACATGTGGTTTCGAATGGCTTTTCCTATTTTATCAGATTTATATTTAATGTCCATCAGGCTTTCTTTAAAGCCCATTAATGAAGCTTAAATAATCCGCTATAGACAGGTTTTACCCCGAGTATAGCCTATGAATGAATATGAAATATGTTTCACTATTTCATCGCGTTGGGGCATCCATAAAATGACGTCAAATGTCGAGGGGTTTCCTGTAATTTAAGCTCGCCCATCGTCATAAGTAGGGCTCAAGATATGAATAGTATTTTAGTATTTTACTCAATAAAATAGCCATTTACTCTTAATTTCAAAATCAAAGGTACTGATGCTCAATAAAAATAGCCATTTAATCAATTTTTTTCAAAAATCATGAGTACTCCATAAACATTGCATATTTAGGATACCCAATAAAACATAAATGCACATGACCTAATTGTTCAAACTTATAGACCTGAATTTTCTTTATTATTGCAAGTAGTTTTGATGATTTCATGTAGCAAGCTTAAAGACAAGACTGTTTGACTTGTGTTATAACAAACACAATATATACCTAAGAAAATGTTCAGCTTAGATGACCAAAAGGAAAACATATGGCCCACTCCTCCCCTGTTTCCACTATTTAGTGTGCAAATGATGCTTTAAAATGGCGTTGAAGATATATATCTATCTATTACTATTTGCTCTAACAAAATATAAACAATATTATAACAGACAAAATATTTTAAATTAAATCGAAAACAATTAATATTATTTTCTCAAAACAAACTTAATATCTTAAACTGCATAATTCGTTTCAGCACCGAGGGTAATGTACCAGCGTTGGAGGATTCGGAAATGGCTATTGAATTGGATGCCACAAGTCCAAATTCGAGCATAAGGTACATGATACAATTTTTACGCAAAGACGCCTCGTTGTACATGGGCATCTTGCCACGCCAGAGGAGAAACACGCGAAAAGTACTCTTTAAACGCATCCCTTATATATCTAGCATCTGCTCCAGCTCTGTTTCCCACACCATCAATGTCCTGTAGACCATCCATTTGTATGTCACCCACATCATGCAATAGTGTCGTAATTTGTGCCGGTGTAGAGCTTTCTTGCAGCATGTTGTGGAGAACACACGTAGCTTTGACGATATGATTCACCTTTGATGGTTTGACTGCGATTGGTGTGTGGAATATTCTCCATCTGCATGCAAGAATGCCAAAAGCGTTTTCTACAATCCGGCGAGCTCTTGATAATCTATAGTTAAATGTTTGTTGCTCCAATGTGCATCCCCTTCCTGGATATGGTCGCATGATGTTCTCTTGTAGAGGAAATGCCTCATCTCCTATAATCACATAGGGTACGGGGCCGAGATGTTCCGCGTTCGGTAGAGAAGATGCATCAGGAAAATTAAGAGTCTTCCCTAGTACGGCTTTCCCTAAATTTGAATGCGCAAAGATACCAGCATCGCTGTTGCGGCCATAAGAGCCAACATCAATTGCTATGAATCTTAGATTGGCGTCAACTAGAGCCAAAAGAACAATAGAGAAAGTGTTTTTATAATTATAGTAGAGTGAACCAGAGTTACATGGAGATTTAATTACCACATGTTTTCCGTCTATTGCTCCCAGACAGTGTGGGAAATTCCACGCTTCTAAAAAGTTCTCAGCTATCATTTTCCAATCATTAGCTTCATCGGGGATTGACATAAAAGTAGGAGACATCCTATCCCAAATCACTTGGCATACTTCATCAACAATCTTCGCTATGGTAGTGGGTCCAACACGGAAATTGAAGGATAGCGAACGAAATGACTCTCCAGTTGCCAGAAACCTGCAAAATATAATGACATTATGTATGTTTTTAAAAAAAATGATCGAAAATAATAATCTCGTATGGACAATGCAGGGAAGCGATGGCTTACTGGCTGTAAGGAATGATGTCTGGGATGATGGAAGCATGGTTGGAATTAATTAAATATTAATCAATCAATCAATCAATCAATCAATCAATCAATCCACTGAGAAATGATTGATTGATTGGTTGATTGATTGATTGATTGAGAAATGATGGATTGATTGAATCATTAATTACTTAATTCACCAATTAATTATGTAATCGACTAATTAATTAATTTACATATTAATTGGTTAGGTGGTTGGTTGGTTCGCTAATTGATTGTTTGATTATGGATTGATCGATTAATGGATTAATCAATTAATCAACCAACAAACCAATCAATCAAGCAAGCAATCAAGCAAGCAATCAAGCAAGCAATGACTTAATTAATATAGAGAGGATGAGATGAGGAATTAATGCATTAAATAAATGGAGAAATTAATAAATTATTATTTATTATTGTGTATTTTATTCTCAGGTCTACTGATTCGACTGATATCACAGTGGAACCAGAAAATGCGGCACCGTCTATGTCAGCATCAACGTCACTGTTTTCTGCAAAATCTAAGAAAAGGAAAGGGGATAATGAGAATGAGAAATCGGGGGATACAGTGAAGGAGAAATCGGGAGATGATATGCAGATGTCATTACGTCAATTGATTAACGCACATACTGAGAGCCGCGAACTAATTAACAAGCAGCTGGACATTGAGAGTGAGGGGAAAACAGAGGACGATTTGTTTTTCGAAAGTTGTGCCATGAAGATGAAGAAGATGCCGAGCTACCTGAGATCCTATGTTCACCTACACGTCTCGCAGATCTTCTTCAATGCAGAAAACATTTACACGCAAATACCAATCACACCACTACCACCACCACCACCACCACCACCACCACCACCACGCACCAGACCACCAGCACCAGCAACAGCACCAGCACCAACAACACCACCACCACCACCACCACCACCACCACCACCACCACAACAACAACAACAACAACAACAACAACAACAAACATATGAATATGTCGAATTGTTTCAACAACAGGAAAACAACTTTCAAAACCAAGAATGTACGTCAGCTATGTTAGCGAGTGCATCTAACGTAACATATCAATAAATGAAGGATCTATATAAAGTTTCTGTTCTACAGTGTCCTTCATAATTACCCAATATCGTTTGATATTAAATAAATATTACAATCAGATATTCGGCTTCCATGAGTACCTGCACTCGAACAAAAAACTCTTTTCTTGTACTTCATATTCAATCCAGTTCGCTGGTGAAATTCCGTTTCTAGAACTGCTCACGATAATATTACTTGTCGGTCGGATCAATCGCCTAGGTATCTTTGGAGAAGATCTATATATACTCACAAAACTGGTCAAATAATTCAGCTAGATGATTGACCATTCAGTAGAAAGCAGGAAAATAAGGGATTGGCCATTCAGCAGTAAACAGGTTTAGAAGTGCATGACGATTTTATCTTTCTATTATTCTTAGTCAACAAAATCAGTACCAAATCAATGAAGTAAAACTCAACATTTTGCAGTATACGGGTTAATACAAATCTAATATTTCAACAGTAGAATGATTAATAGGCAGAAACAACCTGCAGTCAAATTGTTTTGAAGAATATTCAGCAGATACCCTTAGCATCTACAACTAGATTGAATCGGTCGATGACACGTCATCACAAATCCCCACATTCACCGCTTTGAACTTTTTACACCCCCACAACTGACCCCAGGGGATGGAGCCAAATGTAAATGTCTGTTTGCACTCTGCAATCATATGGGTAACTCACATGCAGATTTTCGTTGAATTTCGTCCAATAGTGTCCGAGGAGTTGACTTACAATCAATTTCATGATCTTTTGACCCCATCCCACACCTCCTGGGCACCGGGCCAAATGCAAATGTGCTCATCCACTCCACATCGATATGGGTACCTGGCATACTAAATTTGGTTTAATTCTGTCCAACAGTGGCAGAGGAGTTGCATTATTACAATCAATTATATCACCTTTCGACCTCCATCCCCAACCCCTGGGGCCGGGGCCAAATGTGCATGTGCTCATCCACTCCACGTTGATATGGATAACTGACATACCAAATTTGGTTGAATTCCGTCCAGCGGTTTCGGAGCAGATGCATTACAATCATTTTCCGCAGGCTAAAATTGTACCCTTTGACCCCTTCCACACACCCTGGGGGGGGGGAGGGGGGGGAGGGGGGGGGCCGACGAAGCCAAATCTAAATCGCATTATGCCCTCTGCAATCATATGGGTAACTCAGATCTGAAATTTGGTTGTGTTCTGTCTAACGATTTCAGAGGAGTTGCGTGACAACTGATTTGACCTGTTGACCCCTGCCTCGCCACCTGGGAAAGGAGCCAAATCTAAATATGGTCTTGCAAAGTGGAATCATATCAAAATCTTTCAAATCAAAAGTTCAAAATGGCCAGCTAAATACTCTGATTTGATGGGCACATGCGGCTATGCCATAATAGCTATTGATCTACCTTTAGTTAGCTTGAGTTGCATTCGTGAGTGGCCATGATTGGAACCCTTAAATATATCATCCTCGCATGTTTCGAATCTAGGCCAATTAAAGATAACATTTTAATTACAATTTCTATCATTTATGTGATAGGTCACGGTCGTATTTTTCGCTAAAAAGTGAGGTAAATTTTAATTGTTCAGTAGAATTACTCTGGTCAGATTGATCTCCCTTGTTATCAAGATAGCTCTGAGAGGTCTCCCATAACTTATCCAATAGTGTACTGTGCATATGAATCATGGAAGTTAGTTTGCTAATGTTATGATTTCCCTGTTTTGGGAAGATAATAATAGGTTAATTAATCACATTAAAATGTTTCCAAACGTGGTCTGTTACGACGTGTCATGCCTGTGGTTTAAGATGCAACATGTTTCACAATAACCACAAATAGCAATGCTTTTTAGAAGAATCACCAATAAGACTCAAGTGGTCCACCTTAGATAGGTAGTCTAATGCAGTAGGCTAATTAAGTGCGTAGATGTATGGTCCTATACTGTAATAGCAATGGGTTTGAGAACCACCACTCAAGCGGTTCACTTACAGAGGTGGTCATAGAACGTAATTGAGTGCTGGTCTCTAAGAACCACCATCAGCATACATCAGCATCTCTGTCTTAGCGAAAATTGTTTCTGTCTCTAAGAGCAGTGTTTCTGAGAATCGCCATCAATAAAATTCAAGTGGTCCATATTATTCAATATTTTCCTGTATCACATTTAACGCACTATGCAAGCGTATTAATAATTAATTAACTAATCGAAATAGCAACGCAAAACTCGAGCTCCTTAGTATTTCATAATCTATGAACACCACCCATGCAACAGAAAGCAGTTGCTAGTGGCCGTTGAAACATTATTAAAGCTGGAACATAGCGATCTTTTCCTTAATTTCCACCAATTTATACAAGTTTCATGTGCCAAGCACGCTATGTAATCCTATTACCGGTAATAATTAATGAACTAGTAACAACTGTAACACATTTCTCAGATGTCTTAGTATGTGTAAATCTCTGAATACGACCCTTGCAACAGAAACCTCTTGCTACTGGTCGTTGCAAAGTTATTAAGGCTGAAACGTAGTGATTTATCCAAATTTCCCAGAATTTATGCACGTTTCGCGTTCAAATGTCGCTATGCGTTATGTAACTGTATTAATTTTTCATCAACTAGCAGCAATAGCAACATGCAACCGATATCGTTTAGTATTTCATAGCTTCAGAACAGGACCGTTGCAACAAACACATGTTGCAATTGGCCATTGTAGACGTATTAGGGCTGGAACATAATGATATATTACATATCATCACATAGTTGATGCAACTCTATCTCCATCGTCCCCAGAGCCGGCCCTATGTGATGCGGGGCCCTAGGCCGGGGGGGGGGGGTCTGGGAAAATTGTGAAATCTAGATGCTCTGAGATGGCCTCTCCTGCATTTCCAGAGGTAAATATGGGACATTATTCGGTTGATAAATTATGTTTTTATCCAATAATTGAACAGCCAAATGTTGTTTCATATTTACCTCTGGAAGCGTATGAGATGCCCGGAGCGTGTCCAGTCCAGATTTCAATTTTTTAAAGAACCTGGCCACCACACCGGGCTTAGAGCAACCTCAACATTATCATGATTATGGTCCATGAAGCCTACTGTACTTACACCAAAAAACTTACTGCCATCAAATTACTAGTAGGCTAATACTAACACATGACTTGTAGTTGCATTGCTTTTAGCACGTTTGTGACTGTTATATTCAAGTTATTTATCATACTGAGATCAAATATTTATAGGAACATGAGAAGAACCATTTACATAAGCATTTTTGTCCATAGTTCTGTTTTCAATAATTTGTTGAAACTTAGCTAGAATTCAACAAATACGAGATGATGTCAATAATTTTTAAGTTTTCCCCTATTATGAAGTGTAAGGGCAACAGTTGCGAAATTTGGCAGGCACATAGGGCCAGAATGGGCTAATGTGCTGTAAATGGTAACCAGATAACACACCTTACTGGGCCAATGCCAGGTCGATACCGAGCTGATACGGGAAGTATCGGCACAGTTTTGGCCCAGCATTGGCCCAGTAAGCTGTGACTGCTGTGTTATCTTGGTGCCATTTACAGAAACTTATGACCCACCCTTTTCCATACCCCTATTACAAACATTTTTCATGAATACGCTTAACTTATGATTCATGATTTCTGTTAGGCAGCTTAACAGACATTTGACAGAAATCATGATTTCTGTTAAACGTATTCATGAAAAATGTTTGTAATAGGGGTATGGCCATTGAAAAGGGTGGGTCATAAGTTTCTGTAAATGGCACCAAGATAACACAGTAGTCACAGCTTAATGCGCCAATGCTGGGCCAAAACTGTGCCAATACTTCCCATATGAATATTAGAAAATAATGTACCATTTTGCAGACGCTTAACTTGAAGGCCGGATGACACCATAATATTCAAAGCGTGTGGTTGAAGTACAATCAAAATCCGTCTCGCACATATAAGCAGTACGAGCATACCATAAGAAATAAGCGAGAAACGCGAATTTAAAAATACGCAAACAAGGACTTCTGATTTCAACTTGTTCAACTCCGGCAATCGATAAGCCAACTCGTTCTACGTCACTAGCGGGACGGCAAACATAGCCCTGCATAAGAACGCATAGTGAAAACGGCATATATCGAAGGCGCTGCCGCTGAAATTACCTGCAGTAAAAGCGATATTTATACTTCGTTCTAATGCTGTTTTTCCTGCTGAACACGCTAGTGCATTTTAATTTGTTATTCAACCGACCGATCTGACACTAATCGTTGTCAACCCGTGCGTATAAAATACCACAAATTTCGCTCAAAACCACAGTGGAAGGGAGGTCAATCTTTACCTTATAAGCGTCGTTCGTGTGAATAAATCAGGTTGATTACGTCCCATAATGGTAGTGTATTTTAAGGTGGAACTCGCTCAGCCCGTTTGTGAAAGATTGTCAGATATTGACCAATATCTCTTTTGAGTTAATTACTGAGAACTTCTCAAGGAAATCAGTGCTTATTTTTTAAATGTTGATGAATGCCTGATCTATTTATGCAAAGTTTTACAGCTAACGTCGTTTGCACTTTAATGTATTATTCGCTTGAACCTAATTTCTAGAATAGTACATTAAGTCACTAACACTATGTAATGTAACATACTGTATTATTCTAGTTTGTGTCCATCAAGTTTCATAATTGTGGGTTATTTTGCTTCATAGTTACTAGCCACATATGATGTAACTAACTGACTGATCGGCCAACTTAAAACGTGGTAGGGTTAGAAAAAACCACCAGCTTGTGACTCCAAAAGCAGGTGTCCGCTATGGACTGGGTGGATTTCTCAAAGGTTAGAAATTGGCTTAAGCCATGAAAGTGGCTAATTTCCGATGGCGCCGGTCAATCAGATTATAGTCTACAGATGCCATAAAATGTTAGCCAATTTCTTAGCTTATGCCAATTTCTAACGTTTGTGAAATTCACCACAGGTTAGGCAGGTTTGACTGTAATTCTGAGGTTGGCTACAATTTGCAAACATCCTTAAAGATAATGACTTTGCTTCTGTGAAAGCTCGTAAAGTATTACTTTAACTTAAAGTAATACTTTACGAGCTTTCACAGAAGCAGTCATTTATGAGATCATTCATGTCCAAGTCTTTGGCAATGTCATTTTCTATTGACAAAACGGCCAAATCATTTAGCCGTTCTTGTGACATTGTGGTCCTGAGGTATGTTTTTATCAGCTTTAACTTAGAGAAACTTCTTTCACCAGACGCAACAGTTACTGGGATTGTAAGTAGAATCCTAAGTGCAATCCAAAAATTAGGAAAGTCTGCTGAACGTGTCTTGATCGAAAGGAAGTTCAATATCTTAAGAGGGTCTCCATGGACTGAATCAGGTAGGATTGATTTCAAAGCACACATCTCTTCAGCAAGCATGCCTCCATCAATATCACAATCTTTGGCTGCTGTGTCCGATTTGACTATGGTAAGTACTTTTTCTAGTTCTAAGGCACACGTGTTCAACTCAGATTTTGGTAATAGCTGAAACTCATACAGAAATCCAAATATCTTCTGGTGATTTTTCAACTGTTCAAATCTTGTGTCAAGTGATGAAATAGCTGCGTCTATTACTTTATTGTAGCATGTTTATACGGAAAGCATTCCGTGCATCTGTGACAGGTTCATTGTTACCTTCATAGTCAAACATTTTCTTCTTCCTACGAATTCTAGTGTCCTTGAAAATTGGCTCTGTCTGAAGATTATCTGCTATTTCACTTGCTGTCGCAATTGCACTTTTAAAGCCATTTCCCCGGTATTTCTTTATCCACTTGCATGTGTTCTCAAAACTTTGTAATGCACTTGTTAATGCTATAGAGTCACATTGTAGCTCTTTGCTGACATGATTGATTTGAAACAAAATGTCATACCAAAATACGATAGCAACAAGGAACTTGAAATTTTTCAGTTCATTACAGAGCGATGCTGCTTCACTACGAGCCATAGGATCGTTTGCTGTTTCTGAAATTTTGGCTAACGCATCGTAGAACTCCACAGTTTGATATCGGACCGATTTTACACTTTGGACGCGACACTCCCATCGAGTGTCACTTAGGGGCTTGACAGATAAATCCGTAACAAACTCCCGGAATATAGTCCACCTCTGCGTCGATGCTGAAAACAACACATACAAACGTTGTACTATGCCAAAAAATGTCATTGCTTCAGGAGACGTCTTTGCCAAATCACCAAGCAGCAGATTATAGCTGTGACATGCGCATGGGGTGAAAGATGCTCTTGGGTTTAATTCTCGAAGACGCGCTTGTACACCCGATTTGTGACCTTTCATGTTTGCACCGTTGTCGTATCCTTGACCACGAATATCGATGGCTTCCAGTCCCAGCTCATTCAACTCATACAGCAAGACGTCAAGAAGGTTTTTACCTGTACTTTCATATACCTCAATAAACTTTATGAAATGTTCATAAATTCCAGGAGAAACGTTTGAAATTGATGAACCATCTGACACATAGCGAATTGTTAATGACATCTGTTCGCTATGACTGAGATCAGGTGTGCAGGCTAATATGACAGAATAGTATTTAGCAGCGTTTATTCTTGAGACGATGGTTGTTCGCACCTTATTGCCCATAAGAGAAATCAGTTCATTTTGTATCCGTTTTCCTAAGTAGTGGTCATGAATTTCTCCATCTTTCACTCTTCCCAAATGTTCTTTCATAACCGGGTCAAATTTCGCAATCAACTGTACGAGACCCAAAAGGTTTCCATTGTGTGGCTGGTACAATTTGTCAACAGAACCTCGAAAAGCCATGTTGTGCTCGGAGAGAAATTGTACAATTGCTAGAAGGCGTTCAAAAACATTTCGCCATCGGCTTCTTTCATCATTGATTATTTGTTGGTTCAGTTTATCAACAGTACATTCACTTTCTAGTCTTTGTTCCAAGTCAATCCATTTCAGTGTAGCTTGTATGTGTACACGTGACCTCTCGTGCTCAGATAGACGTACAGTGGCATTTTTCCAGTCACGGTATCCATCAGATCCTAAAGCCATATTACAGTTCCCAAAAAGCTTGCAGCAAAAACAGAATGCACAGTCATTTCCTGTGGAGTACACAAGCCACTGGCGATTGACAATTTCTCCATTTGGTAGCTTTCTTTCATAATGGTTATGTGAAAACCTCCGTCCTGTGCTATCCTTTGGATAGTCATAACTTTCAGGGTTTTTTTGCTGTGGCCCTTTTCTTACTATGAACTCACGATTAGCTGTACTTATATATTTCGGCCACAATGACGGATCTGCAAAATTCGAAATGACATCGCTAATTTCTTGAGTAGAGGAAGGAACTTGGGTGCTAGAATTTACAAGTGGCATTTCTTCATGATCACAAAGTTCTGTGTCTAAAACTATATTTTCGGCTACATTAATATGGCAATCTGTCTCTTCTGTTGCTCTACACTTATCTTCAACAATTATATCATTGAGTGGTTCATTTTGCTCCTCGTCGCCACTAGCAGAACGTGAAACGTATCTCTCATTGTGCGTACTTTCCTCCGATTCTGCGGCATGTGGTTGCTCTAACGGAGATTTAAAAACACACTTTTCAATAGCCTCATTGCTTTTTAGCATCTGTTTCCTTGGCGATTTCAATGGCACGTTTCTTGCTGCCACTAGTATATTTTCTACCAATGTCTCGGGTTCTTTTGGACATTTTTACAGGAATAACCGAATAACCACTACGGTAAAACAATTAAGTTATTAACCACTCTAATCTCAACATCAACAACATTCTATCTTTAGCAAACAGATGCCAGCATACATTTTGGACACAATTTTGTTTGCTGATGTTGCTGCCTTAAAGCCAACAATATCTTCATTCAAAATTTTCTCCACAATATATAATTGTATAAATTTGTACACGAATTTTATACAGAAATGTTGACATCAGAGTGTTATGTGTTATCCCAGATCAAGAATTCCTTATTTATAATAGCAACTAACATTGTGCAGAATGTTTTGAAATTAATTTGCCTGAAAGCTGTTGCTGTCTGAGGTAGCTATAGCATACAGTCAAATTATTTTCAAAATATTTAACTTGTTTTGTGTAAGGCTGCCCTGAAATTTTGATTCTGATATTTCATCGGAGAAATGGTTAATTGCTGCTTATTTTATTAAAACTGGCACACCAAGCTATCTATCATAATTCAAAATGCATAACTGAAGATAGACACGTAGACACCGAAAAACTGTCAGCACAAAAGGCAGTGAGACTCCCACAGTACCCGAACTTCCAGAAGGACACTTTTTGTTTATTGGTTTACAGATTTTCTCCCTCAAAGCTAGGGTACGTGGCGGGAAAAAAATAAAATAGCCATTTCCTTCTATATTTTTCTCTGTGTGGAAAATCTATAATCGGAAGCGAAAATAATCGTCACTATTTAAACTGTGCAAAAGCACAATTTTATATTTAAAGAATTTCACGTAGAACCAAATATAGGCTAAATACAATTATATAATATATGCTGCATTGTAGTGATTTTAGTGAGTCACTACAATGCAGCATATATTAGATAAACTAGTGAGCTAGTCCTAGAATAGCCTATATGATATGGCAAAACATAGCAAAGAATGGAAAGAAAATGACAGGTTAAGGTAGATGTGTAATTTCTTTTCATTTTATGCAAAATAGGTAGGCCTATGAATATGATGTACGGTACTAAAAAGAGTGGAAATTAATTTTCTTCCAAATTTGCCAATTTTTCGGAGAAATGGCGGATCTGTATACCAATAAATAAACAAACTGCCTAAGAGATAATAACTATTAGGTCTATAATAATATTATATACGATGCCATATTGACACTGATACACGTCACTGTTGGCATAATCGCCTCATAAACTTCACCACTTTAGCTTTCCTGCTGACTGACTAACTGTTAATGAGCGCGCTGTGTGCACATTGATTCTGCAAGCTCAAGAGGTCAGCAACTCTCAGCAGTCTAGACATTACGTCATCATGCACCATGGCCTAGAACGCATTGTCAACTATCGTGGCGCGGGGGGGGGGGGGGGGGGGGCGGCGGCGATGTCAGTGGGTGCATCTGTATAATCTGTGCAATATTATAGACATTTAAACAAAAACGATAAACTTAGGTTATAATAGCTAGCACATATATGCCTACTAATACCGCATACGCACAGCTTCAATGTATGTGTAGCAGGCCTAGTTTAATTATACAGTGCTATGCCTATGTGTATGCATTAAACCACCACCACCACATTTTGCGGGGCCCTCTGTGCGGGGCCCCTCTTGAGCGGGGCCCTAGGCGACCGCCTTGCTTGCCTAGCCCTAAGGCCGGCTCTGCTCGTCCCTTCAACTACCCCCCACCCCCCCCCCCCCCCACCCCCTCCACCTCCCCCCTCTCCTCTCTCTCTCCCTCTCACTCGTTTCAACCGTATATGGGTGTTTCTTCAGTAATTGCTCAATTCTGTGTCATCTGATAATTTTACATAGTATTTGAATAAAAATGCTTATTTACTACGCAAATAAATATCCCTCGCTCTAGATACGCTTTGTAGCAACGGATGACCGAAAACCTGATTGATTTTCATGAATTAGTTTGTTTATGGTGATTGAAAACCCTAGCATGGGGTATTTAAATCCCACTGTCCCTACTACAGTTTCTCAGTTTAATTCTCCATTTATTTCTGCTTAATAATGCCTAAAAAATATATTGTTTATGAATATTTATTGAATTTACACCATTTAAGCAAGAGAACAACAGAAAAGTATGCATAGACATCTTTAACCCGCAAAAATATAGCCAATAATGCATGTCCATGGTTTTGCGTCAGCCTCCGCGACCGCATATATACTGGACCTAATTTCAATATATCAAGGGAGGTTACTCTCTCCTACAACTTTTGCTGACATGCGTACTGAGACGCTTCCGGAAGAAAATTAGCAGACGACGCTGTCCATAAAAAACACCATTTTGCTTAGAAAAGGTAATTTTAACCACATTATATATGCGTGCGTGTGTGTGTGTGTTTATTTGCGACACAGTCCCTTGACGATTTTGGTGATTAAGTGCGCTCGTGCGTGTCTGTGGCTGGTTGTGGTGGTCGAAGGTGTGGTGTGGTCTTTCAAAAGTTCTTGAAGACTACTTTTGAAGATTTACCACTGGAATGACTGGATCGGATATCGAGCCAGTCATTCCAGTGATAAATCTTCAAAAACAGTCTTCTCTTGGTCTGCAAAATCTCCCCAAAAGCTGTCTTAAGTGTTAAAGGATTAAGTATAGCAGTAACAGCAGCAACAACAACAACACGGCCTCGACCAAGACCACCAGTCTCTCTGCCTGCCTGCCTGTCTGCATGCCTGCCTGCTGGTCTGTCTGTCTGTATGTCTATGTACAGTGTGTATGTCTATCTGTCTGTCTGTCACATTTATCTGATCGCAGCACATTTATCCGTCAGATCTCATCATACACTTGCTGATGGTCGCGGTACTGATAGCTTTAAAAGAAAACTAAGTCATTTCAAAATATCTACTTAGATGAGAAATTACGGCATGTATAAACAATAGACCCGCTATTTAGATGTATACTAAGTCATCCAAGAATGATATTCAGATATTGAATGTTAAATTTTAACATATTTCCCCAGTTTATCGAAGCTGCCATTTTAGTCAATATACAATAGATCTACGTCATTCACGCTCAGGTGTAAGAGTAGGTTAGCATAATATACCGCATACTCGTCGCCGTAAATAATGCAGTCTAGGCCGATATGCTTCACAGCCGTGCTTATATACACCTGTGCAAAAGTTAAGCACCACCCTATTTTTACGCACATGCGAGGGTATATTCATGTGCTATGAAGAAAGCAATAGCATAAACATTTATGTACCCATCCATCTTAGTGCAAGAGGTAATAATGCAACTAGAGGAATGCTGATTATGATGGTGGGGAAACACTGTATGTTTTTGTTTGAACTTGAAAACGAGGCCTGAATATGGTTACGTTGACACAACTGACAACTATTGCCCTACAGTTGACACACGTGGCTAGATTGTCATTAATGGTGTCTGAAAACGAAGTTTAACATCTGTGCACGAGTTTGAGACTGTCATTATTAATACCGGGTATATCCACCTTGTGCCTGGATGACGGCCTGGACACGACGTCTCATGCTGGTCACCAACCGACTGATACGCCATTGTGGTATTCGTTGCCATTCAAGATGGAGTGCGTCTGTTAATTCCTGTAGGTTCTGCACAGGAGGATCCCTCCTTCTCACCATGTTTCCCAGAATGTCCCAGATATGCACAATAGGGTTCATGTCAGGGCTCCTTGCTGGCCATGGTAGGGTTTCGATGGCATTCTGGCGGAGGTATTCATGCACAGCTCTAGCACGATGTGGTCGGGCGTTGTCATCCATGAATATAGGGTGGGTTCCAGCTGCATGATTTACAAAATGAGGGACCACAACTCTATCCAGTATGGAATCTTGATATCTTTGTCCATTTAGTGTTCCAGGTACAGTCAACAGATCCAGCTTACAATCAAATGAGATGCACCCCCATATCATAACGGAACCTCCACCAAATGGAACTTCTTCCATGATGTTACGTTGGTCGTACGCCGTGCGTCTGGACCTCCATACACGAGTTCGACCATCTGTGGCATGAAGCAGGAACCGACTTTCATCGGACCAGTGTACCCGTCTCCAGGATCTCATGTTCCAGTGTCTTCTTTCGTTGCACCACCTCAGACGCTCCTCTGTGTGGTGTGCAGTGAGGAGAGGACGTCTGACAGGTCTCCTAGCTTTCATGCCAGCAGCATACAGTCTCCTTTTGACGGTAGACATTGACACTCTATTGCGCGTTTCCCATTGCTGGCTGAGCACTCTGCTGTTGGTGAATGGAGATCTCCTAACAAGGCGTACTAGGGCTCGATCATCACGGGCAGTAGTCTTCTTCGGTCTTCCAGATCTAGGCCTGTCCTTCACCTCGTTAGTTTGCCCATGTTTTGCAATCAAACGACTGATTACAGTATGGTTAATGTTCAGCTGTCTGCCAATCTCTCTGCATGACATACCAGTGGTATGCATGCCTATGATTTGCCATTTCACACGATCACTTAACCTTCGTCTTGCCATAGCGGTTCACAATCAAGAGCTAATTCTCTCTGTACAAATAAACCACGGTCATGAACACAAAAGTCCTAATCTTGTCGCCTAAATCTGTATGTAATGTTCTATACCTCAAACTGGACTTTTACATAACTGAACACGTGTGCTGTTTCCCGCCACGCACGGACATCAAGCGGCGTGAAGTCATGCATGCATGTGCATTTCGTACTTGGAATTATGTCAGCTAACGCGGGGACAAAAAGTATGGCAGCCTAGTTGTACCATCATGTTTCTACGTTCTATTGTTTTTGCTGGTGCTTAACTTTTGCACAGGTGTATATATATGGTTTTGGTTGGCTTGCTATTATTATGCATTAAACTGCATATTGTGACAGTAATTTGACTGGAACCCGTTAATTCCATTTATTGCAAGGGCCCATGGTCAAATTAATTTTCAAAATATCCAACGGCGTACCTGTATAGTTACTTTGAAATCAGTATTCTTGTAATTCAGGGTACAACGTACATAAATCGATCAATTTCAATGTCTATTTCACTTATTCCCAATCCCGTGTGTAGCGGCCAGCGTGTACGCAATCAATGGGGGTAACGCCAGAGATATTCAGTTACTATTAAATTCAACACATTTGAACTGGAATGACGTCACATTTCACTGCGCAAGGCGACAAGATGGATGCGTTCTTAGTGAGAAAAGAATGCTATGTACAAATGGTAATGGGAGCGTTGTCCACAAAGGAATGTGTCTGAATGTCATTTATATTGAACGGTCATGTCACAATCTATTATTCTAATACGAAATTCGTGCTCCATTTAGTATCCCTTTAAGGGATACACCAAGCAGGCATATGGCGTTGTTTCAAGGTTGAATCAACGTTGAAATCACGTCATGACGTGATTTCAACGTTGATCCAACGTTGAAACAACGTCATGCCTGCTGGGTATCCTTTCATTGTAAAATGGTTAGGCCTAATCATCAATGATACCGGCATTAATAGATTAATATTAATCTTTCTGTTATCAGATGGCTCCAAAGAAAAGGCACCGAGTTGGTAAGGATAAGAAATATCGTCAGAAGTTGAAGGAAGACCCAGTTAGGTATGCCGAATACCTGCGTAAAGAAAGAGAACGTAACAGAAAAAACAAACAAAGTATCAAAGTTATGACAGAACGAGAGGCTAGAAATCAAAAGAAACGGTGGAAAAAGTACTCACGCGATTACCGTGTACGGCAGAAACAACAAGCGTTGGTGGAATCGTATGCTAAACAAAATTCGCCACCACTAACCCCAGAAGCAGTAGTAAAAGAGCGCCCTCAGGCAGGAAGCGCACAGCTTGGCAGGAAAAAAGTTCGCAGAGATAGAGCAAAGGCATATAAGACAATTAAGAAATTAGAAAAGCAGCTTGCTGAAAAGAGAACAGTGTGTGAAAGATACAAGAAACGGGCATGGCGGTTGAAAGTTAAAATGCGGGTCGAAAATTCACCGATTGCCAGGACAAACAAAGTCATTGGAAATGAAAAAGTGTCAGGAAACGTGCGACGGACTTTGATAAAACAGTTTTCCCTTATTTCTGGCATTAAACGTGTAGTGTTACATGCAAGAAAGCAGCGCGAAAAACAGATTCTTAATAAACTGCTGATTAATCCCATTATCGAGAAATATCGTGTTAACTCTCACGTGTGCAAGACCTTTAATGTTTACTGGAGGAAGAAAGATAACTGTTCAAGTGACAATCCATTTTTATACACCAGGAAGGTTAGAAAGGATCATTACGGTCAAAAGATGGTGAATCTTGTGAGAGTTTATGGAGAGTGATGACAATAGTAAAATACTGCCAGGTAAACGCGACACCGTAACCCGAAACAAAATAAGAAAACAAAGACGTCTAATGTTAGACAGCTTGAAAAACTTGCACTTAAAATTACTGGCGGAAAACCCATTTATGTGTATTTCATATTCTTTGTTTTGTAAACTAAAACCGTTCTGGGTACAGAGACCAAGTCTCAAAGACCGAGAAACATGCGTGTGTAAGACACATGAAAATCTCCAGTTTAAGGCAGATGCTTTGCACAGAATTGGCGCATTGACAACAAACAATCGTGATACTATTTCGCCTTGGCTTTGCTGTGACATTAAAAACATAAAATGTATGTACAGAGTGTGATCTTTGCAAAAACCAAACCATTCATGTAAACGCTGATATTAATGAAAACACTATGATTAAGTGGAATTCATGGAAGAGTCAGAAGGAAGAACGCCAGAAAATTGGCAGAAATGGTGAGAAGCATCCAATCACAGTGCAGGTTACAAAGAAAGAGGTCGAAGAGACTTCTGTGAACACTCTTATTACTAAATTCCAGGCAGATATGACCAACTCTTTAAGACATTTTTACAATATTTTCCACCAATATTCGACTCTTAGGGAACTAAAAAAATCACTTATGAGTAATGAAGTAGTAATCCACTGTGACTTTTCCGAGAACTACGGATGTAAGTCTTTCAGAGAAATTCAAAGTTGCCATTTTGGGGCCTCCCACAATCAGGTAACCTTACATACGGGGGTGATGTATTCTAAAGAAAATGGTGTCCAGTCATTTTGCACCATATCGGATTCCATGCGCCACGACCCATGTGCCATTTGGGGACACCTAATGCCAATATTGCATGAGATCAAACAAGCAACCCCTAATATTGATACGATACACTTCATACGTGACGGCCCAACAACGCAATATCGTTGTAAAACGAATTTTGCGCTGTTTTCCAAATTGATTTATTCGAACGGTTTTGTAAAGGGTTCATGGAATTTTATGGAGGCTAGTCATGGCAAAGGGGCGGAAGATGGCATTGGAGGGGCAATTAAGGGAACAGCCGACAATTTGGTGGCCCATGGTAAGGATATAACAAACGCCCAAGAATTGCAGTCGTGTTTATCTCAAACCGATAGCCATGTAAAACTGTACTTGATCAAAGAAAATGACATTGCTTGTATAGATAGCGAGGTGCCATCCAATATACGTGCTGTCCCCGGTACAATGCGGGTTCATCAGTTGACCACTGAAAAATTTGGTGAAGTAGCTTTTCGAATGGTCAGCTGCTTTTGCGGAAAAAATAACCCTTGCACTTGCTATAGTCCAGTGAAACACGTATTAATAACTGCCGAGAAAAGTGGTAGAACTTAGTGGTGTTGAACTGGAAGCGGATGCTAGTGTTGTTGTGGGAGTGGATAATTGTGTTGCAATGGAGAGTGGTGGTGATGTAGTGGGAGGAGGTGGTGTAGCAATGAAAACGGATTGTGATGTTAGAATGGAGGCGGATGGTAGCGTTGGAGTGCAAGCGAGTGGTAGTGTTGGAGTGGAAGCGAGTGGTAGTGTTGGAGTAGAAGCGGATGGTAGTGTTGGAGTAGAAGCGGATAGTAGTGTTGGAGTGCAAGCGAGTGTTGGAGTGGAAGCGAGTGGTAGTGTTGGAGTAGAAGCGGATGGTAGTGTTGGAGTGCAAGCGAGTGGTAGTGTTGGAGTGGAAGCGGATGGTAGTGTTGGAGTGGAAGCGAGTGGTAGTGTTGGAGTAGAAGCGGATGGTCGTGTTGGAGTGCGAGTGGTAGTGTTGGAGTGGAAGCGAGTGGTAGTGTTGGAGTAGAAGCGGATGGTAGTGTTGGAGTGCAAGCGAGTGGTAGTGTTGGAGTAGAAGCGGATGGTAGTGTTGGAGTGCAAGCGAGTGGTAGTGTTGGAGTAGAAGCGGATGGTAGTGTTGGAGTGCAAGCGAGTGGTAGTGTTGGAGTGGAAGCGGATGGTAGTGTTGGAGTGGATGCGGGTGGTAGTGATGATCGTGATGTTGAAAAAAGATCTAAATTTAAAACGCCAATAAAATCAAAAAAGATCACTGTAAAGAAAATAGCAACAAATTCAAAACGTGTGGGTAAAAACAGATCGAAAGGTATTAAAGGCAAGGGAGTTGGAAAGGGCAAGGGAAAGGCGTTGGCAAGAAAATCGTATGATGATTGTGAGTGCTTGTTTTGTGCTGAATTGTATTCAGTCTCCAGTGGAGACTGGATTCAATGCCAGCTATGTGAAAAGTGGGCCCACACTAAATGTGCAGGCGTGCCGAAAACACAGGCTCAATTCACATGTGACATTTGCCTATAATTCTGCTCCCTACTCCGATATTGGTTACTCTGTTGAAACTGTTGTTATATTTTATTAACAATTCTTTGTTTAAATTTGAAATAATAATAATTGATATTTTGACTATTGCATCGGTCTGATTTCTAAAGGAATGGATTTATTAACATAGTTTTAAGTTTAATTATACATTGGTCATTACAATTTATTATTATTAATATACGTATAGCGATTATTATGAGAGTTGGGGTCAAACGAAGTTAAACTCCGAATGAAGGGCTCAAATCTTAGTAAAGCTCCGTTTTAACGTCGGAGGCGAGCTCAAATGCTCATTCTCGGCCCGCCCCTGACGTCATTGGCGGGTTCAAATTACCATTCTCAGCCCGCCCCTGACGTCATAGATTACGTCCATTTAGACATAGCTGAACTTCGAGACACGATTCACTTCAATGATATCATCGATAGCGCTAATCTACAACAGTTAGTTACTGAAACCACACACGTGCAAGGTCATACGCTTGATTTAATTATTGGTAGACCATCCGATGACATGATAAGTAATGTCCGTATAGAATCATTCATTACCGACCATGCCGCAGTACACTGCACACTCAATATTGTCAGATCACGATCGCCTAGAGAGACAATTACGTTTCGGAAGCTAAGAACAATAAATCAGTGACCTCGCAACGGATTTGAAAGCAAGTGAGTTGTTTTCGCATCCACAAACAACATTAATCCCATCTATCAAACAATACAATTCTGTGCTGGGTCAACTCCTCAACAAACATGCTCCCGAAAAGACGCGCACCATTGCCGCACGACAGCAAGCACCTTGGTATAATTCAGACCTCACATCGGCCAAAAAGACGTGTAGACAATATGAGAGAAAATGGAGGAGAACTCGTTCGATGACTGATAGGTTGGCTTTTCAGTCTCAGAGAACATGTGTCGTAAATCTGTTCCATAAAGCAGTCAGACTATTATTCAAATCTGATATCAGCTACAGCAGATCAGAAAGAACTATTTAAGGTGATAGATGAGCTTCTTCATAGGAAAGCAAAACCCAAACTGCCGAAACATAGTGACACTGCTACCTTAGCGAACACGTTCAACACATTCTTCTCCGAGAAGATTGCCACCATTCGCAAAAACCTTGACAGCGTACCCCATGTTGCAGTGCACGACGAAGAACTATACCATCCACCGGATCTAGAAATTCTCCATCCGACAACCGAGGAGAAAATCTCTAAAAATCATTATGTCCTCGCCAAGCAAGACTTGTTCGCTCGATCCGATACCAACTACAATAGTTAAGCACCATCTTCAAATCCTTGCACCGATAATCACAAAAATCGTGAATGTGTCCTTAGCTGATGGAGTTTTTCCATCTCTCATGAAAAATGCCTTAGTGACCCCGTTGCTCAAAAAGTCATCATTGGACTTAGATACCCTTAATAATTACCGACCAGTTTCCAACCTTTCATTCTAGTCTAAGCTTGTAGAAAAGGTCGTGGCAGATCGTATATCTAAGCATATGCAGCAGTACCAACTGGCTGAAAAATTTCAGTCAGCCTATAGAGAGCACCATGGAACAGAGACCGCCCTGGTCAGGGTCCAGAATGACATTCTGCGCGCATTAGACAATCACAATGCAGTGTTCCTGGTTTTACTCGATCTCTCTGCCGCGTTCGATACGATCGATCATGAAATTTTAATCACGCGATTGAACAAAAGCATAGGCATAACTGGAACGGCCTTATCATGGGTAAGGTCCTACCTCACAGACAGACACCAAGCTGTGACTATCTCCAACTCCTCCAGCGCTAGTGTCCTGTTAGAGTACGGTGTACCGCAAGGCTCAGTTCTCGGTGCGAAGTTTTTCACTGTGTACTCGGCACCTATTGTAAACATTGCGAAACAACATAATCTCCAGATCCACATGTATGCGGATGATACGCAGCTTTACCTGACATTCCAACCCAACGTGCATACAAACGAGACCATGGCTCTTGAACAAGTACGGAATTGTGTTGCAGACATTAGTCAGTGGATGACATTTAACAAGCTTAAACTAAACCCAGACAAAACCGGGTTCCTCGTGATATCCACGAAACATCAACGTAGTAAGGTTCATACTACCGAAGTCCAACTAGTAAACAGTCTGATTACGGCAAATCCATCGGCCAGAAATTTAGATGTAATATTTGATCAGTTTATGGATATGGATGCGCAGGTAACATCTATTTGCAAAGCGGCATATTACCATCTAAGAAACATTAATTCAATAAGAACTGTTTTAACACATCAAACAACAGAAACGCTTATCCATGCATTTATAACATCACGTCTGGATAATGGTAACTGCCTACTATATGGTATAACGGCAAAGTCACTGAACAAGTTACAACAGGTTCAAAATTCTGCAGCCCGTGTCCTGATGAAGATCAAGAAACGTGATCACATAACCCCTGTACTGAAACACCTCCACTGGCTACCTGTCCGTCAACGAATTGACTTCAAACTTTTCCTCCTAACATGGAAATGCATGCACGATGAAGCTCCAGAATACATGAAGGATCTCATTATGTCCCACCATCCGCACCGTGCTCTTCGCTCTACAGATCAACACCTGCTAAACATTCCACGATCAAATCTGAAGTCATGTGGAGACAGAGCTTTCAGCATCGCCGCGCCAAAACTTTGGAATACCCTACCACTGGATATTAAAACGATAAGCTCTAGGGAGAAATTTAAAGAAAAACTAAAAACACATATTGAAGATTTTCGATCTTCGGGTCTAATTTAGAAATATATCTACTACACTTCTGATAAGAATATGATGTACCGGTTGCTGCGACAACCTCTTATCAAAGATGCAGTAGTACGATTATCTGCTCGCCTCGTCTAAGGTAATGGTGACGATATTTATACTCGATAATCTGGGCCTGATCTGACTCGGGTAAAAGATGGTGGCTCGGGACGGTGGTCTTCCGTCGCTTCCAGACTGGACAATACACAACCCAAACTCTTGCTTCGAGAATATCGAAGTGATAATTTATTCTCTTAAGTTTGACTGTCTAATATGGCTACGGATATGTGTGACTTATGCTGTCACGATAGAAAACAAACTGTTAAATAAAACTCTAAGTAAATATGAGTGGCTTATACTACCACCAATCTCTATCAATCATGGGTGGCTTATACTACCACCAGATACTTTGAGTAACTTTTACTGTCACTCGCGTCTATAGAAATAACTGATTTTCATACAATACGAATACTGGTCATTCTATCATTACAAAGTTGCGTTTCACGATTCTCTAAATCATTTTCGTCAAAAACCGTTCTTGGCTACTTAAAACCATTCACCAAAAACTTATTTGAATTTCGACAAATTCAGTTCCACAGAACTATACGGACTCGAGGCTAGGTTTACCTAAGCGCAATAATTTTCGGAACCAAGATTTTTCTAAAAAGTTAAAGTCCACTTTTTATACTTCTCTGGAGCCCTCTACCATGTTTGTTTGGGTTCCTCTTTCCAGAGTTTGATTCGATGCTCATTGATTGTGACGTCATCCTGACTAATCAAACTCCGATTTTCTCTCTTAGGAAAAGAACACCGAACAAGTTAAAGCGGCCTAATTGACTCATGAGTGTGGAATTCTATCCGATAACCTCCCACAAACTTGACAGTGATGGACATTGCTTCGACAATCATTGCTAATCGTTTCTTAATATCTTATTCTGACTAACGTCTTCTGTCAACTTTTCGTCTGGTTTTCTAATCTACTTGGCGCCATACGCTATCATGCCCACGTCCAGCCCCTTGCTTATTAGGCCTACGCCTGCATTTCAGAAGGGTGCCATGACGTAGTGACCATGTGGTACATCTGATTCACCAACATCTGGTGTCGTATCTGGTGTCGTGGGTCGCCTCTATAGAAATATAGAAACCCGGTCACCTTATTACGGTCCTTATGGTAAGTCGGTCGTCGCCACGTTTACTACGTCATTCTATGAGTCATTCAGTCTGTGCTACGTACACTCTGTGCGTAGCATTCTACCGACGCTCTTGCTTGAATATTTAGAAAACTATTGGTCATAACTTCTGCTGAATACTATAAAAGGTTATGCCGCGCCTGCAGCAACAGCTTTCATCTTTCAACCACAGATAGATTCCATCAGCTCACTGCCCTAAGTCTTAGTCTATTCTATTCCAATTTCATATTCCCATTTCACTTATTGTATCAGCTATATTTTCGTGTCAGTTTTGCATCGACTTGATGCACACACTAGATCGCGCTAATACATTTTCGCTCATTGTGTTATCCGTTCCCTAGCTCGTCTGGTATTAAAAAATATAGTCATATTCTTCGCTGGGGGTCTTGGACTGCAAATATAAGATGTCCCCGGGGTCATGACCCCCCAGAAGACAATCCCATATCTACAATATGTACCGAAGCGCCTTTGAAAATTAGTCAAATTGATAAATGGCGCTATACAAATGCTGTATTATTATTATTATTATTATTATTATTACGTCACAGTAAACGTCACAGTTTGTTTACATTGCATCACAGTTGACGTCACAGTCTGTTTACATCACATTTTACGTCATACTCCACGTCACAATCAACTCGGACTACTATGTCAACAAACAAAATGACAAAAAAACGAGTGACCGTCAATAGGGGTTATATTAATAATAATAGTAATAACGTTGTTTTGTTTGGGCATTATGGTCGTTTGTGTCCCTTCTTGTGTGATTGAAGCCCTTCAATTTCTTTTGAAGCCCTCGCGACGAAAATGTCGGGCTTCAATCACACAAGTCGTGGCTCAAACGACCATAACGTCCAACAAAACAACATTGTTATATTGTGTACGCGCGTAGGCACGCAAGCAAGCAGACAAGCAGGCAGGCATACACGCATGTCCCAGAAGTTACTTTAGTAGAGGTGAGAGAGGCTGTTTCCACTATTAACAGAGGAAAAGCGGCAGACATCTATGGAGTTACGATTGAGAACATTATTCATGCTGGTGAAGATATCTTCCTATGCCTGCGTGAACTGATCGACCAGATATTCAAAAATGGTGGTATTCCAGACTCATTGAAAGTAGGACTCTTGTCACCAGTTTATAAGAAGAAAGGAACACCCACAGAAGCAAAGAACTATAGAGGTATTACAGTCTTGCCCGTAATCACAAAAATCATTGAGGCGCTTCTGAAGAGTAGGATCAAAGACAAGATTGAGAGAAGTCAATGTTCATCTCAGAGAGGATTTACAGCAGGGGTGTCTCCCATGCATGCTTCGCTCCTGGTGGAAGAGTTTTACAGAGAGTCGCATGATAATAACAATTCAGCGCATCTGATCCTTCTGGATGCAAAGGCAGCCTTCGATGTGGTCGACCATAACCATCTTCTCCGGAGATTATTTCATGTAGGCGTGGATGATAAACACTGGAAGCTCATACAAAGTATCCATTTAGGAGCCACATCACAGATCAAATGGAAGGGCGTACAGTCAGCCCCCATTGAGATACACCAAGGAGTCAGGCAAGGTGGCATACTTAGCACAGACCTGTATAAACTGTATATCGATCCATTACTTCACAGGTTAGGAGCAACCAACATGGGAGCACGTATTGGAAACACTGTATGTAACAATAGTGCATGTGCGGATGACATCTCTCTGATGAGTATTACAAGTGTCGATGTGCAGAATCTTACGAATATTGCAGTTGACTTTGCCAACAGGGAGCGATACCAGCTTCAGCCAACAAAAAGTGTGTCAATTGCGATCTGCCCTTCCAGTAAACACAAGTCCGGAGAAGCATTCTTCTTAGGAGACCAACAAATGCCAAGCGAAACTTCCAACGTTCATTTGGGAGTAACCAGAGCTTCCTCACTAAGAAAGAATACAGCTGAGAATGTAGATAAAAACATAAAGAAGGCTCGACGTACAGCCTATAGTCTTTTTTCCTCTGGATTTCATGGCCATAACGGCCTAGACCCAGTGACAATTATCCATCTCTTTAAGATCTATATAGCACCAGTTTTAACCTACGGGCTCGAAGTTATACTTCCTAACGGGCAACAACTGACTAATCTGGAAATGTACCAAAAGCGACTCCTGAAACAGCTTCTGTCATTACCAAAGAACACTGCTGACCCAGCAGTATATATCTTATCGGGCGTTCTTCCTGTTGAGGCTCAGGTGCATCATAAAGCGCTGATGCTCTTTAATTCCATCTGCAGTTTACCAGAATCCTCAACAGAAAAGAAAATAGCAAGGCGGCAGCTGTTGGTTAAATCTATTGACAGTCACAGTTGGTTCATAGAGCTAAAACAGATGACTCATAAATACGGATTAGAAGATCCTGATGTGTACTTAGATGATCCAATTCAGAAAGCAAAGTGGAAGTCCCTGATTAGAAGAGCTATACAGCAATACTGGAAAGAGGAGATTACAAGCACCGTACCACTGTACAAATCACTTAGGTACTTGAACGAGCTTGTCTTTGTTCCAGGAAAGCTGCATCCTGTTCTAGAAGCAGATTATTCCTCTGAAAGAGATGTGGCCCGTATCCCCATTAAACTGAAGCTCCTTACCGGGACGTACATCCTACAAGCGAACTGGTGCAGATTTAAGCAGGAGACCTCGGATTCGCTATGTCTGTTGTGCAAATCAGAACAGGAGACACTGGAACACTTTCTAATCAGATGTCCCGCTTTAGAACCTGTAAGGCTGTCAGCCATTGAGTCTATAGACGCATGCCTTAAGAAATATTGTCAGACCGGCATTGCTAAATACTCAGCTGAAGAAGTAATCCAACTGATTCTGGATTGTACAAGGATTCTAGATCCCGAGCTTTTAACAACAGAGTTCCTGGGCGCATTAGAGTATCATGCCAGACGGCTGACATATCTGTTACACACTCACAGGTTTAATTTACTTAGCAGCCCAAATATGGCCACAATCGATACATTACAGTTATCTTTTAGAGCTTAACTTAAGTTACATTTTCCTACCCATACTTTGGATTCTTCTACTCATACATAATATATGGCTGTTGTATGCCTCAGTACTAATTAAAAGGTGGATGTTTTTTAAAGACTACTGAGCCTTCTTTCCCGTTGACAGTCCTGGTGATTGATGATAGATATGTACATAGTCAGCTTGTCATCGTACTAGTGGTCCTAAACCGGACAACCGTTCTAAATCGCCGTTAGGATTCTTACGCATGTGAGTGCGGTTCTCCTACGAAGGAGGTTATGATTTCTACAAGTTACAAGTTACAAGCACGCGTGCACTCACGCACGCATACATGTACACACGATCATAATGCAAAGCCCTCTACGTATTAGAGTGAGAGTAATGATCAGCATCGTCAGTACCGCGACATCACGTCAGGATCGCGACTTAATATCATGACCGCGACCGCACAATAAAATGTATAATTTTAACAGCAAGATGCAACGAGCCAATTTCTTAAATGTTTATTTTCAGAAGTAGTATTGGTTGGATAAAATGCGCATATAACTTCGATAATACGTTATTGCATTCAAGCGAAGTAAAATAAAATTTGCTAAATAATTAACAAAATTTTCATACACTGGGTGAATTTCATGAAAAAATCAAGATAACTATAACTTGTAAACCATTTTGTGCATTTCATAAATGCCCAGTCACTGATTGAAGTAATTGAAGATATAAAATGATTGAAACGATGTTTTAGATGTAATTTTCTTTCTATGTAATGATGGTCGCGGTACTGATTTTGCTTTTGATGTAGTCTAAGTAAGGTCCTTGAAACATTTTCAAATCTTGTAGAAAGTCGCTGCTGGGTGTTATTTCTTAAAGGACACATGTCATTAATATATCCGCAGATCAGTGTAAGTGCGAGTAATGAGATCGCTTTTTGAGAATACCCAAACATAGAAATAAAGCAATTACTGAAGAAACACCCACATATGCATGGTGGTTATCAATAAAACTCAAGTGGTCTACCTTAGATAGGTAGTCCTATGCATTAGGCTAAATAATCGCTTAGATGGGTGGTCCTATACAGGAATATCATTGTGTTTTTAGAGTCACAACTCGTGGTCCCCTTAGATAGGTGGTCATATGCAATAATTTTACCGCTACTAGTTAAATAGCTATGTTTTTAAAACAACCCTTAATAAAGGTCACGTGATCCTATACGGCAATTGACCGCCAATACTTAAAAAAAACCCATCAACATACATCAGCATCTATGTTTTAGTGAACGCTGTTGCTGCCTTCAATAACAATGTTTTCATTGACTAAACTTGGTCAATAAAGGAGTAAATGTCAGCATATATTATAGTACTTTTTCCACCACATTTGTAATAGTTATCCACATACAAAGCATGCGTGCACTGCAAGTGTGTGTTCAGGGGGTGGGGGAGGGGTGTCGGAGGAGGGGGGTTGCGACATCTGTGTGGACACAATGCAAATAATTTGTCCCCCATTATTGCAATGCATAATATTCACTCAAAGGTCAATTGCCTATTGTGTAATAACTCTATCTATCTAGCTAACTCTTTAACGCTTAAGCTGACCAAAACGGCTTCTGTGGTAGTCTTGGAAAATGTCCGTTTGCATATCGAAAGAAGACTATTTTTGAAACATTATCCTCTCTGTCTCTCCACCCTCTCTCCCCTCCGTCTCCTGCTCCTCCCCTTCTCCCTTCCCTCAATCCCTCCCTCGCTCCTGCCATCCTCTCCCGCCTTCCCTCAATGCCGTCCTCTCTCTCTGTATTATATTATAATGTGATCCTATTGTATGATGACACAAGATCGAATGGTACCGAGTGCAAAATGCATGCACCAACATCAGCTAATACATTGATATATGTGTATGATCATGCAACGTCAAAATGAACAGCCTTGCGTATTTAAAATGTCATGACATGTGATTGCAGATTTCAAAAATACCCAATTTGTCCCACCCTTTAAACAGCGTGGCCAATGCTTCTGAATTCCCGGTTGCTAAGATGCTGCTGCTGTGCCCGAGAGCAACAACATTCCGCAACATCATCATCAAAAAGAAACATTGGAACACTATAATTTAAAGAACAGCCACAAAATGTGTAGGGGACAATCGAAATTGGTGGGTTAATTTTATGTGCACCTAACGTTAGCCAGAACTGCGGTACAGGCGCACACTTCTTTATTAACGGCAGTGTACAAGTAGTTTGCAATACAGACCATTTCATGATCAAGAGCCAAAGACAACCCAAATTGACTAGCTTCAATAATGAACAAACTACCAAATTGGACCTCTAAAAATAATGCCGGTGTTTTGTGCTAAGTTTTTGCAACATAATTCAGCAACGGAATGATCATAGGTACATAATTAAATAATATCATTGACTATATAAATTCCAATCTACGGCGCAATTTGGACAAAATCATACCATCGGCTTTGAGTTCTCTCACTTAATACAGATTGTCCAAGCGCGGAGCAATATCAGCCTCAGCGCTTACGCTACAACCCGGCCAAATTGGGCATGGCGCTGAATAGACATAGAACATGGGCAATTATTTAAAACTTAATTTAGGCTACACCTCTTGCACGGGGCGTGACCTAGCTCTCAAACAATGAAAAGTTGGAGATATCGCCCTATCTATAAAACTAACATCGCAATTACTTTGTGATTTGTTACCCGGTTTAGGCTAAACCTGGTTTAAACATCCTTATTGAATTCCGGCCAATGTGATTGAATTGATAGCAACAATTTAGCAACTCATTCCAGCAACATAATTGTCCAAACAAACTCCATAATGGCTATTTTACTTTGATGCAAAATAGAGTGGCTTCATTACATGTGACAAAATAGCATTACATACGGGGGGGGGGGTGTGTGTGTGGTAAGTGAATCGGCGGCGAAGCAACAACTCGTTATATACGCTGAGAGAAATGTAAACAAACTCGGACAATCATCATATTAAATATTTCAGTTCCCTACAGATGAATACTCATGACTAAAAGTTGCTGCTACTCTAAATAGCAACAGGTTTCAACAAACATAATACGATAATTGTCAAGCAGGCTACAAGATTTCTCACAAAAATCCAGTCTTGTTTCAATACATACAAGCAGTTGTGGCATAATTTCACTAGTTTCTTCAGCCCTGCTGGAAGGAAACGGGTTAATTTTGCATTTGGACGTTTATTGATATCACTTCTCCGACTGTCTATTTAACACTGCTCAATGTATCTATTATCTATTTAACCCTGCTCAATGCTCAATTCATCACCAGTTCATGGAAAAATGCCCTAGCTGGTTACTTAAAAACAATTTGACTGAACGTAATTGTTTCCTTAGGTAGCAACAACATTCAGTCAACGTTCTTTCAAAACATTAAGTTGGTTCTCCGCACAACTATCTTCAGAAATAAAAGCGCTTTTAAATCGATCATTGGATAAATAATTGTGTTGAGACCAGTGTGAAATTGAAATGCTAGCCTTTTCTATGCAGGGTAATTACCACCCCACCCACTGTGGTTTGACCCCTATCATTGGTCTCATTCATTCTTTACATGACACTAAAACATTTCATGATTGCTTGTTCAAATGAATAAACAGTGTAACAGTCTATTTCATTCTATTTTCAGAACAGTTATCAAAGAAACCTAAAACGATTTGGCTGATTTAAAAAACCAATTTGGCTGCATGTTGTTGATACCCTAGTCAACAATAGTTTTCAGTATATTTCTGTTCGGAATCGACATTATAATTCTGTCAATAACGACCTCATTGGGCGCTTAAGAATTTGTCAGTAACGGCGGGTTAATACAGGGCAGTTGAAAAAAAGAAATGATTTTGGAGACCGAGGCTCATAATTTGCCATGAACTTGATGTTACTGTCCATAGATTGACCGTAATGCACTGCATATGCAGCTATGCACATCAGTGATATTTAACTCAGATAAGCCCTCTGACACAGCTCGTTAAAGACTGCCTGGTGTGCGCATTCTTTCAAAGTGCTATCACAGGAAGAGAGGGACATAAAATTATTAAATAACTTAAGGTACTCTATAATGTAATCTCGTTCCAAATGAATCTTTAAAATACTGAATATGTCCCATAGTCTGATGGGACCAGTTAGCGAGCGCTGTTGCTTATTTATTACAGTCATAAAAACATAGAGGTATCCATTGCCAGCAATGCCCCTCGGATTTCTAGCTATGCTAGACAGGGTTATAATGTCCATCAATTGTACAAATTGTAAGCCCTATGTCCTTATCATTTAACCCTTTAATGACTAAATCTTGTCAAAAAAACAACATTTTCTTGTTGAATGTCTTATTGCAGGCCAAAAAAATTGTATTTTGAAATTTTGCAACTGGAATGACTGGCTCGCTTACCGAGCCAGTCATTCCAGTGGTAAATTTTCAGAAATAGTTTTCACTTGGCCTACTAATCGACATTCCTCAAGACCCCTGCAGAGGCCGGTTTGGCCGGCTTCATCATAAGAGGGTTAAGGCCCTATGTTTTTAACATTATGTTGAATATTTTGAAACTATTTCACTGGGCGTTGTTGCAGCAACAACACACAGTCAAATTAGTTTCAAAATATTCAACATGTTACATGAAATTCAGGGATCAATGTGTACAAATTGTATACAAATGTTCTCTGGTGAAATTCACTTTTTAGTAACTGCTCTAGATAATAATACTTGTCATTCGGATCAATCACTTAGGTGGCTTTGGAGAAGATTTATATACAGACACAAAACTGGTCACAAAATTCAGCTAGATGATTGGCCATTCAGCAGTAAATAGGTTAATCAGGGATTGGCCATTCAGCAGTAAAAAATATACGAAGTGTGTGACAATTTACCTTTCCAATATTTCTTAATGGATACTGGAAAATTAGTACAAAATCAATGAAATAAAAGTTAACATTCTGCAGTATAAGGGTTAATACAAAATCTAATATTTCACCAGTAGAAGGTTTAATAGGCAGGAACAATTTACTGTCAAATTGTTTTGAAAAATATTCATCAGCTATCCTTAGCATCTACATTAAGTGCAAGTTTTATATTGACATTAATACATTCATGGGTTAATCGGGCAGATGGTCAACTGGTATTAAATGGCAATTAAATCCCCATTATATTAATCTGTTTGCCTAGAGCATTTACAGTAGCAAATGCCATTTATTACCCCCATAGTAACGAGATATAAAATGAAAATCAAATGTCACATTAATCATTTTTATTAGAGCCTATAGCAAACTGTCTTCTACTACATAATAAAGAGGAAAATTAAAATCTAAATATTTCCGCCCTTTACAGATGGATCTCGTTCATTTTAAAACACACCATGCAGATGGTCAACTAACATATGTATGGCAATTTTCTCCATCCAAATCCATCAAATAAAAAAGTTCAAAATGCTTGAATTTGATTGGTCCATGGTGGCAATACTGTTTTACCAATCAGGTTTTTGCGAACAAATTTCACTTGCCGCCATTGACTAATTATATTCCCCAAATCTTAGCCAGATCGCTTCAGAAGTTCCAGAGGAGAAGATTATTTTGTCATTTATGACGTCATCAATATGGCCGCCAATGCCCTGAGCCAATCACGCTCTGTTTAGCTATTTTGATTCAGGGGGTGATCTCAACCAAATATTCTGAGTTTTGATTCAATTTGCTTGCCGGTTTCGGAGTTTTGGTTCAATTTACTTGCTGGAAATGGCTGGCGGTAGAATAATAATAATAATAATCTAGTCTTCCAGAGCTTCGCTCTTGGAAGCCTAATAATAATAACTAGAGAACATTTACTGAAGTAACTGTAAATCTGCGATGTCTGGCCATGAGGAAATAGTATAAGGCCTCTTCCAAGGTCATTGAACACGTCCGATGATGATCTAATACAAACTCTGTGTAGTCACAGCTCAAAGATCCATGCTGGAAATGCCCATATGTTTAAACCAAAAGGTCAACTTGACCCTACGGATAAAATAAAGTGTGTCTTCTAACATGATCGTTGAAGTTGCATGATGAACTTATACCAAACATGCAAACTGCAAAGTTTTACCCATGAATGACCTTGACCCCAAGGGCGATATTAAAATTTTCATTGGAATTTTTTTTAGATCTCTCAATGTTCTAGAATCTGGTCAGGTTTGAAGAGAATCGGAAGAAAACTATAGGAGATAACACTGTTCCAATGCTCCCATAGGTTTACTATGGGGATATGTGGCATGGAGAAGCGGATTTTCTCGAAAACTGATGGATGGGATAACTTCAAATCTGATACCAAATTAAGGCAAGATGAGAGCTAGAAGTTCATGAAATTTTAGTCGATCGGAGCAAAACTCATTTTGGCAGCCATTTTGTGGGGGAAAAATGTGGAAAAAATTTTCATTTTTCACAGCAAGTTCTTTTCTGGAAAAAAATTCTGACCCCGAAATGTGCGCCTGGTCGTCATTTTTCAAAAAAAAAATTTCAAAAAAAATCTTTCCAAATTTTTTTTTCATCTTGAGTTCATTTCTGCAAAAAAAGAAAACTGGTATTTTTGGCCAAAATTTTTTCATGGCATTGACTGAAAAAAACATTTTTTTAAAAATAATCATCAGTGGCAACATCCTACCCAAGTATGGGAGTGATCCGATCAAAACTCTAGCTGTAGTAGCACTTCAAAGATGAATTTTGAAAATCCCCATATATATGGAACTTTTTTGCCCACTCAAAGGACGGTAGCTCGAAAACTATTGCGTGAATCCAAAATAAAATCACACGCCATCGATTGTGGCATGGGCCCTTGAAGTTGACCAAGTTTGGAGTTGATCGGATGAAAACTGTAGGAGGAGATGCGGTCTAAACTTTTTAAGCAAGAAAAATAAAAGAAAATCCTGAATAAATATAGTATCTATATATAACATCATATAAAATAAATAAAAAATCAAATTATTATTCTGACAATGTTACATATAACTGTTCCTTGTTAACCCTTTAGTAGTCAAATTTTGTCCAAAAAAATTGAAATATTTGTTTATTGAATGTCCATATTCAGGCCAAGAGAAGACGATTTTGGAAATTTATCAATGGAATGACTTGGCTCGGTTATCGAGCCAGTCATTCCAGTGGTCAATTTTCAAAAATAGTCTTCTCTTGGCCTGCAAATGGACATTCCTCAAGACATTGAAGAGGTCGGTTTTGTCTGGCTTGGCCATTAAAGGGTTAACATATTCAAGCAAAAGTAAAACTTAAAGAAGGCAAATGAAAAAATAAATACAGTTTGGAATTAAATAATAAAAGATCTATAAAAATTTGTTCGTTTAACCCTGAAACACTTGCAACAACAATAGTTTTAAAATGATCATTAAGATTAAAACAGGGAACTGTGTAAGATAACAATTCAGGACTAAATAATTAACCCTTTAACACTCGTATCAGCCAAAAACGGCTTCTGCATTGGTCATGAGAAATGTCCATTTTCAGACCAAGAGAAGACTATTTTCGAAAATTTGCTACTAGAATGACTGGCTCGCTAAATGAGACATTCATTCCAGGGGTAAATTGTCAAAAATAGTCTTCTCCTGGTCTGCAAATGGACATTTTCTATGAGAAATTTGAAATATTCTTGATCAAATTTGAGTGTTAAAGGGTTAAACACCACTAATACATATATAACTATACCATATTTCTTCCTGTTTGTTGTAGATGCTTCAGCAAAGTTTCATAATGTTTCAGACAAATTGTCTTCAAATATTGAGGAGCGTATCTCGTTTGAAAACTCTACTTCATGACTAACTCATGCATACTGAGCTTATATTCCCATCTAGATATACCTATGTAATAGACTTTTACCTATTACATTTCAGTCTTACTATTACATCGCAAAATTGATAATATATTTCTATTAATATTAAAATTTGCAGTAAAAGCCTATTACATGTTAGTAACATGATGTTACTATTACTCCATCCCTGTCTATTTTATAAGTGGACAAGACTACACACAATAGACAGATCTGATCTGTTGTCCAAGCATCTGAGGTCATACTCAAATATGTCACATGTTAGCTGATGTCACAATTAAAATTGGCATAGTTCTGTCACAAAAGTATACGAATTGGGCGATAATTATCTTTGATAAATTTACAATTTAATAAACATTCCGTTGAATATCTAGGCAACAACAGCTCCCAGTCAAATTAGTTTCAAAATATTCAACAACTTACCTGTACCTTGAAATTTAGTCTGGGAATTCAGGTTTCAAACATGTCAAAGTTTTAAATCGATTCTAATGTGTAAAAGGTGAATGGAGCTTAGTTAGAAATGGGCGTGGCATAACTAGAAATGGGACCAGTCATGCCAGTTACCGGTTTTAATATAATCAATGCTTTCGATGCTGAAAATCTGGAAACCGCGTCTTACACGTCAATGGTCAAATTTGGTCAACACAATCAAAATATTTGTTTAATGAATGTCTCTCTGCAGGCCAAGTGAAAAGTACCTTGGAAAATTTACCACTGGAATGACAGACTTGGTTAACAAGACAAGTCCGGCATTCCAGAGGGAAATTTTCAAAAACAGTTCTCTTAGCCAGCAAAGCGACATTCCTCAAGACTACCGTAGAGCCCAGTCTCGGCCAACTTCACCATTAAAGCACTCAGCTGACATGAATATTGTTAAACATCGTGATCATACATCGACAGCAATGACTTTCAGTAAAACTAAACAAAAGAATACTTGTTAGTGTCAGATCTTGAAAAGGCAAATAAATTGCCACAGAGCAAGATCACCATACCATTTCCCAATCAGGAAAACATAAGGATATAGCCTCAAGACAGAGCCCTAAAGCCTGATTTCTTACAGTATGCGAAGCACTACTGGCCTGTGGCCTGAGTATTTATTAGAGATGGGCACATGGTCCACACGTTTATATGCATCTTGTTGTAATGACTGTATACAACAAGATAATCGGAAGCAATAAGACAGGTCAAAAGAACAAATTACGTACAAAATTTGAACATCGCTGGACGCAGTCATGGTATAAAATAAATCAATATAAGGTAGTCTTATTGAGATTGGATATGCCCTTACATGCAAATGTCCATTGAAAAACCGTAACATTTACCAAATTCTTAGTGGATGGCACATGCCATTGCCACCCTTCACTTTACATAGAGACCAACAAAAATTCTTATCTTGGCCTGCAGATGGGCATTCACTGAAAAAAAAATATTAAAATTTCTTGAAATATTTCGACCAATCAAGGGTTAAAACCATGTTTCTTGGTATTCAAGTTGAGTGGTCAAGTTGAGACATTTCCATTCACAATTTTAAGACTGATCTCAAATATAGGTCATTGTAGGTCACCGTACTTTTCTATTCCTGATCAGCAATATCGGAAGCAATAATCGCAAATTTATGATCACAGTTCTAAACACAAAAAATATGAGTACAGTTAGACCTAACTGTATGATTACTACTGGGAACAAAGCGGTACCTAGAGTCTTAGCATGTGACTGTGAACAGGTGTCTTCATTCAGCCATCCATTCAAATCATGATAATACTGAGATGGTTGATTCGGATTATTTAAAGCGGCACATATACGACAAAAAGGTGACCGTTGAGTATGCTTAGTATGTTCTGTGTTGCTAAAAAGGTGGACACACTCCAAGCAGCTATACCTAAACTCATAATACAAATGCCATTCAAAATATCTATTTAGCAATTCGGGATGGTCATTTAAATGTTGAAGATAAATGGCTAAATCTTGTGGTGAATCAAAATCTGCGACATTTATATACGAATGGCTTGGAGCTGCGTTCTTGTAATCATTTGGATGTGCACCACCCATCACTATTGGGATGGTGTGAGAACTATACAATTGCCAGAATTTTTCGGTAACATAATCTCGACAATTACCATTTTCAAATGAAAGATGAAATTTGTACTGCTTAAGCACGGCATCGCAGTCCTTGGGGCATTGCGTATTGCCACAGTAACCATAAACATCAACAGGAATATATTTTTGCAACTGTTTAATATAGTACATTCTATTTGTGTTGGCAGCATGGCAGTTGCTAATCCGAGCCGCAACAAGTTTCGGCCTTGAGGTAAAATCAAGTATCAACTGTTTCCATAACGAAGAGTTCTGCATCAATGGATCAATTCTCTTCTTGAAGAAGCCACCATAACTAATGGGAAAATCTGAATCTGAGCGCACAGTCATTGTCCAATTAAATATGTTCTTATATGCAACAGCATCCAAAAAGTTATAATACGGTGGTTCCAATGAAAAGAATATATATCTTTGATTTATCAGTCGTGTTTTTGGAAGCGACAGTTCTGGTCTGGATGGGTGAATATCACGAGGATGAAAGATCAATGCATCACTTGAAAGTAGCTCTGCTTTGTTATTACTGATTCGACAGGATTTGACAGGACAGTCAGAAAACACGACGTCTGTTATCCAAGACTGTGACCCAAAGATTCCAGTCCAAAGAAGAATAGTCTTTATTGTTTGAGATTCAGTGTTTAGAAGATCAACGGGTGACAAATTAGTGATAAAATTATCTACACTTCTGAAATTGTCTACAAAAAAAGGTTTTGAGTATAGTAAGTTGAGATTCCAGTAAAATAAATAATAGAAAAGAGGATATTCAATACAAAGTGTAAGAATGAAACTGATTAAATTTGGTGCAACGAAAATTTGCCTTAATGACACCATCATCAGGCCGGGCCACGCATTCAAAATATGTAATTTTTCTCAATTTTTATCTTGTTTCTTTTACAGTAGCATGCTGAACAGTCACTCTCCGCAATCGTCTGTGTACCGGTCATCTCTCATGCAATCTTCTGTGTACCGGTCATCTCTCACGCAATCTGTGTACCGGTCATCTCTCAATCTATTTTGACTTCACATCAGTTTTGCTATAAAACAAATAAAAATGGTATATATTATTATTTATATGATCAAACTAAAGCCTGTCTTTACCCTTCAATGGTCATGTCAGCAAAGCTGTCATCTGCACTGTCTGCTGTGGCATTGAGAAATGACCATTTGCAGACCAAGGAAAGACACTTTTTTAACTTATCACTGGAATGACTTGGTCGGTTATTGAAATAGTCATTCCAGTGGCAAATAAAAAAATAATGCATGCAATAACCCATTCACCGATAAATTCCCCATATCTCAATCTGAGGGCAAACAAACAGGAAAGCTGTTGAATATTTTGAAATTAATATGACTGAAAGCCATTGCTGTCTTAGGTAATTTCAAAATATTCAACAAGATATGCTATAATTCCTAAAGAATAAGTACCTGTTCATGGGTTCGTCATTGAAAGGGTTGACCATTTAATGGTCATGCCGCCCAAAACCGGTCTCTGTTATGGTCTTGTGGAATGTCCATTTACAGGCCAAGAGGATACAATTTTTGAAAGTTTACCACTGGAATGGCTAGCTCGATAATCGAGCCAGTCATTACAGTGACAAATTTTCAAAATTTGTATTCTCTTGGCCTGTAAATGGACATTCACAAGGCAAATATTATAATTTTCACGACCAAATTTGACCATTAAAGGGCCAAGCACATATTATTTTTCTTGACCATTATTAAAGGATTAAGCAACCAGCTGATGCAGTACATCTAGTGTAGTGGTTGTGCTTCTACCACAGGAGGAATATACAGAAACAAGAAGAGTAATCGATAAGGATGAGGTGGTGTCACTCGATTCTTACACCAAATCAACCAATCAGCTTCTGGTGTAGTATGGGGATATGTGGTACCGGGAAAGGTGGACGAAAATTCAAAGGCCTGTTGGTACCTGTGTGATTGGGAATTGCAAGACACCTTTTATATTTGTCTCCTTCCTCCTGGGGGCCAGAGGTGAAATAGGTAAAGATCATAAAAAATTCCATACATCACGCTGTCACTGCAGAAATCGTTTCATAAAATTTATGATTTTAGCCCAAAAAATTGACCCATCAAAATTCTATATACAAGTTCAGAAGCCTACACCCGCATATGGTCCAGCCACATCATGTTTAGACACTTTCCGGTAATTTTTTAAAATAAAATCTTGAAAAAAATCAACAAGAGGCCCAAGAGCCTTAATGGTCACCTGGTGCATTAGTATTTGAACAGACATTATACTTTAAATTCAGAAGCAACAAGACAAAAAATCAGAATTCAGTAGAAATGATATTAACTGGTAGTTGGTGATTATTGATGGACGCTGACCACACAATGAGACTGAACCTTAGATTTTGATTGGTCCATGACAACCAACCATGTTTGATCAAGGAACAAGTTCTCTTGAAAACTGTAATCGATTGATTTTAACTTTTGATACACCCCACAACCCACCCCAGAGGCGGAGCCAAATGTAAACGGCCTTTTGCACTCGGCAATCAAATGGGTAACTCACATACCAAATTTGGTTGAATTTCGTGCAATATTGGCAGAGGAGTTGCATTAGAATCAATTTCAGGACCTTTTGACCCCCCCCCGGAGGAGATGCGTTACATTTGTAAATCAATTTACGCAGGTTAAAATTTGACCTTTTAACCCCTCTCCCACCCCCTGGGGGCAGAGCCAAATCTAAATGGCTTCTTGCACTCCGCAATCATATGGGCAACTCAAATATCAAATTTGGTTGAGTTCCGTCTAATGATTTCAGAGGAGTTGCATTACAGTCAATTTCATGACCTCTTGACCCCATCCCCTGGGGGGCGGGGCCAAATGTAAATGTGCTCATTCACTCCACATTGATATGGGTAACTGGCATACTAAATTTGGTTGAATTCTGTCCAACAGTGTCAGAGGAGTTGCATTATAAACAATTTTTTAACCTTTTGATGCCCAACCCCACCCACCCCTGGGGGCACGGTCAAATGTAAATGTGCTCATGTACTCCACATTGATATGAGTAAACCACAGACAAAATTTGTTTGAATTCTGTCCAACGGTTTCAGAGTAGATGCATTACAATCAATTTCTGCATGTTAAAATTTGACCTTTTGACACCTCCCCCACCCCCTGGGGGCAGAGCCAAATCTAAATGGCCTCTTTCACTCCGCAATCAAATGGGTAACTCAGATATCAAATTTGGGTCAGTTCCGTCTAACGATTTCAGAGGAGTTGCGTTACAACTGAATTGACCTTTTGACCCCTGTCATTCCCCCCCCCCCCACCCGGGGGGGGGGGGAGCTAAATCTAAACATTGTCTTGCAAAGCGAAATCATATGGGTAACCCACAGACCAAATTTGATTTAATTCCACCCAACGGTTTGGGAGGAGATAGCGTGACGGACGCATGCGATTACAATATCACCCGAGGTGTTTTTTTAAACGTGGGGATAATTAACATATATGACAACACAACAATGCACCATTGCACAAAATCTGTTTATTCCTGATGTCTATTCACATATGCTAATGCATATCATATGAATGGCATTATTATACCACTAAGATCTGCACTGAAACAATGGTTGAGTTTCTGTCAAAGTACATCGATTTTCATGTCTGTGGAAAATAGAAACTAACACTTTTGCATTATAATCAATTTGACCTTTGGACCCCTGCCATGCCCCCTTGGGAGCTTAGCCTAATCTAAACATCATCATGCAAAGCGCATTCCTATGGGTAACCCACATAACAATTTTGCTTGAATTGCACCCAATGGTTTGAGAGTAGTAGGTGTGATGGAGACGGACAATCAATTTGACCTTTTGGCCCCTGCCACACCCCCTTGTGGCCGGAGCCTAATCTAAATCTTGTCTTACAAATTGCATTCCTATGGGTAGCCTACTTACCAAATTTGGTTTAATTCCACCCAACAGTTTAGGAGTTAGCGTGACGGAGTCGGACAATAAATTTGACCTTTTGATCCCTGCCACAACCCCCTTGGAGGCGGAGTGGAGACGGAGCCTAATTTAAATATCGTAGTGCAAATTGCATTCGTATGGGTAAACTACTTACCAAATTTGGTTGAATTCCACCCCATAGTTTGGGAGGAGTTGACGTGGAGACGGACAATCAATTTGACCTTTTGACGACTGCCACGCACCCTTAGGGGCGGAGCCTAATCTAAATCTTGTCTTACAAATTGCATTCCTATGGGTAACCTACTTACCAAATTTGGTTTAATTCCACCCAACAGTTTAGGAGTTAGCGTGACGGAGACGGACAATAAATTTTTAATAATAAATTTAAATATCGTAGTGCAAATTGCATTCGTATGGGTAACCTACTTACCAAATTTGGTTGAATTCCACCCAACATTTTGGGAGGAGTTAGCATGATGGACAGACGGACAATCAATTTGACCTTTTGACCCCTGTCATGCCCTCTTGAGGGTGGAGCCTAATCTATATCTTGTCTTGCAAAGCGCATTCCTATTAGTAACCCACATACCAAATTTGGTTGAATTCTATGTAACGCTTTGGGGTGAGATGCATTATAAGTTTGACATTTTGACCCCTGCCACACACCCCATGGGGGGGGCGGAGCCTAATCTAAATGTCGTCTTGCAAAGCGCATTCCTATGGGTAACCCACATACCAAATTTGGTTCAATTCCACCCAATGGCTTGGGAGGAGTTAGCGTGACAGACATACGGATGGACGGATGGACAGAGGCCATTACAATATCCCAGCCGTTTCTTCAAAACGTGGGGATAATGAGTTTCAGCCTGCTCCGTACAGCAATTCCTGATATGTCAGTTTCGAGAACATGACAGTCACTCGAACAAGCGGTTAATGAGTAGCGTTGAAACCGATTTCCCGCCATTTTTTGGAAAATCCAAGATGGCTAGCAAAAAAAAAGAATGAATCAGTCAGGGTCCTTCCAACTGAGTTTGGTTTAAATTGGACAAGCGGTTAATGAGGAGTTTTCCTGCCTTTTAACTGATTTCCCAACATTTTCAGAAAATGTAAGATGGCCGCCAGAAAAATTGACCAATCAACATTCTGTATACAGCTTCTGAAGCATACAGTCTAGGGTCCTTCCAGATGAGTTTGCTTGAAATCGGCCAAGCGGTTAATGAAGAGTAGTCTTTTAACTGATTTCCCAGTTTTCAGAAAATCCAAGATGGCTGTCGGAAAAAATTCACCAATCACAATTCTATATAAAGGATATGAAGCTTACAAGTCTAATATCCTTCCAGCCAAGTCTGGTTGAAATTGCCCAATCAGTTAATGAGGAGTAGCATTTTAAACGATTTCCTGCCATTTTTCAGAAAATTCAAGATAGCTGCCGAAAAAACTGACTAATCAAAATTCAGTATATAACTTCTGAAGCATACCATGCTACGGGCCTTCCAGCCAATTTTGCTTGAAATCGGCTAAGTGGTTAATGATTAGGGTTTTACCTGATTTCCAGAAACCTTCAGATAATCCAAGATGGCCACCAGAAGAATTGACCAATCAAAATTCTGTATACATGTTCTGAAACCTACCACCATAGTATCCTTCCAGCCAAGTCTGGTTGAAATTGCCCAAGCAGTTAATGAGGCGTATTGTATTAAACGATTTCCCTACATGTTTTGTGTTTGCTTTGGAAGCATGCATGTTAACTATAAATTTATAAACTGTACTGTAACCAAACATGTATCAACATCTAAAGGCATCCATGCGGCCTACATCTTCATGTTCATGCACGTATTGACGCATGCACACACACATTTCTAGTTTAACAGCCTCTAATGATCCTCTAAATTGTATTTCATTGATATGGGGGTTGCATGAACTGTTGAATTATCGACAACAAAATGTTATTCACACAATGACATCATTATTACATACCACAACGATCATTCACGCGATGCTGTCTCTGTGATTACTTTCCATGGCAAAATTTACTACTAAATTAATCAAAAATATGCAAACAATATATTTTCTTTTATTTAAATTATACGAAAGCATTTTGCATGCTTTTCCCACTTCTCCGTTTGTGTTACCCTTTAACAAACACACAAAAGAAGTGTGCGGGGTTTGCGCTTGACCGTCCTACTGCTCCGCTCCACCGCATGTACAGGGTGCGCGGGAGGGCTGGTTAGCTTCAGTTCTTGGAGTTACGGATCCCGTATCGCGAATCTCCGAAAAGTACAAAGACCGACTTCTAGAGCTGGTGTGTACCCAAGTTGTTCCATTAGAGTTAAGCAATCCCGAAATAAAACGTAACATTGAAAAATAACAAAGTTTTGTAGAGGGCAGAATGCCCTTGACCTTCAACATTGTGACATCATTGTCAGCATGCTGCTTTCTAACATTATAGGTAACAATGTATCTAAGTTTAGTTCCAATAGGATTAACCAAGAAGTTTTACTAAACTTAACATTGAAAAACCAGAGTTTTGTATCACGGTCACAGATTTAACAGAATTAACAAAGATTATACCGTGACCTTTGACCGCCATAACCTTGACTGCATGATGTCTGCATCAGCATGCTGCTTTCTTTTAATGTGTATCATCATGTACATTTTTGTACCTAAGTTTGGTTGCAACTGGATCAGGCATTGTTGAGATATAAGGCAATAACTTTTGATAAATGCAAAAACGTAAGATAAAATATTAACAAAGATTATACTATGACCGTTGATCACATAACCTTGACGTCATGACCGCTTTATCTATGGGCTGCTCCAATTCATTGTATATCACCATGTACCCAAGTTTGGTTCCAATTGGGTCAGGCATTGCTGGGATATAAGGCAATAACTTGTTTAACACAAAAACTGAACATAAAATATTAACAAAGATTATACCGTGACCTTTGGCCCCCATAACTTTGACCTCATGATGTCTGCATTAGCATGCTGCTCTCGTTAAAATATTAACAAAGATTATACCGGTAACTTTGACACCATAACCTTGAAGGCATGATGTCTGCATCAGCGTGCTGCTTCCTTTCGATGTATATCTCCATGTATCCAAGTTTGGTTCCAATTGGATCAGGCATTGCTGAGATAAAAGACAATAACGTTTGTTTAACGCAAAAACTTAAAGTAAAATATTAACAAAGATTATACTATGACCTTTGACCCATAACCTTGACGTCATGACCGCTTTATCGGTGGGCTGCTTCCAATCAATGTATATCACCATATACCCAAGTTTGGCTCCAATTGGATCAGGCATTGTTGAGATATAAGGCAATAACTTTTGATTAATGCAAAAACGTAAGGTAAAATATTAACAAAGATTATACTGTGACCTTTGACCCCATAACGTTGACGTCATGACCGCTGTATCGATGGGTTGCTTCCATTCAATGTATATCACCATGTACCCAAGTTTGGCTCCAATTGGGTCAGGCATTGCTGGGATATAAGGCAATAACTTTTGTTAAACACAAAAACGTAACATAAAATATTAACAAAGATTATACCGTGACCTTTGACCCCCATAACTTTGACCTCATGATGTCTGCATTAGCATGCAGCTTCCGTTAAATGTAATCACCATGTACCCAAGTTTGGTTCCAATTGGATACGGCATTATTGAGATATAAGGCAATAACATTTGTTTAACGCAATTTAAACTTAATATAAAATATTAACAAAGATTATACCGGAAATTTTGACACCATAAACTTGACCTCGTGATGCCTGCATCGGCGTGCTCCTTCCTATCGATGTATATCACCATGTACCCAAGGTTGGTTCCAATTGGATCAGGCATTGTTGAGATATAAGACAATAACTTTTGTTTAACGAAAAAACTTAACGTAAAATATTAACAAAGATTATACCGTGACCTTTGACCCCATAACCTTGAAGGCATGATGTCTGCATCAGCGTGCTGCTTCCTTTCGATGTATATCTCCATGTATCCAAGTTTGGTTCCAATTGGATCAGGCATTGCTGAGATAAAAGACAATAACGTTTGTTTAACGCAAAAACTTAACGTAAAATATTAACAAAGATTATACTGTGACCTTTGACCCATAACCTTTACGTCATGACCGCTTTATCAGTGAGCTGCTTCCATTCAATGTATATCACCATATACCCAAGTTTGGTTCGAACTGGATCAGGCATTGTTGGGAGATAAGGCAATAACTTTTGATTAACGCAAAAACGTAAGGTAAAATATTAACAAAGATTATACTGTGACCTTTGACCCCATAATGTTGACGTCATGACCGCTTTATCGATGGGTTGCTTCCATTCAATGTATATCACCATGTACCCAAGTTTGGTCTACCTAACATATGCAAGCACATATCATTAATACTGTTCGCTGGTGACACAAATGCTTTTTGCTGCGATGACAACATAGACACCTTATACAAAAAAGGCAAATAAGGAAATGGAAGAAATTACTAACTGGTTTTCAATAAACAAATTATCGCTGAATGTTGACAAAACAAATTATATGTTATTTACAAATCTCAAACTAAAAAAAAGATGAAATTTAAAAAATCTATATAAACAAAAATGAAATTGAGGAGGCCCCATTTGCCAAATTTTTGGGAGTATATTTGGATAAACATTTGACCTGGGCCAAACAAATCGAGACAGTAACAGCAAAGGTGGCAAGAGGCATAGGTGTCATACAAAGACTAAAACCTTACATGACACCAGCTACAATTAAAACTCTATACTGCACCCTTGTTCCCGCATCTACTGTAACGCTATCTGGACGCATACACACAAAAGCAACCTAACAAAACTACAAAGTCTACAGAAAAAGGCATTAAAACTCTTTTCTAAACCAGCAAAGGGCCAGAATATATTCAAGTCAGAAAAGCTATTAAAACTAAAGGACATAGGCAAACTACAGATGTATATCATTGTAAAGGAGTCTCACCACAATACATTACCACAATCCATAGCCTCCAATTTCACACTAAGCACCGACATCCACAAACACAACACTAGGACAAAGCACAATCTACACACTCAATTTACACGAACAGAAATAGGAAAAAGACGAATTACAATAGCAGCCACAAAACTATGGAACAGCACCAGTACAAAAATATGCGATATTATACTAAACCAGAAATCCTTTATGAAGATTGCCAGGGAATCTATGATCAACAAATACTAAATTAATATATTTATACCCGATGGTCACAGATTCTCTGCTAATTAAATAATACAAACCTAAGACATCCCACCACCACCATCACGACCACTACCACTATAGATAAACCTAACCTAATAATTGAAACAATAAGTCTAAACATAAACAGACTTTACAGTTTACTTTCACTACTACTACACTTAAATAGCACACGCACGATCAATGCATATGTCGATTCTTAACAACTCCAACTATCTCAACTTCATATTACAGTGATGAGCTCTTCCCTGCCCCCTCCATATCTAGGTAGCTTGTTAGCATTCTGTCACTGTGCCGCTGTTTTGTGTGTCATATATATGTTAATGTACAAATGTTTTGTAATGTGTGTAAGGTGTCCATCGCTCCATAGGCCATGCCTTTGATGGACTGTCTGTTTAGAGTATTTATATGTATAAAAAAACCCATGAAATAAAGCAACTTTGAACTTGAACATAAACCTATATGTTATATATGGTTGCAGTGTGGTTGCGGTGTGGTATGTAACCGGATCATTATATGATTCTGAAACTACCCCTAACAAAAATATTATTGTATTATTGTATTATTATTGTATATTATTGCCTCCGTCACAGGAAAATGCCATCAACGCCGAAGCGGAGGAAGAGAGCTGGCAAAAAGGGCCACTCTCTTGTTCAAACATATGCTAAGTGTACTGTGAGTCAACCTAGTGAAATTATAATTAATGTGATGCACGCTGTTTTACCTGAAGATGGGGTGGCTGATTTCCGGAGAATTCAACACCGTCATCTTATGTAAGTCCAAGATACTGTATTGGTAGTTGCCGCTTTTATTTATGTGGTCCTTCTGCTAAATCTTAAACTAGTGATTAGGTGTTAGATTTATAAACTAGCTTTGGCCGCAAGTGGCAGAAATTTCTACCTATCTTTTGACACATGAGTCTGACTGGCGAAGATGCTCGGTTTCCCTAAGGTCACCTTCCGGAGCATCTCCATCAGAAAGGCAGCGGGCAGATATGTTACGGAGTGGCAGTTTCAGAACCATATAATGATATGGTTACATACCACACCGCAACCACACTGCAACCATATATAACATATAAGTTTATGGTGGGGGAGTAAGAGGCAGATATCCATCACCAGTGACCTTCCCGTAAGGGCGTGGTGGGTTCCAAGACCGCACCCAGTCACTGTATGGAGTTAGATGGAGATCTGCGTCCCATCCGTCACACGGTGTGTCAGAGGCGGATCATTTCGAGATCCAGCTCCGGGGAGTTAACGTTTGCCTGTCATTAGGGTTAAGTTCCAGGGTGCCCAGAGATGCACTGCTGGCCGGTTAAAAATAATATCTTTTCGCAGTGCTTCCTACTTTGGCGGGGTTATCTATGCTAACTGATATCCGAAGATACAGAGGTGTATGCGAAATCAACACTTTGGTCTTCACCGCTTGGAAACCCCAATAGTTTCTCAAGTCGGATCATGCCAACGTATCGATGGGAACTCCAGAAAATTAATAAGCCTTGCGGCTGGAGGAGTGTAGAAAGAGACAATCACTCATCATAATAAGAGGCCCTAAGGTATCTGGCCAATTTTACACAATCTAGCCGGTGTGCTGTGTTACATATCTGCTATATCCGGATAAGAGGCTTACACACATGTATCCTATCGAGCTAAAATAGCCAGGTTTAAAAGTGATGCAGATTTATTGTTGCTGTATAGTACAGCCTAGCGTACTGCGGTCCTAGTGTTTTATATAAAATAAACAAAACAAGTAACTAGGATGGCTGCTGCCATATATAACTAACTATCACAGTATTAAGAATAAACCAGGTCTTAGGACCTTGCGGTGCTTGATAGTCATGAGCACAAAAATAAGGATAATATATACAGTAAAAGATATAAATTATAAAATCCGGTCTCAGACGACCGATCAGTACCTATTAGTCATCAGTACCTGGAAAGAAATTTATGAATAGAATAGCTAAATTAGTACCAATTAGTCATCAGTACGGAAAAAGTTCATAAATCACTGTAGATGCTGCGTCACAGATGAGGGACGCGAGACGGCACATTTCTGAAGTTGCTGGGAAATCTCCGCAGGCAAACTGTTGATGCGGCTCACTCTCACAGATGGTGAAGAAGAACGACTGTAGTCAGATGTCTACTAGATAGTCATAATAGCCAATACAAATAATTAAGCAGAATGTTATGAATGTCCATCCGGTAACAGAAGTTTGAAAGTTGCCCATAACATGAAGGGCTACAGTTGTAATTTATAATTAAACAATGCATGTACATTCCTGGGTACACCATACATGGTACACCACATAGCTCTTGAGGCATACCAGGCAGAGTCCCACCAGACTGCGGCCTAAAAGTTAATTAACACACGACATGCTGCGCGGAAGTTTGATCGCCACTTTTGCGTGGTTCGGAAGATCTGACGAGTTGTCTACCAAGATTCCCTCGTTCTACATACTGGAGAAATTACATCGGCGCCGCGAGGCCCATCCGCAGGAAGGCTCCTCTGAAGTGTTGGAAGTGAGGGTCTCTTCTATTTAATTAGTTGCCCCTGGATGGCCATCCGAGGGCCTACAAAAACTTTGCTGCGGATGCTCTGGTTGCGGGCCAGAGACTAAGAACTGAAATCCGAGAGGCACTGCTGTGGCTAATAGGGAGTCACAGTCAGTAAGCAGTTACTCGCGTCTTGCACTGCTCTGGCCACATAACCTTCCACTTGTTCTCTCTCGCCGAAGTGTGGTCTCCATTCTTGATTTTTCGCTCCTTTTATACTACTCGTGACGTCAGGGGCAGGATGCCCAGCCAATCAGCAGGCGATCTATAGCCGATCAGCATGTAGACAGAAAGGGTGAGGATGTTATCACGTGATAGGCATCATCTCCATCATTTAGTACATACACACGTTTACGATGTCTCAGTAATATTTTGAAAACAAATTCAATGAGCTAAATTAGGATAACTTGTCCATTTCTGGTCCGATTTTAAAAAAGTAAACAGTTTTGGAATCCTCGTCTCATTCCGGTCCTGATAGGTACCAAAAATGATGAGAATAGTTAAATTTAAAGGGATTATGTGCACCAACTTGGTACACTTTAGTATGCATTCTCTCCCAACGCTGACACGTGTTGTCAGGGAAGCTTTGACGTGCTACGCGATCTCCCGGATGTAGACGTTTCACAGAAACATCTCATAGGGATTTATAGACGCGTACTATCCTACTCAGGGGGGCGTGCTTGGAACATACGCAGAATGGTCGTCCTGTACTCAGCTACGCTGGGACGGTCCGTACCCCTCCAGCCGATCCGTGCTACAAATGTCATAATGGTGAGAAGAGACAAAAAGCATTCTGCTGCATTCACAAAATTTACCAATCTTTTGTTTCAAATATAATTATTGTGCATGGGTGATAGTCTCTGGCACACATGAAGCACAGCTGAACATACACAAAACAAGAAGAAGTTTTCACTAAGAACTTTCTTAGCGGATTTATGCCATGAGGGTACCTGTCGTAAATTAAGAAAGGTTTATGAATGTTCTTAGGCCTAAGAAGACGCCATGAATTTGCAGATTTTTACTAAGACACCGTTTTTAGCGCTAAGCATGTTATCTTAAGCACTAAGAATGTGCTTGAATACGATGGTATAAATGCCTAAATGATCTTCTACCACCGTACCTATCTCCATTGACTTCCAGAAAAATTTCACCGAGATCACTCAGTTTCGTACGAACAGTTACTCTGTGTCATGCCATCATCTAATAAGCGAGGTCAGAATCTGGCGCGCGCAAAGCATTATGGGATCGTATCGGGATACGCACATGCTTCCTGCCAAATATACTTGAAATCGGCCTATAGTTCTCCAGAAGAAGACATTTAAAATTTCCCATTGCTTTAGTATGGACGCCTTTGGCGGGAAAATAATCCAAAATGGCCACCAAACCGTTTATCCGACAGTTTCGAAAATGGCAAATTTTAGCTCAGAATACCAAAAAAAATATATAGAACCAATTTCAGCCTCAAAATTCATCAAATAAAAATATCCAATATGGCCGCCAACCACGCCAATTTTGATTGGAACACGATGGCCATGTTTTTTTTACAGATCAACTTCCCTTGAACAAACATTAATGGCCCTTAGTCCCTAATCATATCCCCTAAATTTCGGCCTGATCCCCTCAGCGAAGAAGGTTTTTAAAGACGTTTCCTAAAATCGGCTGAAATCCAAGATGGCTGCTGGGCAAATTGGCCGATCGGCTTCATTTGAACAAACTTGGATCCCTATGCACTAAGGATGCTTCCTGCAAAATATAATTGAAATCGATCTATTAGTTCTCTAGAAGAAAACATTTTAAATTTCCCATTGCTTTAGTATGGCCACCTTTGGCAGGAAAATACTCCAATATGGCCACCAAACCGTTTATCCGACAGCTACAAAAATGGCAAATTTGAGCTCAGAATACCCACGAAAATATATAGAACCCCACGAAAATATATAGAACCAATTTCGGCCTCAAAATTCATCAAGTAAAAAATCCAATATGGCCGCCAAACACACTACATTTTGATTGGAACACGGTGGCCATGTTTTTTGATGGATCAACTTCCCTTGAACAAACTTTAATGGCCCTTAGTCCCTAATCATATCCCCCAAATTTCGGCCTGATCCTGGTTCGTGGTTCTGGAGAAGTCGCTTTCGGGAAAACTAGGTCATCCAAGATGGCCGCCGAACCATTTGGTCAATCAAGTCTTCTTGAAAAAATGTGGCTTACGTCTTTCCCTAGATGAGGTTTTTGATGAGTTTTGAATCGATTCCCCAAGCGGTTTCAGAGATTTTTAGACGTTTCCTAAAAGCGGCCGAAATCCAAGATGGCTGCCAGCCAAATTGGCTGATCAGCTTCATTTGAACAAACTTGGCTGCCCTAAGGATCATTCCTGCCAAATATAATTGAAATCGGCCAACTTGTTCTTGAGAAGAAGTCGTTTAAAGGAAAAGTTGACAGACGAACACACGACGGACGGTCGGCACGGCATAAGCTCACTTGGCCTTTCAGGCCAGGTGAGCTAATAAGGATTGTTTTGCATACCATAAAAAGTTTAAATTATTTTTGTTGCTACCATATATATATTCTGCCATAAGAGAAGTTGCAAGTTTTTGCTTCAAAGTTTTTTTTAAATGATCAACGGCGTTGGCGCAGTAAGTGCCAATGTACATGTTACTTACGCATGCGTGTGTGCGTGCGTTCATGCATGCGTGTGTGTGTGTGTGTGTGTGTGTGTGTGTGTGTGTGTGTGTGTGTGTGTGTGTGCGCTTGCATTGCATGTAGTAACTTTATAACTTGTGTGTGTGTGTGTGTGTGTATATACTGAACCAAAAAAGTTTAGCAACACTGAGAATATTACTGTATAAATGTTATTTAACAAAAACAATAAATTGATACAAATATATTATTTAATTGATAGGTCATTTTCCAATTTGAACAACAGTCTCTTGTTACTGTAATGCTAGCATCGCGCCTTTAACACGGCATCATTCAACGGAAGGGTTCAATTTAAATAATGACACTGAGCTGTCAATACCGGTTGTGACCTCCGCGCGCATTAACCACCACCGTACATCGCTTTCTCATGCTTCGAATTAAGCACCTGATGTCATGAAGAGGAATCGCATCCCATTCTTGGAGCAGTGCAACTGGAAGCTCCCGCACATTGTGAAGATGTGGATTGTTCCCACGCACCATATGGCCAAGAATGTCCCACACGTGTTCGATAGGTGATCGCACTGGCCAGTCCAACACCGGAACGTTGTTAGCCTCAATGAAATCACTGGTGACCCTAGCTGAATGAGGACGGGCGTTGTCTTGCTGGAACCTAAAGTCTGCATGATGCTGCATGAAAGGGATGACAACAGGGGCGACAACTTCTTCACAGTAACGTTGAGCCGTTAAATTTCTGTGAATCCCAATAAGATCGGTTTTGCCATTTTCATGGATTCCAGCCCACACCATGACACTGCCGGCACCGAATCTGTCGTGCTGTTCTCCTAAATGTCGCCAAACCTGTTGCCTACCATCCGCCACATCCACACAAAATCTTGACTCATCACTGAACAAAACGTGGCTCCATTGTTGAGCACGCCATCGCTGATGAGTTCTTGCCCATGCAAACCGATTCTCGATGTGACGCTCTGTAAGCGGAACAGCAACAAGTGGACGACGGGCAGGCAGTCCAGCATCATGGAGTCTGTTTCGCACAGTTTGTGCATGCACAGTAGTGCCGGTAGCGGTGTGCAAATTACGGGACAGCCGCGGCGCAGTCTCACACCTGTGACATCGTGATGTAGGCTTGCGCGATTTTTGCTTTGAAACATCGCGATCGATTTTATAAAAGAAATCGCGATTTTTGATTAAATCGTGGGTCCAAATTCCCAAAAGGATAAACGGGGGTAACGTGACTTGTTTCTAGAAAACGTTGAAATAAATGATACAAAAATATCACGAAATTAGAACACATTTTCATGCGACGAATTCTTACCATCCTACGTCTATGTTTAATGTATACATTATATCCATCATCGCGGGAGTGAAATTATTAATTGGGACCGCTTAAATATTGCGTATAGTTTAATAAGCATTATTTATTTCATCAAAATTTGAGATAAAATGTCGGCGAGAAAAAAAATAAAAATTACACGATGTATTAGCTTCCACTTATAACCTCCCTTTGTATGACGAGTTTAGGTCATTACCTGAGTAACGGGAAGACGCTAATATGCTAATACGCTAGTACCCGGGAAGATGCTGAGCAATCCACATACATAGGACTTTAGCTTTGAGTAGGTACGAGTGTAACGGCATAAACTCGTCCTTTCGTGCAGTTTATATACACCTGTGCAAAAGTTAAGCACCAGCAAAAACAATAGAACGTAGAAACATGATGGTACAATTAGGCTGCCATACTTTTTGTCCCCGCGTTAGCTGACATAATTCCAAGTACGAAATGCACATGCATGCATGACTTCACGCCGCTTGACAGATTTAGGCGACAAGATTAGGAATTTTGTGTTCAAAACCGTGGTTTATTTGTACAGAGAGAATTAGCTCTTGATTGTGAACCGCTATGGCAAGACGAAGGTTAAGTGATCGTGTGAAATGGCAAATCATAGGCATGCATACCACTGGTATGTCATGCAGAGAGATTGGCAGACAGCTGAACATTAACCATACTGTAATCAGTCGTTTGATTGCAAAACATGGGCAAACTAACGAGGTGAAGGACAGGCCTAGATCTGGAAGACCGAAGAAGACTACTGCCCGTGATGATCGAGCCCTAGTACGCCTTGTTAGGAGATCTCCATTCACCAACAGCAGAGTGCTCAGCCAGCAATGGGAAATGCGCAATAGAGTGTCAATGTCTACCGTCAAACGGAGACTGTATGCTGCTGGCATGAAAGCTAGGAGACCTGTCAGACGTCCTCTCCTCACTGCACACCACAAAGAGGAGCGTCTGAGGTGGTGCAACGAAAGAAGACACTGGAACATGAGATCCTGGAGACGGGTACACTGGTCCGATGAAAGTCGGTTCCTGCTTCATGCCACAGATGGTCGAACTCGTGTATGGAGGTCCAAACGCACGGCGTATGACCAACGTAACATCATGGAAGAAGTTCCATTTGGTGGAGGTTCCGTTATGATATGGGGGTGCATCTCATTTGATTGTAAGCTGGATCTGTTGACTGTACCTGGAACACTAAATGGACAAAGATATCAAGATTCCATACTGGATAGAGTTGTGGTCCCTCATTTTGTAAATAATGCACCTGGAACCCACCCTATATTCATGGATGACAACGCCCGACCACATCGTGCTAGAGCTGTGCATGAATACCTCCGCCAGAATGCCATCGAAACCCTACCATGGCCAGCAAGGAGCCCTGACATGAACCCTATTGAGCATATCTGGGACATTCTGGGAAACATGTTGAGAAGGAGGGATCCTCCTGTGCAGAACCTACAGGAATTAACAGACGCACTCCATCTTGAATGGCAACGAATACCACAATGGCGTATCAGTCGGTTGGTGACCAGCATGAGACGTCGTGTCCAGGCCGTCATCCAGGCACAAGGTGGATATACCCGGTATTAATAATGACAGTCTCAAACTCGTGCACAGATGTTAAACTTCGTTTTCAGACACCATTAATGACAATCTAGCCACGTAACCATATTCAGGCCTCGTTTTCAAGTTCAAACAAAAACATACAGTGTTTCCCCACCATCATAATCAGCATTCCTCTAGTTGCATTATTACCTCTTGCACTAAGATGGATGGGTACATAAATGTTTATGCTATTGCTTTCTTCATAGCACATGAATATACCGTCGCATGTGCGTAAAAATAGGGTGGTGCTTAACTTTTGCACAGGTGTATAGTTGCTTTCAGAATGTACGATTTACATTTAAGAGTAATCAACAGAATGCACAGTTCAAAATCAAACAATCTGGAATGCTGTTTCTTTATTTTCTTTAATTTGACACGACAACCGAATCAAAAAGAAAAAATTATTACACCGCCTGAAATTGCTAACTCTAGAATTAAAAAGAATTATGCTCACTGATTGCCTAACACTCTGCAACTAAGTATATACTTGGCATTTCACGACAGACTCAGGGTCTGCAGCGAAAGAAAGAAAATTATATGGCGATTTGACGGCCGGAGTAACTAGCTGGTTTTCTCAATGACAAAGGTGTTACCTCGCTATTGTTAACTTGTTTATTGAGGCGCTTTGTGTTGTGATTAGTACGGCGGGATATAAACACAGGCGTGAATCAATTAAAATGCGACGGAAAAGTACACACTTCAGATTTTAAAATAACATGAAATTTTTGACGATTTTCCGATTTTTCCTCAATTACATCGTAAAAATCACGATTTAAAAAATAAATCGAACTTCACGATTAAATCGAAAAATCGTGCAAGCCTATCGTGATGACATCACTAAGTAGCGGTCTTCTCGTGGTGTTGTTGCTCTCGGTCTGCCAGATCGTGGTCAGTCATTAACATGTCCAGTTTCCTGCTCACGTTGGCGGAGACGGGAAATTGTTGAGGCGTGAACATTAAAATGTCGAGCAACAGCACGAACGCTCTGCCCAGCAACGAGTCTTCCCATTGCTTCATGGCGCTGATTTTCTGGTAGCCCTGGGCGGCGGCCCATGTTCAATAGGGTAAACTTTTAAGCGTTTTCTGTTAACGTTCGTTATCTGCTTTTGCAGTGGTGAATTTTTGCCTTCGCTACACGCCAATGTGGGCCAGTGCATGAAAAATACATTTTCACATGCAGTAAGCGTGCGGCCGAGAAATGTAAGAAATGATTTGCATTTCTTCATGATCAGCGAGACATTACATTGACAAAACATGCCTGCAAATTTGGTTATAAATGGACGCATAGTTTTAATACAACAAACCAAACTTCAGTGTTGCTAAACTTTTTTGGCTCAGTATATATATATATATATATATATAAACTATGGCCATGTATGGATTGGGAATGCGTGTGCCAAAAATAAAATCTAGATTTGAAAACAATATAAGCACCCCATGCCCTTTCGGCGCATCCTAGAAAAGAATTATTATTATGCTGGTGAAATCGACATGGCATGTTTCACAGCAACTGGCAGATGTCGCCTGACGCGAAAACTGGACCTGTTTGTTTCATTCTTTAACAGCTATGAACATTTTTATGGACCCTGAAAAAGGTAATAGTGAAAACACGTTTTTCACACGCCTAATAAAAGGGTATGTTGAATAATTACTTATTTCTGCTCATTTTTAAAGTTACATGGTTACATATAGTAGTACTCTTCTACTTGTTAGGGTCAAGTTCGACTCGCTAACATTTGCTGGTTTATTGAACATGCGCAGTCGCTATGCCAAGCCGATTGCTGAATAGTTAACGATAGTTCGTTGGTACCTGGTTCCCCATTGAATTACTATTGCAGAAAATTTGGAGCCGGTTACCATTCTCAATTAACCCTTTCTGTTGTCTGTTTTGATGGCCTACGAAAATGGGTTACTTTTGTCCTCTAAGATGTCAAAACATATCCAAATACTATAAAGCGGGAAGGAAATTAGGTATAGGTAGAGGTCAGATTTATAATCTGCTTCCACTTGCATGCTCAGCCGACTCTCCAACGTTACCCCCTGGTCATTGGGCCTTTTCATTCCTGCACAATCTCAACTCCCTTTTGGAGCATACAGCCATACTAGGGCTGTCGTTTATGGGCGCTTGATGTTTTTTTGACAACATTCTGTATTGCCGACACTGCCCTCCCAGGTAAATATTTTCCAGACAGGTGTACAGGAACAACGCCTAGTGAAGTAATTTGCTCAGGGACACAACGCGGCCGCACGGCCGGAAATCGATCCTGTGACATTCGAGTCATGAGATCGACTCCCTAACCACTCAGCCACCGCACTTCTATTGGCCTTTATTGGCCTCTATCAATTGGCCTTTGGAACATTGATAATTTACTTTAGGATATCATAATTTCATCAAACTTACATAGGGAAATATTAACATGTTTATGTGCATTTTACCATGGCAAGCGAACTCTATCCGCCATTTTGGATTTTACATAAATTTTGTACTGAACCATCTGAACCGAACTCGGTTGACTACGTATAGTTGACTCGCTAGTTAACTATTTGAGGTTCGACTGGGAATCTAGCTAGCTATAGCTAACTATAATTAGGAGTTGAACTTAACCCAGGCTATGCAGCCTGTAGCAGGTCTTCACTATCTTCACTGGCGGCCGGATCCTGCACCTGTTGAACTGTTAAACAGTATGTTGGTGCAGACGGGCATGATCGGGGAATCGATAGTGTATGTGGCCTCGCTGTAGCGTCTATCTAACCTTGCCTTGAATGAGTTACTGACTGTTAGACTGTTCCAGTGGTTAGTCACTTTAATACTGAAGAAACGCTTCCTGGTATCTGTGTTGAAACGTTGTTTCTGCACTTTGAAGCTGGGTCCTCTTGTCCTGTCACCTTGCTTTATGGTTAGAGGTAGAAATAATAATTTTGTTCAACATGCACAGAGTGCATCTAACATTTGGATTTTGCCTGCACAGCAAAAAATCTACATGCACATAAATTAACCCTTTCACCAATGAATTCCCTATGCCTCAGTTTCAAACACAACCATACAGGAAAACGGTTGAATATTTTGAAATTAATTTGACTAGAAGCCGTTGCTGCTTTAGGCAGCAATAGCTTATCAGCTAGAAATGTGCATGCACCATGTGCACCCAGTATTACAGATTTACCTGCACCAGCCATTTTTACCTGCATTATGCATGTAAAAGGGCCTTATTTCGACACCTGTCTGTGGTCTACGTTGTACACATCATGTAAATATTTATACTTTTCTATTAGGTCACCCTGCAAACGTCTGTACTCTAGGCTCGGTAGTTTGAGTGATTTGAGCCGCTCTTAATAAGGCATTTGCTCGAGTCCTGGAACAGATTTCATGGCTCGATGTTGGATATTTTCCAGTAGTTGGACATTGTTCTTGTAGAAGGGGGATCAGACGACATTGCCATATTCTAAGTGTGTTCGAACTAGGCTCTTGTCCAATAGTACAAATGTGCCAGGATCCATGTAGTGGAATGATCGTCTGATCATGCCAAGTAATCTGTTGGCCTTATTGGCTGCCTTATCTGCAAGCTGATTGAACTTTAGAGAATTGTCTACATACACTCCTAGGTCCTTCTCACACGCTGTTTCTTCTAGTACAACTGGCTGGTCACTTTCCTGCATGCTGTATTGGAATTTATTGTTAGATTTGCCTAGGTGCATAACTTTGCATTTAGTTGCATTAAAACGTAGCTGCCATGTATCTTACTGTAACAGTATTTTAAGGTATTCAAATCTTTTTGGAGTGCATCATGGTCAGTTCAAGAGTTAACTCACATATACAGCTTGGTGTCATGCAAATAGCTTGATTATGCTTTCTACTACTATCATGTCATTAATGAAGCAGATGAAAAGTACTTGTCGAAGCACACTGCCCTGTGGACTGTCGTTTAACACGAGTCCAATTGGAGCATGATCCACTGATGGATACTCGCTGCTTTCCGTTAATTATGAATGTTGGTATCTATCCCAGAGTGTCGCCACTAATTTCATAGCTGTGGAGTTCAGACCTGAGGTCAAATACTTTCAAAAGTATTTAAATGCAAATGCAAATACTTCACATTGGTTCAAATGCAAATACTTTCAACTTTGTTCAAATGCAAGTGCAAATACTTTTCTAAAAGTATTTCAAATACTTTCAAATGCTTTTCATTACTATAATAGCCATATCAGATATAACTCTCATGATTGCTGAGAAGAAATGGGTTAAACAGTTGTACACTGTATTACAACATGTACCAGGCAGCAGCATCTTTCAGTTAAATTGATTTCCAACTGTTCAAAAGTTACATATACCCATATAGAGTCAAACTCGTATTAACAGACCATCCAAAGGAGAATACAGAATCTCACTTAAACCTTTAACACTCAAATTCTGAACCCCTGGAATGACTAGCTCAGTAACCGAGCCAGTCGTTAGTGATAAATTTTCAAAAAATGTCTTCAATTGGTCTGCAATTGGACATTTTCTATGAGAAAATTGAAAATTTCTTGAACAACTTTTAGGGTTAGAGTTAATGTATGATCTCTTATTACATAGAGGGGCAAATGTATTGCTTTTCAATTGGATTTGCAAATTGAAGAAAGTGGTCTACAAACCAGATAGCTCTCTTATTGGCACATCTGAGAGATTACTGTGAATGATATAACATAGAATTAAGGACTAACTCAGAAGAAACATCATATTTTGTTTGAGGTACATGTGGAACATTGTCTGTTTTAGTGAAAGTAAATCCTCCTATTCAGTTTCTAAGTGTCTCTATATAGTTCTTGCACAATCATAAGTTTCTTCCAGGTAGCTGGTGACATTTTAAACTGTGACCTTCTTATTCTTTTGTCAGATTTTGAAGTTATCCTACCTGAGGCTCACTCCAGGCAAATTGTTTTCAAAATATTTAACAGAAGGGACCTAAGGCAGGTGATCTCTTAGGAATGGACAGCTGTTGAAAACTTTGAAAATAATTTGACTGGAAGTATTTGCTGCGTTAGACAGTGAGATGCTGTATTGGATATTATAAACAGGTAGCCAATAAAGCAGATTTGACATCAACTTATTCATTACGGTAATAAATATCTTAGCAGTGGAAGCTTAAATAAATTATACACATTCCTAGAGCTAAGTAAGATCTTTTTAGTTTGAAAATGATTGCACTGAAAGTAATTTCTCAATTGTGAATAAATACCTTTCAGTCAACTTGTTTTAAAATGGACATTCCTTATGATAAATTTTCTACATCGTTGAATGATTTATTCCATTAAATTGTTAAACACTGATTTGTATAGTTTAAATCCACAAATCCCCTTTTATTGCTGTGATAAGCCCTAAGGTATTCATTCACCTATTCTATTCATTTTACCACACATCCATGCCACATCTAATTACACCTTCCCTCAGTGGCTAAACTCACATTATTCCACCTATACTTGACCATCTCTTATATTTTCTTTCATTATGAACTTTTGTTTAACCCATTTAATAAGAACTTTTTTTAGCTATTTTCAAAGTAATTTGTCTGGAAGTTGTTGTTGCCTACGACAGCAACGCCTTCCATTCAAATTAATTTCAAAATATTCAACAACTTTCCTATATGGTTACATTCAGATTGTGTTAAAGGCCAGTTTCATCATTTAAAGGGTAAAATAAACTACATTTTCTTGTAGTTAAAATTTTGTTACTTTGAAAATTATTTGACAGAAAGTAATTTCTCCCACAGGCACCAATACAGTCCAATTGTTGTCAAATGTACATTCTTCATGAGAAATTCATTTTGTTGAGAAATGTATTCCATTAGTCCTTTCGGCTTTCACTGATGGAATACTTTAAACCACATTTTCAAAGCAGCCACACATAAAAACAGTTGACTACTTTGAAAATAATTTGACTGGAATATTTTGCTGCCAGCAGCAGCTTATAAATAAATAAATCTTAAGATATTCAACAGAATATTTGCTATGTTATGAAAAATTAGTTGCATCATTGAAAAGTTAAGAGCTGTTTAAATCTATGCACCCACACATGGAGTGTACTTTTATTGCTTCAACACCATTCTTGCTGTTTTCTATTCATTGTCCGATAAACACCTGGTCACTTATAATCACACCCTGGTGTATGCTCAACCACTTCATACAGTCAGTTGACCCTATAGACAAACAGTTCTGTACATAAACCTGACACAAGCCTTTATGATGTAGGATAAATTCTGGTGAATAGTTTGAAAGTAATTTGCATGCTACTAGTTGTTGCTGCCTAAGGCAGCACTGGCTTCCAGTCAACTTGTCTTGAAGATCAGTTTTTTGTTTGGTTTGATCATCCCGAATGGAGAGGCTTAGAACTAAGATTTTTGCTTTGTTTTTGTTCATGCATACTAGTTTCCGTGATCTCCGTTGACCACCTTGTGTATTATATATATATATATAGTAGTATATGAAATATGCTAATAATATGAAATAGGCGGGGGTAAACTTCAAATGCCTGTGGTATTGGCAAAGCCAAGTTCTGTTCCTGTAGATTAGATAGGTTTGCCTAGTCTCTATGAAGAAACGCAGTCTACAACTGCGTCTCTAACATTTGCCTATCAATTCCTGTCTGGATTTTCCGCCGAAACAGTCCATATTTAACACGCCTTTTTTTATACGAAAACTGGATATACGTGCGAAACGAACTATGCAGTCAATAAAAATATATCGGCAACATCAGATTGCCGTAAATAGTTTAGTGAATTATTCTCTTTAAACCATTCAGTCTTCGTTTTATTCAAAGTAAACAACAGGCACGTTGTCTGCGCGTACATTCTGTTTTTTCGTATCTTCTCGCTTCGGTTGACGACTCACGTGACGAGCGAGTCCGCGCTAAAACACGGATCACGTATTGCGTTGCCGGACGGCGCCCGATTGTAGATTGAACAATCTACGAGGTTGAATAGAAAAGGTCTGATTGAAATTTTATTTTAAAATTGTTTAATAAATAAATGAATAATATTAATAATATTAATAATAATCAACATAATAATAATAATAATAATAATAATAATAATAATAAGAATAATAATAATATTAAAAAAATATAAGAAGTATAGTAAATAAGAATAATTTGTTTTAAAAAAAATAAAAAATAAAATAATAATAATAATAAAAAGAAGAAGAAGAAAAAGAAGACTAAGAAGAAGAAATAAGAATAATTGGAATTTAACAAATAAAAAAAAATATTAAGAAGAAGAAGAATCAGAAGAAGAAATAAGAATAATTGGAATTTAACACATTAAAAAAAAAATAATAATAAGAAGAAGATGAAGAAGTATAATAAATAAGAATAATTTGATGTTAAAAAAATTCCAAAAAAATAATAAGAAAAAGAGAAGAAAAATAATAAGAATAAGAATAAGAAATCTGAATAAGTTGATTTAAAAAATAATAATGATTAATAATTTTAATAATAATAATAAGAAGTATAGTAAATAATAATATTGTGATTACAAATAAATAATAATAATAATAATATTAAGAATATTAAGAATACTAATACCAATTTCTTTAACAATTTAAAAAAATAAATAAATAATAATAATAATCTTAATAATAAACAATAATAATAATAATATTAATAATAATAATAATAATGAATATATTTTTAAAATGAAATAAAAGAACAAAAAAAAAAAAGAAATAATAATAAGAAGAAGTAAAATAAATAATAACAATTTGATGGTAAAAAAATAAAAATTAAATAATAATAATAATAAGATGAAGAAGAAGAAGAGGAGGAAGAAGAAGATGAAGAAGAAGACTTCAAGTTACTTTATTACGATTCACGTGCCATTAAAACATATCACAAATTCATATATCACAGTCAATCAATATAATATTAGGTCAATAATAAAATAAAATAAGCGGATTGATATCACATAAAAAAATTAAAAATATGATTCAAAATACAGTGTTTCATGTAAGAGGCATTAATAACAGCTATATTCCATAAAAATTAAGTGCGTTGTTTTCAACATGACAAAAAACAGAATGTACGCGCAGACAAACGTGCCTCTTGTTTACTTTGAATAAAACGAAGACTGAATGGTTTAAAGAGAATAATTCACTAAACTATTTACGGCAATCTGATGTTGCCAATATATTTTTATTGACTGCATAGTTCGTTTCGCACGTATATCCAGTTTTCGTATAAAAAAAGGCTTGTTAAATATGGACCGTTTCGGCGGAAAATCCAGACAGGACTCGATAGGCAGATGTTAGAGACGCAGTTGTAGACTGCGGCTCTTCATAGAGACTAAGGTTTGCCATCAAATTGTGTAGCGGTTAACGGCGATTAGAGCATCTCCACAGAGTACCAGATAGTGGATATGTTTCTAAGTTACGATTGATCCTCACGAACGTCGCCGATACTAGGTGTGCCTATTGAAGAAGCGGGATATACAGAAATTAATTATGTACGAAAACTGGTATTTATTAATGAAAAGTATAATAACTAGCATACAAGTGTTTAGAAATTATGTTAGTCTTTCTGTGAGTAGTTTGGCGGTAGAACTCTATAACAGCTTTACTTGGCTATTGATGGGTCCTTATTTATAAATAAGTTTTTGTTTATTTTAAGGATTGGAATTTGTCAAAGGGAGATTACTTCTTCTTCTTCCGCAGTAAGTCCCGTCTCTCGAAAAAGTGATGTTCTTCAGACGACCCTCCATAGGAAGTACAGTTGGTACGGATATTTAGTTCTGGATATTTCCTGACGGTAAAATCTCATGCTCCTTCCGAGGTGTCAAACGAGAAGCTTGATTCGCGAGATTTCAAAAATGATAATAAAACATCGTACAATACAATGGAGCTTGCTCTGGCAATGAAAACCTAGTCTGTGGTGTCCCACAGGGATCACTACTTGGACCACTTCTGTTTTTAATATATATGAATAATTTGCCCACTGTTTGTCAGCAACTTTCATTAATACTGTTTACAGATTACACCAATGCTTTTTGGCACAACAAGAACATAGAAACACTATATAAAGATGTAAATGAAGAAATGGGAAAAGTAATAAATTGGTTTAAAGTAAATAAATTATCACTGAATGTCGGGAAAACTAATTACATACTCTTTACACAATCTAGAAAACTAAAGAAAAATGACTTGCCAAAATTGTACATTGATAAGCAGGAAATACAGGAGGCTGAGTTTGCTAAATTCTTAGGTGTCTACCTGGATAAAGATCTAACCTGGGAGAAACATATAGAGATTGTACCATCTAAAGTGGCAAGAAACATTGGGATCATGCGACGACTCAAGCCATACTTACCACCTAACAACTAAAAACACTATATTGCGCGTTAATACTCCCACAAATTACTTATTGCATCACTATTTGGACTAATACATATAAAATCAGGAGAGGCCCAAAACGTTTACAAGACAGACAATTTATTAAAACTAGAAGATATGGGTAATCTCCAATTATATACAATAATAAAAGATTTTTTCAAAGGTATTCTACCAAATTCACTGTCTTCTCTCTTTAACCTAAACACTGAAATACACTCATACAACACCAGACCTAGACACAACTTTCACACAGAATACAATAGAATGGAAATCTCAAAGCAAAAACCATCCATTCAAGCTACAAAACTCTAGAATAACACAGACACGAACACACATACACAGATTATTAGTCAAAATTCCTACAAACATATTATTAAATAAATGTTCATTAATAAGTACTAAATCGAGTAATTGGACCTCACTCATATATTAGTTATTGCACCTTGATGCACCCGGACACCACAGCAATTACCAGCATTTCATCATGAAGAACCACATGTTAACAATATTGATATTACAGTTCTTGCCTTGCCTCTACACTCCGGTTTGACATATTGTCTACATAAAATAAAAGGTACTGCTACTTACATCATAACCAAAACAGTTTGCTGCTAGAATCATGTTGGCCATTGCTATCTTTACTGTATCATTAACCATAATCATATTTAATTTAATTTATTTTATTATATTATATTTTATGTGAATGTCTGGCTCCTGGGTCCTACAGTCAACGCATCCCAAGGGTCATAGCTCCTCTTGCTGGATGTTTTGAAGAGGATTTGACCGGGGCTGTGGGTGGCTAAGCCACCAACAACTCTCGGCCTGGTGGCTTTCTGAATATTCAGCGAGTGTGCAGCTTCTGTGTTAAAATCTGAGTCAAATTGGACCAGCACTCCTCAAGATATACACAGATCCAGAACTTGATCATATCTAAGAGCTCTAGGAAACCCAGCCATGACAGACACACTAAGAAATAGACTCGCACACAAACTAACATGGTCACATTTACTCTCTTTCCTCTAGGGAAAGAAGGTGATAGACAATAATAATAATAATAATAATAATAATAATAGAAACAGGATGAACTCCATCCCCCACCCCACCCCTTCATCCCCTAGCCCATTCCAATGAGTGAAATATGTTACCCACAGTATGAAAAACAATCAAAAACAAGTGAACCATGTTTGTCAAATGTCTTGTCTTTTTTCTTCTTTTTTTCTCTTTTCTTTTTTTATGTCAAATCCTATATTATTTGTCTGTAGTTATGTATAATATATTGTCATAATGCCTGATGTCTACTTATGTCAAATCATGTGTAATTTGTATGTTATTCTATGTCAGGCGTCCACAAGCTAATAGACACAGCCTCCAGTGGACTCCCTGTTATCATATTTGTAATTTGTAATATATACCAAGAGAATAAACAATTTTTTGTTTAAAAGAGTGACCTGTTTGGTTGAGCATAGTCAGCGATGCAGTCAGACCCATCATGCAACTCTGCAGCACGCAACTTTGAGCACATCACTCCAACTAAGTCATCTTAGCTCGCTCTCAATGCAGGACGTGACAAAGTTCTCAGGATAGATTTTGGAGTCTCTGTTGTATCCGGGAGCTACAGCTTACAGGATCATCTGCAGCAAACTTGCTAGGGTCTAGGATAGCTTGAATACAGTTCTTCTGTGGGACTTGGAGTCCTAGTGTCTTCAACATGCCACAGATCTTACTCAGGAGGTCTTTTCGTGTAGGTTGAAGCTGTGCACACACGACAAGGAAGTGCACCGGCGTCTCATCTTCGCTCTTGCACAGTGGACAGGTGGCTGGATCTCGAGGGTTACAAGTTTTTCCTCCAAGTAGGTTATATCTCTGTACTAGTAACTTAGCTTGGATAGTAGCCTTATATAGAGGGCTTACCAGACTTGCAGGTTGTCCATACACTGTGTGGTTTCCCGATCTTACAGGAGTCAAGGGAACGATATGACAGTCTTCTTCCTGGCGCCTTCTTCTTTCAGTTTTCGCTCCCAGGGGTCATGGACCTGTTTTGTCACCATTGTTTTCCATACTCCCTTACTTGGCAGGTTCTTCAGAAGACTGTATGCATCCGGCAGGCCATACTTCTGTAGTATCTGATTTGCTATCATTACCCAGCTATAGGACCATGCTGCCTTGACGGCTAATTGTCTTTCAATTATCTCACGTTCAATGGAATTCTCTCTGTGAAGCATATTCACAAGAAAGATCAGAATCCTCTTGTGAATTTGGCCTTCCACTGGTAGTGCTTCAAGCAGCAAGTAGGCTGCAGCATTCGCACAACTCGCAGGTAGATGCTGCATACGTTTTAGATTGGCCCTGTAAAAATCTTCGATCTCAGACTGCTTTAGGATAAGTCCCTCAAGGCTATGCAGTAGGACTGGAGTAGTATATCTCCCAGATGTGTATTGATGCCATTGGGTTTAGGCCATTAAGTCCATACATGCCACCACCCATTAGGGAGTAGGCTGCACGTCGTGCTGAATTAATTATGCTTTCAACCGTTTTTAGGTTGTTACATGAAGATGTTCTAGTAACGCCAAGATGGGTCTCCGCATTTGTGATCTCCAACAGCTTCCCATTTCTCTCCCTGTAGTATTGAGACGTTTCGTACCAGAACTGGTTTGTCACCAAGATTTATGGCGATCTCACCCCAGTAGTGGAGGTTGATCTCGCCCCAGGTCGATCCTGCCCCGGGTGGTATACGCACACATATATTTTTAATATCTTTTGTTTTCTGATCATGAACCATCATGACATACATCATATACACAAATTGTACACTTACCTTGTAGTTCGGAACATATGTCCTTGATCATGCACAAGTATATATATCAAAATCAATCAAACAGACAGAGACTTCACCATCATCACCATTTTACGAGGCATACGCCATTGGCTTGTTATTGCCTCCCTGTTTTGCTATAGTAGGCCCCTATGGTTTGCTCACTCCAATTCAAAAGATTGCATGAAGAGACACCAGCATAGAGCTGGAGACTCAGATGGCGATGAACACAGAAAATGAAAACAACATCAATAAGACAAACCACAGCCTCCATAAATCCAGAAACACATCCCCCACAAAGTAGCAACAAAGAAAGATAGGTGTCCCTGGATAAACATTGAATTGGAGTGCCTCACTAAAAAGCAACACCGACTGTATGTCAAGAGGAAAAAATTTGGAAATATGAAAACCACAGAAGACTACGTTAATCTGAAATGTACGGGGCAAAAACTTAAAAATAAAAATAGTTCTTGTTTCTCAAAACTAAAAGCTAATTAAGCAAAGCAGAAGGCCCGCATAAATAAAGCGGTGACTACTAATTCATTATACTAAGAATCACATAAGACGGTGACGAGGGAATCCATCGGGAATCGCTCGTCCCGTCTTCATGTAAAACAGCACGCAACCCTATAGTCATAATCTCACTAGGTATAGTCTTTTCTTCCTCAAGCATTTTTGGTTGAAATATTAGAGTGGGCCCATTTTTGCCGACTACTCTTCTCCCGCTTTAAGCAGTGGCGACACCTTCCCGAGATGGAGGCCCGTGCAAGGCACTTGCCTATCACAAGGATTCAGCGACGACGGTCCGCACGAGGATAATACTCCTCACCCAAACTAGCACTAGGAGTAGTGCCCGCGTGATGCACATAACTTTTCATCCGAGATAATCTTCTTCCTTTCAGCTTAGAGGTATAATAACTTATACTAAGTTAATTAGTTAAGTCTCGTGTCGGGAGCCTCCCTTGCGGCGATACCTCTGCGGACCTACGAGTCTGTGTGGTACCTCTGGGAGACCCATGTTTGAGAGTTCATCTACCTGTCTCTATGTCTTGTATTTTCGTATGCTCTTATTTTAGTTTTATCTCGCATATTTATAATTGTTTAGGTAAAATCATTGTATAGACTTATATTTTTAGGTCACCAAATCAAATCTTGTAAGTTCATAGATCACGAAATTGCTATGGACAGGCATACTGGTGACACAAATTCTTGGGATGAGACAGTTGTATTTAATGTTACCTGCAGGGCTGTCTCGTACAAGGTCTGTCACCTTGAGACCGAATGCTAACCAGCGTCATCATTCGTCATGCACTTGCGGGGCAGCAAGTCGGCATGATACACCGGAACGGTCCGACACTACCCTGCGAGCTACAACATGCATATTTAATTACCACTATAGCCCTCTATGTTACAGGCAACTATCAAGCTACCATTGCCGGACGGACACTTTACAATTTACTGTGTAAATTTATGTATTAGTTATTCTGACTATCTAATGGAATCTTTCTACAACCGTTTTCCTTCACCATCTTGGAGTGAGCTGTATCAACAGTCTGCCTGTGGAAATCTTCCCAGCAGCTTCGGAGTCGTGCCACCTCATTCTACTCATCTCTAGAGCATCAATTCCCATGATTTATGAACTCTGACTGTACCGATGACCAATAGGTACTCAAGTAACTATACTATTGTGCTATTAATTATTTCCACAATAGGTACTGATGACTAATATGTACTTTCCCGGTCTTAAGACCGCATTTTTATATTTTCTGTTTCATACTGTATATATTATTTTTATTTCTGGGTGCTTATACCTAGCAAGCACTGTAAGGTCCTATGACCTGATATACTGTTAGCACTATTAGTTAGTTATCTAGATGGCAAGTAGCCATCCTAGTTATTCTGTTTTGTTTAGAGTAAGCGAACCATAGCCCAATACCTGCTCTGTTCCAGTGACCTGAGATAGACCTGCACCAATTGCATAAGCCAATGCATCAGTGTCCAAGATGAAATCAAAGTTAGAGTTAGGATGAGCAAGAATTGGTGCGGTCGTCAAATGTTCCTTCAGCGCCCTGAAGGAACCTTCACACCCACTCATCCACTCGAATGGTCGATCCTTTTCGGTGATCCTAAATACGGGTGATACGATCTCACTAAACTGATGGATGTAACGCTGATAGAACTGGCAGAGACTAAGGAAACTCTGGGTGTCCGTGACTGAAGTTGGGGGTTTCCCACTCTACTACTGCTTTTGTTTTTGAAGGTTGAGTAGCCACTCCGTCGCCAGATATGATGTGTCCCAGGAATTCGATGTTCTGTTTGAAAAGATGACACTTTTTGGGTTTAAGCTTAAGATTCGTGGTATGAAAGCGCATTATTAAGACTTTGTACAAGTTGGACAGAGTCTGCTCAAACGAGGAGCCAAACACGATTACGTCGCCGAGACAGATCTTCCATTGCAGGGTAGTTAATACTTGCTCAATGAGATGCTCGAACATTCCAGGAGTATTGCACAATCCAGAGAGCTCCTTGCAGACATGGAAAAGAGGGTCTTTACACACAAACGCAGTGTTCTCCCTGTCAGCCTCATCCATGGCTACCTGCCAGTACCCACTAGCTAAGTCAAGGGTACAAAACCGGCTCCGGACAAGGAATCTAAGGCCTGGTCTATCTCAGGTAACAGATAAGCCTCTTTGACGCTAAGATCAATAAGGCAACAGTAGTCTATATAAAACCGTAAAGATCCATCCGTTTTGCCTCCTAGTACTATGGGACTGGCCCAGGAGGATGCTGATGGCTCTATAATGCCTGTCCGCAACATGTCATTCACCTGTTGATGAGCCCCCGTCTCCTTGTGAATGGGAAGATGTAGAATGGGTTGTCAAACGGGTCGGTTGTTTCCGGTATCAATGGAGTGTCGAACGAGATGAGTTTCTCCCAGGTCCATATCTTCAGCCGAGAAACTGTCGCAATATTTGTATAAAGGTTTCTGTACATCACGTTTATGAGATCACACAAATCCAACTGTGGCACACAAATATATATATATCATGCAGATGGTCTGGTAAATCATCAGAAGTTGTTGCTGATGTAGGTGCGGTAGGGTGTCTCCCCAGTGATATCACATCAACCAGATGACCACAACGAATTCCCGGTACAAGTGTTTTTGTGTTCGTTGTGCCATTGAATACCTGGAAGGGTATACAATCCTTGTTGGTGGTGTCCACGATCATTTGGGGACTGGCGCATTGTGAGGCGATTATATATTCAGGGTCAGATTCCAGCATAGCTATGTGTGTGTTGTTTCCTAACTGTGGTGTGGTGGCCCATAAGATTTCTCTCCTGTCCCGGTTCAACTATGGCCATGGATGTCATAATCGCTGCACACATGTCGTACAGTGATGATTCCAGTCCAATGGTATGCGTCGGCCGTGTGTGTCTAATTTCTGCTGTATGCATTGTATGACGGTTTCGCTGGCACTGTGGAAATCAGAACCCATCAGGGCATCATTTTGAATAGAGGCTATGACAACTCGCTGTATAAATTGCATTTTCTCTATCTGTATTACTAGGTTTACTTTACCAGCCACAGGAACATCGGCTCCCATAGCTGTTTGCAAAAATATGTTTGTAGGCCTAAGGGGTGGCTTCTTATGAGGTGGGATGCTCTCATACAAGCGCTTGTTGAAGATGGTGATGGAAGTTCTGGTGTCGATGGTGGCACTGGTGGAAACGCCACTAAACAGACAAGCACAGTTATATATTACTTTGCGGTGTGCCTGTGGAAGAGTTTCCAATGATACTACTTACAGGATTGTTTTTGGTGCAGTATCACCCTGTATATAGTCGGTCTGTTTCTGGATAGCTTTCGTGAGTGCAGTTGGTGGCTGAGTGAGGAAGGGGCCAACCCGTCCTCGCCACTGTTGTGATTGCTTAGGCAATCACGGAGATGGGGGTAGCAATGGTGGTGTTGTTGATGCTGTTTCAGTGTACTGTGAGTTGGTGTATACAGCAGTATGGACAGGACTGGCGCGGTCGCGGATGAGGGCTACCTGTGTGAGCCACTTTTGGCAATGCATCATGGGATGTTTAGTTGATGCACAGAAGAAACAATGACAGCGCTGAGGTTTGCCGTCCTTTGGACGATGCTTCTTCTTGCGGATCCATGATGCCGAATGTTGACTGCAGTCTGTGTCACTACTGCTGCTGCTGGTTGTAGTTGGTGATGCAGTTAGAACACGTGAACTGCATACCACCAAGGGGCATCGGGTGTTAAATGCCTTGGCGGTGGATTGTGGTGCTTGTACAGACGTTGTTTCAGTGGAGGTGCTACAACCTACCACTGCCGTTTTACATAGGAAAGAAGGTTTGTTAGATACAGAGGTTGCATGGTCACAACCTCCGGCAGAGAGAGAGAGAGAGAGAGAGAGAGAGACAGAGAGCGAGATAGAGAGAGAGAGAGAAAGATGTCATTGCCGTGGATGCAGTGTGCATCATTGATACCGACATATATGAAGCCGCGTGTGGGTGAGTGCATACTGTCATGGAAGAGTGATCTGTTGTGTTGGCCACCTGACGTTGTTATCTGGAATCCGCAGCTGAGCCGGGTTTTGAGAGTGGGCACCGAAGTGACTCTGGAATCGGTGGCCATTCTAGTTTAACAGGGTCTCAGACTGCGGTGTACATCAGTTATCAGTAGGAGTTGTAGACGGAGGGCAATTTGGACATCGCTCCTTCCATAGGCCCGGCTGACCACATCCAAAAACATGTGTTCAGTGGCTGTGTAGATGTCATCATATTTGTTGCTAGGCATGTTGTCGACTGTGTAGCAACTGTGGTGCTGAGTGTGGTGACTAAGTTGGTGAGTGCGGTGATCTGTTTTGTTATCTCCTCTAACCTATCATGCATGTTCTGACGACTGTTATTATTGTGCTAGTTCCCACATCCTAGGGCATTGTTGTGGCCTCTGTGATGGTATTGAGCACACCCTCTTCTTTTTTACACATGGTTTTGCCTGGTGGGTTGTTCTGATTGTGTTTGCGGGCCTGATGTTGATGTGGATGCTGATGCAGTTGTGTTGTCGGTAGTGATTACGAGGTTGGCATCGTTCACTTCGTTATTGGGTGTAGTTGATGGCGATTGTTTTCTCCTGCTCCAAGAAATTCTCAATCCAAACTGCGGTTGCCGTTAATGTCTGTAGGCTCCCGTGTTCTATGAGGAATAACTTTTCCTTGAGGGCGGGTTCTTTACTTAACGCATTGATGAAAGTGTCCAGATGCAGATGTGTAACTCTCTCATGATTCGTGCTGCAGTAGGCGCGAGTAACTAGTCGCCAAATATGACTACCTAACTCTGGCAGTGTCTCCCCAGCTCGTCTACACAAGTTCTTGAGCTGCAGATGACTCGTCTCACTGAGGGCCATGTCACCGAATCTCTCCAACAACGTGCTTTCCAGTTCCGCGTATGTTGGTGTGTGATCTGCGACCAAAACTGCCAGAACTTGAAGTGCTTTCCCGGACAGTTTTGCGGCCAGATACTCTCCCATTTGGCGATCCCTCCACTGATTGGTACGACTAATTATATCGAATTGGCACTTGTAATTAGCCCAATCATTCTCCCCGCTAAATTCAGGAGGGAGAATGATCCGGCCACGATATGAAGTTATGGGCACGAATCCAGGTGGTGGTGCTGGGGAGACTGACGTGAACGCGGGAGCTGGTCTGCATGTTGGTAGTGGTGTTGGTGGTAATTCCCGATGATGCTCCCTATGATGCTGTGTCCATGAGGACGATTCCCAATGACAGTATTGTGCACGATATGTAGGGTCTGCTGAATACTGCCCTGATACGGGTCCATAGATGGGTGTTGGTCTATAGACTGGTGGTGGCATGCTATGTAAACAACAACACATTCTAATGGCTGACGTGACGGGTGTTCCTCATACAGAGCCAGTGCAGGAGACTAACGGGGGTGGTTGGTGCTGTGTGATGTTCTTCTGGAATATTGTTGGAAGGGAGGTATCGCATCTCCCGGCTCATATCGTGGTAGCGATGTATAATATGGTGATGATGTACATACCGGTGGAGATGTGGGATATGGTGCATGAGTTTCTGGCCATTGGTCACCCTGTGATGACGCTGGTGAACATAATGGCTGTGAAGGAATAGTATGCCCCCGTATGGGTCTGTGTTGTGGTCGACCGCGATCCGGCATAGATGTTGGTTGCCTATCGCAGATATCCGACAGTGTGATATATTGACTTCCCGCCTGCGAGGCATCACGGAATGTGCCCTCGCTGATCGGCGAATACTTGTGTAAAAGCAGTGCTGGTTGTTCCGCACGGGGGAAATTTTTAGCACAGTCGGTGAGCATGTATGCCGTTCTCCCATCATATGATGCTACTTCCAACTATAGGGAGTGCTGACTGTCTGATGAAGGAGACTGGCATGCACGTGTGTTGAGTGTTGGTGTGGGTTCACTTCTCGTTCGAGCCACATATCGGGCACCAATTGTAGCTCATGGGGGTCCATTGTATTGCTACGCTCTATTGCACCACATGTACAGGATGTGTGGAAGGGCTAGTTAGCTACCGTTCTCGGGGTTACAGATCCTGTATCACGACTCTCCGGAAGGTACAAAGACCAGCTTCTAGAGCCAGTGGGATGATAACGTTCCAGTGGGGCCATGCGACCATTGCCACCAAGATTGAACCTCACGGTCTCATCCCAACTGTTCATGCCACCGGTATGTCAGTCCGTAAACTAATTTAAAAGTCTGGACATGATGATAATAATTAACAATAAATAACTACACAAACAATGGTACTCGTTTGCTAGTAAGGGAGCAAAAATAATACAGTACATAGAAGCAAACCGGTGTTCTTTCTACATGGGCTTGCCGAAGCTACCTGACAGATTCGTAAACCCTGCAAGGAATCCCCGTAAGGGAGCATCCTAACGAGGCTACTTAAGTAGTTTAATATAAACCAATTATACCCCTAACACACACAAATAATATTGTTGCGAGAGGAAAGTGCCTGTCGTGGGCCTCCATCACAGGAAACTGCCTTCAATGCCAAAGTGGAGGAAAAGAGCTGGCAAAAAGGGCCACACTTTTGTTCAAACAAAAAGCTATGTGCAGCGAGATTATAATTAATGTCATCCACACTGGTTTATGTGAAGAATGATTTCCGAAGAATTCATAGGTCACCATCTTATGTAGGTCCAAAGATACTGCATTGGTAGTTGCCAATTTTATTTATGTGGGCCTTCTGCTACATTCTAACCTACCATTTAGTTATTAGATATGCTTTCAAGCATTGGTCGCAAGTGGCAGGGATGCCTACCTATCTTTTGGCACATAAGTCTAACTGGCGAAGATGCCCAGCTTCCCGAAGGTTGCCCTGCATAGCATCTTCCTCAGACAGACAGCATGCGTACATGTTACGGAGCAACAGCTCCTGAATCATATAACAATCTGGTCACCATCGCACCATGACCACATATAACATCACTAGGACAATTTACAGTTCACACAAGCAATTTAGAAAGTGCAATAGTATTTATGGCGCGGAGTAAGAGGCAGATATCCATCTCTAGTGACGTACCCGTGAGAGCATGGTGGGTTCTAAGACTGCATCCAGTCACCATACCGAGTTGGATGGAGGTCTGCATCTCATCCGTCACCTGTGTGTTACGGGATTAACATTTCACCTGTCATTAGGGTTATGTTCCAGAATGCCCAGAGATGCACTGCAGGCCAGTGTTATATAATATAATTGCTTTTCGCAGTGCTTCCTACCTTGGTGGGGTGTCTAATCTAACTGGTATCCGAGGATACTGGGGGAGTGTATGCGAAATCGACACTTTAGTTATCACCGCTCGGAAACCCAATAGTCTCCCAGAGTCAGTTCCTGCCAACGTGTTGATTAGGAGTCCAGACAATTATTAAGCCTTGCGGCTGGAGGAGCGTAGAAAGAGACAATCACTCGATATTAACAAGAGGCCCTAAGGTATTTGGCCAATTTATACAATCTAGCTGGTGTGCGGTGTTACATATCCACCACAGCCGGAAAAGAGGTGTACACAATGTGTCTCTTACAGAGCGATTGCCCCTACATACTTTAAACCTATCCTATCGAGCTAAAATAGCCATGTTTAGTCGGTCACATGTCAGGTTCGTGCAATGTGAGCATGATCAGTGACCTCAGTATAAAATTGATGTTGGGGGAAATAGTGATGCTGATATAGTGTTGCTGTATAGTATTGCCTATCGTACTGCATCAGAAAGTTTTTATATAAACAAAACAAAATAACTGGGATGGCTACTTGCCATATACATAACTAACTAATACAGTGCTAACAGTATATCAGGTCATAGGACCTTACGGTGCTCGTTAGTTATAAGCACATGGAAATAAATATAATATATACAGTATGAAACAGAAAATATAAAAATGCGGTCTTAAGACCAGGAAGGTACTTATTAGTCATCAGTACATATTGCTATTATTAGCACAATAGTACAGGTACTTGAGTACCTATTGGTCATTGGTACAGTCAGAGTTTATAAATCATGGGAATTGAAGCGCTACAGTTAAGTAGCGCGGGGTGGACCTATTCTGAAGTTGCTGGGAAGAGTTCCACAGGCAGACTGTTGATGCAGCTCACTCTCAAGATGGTGAAGGAGAACGGTTGTAGAAAGACGTCCATTAGATAGTCAGAATAACTAATACATAAATTTACACAATTGTAAAGTGTCCGTCTGGCGACGGTAGTTTGAAAGTTGCCCATAACATAGAGGGCTACAGTGGTAATTAAATATGCATGTACATAACCGCGTACACCATGCGGGATACATCGCATAGCTTTTGCGATGCACCGGGCAGAGTCCCACCAGACTGTGGTCTAAAAGTTAATTAAAACACACGACATGCTGCGCGGAAGTTTGATACCACTTTTCAGCATGGTCTGGATGATCCGGTGAGTAATTCACCAAGAATCACCATGTCTCTACATCCTATAGAATTACATTGGGCCCGCAAGGCCCATCCACAGGGAAGCTCCTCTGTGAGTGTTCCGGAAAGGGAGTTCTTCTTATTTAGTTAGTTGCCCTCGGATGGCCGTCCGAGAGCTTACAAAAACTTGATGCGGATGTTCAAGGCTGCTCACCAGCGCATGAGATCTGAATTCCGAAGGGTACTGCTGCGGTGTATGTACCACAGTCAGACAGCTGTTAGCCCACATCTAGCAATGTGCTGGTCCAGCAACCTTGCTGTCATGTTGGCTTCCTCGCCAAAGTGCTCTCGATTCTTGAGTACTGGTTCCTTTTATACTACTCATGACGTCAGAGGAAGAATTACCCAGCCAATGAGGCGGCGAGCAGTAGCCAATCAGCGTGCAGCTAGAAAGGGCGATGTGGCGATCACGTGATCAGCGCATTCCCCATTCATTTAATACATACACGTGATTATGATGTCAAAGCAAAATTTTGAAAATAATTTAAGTGAGCCATTTGTGGATAACTCAGCCCTTTCTGGTCTGATTTTAATAAGGCAAAAGTTTTGAAATCCTCGTTTCATTCCGGTCCTGATCCATACCAAGATTGATGATAACGGAGTGATTTAAAGAAATCAGCAGTACCAACTATGTACACTATAAGCATACACTCTCTCCCAATACTGACACGTGTTGCCAGGGAAGCTCTGACGTGCGCTCATGCGCGCTACACATTTTTACGGACTTAGTCATTGTAACGAAACCTCTCTCATAGGGCTTTATACATGTGTACTATCCTACCCAGGGGGTGGCGTGCTTAGAACATACCCGAGCAGTCATCCCATACCCAGCCTTTTCATCAATGAAAACAGTAGTATAGAAATTTGCTAATACGTCCGCCTTGTCAATATCATTTTGTACTCTCAGGACTGTACCATTTGCTTCAACCTCAAGTTCAAGTATGCTGGAGGTGAATTTTCTTGTACGGTTAACATGATACCAAAACCTTTTGGGATTCGTTTTTATACTTTTGGCTGCTTCTTTTTCTTTTTCTCATTTAGCATTTCTTGTGAGTGTCTTAAGTTTGTTTCGCAGGTGTGTATATTTAAGCCTGTCTTTGTCTGTTCTGACTTTCATATAGTTCATCCAACCTCTATTTTTAGCTTTTATTAGTTTAAGGATTTCTGATGTGATAGTTGCTTTCTTTCCCTTGTTGCCCACACGTGGCTTGTATCTGGGAATATGTGCTTTTTCTGCTAACTTTAGTTTATTAGAAAAAGTGGAATACATGTCTTCACCATCTTTACCTTCTAATATTTGTCCAAGATTTAGTTCATGTTTCATTGGCCCATAGTTCTCTTTGTCGTAGTTTAATTTTTCTATTTCAGTTGTCACCGTATCATTTACACATTGGATATTACATGTGATCACAACGTGGTCACTGCTTCCCAGGGGCCTATCGTATGCAATATCTTACACAAGTTTTCATTGCTGCAGAGAATTAGATCTAGTGCATGTGGGGTTTCAGTGCCTCTAACTCTAGTGGGGTATCGATTTTTTGAAAAAGGAAACATTCTCTGATACATTCTAGGAATTCTTCAGTACTGTCTGATCCTGTCCAGGAGTCTCATTTGATGTTTGGAAAATTGAAATCTCCACAAATAAAAATGTGTGTATATTGCTTTGTGTTCTTTGTTACTTGGCGCAGGAGGTTGTTCATTAGGTTTATATTGTTCTCGTCACTAGTGGGGCTTCTGTATATAACACCAACTAGTAAATCTTCATTATTTTTAGGCATATTTTAATAAAACAATGTTCTTTAAAATTGCTTTGCACATTGATTTCATCCGAATGTAGTTCCTGTTTCACAAGTATCATAACACCTCTTCCAGTTTGTTCACAGAAGTTGTTTGGAAAAGTATCATATCCTGCGATGGGCATTTCTACTTCAGTAGGGAGAAATCTGAAGTTTTTAGGAAATATCTCTGTTATCATTATAATGTCTGGTGTTTTTTAGCATACATGCATTTCAAATGTAGCTCTGATCTCTCATGTTCTGATAGCTGAGATTGTGTGGATTTACAATATGTTCTAGGTTCTGCCTGTTTCCTTAGAGTTTTCAATTTCTTACTTTGTAATACCTGTGTGCTTTCTTTTCTGTTTGATGGCGAGATAGCTGTTGTTATTGTATCGTGTATATATTTGTTAGTATCCATTGTCTGTGGAACTGTACATTCATCAACCAAATTGTGGTATCTGTTATATAGATGTATAAGCTTGGTTATTTCTGCATTTGGTAAATATTTGTGCAGTATATTGTCTTTTATTCCTATAAAAGGATAAGGGATTGCATTTCTACGGATTGTGTTTGCTTGAAGGGAATCGATATGCGAGTTCAGATAGTTCATTATGTTTTCTGATAATAGTCTGACTCCATGATAATTTGGGTGAATAAAGTCTCGGAAAGGCTTTTCATTCGGTTCCCCATTAGAATAGGTAAACAGTTCTGTGTTGTTCACTAGGGTTGTTTTGTGTCATTCTGGCTGAGAGCTGAGCATTTCATTAAGCTCATAAACTAGGTAGTTTTTATGTGTATTTTGGGGTCGTTGGAGCTGGGATGATACATACAATTGTGTGTTTGGAGCTAGTCATTTAGCTCTTTCAATGACAGCATCATATTCATTGATCATGCTGTCTGCTTTACGCTTACCAATGTCATTACTTCCAACATGTATGATGACAATATTGTATGTGTTGGGTGAGACAAACAGCTCAAGTTTTCCCGCAATTTCACTAATTCTAGTGCCACCGTAGGATCTGACTGTGATGTCATGCTTTTCTGTTGACATATTCTGTCACAATGGTATCCGAGGTAAAACAAACAGGTGGATACACAGCTTCCTTTCTGGACGATCGCAGTCAGTCGTTGTTGACGGGTAAAATTCAAGCTACATAGAGGTTGATTCTGGAGTCCCACAATGATCAGTACTAGGACCAAGTCTCTTCCTCTTCTACATCAATGACATACCAGAAGGCCATAAAATCCAAAGTGTGACTGTTCGCTGATGACACAATCAATATACCTGACAATATCCTCAGACTCAGATGCAAGAGAGCTGCAAGAAGATCTCAACAAGCTAGCAAAATTGGAAGAAGACTGGCTGATGAAATTCCATCCTGACAAATGCAACGTGTTAAATATCAGCAGAAAACACCATCCATTCAGGCACCAGTACATATTGCACGATCATCCACTAGAGGCTGTAGCGTCTGCCAAATATCTTGATGTCAGAATAACATCTGATCTACAGTTGAATGAACACATCAGCAACAGCTACAACAAAGCCAATAGGACACTCAGTTTCCTAAGGAGAAATCTCAATATAGCATCAACAAGCATCAAAACCAATGCCTACAAAACTCTAGTCCGACCCACCATAGAATATGCTAGCACGGTTTGGGATCCCTACCACCAAAATGAAATTCATCGGCTAGATATGGTCCAAAGACGAGCTGCTCTATACGTACTCAGCAGATTTCACAACAGATCGAGTGTAAGCAACATGCTGAACCATCTTCAATGGCCACCGCTCGAAGACAGGCGTAGATCTGCATGGCTTGCAATGATGTATAAAATCGTCAACAACATACGCACGAGGATATTTCCCATCTGCCCAGCTTTAGCTACAGACAATATTCCACAATTCTAAATGAGATCTTAATTACAGAAGACATGGTGTTAAAAAAAATTGGAAGGTATCAATACGAGTAAATCTGCTGGCCCTGATGGAATATACCCACGTGTCTTGAAAGAACTAAACAGCCTCATAGCCTACCCACTTCTTCACCTCTTCAGAAACTCGCCGAAGCAGGGGAAATTTACCATCACTTTTGAAACTGGCTCATGTATCACCTTTATTTGAAAAAGGTGATAGGCATTCCGCAAACAATTATCGTCCTATTAGTCTAACATCAGTTGTGTGCAAAATACTGGAATCTCCAATAAAAGACCATCTAGTAACCCATTTGGAAACTAACAATCTGATAACTAAAGACCAGCACGGGGGGGGGGGGCACTCATGTGTCATACAACTCATTTCCATTCTAGATATTTGGACAGATGTCTTAGATCATAATGGGCCAATTGATGCTCTCCATTTAGATTTTGCTAAGGCATTCGACACTGTACCACACGAGCGACTTCTACTCAAACTTGAGAAATAGGTATTCAGGGTATGGTCTTAAATTGGATAAGAGGGTTCTTATGTAATAGAAAACAACTAGTGGTAGTAAATGGTACACACTCTAAAGTAGCGCAAGTTCTCAGTGGGGTCCCTCAGGGTAGTGTTCTGGGCCAACTTCTTTTCATTTGTTATGTAAATGACCTGCATGAAAATATAAACTCACCCGTTCACATGTTTGCAGACGATACAAAAATTCATAGAGAAAATGTCCATTTGCAGACCAAGAAGACTATTTCTGACAAATTACCACTGGAATAACTGGCTCAGTTGTCGAGCTAGTCATTCCAGTGGTAGGTTTTCAAAAATAGTCTTCTCTGGGTCTGCAAATGGGCGTTTCTGAAGACCACTGCAGAAGCCGTTTATGGCTAATAGAGGTTAAAGCACTACCCTGGCCAGTGGTCCTAGAGGGAAGTGGGAGTGTGGGAAAAAGAAAATGACAATAAGTTACTAGTTAATACATGTAATACATATCTACAACATATTTATTTACAAAATCCACATTTATGTACAAATATTATATCATTTGAGCTGGCTGAATAATAAGTGTGGTTATTGTATACAAAAAAGCCTCTTGAAACTAGAGCCTAGGCAAGAATAAACTATGACGTTCTATGAACCGTGAAAAATATGTCATGCTGACCTAATTGTGATACATGACACACCCTTAGGCTATGATGCATCCATATACCAAGTTTGGTTACCATATACAAAAGAAAATATTAAAGCTACAACCTGGCCAAGAATAAACTTTCTTTCTTTATTTCTTTCTGTCTTTCTTTCTTTCCATTCCTCTCTTTCTAATTCTTTCTTTCTTTCTCTCCATCCATCCATCCATCCATCCATCCAGCCTAGTCACATTGTATTGCCAGCTAAAACCATACCATGTTCTTTCTTTTTTCCATCTTTCCTTCTTTCTTTCTTTCTTTCTTTTTTCTTTCTTTCTCTGTATGTGCCTCATGCTTTTTCTTTTCTTCTTGCCTTCCCTCATCTTTCCATTTCCATTATTTATCACCTTTTATCCATCCATTCATTCATCCATCCATCCACCTATCAGTGCACCCAGCAATCTACCCACAGCTCGTCCACCCACCTCCCCACTCGTCCTCCCACTCATCCATCCACCCATCCATCCATCCGCCCATCATATGGGTGTTCATCCATCCCTCTGTCTGCCTCCAGCCCACCCATCCATCCAATCACCCATCCATCCACCCAACCATCCATCTAACTTTATTTTATTTTAATCCTTGATCGAGTCTTCAGGCTAGTCGCATTGTATTGCCAGCTTAAACCATACCATGCATCTATGGGCTCGCTCTCAATCAATCCCATTCTTTCTATTCATGCTTTAAATCCTTTGATGTGCAATCCGATCGGCTGTCTCATTCTTTTAATTATTGAGCGATCAATTGAGCTAATGGTATTGAACAAATTACTTATTTTGTCCCGCAATCCCGTGAACAATGATCAATAACAAATGATTTGAATGTTTACGTTTTCAACTCAATCATTTATTATTATTATTATTATTAGTAGTAGTAGTAGTAGTAGTAGTAGTAGTAGTAGTAGTAGTAGTAGTAGTAGTAGTAGTAGTAGTAGTAGTAGTAGTAGTAGTAGTAGTAGTAGTAGTAGTAGTGTAGCGACCCGAGGTCACCAGAAGTCAGCTGTGGCAGTCCGTCTGTCAGGTCTAGTGGTCTAATGTAAGATCTACCCTCTCCCAAGACCTGCCACCTGTGTCGTTGTGTTCATCCAGATAACAAATCCCCTTTAAGAGAGACGTTGAATATAAATGAAACTAATTATCCGATGCCGGTAGTGTCCCTTTAATAGGCAAGCCGTGAGAAGTGAAATATCCGATACGGATAGTATCCCTTTAATTCATAATGTAATCCTGCTGTCACAATCGGTAGCAGCTCGCTACTAACATGCCAGATTCACACAAGGGTATATGAGGGGAATAGCAGAAGCAAGAATAAGTAGATGTGTAATGTGTGTAAGGGATGACACTTCCGATTTCACTCTTCAGGCATCAGCATCCATTTGTCCCGACGGTTTCCACAGTGTATTCCAAGTTCCAATAGGATAGAGCAGCAAAAGGGTTACTCTGATGCGCTTAATACATCAGAGTAATAATTGGACAAAATCAGGTTATGAAAATTCAAGTTTTATTAGTGGAAGATAAAGACTAATCACTATTAGTCAATTAAAGTAAGTTCTCCATCGTTGAATGACGCAAATAATAGGATAAGACTGTACACTAAAATTCAGATAGATATGGTGAAATAATAGACCAAGAACTTCCCCTGATTTGTGCCGATACGGCTATCAGGTCTACGAACTATAAAATCTAATATGATTCTGTTGAAATATTAGTATCTACAAAATATATATGCCCGGTCGGTCCACATCAGATAGGCAATATAGATTACGTGATCGTTTTCCTGAAATTAGGTCAAAGTAAAAGTTTCAAAATAATACCGCAAGAAGCGCTAACGGGAATTTCCAGCTGTCAAAACAAGGTTCGAATTCCGCGCATATGTTACCAAAACAAAGATAACCTATGACAGGTCTCCTTCTCCTGGATAAATTCTGATAGTCAAGATTATTTCCAAAATCCGCAGCACTTACTATTATTGAAGGGATCTGGAAATCCATCAATACTAGATGTGTAGATAGATGTACAGTGGTCTGAATCAGACGTAAAAGGTAAGATGATGTGAACGTCGGAGTTGATCCGAATCGAATCCCCGAATATCCGAAAGCGCAGCCTATTTAAGCTAACGCGCACGAGACACCATGGATACCTCGGACTTGACTGAATCAAATTGCTATATTACGCATCAAAATTTAGTACAACCTACACTAAATTTCCTTATTCCACAAAGCTACGAGTTTACGATACGACAATATTAAAAGTAAATTCATTTGATATAGAATTCTCGGGAAAATATGACTTCCGAAAGGTGCTATGCGGTAGCAAAAACTGTACAAATCACTTAGGTACTTGAACGAGCTTGTCTTTGTTCCAGGAAAGCTGCATCCTGTTCTAGAAGCAGATTATTCCTCTGAAAGAGATGTGGCCCGTATCCCCATTAAACTGAAGCTCCTTACCGGGACGTACATCCTACAAGCGAACCGGTGCAGATTTAAGCAGGAGACCTCGGATTCGCTATGTCTGTTGTGCAAATCAGAACAGGAGACACTGGAACACTTTCTAATCAGATGTCCCGCTTTAGAACCTGTAAGGCTGTCAGCCGTTGAGTCTATAGACGCATGCCTTAAGAAATATTGTCAGACCGGCATTGCTAACTACTCAGCTGAAGAAGTAATCCAACTGATTCTGGATTGTACCAGGATTCTAGATCCCGAGCTTTTAACAACAGAGTTCCTGGGCGCATTAGAGTATCATGCCAGATGGCTGACATATCTGTTACACACTCACAGGTTTACTTTACTTAGCAGCCCAAATATGGCCACAATCGATACATTACAGTTATCTTTTAGAGCTTAACTTAAGTTACATTTTCCTACCCATACTTTGGATTCTTCTACTCATACATAATATATGGCTGTTGTATGCCTCAGTACTAATTAAAAGGTGGATGTTTTTTAAAGACTACTGAGCCTTCTTTCCCGTTGACAGTCCTGGTGATTGATGATAGATATGGACATAGTCAGCTTGTCATCTACTAGTGGTCCTAAACCGGACAACCGTTCTAAATCGGACAACCGTATTAAGTGTAGTGTTAAAAACTGTGATGACAGTGTTTAGACGTTAGGATTCTTACGCATGTGAGTGCGGTTCTCCTACGAAGGAGGTTATGATTTCTACAAGTTACAAGTTACAAGGTACATGATAGAACCTCTTCAGATCCCTTACCCTGACTGATCTCTGAGTAGCCTTGACAGAAAAGGGAGATGGAGAAAAAGAAGAAGGCGGACAGAGGTCCGAGTCTAGTGAAGCAGAAGAATCAATGATCCTCAGAGAGGAAGGAGAAGATAAAGCTCTAGAGGGAGCGTCCGAGAGAGATTCCAAGGTCAAAGGAGACTGATAAGAAGGACTAACAACACGAGCCTCTGGCTGACTAGAAGTGAAAGAGTAAGCATCCAACTCACTAGCTGAAAACCTTGAAAGAATTGAAAATCTAGCTGAAATAATAGATCGATGAAGAGAGGAATCGCGGCTTACTGAAAACAAGGAAAAATCTAAGCCCGAATCAACTATCTGGAATTCTAATTCTGGAGAAAGAACGACAGAAACAATAGGATCCAAATGATCAAACGCCGGAGAAGATGAAGAATAAGAAGGCAGAGTAGGGACAGACGGACAGAAGCAGAAGAAGAAGAAGGTATGTGAGAAGAAGAAGAATAGTTCTGATGGAGGGAAGCCGGAATATGAAGAAAACCTGGAGGAGGAGATATAGATGACGGATGAAAAAGAGAAGAAGAATTAGAAACATGGGAAGACGAAAAATCTCTAGCCGATAAGACAGAGGCAGAAGAAGAGGACAGTTGACTACTACTCTTCTGAGAACCTGCCTGAGAGAAAAAGGAAGGAGAGGAAGAATGAGAAAGAGATACTACATCACGAAAGGAAGGATGAACCAAATCTGAAGCAGGAACCGACTGGGAAATAGGACGGTCGGGATAATGTCTATCAAAACCGGGAGGAGCGGCGCGAAAATAACTAGAATCGGAAGTAACAGACCTATTACTAAACTGGGAATCTGAGTTAGTCGGAGGCTCATAACTTGATGCGCAAACAGTAGATCCAGCCAGAACTGGACCACCAAGACCGGAAATAGGATGCTTCATATCTCTTAAGCCGGAAGCATAAAAACTGTCACCAGAAGCGGAAACGGGAAAACCGGAAACGGAAGTCGCTTGCAAGGACGGGTCAAAACGACCCGGCCATGCATAAGTTGAACCGGAAGTGTCTACACTACCCCCTGGACATGGAAGTAAACAAAACTGGACCGGAAAAAGAGGATCTATGCAAAGACGGATCCAACTGACCCAGATAAGCATTCTTCCTACCGGACGTGGAAACACTACTACCGGAAGAAGAGACTGGCAAACCGGAAACAGCACGATGCATAGAAGGGTCCAACAGACCCGGATGCACATTCTTCCTACCAGAAGTAGCAACACTACTACCGGAAGAGGAAGCCGAAAAACCGGAAACGGAAGACGACAACTGATGCACTGCCAGGTCCAACAGACCCGGAACCACATTCTTCCTCCCGGAATCGGAAACTGTATAGCCGGAAGCTGATGACCCGGAAACGGATGATGACGAAAAAGCCAGATTCTCATCAGTCACCGGATGTTCAGCCATGCCAGAAACAATCACGGTGCTCATTTCCGGATGCCCGGTAAAACCAGAACACAATCCAGACGGCAAACCCGCTTGCCCGGACAAGCCAGGAGCAGAGGCAATCGGCGATCTTATGACATTCCTGGCAATCGGTATCACTGAGAAACGGACCTTAGCTTGTGAAGACAATTCGGAAGCTTCCGCCACCACTGCCAACGCTTGAGGATTAAGCTGATCCTCAAGGCTAACATGGTCTTTGTCCTGGCTCCTACCAGAGGATGTCTTACCAGGTTTCCTTCTCGAATCGCCGGACTTACCCTTTGGAGACTTGATTTGTTGCCTAGATGTCAAGGAAACCGGCTTACCCCACTTACATGACCGAGACTGGGGGATAAATTCGGAGTCTGACGACTCCTCTTTAGCAGCCTTAATAGCGGATGTAATTCGCCCGGCTAAAGATTTAGTTAGTACGTTGGCAAAGGATTCAAACCTGGCGAATAATGCCATAACCGGATCTGTGATAGAGGAGCTGCCCCCCCCCCCCTCCGTTGTTGAAACCGACGTATTAACAGAGGTAGAAGCAGATGAAACTGCCTTAGTACACTCAACAACGGAGGGAGAGCGACCTGAGGGCAACGCAGGCTTAACCATAAAGTCTTTGAAAAACGATTTAGAAATGACCAATGGCCAACCCTTGCAAATTCCACACATTTTTTGAGGGGTGCAGGTGGTACACCTCAGGCAAACGTGGCCCGCATAATCCTTGGTGTGAAAACGATCACACTTAACTGACGTACACTTTACTTTCTCAGAAGATAATGACACTTCCTATAAAAAATAAGAAATGATGAGAAATAAAGCAGCTAGCTTTGAGAAACTACTGAGAAAACCCCGGAGGCTACGACCTGGTCGATTTTAATAAAGTGACTGAAGAAAGAATCAGTAATGATTCTGAATAATGATTGTTTGAGAGCACTAGGAACTACGTTAATAGGAGTGGTACTGGCTATTATGATAACATGGTACTCTTGATGGTATATAATAAGCATGGTTACTCGAACCTCAAAAACGGGAGTAGTGACACGAAAACTGGTAACTCCAAACACTAGAGTTACAAACACCTCTAAAACACCATGATATAGAAGTTAAACATAACTTAGGAAGAATAGACTTCATGGTAGGCATTCCGATGTCAAATATAGTAATAATTGGAGTTTCTAGTACCAAGCTAAAACTTTTATATCAGATTGATAGCAGGCAATACTGTACTGCTAGCAGAATATTTGAAAAGTGCATCAGTTTTCACATTGGGGACCTACCGCGCATGCGCGAGCGTGCTTAGTGAGAATCGTCACCAAGGAGTGAGTAGAGACTGGTGCTAGTCTATTGTAAGGCTAATGCAGGGGTTCCCTCTCCCAGAAGCCTGGTTGAGGGTCTACATGGTGATGGTACGGGCATTAGGGAGTATATAAGCGAGCATAAAAATTTTATTCTGATAGCTAAATGCAGATATTTGAGTTAGCAAGTAGTGATTGAACGGTAATGGATGTTTTTGTGGTGTAATAACAACTATAATAAATAAACAACATATAAGTGTTTAGAAATAGATAGTATTTCTCTGAGTATTTGGCTGTAGCAGCGATAACAGTTTTACTTAAACCTATTGATAAACCTTTATAATTGTGTTTTTGCTAAGGTTTGAAATTTACTTCTTATTCTTGCTCTGTAAATTCCTCCTACTGTATGAGAACGGGTGACTGGCGATCTCGCCCCGGAGTCTCGCCCATGGGCGAAGTCGATCTCGTCCCTCTCGCCCCAGGGGCGAGGTTGATTCCCCCCCCCCCCACCCCCCCCCCATATTGGCATACAGCTAACATTTACATTTTTTGCATGCGAGATTGACTCTCGGCTGACAGTAATGAATTATACACTTACCATTTTATTTGTGTATATAGGTGGAATATTGTCATATTGACCAGGATAACTACTACTACTACTACTACTACTACTACTACTACTACTACTACTACTACTACTACTACTACTACTACTACTACTCTACACTATACTACACTACACTACTACTACACTACACCACCACCACCACCACTACTACTTTTTTTTTTTTTCTTTTTTTTTATTGATAACACGATCAATGGATCGTGCGGAAAACCTTTCATATTCAAAAATATACAAAAGACTGACGTACAAATCATACAACATACAAGCATACAAACAGTAAATAAACGGCAAGTGAAAAGGAAAAACCTTTAAAAAATTCATCTGTCTTTCAGTATAATAAAATACTTCAAAATCCCTACTCAATAAATATACATATTTAACTCTTTGAACTTCAAGGGACAAACACGAAAGAAATCATTTTTATTTTAATAAATATAAATATTCTGTTGAATATTTTGAAACACAACTAACTGGGAGTCGTTCCTGTATATGGCAGCAACGGGTTCCAGTCCAAACAATTTCAAAACATCCAACAGCTTACACGTACGATTGTCCGGAACGTGATATTCGTGGAAGTCTGGGTTCAAAGGATTAAATGTTAATTAACATTAAAAATCTAATTACATATTTATCAGTCTTTTCGTCCTGATAGTATTTTTGAAATATCTGTTCTGTCACACTAAGCATATACTAATAAAATAAATGCCATACGTTTATTATTTTGATCAAATTAAACATCTAGTATGCTCTATTCTGAATAGGCCCGGGTAATCTTTTATATAGCCAACAAAGCGCGAGCATTTAAACGCAAACACTTTGTCAGCAGCGCGGCGCGCAATAGTAATATCTCCGCAGCATTTAAATATTTCTCTTTACCTTTTGAGAGAGATTATAAAATTATCCGGGATTGTACATTGTTAAACAATGACAAAACTCGCTGCTATTTTATAACGATCTTAGCTACAATGATAAGGCGGTTCCAAAATATAATACTGGATCGTTTGCAATTCATAAACATAGGATGATTTTAGGCCAGAATTTTACAGTGCATTTTGCTCTGTCCATAACAAATAACAGACGACTGATAATTTTAAAACCGAATGACTGGAAGCGGCAGTTACATCAGGCTGCAACAGCCTCCATTCAAACGATTTCCTACCAAATGGTAAATCTACATTAAAAATTTATTCTTAAAAATATACTTCCATAATCAACATTAAATTATACACAAATTGACAAGGATGTAATATAAGTGTTAAAATATTTACGTATTCAGCACATTAAATGAAAGGTTAAATAATCATGACAGTGTTTTGATGGACAGATTGTCATTTTCAAATGATATTAATCTACCTCTGCACCATATTCTTTTAAACGTTTTTCGATTTTGTTTTTTAATATACTTATGGCATTCGCCTCTAACAAAAAATGTGACAATAACGCATAAAATATCCCATTTAAACATTTTAAATGATCGTGTGTGAGAGTAGCATTTGCATCATGCACTACGGAGCAGCGATGTTTCCAAATGCTCCAAATTCCAATGCTTAAGCAGACTAACACAATAACTTTATTATTTTTTTGTAGTGACTCATTTGCAAGGTCATGGAATAAAATATTGTGTGGTGTTATGTCCGATGTAGGAACACCGAGATCTGATAAAATCCTACTTACATATACCCAGAACTGAACTACAACATGGCACTCAACAAATAGATGTACCAATGTTTCCTCAGAGCTTACACAGAAAACGCACTTATTATCATCTTCAGCACACAGTTGTGCTTTTGTCATGAGATGTTTAACCCAAAGTTTTCTGTGTATTAGTCTCCAAACTATATCTCTTGCCTGATTGGGAATATTCGGTAAATGTATGTTTTTCCATATTATCTCCCAGTTCGGAATATTATAACCATGCTGCTCCCATGCATAAATAGCTCTTGGAGGTATAGCATGTAGTTCCCTAAGGAGCTTATACCAGCTACTTACCGCCATTCTGCAGGAAAATTCCTTATCATTACTGATGAATTTTAGTTCAGCTTCTTCATCAGTAAGATTGGCACTGTATAGAGAGAACCAAGCTTTCGGTATAGCTTCTTGTATGCGAGCTAACAGATGCGTAGCATCTATTGGTCGAAGAGCAGTAACGTAGCAAATCACAGCCAATAATTTCCAGTCCCTCCGAATAGGGTCAACAATGTCACATAAATATTGATTAGTGATGTGATTATTGCCCTATAGCTCCAATTGTAAAACATTTTCCCAGTATAGTGGTACATCGTCAACTTTAATAAACGCATCAAAACCAGTTTTTAGCTCGAAAAAATGCGGAGGAACTCGCGTATAATTCGGGGGAGGATTTTTGGCACAAAAAAAGCTTTTGGTTGAGAAAGGCTTTATGAAGCTTTCTATTAACGATCTTGATACATTTGCCCACTGAATATCAGAATGAAACAATGCATTTAAAAATTTGAAACGCAATGACATGCTCTTCATTCTAACATCTACAAGATTAAGCCCGCCATGAATTAAATCATTCATGCAAACATCCTGTGATACAAGACATGCCTTACCTTCCCATAAAAATTCTCGGACCATTCTATTTATTTCACATTCGACATGTTTGGGCATATATATAACAGAGGCTGTATACCATAACTTTGAAAGTATTAAGGTATTTATAACCAAGGTTCTGCCGAAAATAGTTAAATGCCGATGCTTCCACGCATTACAGGTTTTCTTCATTTTAGCTATTCTCTCTTCCCAGTTAAGGTTCTCTTCACCCTCTCTACTGAAGTGAATACCCAGAATTTTAATTGATTCATTTGTCCATCGGATGTCCAGTGGCTTATCACACCTACTCTTCCACTGACCCAGAAATAATCCAACTGATTTAGCTTTGTTTATCTTCATGTGAAAATCCAATAAGATCGTGTCAAGCCTTTTAAAATCAGCATTGGTGCCCGCAAAGACAGTTGTGTCATCGGAATATTGAGACACCTTTATGGGCCAATTTACACCATGAATATCTATACCATGAAAAAGTGGGTCCTCCCTGAGGGTTGCTCCTAATGCCTCCATTGCTATGACGAATAACACGGGAGACAACGAACACCCTTGACGCACACCAATCTCTAAAATAATGGGTTGACTTTTAAAATTGTTCACGAGGTATTTGCTGCTAATATTGCCATAGAGAATTCGGATCCATTTTATGAAGTTTGGTCCCAAACCAATGTGACTGAGTGATTTAAACATAAACTCCCATTCTAATCGATCAAACGCCTTTTCGATGTCTAAACCTATAATGGCTCCTGGGGCATTACCTTTCTCAACCAAATGTATAGTCTCTAATTAAAAATGTATTGGTCAAGATAGAGCGGCCTGGAATAGAGCAAGTTTGATCGGTATGGATAACTTCATCCAGAACACTAGCCAGTTTTTTAGCAAGCGCTTTCGAAATAATCTTATAATCGACACAGAGGAGCGAGATGGGTCTGTAATTTTCTAGGCTCTGTCGATTCCCTTTCTTGAATATAAGTTGAACATATGCTTGCGACATGGTAGAAGGGAGTCTACCATGTGAGAAAATTTCATTTATTACTTGAATAAACTCTGGCCCAATGAGATGCCAAAATATCTGGTAGAATTCCACACTAAGTCCATCACCTCCTGGAGCTTTGCCACCCTTCATAGGTTTTAGAGAAGTGTTCAGATCAGCTAGTGTTAATGGGAGCTCACAGAATTCCGTGCTCGATTTTGAGAATGCATTTTTGACATTGGCTAGCATCTCAGATGACTTTATATCATTACTATTATCAGATTTATATAACATCTGATAAAATGTTTCTACCGTTTCCATAATTTCCTTTTGCGTAGAGCAATTTTTGTTGTTGTTGTTGTTGCCGTTGTTGCCGCCACCGTCGTTGTTATTTAAACTCCTAATTAATTTCTCAACCCCTCTAGATTTCTCGAGCCCATAAAAGTATTTCGTTGGTTTCTCTCCTTCGATATACATTTGTGTTCTGCTCCTAGTTATTGCACCTTCAGCCCTATATCTATCTATTTGCGTAAGCTTTGATTTTATATCGCTTAGCCGTTCACTATGCTGACTATCACCATTCACAACCTTCCTACTTAGGAGAAACAGAGAACGCTCAAGTGCTTTCTTCTCCTTGCGCATCATTCGCGCTTTCCCAATGGCATATTGTTTTGAAATGTGGGCAAATCCAACTTTTACATCTTCCCACCATGTTATTAAATTGTCATGGGAATTTTTGTTTTGACGCTTATGTTGCCAAAAACCTTTAACACAAGTTTGATATTTAGATTCATTTAGCAGCGAATTATTAATTTTCCAAAATCCAGGGCCGCGTTTAACCCAGTCGGCATTATCCAGCGTGATGTAAAACATGTCATGGTCAGAGAACGTAATGGGATACATACCAGCAGTTACCAGATTTCCTTTCAATGTTCTTTGAATATAAATTCGATCTATTCTAGAGGCAAGTTGGCCGTTATTTGAATGCCATGTGAAATCACAACCCTCTGGATTTAATAATCGATAACTATCCAGTAAATGTTCTGCATCACATATAGCTTTAAGTCTGCGATGCGATGTGTCACCATAGCTAGAAAGTGAACTTCTGTCTCGCGTCCCATCCATAACACAATTAAAATCACCACCCAGGATAATATTGTCAGCATTATCATTAAGAATGGGTGATATACTGGACAAGAATGTACATCTTTCAGAATGCAACGCTGGTGCATAGACTGAAACTAAAGTGTAATTTGACCCTTCTATGTCGATTACAACTTTAACCCACCGCCCATTGTTATCAGATGAAGAAGAAATGATATTTATCAAGCTGAGGCATTTTGGGAGAAACAAAATTGCAACACCTGCACTCGGTTCATTGGCAACAGAGTAATAGAGTTCTCCATTCGTCAAACACCTGAACCTTTCAATAACCTCTATATCTTGTAATTTTGTCTCCTGCAGCATAATAATGTCAACTTTTCTTGCCTTTAATTCATCTAATAGTACATGTTGTTTTATTTCGTCATTTAAACCTCTGCAATTTAATGTGCAAATTAACATTAAAAATATTTTAAAACATAAATTTAAAACTGACATATTTTAATTTGATTTATTTTTCTTACTCAAGTTCTTTTTCGCCCATTTACCAATCTTTTCATTGAATTCTGAGGTGTTTAATTCAATTACTGTCAGATGCTGATATTTTGATACATCAGAATCATTGCATAACTGACGATAGCGCACACCCTTCTTTGTTATGTAAGGGATCAATACCTGCCCTGTTTCTGAGCGGTACATAACCATTTCCGCATTTTGAGAACTCTGTGTACTGACAGATATATCTGAATCAGCAACAGATACGCTATCATAATAATCATATGACATATCATGAACATGGTCTTCTTCAACATCAGAATCTGAACTTGAGTCATCTTTTTGTCGCTTAAGACTACTTTCTGTCTTGCGAGGAATGATGGAACTGGTGCTTGTTAATTCTTTGCTGGCTCCAACAGCAATATCTGTTTTACCTTCCACACCTTTCAAGGTAACAGTCAGAGAGGCCTGATCTAGTATTGAATTATCAGCGCTTTCAGTGGACTGTGATCTGAATCGTGTATGCCCTAGTTGTAGACTTTCTGACTCGGATGTTAAACTAACATCCTTAGCCATTGGTACAGGAGTTTGTGTCACGTTCTCGCTCAATACCTCAACAGAATCTGCCATGTCTACTACCACAGGATTAGCTGGTTTATGAACATCAGCTGCAGTAGCCATTTGTAAACGGCAGCTACAGCAGCCGGTTCAGGCTCCTGGTGATTCTTTGGTTCTGAAGCACTTCGAGTTTGATTCTTTGTTGCTTCCTTACATCGCCATTTATAGTGATCAGTTGACCGACAAATTAAGCATTCGTCCTTATGCGGACATGCGCTAGCTAGGTGGTCGGTACTGGTACAAATGCGACATGTCTTGATCTGGCCCCTGTACCATAATGGCAGAAAAAAACGTATTGTCAATTGAGAGCGTACTTGGAAGAGGTTTTGAAATATCCTTCATCCACACTCGCCTAACTCCATTTTCTAGAGATCTGTCAAATTGGTACGTCTCATTCTCTATTGAAACTACTAGACCATACTTGGCCATTTCTGCGCTAATTCGTTCATTAGGTATTTCTAATGGCGCCTTCACTTTAATTAGCAGTTTATCTGAATCTATTTCCTGTACCTTACAGACTTCTCCATTGACAATCAGTCCATCCTCCAATAATTTGTCTTTAATTCCCTCATTGCATACCGTAACATGCCACACTGACCTGCTTATATTAATCAGGCCCTTTAACACCTTGGACCCGAACCAACAACCTCTTTCAGGCCATGATAAAGGTCAATGGCCCCCACACTCCACCCGCCAGTCGTCACCCTAAGGCTCAATTCCTGTTTATATTTGCTAGACATGCTTTAACGCATAGGGCGATAATATAGCGGCGCTCTAGCTCAACAGTAAGCCGAGAATGTAGCGACTCTCTCTACAACTGAAGATCCAGCACGGACAGCCAGATTATGGATTTGGGAAGAATTCTACACTTACATATGATCCTTGTTAAATATCAGATGAGCATCACTCTCAACGTAGACAGTTAAGGAGAAATTCAGATCCACAAAGTATGTTGTATTTGTCAGCATTCGATTTCACTTGCCAATGTACACCTATGATAATAGAAATGAATATATACACAGTCCAACCACTGTACACACATTACTACTACTACTACTACCACTACTACTACCACTACTACTACTACTACTTTTGCTACTACTACTACTACTACTACTAGAATTATGACTAGATGATTCCACTTGCTATTATATCCAATAATAATTTCAATTACCATAGTAACAAACTACAGGACGAGCAGGAGAATGAGCACCCCTCCCCTCCATCCCCCTTCCCTTGTCCAAGGATGCTCCCCATTAGCCAGCATCCTGTAAACAGTATATCATCATTATAAGTAAAAGTACCCTCCCCCAAAAATATATAAATGTTTATTGTTGGATCTATAATCATAGACATCCATGTATATTATTGAACTTGACTATGTTCTATGCTTGTCTGTTATGTAACTGTCTTGTCCTTATTTACTACCCATATGTATCGCAAAATAATAATAATAATAATAATAATAATAATAATAACCCAAGTGACTAACTCTTACACACACCCTGCTGTTACAGTATTATATGTTGGTTCGCGGACTGAGAGAGGCCCACTCCTGGAGTTTTTCTTTCCACTGTAATGACTGACAAGATAATTGAACCGGTGGTGAACTCTGGGTGTGTGTGTGGGGGGGGGGGGGGTTGGAGTGGGGTGTGTGGGTGTGGGAGGGTGCTGGAGGTATGGGGAGGGGTGGTCTCCTCTTGACCCGCGAATTGACATATTTCCTATTTGAAATTTAAACTGTTTATGTGGATCAAGGGTCAAAGGGTTAATAAGGAAGTAGTAAATGTAATGTCTGAATTTATAATTGTTTGTGTAAGTACTGTCTTGTCTAATTTATATATACCTGTATATATGTGTGTAAGGTGTCCGCCATAACAATAGGCACTGCCTTAGGCGGACAACGCTAAACCTGGTATGATTCGTGAATTCGTTTATCTTGAAATTATTGAATAAATAATCTTGAATCTAGAATCTTGAACCACCACCATCGCCGCCACAACAACACCAACAACAACAGCCACTACTACTACTACTACTGTAATGATTTCGTATTAGGAAATGATTATGTTCATATATTCGAAAACTGGTGTCATGAGATTGTCTTGTATGAAATGTGATGACATATTGTAAATGTAATTTTAAGGCTATAGCACCTTAGTTAGGCCATAATTTATTGCAATAACACTGTATTTAGGGTTTTTAGAACCTGTATCTCCAAGCGGTAGAGCTTCGGTATAGCCTCGGTAGAGCGGAACTTCTATTTCGGATATAGAACGTGGCAACATGGCCCATAATGAATGGATCGCTTACACTTTGTCAATATAGACAGTAAATAATATTGAATCGTGAATATCGAAAACTGGTAAATTATACAGTCACAGTGACATAACTTACGTAACAAGATACTTGAAACATATGAATCTCAGAATGAAATGCGTGAGTTCTATTCAAACTAGATCTACATTATCCAATCAGCGAACTAGATTCAATGATCATTGGTATACTCGTACTGGTTACCGACCGCCACATATTTTTATTTATTTCCTTCCCCACCCCCCCCCCCCCAAAGTGTGAAAATAGCGCTTGTACGCATGCGCTCAAAACAGGGACCTTACACATTCATAATGGACTATACTGATGTAACTGCCGCTTCCAGTCATTCGGTTTTAAAATTATCAGTCGTCTGTTATTTGTTTTGGACAGAGCAAAATGCACTGTAAAATTCTGGCCTAAAATCATCCTATGTTTATGAATTACAAACGATCCAGTATTATATTTTGGAACCGCCTTATCATTGTAGCTAAGATCGTTATAAAATAGCAGCGAGTTTTGTCATTCTTTAACAATGTACAATCCCGGATAATTTTATAATCTCTCTCAAAAGGTAAAGAGAAATATTTAAATGCTGCGGAGATATTACTATTGCGCGCCGCGCTGCTGACAAAGTGTTTGCGTTTAAATGCTCGCGCTTTGTTGGCTATATAAAAGATTACCCGGGCCTATTCAGAATAGAGCATACTAGATGTTTAATTTGATCAAAATAATAAACGTATGGCATTTATTTTATTAGTATATGCTTACTGTGACAGAACAGATATTTCAAAAATACTATCAGGACGAAAAGACTGATAAATATGTAATTAGATTTTTAATGTTAATTAACATTTAATCCTTTGAACCCAGACTTCCACGAATATCACGTTCCGGACAATCGTACGTGTAAGCTGTTGGATGTTTTGAAATTGTTTGGACTGGAACCCGTTGCTGCCATATACAGGAACGACTCCCAGTTAGTTGTGTTTCAAAATATTCAACAGAATATTTATATTTATTAAAATAAAAATGATTTCTTTCGTGTTTGTCCCTTGAAGTTCAAAGAGTTAAATATGTATATTTATTGAGCAGGGATTTTGAAGTATTTTATTATACTGAAAGACAGATGAATTTTTTAAAGGTTTTTCCTTTTCACTTGCCGTTTATTTACTGTTTGTATGCTTGTATGTTGTATGATTTGTACGTCAGTCTTTTGTATATTTTTGGATATGAAAGGTTTTCCGCACGATCCATTGATCGTATTATCAATAATAAAAAGAAGTAGTAGTGGTGGTGGTGGTGGTGGTGTAGTGTAGTAGTAGTGTAGTGTAGTGTAGAGTAGTAGTAGTAGTAGTAGTAGTAGTAGTAGTAGTAGTAGTAGTAGTAGTAGTAGTAGTAGTAGTAGTAGTAGTAGTAGTAGTAGTAGTTATCCTGGTCAATATGACAATATTCCACCTATATACACAAATAAAAAGGTAAGTGTATAATTCATTACTGTCAGCCGAGAGTCAATCGTGCATGCAAAAAATGTAAATGTTAGCTGTATGCCAATATGGGGGGGGGGGGGGGAGATCAACCTCGCCCCTGGGGCGAGAGGGACGAGATCGACTTCGCCCATGGGCGAGACTCCGGTGCGAGATCGCCAGTCACCCGTTCTCATACAGTAGGAGGAATTTATAGAGCAAGAATAAGAAGTAAATTTCAAACCTTAGCAAAAACACAATTATGAAGGTTTATCAATAGGTTTTGAGTAAAACTGTTATCGCTGCTACAGCCAAATACTCAGAGAAATACTATCTATTTCTAAACACTTATATGTTGTTTATTTATTATAGTTGTTATTACACCACAAAAACATCCATTACCGTTCAATCACTACTTGCTAAATCAAATATCTGCATTTAGCTATCAGAATAAAATTTTTATGCTCGCTTATATACTCCCTAATGCCCGTACCATCACCATGTAGACCCTCAACCAGGCTTCTGGTAGAGGGAACCCCTGCATTAGCCTTACAATAGACTAGCACCAGTCTCTACTCACTCCTTGGTGACGATTGTCACTAAGCACGCTCGCGCATGCGCGGTAGGTCCCCAATGTGAAAACCGATGCACTTTTCAAATATTCTGCTAGCAGTACAGTATTGCCTGCTATCAATCTGATATAAAAGTTTTAGCTTGGTACTAGAAACTCCAATTATTACTATATTTGACATCGGAATGCCTACCATGAAGTCTATTCTTCCTAAGTTATGTTTAACTTCTATATCATGGTGTTTTAGAGGTGTTTGTAACTCTAGTGTTTGGAGTTACCAGTTTTCGTGTCACTACTCCCGTTTTTGAGGTTCGAGTAACCATGCTTATTATATACCATCAAGAGTACCATGTTATCATAATAGCCAGTACCACTCCTATTAACGTAGTTCCTAGTGCTCTCAAACAATCATTATTCAGAATCATTACTGATTCTTTCTTCAGTCACTTTATTAAAATCGACCAGGTCGTAGCCTCCGGGTTTTCTCAGTAGTTTCTCAAAGCTAGCTGCTTTATTTCTTATCATTTCTTATTTTTTATAGGAAGTGTCATTATCTTCTGAGAAAGTAAAGTGTACGTCAGTTAAGTGTGATCGTTTTCACACCAAGGATTATGCGGGCCACGTTTGCCTGAGGTGTACCACCTGCACCCCTCAAAAAATGTGTGGAATTTGCAAGGGTTGGCCATTGGTCATTTCTAAATCGTTTTTCAAAGACTTTATGGTTAAGCCTGCGTTGCCCTCAGGTCGCTCTCCCTCCGTTGTTGAGTGTACTAAGGCAGTTTCATCTGCTTCTACCTCTGTTAATACGTCGGTTTCAACAACGGAGGGGGGGGGGGGGCAGCTCCTCTATCACAGATCCGGTTATGGCATTATTCGCCAGGTTTGAATCCTTTGCCAACGTACTAACTAAATCTTTAGCCGGGCGAATTACATCCGCTCTTAAGGCTGCTAAAGAGGAGTCGTCAGACTCCGAATTTATCCCCCAGTCTCGGTCATGTAAGTGGGGTAAGCTGGTTTCCTTGACATCTAGGCAACAAATCAAGTCTCCAAAGGGTAAGTCCGGCGATTCGAGAAGGAAACCTGGTAAGACATCCTCTGGTAGGAGCCAGGACAAAGACCATGTTAGCCTTGAGGATCAGCTTAATCCTCAAGCGTTGGCAGTGGTGGCGGAAGCTTCCGAATTGTCTTCACAAGCTAAGGTCCGTTTCTCAGTGATACCGATTGCCAGGAATGTCATAAGATCGCCGATTGCCTCTGCTCCTGGCTTGTCCGGGCAAGCGGGTTTGCCGTCTGGATTGTGTTCTGGTTTTACCGGGCATCCGGAAATGAGCACCGTGATTGTTTCTGGCATGGCTGAACATCCGGTGACTCATGAGAATCTGGCTTTTTCGTCATCATCCGTTTCCGGGTCATCAGCTTCCGGCTATACAGTTTCCGATTCCGGGAGGAAGAATGTGGTTCCGGGTCTGTTGGACCTGGCAGTGCATCAGTTGTCGTCTTCCGTTTCCGGTTTTTCGGCTTCCTCTTCCGGTAGTAGTGTTGCTACTTCTGGTAGGAAGAATGTGCATCCGGGTCTGTTGGACCCTTCTATGCATCGTGCTGTTTCCGGTTTGCCAGTCTCTTCTTCCGGGAGTAGTGTTTCCACGTCCGGTAGGAAGAATGCTTATCCGGGTCAGTTGGATCCGTCTTTGCATACATCCTCTTTTTCCGGTCCAGTTTTGTTTACTTCCGTGTCCGGGGGTAGTGTAGACACTTCCGGTTCAACTTATGCATGGCCAGGTCGTTTTGACCCGTCCTTGCAAGCGACTTCCGTTTCCGGTTTTCCCGTTTCCGCTTCTGGTGACAGTTTTTATGCTTCCGGCTTAAGAGATATGAAGCATCCTATTTCCGGTCTTGGTGGTCCAGTTCTGGCTGGATCTACTGTTTGCGCATCAAGTTATGAGCTTCCGACTAACTCAGATTCCCAGTTTAGTAATAGGTCTGTTACTTCTGATTCTAGTTATTTTCGCGCCGCTCCTCCCGGTTTTGATAGGCATTATCCCGACCGTCCTATTTCCCAGTCGGTTCCTGCTTCAGATTTGGTTCATCCTTCCTTTCGTGATGTAGTATCGCTTTCTCATTCTTTCTCTCCTTCCTTTTTCTCTCAGGCAGGTTCTCAGAAGAGTAGTAGTCAACTGTCCTCTTCTTCTGCCTCTGTCTTATCGGCTAGAGATTTTTCGTCTTCCCATGTTTCTAATTCTTCTTCTCTTTTTCATCCGTCATCTATATCTCCTTCTCCAGGTTTTCTTCATATTCCGGCTTCCCTCCATCAGAACTATTCTTCTTCTTCTCACATACCTTCTTCTTCTTCTGCTTCTGTCCGTCTGTCCCTACTCTGCCTTCTTATTCTTCATCTTCTCCGGCGTTTGATCATTTGGATCCTATTGTTTCTGTCGTTCTTTCTCCAGAATTAGAATTCCAGATAGTTGATTCGGGCTTAGATTTTTCCTTGTTTTCAGTAAGCCGCGATTCCTCTCTTCATCGATCTATTATTTCAGCTAGATTTTCAATTCTTTCAAGGTTTTCAGCTAGTGAGTTGGATGCTTACTCTTTCACTTCTAGTCAGCCAGAGGCTCGTGTTGTTAGTCCTTCTTATCAGTCTCCTTTGACCTTGAATCTCTCTCGGACGCTCCCTCTAGAGCTTTATCTTCTCCTTCCTCTCTGAGGATCATTGATTCTTCTGCTTCACTAGACTCGGACCTCTGTCCACCTTCTTCTTTTTCTACATCTCCCTTTTCTGTCAAGGCTACTCAGAGATCAGTCAGGGCCAGGGATCTGAAGAGGTTCTATCATGAGAGGGCCTCTCCGGATGATTGGTCTAAGTCTCATCAATGGATAGCTTTGTCTCTATCTCTTCCTCTTCAGGATGAGCTTTCGGTTGATCCTCCGTCATTTGGTTCTGCTCTTTCATCTTCAGACTCTTCAGCTCATGTTCCTCCTGTTCTTCCGGTGGATAATTTGGTCGTAGATATGTTAGATTTTTACATTAACGATGTCCAATTGAAAGATTTCTCTCTTACTCCCAAGGTAGATGCTCCAGTGCAGGTTCCGAAAGATGATTACATTAGATTGGCTTCTACTCAAACTCTTAATGGTCCGACATGGGATGTTCTTTCGTCGCATCTGAAGGATGTTTCTAAGGTAGAATCGTCTTCAGACCTTTTTAAATGGGAGTCTGTCTGTCGGGCTCAGTTGAAATCAGCAAACTTTTTGGCTCTTCTTTCTGAGGCTATTCTCAAGGCTCAGGAGAAGGTTGGTCAGATTCCTCCAGAAATATTTTGTGCTTTAGCTGATCTTGCAAGAGGTTCTTTGAATTCAGTTTGCCGTTCTTTGGGTTTCATCACCTCTAAGAGAAGGTCAAGGAAACTTGCTGAGGTGAACATTTCAGATTCCCTCAGGAGTAATCTGATTTCTGCCCCTCCTTTCGGTTCAGATATCTTCGGTCAGAATTCTACCTCAATTCTTAGGGTGGGGTCTGATCGTCTTAGATCGGCTAAGGATCTGCGGGATCAGATTTCTATTTTGAGGCCTTCAGCAAAAAGAGACTCTTCCTCGGTAAAGAGTCCGTCTTCCTCTCCCAGGAGGAAGAGTCTTAGGCCGGACGAGTATGGGGCTTATCCATCAAGGGTTTTCACGAACTCTAATCGGTCCTCTCCTTCCCAATCCAGATCTGCGGAAGAGGATCGTTTCAAATCTATTTCCTCACATAGACCTAGAGCCCAGGTTAGTCAAGCCCCTCCTCAGGCGAGAAGGGGTCAGTTTTTCTCTCGAGGTTCTAGGTCTAGTTCTAGAGGACGCTCCTCTAGAGGTTTTCAACCTAGGCGGGTTTGAAGGGGTGGCCTCAGACCGGGTAGGCCTTTCCCGTTCTCCTTTACCAGTCCTTCTTCCTCTTCTACCACCTTTGGATCTATCGATGCAGCCCCTTTTTCCCAGCATGCCAGTAGGAGGGCGCTTGTCTGTGTTTTGGGAGACTTGGCACGCCCTCGTTCAGGACTCCTGGCTGTTAGATCAAATCCGCTGGGGTTATGCACCATCTTGGATAGATCTGCCTCCTCCTGTGTCTTGCCAGCCCAAATGGACTGCAGTTCCATCCAATCTGGAGAAGTTGGGGGCCCTGGAAGACGAATTGGAGTCAATGCGTTTGAAGAAGGCTATAGAAGAGGTTCCTTGTTGGAGAGTAGACCCGGGATTCTACTCAACTCTCTTTCTAGTTCCCAAGAAATCAGGTGGATGGCGTCCAATCATCAATCTGAAGAGATTAAATCTTCTAATATCCACCCCAAAATTCAAGATGGAGACTATCTCAGATTATCGCCAGTCTGAGTCCAGGCATGTGGACGGCGTCCATAGATCTCAAGGACGCCTACTTTCATATTCTCATCCACCCTCCGTTCAGAAAATTCATGAGATTCGCTTTCAAGGGCCGGGTATGGCAATTCAGAGTCATGCCTTCGGCCTGACCATGGCTCCGTTCTTCTGCACCCGCTTAGTGTTGGCAGTGGCAGGTTTTCTGCACCGTCGTTCTATTCCCCTTCATGTTTATATAGACGATTGGTTGCTAAAAGCACAATCTGCCTCAATTCTGTCAAGCATCATTCCAGAGGTCTGCAGTCTGGCTTCCAGTCTAGGATGGGTAATAAATCTAGAAAAATCATCTTTGGCTCCGTCTCAGGTTTTCACCCACCTAGGTGTTTCTTTCGACCTAGGTCGAGGCTTAGTCTTCCCTTCAGATATAAGAGTAGAAGCCATCCTAGTAGCCATGGAAATTCTGGCATCCTCTGCCGTGGTCAGAGCAATCTTCTTTCTCCGGGTGATAGGCTTGATGGTCAGCATCGAGAACATCATTCCGTGGGCGGTGTTGATGAGGAGACCTTTCCAAATGTATCTGATGTCCCTGTGAAAACAGTCGACCCATTCAGTTTACCACCAGATCCCTGTCAGAGAGCATTTAAGTCCCCACCTAGATTTCTGGAAGGATCGCTCTCTGCTTCTGAGGGGTGTTCCTCTGGTCAAGTCTTCTCCCCAAGCGATCATCTTTACAGACGCTTCCCAGGAGGGATGGGGAGCGGTCTGGGGTTCCCTTTCTGTCTCAGGCCTGTGGTCCCTGGAGGAGTCATCAGCCCACATCAACATTCTGGAATTGTGGGCTGTCAAGAAGGCTCTCCTTGCTTGGTCGGATCGGGTGCAGGGCCTCAAGGTCTCGATTCGATCAGACAATTCAACAGTAGTCTCCTATATCAACAAGCAGGGAGGCACAAAGTCGTCTCGCCTTTGTTTGGAGGTGTGGAATCCTCTCATGTGGTGTTGTATGAATCAGATTTTCCTGGTGTCCTCCCATGTCCCAGGATGTCTGAATTTTCTGGGGGATCAGTTGTCTCGGCCTTCCAAATTCGCCCACACAGAGTGGCAGTTAAAGAGGTCAGTTGTCAAAGCGATCTTCAACCTCCTGGATCGTCCCCATGTAGACCCGTTCACGACCTCTGAATGCCCAGATCTCCTCTTTCATGTCTCCTTTTCCGGACATTCAGGCATTGGCTGTGGACGCCCTGTCTCAGTCCTGGACAGGAATCTTCGCATATGCGTTCCCTCCGACTATCCGGCTTCCGTTGGTTCTGAAGAAAGTCAGGGATCAGGTCTGCGAGATATTGTTGATAGCTCCCTTTTGGCCAAAAAGGATCTGGTTCGTAGACCTCCTCGATCTTCTAGTAGGCTTCCCGCGTCTGCTTCCAGTGTCCCCAGATCTGTTATCCCAAGTAATGGGAACGTGCCTTCATCCAAACCCAGGAGTCTTCACTCTGTGTGTTTGGAGAATATCGAGTGCTCGGTCCCTGAGAATAAATTTTCTGCAAGATCTCAGGAAATCATTAATTCGGCCAGGAGGGAGTCAACCCAAAGAGTTTACAAGGGTCGACTTAAGATTTTTGGAGAATGGTGTTCAAATCATGATCTCGTGCCCGATTCTGTTTCTATTTCCCAAGTGTTAGATTTTTTTATCCTATCTGTTCGATTCTCTTCATCTGACGGCTAACACTGTTAGAGGATATAGATTTTCTTTAGCATCTTCTCTTCCTTGTTTGTTAAACGCTGATGTTAAAGATACTAAGGTTCTGAATGGCTTCATCAGAGGTTTAGGTAATATTCGTCCTCCTATTGCTAAACCTTTACCTTCCTGGAACTTGGCGTTGGTTCTTCAGGTTTTGGTAGGTCATCATTTTGAACGCATCGCTTCGATTAGCTTAAAGCTTTTAACGTTTAAGATGTTTTTTCTAGTGGCTTCTGCTTCTGCTAGAAGACGATCGGAGATCCATGCTTTTTCTGCTGAAAGGGATCGATTTATTGAAGCTGGGGACGGTTTGGTATTATATCCTAGAAGAGATTTTTTTATCAAAAACGCAGTCAAACCGTTATCCAGCTAAGCCGATTATTTTAAAATCTTTATCTTCGTTTTCTCCGTCTGACAGATTTTGGTGTCCAGTCAGAGCTCTTAAAGCTTATAAGCATCGTACCGATTTTACGAAAAAGATCCAATCCGTCTCACTTATGGGTTCCCTTCGCGGAAGGGGTAGCCAGACCGGTCTCTAAAGCATCCATTGCTAGATGGATTTGTGAGACCATTCGAATCTGCTACGAGATTGCTTCCCCTGATCAAATCAATCTCTCTCACATTAAAGCTCATGATGTTAGAGGGATGGCTACCTCTTTCGCTCTGTTCGCTGGCTCTTCTGTAGACGAAGTTATGCAAGTTGCAGGATGGAAATCTGAGTCTACTTTTACCTCTTTTTATTTGAAAGACCAGAGCGCAGCGGCATCTTTCTTTAGGAACATTACTATTTTAACCAAAACGGCTGAAGACCATTTACCAAGCACACCCCACCATTTTCGTTAGGACCGTGCGTCTGCGTGTAATGGTGAGAGTTGTTCCTTGGTTTTGATTTATTTCTTTATGTTTAAAGTTTTATTTGGTTATTAATCACTGTGTGATTGATTAGGATGCACCATTATGTTATGTGGTTAACATTTGGTTATGTTTGTTTGATTTTTATCCTTGCTTATGGATTCTCAAATCACCTCCCACCAAAGTTCGTAGTGGGACACTGACCAAATCTACGGGTTTAGCAAGTAGTGATTGAACGGTAATAGATGTTTTTGTGGTGTAATAACAATCCCCAACAGAGTTTTATTAACCACTATAAAAACATACTTACCGTTCAATCACTATGACCCGGCCTCAGCCACCCTGCTGGGTATTGATTTGAGAATCTAGACTGGATATATGGCACTTAAATTTAGAAAAGTGAATCAGTTTTCACATTGGGGACCTACTGCGCATGCGCGAGCGTGCTTAGTGGCAAGCGTCACCAAGGAGTGAGTACAGACTGGTGCCAGTCTAATGTAAGGCTAATGCAGGGGGTCCCGCTACCAGAAGCCTGGTTGAGGGTCTACATGGTGATGGTATGGGCATTAGGAAGTATATATAAGCGAGCATAAATTTTTATTCTGATAGCTAAATGCAGATATTTGATTTAGCAAGTAGTGATTGAACGGTAAGTATGTTTTTATAGTGATTAATAAAACTACAGACCAACCCACTAAAGGGGGGGGGGGGGTCTGTTGGGGGCTTTTCATTGATAAATACCGGTTTTTGTAGAGATAATCAAGATTCAAGATTATTTATTTCCAAATAGATAATCATCATCATTAGTGACGGACATAAGTCAGATATGACTTGTGTGTCCTAGACGTAGTTTTGATAATATTAGTCGTGGTTAAATAACATGTCTTTAGTTTATAATGTATGGTCCAGTAGCTTAAATTCGTAAGTACTGAAATTCGTGAATTTGTTTTTATCGCTCTCGTTCTATGATGTAACGTTGCATGGAACGCATCTACACTGTAGCCACGTTTTGATTGACAGTTCTGAAGCTTTCGACAAAGTTTTGAGCAAAATACGGTCAAAACAAGAAAATGTTCATACAATTACTGATGGTAGTGATAAAAATTGCAAGCTTGCTTAATGCACTTTCTTAGATTACTTACTTGCGCTTATTTAGCACCTAAAATGAGCAATTTTTACAATCCAAAGTTACTACCTGCTTTGGTTACATTTTTTTACTTATTTACATAAAGTGCACACATGTTTTTTTAACGATAGAAAGTTTTTTTATTCTTTCCTTTATGCCTGCTGAACATGTTTTAAAGACCCTAGCGTTAGCTCATTTCTTCAACTCATTAATATTTGTGAATTTCATGTGACGTCACTACCTAGCAAAAGCGGCATCCAGAGTTGTCCTTGTGCGTCCTTTTGCGCGTATATACGCATAAAAATGGCAGAGGGACGCATAAAAATGAACCCTCTGCGTCCCCGAGGACGCACGAGGGACGCAGTAAAAAGTGTAACGGAAACTGGTAACTTTGCGTGCGCTTAATTATCGATTATATTATCGTGTGTGTATATTTATTTGTGCATGTTTTTACTTTAAAAAATATACCTAATGTATTGTGTTCAATAAAAACGAACTTACTGCGTTGTTTAAGACTATGATTTGTTGTATGTTTTCTTGCACAACTCAAAGTTGTTAATGCCCATAAATTAGATTCAACCGCCAAAATTAATTGTAAACACAATCCCCAGATCATCCTTAGTATTCCATTTGATCTAATCTTTTATAAATAATGAGTTTACAAGTCCGATGTCAGTCGCCTTGTTTGGCCTACAAATTGCAAAACTACCCGCCATGTTTCTGTCTGTTGTGCTAAACGTCAGTGTGACGTATTTGATTGGGTAACAGCGGAATTTCCCTCTAGAGGAACTCAGGCTTGAGAAATCCAATACAACTGATCAAGCGTATACAAACGTGTCTGGGCGTCTTAACCCTTTGACAGCTCAGAACATTGGACAGATCACAAAGTTGTTATCACTAATATGCTGAATATTTTGAAATTAATTTGCGCATGCCTACTTGCCTAAAGCACGACTAACGGGCAAAATATTTTTTTCTATTTACTTATCAAAATATCTAAATGGATGAAGGAACATATGGAAGATATTGTGATATCTTTTACATTTGAATGGCCATTTGACGGATTAGCGGTGGTGTCTTTGTATTGCTGTTTGAATCACGGTATCAACACGCGTTATACGCTGTCTTTTATTTAGTAATAGCGGCTGATTTATTGACTGATGGATTAGTGTTTATAATGTTTAACAATACTCGATCGTTAGGTGTTCCCAATTTATCAACTAAAAAGCTCATCCCAGCAGCGATGTTCAACGATATCGTCGATCTCCATGTAGGCATACGTTAAAATATTGATTTTTTCCAAACAGCGTATAGTTCAAAGTTCCCAGATACAAGCGTCGTTATGGGATACACGCTAATGCGTTATCTATGCTTCAACCAATCAGCAATCGCGTTACATAGTTCCTCCCTATGAATTAGGGATATCCGGTTATTGGCTGATATATTTTCACTAATTACGCAGTTTAATCTGATTTATAAAGATTATTTTTGATAAATTATTGTTTTGTCTGATTTTAGCTTATGTATTCCACTATATTTAGAGGTTCCAGTTACATTATAAAAAATATGCGCGCATTATATCGAAGAAGGTCAAGTCGTCCTTGAGAAAACTCGGCCCAGACACTCGTAATTTTTCAGTTCGTCCAAAGTCAAGTCAGGGTTTAATAGAAAAACTAATGCAGTGGTCTTTGCTAATTACTAATGTAGTGGTCTTTGGAAATGTTAATCATACAAGGGTGTCAATGTAGGTTGGTTGGTTTATCAGACAACAAACAAGTACAGTGCTTTAAGTTACTGTTTATTGACATGCAGTTCAAATGTTATTAGTTAAATATACAAGGACCATTTCAATAGATCAATTTTAGCCACCATTGTAGATCACAGAATGCATATTTTTGAAAATTTACCACTGCATAGTTAGTATTCTCTATATATACATTGACAGTATTTACACAATGTCATAACTAGTGCTACAACATGTTTAATAAAGTACTTTTTAATTAGATCAATGTTTTTTTAAGAAAAAAGCATGGGACCCCCATATTTCAGATGAGGACCCCATGGGACCCCCGATTTTACAGTGGGCCCCCCAAATCTGAGTGTGGGGTCCTTGGGACCCGCAAAAATCAGATGTGGGCAACACTGGCAGCATCCATTTGGGTTTTTTCTTCTCTTCAAATGTATCAACTGCTTTTATAATTTATACATTCATTTGTAGGACTAATTTATCGGTTAAAATGGGCAAAATTAGCAGTTGAAACATTCAACAAACTAATACAGTGATATTTAAGGATTTACAAGCATGTCGGGCTGCACGGTTTGGCTTACAGCCATATCGGTTTCGATATGACTTTTCATATCGGTTTTAACCGAATATCGGTTTTATGGACATGAAACAAAAAATGTAAATGATGAAAAATAGCACGAAAACAGAACGTATTTTCACGCCCTGATACAGTGGAAACGTTTTACGCCTTTAAAGCTTAATATACCTTATAATATCCATCACCGCGGGAGTGAAATTATTAATTGGACCGCCTAAATATTAAACGTGATCAGGTAAAGAGTTCCAGTAAGGAATCTCTGTGAAAAAAAGTTTTTCCTGAGATTTTTCTTGCAGAAATTTGTTTGAATTTTGAGATTATGACCACGCGTGGTCATGGTTGCAGTGGATGTTTCCTTAAAGAATTGACCTGCATCTAAGTTATATTTCATGTGTAAAATTTTGTAAGTTTCGATTATGGATCCCCTCTAAATCATCTGTATTTGATTGAGATTAGGATGAGTGATTTCGATCTATCCATGTAAGGTAGATGCTTAAGTTTTGGAACTAATTTTGTTGATCTACGTTGTATTCTTTCGATGGTTCTTGACTGTCTTAATAGATATGATGACCACACTGAATTTCCATATTCCAATATTGGCCTTACTAACGTTTTGTAAAGTAAAATGAATGTATTCCGATCCAGATGTGAAAAGGTTCGTTTAATGACAGCTAGTATACTATTTGCCGTGGATACAGTTTTGTTGATATGTTCGTCAAAGGATAATTTGTTATCGATCCAAATTCCAAGGTCCTTTTCTTCGAGAGCAGAAACAATCTTGTAAAATCCATCAGTATCAGATGTGTAGTATTGGAACTGAGGGATGTTAGCGCCAAAGTAAATTACTTTAGTTTTTTCAGAGTTGAATGGTAATTGCCAAGTATGAGACCATTCACAGACCTCAGCCCTCAAAATTTGATGCGAACGATCGTTTTGTTATCGCTGATCGTGGAAAACAGAAGTTTCAACAACTTTTTAATATGAAGCATGCTATTTACAACGGAATTTAGCATTTTCAAACATCTAAAAAATCGATAACATCTGTCTGTCAAATTCTATAAATAAGCGACAGCGCACATGTGTCAGAGACAAACTTCCGTCGTATTTCCGCTAGCATTACTACATAGGCCGGGAACTAGTCTCGCTACACGTTATGCATCAACAACGGACTGTTCAATTATAAACCGTTGCATGCAAGTACGTACAACCGTCGGCTTGCATGCTCCCGATGTATTATTTTATATACGCGATTGGATCCCGATATAGCATAGGAAGATATGCATTGTTGGGTGAGTCTCACAGCATATTCTCATAGAGTTTCAGTTGGCTTGTAGAGACAGCTGTTTAAGAATTTATCTGTTAAATTAAACCGTTACATTCATAGATCCTAGCTACTGTGTCAGTGCGTAAATTGTCCATGACACACAATAACTCAGGCCTCGAAATTTGACGGGATTCTCGTAATATTCCAGAAATTAAAAAATACGGGAATCCAACTGGATTCTCATAAATAAATGCTTCCAAAAACGTAAACATTCCATTCTTACAGAACGCCACGATCCCGGTTACTAATTTCAATAATAAAAATTATGTCACGAATCAGCCTAGAGGGGGGTCTGCTAATAAGCTACCTCGGAGTTACGGCGTCGCAAAGAATTATGGGTAATGTCAAAGGTCAAAGCACATAAACAAATCTCTCGAGTCTGACAGCTCTGCGGTTATGAATGCTACGCCACGAATTTTCCTCCTCATCCATGCGTGTTTTATGGTGTTCTTATGTGTGAACTTCTTAGGGGCAGCTTGATATGGAATCATGTCAAGATATTTATGCAGCAGAATTAGAAAATCAAATAATATTTACGCAACTGGAGGCGGAAAACAACGCGGTCAAGCGCATTCGCCCCGGTGCCAAATCGGCCCATTTTTCGCTGTTCCGATTAGAAGTGGATTCACACTAGTGTATTTTGCATAAATTCAATAAATAAATGTAGTTATTATATGTATTTTAGAAGTACAATTACAATATGCTTATTTTTAAGTCTATGTAATGTCAGCGATTACGTGAGACTGACGGCGTAGGCCTACACACGTACACCAGCTTCATAGTTAGGCCTATATAGTTAGTGTGTATGGTACTACGCATACTTGGGTTTTACAATTTCATTGTTCTAATATTCCCAATTTAACACTATATAATTCTCTAGTCTCCTAAAGGCACTATTAGGCTACCTAATGTAATCATTCAATGTAATAGGTGCGCGTAGATTGCGCTATTCATTGATAAAGGAATTATCCCAAACAGAGTATAATTATTTTTATCATATTATCCATAAATAAACATCAGTCAAACAAAACACTCAGGCCGGAAGCCAGGGCAGGACCGGTGCACTATGTAATATTACCCCCAATCAGGCAGCCATGGCAGGGCAAGCAATCAGGCAGCAAGGGCAGGGCAGGCAGGCGATCACGCAGCCAAGGGAGGGCAGGTAGGCAATCAGGCAGCCAGGGGAGGGCAGGCAGGCAATCAGGCAGCCAAGGTATGGCAGGCAGGCATCAGGCAGCCATGGAGGGCAGGCAGACATGGCAGGTAATCAGACAGCCAGATCAGAGCAGGCAGGCAAGCATCAATGGCATGGCATGGCAGTTAGTTGGTCGGTTGACCAGCCAGTTGGTCAATCGTCCTGCCACTCACTCACTCACTCACTCACTCACTCACTCACTCACACTCACACTCACACTCACTCACCCACACAATTTATCAGTCACTCACTCGTGAGTGAGTGAGTCGGTGGGTCCGTCGATGAGTCAGTAAGTTGGTCAGTTCGCCAGTCAGTGAGTGAGTCAGCGAGCCAGTGAGCGAGCCAGCCAGTGAGCGAGTCAGTGAGTGAGTGAGCGAGCCAGCCAGCCAGCCAGCCAGCCAGCCATCCAGCCAGCCAGCCAGCCAGTGAGTGGGTGGGTGGGTGGGTGGGTGAGTGAGTGAGTTGTCAGTCGGTGAGTGGATGGGTTGGTGGGTGGGGTCGGTCTGTTGGTCGGGTCGGTCGGTCTGTGAGTTGGTCGGTCTCTGAGTCTGTCGGTCTCTGAGTCGGTCGGTCTCTGAGTCGGTCGGTCTCTGAGTCGGTCGGTCTGTGAGTCGGTCGGTCTGTGAGCTGGTCGGTCTGTGAGTCAGTCGGTCGGCGGGCCAGCCAGTCATGTACTCTATTGGTTAGTCGATCACTCACTCATGCATTTAGGCTACTTGGTAGCCCAAACCGCCCCATACACGACGCCACTGCAATTGTGCGTATATATACCTAATTGATTGGCCGAACGATCGCATGGCTGGCTGTAATTGAATGGAATTGAATCCAACTATTGATTGATTCATTTCTTTATTCTTTAATCATTGATTGACTGAATAATTATTCTGATTGCTCTAGAGTGGCTGACTTGTTGATCCTTTGGTTGCTAGATTGTTTAGGTACATGGGTGATCAGTAATCGCATTGGTCTGACAAATTATTTGATTGACAGTGTGGCAGGAGGCAGTGTCGGGAGGGTGTGAGCTAGATCTTCCCAATGGAAATCTTTGAAGATTAAGCTCGATCTGAGAATCCTTCTAATACTTTAATTGTAGAGTTTAGACATAGGGTTGCTCTTAAAATAAAATTAAAACAATACACCACAACATACCACAATTCACCCTAATTTTGTTTACAAATTTGGATTTTTCAAACCAAAAAAAATCACGGGATTGCCATTGTTGGAGGGGGTATAGTCTGTGTGGGGTGGGTGGGTATCACAAACGTAAATTAAAATAATAAAATACTTGTTTTCAGAACCTTACAAGTTCGTTTATTGGATTTAACACAGACACCATACAAGGACAAGTTGGCTTTTAAATTTTCGAGATGCTTGCCATATACATAGGCGTAGGGGAGGGGTGGGGTTGCTAGCAACCCTTCAGATTTTTTTCTCTCAGTGTATTCTCCGTAGCGCCCATTAGGTTTTGGTCATATAGTTTAGCGCAATCAACCCCCCCCCCCACCCACCACGTCAAAGTACGTTCATACACACCTATGAATGTAGGCGCAAATAATAGTTACAAACTGTTGATTTTGTAGGGTTTAATCAATATGGGTATGAAATAAAAAAAATTTATATAATACCCGGCGACAGTCGCTGGAATTAAACATAGCAGTACTACATATTATATAGGCTAACTATATAGGGAATATACGAAAATAGGGTATTTCGTGCGATTCGTGTTAGCCATATGAAATTTCTTTTATAAACACGCAGTGATTATTACGTAAGAATATTATCTTTATGAATCGAGATGTTTGTAAAAAGTTTATTTAGCTGAAAACTCCGTAAAAGCTATGTGATTATTACTAAGCGAAGGCACACAAAGTGGTTTGTTTATGTGCTTTGACCTTTGACCTGACGTTTGCTGCACATGCGCATTCGGAACTCTGAGATAGCTTATACACCGAGACATGTCTCGCGTGACTGCACAGTCGTAGTTAATAACACTCGATAATGCGCACTCGTAGTTTCTGATTGGCTCGTGGGATATCCGATTTCAATAGGCATGAATGAAAATGACTATCGTAGTAAAATTTTTATCACGTTCCTCGTTGTCATTCATAACGAATTAATCACATGATTTATTTCAACCAATCTCTGTGCGACTCTCGCGATTAATATTGATGGCTAATGGCGAACGGAAAATCTAGTCACTGTGCCGCTTTTAAGCTCAGTAAAGCAATATGTTAGCGCCCACTTTGACGGGTTATATGACCCAATATATTATTATTGGAAGGTTCTGACATTCGGGTTCCGACCCGATATTTAAGTGGTTCATTGCTTTGGAGCGACCGAGAAAATGGGACTATATGTCAGGAAAACCGGTGCGTAGTAACACTTATTTTCAAGTAAATCGCATTTGCACTAAATTGTCAGTTTAAAGCCTACAAGTTAAGAAGGGTCAAGCTATCTACTAAATGCCTTAGAGCTGGTTACGCTTTTTATTGTGGCGGACTTGCGGGTTATTGTTTTATATTAGAAATGTACGCTGCTTGTACAAGTACAAATATTTGGTAAGAGTTACAAAAAAGTCTACCCATCACAGGTACAATTTTATAAACATTTCAACCGCTGTTGTTTTTGGGGCAATTAAGACGGTAGTTCTTTGGCACAGGTGGAATTCTTTACAAATTAAAGCATATTCTTTTAAATGTTTTGAAAATAATATGACTGGAAGCCATTGCTTTCAAGGTGGTGGTGGGTGGGATGGAGATGGTTGCTCAACTAGGTAAGCCACAACAATGTAAGATATTCAATTCTGTGTTTTTGTAGTGGTGTTTGTGGGTGGGGTGGGAGGAGGGTGTTAAGATATTTATAAATATTGGGTCATTAGTCACTAATTATTATAGTGGGTCTGGAATTTTGAAATATATGTTTGGAAAAAGTATGGAATTTTATTGTGCCCAAGGTGTATGAACCCTGAAGTTGTTGCAAGCTGGAAAGATGTTACCAATGAGTGTTGTCATACAAATACTGATATTTTGGCAGAGAAAATGTACATTTGCAGACCAAGGGAGTATTGTTTTTGAAGACTTAACACTGAATGACTGGCTCGGTTACTGAGCTTGTAATTACAGGGGTAAATTTTCCAAAATAGTCTTCTTGGTCTGGAAATGGAACGAATGAATGGACATAAAACAAAAACTCAATCTGCTTTTTGACAAATTTACTTGAGAAATATTACAGTATTACCACTATCACAATGGATGAATCCACTTTTAGTTATTCCCCACCCATCTCTAGCTAAGCTATGCTCCAAGCTTTGTCCCAGAATCTCAATTTCATGGTGTAGTTCAGATCGACCGTCGGGTACAGGCCGTACCGGCTAAGCTGGGTACACGCCGCCCGTCAAGGATTCGTTTTCTGAACACGCCCCTCAGGGTAGAGCTATAAGCGTATATAGGCCTATGGGAGAGAGAGTGTGTCGAAAAATGACCAAGTTTGTTAAAACGCATTATGCGCATGCAGTTTCCAACCCACCGCACTAACACAATTTTGTAACTCCCCTTCTGCGGGAGTAATTTGGAACTTTCGATAACCGTTCACGAATACTACATATATGTTCGGAACACAAACTTGCGGTGAGACCTTTGCGGCCTGAATATGTGAGTATGTAGAGGCAAGATGTTCTTTGATGGATGACTCGCCGGATCTGCCGGCCACGCCTAAAAGTGGTATTTCAATCGCCGCTGCAGACATCGTGCCGGTTCGTTCAACTTTCGACCGCAGCAAGTAAACTCTGCCCGGTGCGTCTTCAGAGCTGGTTGACGTACTCAGCACCGTGAAGCTTTGTTTTGTATCTTCATTTGCCTCTGACAACCCCCGCTTGTGACAGGTTGTTTACATCTTCCATCTGTGCCATCGGTGTACGGAAACTTTCTTCACTACATAGTACTATTGTATCTTTTACTGACTGCTCATTAGACATTCTATTAGGTTTACAATGCTGGGTGATGTTCCCCCGCCATGAACGTTCTTGCGGGAATCTTGTTTGCGGACAACAGCTCACGGGAACCACCCTGCGGGAACCACCCTGCGGGAACTTTCCAGCTTCTGGAGAGCGCATCATCTCACGTCGACTACAGATCTACGTGTCAATTTCAGTGACACGGTAGCCTAACTTGGGAATGACTACCAAGTATTCAAGTAACTATACTTCACCGTTTAATTATTTCTCTATATAGGTTTTATTAATTATCTCGTATCCGTACTAATGGTTCTGATGACTAAAAGGAACCGTAACGGTCTTAGGACCAATAGTTATAATTTCTGTATTTGTTAAATAGTTATTTTCATTTTCCTTAATGTGTTGCTAACCAGACTATAGTAGGTTTGTCAACCTGTATTACTATATATATATCTTAATCATTGCCACCGTATTGTTTGTTCTGGTTAGATTAAGTAGGTATATGGTCAGTGGCCATCCGATAAATTGTTTTGCTTAAGTTACAGAAAATATAGGAATGCAGTGCACGTAGGAAACACTATACAGCAACATTTATATATGCAGCATTTTCTCCCGCCACCAACAATTTTTCACTGAGGTCGCTGTCCGTGCTATAACTCTGTTTAGCCCGGGATGCTACCAACTAAAACCTTTTCTATTCAGCTCGATAGGATAGGTTCAAAATGATTAGAGACACTTCATCACATACTGTAATATATTTTTCTCTTCCGGCAGTGCGATAATCTATCCCCGCACTCCGGTAAGACTCATAACTCCAAGATTGTATCTCTCTTCATATTCCTCTTAGCCTTGTGGCTTCTTAATTGTTTGGACGTCCCTATCCGCACGATGGGCTGATCTGACTCTGGGAAACTATTGGGGTTTCCGAGCGGTGATGGCTAGGGTGCGGTATCACATACACATTCCCATGTATCTTCGGATACTTAGTAGATAGTACTTTAAACCAATGTAGGAAAGCACTGTGAAAACACATGTATTCATTCTTATTTTATTTACTTACAACCCTCCCGCACCGCAGTGCAAAACTGGCAACTTGTATATAAACCTAACAACAGGTTAAACGGTTATTTCCATAGGACCCGGTGACGGGCGAGATATGTATTCTCACCGAATTCTGTTTACATGTCTGGGCATAATATTCAAATCTGCCACGCCATTATGGGAAGGACATTTACGGTGTGCATTCGTCTCTCTTACCCCCACCATAACGATAGGAGATATGGCCTAATAATGCTTCCATGAAATGTAAACCATGTCCTGTAATGTTTCATGTGGTTGCAAAGCGAAATGTCCGGTTTCTCACCCAGTTCGGAGATCCCACTAAGTAACATGTATGAGCGCTGTCTACAGTATTGATGTCCTCGGGCATCTGTTCTCCGTGACAGCCGTGTCTAATAGCTAGACAACAACTAAAAGGAATTAAGCAAAGCAGAAGGCCCGCAGAAATAAAGCGGCAACTACTAATTCAGCATATTAGCAATCACATAAGACGGTGACGGTGATGGTGACGAAGGAATCCATCGGGAATCTTCCATTCCGTCTTCACTTAAAACAGTACACACCCCTATAGTCATAATCTCACTGGGTATGGTCTTTTCTTTCTACAGCATTTTTGTTTGAAATATTAGAGTGGGCTCATTTTTGCCTACTATTCTTCTCCCGCTTTAAGCCGTGGCGACACCTTCCCGAGATGGAGGCCCGCGCGAGGCACTTGCCTCTCGCAAGGATTCAGCAACGTCGGTCCACGCCAGGATAATACTCCTCATCCAAACTAGCACTAGGAGTAGTGCCTGCGTGAGGCACATCACTTTTTCGTCTGAGATAGCCTTCTTCCTTTCAGCTTAGCGGTATAATAACTTATATTAAGTTAAAAAGCTATGTCTCGTGTACGGGAGCCTCCCTTGCGGGGATACCTCTGCGGACCTACGAGTCTGTGTGGTACCTCCGGGAGCCCCATGTTTAAAAGTTCATCTACCTGCCTCTATGTCTTGTATTTTCAAATGCTCTTATTGTAGTTTTATCTGGCATATGTTTCAATTAGTTAGGTAAACTCATTTGTATAGACTTATATTTTTAGGTCACCAAATCAAATCTTGTAAGTTCATAGATCACGAACTTGCTATGGACAGGCATACTGGTGACGCAAACTCTTGGGGTGAAACCGTTGTGTTTACTGTTCACGAAAATGGTCGCATGGCCCCACCAGAACGATTGAGTTCCACCGGCCTGAGGAGCCAGTTTTTGTTTCCCGCAGGGCAGTCTCGTTCAAGGTCCGTCACCCCGAGACCGGATGCTAACCAGCGTCGTCACTCGTCGTGCACTTATGGTGCGGTGAGTTGGCATGAGACCACGGAACAGCCCGACACTACCCGGCGAGCTACAATGGTAACTATACAGCTAACTTGGTGAACACTTTCGTGATCCGAATTAGTTCTTGATATATTCGTGAACAATATCTAAAAAGTTCCAAAAATGCTCCCGCAAGCAACGGGAGTTACAAAATTGCTTTAGTCCGGTGGGTTGGATTACTGCTGGCTACGGGAGAGAAACTGACAGAAAGTGAAGTGATCTGCGTAATGCCTGTCGTGCTGATCATAGCTGACACAGGTCCAACCTATTCGGCCCCTGGCCGAGGATGCTCTCGAGTTCTGGATTTCGTCTCCTTTTATACTACTCGTGACGTCACAGGGCAGGCTCCAATCAATCATTGGTCGTGCAACAGCCAATCAGCACGTAGCTAATAATAACGTAGTCGAATGTTCTAGAACATTCTAGAAGTTCCGCATACACGTGGTTATGACGTCACGGCAATATTTTGAAGATAATCGAAAGTGGCACATTGGCACTGAAATGCAGATTTCTTGAAAAACATAGGATTGATCAACTTTAAAATTGATACCAATTTTCATGTCATTATAACACCTAGAAGTTGAACAAATTTCAAGATAACCAAAGCAAAAATAATTTCGGTCACCATTTTGAAACAAAATGTTTTGATTACAAATTTTCCTAGCATGAGTGAGTTCATTTCTGCCCAAAATAAAAACTGGCCATTTTTACCAAATCGAGGTGCCAAGATGGCCATTATGTATCATCTAATTTGTACATTGGTCATGTATAATGAACCTTTCCCGTTTTGGCTATGTCCTGCCCACCTCTAGCTAAGCTCCACACACACCTCACTCATGTTGGGATCGATTGATCTCTGAACTCCCTTACTCAATTTCCAAAAAACTATGCAGGTAAGCTATTAAATATTTTGGAACTAATTTGACTGGGCACTTGCTGCCTATGACAGCAACATCGTCCAGTCGAATTAGTTTCAAAATATTCAACAGCGTGTTTATTAAGTCGTAGAGACATACAATTCGTACAACGTGTCGGACTATTAGGAATTAAAGACAGGCTAAATAGAATCATTTATGGCGTAATGATTATGATGGCATCTTACACGCCGCTTAGCAGATTATGATATCATGATGGATACTCTGAAAAGGGGAAAAAGGTGAGTGCTTATCTGCCAAACATGCCAAAAAAAGAGAAAAACTTATATATTTGACTCCATTTTATGGTCATGTACCCATAAAGCTAGTGATCTTGAGATTATGGTGTAATATTGGTTATTTTCTAGGATATCTATTGACCTTGGACCAAGGTGAGTTCATTTCTGCAAAACCTGAAAACTAGTAACCTTTACACTTAATAAGTAACATTGACCTTGACCTGTAACCACCCACCCCCCCCCACCCCACCCCACCCCCAAATAAACAGATATCTTTGGCATTCCAAGGCTAACATCCTACCAAAGTATAGTGTTAATCCACTCAAAACTCTAGGTGTAGTCGAAGTTAAAAAATCACTACTGACAATCCCAAGACATTTCCTATGGAACATCTTTGCCCACAGAAAGATGGGCATCCTGAAAACCCTTGGGCAAGTCCACATTAATAACACATGCATGCACCCTGCTCCACCATGGATACTAGAAGTTGACCAAGTTTGGAGGTGATCCGTGCAAAATTGCAGGAGAAAATTGGTCCTTATAGACCTTTGAGAATAAGTTGAAGAATAAGGTGAAAGATCTGGTAAGAAAACTAATCTCTATAATCACGATAATAATAATAATAATAATAATAATAATAATAATAATAATAATAAATAATGAATAATATTTTCTCTTTGTATTTTGCAGGTACATGTGTGGAGATGAGAGTAAAGTCTATGTCATCATGGTTACATGACAACTATTGGATTTCTCATTGCCTGCTAATCTAAAAGTTTGATGTCGAAAAGATTCCACACAATGTGACGTGTACCTTGTACTTTGATGACCAAAACTTGGAAGAGAAATCTAGCAGAGAATTTGTGCATTTGGAATAGAAATCTAGCAGAGAATTTGTGCTTTGCGCATTCTGAAAAAACGCAGATTAGTTATTGCACCTGGAGTAATGCAATTCTCTTCACAGATAGTGCGCTGCTGTAATGTAAATTATATTAACTACTGAGTATTGACACCAATACTGACCATGAACACATTGCGAACATGGCTCTTAATGGGTGTGGATACATGAATATGTTAAATCTTGTTAAACAGATATTTGTTATATCAAATTTAATAAGCATAGCTTTAACAGTTTTCATACAGTGTCATATTTTCTTTTACCTTTTTTACTGGAATCTGAGTGTAATAGTTTCTAGCCCATTTTATATTGACAGTTTCAATGGTGTGAATAACTTTATCACCAAGTTCACGGGCCATAGATCAGGAGACATTGCACCAATTGTCAAGTCCAGAGACTTAAAGACTGTTCTCCTATGGAGTGGTTTACTGGGAGCCAGATCATGGATGTCAAGTGATGCATTTTCACCATGTCATGTCAGCGCATGTCTATTCACTACAGATAGAGAACAGATACTTAACAGTGATGCAATAATTTTCCATCCTCGTGATATGCACCCATCAAAACCTGGCGTGTCATTTCCAAAAACACGACTAGTAAACCAGCGATACATATTCTTTTCATTGGAACCACCATATTATAACTACTTTGATGCTGCTGCATATAAGAACATATATAATTGGACAATGACCGTGCGCTCAGATTCAGATATTTCCATTAATTATGGTGCTTTTTTAAAGAAAAGAATTGATCCATTAATGCAGAATTCATCTATATGGAAACAGTTGATAGATGATTTTAGCTCTAGGCATAAACTTGTTGCAGCTCGAATTAGTAACTGTTATGCGGCTAGCACAAATAGAATGTATTATATTTCACAGCTACAGAAATATATTCCTGTTGATGTTTATGGATGCTGTGGCATCAAGTGCCCCAGTGACTGTGATTCTATTCTTAAGCAGTATAAATTTTATCTAACATTTGAGAATGGTAATTGTCGAAACTATATAACGGAAAAATTCTGGCAATCATTTTATTCCCGAAGTATCCCAATTGTGATGGGAGGATCGCATCCAGATGATTACAAGAATATAGCTCCGAGTCATTCATACATTAATGTAGCCGATTTTAACTCACCACAAGCTTTAGCTATTCATCTTCAACATTTAAATGACCATCCAGAATTGCTTAGTAAATACTTTGAATGGCGCTTAGATTACGACTTCCTGATCAGCCAGCCAATGCTTCTCCACCTGTCTACAAGTGGTCGCGATGTGCAGCATGATCCACAATCACCGTTGTGTGATTTATGTGCCGCTTTACATAACCCAAATAAGACTTCTCAATCTTATCACGATTTAAATGGATGGCTTAATCAAGACACATGTTCACAGTCATATGAGGGAACACTTGGTGCCGCTGTATTCCCTGTTATTGGTATACAGTTAATCTTGTCTGTACCCATGCTGATTGTTTTTAGAGCTGTAATTATTTATTTGCGATTTTTATTAGCTCGCCTGGCCAGAATGGCCAAGTGAGCTTATGCTGTGGCGACCGTCCGGCGTCCGTCAACTTTTTTTTTAAACGACTTCTCAAGAACCACTGGGTCGATTTCAATTATATTTGGCAAGAAGCATCCTTAGGGCAGGCGGATCTAAGTTTGTTCAAAACGAAGACGATCGGCCAATTTGGCCGGTGGCCATCTTGGATTTTGACCGATTTTGAGAAACGTATTTAAAAATCTTCTCCGAAACCACTTGGGGGATCGATTCAAGACTGATGAAATATCATTTAGAGCAAGAGCTGAACCAAGTTTGTTCAAGAGAAATTAATCGGTCAAATAGTTTGGTGGCCATCTTGGATGACCTAGCTGTCCCGAAAACGACTTCTCCAGAACCGCCAAATGGATAAGGCCGAAATTTCGCAGCTATGATTAGGGATTAAGGGCCATTAAAGTTTGTTCAAGGGAAGTTGATCCGTCAAAAAACCTGGGCACCATGGGACAATCAAAATATAGCATGTTTGGCGTCCATATTGGATTTTTTTATTTGGTGGATTTTGAGGCCGAAATTGGTTTTATATGGTTTTTTGGGTATTCTGACCTCAACTTTGCAATTTTCGAAACTGTCGGATAAACGGTTTGGTGGCCATCTTGTTGATAAAGAGAATTCTAGTTGAAATGCCTATGGTCCAGGTGAGCGATACAGGCCCCTTGGGCCTCTTGTTTTTAATTTTCAAATCATGTCTTGAATGAGGCGGCCACCATTTTTAACACGTTTTTAATGTTGTCGTGAATTTTTAATTGTTTTTTGTAGTGCTGTCGCGAATGTTCTTATCGTGAATAAGTTGGCGTTTTATGTTTTATGAACTATTAACCGTCTTTCAAATGCTTTTACACACTGTGATAACTTACTGACATTTTACTATAGTTGATAATTTCATTCACGACACCAGTTTTCGTGCACGAAATCGGTCAAATCTCAACAGAATATGACAAATCTTAAACAGATGCTGACATTACTTCACGTGACTACATATCCATGTGAACATTTAGTACATTATCCGTAACAAAAATCATGCAAACTCAGAACTCAGTATTTTCATGGTATACACATACCAGACTGTATTTGAACACCAGACGCCTGGCCGACTTTTAATGGCCAAGCACTCAGACTCACTATTTTAAATCTTGTTACTATTTTAAGTCAGAACACTCAGTTTTTTTATGCTATCACTGACTCGTTTCGATCACACAGGCGATCTTATCCAAAGTGTACTACGTTGGTTACAGTGAGTTTCAACAGTCTCCATCACACACACACCTCAGCAAATATGGATCTACCTGTGTGTCCTCAGAACAATGCAGGCAGCCAGCTAATATCAACAGTTCCACCGGGGAAAAATACACAGTCAGCCAACCATGCTCCTATTACCATACAGAAACAATTTGAACTTAACGTGAAGCGTACTCTAGCCAGCCAGATTATAGCTACTAACCACACCACAAACATTAACATAATAAACACGGGAGGCGGAGTCAACGTAGAACTAGATGCTGCTATGTATTTTTTATTACACAATGTCGCCAGCCACTTCTACGATAGATACACTCAGTCTGCTGGACATGTAACAGTGCAACCGTCAATAGACGAGAACGGGACCGAGGTTCAGATTACCTACAAAGTCAGCCATCAACCTTGCTCAGGCTACACCGTAAACTTGTTTCATACCAAATCGTCTATGCTTGTAAATGGCTCAACATCTGGAGTGAATTATTTCTTTAGCACATACCTTGAGCACCTCCTATAGCTAATAGTTTCAACTAAGCTTAATGGCTCTAGCATAAATCTCGCAGCATGGAACCAACATTTAAAGCTTATGTGAATCAGCATTATCAGCATACAAAGTAAGTTCGCATAGCAAGAAAATGGGGCGCAATGTGAAGCAACACAGTCCAGAGACACCACGCATAACGCTGCAGTAAGTGTAAGAAGAACTGTGTCTCCCGAGCTGTTTTGTGTGAAGGAGGCCAACACTAGGTACACTACCACTTACCTCTGCTGACATTGCCACCTTAGAGTGGGGTGAGCATCTTTAATTGCCGTGATCACGTACCAAAAGTCTCAAAGAGCACTCCAATGCCTTCAGCGGCTCTAACTGCTCCAACAACACCTGCTGCAACGCAACATCCAGTAGCCACTAACTACTTGTCACCCACAGTCCGTAACGTAACATATGCAAAACTGCCAGAAATTGACATAGCACATTCCCGCTGAAGTCTTCCTATTGCTCCAATGCTCACTAAACCTCTATGTTCAGCAGATATCGCACAACAGAATCAGAATCCGGATTTGGGACCTATAGGTGGAAAACCAGATTGCCAGTTATGTAATAATCATAATGTTAATAGCACGGTCATCTTCTGCAAAGGATGTGAATCATCTTTCCACGCATCTTGCATTAATACCGGTGATAGCACTGACGACTACACATGCTCCTCACGCACAGAGTGTATTGCAGTATCAGACTCAGCGACACCATCTACAGTAACAATCGCAGCTACTCAAGTGGTTGAAGCAAGTCAGTCAACTACACCATAAGGCGCAACTCAGTCTCATACGTTCAGTACACGTATTAACCTCAGTGACCGAAGCACAAGCCACCCGCCTACTACTGATTCCTTTGCTGATTGTAGTGCCAGGAAACTTTGAGCAAGGGAGCAGAAACTTCGAAAGCCAGAATCTGAACTGAAGATAAAAACAGCTGCAATTCAAGATGTACACCATGATCTTGCGACAGCGCGGGCCGTAATCTCACAGCTAGAGCTAAAGCTGGAAGACGCACAGAAAAGTAATAAGCTCATGCAGATGCGGATCACAACATTAGAAGCAGAGAAGCTTACAGCATCAACTGAATTTATTCAGGGAGCAACAAGTATGGAGCCCCGCACACAGCCACCTGTTACCGGTACTCAGGGACCACATGGAGAGTTAGGAAATCTTAGCCACCGGGTACACATGCTCGAATTAAGAGAACTCCACAACCGCATCAGCACCCTGGAATCCAGAACAAATCATCCAGATGTGCACCAATCGGTCATTCGAGTTCCGCAGCGTGGTCCACCTGACTGGCATCATCATCGACATCATCCCATGGCAGCCTGTGACCAGGGCTTGTATCCTCTATTTCCAACAAACATTCCACCTACTGGTTATCATCCACAAGAGATACAGCGCAACGCACCTCCGGCACAAGTTTCTCTACCATCAGCAAACCCATCAGTTTCTTCAAAGCCACAGAATAAAAGTAAATCCTTCAATCAACATCCTTCAGCATATGCCGCCAGTGACATCCCAGTGATCACACAGAATAAATCGTATAGCAACACTTCACTCAGCAGTAAAACCATGAATTCTTGTATTCTTCTACCTACGAAAACCGCAGCTCAGCTTAAACCAATTGCAACTAGACGAGTACAACGTGTCAGAACCAATAGCCAGGACACGAGCATAAAACATCCTACTAAGCTCTCAAGGCCACTGATAATTCAGCTTATCAGTTCCGATAGCAATGGTACTATATTAGAGCCCATCACACTTGATACTAGCAGTCATACAAATACTCCAAAATACCCGGTCAGTGATGTGGGAAAGTCTGTTAGGACAGCGAGTTATAATCCGTGTCCCATTCTTAACGGCAATCATACTATAGCTATAGATTGTGAGCAGTACACAAGGAATCCTTTTTTAGACAAGGGACCGGACTTAACTCGAACAACATAGCTAAACAATGTATGTACAGGAAGCAATCTATAGCTAATCCAGAAAGCATCCGAGAACAACTGACCCTCACTATAGCGACGTTCAACTGCAAAAACATCTTAACGAATTCAAATGGTGTCCAGGAACTGCTCAACCAGGCTGACATATTGTGTATACAGGAACACTGGCTCTTCAATTTCCAGCTAAGTACACTTAGTAACTTTAAGCCAAAGTTCTGTGTCGATGGTGAACCTATTCTCCTGTTACATAAGCCAAAAGGATATGGTGGTACCGCTGTCTTCTAGAGAGATAGTATAAATCATGCGGTTACAACTCTATCAGATGGGGAAAGTAGAATACAGTGTATCGAAGTTTCTTGCATCAACACAATGCTTCTAGTCGCATCTGTTTATATGCCCTGTAGGAAGGGCGAGCAAGCCGAGCAAAATTCTGCAGAAACCCTGGACCAGTTGCATGAAATCTGCCAGAAATACAACCGTACGCACAGTATACTTCTCGCAGGTGATTTTAGCTGTGATCTTACCACGGCACTCAGGCTTAAGCGAAAAGTGGTAATGCATGCTTTCCTTGTGAATACCGGACAGATGGGCGAACATTCATTCATGTAAATGGTTGTGACCGCTCCACGATAGACTATCTCATACTGTCAGAAAGCTTCTCACAAGCATGTATCAAAATCTCCAGAGTTGAATCAGCCACTAACTGCTCAGACTATTATCCTGTTATTGGCGAGTTCAGTATTATGGTAGAACCACAGAACATAGTCTCAAAAACTAACACAAATTGTATAAAACCATGTGTACGGTGGGAAAAGGTAAATCGTCCATTATATAGAGAACACATACATGAGGCACTGCTTGGATACAGTCCATCATTAGACAGCATGCTCGATCTATGTAGCGCTTATGGCAAATTACGAGACACTCTACAATCTGCTGCTGAAATTTTGTCCCCTAGTAACATCAGCAAACCCCTAAAGCCATTTCGGTTGTGGAACGATAAGATTGCTAGAGCAATGGCAGAATCCAAAAGGGCATTTCACAACTGGAAGATGTGCAACATATCTGATGACAAACACAATCCAGCTACAATACAAAGGCACCAAGCCTCGAAAGAACAGTGATGAGCTCAACGTCAATCTCTGGCCGCAAAACGTGACTCGGATATCCAGATACTACTAGACGCAAAAAGCTCAGACAAGAAACTCTTCTTTAAGCTAATTCGCAAGCAACGCAGCACCAGAGCCCCAAAATTGGCTGAACTCAATGTCTATGATTCAGTCTTCTCAAAAGATGAGGTTTTAGAAGGATGGTACACACATTTTCAAAAGCTTGGAACGCCAAGTAATACCATAAACGATGTCAGAAAAGCTGAAATGGAATTCGACGAAGTCATGCTCCAGGACATATGTCGTCAGAAGCCGTGCTTTACACCCTTTACTTATGCCGAGGTAGAAAGTGCCGTTAAAAGTCTTAACAGTGGGAAGGCCCCAGATCTGGACGGAATTGCTGCTGAACAGCTGAAAGAAGGTGGTCCCCCAGTTATTCAACTCCTTACATGCATCCTCAATGGTATTGCAAAACTTAATGTCATACCGGATATCCTCAAAGCAGACGTACTGACCCCAGTGTACAAAAAGAAGGGAAGCCATAACTTTGCTACATCGTACAGGGGCATAACGGTTGCATCATCAGTCTGCAAAACATTGGAGATGATCCTTAAGCTACGTATCCAGCAGTCAGTACTCGATGTCCAGCACCCACTCCAGTTTGGCTTCACGTCCAAGATTTCACCAATGTATAGTGCTCTGCTACTTAAAGAGGCATGTATCGAATCCAGATCTAGGCAACTGAATTCATAAGTAACCCTCCTAGATGCAGAAACAGCTTTTGATGTCATTAACCATGCTAGCCTAGGACGCAAGCTGTACTTTTCTGGAATCGACGGTGCTTTATGGATGCTTATTTCAGACCTTCATAGGAACGCTACCATAAGAGTCGAATATTCTAGTTCATTGCCATTTCTTCAGGGGGTCAGACAAGGCGGGATTCTCTCAACCGACTTGTATACGCTATACATCAACGATCTGCTTAATGTCAAGGATGACACAGACAACAATATCAGAATCGGTACAGTAACATGCTCTTCACCTACCTGTGCAGACGATATTAGTCTAATCTCAAACAACGAATTCCAAATGCAGACACTGCTGGACATTGCATACCATTATGGTACCTACGAGTTTTATGAGCTGTAGTCTTCTAAATGTGCCTTCCTGCCAGACTGCAAAACCCAGAAACCAGTAATGTCATTGAATGGCGAAGAATTATCAGCACCGGGACAAGCTCTGCATCTAGGCATACACAGACCACCTCAGTAGCGCAAAGGCAACAGTAGAAAAGAACATTAAGAAAGGCAGAAGAGCTGCTTACTCACTCATGGGAGCCGGTCTATATGGCATTAATGGCATAACGCCATTCGCCTCTCTACATCTACTTGAGATTTATGTACTTCCTATCCTTCTACATGGCATGGACATTCTAATTCTAAACAAGGCAAAACTTACCCTACTGGAGCGATTCTTTCACAGAACTCTCATACAGATCCTTGGCTTGCCAGAACGTGTTGCATACCCATCGCCATAGCTTCTCAGGACACTGTCTATCGAGGCTCGCATTGACCTGCAGAAGCTCACTCTCTTCAGGAATATCATTGCAGATTCGCGAAGTATACTCTTCCCTATTGCCTTGCGACAGACGATTGTTAAAGGATTCTTCCAAAACAGCTGGTTTGCCGAGATAAGAAAAATTCTCGCGAAATATGATCTACCCTCCATACACGACTTTATTGAAACTCCACCGGACAGGCCTATGGAAGCGCACAGCTAAAAGTAATGTTAACAGAATATGGTCCATGCAACTAAATCAGCAAATACAACTATACTCGTCACTGCAGTTTCTCCACTCTTATCCAGCTAGCTGCCATATAACACATCCAACAATTGCTACATTAACCACATGCCCGCGTGATAGCTGTAGACTCTCCATCTGGGTACGAATCCTAACCGGCTGTTACATCCTGCAATCAAATAGGGCAAAGTTCATTAAGCACGATTTTGATCCTACCTGTCTTTTATGCCAAAGGGACCAGAAAACAGCTCACACTTCCTAACTGCTTGCCATGCTCTAAAGGATGTCCGAAGGAAATACATGCCGTTAATCCGTTCATGTCTCTGTGACATGTGTACCATAAATTCCATCCATGTCTGGTCACACAGCGAAACTCTAACCACATTCCTCGTGAACCCATCTACATACCTGAGGAAGGAGCCTTGCCTCTGCATTGTCAGATTAGAGGCCCTGATCAGACAATACGACTATGTCCTGAACCACACAAGAATAGCTAAACTTAATGAGATTGACCTGATTCGTGTACGTACTGGCTCCTATATTACTCCTGAAGGAGGTGCTCCTATACAAAGGAGAGATCAACGTAACTGAACTGATAGTAGGTCAATGGTTAACTATGCATACACACACGCACGCATACACACAGTGAATAGTCCAGCCTATCTCAACCCTTTAACCCTCGAATTTGTTCAAGAAAATTTCACTTTTCTCATAGAAGATGTCCATTTGCAGTCCAAGAGAAAACTATTTTAGCTCACCTGGAGTGAGCTTATGCCATGGCCGCTGTCTGTCGTCAATTCAACGAACATTGGGTGGACTAATTCTATGCTGGTAAACTTCAACACTTTTAAGACGAATTCTGATTGGCCAATATTTCCGGCAGCCATCCTCGATTTTCTAAAAATATGGAAATCAGTTAAAAGCCTACTCCTCGTTAACCACTTGGCCGATTTCAAGCAAACTCAGTTGGGAGGACCCTAGATTGGTATGATTCAGAACTTGTATAGAGTATTTTTATTTGTCTATTCTTTCGGCGCCCATCTTGAATTTTCAGAAGTTTGGCGGGGAATCATTTAAAAACGTTACTCCTGATTAACTGCTTGGGCAGCTTCAGCTAGACTTGGCTTGAAGGTACTAGGCTGGTAGGTTTCAGAAAATGTATACGAAATTGTGATTGGCCAATATTTCCGACGGCCATCTTGGATTTTCTGAAAATTTATGGAAATCAGTTAAAACCCTACCCATTAACCACTTGTTTAAAATTATCAAGTCAGTCATTCTAGTGTTAAATTTTCAAAAATAATCTCTTGGTCTACAAATGGACATGTCTCAAAACCATTGCTGAAGCTGTTTTTTGGGCTGATATGAGGCGTAAAAGGTTAATCTGTATTACACTGACCAGTGTGTTTATCAAGAAGGGTGGTGTATATTTAAGAATCAATAATGCTAAAAGCTGTTACTATCTTAGATAGAGGATACCAAAACAGCTTTTAGTTAGCATTGTTGACACAAAGTACATGTACTTTTATCATTTGAAAGGGAATTAAATTAAAGAATTAGAATGTTCCATGTCCTACATGCATAGCTTAAATCTGTCTGATAGTTCATATAAAAGGTAGGTGTCACTGCTACCAAGTGTATATAAATTGTCTAGGCTTTTAACCGTTTCACTGATGAATTCCACATATATCATTTTCAACGTATCCATACAGGAAAACTGTCGAATACTTTGAAATTAATTTAACTGGAAGTCGTTGCTGTCTTAGGCAGCAAGCCAGCATTGTCGTCCAATCAAATTAATTTCAAAATTTTCAACAGAATAAGTTTTATACCGTAAAGAGTATACAGTGTCCGGGATTTGTCAGTGAAATGGTTAATGTGATCGCCTGCAAACTTGGTAAAGCTTCCTGTACTCCTCACAGATGTGACTCGCCAAAGTAGATGTTGCTTTCAAACACAACCTTGTAATGGAGTGCAATAATAATAATAATAATAATAATAAAAATAATAATAATAATAATAATAATAATATTAATATCTTTATTTATAGAGGGTACGATAAACTCGATCAGTACAAACAACTGTTCTTCCCCGAGGCATCTGTATGCATCATGAGTACATCCTATATTACGGCATTTGATCAAGAAAATTTAAATATTTGCTTCTCAAATGTCCATTTACAGGCCCAGAGACTTTTTTTTTTAATTTACCACTGGAATGGCCGGCTCGATTATTGTGTTATTGTACCCGTAAGACTTATTCTGATATGGGGTGATGGAGAGAGCACATCCTGAAATTTTTGTCTGAAATTTTGCTGGCTTAGTTGTCCCTCAGAGTGTATCTTATGAACCACTAGGGCGATTCTGGCAATAAATCTTCGAATATGCAACTACATGTAGATACCAAATTTATTACAATCGGTTCAACGGTTCTAGTAATATTATCGTATGTTTTCTCAGAATATTTATTTAGACTCCCTGCGACCATGATATAACGGTATCGCGAGCCGGCTGAGTAGTTTGACAATATGCACGTCTCAACTGTGCCACTTCATTTAACCATTATCACGCTGGTGTAAAGTGTGTAATAACCTACTTGCAGAGATAGTGCTGGCATACATTGAAAAATATGTGGCTGAATCGTGTTGCTGTCGTGCATAGCACTGGCTTACAGCAGCACTGTTACTAAAACTAACACGTACTGATAGGATACAGGCAATTAAATCTGTGACATATAGACTGAGACAGCGGCTTATGGGTTAACATTCGGTCTTCATATGTATCTCAGCATCTTCTTAGAAGTGTCACGTTTTATTCCCCATGATTGGCAGGTAAATTAATTTTTAGCAGGTCAATCTTATTTTATAACGACGCATTTGATCGGCAAACCAAGCCATTCGTTTTAGGCCTAATTGTTTTCCGCTGTCGCCTTGCAAGTTTGACAATGATATTTTCCATCAGTCAAACCTGTCTATAAGGTTGGGAACTTGTTTTACTGCCAAGCGCTGGGGGTTTTTTTAACGAGTGGTCATATGAGCATCAAGTACTCGTCTTAAAGTACCCTCATCAATTGGCTCCAAAACATATTTTGTCGTAGCAGATAAGCTATATGAGGCAACTATTAGGCTTTAGGGACCCCCTTTTAATAGTCCATACATTGTCCGTTATAGACAGGTTTCACTGTATCGAGAAACAGTTATGTTAGCAAACAAGACCATTATCAGCTTGCAGTGCATATCATTGTACCATGCACATATGCTTATTTGAAAAAATTGCAAGTTTAACTTTAATGTCACAGTGATTACAAATTAACACATGTTAGGGTGCCATGCAGATGCATATTTACTGTACAATCTTCGTGCTTGACAAAAGATCGTGAGAAAATGGCTGTGCCCGGGAGACGAAATAATAGGTATTTAAGATCCAATATGTTAGTCATATAATAGTCTTTCAAATAAAGTACACTTTTACCATCGGCGGAATTGTCCTTTAATTTTTTGTTTTTAATTTCCATTAGAATTAACTGATTCACTCTACATCCAGAAATTGTTTTTAATTGTTAAATTATATTGCTGAACCAAAACTTAATCTTTAGAAACTGGTAGAAGTTATGTTTGTCTACTTTCTAATCTGTGATTTTTCTATAAGCTGTCTCTCTTATACGGTATCTAACTGTAGACTAGGCATTTCTACAATGAACCCTAGTAACTGTATTACTAAAGTATCTGTTTGACCACTATATTGCATTATTTATTTTGTATCACACAAGCGTGGTGTTTTTATGGCATCTTGCTATTTGTATGACATCGTAACCTTTATATAATTTTGCGCAGTATATTATTAGCTCATCTGGCATGAAAGGACAAGTGAGCTTATGCCGTGGCGACCGTCCGTCCGTCCATCAATTCTTTCTTTAAATGATTAATCAAGAACCACTGAGTACAAGTTGAATTATATTTGGCAGGAAGCATCCTTAGGGCATAGAGATCAAGTTGGTTCAAACGAAGCCAATGGGCTAATTTTGCCAGCGCCCATCTTGGAATTTGGTAAATTTTTAGAAATGTCTAAAAAATCTACGAAACCACTTGGGGGACTGATTCAACACTCATGAAAGATTATCTGGGGCAATATCTGAGCCAAGTTTGTATAAGGGAGCGTGACTGGCCAAATGTTTCGGCAGCCATCTTGGATGACCTAGTTTTCACGAAAACTTCTACAGTACCACTAAACAGATCAGGCTGAAATTGGGTAGGTGTGATTAGGGACTAAGGTCCACTAAAGTTTGTCCATAGAAAGTTAATACCTAAAAACCATGGCCACAGTGGATCTATCAAAATTTAGCATGTTTGTCGGCCATTTTGGATTTTCTGAAAATTTCTGAGAAAATCATATAAAAGAGTATTTATTAGCACTGGGCTAAACCTTCACAGAAATTAGATTGATAAATTTTCTCATTTTGTTCGTTTGATCATTGTGCCAGTGGTCAATAATTCCAGGTGAGCGATACAGGCCCTTTAGGCCTCTTGTTTTAATTGTATTTATATTTTATTGTTAATTTTTTAATTACGTCCGAATTAACTGATTTACTCTACATGCAGAAATTTTGTTTTCAGTTGTCAAATTATATTGCTGTAACAAAATCAATAGTCTGTTGAAATGGGTAGTTATGCTACTTTTATGAAAAATTATGCTTGTGTCTACTTTCCAATCAGTGATGTTGCTTTAAGCTGTATCTGTCCTAGACTATATCTTACTGTAGACTAGGCATTTCTACAATGATCTCTAGTAACTGTGTTACGGAAGTATCTGTATGACCACTATATAGCATTATGAGCGTGGTGTTTTGCTGTGCCATCTAGCTATTTGTATGACATATTCTAAGATTTTTTAATATACATAATTATTTACTGGGTATGTTTTCATTATACTAGTGTAAAGCTTTAATTAATCAGTAGAAAATTCATTCAAATATATATCTAATAGAAACAAATCTAATAAAGTAAAAAGCTAAACTTTGATACTTATCATGTTGACTTAGTTTCCTTAACAAGGCAGGTTGTTGCCCGATTAACCCTTACCACACTGATGTCAAAATCTTAAATCTTCAAATTAAAGTCAAATATGAACTGGTGTTCATTTTTAGCTCATCTAGGTGAGCTTATACAATCGCTTTATGGCTGTTGTCTGTCCTCTGTCGTCTGTCAACCATTATGGCACGTTTCGCCATTTGTCGATAGATTAAAACCAAATTTGGCAAATATGTTCCTTTAGGCAATATCTATTGAGGCTATGAAGATGAAGTGGCCCCGCCAACAAATAGCAGAGTTATGTCCCTTGCTATATTTTCAAAGTATTGAGGCCTATGGGGAAAATACGTTTGTGGCACGTTTTGTCATTTATCAATTGATTAGAAGCAAATTTAGCAGACATGTTCCTTTAGGCAATATCTATTTAGGCTGTAAGGATGAAGTGACCACATCCTTAAACAAGGGCCATAACGCTGGTTCTTTAATGCGTTTTTGAGTATTGACGCCTATGGGGGAAATATACGTTTGTGGCACATTTCGTCATTTATTGATGGATTAAAACACAATTTTGTAGATATGTTCATTTAGGCAACATCTATTGGAGCTATGAATATGAAGTGGCCACACCATTAAACAAGGGCCATAACTCTGGTTCATTAAGGCATTTTTAAGTATTGAACCCTCTGGGAAATACATGTTTTCGCCAGTTGTTGAGATTAAAATCAAATTTTGCAGATTTATTCCTTCAGTCAATTATTTATTTGAACTATGAATATAAAGTCTGCACCCTTAAACAAGGGACATAACTCTTTTTTCGTAAATTGTTAATGGACTAAAACAAGATTTCTCAGAAATGTTCATTTCGTACACTTAAATAATTTGACAATAGTGTCAGGGATGACTGCCCCATTGATTAATGGTACTCTTACTGTTGGTCAATCATGTCAATAGTCTTGCATTTCCCCATCCAAACATTTAACTGTGACCTCACCATTGCCCCTTTGGTAAAGGTCAGTGTTGTGACATTTAAACTATTGATCAACATTTTCAGTGATGGCTGCCCCATTGATCAATGGTATGTTTCCTGTTGGTGAATAATGTCAATGACACCAATATGCTTGCATTTCTTCATCCAAATTATTTACTGTGACCATTGTCCATTGATAAATTTCATCTGCTGTATCAATAATGTCATTGGCGGCTGGTCCATTAGTCAATAGTACTTTTTCCATTGCTCAATAGTGTCAAGGACAAATATTTGTGTATTACCGGCATAAATGTTTGCTTGTGAGCATTGCCCCATTGGTAAATGGCATCTGTTTGTAAATTGTGTCAGGGATAGCTGGTCCATTGATCAATGGTACTTTTCCTGTTGGTCAACAATGTCAAGAATACCAATATTCTTGTATCTCTTTATCCAGATTCTTTACTGTGACAATTGTTCCATTAGTAAATGACATCTGTTAACACACTTGAACAATTTGAGAGTAATGTCAGGGATGGCTGCCCCATTGACAATTGTACTTTTTCCGTTGGTCAATAATGTCAATGATGCCAATATTCTTGCGTTTCCTTTTCAAGTCTTTGCTTATGACCATTGGCCCATTCGTAAATGGCATTTGTTATGTGTGCCCCATGAGCCAATGGAGCTTTCTCTGGTGGTCAGTTACCGTGTCAGGCATTAATTAAGGTAAACATGTTTACAGTTCCTTACCAGCTAGGTGAGCACTATGGCCCTTGGGCCATTTATTAGCTCACCTGGCCAGAATGGCCAAGTGAGCTTATGCCATGGTGCCCGTCCGTCATCAGTCCGGCGTCCGTCCGTTCGTCCATCAACTTTTTCCTTTAAACGACTTCTTCTCAAGAACCACTAGGCCGATATCAATTATCTTTGGCAGGAAGTATCCTTAGGGCATAGGGATCCAAGTTTGTTCAAACGAAGCCGATCGGCCAATTTGGCCGGTGGCCAATTTGGATTTCGGCCGATTTTAGGAAATGTCTTTAAAAATCTTCTTCTCCGAAACCGCTTGGTGGATTGCAGCAAATCCCATGAAATATGATCTAGGGCAAGAGCTGAACCAGGTTTGTTCAAGGGAACTTGATTGGCCAAATGGTTCAGTGGCCATTTTGGTTGACCTAGTTTTAGCGAAAACGACTTCTTCTCCAGAACCGCTGAAGGGATCAGGCCGAAATTTGGCAGATATGATTGGGGACTAAAGGCCATTAAAGTTTGTTCAAGGGAAGTTAATCCGTCAAAAAACCTGGTGCAGTCGGCCAATCAAAATACAGCATGTTTGGTGGCCATATTGGATTTTTTTATTTGATGGATTGTGAGGCTGAAATTGGTTTTATATATGTTTTTGGGTATTCTGATCACAAGTTTCCAATTTTCAAAGCTGTCGGATAAACGGTTTGGCGGCCATCTTCGATCATTTTCCCGCCAAAGGTTCCCATACTAAGGCAATGGGAAATTTAAAATGTCTACGTCTCGAGAACTGCCGGCCAGATTTCAATTATATATGGCAGGAAGCATCCTTAGGGGGTAGAGATTCAAATTTGTTCAAACGAAGCCGATCGGTCATCTTGAATTTTGGCCGATTTTTAGAAACGTCTAAAAACCTGCATATCTAAATATGCAGATTTACACACGGAACGTATATGTCAAAGCAACAACTTTCAGTCAAATAAATTCCCAAATAGTCAACAATATCGATGTCAGAGGACACAATACATATCTTACCTATTTTGCTAGGTTAAGAAAACGGTTAACCCTTTAGCCATCATATCAGCCAAAAATGGCTTCCGCAGTGGTCTTGAGAAATGCCCATTTGCAGACCAAATGAAGACTATCTTTGAAATTTTTACCACTGGAATGACTGACTCTTTTTAACGAGCCAGTCATTCCGGTGGTACATTTTCAAAAATAGTCTTGGTCTGCAAATAGACATTTTCTATGAGAAAATTTAACTTTTCTGAAATTTGAGGGTTAAAGTGTTAATTAATGCACAATTGGAGTTTTATTTCCACCATCCATTGACACATGACAGCTTTTATTACCATAATAGATAAAAACTAAATTAAAAGTTTAACCTTTTCCCTGCAACTGCTGCCTAAATATTTAAGATATGTATTGTGTGCTCTGACATCTATACGGTTAAAGTATGTTGAAATGTATTTGATTCATTGAAAGTTGTTGCTGCCTAAGTCAGCTATGACTCAGTCAAATTATATCCTAAATAAACTCCAGCATCGCGAACTTGGTCATTCTGCAAGATGTACATGTGTTAAAAGGATGGTTTGGAATACACTCAATTGAACCTGCTATAAAGACCACCTGTATTAACCCTTTCACTGATGAATTCCCTATATTTTCAAAACATCCATACAGTAAAACGGATGAATATTCTGAAATTACTTTAACTTAAGCCATTGTTGCCTAAGGCACAACAGCTTCGAGTCGAATTAATTTCAAAATATTCAATAAAATAAGTTTTATATCATAAAGAATATACTTTTTCCAGGATTTATGGATGAAAGGGTTAAGAGACCACCTGCCCTATAGACTATTTTCTTCATTTGCTAAATGCAATTAAGCAATGATTTTGAAACTTTATTAGCCCTTTAATGGTCAAACCAGCCAAAACCTGCCTCTGCAGTGGCTTTGAGGAATGTCGATTTGCAGGCCAGCATGAGTATTTTTGAAAATTTACCACTGGAATGACTGGGTCGATAATCAAGCCAGTCAGTCCAGTGATAAATTTTCAAAACTCCACATCTTGGCCTGCAAATAAATATAACCTGAAGGTTTTGTTTTACTGAAAAATCATGACCATTAAAGGGTTAAGAAACCAGCTACCATAAGAGACTGCCTTCTAATTCTCACTTGAGTGGTGTCTTAATACAAGTTTGACGGCATGTCATCAATTTCTGTTGTTAGTACTGATGTCTTCTATTTTTGCTTAAATATTGTTCAAAAGAACCTTTATAAAATCAACCATTTGACTGAAAGTCATTGGAAGTGGCACTGATTGATGTAAAACTCCATAAAGATTAGTTGAGTTGCCAATGTTCCAGGTGAGCGACACAGGCCCCTTGGGCCTCTTGTTCAACAAATTTCGTGGAAGATGTTGCTGTCATAGACAGCAACATCATCCACCAAAATGTATACCAGTTACTTTGCTATTGACCCAGTAAAATATAAAATACTCACATCAGAATGGTAATGGTTAAGCGGTAAATTCACAGGCCAAATTAAGCCGTGTAGTCTGCTTGTCAATTCACCTCTCCAGAGTATCCATCCATTATCAGACCTCGTATGATGTCATAATCAGCTCAGCGCGTGTATTATGACGTCATAATCATTATGTCACAAAGGGTTCCATATAGACCGTCACCAAATCTCAAATGGTCTGACACGTTGTATGAATTGCATGTGTTTGTAATTCTTTGCTATTTAATAAACACACTGTTGAATATTTTGAAACTAATTTGACTTGGCGCTGTTGCTGCCTTAGGCAGCAACAGCACCCAATCAAATCAGTTTCAAAATATTCAACAGCTTACCTGTGTAGTTTTTTTGGAAATTGATAGTCAGGGTGTTCAGAGATTGATCGATCCCAACGCAAGCGAGGTGTGGGTGGAGCGTAGCTAGTGATGGGCGGGGCATAGCTAAAAATGGAAAAGGTCCATTGTTAATTTTAGCTACTGGTAGCAGCTCAATAAACTGTTATGTCTTAGTCAGTCAGTCAGAAAAGCTTACAGGTAATTGCCAAAAACTGATTCTACTAGAGATCTGTTGACTAGACTTGGGTGGAAGAATGCCCGTAGGGTCCCGAAGTAGTGTGTTAATTTGGATTTAAAATGTCAAAGTTACGGTCACCACGACCAGACTAAATTAAATATCATTATTTTGAAAACTAATTTGTCGATAACTCTGGTTCCACTAGACATATCTTAACCAAACTTCGGTTAAAGGTAGCCCATGGGCTCCCGAAGAAAGGTGATAAATTTGGATCAAATGTCAAAGCCAAGGAGAACAGAGTAATTAAAATATCATTATTTTGCAAACTAATTTCTCAATAACGCTGGTTCTACTGGAGCAGTCTTGGGTCAAATCTTGCCCATGGCATCCCGAAGAAATGTGATAAATTTGGGATAATAAGATTGAAGGTCAGGGTCATGGCATCGTGAAGAAGCATGATAAATTTAGGTAAAAAGGTCAAGGCCATGGAGATCAGATTAATTAAAATATCATTAACGCTGGTTTTATTGACATATCTTGACAAGACTTAGGTGGAAGATTGCCGGTTGAGTCCTGAAGAAGCGCGATACATTTGGTGTCAAAAGGTCAAATATCACGGTTACAGTGACATAGTTAAAGATTCATCCAAACACAAATGATGTGAGTATTGCACAAATGTTGGTCAAGTGAGCTATGCTGTGGTGATCATTCGTCGTCCGTCAACTTTTTCTTTAAACAACTTCTCAAGAATCACTGGACCGATTTTAATTATATCTGGCAGGAATCATCATTAGGCCATAGAGACCCGAGTTTGGTCAAACGAAGCCGATTGGCGAATTTGGCCAGTAGCCTTCTTGGATTCTGGCCAATCTTTAGATACATCATTAAAAATCTCTGAAATCGTTTTGGGGTTCGATTAAAAAATCATGACATATCATCTGGCGCAAGCGCTCCACCAAGTTTCTTCAAGGGAACCTAATTGTTCAAATGGTTCAGCAGCCATCTTGGATGACCTTGTTTTCACAAAAACAACTCCAGAATCACTGAACTGGGTGGGCTAACATTTGGTGGAATATGATTAGGGGCCAGTAAGGTTTGTTCAAGGGAAGCTGACACATAAATAACATGGTCGTCATGGATCAATCAAAATATAGCCGATTGTATTTTTTTTATTTTGATGGATTTTGAAGCCGAAATTGGTTTTATATAGGTGTTTGGATTAGGTGTTGGTATCGATGGATCTCTGAGCTTCTTGACTATCAATTTCCAGAAAACTATACAGGTAAGGTGTTGACTATTTTGAAACCAATTTGACAGGGTGATGTTGCTGCTTGTGGCAATAGCATCGCTCAGTCACATTAGTTTCAAAATATTCACCAGCATGTTTTGTAAATAGCAAAGACATACAATTCGTACAACGTGTCGGACTATTAAGCATTTAAGACGAACTAAATTGAGTCAGTCATGATGTCATCCTATACGTCACATCGTTGATTATGACATCATATGACATAATATGATGGATAGACAACATGAAAATGCCCATTAGCAAGTGGTATTAATTATCCTCCCTCCGTCAGAGGACGAGTACATTGTATTCAGGGCAACAATCTATGATTGGCCTTGTTAAAATATGTGACCTATAAATATGGGTGGTCTCTTAATGCAATTGGTCCATATTGTGTGGGCCACGCATTACCAACTGGTATTAGCCATGTAATGCTCAATTTGCTCATGACAATTTCAATAGAAAGATCCATTTCTAGGTATGCCACGCCTATTTCTAGCTAAGCTCCACCCCTTTTTTGCGTGATGGAATCGATGTATATATATATATATATATATATATATATATATATATATATATATATATATATATATATATATATATATATATATATATATATATATATATATATATATATATATATATGTATATATATATATATATATATATATATATATATATATATATATATATATATATATATATATATATATATATATATATATATATATATATATATATATATATATATATATATATATATATATATATATATATATATATATATATATATATTTATGCTGAATAATGAATTCCCAGACATCTAATTTCAAGGTAACTATACAGGTAAGCTAATGACTATTTTGAAACTAATTTGACTGGGTGCTTTTAAAGGTGTGCTGCCTCTAGCCGCAACAACGCCAGGTCAAATTAGTTTCAAAATTTTCAACACGATGTTGATTAAACAGTAAAGACATACAATTCGTACACTTGCCGGACTATTCAATGTTCATGACTGAGCTCGATACGCCATTCATTTGCACATTTTGGATTGTGACGTCAGCCTGTATATGAAGTAATTGATTATGACGTCATATCCTTCAGTTACAGATCGAACCCAGCCATTATCATAGAAAATGATGGTTGAATAAATAGCAAAGACATACAATTCGAACAGCGTCTAGTCAAATTAGTTTCAAAATATTCAACAGCATGTTGATTAAATAGTAAAGATGTGCAATTGGCATACTTGACTGGCTATTCAATGTTCCTGGTAGAGCTAGATACGTAATTCATTACACATTTTGATTGTGACGTCCAGCTACATCTGACATAAATAATTATGACATCATATACAGAAAAATCCATTATCATAGAAAATGTCCTATGTCTAATTGCCGTCCAAGAGACCATTGTGGTTTTTCTTTTGCAATTTACTACTGGAATTATAGGATCGGTTATCCAACCAGTGATTCCAGTGGTAAACTTTCAAAACAAGTTCTCCGGCGAGTAGCTAATGCAAATGGACATTTCTCATGATCACCGCAAGAAGCCATTTGTGGTCAGTTTGATAGAGTGCTAAAGTGGACATGTAAGAGACGCTGCGAGTGGGCGTGTGCTTGAGTACTTTCATCTGCAGAAGGAATGATAAACATGTTTTGTAAGCAGTCCTCCAGCAAAAGAAGAGTACTTATTTAGAGTAGTTATTTGGAGTTCCATTGACTGTTTATTAAAATAATTAAGCGGTCATCGCCGCGCAAACTCTATTACAGTCGGACCAGAACAAATAAGAGAACTCACCATGAATCATGCGCATGAAGATAATAATTATGAGATATCCAGCAATCTAAAAATAGAGCCGTGTCTTCGCGCGAGAATTATTAGATCTCGCATCGATGGAGATCTCGCGAGACACAGCCCCACAATCCCCTGCGCAAAATGGCCGCGCCTATAGGCAATTCTAGACAGCAGTAAATAGAAGCAACACGGAAGCTATTTAATCACGTCAAGACTGTTCTAAGCACATTTTGAATACAAAAGTGTGGAATAAACTGTATTATATCTTGAACATACGTTGCCTACTATTAATATTAATCTAATAGGTAGTCGAGATTTACAAATCCGAGGCCTGTATTGACTTCTAGAGGGGCCGGAAATGTATCAGGGCAGAGATCGGTATGAAGTAGACACACCCTGTGACACGATTGTTATTATTATACACGCTATTCTTACAAATGTTCCTATACAATCTGCTGAGTTAGGGGTGGGCTTCTAATACAGAGTTTTGACGTTTTGAAACTGCTAAGAAATCATTGGAGCTCGTATGTCAAAGTTAGCGGGTGGGCTTCTATTAGAGCATAGGCTACAATTAAGTGAAATACGGTACCTTCCGTTTGCCGTCTATAAAAATCTTGATACATTCCTTTGTTTGCAATCAGAAACTGGCGTATTCTGTCCATGTTGTATACCCATGTGCCTAACCCATAATCTTACAATCTGCAATAGCATAATAACGTCCTCTAAGCAGCATTGACGTAGTTAATATAGTTCATGATTAATCGTATGTCAGATCGCGATTTATTTTTTTTAATAATCTCGATTATGAAAAGTGAATAATCGTGCAACCCTAGTTTGGGTATGCTGATTTCAAGTTTCTGCTGTCGAAACTGCAGGATAAATGATTTGGCGGTATATAGTAAACTTTTCATCTAATACAGGTGATTTTTATAGCAAGTTTGACTGCATTCCACAATCCTTTTAATAATTTGGCTTAGTGACCAAGCATATTCAATATTATAGATGTCAGAGCATGCAGTACATATCCTAGATATTTAGCCAGCTGAGGAAAATGGTTAATCGTGTAATTGAAGTTTTTATTTTCTTTAGTAATAACACCTGTCTGGATAATCATGATTGATAAATCAAGCGACGACTCAAAATCTTTTTTTGTAGTTTCCTGTGAAGAATTATTTTTTGTTTTCCGATGTAAGTACCCTACTCCAACAGGGTCGGGAAAGGACAATCAAAAAATCTTTTAATGTGTGTCTTATTCACCTGCGGAAAGTGCTACTACCATTTTACTGTCAAATGGCAAGTCTCCATTAATCATGTTACTGCTGAAATGCTTGCCACAATTAACCCCTTTACTGCAGAATTGCAAAGCACAATTAACCCTATTGCTGCTGAATTGTAAGTCTTCATTAGCCTATTTACTGCTGAATTGTGAGTCTTAATTAATCCTTTTATTGCCGAGTTGCAGCTCTCCATTAACCCTTTTACTGCAGAATTGCAAATCACTAACCATTTTATTGCTGAATTGTAACGGGCAATTAACCCTTTTATTGCCGAATCCAAAGCACAATTAACATTTTACTGCTGAATTGCAAGTCTTCATTAACAGTTTTACTGCTGAATAATAAGATTCCATTAACCTTTTTACTGCTGAATTGTGATTCTTAATTAAACTTTTGTGCTGAATTGCAGGTCTCCATTAACCCTTCTAATGCTGAATTACAATGCTTAATTAACTCTTTTACTGCTGAATTACAACCCTCAATTAACACTTCTACTGCTGAATTGCAAAGTCCATTCCAATTATTGGCGGTCATCTGGACTTTTGTCCGGCCAACAGCTTGAAATTAAAAATATCTTCTCGAAAATCACTGAACCAATTTTAACCAAATTTAGTAAGACGCATACTTGTTCGTGTTATAATTATGGCCAAAACCTTAAGGTTCTACTTATAATCGGTGACCTTTCTAGGTGAAATGCCTAATTGGCTACAGACTACACGTAGAGCAGTCGCTAGACACGTTAGACAGAGTTTCAACTGGTTACGGGGATAGCAGCTCAATAAACCACAATATCTCTTAGTTAGTCTGTTTGTCTGTTTGTTAGTTAGAAAATCTTATTCTGGGCTGTATACAAAGACTCTTGAAACGACAGGCCGGAATAAAATTCGTCGGCATTAGCATCGTCTTTGCTGAAGCTTTTCTTAGCCCTCTAACCCTTAAATTTCTTCAGAAATTTTTAATTTTCTCATAGAAAATGTCCATTTGCAGACTAAGAGATGATTATTTTAAAATATGTATCGTTGGAATAACTGGGTCGGTTATCGAGCCAGTCATTACAGTGACAAATTTTCAAAAATAGTCTTCTCTTGGTCTGCAAATGGACATTTCTGAAGACCACTGAAGAGGCCGTTTTTGGCTGATATGACGGTTAAATGGTTAAACATTTACTTCAATAAGCAGTTATCCGATTTAAATAAAACTTCACAGATTGATGTAGGTATGCATTGTAGGCTTGTTATAACTATGTCATATGCTGATCATAAATCCACTGTGTACCACATTGGAATATTTAGTCAAAGATGTTTATGCTCGTTTTAACCCTTTAATGACTAAGTTTCTTCAAAAAATTAAAATATTTACTTATTGAATGTCCATTTGCAGGCCAAGAGAAAACTATTTTTGAAAATTTACCACTGTAATTTCAGTGGTAAAATTTCAAAAATAGTCTTCTCTTAGACTGCAAATGGGCATTACTCAAAACCACTACAGAGGCTGGTTTTGGCCGGTTTTGTCACGAAAGGGTTAAAATGGCACCATCACTCGTCGGTTTTTTATCTCGCCTTCATGAAGTGATGGGGAAATTTTGGGAGAGAGAGGAATATGTTGGCGTTGACATCGGTTTTGGTGAAGCTTTTTTAAACAACATTTACTTCAATAAGGGGTACTTAGAAATAAATACTTAGAACTATTCTGTATCAATATTATATAGATTTTCGAGATTTTTCCAGATTTTTACAGTGCATGAATTTAGACTTTTCTGGGAGCCGCTGAATGGATCAGGCCGAGGTTTGGGAGATATTATTTGGGACGGAGTACCATTAAAGTTTGTTTAAGGGAAGTTGATAGATAAAAATATGGCTGGGGCAGACCAATCCAAATGTGGCGTGTTTGGTGGCCATATTGCAATTTTTTATTTGGATTTCGAAGCCAAAATGGTTTTTTTATAGGTATGCTGATTTCAAATTTGTTATTTTCAAATCTATCGGATAAATGGGTTGGTGGCTGTCTTGGATTATTAGTTCACTTGGCCTAAAAGAGACGACCGTCCATCGTGTCTCCGTCATCCATCCATCCTTTGGTCCTCCATCCATCAACTTTTCATTTAAACGACTTCTTCTCAAGAACCACTGGGCCGATTTCAATTATATTTGGCAGGAAGCATCCTTAGGGATACAAGTTTGTTCAAACAAAGCAGATCGGCCAATTTGGCCGACGGCCATCTTGGATTTTGGTCCATTTTAGGAAATGTCTCAGAATTTTCTTAAATATTATCTATGGTAAGAGCTGAACCAAGTTTGTTCAAGGGAACTTGATTGGTCAAATGGTTCGGCGACCATCTTGGTTGACCTCCAAAACCGCTTAAGGGATCGGGTCGAAATTTGGCAGATATGATTAGGGACTAAGGACCATTAAAGTTTGTTCAAGGGAAGTTGAAACGTAAAAAACCCATGGCCGCCGTGGTTTAATCAAAATGTAGCGTGTTTGGCGGCCATATTGGATTTTATTATTTGATGGATTTTGAGGCCGAAATTGGTTTAATATATGATTTTGGGTATTCTGAGCTCAAATTTGCCATTTTCGAAACTATCGGATAAATGGTTTGGCGGCCATCTTGGATTATTTTCCCGCTACAGGCTCCCATACTAAAGCAATGAGAAATTTAAAATGTCTTTTTCTCGAGAACTACTAGGCCGATTTCAATTATATTTGGAAATATTTTTAACATCCTTACGGCATAGGGATCCAAGTTTGCTCAAATGAAGCCGATCGGCCAATGTGACAGGCGGCCATCTTGGATTTCAGCCGATTTTAGGAAACATCTTTAAAAATCTTCTCCGAAACCGCTTGGGGAATCGATTCAGAATTCATAAAACATCATCTAGGGCAAGAGGCAAGCCAAGTTTGTTCAAGAGGACTTGATTGACCAAATGGTTCGGCAGCCATCTTGGATGAGCTAGTTTTCCCGAAAACGACTTCTTCACCAGAACCGCTAAAGGGATCAGGCCAAAATTTGGGAGATATGATTAGGGACTAAAGCCCATTAAAATTTGTTCACGGGAAGTTGATCCGTCAAAAGCATGGCCGCCGTGGGCCAATCAAAATGTAACATGTTTGGCAGCTGTATTGGATTTTGGTCGATTTTAGGAAACGTCTTTCAAAATTTTCTTAAATATTATCTAGGGTAAGAGCTGAACCAAATTTGTTCAAGGGAACTTGATTGGTCAAATGGTTTGGCGGCCATCTTGGTTGACCTAGTTTTAGCGAAAATGACCTCCAGAACTACTTACGGGATCTGGTCGAAATTTGGCAGATATGGTTAGGGACTAAGGGCCATTAAAGTTTGTTCAAGGGAAGTTGAAACATCAGAAAACATGGCCGCCATGGGCTAATCAAAATGTAGCATGTTTGGCGGCCATATTGAATTTTTTTATCTGATGGATTTTGATGCTGAAATTGGTTTTATATATGTTTTTGGGTATTCTAAGCTCAAATTTGCCATTTTTTAAACTGTCAGATAAACGGTTTTGGCAGCCATCTCGAATCTTTTTCCTGGAAGCATTCTTCGGGCATAGGGGTCCATATTTGGTCTAGCAAAGCCGATCGGCCAATTTAGTTGGTGGCCATCTTGGATTTTAGTCGATTTTTAAAAATGTCTTTAAAATCTTCTCAGAAACCGCTTGGGGGATCAGTTCAAAACGCCTGAAATATCATCCAAGGCAAGAGCTGCACCAAGTTTGTTCGAGGGAACTTGATTGGCCAAATGGATTGGTGGCCATGTTGGATAACCTATTTTTTGCCAAAACAACTTCAGAACGATTGAATGGATTTGGCCACAATTTGGGAGATATGATTAGGCACTGAGTGCCTGACGTATAGGATGACGTCATAATCATGACGTCATGACTGACTCGATTTAGTCCGTCTGAAATGCTTAATAGTCCGACACGGTGTTCGAATTGTATGTCTTTGCTATTTACAAAACGTGCTGGTGAATATTTTGAAACTAATTTGACTGGGCGATGTTACCGCCACGAGCAGCAACAGCACCCAGTCAAATTGGTTTCAAAATAGTCAACGCCTTACCTGTATAGTTTTCTGGAAATTGATAGTCAAGAAGCTCAGAGATCCATCGATACCAACACGAGCGCGGTATTAATGTATTAATAAACCATCCGGATTCAGTGACCGATTGACTAACGCTAGGCCTATGGAAGTCATTTCAAGCAACCGCCAACAAGATGTGACTTACTTGGGCACAATTGTGTGTTTTTCTAACAAAATCCTTTAGATTGTTTAACACCGAAGTTTCAATATCTCAGATAAAGACAACTATACGAATATCTTTTTAATACTTTAACTGGTAGCCCACCCACCCTACCCACCTACAATTGTTGCTATCATAGACCTGTATTAAGTATTGCAACGACAACGACTGTCCATGTAAGCCTATCATCTTATATTATTGTATTTTAACCCTTTCATGAGGAGACCGCCAAAACCGGCCTCTACAGTGATCTTGAGGATGTTAATTTGCAGGAAGATAGTTTTTGAAAATTCACCACTGAAATGACTGGCTCGATAATTGAGCCAGTCATTCCAATTGTAATTCTTCAAAACAGTCGTCTATTGGCCTGCAAATAGGCACTCAATAAGCACATATTTTTTATATTCTTGACTCAATTTAGGTAATACAGAGTTAATAAATTATGAGGACGACGATGATGTACCATGTCTGTTTAACATTTCACGTATTGTATTATAGTATGATTCACATTTTGTTGCATTCGGGATATGGTAAAAATTACAGACTTGTTACATCTTGAGGCGTACTATGTGTGTGGTAAATTTCAAAAGAAAAACATACATAATAATATATTAGAGGGCGAAAAAGTAAACCGAGTTCGCTAACAATAATGGATCCATCTAAAAATAAAGGCTTGACTTCTTCGAAACTACACCTCTAATGTAACAAGTACACATATTGATGCAAGGCATCAATGGTAAATAGCGTGCCCGGAGGTTATTATAATTCTGAGAATAAACTCAACTGTTTCATGAAAAAATGAAGTTATATAAAGGCATACAATAGACACTAAAGAAGGAATATTTCTTGCAAAAAGATATGGGCAGTATTAGCTATGGGCTAGGTAAAGCAGTTTATATCTTTGGTCAGTCCAACAATTGTTCCATCCATCCTTTTTCTCCAGGCCAAACTCCTTAACAGAGAGAGGAACAGACAAAATTAAGAGCAGCCAGTGATGAGAAAATTGCACTACTGCATCAACAGAGTGTACCAGATCAAATTTGGGTCATTAGGTATCAACAACTTGTAAAGATAAAGAAATCAACAGAGCTGGGAACCCAGTCAGTAGAAAATCAGCGCAAGACGCAGTACAGACCCTGACACCCATTCAAACATATTAAAGAAAAACTGTAAAGAATATTTTAAACCTAAATCTTGATACCTTTTTAAACAGATGTGATGAGCTTATTACCCGGAAATATATTGGTGAAATATACACTGCAATGCTAGTGAAATGCACAAAGCAAGTATATTTTTGATGCAATACAGGACCCCGATCTGTACCGACAAATAACCTTTTCAACAGAGCTAAGTGGCCAGGATAGAACCAATACCGTGAACCTAGTTTTCTCCAACGAAAATGATATAGTAGAAAACATTCTGACTGAAGACCAAGTGGGAAACAGCCACGACATCGTGATCTATTTCATTTAGCTATCGTATCTATGACACCTATTAAACGATATCTTTACTGGAAACAATGACAAACTATTAAATCAAAAAATTTTGCTCGACAAAAAGGCCAAAATTGGCCAACCGTTTTAATGATGACGATCTTGCTGATAAGTCAGGTTCTACCAGTACATGCGGCTAATAATATGGGATATATAGAAATATTTTCACATTACTATAATAAATATTTGGTGGTAGAATTATTACAATATTTCGCACATCACGAGAACATAGTGAGTTCTACATGGCCTTATGTTCGAAAACTGGCTACAAGGCATGTAGAGATATTCTGGTACTGAATATAGTACATTATTGGAATTTGACAATGGTGTGCCACTACTAAATTGCATATGATGAAATTACTGTATAAAACATTTTTTAAACCTTTGATACTTTATTAGCGTATTCATATACGTATCTAACCATATGGGTGAACCGCTGGAGTCGAACCTATTGCAAACAGTGTGGTACAGAAAATCGTGGATCTGACAGAATTTGCGCCAATTTTCGGTATGGAATTGTGTACTATGAAATTACGTTCCTGTAGAATTTCTTTTAATTCGGAATACAACTAGCATATCTCATATAAGTATTTGTGAGTGAAATTCTGGGGGTGAACGTATTGCAATGAAAACAATGAATTAGCCTAAGTTTGAGCTTATTTACGTTACGAAATTTGTTTATCTCACTACGTCATAAGCTTATGCCTATACCTATCTAAACATATGGGTGATATTCTGGGCCGTAATTTTAATACGCAAAATTTAGCTTAAATGATATTCGTGGTTTTCGGTGCCCTACTTTAGCTATGCCCTGCCCATCTCCAGCTAAACTCCACCCATACCACTCTCGAGTTGGGATCGATGGATTTCTGAACTACTAGACGATAAATTTCAAGAAAACTATACAGGTAAGCCATGGAATATTTTGACACTAAATTGACCGGGTCCTGTTGCTGCCTATGGCAGCAACAGCGGCCAGTCAAATTATTTCAAAATATTCAACAGAATTTTTATTAAATAACAAAAACATACAATTGGTACAACGTGTCAGATTATTAAGCATTTAAGATGAACTAAATCGAGTCAGTCATGACGTTATCCTATGCGTCACTTAATTAATTACGACGTCATATACCGTAATATGATGGATAGACAACCTGAAAAGGCCCATTAGCAAGTGGTATTAATTACCCTCCCTCCGTCAGAGGATGAGTGTATTGTATTCAGGTCTATGTGCGTTCAGGATGGCAAGGGTCTACAATCTATGATTGGCCTTGTTAAAATGTGACCTATACATACGGGTGCTCTCTTAATACAAGTGGTCCATATTGTGTGTACCACGCATTAACAAGTGGTATTAGGCCTGTACTGCTCAATTTGCTCATGTATCAAGATTTAGGTTTACAATATTCTTTACAGTCTTCTTTAATATGCTTGAATGGGTGTCAGGGTCTGTACTGCTTCTTGTGCCGATTTTCTACTGACTGGTTTGCCAGTTCTGTTGATTTCTTTATCTTTACAAGTTGTTGATATCTAATGACCCAAATTTGATCTGTTACGCTCTGCTGATGCAGTAGTGCACTTTTCTCATCACTGGCTGCTCTTAATTGTGTCTGTTCCTCTCTCTGTTAAGGAGTTTGGCCTGGAGAAAAAGGATGGATGGAAAAATTGTTTAACTGACCAGAAATATAAGCTGCTTTTCCTATCCCATAGCTAATACTGCCCATATTTTTTGCAAGAAATATTCCTTCTTTTGTGGTATTGTCCACCTATATTTTTTGTCATGAGTGGCTTGTATGCCTTTATATAACTTCATTCTTTCATGAAACAGTTGAGTTTATTCTCAGAATTATAATAACCTTAATTTGAGATGTGTCTTTAGCCAGGTGTGCCGGGTGTTGGTGTAACTCTAGAGACTGTCAAAATTATTGCTCTGGGAAAAACGAAAATTGCCTTTGAAAGATATTTTTAACCTACATATGGTTTAAAACAATCTAAAAACATATTGTTAAAACATCTGCAGACAAAGAAAACATGACGAATTTTTTTACTGGAAACATAATTTTTTACTGGAAACATAATTTTTAGCTCACCTGTCCTTATGTCGTGGCGACCGTCCGTCGTGTGTCCATCGTCTGTCGTCTGTCCATCAACCTTTCCTTTAAAACGACTTGTTCTCAAGAACCTCTGGGCCGATTTCAATTATATTTGGCAGGAAGCATCCCTAGGGCATAGAGATTTAAGTTTGTTCAAATGAAGCCGATCGCCCAAAATCCAAGATGGCCGCCGGCCAAAATAGCCGATTTTTAGAAACACTTTAAAAAATCTTCTTTTCCGAAACCGCTGGAGGAATTGATTCAAAACTCATAACATCATCTAGTGCAATGGTAGACCCAAGTTTGTTCAAGGCAACCTGATTGGCCTATTTGCCTGGCGGCCAGCTTGGATGACCTTGTTTTCGCCAAAATTACTTCTTCTCCCGAACCGCTGAAGGGATAGGTCTGAAATTTGGTAAATATGCTTAGGGACCAAGGTCCATTCAAGTTTGTTCAAGGGAAGTTCGTACGTTAAAAAACATGGCCGCTATCAACTAATCAAAATTTAGCGTTTGTTGGTCGTATTGGCTTTTTTGTATTTGATGTATTTTGATGGCGAAAATTGCTTTATATATGCTTATCAGTGTGGCGAGTTCAAATATGCCACTTTTGAGACTATCGAATAAAAGGTTTGGCTGCCATCTTGGTTTGTTTTCCCGCCATAGGCTCCCTTAGTAAAGCAATGGGCCCATAGTAAAGCAATGGGGAATTCTTTAAACGATTCTTCTCAAGAACCACTGGGCCAATTTCAATTATATTTGGCAGGAAGCATCCCTAGGGCATAGAGATTCAAGTTTGTTCAAATGAAGACGATCGGCCAAAATCCAAGATGGCCGCCAGCCAAAATAGCCGATTAAATATGCTTAGGGACCAAGGTCCTTTCAAGTTTGTTTAAGGGAAGTTCGTACGTTAAAGAATATGGCCGCCATCAACCAATCAAAAGGCGAAAATTGCTTTATATATGCTTATCAGTGTGGCCAGTCCAAACATCCCACTTTCAAAACTGTCGGATAAATGGTTTGGTGGCCATCTTGGGTCATTTTCCCCCCAAAAGCTCCCATACTAAAGCAATGGGAAATTTAAAATATCTTCTCGAGAACTTCTGGGTCGATTTCAATTATATTTAACATGAAGCATCCTTAAGGCATAGAGATTCAGGTTTGTTCAAATGAACCCGATCGGCCAATTTGGCCAGCGACCATCTTGGATTGAGCCCGATTTTTAGAAATGTTTTTAAAAATCTTCTCCCAAACCACTCGAGGGATCGATTCAAATCTCACGAAATATGATCTATGGTAAGCGCTGAATCAAGTTTGTTCAAGGGAACTTGATTGACCAAATGGTTCAGCGGCCATCTTGGATGACCTAGTTTTCACAAAAACGACTTCTTCCCCAGAACCGCTGAAGCGATCAGGCCGACATTTGTTATATATAATTAGGAACTAAGGGCGATTAAGTTTGTTCAAGAGAGGTTGATTCGTCCAAAAACATGGCCGCGGTGGACCAATCAAAATATAGTGTGTTTGGCAGCCATATTGGATTTTTTTATTTGATGGATTTTGAGGCCGAAATTCGTTTTATATAGGTTTTTGGGTATTCTGATCTCAAATTTGCAATTTTCGAAACTGTCGGTTAAATGGTTTGGCAGCCATCTTGGATCATTTTCCCGCCAAAAGCTCCCATACTAAAGCAATGGGAAATTTAAAATGTCTTCTCGAGAACTACTGGGCCGATTTGAATTATATTTGGCAGGAAGCATCCTTATGGCATATAGATTTCATTTTGTTCAAACGAAGCCGATCGGCCAATTTGGCCGGTGGCCATCTTGGATTTCGGCCGATTTTTAGAAATGTCTTTAAAAATCTCGTTCTCCGAAACTGCTTGGGGAATCGATTCAAACCCTCATCTAGGCAAAGAGGTAAGCCAAGCTTGTTTAATACGACTTGATTGACCGAATGGTTCGGCAGCCATCGTGGATGACCTAGTTTTCCCGAAAATTACTTCTCCAGAACCGCTGAATGGATCAGGCCAAAATTTGGGAGATGATTAGGGACTAAGGGCCATTAAGGTTTGTTCAAGGGAAGTTGCTCCGTTAAAAAACATGGCCACCGTGGGCCAATCAAAATGTAGCGTGTTTGGCGGACATATTGGATTTTCTTATTTGATGGATTTTGAGGTCAAAATTGGTTCTATATGTTTTTAGGTATTCTGAGCTCAAATTTGCAATTTTCGAAACTGTCGGATAAACGGTTTGGTGGCCATCTTGGATAATTTTCTCGTCAAAAGCTCCCATGCTAAAGCAATGGGAAATTTAAAATATCTTCTTGAGAACTACCAGGCCGATTTCAATTATATTTGGCAGGAAGCATCCTTAGGGCATAAGGATCCAAGTTTGTTCAAATGAACCCGATCGGCCGATTTGTCCAATGGCCTATTTGGATTTCGGCCGATTTCAGGAAATGTCTTTAAAAATCTCCGAAACCACTTGGGGAATCTTCATCTAGGCCAAGAGGTAAGCCAAGTTTGTTCAAGAGGACTTGATTGACCAAATGGTTCGGCGACCATCTTGGATGACCTGGTTTTCACGAAAATTACTCCTCCAGAACCGCTGAAGGTGTCGGCCCGAAATTTGGGCCATTAAAATTTGTTCAAAGGAAGTTGATCCATAAAAAAAAACATGGGCGCCGTGGGCCTCTTGTTTATTACAACATTCCACGCTGAATCGCTATGGTCTAATAACTTATTGGCTTCGCTTTTGACGATTCTATAATTTTTTGTTAAATCAAGCAATGGTTCTATAATTGAAATCATGGCCAGTCCACGCACCCAATGATACAGAGAGTATACACAGAACTCTCCACAACGAATCCATAATAGGGGTTATACAGTAATGCCATTATTTGTTTTGCAAACATTTAAAGTTATTTCTTTGGTGTACTGTAACATATTTCAGCAACATAATAATATACACTTTATTTAACCCTTTAATGACTAATTTGGTTCCAAAAAGATTAAAATATTTACTTATTGAATATCAATTAGCAGACGACGAAGAGAAGACTATCTTTGAAAGTTTACCAATGGGATGACTGGCTTCGGTTATCTACCCAGTCCTTCCAGTGCTAAATTAAAAAAAAAAATAGCCTTCTCTTGGCCTGCAAATGTTCATTCCCCAAGACCACTACAGAGGCCAGTATTAGCCAGCTTCATCGTGAAAAGGTTAATCAGAGCACATAAAACCACATTTTTAGCTCACCTGGCCTGAAAGGCCAAGTGAGCTTATGCCGTGGCGACTGTCCGTCGTCCGTCGTCTGTCAACTTTTTCTTTAAACAACCTCTTCTCAAGAACCACTGGGCCGATTTCAATTATATTTGGCAGGAAGCATCCCTCGGGCATAGAGATTCAAGTTTGTTCAAACGAAGCCGATCGGCCAAAATCCAAGATGGCCACCGGCCAAAATAGCCGATTTTTAGAAACACTTTAAAAAATCTTCTCCGAAACCGCTGGAGGAATTGTTTCAAAACTCATAACACATCACGTAGTGATACGGTAGACCCAAGTTTGTTCAAGGCAACCTGATTGGACGATCTGGTTTTCGCGAAAACGACTTCTTCTCCCGAACCGCTAAAGGGATAGACCTGAAATTTGGTAAATATGCTTAGGGACCAAGGTCCATTGAAGTTTGTTCAAGGGAAGTTCGTACGTTAAAAAACATGGCCGCTATCAACCAATCAAAATTTAGCGTTTGTTGGTCATATTGGCTTTTTTGTATTTGATGTATTTTGATGGCGAAAATTGCTTTGTATATGCTTATCAGTGTGGCAAGTTCAAATATGCCACTTTCGAAACCGTCGGATAAATGGTTTGGCTGCCATCTTGGTTTGTTTTCCAGCCATCGGCTCCCATAGTAAAGCAATGGGCCCATATTAAAGCAATGGGGAATTCTTTAAACGACTTCTTCTCAAGAACCACTGGGCCAATTTCAATTATATTTTGGAGGAAGCATTCATAGGGCCTAGAGATCTAAGTTTGTTCAAACGAAAATGGCTGATTTTTAGAAACGCTTTAAAAGGTCTTCTCCAAAACCGCTGGAGGAATTGATTCAAAACTCATAACACATCATCTGTGGCAACGGTATACCCAAGTTTGTTCAAGGGAACCTGATTGGTAGATTTACTTGGCGACCATCTTGGATAACCTAGTTTTCGTGAAAACGACTTCTTCTCCCGAACCGCTGAAGGGATAGAGCTGAAATCTTGTAAATATGCTTAAGGACCAAGGGCCATTCAAGTTTGTTCAAGGGAAGTTTGTTCGTTTGAAAAAAATTTAGCATTTCTTTGTCATATTGGCTTTTTTGTATTTGATGTATTTTGATGGCGAAAATTGCTTTATATATGCTTATCAGTGTGGCAAGTTCAAATATCCCACTTTCGAGACTGTGGGATAAACAGTTTTCCTGCCATCTTGGTTTGTTTTCCCGCCATAGTCTCCCATAGTAAAGCAATGGGCCCATAGTTATATCTTATATTTGGGAGGAAGCATTCATAGGGCATAGAGATCTAAGTTTGTTCAAACGAAGCGGATCGGTCAAAATCCAAGCTGGCCGCCGGCCAAAATGGAGATTTTTAGATGCTAAAAAATCTTCTTTTCCGAAACCGCAAGAGGAATTGATTCAATACTCATAACACATCATCTATGGCAACGTTAGACCCAAGTTTATTCAAGCCAACCTTATTGGCCTATTTGCTTGCCGGCCATCTTGGATGATGTGGTTTTCCCGAAAACGACTTCTTCTCCCGAACCGCTGAAGAGATAGAGCTGAAATTTATTAAATATGCTTAGGGACCCAAGGCCATCCAAATTGGTTCAAAGAAATTTCGTATGTTAAAAAACATGCCCGGCATCAACCAATCAAAATTTGGTCTTTTTTGTGCTTGATGTGTTTTAATGGCGAAAATTGCTTTATATTTGCTTATCAGTGTGGCGAGTTCAAATATGCCACTTTCGAGACTGTCAGATAAATGGTTTGGCCACCATCTTGGATTATTTTCCCGCCATAGGAAAGCAATTGGGAATTCTTTAAACGACTTCTTCTCAAGAACCACTGGGCCGATTTCAATTATATTTGGCAGGAAACGTCCATAGGGCATAGAGATCTAATTGTGTTCAAACAAAGCGGATCGGTCAAAATCCAAGATGACCACCGGCCAAAATGGCAAATTTTTAGAACCACTTTAAAAAATCTCCGAAACCGCTGGAGGAATTGATTCAAAACTCATAACACATCATCTATGACAACGTTAGGCCCATGTTTATTCAAGGCAACCTGATTGGCCTATTTGCTTGGCGGGCATCTTGGATGATGTAGTTTTCGTGAAAACGACTTCTCCCGAACCGCTTAAGGTATAGTACTGAAATTGGGTAAATATGCTTAGGGACCAAGGGCCATATAAATTTGTTCAAAGGAAGTTCATACGTTAAAAAACATGGCCGGCATCAACCAATAAAAATTTAGATTTTTGTCATATTGGCTTTTTTGTATTTGATGTATTTTGATGGCAAAAATTGCTGTATATATGCTTATCAGGGTGGCGAGTTCAAATATGCCACTTTCGGGATGGTTGGATGAACGGTTTGACTGCCATCTTGGTTTGTTTTCCTGTAAAGTAATAGAAAAGCAATGGCCCCATAGTAAAGCAATGGGGAATTCTTTAAACGACTTCTCAAGAACCACTGGGGCGATTTCAATTATATTTGGCAGAATGCAGCCTTACGGCATAGAGGTCTAAGTTTGTTCAAAGGAAGCTGATCGGCCAAAATCCAAGATGCCCACCGGCTAAACCACCCAATTTTTAGAAATGTCTTTAAAAATCTCCGAAACGGCTTGGGGGTTGATTCAAAACTCATGAAACATCATCTAATGCAGGAGGAGAACCAATTTGTTCAAGCGAACCTGATTGGGCCATTGGCTTGGTGGCCATCTTGGATGACCTAGTTTTTGTGGAAACAATGTCCTATCCAGAATCGTTGAACGGATTGGGCCGAAATTTGGGAGATATTATAAGGGACTAAGGGCCGTTAAGTTTTGTTCAAAAGTAGTTGATACATAAAGAAACGTGGCTTCTGCTTTCTTGTTATAATTCTGCTCAACTCTGTAGGGTTCTGCTTATTGTTGATGGCCTTTCTGGTTGAAATGCCTATGATGCAGGTGAGCGATACAGTCCCCTTGTGCCTCTTGTTTTTAGAGAAACCATGATATTGTTAAAAAAAATTCTTAATGAAATCGAAGGATTAAATCCTAAGGCGGTTTTGAACACTTGTGAAATCTAGGACATAATGCTAATTAACCATGAAACTTTGCGCAGATATAATAGTCAGAGATAGTGATCCAGCTGATGAAAAACATTAGCAAATCTGTGCCTTTGAAAACTGTTGCTGTATTTAGCATCAACAAGCTCTGGCAATATTATTTTCAAAATGAACATCAATGGTTACTTCAAGTTGTTGCTAAGAGACCACATGTGTGGATTTGCGGCCGCACTGATTTGCGGCCGCACACTTATACATGCAGCCAAGTGTGGTGGTTACATGTACATACAAACTTATATCCGCATGTGCGACCTAGCGGCCACATGTGCTGCCGCACAGATTTGCGGCCGCATGTGCAGGCGCAGCTGCACCTGCACATTTATACATGCGACTGTGTGTGGTGTTCTATGTTTGGGAGCATACATCCAGTCCTATAAAATGTCTCAAATTCAATCTCTTTTTCACTACAGTTTAAACAGCGCAAAGGGTCGGATGTGCATTTTATCTACATAGTAGTTATGGGAGCCTTAGGCAGTAAGATTTCTCCAACTACAACCTGAAAATACCTTCACCAATAAGATTTAGATTAAAAATAATAGGTTTATCCTATAATCAACTTTTTCTAGGTTGCATAACCTGGAATGACATAAGAGCCAATTCCATAGCAATGAAGATAGTGGTGATAACGCAACGGACTGTGAGAGTGATGATGAAGGTGGAGTCATAGGCAATGACTCAATGGAGTCAAAGAACGATGATGAAGGTGAGATGAACAGGAGTCCTCATAGACAATCAGGAGGTTTTTGCCATGCTCCAAAATATTAAGCAAGACTTAGATGCTGAACAATCAGGTTTATAACATGAGGTTGGTGACACCAACATAGAACCCAAAAGTGTAGAACCCAAAAGTGTAGATAACCATTCTATTTCTGTATATGCTGATGCTTTAGTTACAAAGTGTACCGACATAATTCTCCAGTGGAGAAGATTACATAACTCTCTGCTCATTAAAAAAATTTGACAGGAAACTCAAGATATTATCACCGAGGGGTATGCATATGATGAAGCAGTCTTCTCAGCATTTCGCAAGACAGTTTCTGATCACGGAGTACATAAGCAACAATCTAGATGCAGATGATGATGATGATGATGATACCTGGTGGTGATGATGATGGATCTGATGCTGAAAGGTATTGAGATGACTGATGCGTATGGTATCAGTCTAGACTAGTGGATCTCCAGAACATTGACTATTTGTTTATGATAGTAACAGAAACTATATGTGTATCCTATGTGTGAGCATCTTGGACTCACTTGACTCAGCAATGGGAGTGTGGACATTAAACCGATGACAGCAAGCGCTACCAGGACACGGTAAGCGTTGATGGGAGCTGGTCTGCATGGAAAGAGGGGCCTAAACCCTGTTTTGATACAGAAGATATTGACATTATGTGTTACCCAGATTAGCATTTGGTCGTGAAGTAAGCTGCCTGGCAGATAGAGCTAGAGCCCGCATTGAGCAACTACAGAAAGAAAAACTCAAGCAAATGTAATCGCTTCCAGAGTGATGCCCTGATGTGGGTGTATATGCCCTATTTGGGGGCTGAACCAGTTTAATCCCAAATAGACAGGAAGGTTCTTTCTCTCTTTGGGAACATAAGCCAAGATCCGGAAAGTAAGGAGTATCTCCTGGCCATTCAACAAATCACACTTAAGAAGATTGAATTATCTACTGCACTTGATGTACTTGAAAATCCAACGACAAAAGTACGATGTAAGACACAGGTCAAGAAGGCAGTTGCTGTGTAGTGGACGCAGAGATGGCGAACAGAGGTCCAGAGCAAGGTTTCTCTCAAATATCTCAACCCAGATGCTGTACAACTTGGAACACCACATCATGTTTGGTCTTCTTGTAAAGCAAATGTCCGGGATGTTGAAAAGGCAGAAGTCAAGGCATGGTTTCTCACTGGCACATATGCATTGCAGACAAGCTGCAGCAGATTTAACCAGTACACGACAGATCCAACCTGTACCTTGTGTGGGGAGGCAGCAGAAGATAGATACCATCTTATCACCACTTGTCGACACTACACAGTCACTCAATCTAAATACTTAGCTCGCCTACTACAAATCCTATCGCAATATCTACCAAAACAAGAGGCTGAGGCCATGGTCCAGAGTAATGACTCATTACTACTGATCTCCCTAGACGCATCTATGCTCATTATAAAGACGGATTCCCTTAACAAACAACCACAATTACAGCAATTAATGAAGTTGAGACCTGTAGTAGAAACTACACATATGCAATACATATTGCCAGATGTCAACACCTAAATCTACGCCAATGACCAAATTGAACCTCATCATTTGAAATGAAAGTATATTTAGAAACGATCTTATGTAGATAGTTGTATGTTCATGTCAACCACTGTTTTAAAACCCCAATTTCTCTCTGACCATCTATGATGGCCAGGGGACACTATCTTATTCTTCACTGTACATGTTCACTGTACTGTAAGCTGCTATATGCGGCCTAGCAAATAATAATAATAACATTAACATTCCTCATAACTATGTCAACTAATCAGAATCAGAGTACCTACATATATGTAGTTAGCCAGTAATCTGTCCATAGAAAGCAACTCTGTAGCTTCTACATTATTAACACCGTCGTGACTACTGCTGTAGGATAACTAATGAACGCATATCAAGGACAAATATCACTAACTAGGTATTAAAAGGCTAATGTACTGACTTCTACTTACCTTAACCAGTAAGCCTAAATGTGCATAGGTCTTACGGAAAATTATCTTCAATTAGCAAACTTATCTCATAAATAGGACTTTGAGATCCCATCCTATGAAGGACTACAAATGGTTAAGAATTCCATCTATCTTGTATTTTGTTGCGACCTCTTATCCCTCTATTCCTGAGGAAAACCTTAGTACCAGGAAGAATATCAAAATCTTCAGCCAACTTGTCATGACGTATTGCTCTTTTCTCAGCCACCTCCTTAGATTTTGCCCGGACTAGCTGAATGGTTTCGCCTAATTTTTCTTGATGATCCATTACCCATTCATCCACATCTTCAGGAACAGTCTTTAGCAGAGGAACCAAAATATTGTCCACCGGCAAATGGGGTTCCTGGCCAAACAGTAAAAAAAATGGTGAGTATCCAGTAGAAAAGTGAGGGGTTACAATGTAAGCAAGAATCAGTTCTGATAAATACCTAGGCCACCACTTTTTGCACTCGGGGGACACTGTATGGAGAAGATTATGAATGGTTTGATTTAACCTTTCCACTTGACCATTCCCCTGAGGTCTGTAAGTTGTAGTTCCAGTTTTCTTAATACCATAAAGGTTGCATAATTCTGCTATAACCATGGATTCAAAATTCCTACCTTGATCACTATGAATGGACAACGGAATACCATATTTCACAAACCAATGAGAAACCAGGGCTTCCGCTCCTGTCCGGGCCTTCTGATCTTTAGTTGGGATGTACCGGACAAATTTTGTAAACACATCCGTCATTATTAAAGTGTTTTCATTCCCATCACTGGACTTCTCCATCAAAGTGAAATCAATGGCTAAAATCTTCTAGCTAATAAATATTTCATGTTTCCTTGGAAATAAAACACCTTTCACAATCCTTACAATGCCGTTCCACATCCAAGTACATACCCGGCCAATAGCACCATGATCTGAGCAACAACCAAGTACTTTCCTTACCCTGATGTCCCAACTCATCATTACAACCCTCTAATGACCTTTTTAAAATGACGGAAGAATAATCTGTTTTACCACCACCCCATTTCCCTGAATAGCGCGATATAATACTCCTGAAACAGGATTCTGTCCCATTGTTGAATTAACTTCCTTACATTCCGAGATTCTTGACCCAAAACTCTCTTAGATGGCTTACGCAAACCTTCTCGGAAATGAATTAATCTGGAAATATCAGGATCCAACCTTTCAAAATTAGTATTGTCATAACCAGGTAAAGTACCGGAAACTGTTGTTATTTCATTCACAGAAGTCCTCGGAACCTTGACAAGGGTATTAGGATGATGACACATCAAAATCTTATCTTTCAAATCACAGGGTATGGTTGAAACCAAAGTTTCACTCAAATCGGCATTGCGGTGGTATACAGGAATTCTACTTAATGCATCAGCATTTGCATTAGAATTCCCAGAAAGATATTTAATTTCATAATCGAACTGAGATAATTGTGCTACCCACCTCATTGCTGTTGCACCTAACTTGGCCGTATTTATATACACCAGAGGATTGCTATTGGTAAAGATTGTGAACTTTGAGCCAATTAAATAATCACAAGATTTTTCCACATTAGGCTCACTTTAAAGCCAAAGGTTCTAATTTCATGGAACTGTAATTAACATCATTTCACTCTGCAGGTTTCAACCCCCTACTGGCATATGCAATCACTACAGTGCGGCCATCTTGTTTCTGTGAAAGCACATCCCCCAAACCATTGAAACTGGCATCTGTTTCAACAATAAATGGTTCCAAGAAATCTGGATCATTTAACAACGGATCAGATGTCAACATTTCCTTTATTTTTTCAAAGGCTTGGTCACACTGAGAATTCCAACCCTTTTTAAATGATTTTTTCTCCAAACCATTGTCTCTTATTTTTCTTTTTACTACCTAATAATGCATTCAAAGGCTTAGCCACTTGTGCATAGCTGCTTTAAAATCATCTGAAAATCATCTGAAATAAGTGGATAAACCAGGGAAAGAATGCAACTCAGATTCATTTTAGGCGTTTTCCACTATTTAATACAAGAAATGCTATCCAGGTCCATGGTCATAACAGCACTAGAGATAATGTGCCCTGTTTCACTTTCTGTTTGAATAAATGGCGCTTTTTTCGGTTTCATTTTAAGGCCAAACCCATCTAATCATGAAAATACTAAATCTAGCCTTTCTACCATCTCTACGAATGAACGACCAAAAACCAAGGTATCATCTATATAAACTATCAAAGAAAGTAGGTTTTGGTCACCCAAACAAGCCTGCATCATTCTGGAAAAGGTAGCCGGTGAGTGCAAAGACCCATAGGCATCCATGTATATTCGTAGAACCCTGAAAATCCAAACCTAAAAGTTGTCTTGGGAATATCTTCTTCTATTGCACATTGGAGGAAACCATGTGCCAAATCAATGGTTGAGAAATATTTTGATCCGTTTAATGCATCAAATGCTTCCCTAACCCTTGGTAGGGAATGGGCATCCATGACTGTTTTAGAATTTAGAAGATGAAAATCCCCACAAATACTCAGGGTACCATCTGGTTTCTTTACCAAAACAATTGCAGATGCATATGGAGACTTGCTAGGTCTAATACCCACTTTAAGTTGGGTGTCAACATACTCCTGCACCTGTTGCATTTGGTTAGGAGGAATTCTACAATGCTGTAGCCTAATAGGCCTTGGGTCTGTTAAAGTAATGGAATGTTTAATCACATTACAATACCCAAGATCATGATCACCTTGACTAAACACATGATAATATTTACCCAACATGGAACGCAACTTATCTTTTTGGACTGGTGAAAGATTTTCACCAACTTTTAACTGATACATTAAATCATCAATCTCTGATTATGGGCATACCACAGTAGCAGAGCTGGGTGTATTCTTAGCTACATTCCTTTCCTGTGCTAAAATATCTCTGTGTACCAAAACCTTTCTTTGACCATGCTTTAAATATACATCTTCATCACTAAAATTGGGAGGAACAGGAGTATGTCCCTTAGTTATTTGAACTAAAGCTGGGCTAATTAATACTCCAGTTGGCAAATGACTCCGTCTCCATATTTCCCACAAATGGAAGTTCCATACCATTGGCTACGGAAACTGTAATTAGTTTGGAAACATCAGTTACTACAATACCTTTTCCTTTAAGATATTCATTATCAAATGACTCTGTGACAGTCCAGATTTCTTCCCCACTGTCCAAGAGGCAATTTAAAGGTATCCCTTCAGGACACTGCCCGATGGAATTGTTCAGAATGGACCTTGTCATACTAACCCCCTCGCTTCTACCCACCGTTTCGCTCACAACCATGGGATCTATTGGTTTAAAGAGTCATTTTGATGATCAACAGTTTGCGGATTAGAGTTTCCCATCCTGGAGGAATATGAACGATTATTATAACCCCCCATTACTTCTCATAATCCTCTAAGGGCATCTTGAAATAGGATGATCTGGACTACCACATTCAAAACATTTAAAATCTGATCGACGAGGTGGACTCCATCCCAGTTGAACATTATCTTGTTTCATCACAGCTTGCAGAATAGCCTCCAATTGACTGCTAGTGTTCTTATTCACCTCTTCTTGTTGTTGTACCCATAGTTCCAAAGAATCTAGTTGTTTTTTCAAAGCCACTACTTCATCTTTATCTGATGCTCGGGCTTCGCGAATGTAAACATCTCTACTCCCTTCACTTCAGCGATCCATCCGCTGACCCCATCTCTCCCACTCAAATCAAAGAAGTCTTCATCTCTAAACTCTGAGGCTTGGTGGTACAATTCTCATTTTAAACTAGGATCATTTAAACCTTCTGCCAATTGTGTCTTTAAAACTTCATCTCAGTCCTCTTTCTGCTTAATGTCTAGCAGCTCTATCTCCCGATATAATCTGATCATATAATGAGAGAAATCTAAGATGCCTTCTTTAGGACCATGTTTTCTCCTATAGAAGGTCTGTCTTCTTTGATGAATTTTTCCTGTTTCATTAAAGACATTACGAAGAACCTCATAAATTTCTTCCTTTGATTTTACAGATTCTCTGCCCTCAATTTCCAGCTTGGCAGTTCCTACCAAATGTTTACGGATGAAATGGTATGCATTGGTTTCAGATAATGAATGGGATATTATATATGCCTGACTATCTGAAATCCATTCATCCAGGGGCATTTGCTTCTGGTCACCACTAAAATGGCATATTTTCCATTCCGTAGCTAAATATACAACCCTTGGTTGCTCTGATGCATTCACACCTTTCTTAAGATTTTCATTCTCTCTCTTAATCTGTTTAAGCTCTTCATTCAAACTCTTGAATTCGGCCTCTGCCATGATGATAAATCAAGCTTTTAGTTAAGATTGATGACTCACAAAAAACCAATAATAATAATAACAACTAGATTGATCGGTCAATGACACATCATCGCAAATCCTTACGTCCACTGCTTTGAACATTTGACACACTCCACAACCCACCCCAGGGAGCGAAGCCAAATGTAAACATCTGTTTGCATTCCGCAATCATATGGGTAACTCACATACCAAATATGCTTGAATTTCGTCAAATAGTGTCTGTGGAGTTGCAGTACAATCAATTTCATGACCTTTTGACCCTATCCCACACCTCATGCGGGCGGGGCCAAATGTAAATGAGCTCATCCACCCCATATAGATATGGGTAACTGACATGCTAAATTTGGTTGAATTCCATCAAGCAGTGTCAGAGGAGTTGCATTACAATCAATTGTATGACCTTTTGACCCCCCCCCCCCACCCCCCCCCCACAAACCCCTGGGGGCAGGTCCAAATGTAGGCCTACATGTGCTCATCCATTCCACATTGATATGGGTAACTCACATACCAAATTTGGTTGAATTCCATCCAATGGTTTCGGAGGAGATGTGTTACAATAAATCTCTGCAAGTTAAAATTAGACCGTTTGACCCCCTGGGGGGGGGGCGGGCGGGGGGCGGAGCCAAATCTAAATGGCCTCATGCACTCCGCAATCATATGGGTAACTCAGATATCAAATTTGGTTTAGTTCCGTCTAACAACTTCAGAGGAGTTGCATTACAATCAATTTCATGAACTTTTGACCCCACCCCCACCACCTGGGCGCGGGGTCAAATGTAAATGTGTTCATCCACTCCACATTGATATGGGTAACTGACATATTAAATTTGGTTGAATTCCATCCAACAATGTCAGAGGAGTCAATACATCTTTTGAACTTTTGACCCCACCCACCCCTGGGGGCAGGGCCAAATGTAAATATGCTCTTCTACGCCACATTGATATGGGTAACCGGCATAAGAAATTTGGTTGAATTCTGTCCAATGGTTTTGGAGAACATGCATTACAATCAATTTCCGCAGGTTAAATTTTGACCATTTAACACACACACACACCCAACCCCCCCCCCCCCCCACTGGGGCGGATCCAAATCTAAATGTCATTGTGCACTCCGCAATCATATGGGTAACTCGGATATCAAATTTGGTTGAGTTCTGTCTAATGATTTCAGGGGAGTTGCGTTACAACTGATTTGACCTTTTGACCCATGCCTTGAGGGCGGAGCCTAATCTATATCTCGTTTTGCAAAGCACATTCCTATTAGTAACTCACATACTGAATTTGGTTGAATTCCACACAATGATTTGGGGTGAGATGCATTGTAATAAATTTGACCATATGACCCCTGCCACACACCCTTGGGGCTGAGCCCAATCTAAATATCATTTTGCAAATTGCATTCCTATGGGTAACCTACTTACCAAATTTGGGTGAATTCGACCCAACAGTTTGGGAGGATTTAGCGTAATGGACAGACGGGCAATCACTTTGCCCTTTTGACCCCTGCCATGCCCCCATGGAGGCAGGGCCTAGTCTAAATATCGGCGTCCAAATTGCATTCCTATGAGCAGCCTACTTGCTAAGTTTGGTTTAATTCCGCGCAGCGCTTTGGAGTGAGATGCATTATAATTAATTTGACCTTTTGACCCTGGCCACGCCCCCTTGGGGGTGGAGCCTAATCTAAATGTCGTCTTGCAAAGCGCATTCCTATGCGTAACCCACATACCAAATTTGGTTCAATTCCACCCAACGGTTTTGGAGGAGTTAGCGTGATGGACAGACGGACAGAAGGACAGACTGACAGAAGGACAGATGGATGGAGGCGATTACAATATACCCGACATTTTTTCAAAACGTGGGGATAATAATAATAATAATACGGATTATAGCAAAGTATACCAATACTCTAATAACTCTCTCTTTCAAAAATCTTAACCGATGCATTAACCATCTCTCTTCACGTCTGATTTTGCATGAACCCCATCATAAAATCTACTGAAATGATAAGAGTTGACTACTTTTCTTTGCTTGCCACCAAATATTTTCCTGGTATCTGCGTGTACAATCTCCTTGTACCAGTGACGAGTCAAAACATGTAATTCAGTCGGGTTGACGATATCGATCACAATTATTTCCCCTGGAATCACTAGCCAAGATGAATCTCTGCATTTAGAGAAAAAAAATATCACTTATGACCGTGGCTATAACAGCAGGAGAGAATTATATACGAGCCATTTTGATGCAGCAACTTCACAAACACACATCATTCGTCCGACTACCACTTACATTAATAGACTAAGTAGCCTACATCTATGGAAAAACAATGTCAATAAGTACTAGATGTATAACTGGTGAATCATATATCCACATTGGAATATATGCACTCCTATTAATATAGAATTGGAATTATAATTATGGATTCGAGTTGATCAAGGGAAAGTGCTGCGGTCAGATCTTTCCAAAAATCACTAGAATCTATAAAAAATAAAAATAAAAATAAATAAATAAAAGGAGTATCAAATACACATCCATTACTATTGTAGATTGTAATAAAGCACTTATCTGTTTGTTCTGGCTCACTCAGTCAAGGGCAGCGGGAAAAAATTGAGTGTGTAAATTGTTTTTTGTCCTAGTGTTGTGTTTATGGATGTCGGTGCTTAGTGTGAAATTGGAGGCTATGGATTATGGTAATGTATTGTGGTGAGACTCCTTTACAATGGTGTACATCTGTAGTTTGCCTATGTCCTTTAGTTTTAATAGCTTTTCTGACTTGAATATATTCTGGCCCTTTGCTGGTTTAGAAAAGAGTTTTAGTGCCTTTTTCTGTAGACTTTGTAGTTGTGTTAGGTTGCTTTTGTGTGTATTCGTCCAGATAGCGTTACAGTAGGTGAGATGCGGAAGAACAAGGGTGCAGTATAGAGTTTTAATTGTAGCTGGTGTCATGTAATTATAGATTACTAAAAGATGGTAACCTATAGAATTCACTAACACTGAAATAGATATTGGTGTTATCATTGATGATAAGTTGAGCTTTGAAAAACATATTGTTGATAAGGTGAACAAGGCAAATGTAATCATGAGAATTATCCGGCGCACATTTGTGCATTTAGACATAAAATTGTTCAAAACCCTTTACACATCATTGGCAAAACTTCATGTGGCGTATGCAAACCAGGCATGGAGTCCTCATTGTAGAAAACATATAAACCTTCTGGAAAATGTACAGCAATGCGCAACTAAAGTAGTACAAGGCCTATCATACCTAAGCTATGAATCCAGACTTAAAATACTCAATTTACCAACTTTGACATATCGAAGAAAAAGGGGGTATGATAGAGCCCTACAAAATCCTAAATAAAAAATATGACCCAGAAATCTGTGAATTTTTTAAGTAAAGAGAAAATCTTATAGCTAGGGTCATAGTCTAAAGTTATACAAACCAAGAGCAAGACTCGACTTGCAAAAATACTCTTTCAAACATCGAGTTATAGACTTATGGAATAGCCTACCACAACATGTAGTTGAAGCCCAAACAATATTATCTTTTGAATCTATGCTGGATAAGTTATGGAAGACTCAACCGTTTTACTATGATTACCTCGCAGCTGATATAATGCCCGATTGGTATCAGACCAACTATTAAAAACAAAACACTAACTAATACCATCAGATAAAATTTGGAAAACACAAACAACCTGTCATAGCAGGCTGATAGGCATTCTTACAGGATATAGATTATGATTGATTGATTGAATATATATATAATGTATAAAATTGGTCTCAGATTTGGCAGCTACATTTTAATAGAATGACAGATCGGAGCTGTCCATTGCATTTGAACGAAATCCCAGGCGAATTATATCGGGTACGAACCGTCATTGGTACGAATCGTCCAGAAACCTAAATGTTAAGTCAGTAGACGGGCGCATCACGCAATAGGACCGGTTTTCGTAGGCTGGTACCCGACTCCTCATACCCTCGCTGACGATCCACTATTGCGATTATGAGCAATTGGAGTCGGGTACCAGCTTACGGTTTTCGATGTTAACGTTAGTTTATTTTGAATCGGGGAAAACAATACATAGATACATTTTTCATAATGACTTCAACATATAACAAATTTTTTGTGACTGTTGGACTACTAGCACTGGCGCACGCAGGATATTCAGCTGCACAACGTAATAATAATTAATGTATTGTAATGTTACTGGTTTTCGTAATTTGTACTCTTATACTTTATAGTCAGTATGGATAAATCAGAATGAACTAAAAGCACTGAAGCTATTCCACCGAATGTCCTTGCGATATATCCAGCATCTCCCAAAATCATGTGCAATTTCGGCTTTATACCTTCTCGGTGCCAGACCCGTCGATGATCGATTCAATGTGTGATGCCTCGCTGTTTGTTCGATTGTTGCTATTGCCCGTACCAAAGGTTCTAGTTCAAGTTCAAGATTATTTATTTTGATATAGAATATACATTTACAGTTTCGCAACAGGTATACCACCTAAGGCAGAGCCTATGTGGTGGTGGACCCCTACAGATAACATATAACAACACTATAGGACATAATAATACTGAATTCATGATAAGGGTAACGGGTTTTAGTCCTATATATAAACTCTCTCACTGCCAATTTTCTGCAGTCTACATTTTATATGGGTTTTAACTCGGGGTATGCCGAGTACTTCTAAAACAATTTGACCGAAAGTTGATGGTGGCTAAGCCACCAGCAACTTTCAGTCAAATTGTTTCCAAAATACTCAGTCAATGCCAATTGGAATTATTGTCCGGTGTTTTGCAGCAGTCCAACAGTTAATAGACGTATGACAATTTACAGGGAAAGATATGAGAGGGATGTGTGTTTATCTTAAGTTAATAATTCTATATTACATATTCTTATTATCGTTGTCAAAGTATTACAATTTTTTTTTGGCTGTGATGGTAGAGGTAGTAGTTTGGTAGTTACCATTATGACAGAAATTATTATTATTATTATTATTATTATTATTTGTTCTGGTGACTGGGTGCAAGTATGAGAATAGCATGTCATGATGGTGAGTGTTTTCCAGATTCTAGTAGTTTTCTATGATCTTCTTTTTGATACTGCTTAAAAGACTGTAACTTTATGATGTCTGTGTGTGTGTGTGTGCTTGTGTCTGTATTATTCCATAACTGAATTGATTTGCATGAGGGTTTTTGTTGTGCTGCTTTTGTTTGGTGTCTACCATCGCAAACCTAGCACATAGACAGCTGATAGTCAATCGTCAATCAGAGAAGAGTTGGTTCTGCATGGTTGCAATGTTGTTCGAAAAGTACGACTGGTAGCCCATTACAGTTCCTGGAGAGTCCTATAGACAAGGCAGCTTGGATCACAAAAGTACGCTCGAGTATCAACGCCTTTTGGATCAAGACTACAGGAAGAGGCACACACTAAATCCTCTCTGAAAAATCTGAATGTGGAGTAACACACAACATATAGACCATAACAGCCAATGTATGAGATGTCCAACGAGCTACCATCAAAGCGAAACTCCTCACTGGAACTTATACCCACCAGAGTGCAAGAAAGAGATTCACCAATGGTCGTGAATCCGATATATGCCCACTATGCCACTCAGAGCCGGAAAATGTAGAGCACTTCCTATTTCACTGCAAAAATACTTATCCTAGTACAACATGCTACAGAAAACATATAGATAGACTTCTCGAAAGCAAAATCAATGATGACTTGCTCGTCAGTCTGACGCTCGATCTTAGCAAAGAAAAGCTACATCTTGAGTTCAGAATTCTGTCTGATCCGTCTCAACTTGTAGCCATCGAATCTACATCACGATGGCTGTGCTATAGGGTACACCATTTTAGAGCTAGAGACTTGAACTGTCTTTTCAAAGCAAGCAGGCAGAAAGGAAAAGGTAGACCAGTCTGAACTTGTCCACAAAGTTGTGCTACATGTACACTGTACATACAACCTTCTTAGTAAATGTACATGAACTTTTATTATTATTTTATTTGATATCAATCTTCTATTCTCCTGACTAATGCTGCAATGAACTGGTCATAATCTGAAAAAAACCCACCTAATTGGTGATGGTGTGGCTAACCAGTTTAGCATTACCCTGATAAACAGGGGGATCACAACATAGTAACAGTAACTCCCGTCTCATATTCTCGCAGCAGTATGATTTTTTGGCTATAAGTGAAAACCAATGCTCCCCTACTGGCTGTTTCCTATGGCGACACTGTAACCAGGAAGTCAAAGATGATCACAAATAACTTTTCTAAAAATGTCGCGCTTATTAGTGAGTAAAATAGAAAGCTACAATGAACCAAAATAACGTCAATATTATAATATAGGCGCATATATATATATATACCCTACTTCCAAAACCATCACTAACTCACAAAAATCTTATATATAAAGCTTTTATCTGACTGAATCACGTTGTCTGCTAACTTATTTATGTCAGCGATATCATCAAGTCCCGTGATTGGCGATTCCACCTCGCTAGTGGACGATTAAAATGTATGGGGAAAATAAGGGTGGCCATTTATAATAAGCACAGAAAGTCGCTACATCATTCATTACATGTTACATGTGGTTTCCCAATCATGCATCTTATAAACAAACTATGGCATGACCTGCATTTGGTACATGAGCGAATCAAGATATTGACCGATTTTCAAATAAATAAGTGTTTTGTAGAAGACTGTTAACCTGGAAAGCATTCGTGATATTTTTTCTTTGTTTTGACTGCGCTGGTCCACCGTAGATAATGTTCTTTGTTTACCACGAGAATATGGTCAGCCTCTGAAATATGGCCACCTACTTTGGTGATTTCCTGAAGTGGTATAAAAACTCCTCTGCACAAAATTGGATTCAATTTTGGGAACAATTGGGGAAATAGGATTGAGATTCAAATTCCAGCAACATTTCCATCAGGGAAGATTAATTTATTTTATTGTGATGTCGATCGTCATAACTACGGCGAGAATATTGAACACCATGATACCTCATCTTGATCTTGATTAGTTATGGCACATAGCAGCAGAGAAAGCTGGTTCTCATACATGCGTCAACTTCTATCTCTGTACAGTTTACCATCAGCACACAGCTTGTTGGAATCATCTTCTGGCAATGAATCGTGGAAACGTGAAATAACAAAGAAAGTCAGAGGCTCGGAGCATAGTGGAAAATGATGATTGTAAGGCAAGCCTGACTCTATCCTACTTCGCAGAATCTGTGTACTAACACTTTGGCTATATCTTGATTCTATCCCCTCCCATAGGTTTACTATGGGGTTTCGGTTTGCCAAGTAATCTGATTAAAACACTAAATAAAGATATCTAATATGAAAATAGGCGTTTCCTTAAGCAGGGTTCCTCATAAGGGTCATTTTGAGGGTATAGACTCCCAAAATGTAACTAGGAACCCCCAAAAGTTGTGGTAGTGGGTCCCATGGGACCCCTGAAAATCTTGCATGATTGTTAAATATTATTTATGTTAATTATATTTATAGTTTTTTGCACAAAGACACCCACAAAATCTAGCATTGGACCCCATAATTCATAGCTGTGCACCCATGATACTCTCTAATTCTAGCATGGATGAGAAAAACTGCATGAGAATCCTAAATTTCAGTTTGGGACCCCTAGATTTCAGGTTGGGACCCCTAGATTTCTAGGTGTGGGGTCAATGGGTTAAATAAAAATTTGGATGCCATGAGAAACACTGCCTATAAGCGAACACAGGTCTACATCATTTATTGTTTAAATAAAGAGGCCAAATTTGTATATGGTCGAATTGACCTAGATATGTATATCCATGTAGCCTACAGTACATTTGAAGCCAATTTTTCATCACGCTTGGAGGTCATTCTGAATAACCCAGTCGACGATATTCACAACGATATTTAGGCCAGTTGGCAACGATACCCGCCAGCATAGTTGGCATGAGTTACATCGTTTGTAGCGACGTATCATGCTCCTCGTCATTGGGTGGCAATACAAACAAGTTCGTAGTAACAATGACGTCATAGAGAAATATCTTCACTAGACATGGTGCGCACGTTTCTTGAAAAGCCCTTGAATTTTGACCATTGGCTTGAAAAGCCCTTGAATTTGCCAGTTGCCTTGAAAAGTACTTGAATTTGAGTCATCCCCCTTGAATAGCCCTTGAAAATTACTATTTCCACCCAGTTATTTTTTGTGAACAAAGATTTCAGTCGAGTAAATAAAGATTAAAATAAAAAGGATTTTGTTTTGTCGTTTGTCATTCTTTCCGTATCGATCGGTAATATTTCTGATAAAACTACGCGTTCTTGACGTCATACATCTATAGTAAATGGGATAATACCATTGGCCTGTTCTCTCCATGATTAATTATGCATATGCGAACATAGCAGCGATTCCCGGTGGTTAGAATCAGTTCCCGATTGCGCTACTTGAATACACTATGTACCGGGAACTGGCCGGGGATTACCCTTTACGAAAATTACCGGAAATTTATATGTTAATGCATCGTAACTGGTTTCCGGTACGCATTACTTTAGCATAGCACACTACCGGGAACTAATTTACGAAAGTTACCGAGAAGTTCACGGAACAAATGAATAAATGTGGCGTACATTTGTAAAAGTTCGCGGTAATTTTTCGAATCTGTGAGTTATTGTGACGTCTATTCCTTTCGCTATACTGAATATTTAAGTTATAAACATGGGAAAGTGCGTGTTCAACAGACAATGGACACTAAACCCGCAGTATAAATGGGTGAGTGAATGCAAAACGGACAAACATAAGGTCGTTTGTACACTTTGTCGCAAAGACGTCGACCTTTCCGTCACTCAGGTTTGCAGCCCGTGAAAATTGGAATTCAGAGCCTTGAAAAGGCCTTGAAAAAATTGTCAGTGCTGTACGAACTATGCTAGAACAAATCGCGTTTAGCAAGACATAAGCAACAAAAAGAGGGAATTAATGCATGTCGATGCGTAACTATGTAAATCCACATTCTATCCAAGTGTGAAAGAGATGGTACCAGGCCTTAAATTTCATGTTTCCACTAATTGCATAAAAAATTGACAATCCCGACTACACGGCCATGGGTGGGTGTCTGGGTGTGAAAAATAACACGATGCCGTAAACTGTGAACGATCTTCATGCATGCAATTACATATACATAATAAATAGAAATACCTATAGCTTTTACGTGGCTTGCTTGATACTATTTAATCCCATAACATTCTGAATTAAATGTGCGCTATTTCGTGATAACAATATCACACTAATTTTGGACATTGAAAATGTAGAGTATGTTGCCCTGAAACAACTAGGGGGAACATACTCATAGTGAATAACCATATCCCATAATGCATAATGCCCATGAAGAAAGCACAAAAGATATATCATAAGCTGAAACCGGAACCAGAAAAGCTCGTGACCGGAAACGAATCTTTCTCAGTCGCATGGTATGTGAATTTTAGCCTGGTTCACTGTCTCATTTTTAGCTCACCTGGCCTGAAAGGCCAAGTGAGCTTATGTCGTGGCGACCGTCTGTCGTCCGTCCATTCGTCAATTTTTCCTGTAAAACAACTTCTCAAGAATCGCTGGGACGATTTCAATTATATTTGGCAGGAAGCATCCTTAGGGCATCGGGAGCCAAGTTTGTTCAAATGAACCCGATCAGCCAATTTGGCCGGTGGCCATCTTGGATTTAGGCAGATTTAAGGAAACGTCTTTAAAAATCTTCTTCTCTTAGGGAATTGATGCAAATCTCATGAAGTATGATCTAGGGCAAGACCTCAACCAAGTTTGTTCAAGGGAACTTGATTGGTCAAATGGTTCGGCGGCCATCTTGGTTGACCTAGTTGTAGCGAAAATGAAACTACACCTGACACCACATGGCCGAAATGTGTTTTTGGGTATTCTGATCTCAAATTTGCAATTTTCGAAACTGTCGAATAAATGGTTTGCTGGCCATCTTGTTGATAAAGAGCATTTTAGTTGAAATGCCTATTGTCCAGGTGAGCGATACAGGCCCTTTTGGGCCTCTTGTTTTATATACGCGATTTTTTTTTTTGGATCCCGATATAACATAGGAAGATATGCATTGTTGAGTGAGTCTCAGTATATTCTCCTTGAGTTTCAGTTGGTTTGTAGAGACAGCTGTTTAAGAATTTATCTGTTAAATTAAACTGTTACATTAATAGATCCTAGCTACTGTGTCAGTGTGTATTTGTCCATGACACACAATAATTCAGGACTCGAAATTCGACGGGAATCCGATTCCTAATATTCCCGAAATTGAAAAATACGGGAATCCAACTGGATTCTCGTAAATAAACGCTTCCAAAAACGTAAACATTCCATTTTTACAGAATGCCACGATCCCGGTTACTAATTTCAACAATAAAAATTATGTCACGAATCAGCCTAGAGGGGGTGGGGGTGGGGGTCTGCTGATTCACCGGTAATGAGAAATGTCGTAGTTAATAATAATCAATAATGCGCACTCGTAGTTTCTGATTGGTTCGCGGGATATCCGATTTCAATAGGCATGAATGAAAATTACTATTGTAGTAAAATTTTGATCACGTGCCTCATTGTCATTCATAACGAATTAATCACATGATTTATTTCAACCAATCTCTGTGCGGCTCTCGCGATTACTATTGATGGCTAATGGTGAATGAAAAAATCTAGTCACTGTGCCGCTTTTAAACGCAGTAAAGCAATATGTTAGCGCCCACTTTGACGGGTTATATGACCTAATATATTATTATTGGAAGGTTCTGACAGTAATACCACCTGATATTTAAGTGGTTCATTGCTTTGGAGCGACCGAGAAAACAGGACTATATGTCAGGAAAACCAGTGCGTAGTAACTCTTATTTCCAGTAAATCGCATTTGCACTAAATTGTCAGTTTAAAGCATACAAGTTAAGACGGGTCAAGCTATCTACTAAATGCCTTAGAGCTGGTTACGCTTTTTATTGTGGCGGACTTGTGGGCTATTGTTTTATATTAGAAATGTACGCTGCTTGTACAAGTACAAATATTTGGTGACAGTTACAAAAAAATCTACCCGTCACAGGTACAATAAGACATACAATTAATACTTACTGACAGACTATTATGAGAGTTAGTATTGTCTGTCAATTATAATAGGTACTGGTGACATCAACCTATATGTGATGTAATTGATTATGAGATCAATAGTTGAGTAACAGATTGGATTCATCCATTAATATGAAATATCAGTTCTACTTTGAAAATAATTTCTGTCACTTAGAATAAGAATGACTGGTTTACAATAAATACTCCTTGTATGTCCAGTATCATACTAAAAGTTTTCCTCAGTGATCAATACAATCAGATCCTGATAGGCATATAAGTATTAATTACTACCCATACTTTTATGTATATGGCTGGGGCTCCATATGATAATTAGGAAAAGAGATCAGCAATTTCTATGGCAACTGAGTTGTATCATGGTGTGATTGTTCATGAATTCAAGGAAAGTTTGTAGTATCCGGTATGATCTCTGTCGGTTGTTTGTCAACATGGACATAAAATCAGAATCATGAGAGTGAAATGTGCTCAGGGCAACTTCTGAAATAGACAATTTTATATATAATAGTACTTAAGACAATGTATTTATCCAGTGTAATACAATGGAAATGAAAACCCCTCATTGTATTGGATTCCCGTTGAGCTTTCTATACAGGAATCCAAAAGTGGATTCCCATGGATTCCTGCTGAGCAAATTTAGGAGAATCCGAATTGATTCTGGTGAAATTTTGTGAATTTTGACCCCTGCACATCATCAAGAAAACATGTTTCATTAATTGACCATGAGTTGAATTCACATGCGGCGGATGACATTTGACCAGATAATGATTTTTTATGAAACCATGTTCTTTTAAACATATTTTATCTGTAAATTAGGTAATTGGTGGATAAGTCCATGCTGTAATCAATATGCTAATGATAATTCAGCAACATGCACTTTAAATTCATTATTAACTTAATATACAGATGAAATGTGTTCAGATAAAGCAGGTTTGGATAAAAAAAAATGGCGTAACCAATTTGCGCAACCAATTGCGTACGCAAACTGATTTTGCGCAACCGAACAATTGGTTACGCAGACCTGAAAACACGGGACCCAAAAATGGGTCGCAAATATTTGAAATTTTGAGGGCTGATATTACTGAAAAACAAAAAATAATACACCTATTTTTTTTTATACATTGTAGGTAACTTACCAGGCTGTACCTTACAACATTTGTGATCTTAAGGTCACATGATCCACAAGGTCAATTTCAGGGTCAAAATATAGGTCAAAAGTTCATTACCCCTAGAATCATGCAAATGGTTTAAATCATGTCAGATTTGGAATCTTGTGTATTTCCCTTTCTTATAATACTTTGTCACGATTGGACCATTTGGTCAGGAGTTATGGCCATTTGTATTTTGTATTTTGGCAACTGTTGGTCCGATTGTGCTAAAATTTGGGATTTTGGCCTTTCCAAAACAAATATATAAACAAATTTTAAAGTAAATTGGAGATGGCGAGGTTTAGCCCATGGGGTGATTTGACATGGAATGACCCAGCTAATGGTTAAAAGCATGCTGAGCATACCAGCACACTGCTAATCTCTTATTATATCACCTACCATATCCTCCTTTATTAGCTAACCTAGCCTGAAAATCTAAGTGAGCTTATGCCACGGCGAGCATCCGTTGTCTGTACACCCATCAACCTTTTCTTTAAACAACTTCTCAAGAACCTGAATGGATTGGCCTGAAATTTAGGAGATATAATTAGGCACTAAGAAGAATTAAAATTTGTTCAAAGGAAGTTGATTTATAAAAAAACCTACTTAACTACTTAACCATTGAGACGATGTTAATAAACCTTTACAGAAATTAGACTAGTAAAGTATCAGAATCGTATATATACATGTAAAATTACCTTCATTGTTTCTAGTGTATATTACTGATTGGTGATTATTATATAAAAAGAAAGGTAGAAATGGGTTGTGACATTCGTGACTATAGTCGCGACCTTGGCTGCATTGCCAGAAATGTCAAGAATTTGACAGACAGTCAGGCAGGTAGGCGGACAGACTGACTCATACTAGTTGCGAGTCGGAACTTAAAACTGAACAATTACTTGCTATTTCTATTTTCAGATAGGACATATTTGCGTCTGACAGAACAGGAATTTTCTAAGCTCCCAATAGATGTAAGTACCTTGTACAATATTTATTTGCATGTATGTATATTTGTATAGTATTTCATGTACATTTTTGGGCTCTGTTGCATTTGTTTTTGTACTTAATTTGCAGGCATGGAGAGGGCTATTTTTGGAAGTTTACCACTGAAGTGACTGGCTCGGTAACCGAGGCAGTCTTTCCAGTGGTGGATTTTCAGAAGAAAAATGATAAAAAATTAAAAAAATGATATGGTGAGGATTTGTATTAAATACAAAATATTTGCATCGTAAGATTTTTGGCTGTAATCACCTCCAGCAAAGGAAGATCTGAAACAAAACATTTTGTCAATATTTTGGCATATTTAACAGTGTGATAAAGTACTGACAAGCACAAATCTCAATCACCATATATTTGTCAAGATAATTTGGTGCAAAGTAAAATTTGTGCTATAATAAGATGAAAATAATGCATGCTGTTAACCCTTTAACACTCATATCAGCCAAAAATGGCTTCTGCAGTGGTCTTGAGAATTGTCCATTTGTGGACAAAGATGCTATTTTTGAAAATTTCCGACTAGAATGACTGGCTTGATAACCGAACCAGTCATTCCAGTGGTAGATTTTCAAAAATACTCTTCTTGGTCTGCAAATGAACATGTAGGTGCCGATACGACACATGTATCACCAAGCTTTAGTATCACGATGCATATTTTGACACGCCTAAATTTTACGGACATTACTTTTCTTACTGGTCAGTAAAACTGCTCCCGCCCTGCCATGCCTGTTCCTATGGCCATGCATGTCTATCGCTTTTCTGATGACAGCATCATTTAGCAAACTACACTGTAAAGGAGAATTGAGGCATGGCTATCGCTTTTCTGATGGTTACATCATTTAGTAAACTACACTGTATGAAGAAAGCACTGTATGAAGGAAATGTGAGGAATGGCTACCACTTTTCTTATGGTGGCATCATTTAACAAACCACTTTGTCTTATATTTCATGATTGGTTAACCCTATTGGAGCTAATCTAAGTACATGTAGGTACATGGTTGGCTCTGCTGTTAGGAATTCGCTTGATGACATTTGGGTCACTTTGTCAAATCTCAAAGTTACAGCCATTGGTACATGTATAAATTCCTTCTCCATGTTTAATTCTTTTTGGATAGGCTCGTGGTTCACTGAATATAATAGAAAATTTGGCCTGTGGATGTAGGCTGACGGCGTGTGGTCTATTAAAAGTAAGTCAGTGTGACCTACTTTTCATGGTTCACTAAAAATCATAGAAAATTCTTGTCTGGTCACTAGTGCCAAGAGCTTTTCGTATTTAGTGAACTTAGCCATTGGACCTTTTCATTTTTAGCTATGCCCCGCCCATCACTAGCTACGCTCCACCCACACCTCGCCGTTTTGGGATTGATCGATCCCCTAATGCCCTAGCTATCAATTTCCTGAAAACTATACAGGGAAGCTGTTGAATATTTTGTAATTAATTTGACAGTCAAATTAGTTTCAAAATATTCAACAGAATAGTTATTAAATGGTAAATGCAAACAATTTGTACAACAACGCATAGACCGTCTTCAAATATGCGTTCGTGATGTACCTATCGACGTCATGTCATTCATTATGATGTCATTGTACACATCACGCAGTTCATTATGACGTCATATGATGGGTGGGTACTCTGGAAAGGTGAATTGCTCGACAAATTTCATCTATGACAGGACCGGAAGGAAGACTTCAAGAGAATCAAGTTGGTCGATTTGTCTGGTGACAGAGCTTAGATGGTTTTTGATAAAAAATTACTTTTCAGAAATGTTTTTTGGCAAACTTTACCAGTAATGTAATTGTACACAGATTGTTCTATTATAATTTGTATCATTCTAGATCCTGTTTCAAACGCTATTCGGCCTCGTCATCACATGCTATGGTATCGTCCAAGTCGCTGGAATATTCAAGGAAATTAAAGCCAGTGCAGAGCTAGAAAGCAAGTAAGAAGATTATTCATACAAATTAGAATTAATATTTTGCAATGGACATCTAGTTTTTTCATTTACATGTAGATCTTTTCATTTGTTCTTCATATAACATGGCTGAACCAGCCAACCTTGATGTCTGTAATCTTGCATATCATATTCAGCTTATGTCTTATTCTTTGGTTATGTATCTTGTCTAAGCAAGTGAGATCCACTATCGAGGCTTCATGATATATTGATATCATATTGAATACCGGTATTATTGCTATACCTTTAGTCATATCAATATGATTTAACCGATAACAAAATATTGATATATGACATAAAACCGGTATAGCATCCTGTTTAGGAAGATAATCTGCTTTCCATTTGAAAAATCCAATGGTCAGGGCTTTAGATTATTCCTTATCTATGCCTTTATCAGTCATGCCCATATGAAATCCACCCATATTAGTGAGCCCAAATTAAAATGCTACTGGCCGTTATGAACAATAATTAACTGAGTTACAGTCAATTAAATACTCAAAGATGGATTCTGTGGCATTTTATGGCCATTCAGACATCTTATGGCGTTATTAAAACTAAAATGGCTCAAAATCCATCTCTCAGATTGTAAAACTCTAGTTTCTAGTTTCACACTGATAGTAGACTTCTCTAACGCAGTCACTGACTGCTCTTCGTATGCGGAGATGATATTTTTCGTGTATCTAGCGACCACATTTAACATTTTCTTATTTATTCGGACCTGTTGTTGGTAGGTCAAAGGAATTGATAAATTAATATTACTGTTACGAAAATTGGCTATAAGAATGCACACCTCGCAACAATTTAAATTTTAATTAACCAGGGGATGGTTAAAAATGTCCATACCGGTACAGAAAAGGTATATCTTTTCTTGTGCTAATATTTTATAATTTCGGTCTGTTGTTCGCTAGAAAATGACAATTTGAATTTAATATTTTGTGCCATATTTTATCTCATTGATTACTACTCAGTCGTACTGCCTGGTTAGTTAGAGATTGCCCGGAATTGTAAGGTTTTGAAATGACGGGCCAATTAATGAACTGACAATATGAAAAGAATTCTTAGCTACTGAGAGCTGTTTCCCTTCTTATGTTGGCGGGTTGCTAGACATCAATCAATAAGAGTTGAAAGCTATGCTGATGGGAGCGAGCAAGCATATTCTCAGCATGTGGTGGTCTATTTAGTACTGTTATAATGGCTAAGTTGTACACATGTTGAAATTTTTATTTCCACGATTCCTGATGGTTTCGTGACTTCATCCTATTGCAAATTCGTACTATAGACATGGTTGGGCCAACGTACTCAGTACTCGTATACTCGAGTACAGATTTTTAAATACTCGCATGTACTCGGTACTCATGGCTTTTTATGAGTACATTTACTTGTACTCAGCATCAGTACATTTCCAAAGTACTTGTACTTGTACTCGAGTGCATACTCTGTACTTCTACTTTTGAGTACTTAAGAGTACATGCTGAGCACTGAAAATTCTGGATTCTGAAAGTAGGGCTTTAAACGATTTCCGGCCATTTTTGAAAAATTCAAGATGGCTGGCAAAAACATTTACCAATCAAAATTCTCTATACAAGTTCTGAAGCATGCCACTCTAGGGTTCTCTCAACCAAGTTTGGATGAAATTGGCCAAGTGAGGAGTAAGCTTTTAACTGATTTCCAGAAATTCTCAGAAAATCCAAGATGGCCACCAGAAAAATTGACCAATCAAAATTCTCGTTAGAAGTGTTGCACCCAAGTTTCGTCGAAATCGAGCCATTGATCTCGGAGGAGTAGCGTTTTAAAGGATATTGGGACAATTTTTTGGAAAATCCAAAATGGACGCTGAAAAGATTGACCAATTAAAAATTTGCTGAATAGAAGTTCTGGAGCTTGTCACCATACGATCCTTCCAGCCAAACTTGGTTGAAATCGGTCAGACCATTAAGAAGCCATTTGACAGACGGATGACAGGCAGCCGCCATGGCATAAGCTCATTGGCCCTTCAGGACAGTTGATCTAACAAATATATCTCATGTTTAAGCATGGGTTGACATACCGGTACATCATATGAACACCAACTCACAAATTTGTATTTAAAAATTTCAATTTCTCATAGGAAATGTCAATTTACAGGCCAAGATAATTTTTGAAAATTGACCACTGGAATGCCTGGTTCGATTATCAACCTAGTCATTCCATTGGTCTTCTCTTGGTCTGCAAATGGACATTTCTCAAGAGTACTACAGAAGCTGGTTTTGGCCAGCTTAAATGCCAGTGTTACGTTTAAGACATATTTAACTACATATTTGTTAACTGCTTATCCCCAGAACATGGGAGATGCTGGGAAATCGTCAATCATTCTACACATTCAATCATCGTGGTCGCTCACTGTATCAACAAGATGAAGCGGATATTGAGTCAGAGCTCAGATAGCATCAAGACATGCCAGAAACCATGAACTTCATCAATCCTGGTAACCGACCTGTGCGCAAAGACCCAGTGCATACACTAGTTCTATGCAATATTTCACACAGACTGTTTAGAAGCTGTGCTCCAATGATCATGTAGCATGTGTGATGGGCTAAAATTATGTTTTCCCTTTAATGGTCAACCGACCATCCCTGGCTTTGCAGTTGACTTGAGAAATGTCCATTTGCACACCAAGAGATGACTATTTTTTTAATCATACCACTGGATAGCCAAGCCAGTTATTCATGATTAATTTTTAAAATAGTCCGTTCTTGGCCTCTACATTGCTTTAAAGGATAACTAATCTCATCTCTTGATAGCTATTCAGGTGATCTAACACTCCGCTCATAAACTATCCAGGCTATTTTAGGCTTTTAATCATGGCGCTAAGGAAAGATATTCAGGGTTTAGTAGCTAAATGTTTGTACATTTCTTCACCCTATGATGGCTGTCATGATTTACTTTTCAACCAATCAGAAAAAATCTAGTGTGTCTGCCTCGGTATATACGCTCAGTCATAGAGGTGCCAGCTATAGTTTGATGATGTGGTATAAAAGTAATCCTACAGGTAAGCTGTTGAATATTTTGAAATTAATTTGACTGGAAGTTGTTGCTGCCATAGGCAGCAACAACTTCCAGTCAAATTAGTTTCAAAATATTCAACGGGATGAGTATTACATAATAAATAATGTACGGCATTGGCGCACTATCACACACTATAGCTTGTGGAGACAAAATGGTGGCGATCACTGGTCAACATTTATTTGATATTACAAAGCAGATAATTGCGATACAGATCAGGGAATGTGACAGGATATGAATGATATGGCATCTATAAACCATATTCTATCGGCGCAATACAACATTTGAGATGAGATTAGCATCGCTTTAATGGACATTCACAAAAAACATATTTAAATTTTTTCCAAATCCTGACCATTAAAGGGTTAGTACAGTCAAACCTGTCTATATCAAGTCTAATCCAGAGGCCAGAAGATCATGTTTCTTTAAACCTTAATCACAATTTCAAAACTACTGTACAGGTAAGCTGTTGAATATTTAGAAATGATTTTGACTGGAACCTGTAATAACCCCCTTAACTACGGAACCACTGACTGTACCTGCTAACAGTCAAATTATGTCAAAATATTCAACAGATTTCCTTACATCATAAAGAATTTGCTATATCTGATCTGTGAGGGTTAAATAACCTGTGTTAGGTGACCACCTGTTTGTGGACCATACATTGTACGTTATGGACAGGTTTGATGGTATTATGTTTAACCCTTTAGCCCTCACAGACCAGAATGGCAAGTTCTTAATGATGTATAAGAATACGTGTATGTTGTTGAATATTTTTAAGGTAATTGGACTAGGAGCTGCAACAGGTTCTATTCGAATTAGTTTTCAAAATATTCAAGAGCTTTCCTGTATAGTTGGCTTAAATCTGAGACAAAGGGTTAACTCCTGGGAAAATTTTGTGAATATCAGCCAAAAACAGCTTCAGCAGTGGTCTTGGAAAATGTCCATCTACAGACCAAGAGAAGACTATTTTTGAAAATTTACCACTGGAATGTCTGGCTCGATAACCGAGTCAGTCATTCCGGTGGTAAATTTTCAAAATTTGTCTTCCCTTGGTCTGCACGTTTTGATTTTCTTGACTATTAAAGGATTCAACTAGTACCACTCTCTTGGTACCAGTATGTTGATGAAAAATACATATGAAATATGCTATTACAAAGCTGGCAGTATTAGCGCCATGAAGGCGTTTGGTTGATATGTTCTCTTCAATCGCTATTGTACAATCCCAATGGCCATCATTGGGAGACATATTAAGAATTTCACTTGTCTCTGTGTCCTTTCCGGTTTGCTTTCATAGGATAACTATAGGCTATCTCCATGGATTTGCATCAAATTTGTTAAGTGTTTACATGTACCGCATAACTTTCTTTTGACTGCGTTTTAAGAATATCTGTTAGAGATTTGTCAGAGTTATCGCCTTGAAAAACTTATTCACCAAAAATTGTGTCTCTGGTGGAAAGGTTTAGAATGTGTCCTGATTCACACCACATCTGGTATGCCCGTCTGTGTTCAGCTGAGCTATCATGCGTGTTTAATCAACTCTTACTAAGTAAAATGTTTATATTTTCTGAACTAATTTTGAGTATTCAATTAGATGATTAATGGACCTTTACAGTTTATCCATCCATTATGTGACATCATAATCAACTATGTGACATATATGATGAAGTCATAATTAATTACAGAATGAATGACTCGATTTAGTCCGTCTTAAACACTTAATAGTCCGACACTTTGTATGCATTGAATTGTTATTTAATAAACATGCTGTTGAATATTTTGAAACTAATTTGACTGTCAGCAATAGCACCCAGTCAAATTAGTTTCAAAATATTCAACAGTACCTGTATAGTGTTCTGGAAATTGATAGTCAGGACTGAAAGGTTCAGGGATCGATCAATCCCAGCATGGGTGAAGCATGGGTGGAGCGTAGCTAGAGATGGGTGGGGCATAGCTAAAACTGGAAGGGTCCATTATTGTGTTGTTTATTGCGTTCAAATGCTTTGTCCAGTGTACATGTATATATCGAGTATCATTCCCTTGTACATCATCATATAAATTATTATTATCTGAACATCTCACATTGTAGTGACTATTGTAGTGGCAAATTGTGAGGTGCTCGAGATGATTTTCAGGTTCAGGAGTTAGGCTGGAATCTGGCAGGTAAATATCTCTGGTGGTATAGATGGACCCAGTGTGTGAGGTGCCAGAGCCATAAGGTTTATAACCCATAGCACACTGAAGTCAATATTCTATCTTTTAGTGCGTCAATAGCAAAGAAACTGGTGTACGTTTTTCAACAATTTGGGGGACGATGTTGCTGTCTACAACAGCACCATCTTCCATCAAATTTGTTAAAAAAATGAACACCAGTTCATCTTTTAATTTAATTTGAAACTAAAATTTTGACATCAGATTGGTAAGGCTTAACGCACAACACCACTGCTGACATGGCAATATAGTCACACTGGCTCTAAAGACCACCCACCTTTTGTGGAAGAATGCTGGCATTTCCTTGAGACATGTAAGAAAAGGAACCAAGATCGTTTAGCCCCACTCTCAATTTCGTTGAATAAATTTGAGTGATAGAGCATTAAAGAATTCACTCAATACGTAGAGGTTGGTGTGAGATGACGGATCTCAGCATGAGGGTTTGGCAGCTATACAGATCTGATATAGCATACTGCCCATGTTTATCTGTCTAACACTCATGCTGGCCAATGGTGCATGCTATAGGAATTGAGAGAATCTGATCTGTTAGTCGTTATATGGCATCATAATCAATTACATCACATGTAAGCTGACATCATAATCAAAATGTGTTATGAATGATGGAGCTAAGTCTGTCAGTTGTACTGTACTAATCGTATGTCTACTATTCAATAAACATTCTGTTAACTATTTTGAAACTAATTTTGCATTACCACGTCAAGTTATTTTCAAAATATTCAAAAGCTCACCTGTATAGTTACCCTGAAAATGGGATTCTGGGAAGTCAGGGCTCAAAGTATATAAATTGAGTCGCGCACATTCAGTGCATGGGCGGTGCATAGCTAGAGATGGGTGATGCATAGCTAGTCATCCATTAACCCTTTCACTGATGAATTCTCCCATATCTCATTTTCAAGTCAACCGTACTGAAGAACTGTTGAATATTTTGAATTTAATTTGACTGGAAGATCTTCCAGTCAAATTAATTTCAAAATATTCAACAGAATAAGTTTTATATCGTGAAGAATTTACTTTTTCAGCGGTTTGTCGGTGAAATGGTTATATGAATCCTTTGAGATATATCAGATGAGTCTGGATGAAGTGGTAATAAATTACAGAATAGAATCATATGTAATCAGACTTTGTTTTCAGATTGGAAATTGAGAGGGGGGTGGGGGGCCACACCCCAGTTGTTCTTTTATTAGCTCTTTCACTGATGAATTCTGCATATCTCATTTTCAGTTGTACAATACAGGAAAGCTGTTAAATATTTTTACATTTTACATTAATTTGACTGGAAGTCATTCATTGCAAAATATGCAACAGAATAAGATTTATATCGTAAAGAATATACTATTTTTTTTGGAATAATATGTTAATTTTATAAACTTCACTATCCAACTATTCAATGCACATAACGCTTGATACATCTGTACATAAATTTAACAATGGCATATCCTGGTCAACACAATAACTATTGATCAGCGATATTAGTGTTCACATAAGAGATTTTGTCATAGTTACATAATTTATTGTAGGCATATTCTCTCGGTAGTCGTGTTGTTTAAGAAAATATTAACACATGTATCAGGTGTGTATATGTTATTCAGATGTTTATGTCATAATCATGGCTTAACAATGTTAGCCCTTGAATTGTTAAAATTTGTCATGAAAATTGGAATTTTTGCTCAGTGAATGTTCATTTGCAGGTAAAAAGAAAACTGAAATGTTATCACTGAAAGGACTGGGTCAGTATTTGTCTTCTAATATTTCTTGTATTTCCTTTTGTATTACTATTACATTACCGATAAGTCAGTACATCATCATATAAATTATTATTATCTGAACATCTCACATTGTAGTGACTATTGTAGTAGCAAATTGTGAGGTGCTCGAGATGATTTTCAGGTTCATGAGTTATGCTGGAATCTGGCAGGTAAATATCTCTGGTGGTATAGATGGACCCAGTGTGTGAGGTGCCAGAGCCATAAGGTCTTAACCCATAGCACACTGAAGTCAATATTCTATCTTTTAGTGCGTCAATAGCAAAGAAACTGGTGTACGTTTTTCAACAATTTGGGAGACGATGTTGCTGTCTACAACAGCACCATCTTCCATCAAATTTGTTTTAAAAAAATGAACACCAGTTCATCTTTTAATTTAATTTGAAACTAAAATTTTGACATCAGATTGGTAAGGCTTAACGCACAACACCACTGCTGACATGGCAATATAATCACACTGGCTCTAAAGACCACCCACCTTTTGTGGAAGAATGCTGGCATTTCCTTGAGACATGTAAGAAAAGGAACCAAGATCGTTTAGCCCCACTCTCAATTTCGTTGAATAAATTTGAGTGATAGAGCATTAAAGAATTCACTCAATACGTAGAGGTTGGTGTGAGATGACGGATCTCAGCATGAGGGTTTGGCAGCTATACAGATCTGATATAGCATACTGCCCATGTTTATCTGTCTAACACTCATGCTGGCCAATGGTGCATGCTATAGGAATTGAGAGAATCTGATCTGTTAGTCGTTATATGGCATCATAATCAATTACATCACATGTAAGCTGACATCATAATCAAAATGTGTTATGAATGATGGAGCTAAGTCTGTCAGTTGTACTGTACTAATCGTATGTCTACTATTCAATAAACATTCTGTTAACTATTTTGAAACTAATTTTGCATTACCACGTCAAGTTATTTTCAAAATATTCAAAAGCTCACCTGTATAGTTACCCTGAAAATGGGATTCTGGGAAGTCAGGGCTCAAAGTATATAAATTGAGTCGCGCACATTCAGTGCATGGGCGGTGCATAGCTAGAGATGGGTGATGCATAGCTAGTCATCCATTAACCCTTTCACTGATGAATTCTCCCATATCTCATTTTCAAGGCAACCGTACTGAAGAACTTGAATATTTTGAATTTAATTTGACTGGAAGATCTTCCAGTCAAATTAATTTCAAAATATTCAACAGAATAAGTTTTATATCGTGAAGAATTTACTTTTTCAGCAGTTTGTCGGTGAAATGGTTATATGAATCCTTTGAGATATATCAGATGAGTCTGGATGAAGTGGTAATAAATTACAGAATAGAGATCATATGTAATCAGACTTTGTTTTCAGATTGGAAATTGAGAGAGGGGGGGGGGGGGGGGGGGAGGGGGAGGCCACACCCCAGTTGTTCTTTTATTAGCTCTTTCACTGATGAATTCTGCATATCTCATTTTCAGTTGTACAATACAGGAAAGTTGTTAAATATTTTTACATTAATTTGACTGGAAGTCATTCATTGCAAAATATGCAACAGAATAAGATTTATATCGTAAAGAATATACTATTTTTTTTGGAATAATATGTTAATTTTATAAACTTCACTATCCAACTATTCAATGCACATAACGCTTGATACATCTGTACATAAATTTAACAATGGCATATCCTGGTCAACACAATAACTATTGATCAGCGATATTAGTGTTCACATAAGAGATTTTGTCATAGTTACATAATTTATTGTAGGCATATTCTCTCGGTAGTCGTGTTGTTTAAGAAAATATTAACACATGTATCAGGTGTGTATATGTTATTCAGATGTTTATGTCATAATCATGGCTTAACAATGTTAGCCCTTGAATTGTTAAAATTTGTCATGAAAATTGGAATTTTTGCTCAGTGAATGTTCATTTGCAGGTAAAAAGAAAACTGAAATGTTATCACTGAAAGGACTGGGTCAGTATTTGTCTTCTAATATTTCTTGTATTTCCTTTTGTATTACTATTACATTACCGATAAGTCAGTCGTTTTAGTAGCAGATTTTAAAAATATTCTCTTCCTGCAAATTACATTAAATAGAGCAATTATTTTAAATTTCTTGACCAAATTTGTCCATTTAGAAGTTGATCCATGTAAATTCTTCAACTCGTTTTATCTCTTATCGAGTGTGCTGGAATTCTCTGAATTGATGATATGTTTTGCTATTAGCCGAAGTAATGGATGAATCCAATCTGTTGATCAAGTATAATACAATGTCATAATCAATTACATCACATCTCAGCTGATGTCACGATCATAATTGACACAAATATTGCATCATGAAGCTGGAATCGTCCATGAAGTGTACAAATTGGATGTCTTTGATGGATTTCCTATTTAATTAAATATTCTGTTGAAAATTTTGAAACTAATTTGACTGACCAGTCAATATTAGTTTTGAAATATTCAACAGCTTACCTGTAGGAGACTGGGAAGTGAGGGTTCAAAGTATATTTAAATTGATTCCAACACACCAAAACGTGGCCAGAGCTTATTTATAGATGGGCAGGACATGGCTAGATATTGGATCCATCTATTGTTACTGATATTGTGATTGATATTGTCACATGTAATCAAATAATATTAATTGTGTATTATAGCTGTATGTAACCATCTGTTTGTGTAATATTATTCGGCATGTTCTCTGTTATATGTAGAAGACTTTATAACATCAAATTATGAGCTATTGATAATAAATTTACACCAAAACTGCTCCGTTTCTGGTTTGATAGGCCTTAGTTGTTATTTTTATCTACATTTCACATCTAGTATAAGCCCAACCCGGCCAAAAAATGTACATGGTTCTGTACTGTATGCCTTTCTGCGTTTCAAATTCCATGACCAAAACTAACCAATTCCATGACATGCAAGAATTAATATGTAGGAGATTTGTGTTTATGATGTAGCAACATAAATTACCATCCGAGTTATTCTGAAAAATGTCTGAATATTGCGTCTCGCAACCACCAAGCCAAACCCTTGTTTTGATAAACTGATGCTATATTTTGTATTGCATAGAGGTAATGGCGGAAATGTATGCCAACAGATTTCTTTCATGTTACATGATTACTATTTTCCATAACCTTTCCATGAGCTATCATGAAAAATGCCGATTTTCCATGACTTTTCAGGCCTGGAATTTAAATTTTCAAATTCCATGACTCCAGGATTTCCATGACCATTACAAAACCTGAAAACAGATTTAGCAATGGTCGTGCAAAATTCAAAACAATTGCCAGTCATTCCGGTGTGGTTTATTTTCAAAAAGAATTCTGGATCCATCCACCACATTGCAGGCATCCTATTGGCATCAATCACGCTGATTGGTAATCTCATTCTACATCTGGTAGTAAACAATTATTTTTAAAAAAAGGCCTGCAAGAAATTTAGATTTTCTTGATCAACTTTGATGATTAAAGGGTTAATTCCCTCCTGGTGTCATGCACACACTGCAACACAACTTGTGACAGGGCTTCAATGATGATCGAGTGACTGTGATCTGTCACTGAAAGGAGGGCTCACTTCTTTTATGTGTAATCAGTTTTCTTCAACCTCCTCTACTGTACTTTAGGTGTTTTTCACGTTTAGTCGTCCTCAGGTATGTTTTTTAGGTCTGATTAGGCTTGCACGATTATCAGATATCAAAAATCACAATTTTTTTTTTTCCAGACATTTTTACGATATGATTTTGAAAAAAAATCGAAATATCGCGACAGTTTTTCCGTCACAACGTATTCTGCTTAATTGTCATGTGTTTGTAGTATAGCCTATTACGGCAAGCTGTATACCTCAAAACCATGATCGCATGAGAAATTATTACCTCGGACAGTATAAATATTGTATATTTCTTAATAAGCATGGTTTATAAAATCAAAATTAATCCTAAATTTGACAATAAATGGCGTCGCGAAAATATATAAATCACGTGATATTGCTTGCTTTCCTGTTTTTGGAGGTGAGAGGTGGTGCGGTCACACATGTGATAGCTAAATGAGACGGTATACAAGCTTTAGCCAGCAAAGTGATATCCGAGATGTTTCTGAAGGCTAAATATTATTAGTAAAATATATAAATCATGGGATATTGCTCGCTCTCCTGATTTTGGAGGCGAGAGGTGGTGCGTTCACAAGTGTGAAAGCTAAATGAGACGGTATACATGCCTTAGCATGCAAGGTGAGATATCCGAGATGTTTCTGAAGGCTAACTATTATTAGTAAAGGGTTACTTGGTAAATGTGGACCAGATCTAAACATTAGATATCTATGGATATAAAGTGCATTCCTAATAGCACGTGATTTTTAGATTTTCACAAACACGACATGAAATGTCAAATTTTTTGATTCATTTTGATGTAATAAATGATGATTATAACAGAGTACGCAATATTTAGGTGGTCTAATGTAATAATTTCACTTCTGCACTGATGGGCAGTGTATGCATTAAGACACGGTGTAAGGCATCACAAATTTATACCGGGAAATTGTTCTTTTATCGTGTTATTAACGATCGTTCTTTAAACATCTTGGTGACTGGATTCAAGATTTTTGTTGAAATCTACCAATTAGAAGTCATATTCGGTTAAAACTGATATGAAAACTCATAGCGAAGCCTATATGTCTACATAGCCAAACCGTGCAGTCCAATTCAACCCAAGACCAACTCACCCCGTGACTTCATATACCATAAAATAAGCTATACGATACATCGAAATTTCACGATTTTCTCACCACAATATATCGCGATACCTCCTAGGACAATATCGTGCAAGCCTAGGTCTGATCTCAAAACACTTTACCCCTTTAACTCTCAAATTTGTTCAGGAAAATTTCATTTTTAGTTCACCGCCTGAAAGGCCAAGTGAGCTTATGCCATGGCAACCATCTGTCATCCATCCGTCCGTCCTTCAACTTTTCCTTTAAACAACTTCTCAAGAACCACTGGGCCGATTTCAATTATATCTGGCAGGAAGCATCCTTAGGGCATAGGGATCCAAGTTTGTTCAAATGAAGCCGATCGGCCAATTTGGCCAGTGGCCATCTTGGATTTTGGCAGATCTTTAACAAACATCTTTAAAAATCTTCTGCGAAACCGTTTGGGGAATCGATTCAAATCTCATGAAACATCATCTCGGCAAAGAGGTAAGCCAAGTTTGTTCAAGAAGACTTGATTGACCAAATGGTGCGGTGACCATCTTGGATGACCTAATTTTCCCAAAAACGACCTCCAGATCCGCTGAAGGGATCGGGCCGAAATTTGGGAGATAAGATTAGGGACTAAGGGCCATTAAAGTTTGTTCAAGGGAAGTTGATCCATCAAAAACCATGGCCGCCGTGGGTCAATCAAAATGTGTGTTTGGCGGCCATATTGGATTTTTGAATTGATGGTTCTATATGTGGATTTGGGTATTCTGAGCTCAAATTTGCCATTTTCGAAACTGTCGGATAAGCAGTTTGGCGGCCATCTTGGATTATATTCCCGCCATAGGCACCCATACTAAAACAATGGGAAATTTAAAATCTCTTCTCGAGAACTACTAGGCCGATTTCAATTATATTTGACAGGAAGCATCCTTAGGGTATAGGGACACAAGTTTGTTCAAATGAAGCTGATCGGCCAATTTGGCAGGTGGCCATCTTAGATTTCGGCCAATTTTAGGAAACGTTAAAAATCTCAGAAACTGCTTGGGGAATCGATCCAAAACTCATGAAACCTCATCTAGGGAAAAACGTAAGCCAAGTTTGTTCAAGAGGACTTGATTGATCAAATGGTTTGGCGGCCATCTTGGATGACCTAGTTTTCCCAAAAATGACCTCTCCAGGACTGCATAAGGGATCAGGCCGAAATTTGGGAGATATGATTAGGGACTAAGGGCCATCAAAGTTTGTTCAAGGAAAGTTGATCCATCAAAAAACATGGCCGCTGTGGGCCAATCAAAATGTAGCGTGCTTGGCGGCCATTTTGGATTTTTTTATTTGATGGATTTTGAGGCCGAAATTGGTTTTATATGTTTTTGGGTATTCTAATCTCAAATTTGCAATGTTCGAAAACTGTTGGATAAACAGGTTGCTGGCCATCTTGGATAATTTTCCCGCAAAAGCTCCCATACTAAAGCAATGGGAAATTTTAAATGTCTTCTCGATAACTGCTGGGCTGATTTCAATTATATTTGGCAGGAAACATCCTTAGGGCATGGAGATTTAAGCCGAAGAACGAAGCCGATCGGCCAATTTGGTAGGCGGCCATCATGGATTTTGGTCGATTTTTAGAAATGTCAACGTCTTCGCCGAAACTGTTTGTGCAATTGATTAAAAATATCATTTATGGACAATTTGTTCAAGGGAACTTGAGTTGCCAAATGGTTGGGTGGCCATCTTGAATGGGCTGGTTTTCATGAAAGTGGCTCGTCTCCAGAGCCACTGAACGGATTGGGTCGAAATTTGGGAGATATGATATTGATGACTAAGGGCCATTAAAGTTTGTTCAAGAGAAGTTGATACATAAAGAAACTGTTTTCTTGTTACAAGTCTGCTCATCTCATTAGAGTTCTACTTATTGTTAATGACCATTCTAGTTGAAATGCCTGTGGTCCAGGTGAGCGATACAGGCCCCTTGGGCCTCTTGTTCTTATAGAAAATGTAAATTTTCAGACCAGGAGAAGGTTATCTTTGAGAATTTATCAATGAAATGACTGGCTCGGTTATCAGTCAGCTTGCGTGTTAAGATACTTGTTGGCTCCTCGTACTGAAAATTCCAATGATTTCTGAATGGTGACATTCTCTGGCATTCGAAGACCATATCCAAACATTGACCAGCGCAGCTGTGCTACCCTCACAGACCTAGCAGATAGGGGAACCTATGTTGCAGTTTGTAGTGTTGAGTTTCGGATAAGGCTGTGTGGCCAGCGGCAATTCATGGTGATGTGCAATCTCAAACAGAGCTTGTTCGAGAGTGTTTGGAGCTGTCAAACTCTCATAATTGTATAGCATTATTCAAACATGTAGCATCGAATAGTTTCATCTTGACCTTCATGGGAATGGACCTTTCCAGTTTTAGCTATGCCCCACCCATCTCTAGCTAAGCTCCACCCACGCCTCACTGGTGTTCAGATCGATCTGTTGGAATCGATCGATCCCAGACTATCAATTTCCAGAAAAGTACATGTAAGCTGGTGACTATATTGAAACTAATTTGACTGCGCTCTGTTGCTGCCATATTCTGTGTGCGCAGTCAAATTACTTTCAAAATATTCACCAGCATCTTTATTAAATAGACATACAATTCGTGCAACGCTTAGCCCGTCACCAATTATGTGTTGTGACATACTTATCTACGTCATTGATGACATCCTACACATCACGTAGTTGATTAGGACCTCATATGATGGATGGATAAACTGGGAAGGTCCATTTTGTAGCCGTGAATCCATACTTTCCAGAAGGACTGGAAAGCAATGTTGCCTGTCAGTGATTTTCCATTTGAACTGGTAAGAAGTGAGCCCACGGTTCTCCTCTTCCTCAAATCTCGCTGCGAAGGAAGTTACATTCATCATTCCTTGATGTCAGACTGGTCTACATGTATGAGCTCAGTTTGGCTTCATTTATGAAGGTTTGTATTGGAAGGAGATCTAGGGGGCCTTTTTCTACATAGACAAAATCAACACATGCACATTCCATCTCTTGGCATGTGTAGCTGTTCAAGTGAAAACTAAGTGCTGTACACATGAACATTTAAGTGTTGGTGCGCATTTACAGGAGTATGATTGTGATTTGGTAGTATTGAAGCACAAATAGTTGCAGGAAGTTGTACACAATCATTTCAAGGTAACATATACATTTATCTATTTTCCACCAGTTTCATCAGAGTTCACAGCACCAGTAGGGTGACGTAAGCAATGCTTAAAGTCTTGACTGATTACCTGAACATGTTTGGAAAATCCACGACGGCTGGTGAACCTACCATTGTAGGTTCCTTCCGTCCAGGTTTGGTTGAAATCGACCAAGTGTTTAATGAGGAATAGGCTTTTAACTTATTTCCCAAAATTTTTTAACAATAAAACCAATTTCAAAATCCATCAAATAAAAAATTCTTTTATCTCCCAAATTTTGGCCTGATCCGTGAAAACTCAGTCAACCAAAATGGCCACCGAACCATTTTGCCAATCAAATTCCCTTGAACAAACTTGGTTCAGCTCTTACCATAAAAATTATATTTCATAAGTTTTAAATCAATCCCACAAATGGTTTCGGAGAAGATTTTTAAAGATGTCTATAAAGGCCATGATGGCCACCGGCTAAATTCGCCGATCGGATCCATTTTAACAAACTTGGATCTCTATGCCCTAAGGATGCTCCCTGCCAAATATAATTGAAATCGGCCCAGGGGTTCTTGAGAAGACATTTTAAATTTCCCATTTCATTAGTATGAGAGCTTTTAGCGGGAAAATGATCCAAGATGGCCACCAAACTGTTTATCCGACAGCTTCGAAAATGGCAAATTTGCAATCAGAATACCAAAAAACCTATATATAACCAATTTTGGTTTCAAAATCCATCAAATAAAAAACCCAACATGGCCACCAAACACGCTACACTCTGATTGGCCCACGGCTGCGATGTTTTTCTATGTATTAACTTTCCTTGAACAAACTTTAATGGCCCGTAGTTGCTAATCATATCTCCCAAATTTTGGCCCGATCCGTTCAGCGGTTCTGGATTTGTTTTCGCAAAAACTAGGTCATCCAAGATGGCCGCTGAACCATTTGACCAATCATGTTCCCTTGAACAAACTTGGTTCAGCTCATGCCCTAAATGATATTCCATGAGTTTCAAATCAATCACCAATAAAGAAACACATCTCTCCAAGTGTGATACCAGCGATCGAAAAGAAGAAGAAACACATTTCTAACAAGACCCGCAAATGGCGCATAATACACCGCCATGATGACAAACCAATGAATGAGAGCTATCAGAAAATATTTTATTTCTTCCTCGGGCCCAGACTGGTCATCTTTATGAAGTGTCAAAGCGATCCGTTAAACGGTCAAGGAGGTATCGTCTGGAAACCAATTTTCAACATGCTGCTGCTGACTGGTGGCCATATTTGATTTTGGATTATCATAAATTTCGATAAGTTTCTTCAACAGGCATATTCCAACCACCCTATGTAGTGATCTGATAAATGGTACCGGAGTTATAATCCGGAAACCAATTTTCAAGATGGCCGCCGATGGCTAGCTGCCATCTCGGATTTCGGATCATTGTCAATTTCGATAGGTATCAACCAGACCCAGTCCAACCAGTCTATGAAGTTTCAAAGCGATCCGATAAACGGTAACAGAGTTATCATCCGGAAACCAATTTTCAAGATGACTGGCAGCCATCTTGGACTTCGGATCATCGTCGATTTTGATAGGTTTTCCCCCCAGACCTAGTGCAACCACCCTATGAAGTTTCAAAGCGATCCGATAAACGGTAACAGAGTTATCATCCAGAAACTGATTTTCAGGATGGCCACCAGCGTTTCAGATCATCGTTGATTTCGATAGGTTTCTTCCCCAGACCTTGTGAAACCGCTATGAAATTCAAAGCGATCCGAAAAACGGTTCCAGAGTTATCATTCGGAATAAACGAAATCATGGATTTCTTTTTTCACGAGAGAGTTGATACTTACCTCCCTGATACTCTTTGATATTGCTAAATATCGGCTTTCACTCAATAAAACACTCAGATTAAAAAAGTAAGGTGCCCCTACTGGGCAGGGAGTCAGAAGTCAGTCAGGCGGATGCCAGCCCCACCACCGCGCATGCGCCGACTAGTACTTCCTCTAACTTATTTATTGGCTGACACTATGCAACATTACAAGAGCCTGAAGACCGAGACTCAGTGGGGCGGAGCGGCCGGATCCGTATTAGGGAGGTAAGTATGAACTCTCGTGAAAAAAGAAATCCGTGATTTCATTTATTTCACTTCAAGAGTATACTTACCTCCCTAATACTCTTTGATATTGCCAGAATTCGACAGGGAATTCGGCGGGAGGGAGGCGAGGTCAACAGACCAGCTCTTCCCTATGTGCTTTTTCTGCGTTAAAGGCACTGAACTTCTGAAATTGTGTGGAAAGATAATCAGTTGAACATCGGCTAACACAACCGACGGTTGAGAGATGACCATATGTCATATGCGCTCCCCCCCCCCCCCTCTTTTTGGGAGGAAGACTGCATGACCTCAATGTCCCATACGCTCTCTATGTACAAGTGCCATGTACTACAGGACAAAGAACGACAAGGCTTCATTTTTGTATACTCTCAATAATGAACCATACATAAAACACGTACCATCACCATATTAATAACGAAGGGTCACGTGACAGCACAATTAACAATGAACACCACAAAAACCACTGACCTTGTGAAGAATGGCAGCTGTCATCATCTCCCCATTGGTGAAGACTGATGCAGTCCCAATAAGTGGTTGATTCCATTGATTAAATGCGAAATATATAAAAAATGAGGAAGCCTCATCAAATATGTACACCTAAATTATTTTTTCAAAATCGATAAGGAGAGAGGATTCGAGGTGTCACGGAGGTAATGGTCTATAAAACTTGACTCACAGTGCTACTGAGATACCGACATAATGTCATCCACAAGGACCCCATTAAATAGGGCAGTAGAAGCCACTACGCCCCTGACACTGTGAGCCTTGGCCATGTCAACTTGTTTACCTGTGGCGGATTTATGACAAAATTGAATACATTCAACAATCCACCTGGAAATGGTGTCCTTACACGCCCTGCCATGGGGTTCAATATATGACAACCATAATACTGATGGGTCCGTCTGCCATTCCTGAGTATGTTGTTTGTACCGGCTTAATGCTCGGACTGGACACCATGCTTTTGAATTAGGATCATATCTAGTCAAAGCTGGCAAAAAAATGGGTTGACCTGGATATTTCAAAGACTGATTCTTCGCCATGAAATTAATCCTAGGTAGAAGCTTAAGGCCTTCCCCTGTAACCACAAAACGGTCTGCCTCGGCTGATAAGGCATGAATTTCACTTCTACGCCTAGCCGAGGCCACAGCAATTAAAAATAGTTTTAAGTGTCAACATTGTCATAGAAATGGAACTAAGTGGTTCAAAAGGGTTATCGCCCAGTACCTGAAGCACTAGAGATAAACTCCAAGATGGAATCACTGGGGGATTCCTTGGTCTTAGATTTCCTGTGCCTTTAATTAAAGTATTGAATGTACTTACTTCATCACTTCCCCTATTAGCCAAGCAAGGGATAACTGTCATTAAAGCTGATTTATAACCAGCAACAGAGTTAGGCTTGAGGCTATAGGCATCATACAGGTGACTGAGGAAATCAGCTACTATCTGAATAGATGAATCCATTGGATTAATACATCTTTTTGAGCACCATTCTGCAAATCTGTTGATTTTTATAATTATATGCTCTGGAGGTTGACCCCCTCCTGGCTTTTGCCATAAACATGGCTGCTTGCTCAGAAAGCCCTCCTTAATTCTAGATTCCTTGACAATGTCCACGCAGTCAATCTGAACATTGATGGATTGTTGTGAAGGGCCTTGCCCTGGAAGATAATATTGCCCATCAGAGGCAGAGGAACCGGATTGCAGACCAGAAGGTCCAGCAGATCCATATACCATGATCGGCTTGGCCAATTTGGGGTGATCAAAAGCACTTGGCACTCCTCCTGTTTGATTTTCTGAAGAATTTTTGGAATCAGGATTGCTGGTGGAAATGCGTATGCATACATTCCCACCCAGCTGACAGCTAGCGCATCTGTTGCGATAGCGTTTGGATCTGTAATCGGAGAGACATACGTCGTCATCTTCGCACTCTTCTTCATTGCGAACAAATCTACGTTGGGTTTCCCTCAGTGTTTGAACAGACGGTCCGCCACACATTGATTCAGTTGCCATTCCGTAGGTAAAACACTCATCCTTCGGCTCAATGAGTCTGCTAACAGATTTAACCTTCCCGGAATATGAACTGCTTTCAAGGTAATCCTGTGATTCAGGCACCAGCAAAGCAGTTTCCATGTCATCATACAGAGACTGGGCGACTTCGTTCCGCCCTGGCGGTTTATGTACGTCACTACTGTTGACTTGTCTGATCGAATTAGAACACTGTTGCCCTGAACTTTCTGTAAGAAATGTTCCAGGCCCAGGACTACTGCTCGTAATTCCAGTAGATTTATATGTTCTATTGACTGTTCCAGATTCCAAAGCCCTGATATCGTGGATTCTTCCAGGCAAGCTCCCCACCCCTCCATCGATGCATCTGTATACATCGTTACCTGAGGGTGAGGAGGGGTTAGCATCACCCCCGCCAGGAGATTCTCTGTCTTCAACCACCATTGAAGGTGGTGAATTAGAGGCTCCAGCACTGACACATTTGAGTCCAGGAACCTGTACTCCGAGTCCATTGCGTCATGAGAAATAACTGGATCGGCCGCCTGCGTAAGGCCGCCTGAGGAATGACTGGTTCCAGAGAAACCATCAATCCCAGAATTCTCAGGTAAACTCGTGCCAGGACATGACGACTGTTGCACACTGACTGTATTCCTGAGATGAGTATCTGAACTCTCTCCTGAGTAGGATAAATATATCCTATCTCCAGATCGAAGAACCAGGTAGACAAACCTCTGGGATGGAGTCAGCTCTGATTTTTGAAAATTGATTATCCAGCCTAAATCTGTTAGAGTTTTCAAAACTATCTCCAGATTTGCTGATAAACTTTCCTGGTTGTGTGCTTTTAACAGCCAGTCGTCTATGTATGTGTGGACTGCTATGCTTCTCCTGCGGAGGTATGCTGTTATCGCAAGAACCACCCTGGTGAAGACCCGAGGAGCCGTAGAAATTCCGAAGGGTAACACCCTGAATTCCCACTGTCTGCCCTGGAATGCGAATCTCAGGAAGCGACAGAAACTCCTCGCTATAGGAATGTAGAAATAAGCATCCTTCAACTCTATTGAAGCAGTCCACACACATCCCCTTCTCCAACCCTGCCAACACCGATTTCACTGTCTCCATTTTGAAACTGTGTGTGTCTATGAACTTGTTCAATGGCTTGAGGTTGAGAATTGGTCTCCACCCTCCAGCGCTTTTTGCTACTAGGAACACAGTCGAATAGAAGCCCAGACAATCTCATGCCGGTTGAATTGCTCCTTTTTGTATGAGGGAATTTATCTCTTCCTTTATACACAACCGCTGATCTGGATCCCTTGGAATTTGAGTCCAGATTGGCACCAGAGACAGTCGCGATGGAGGGCCTGTAATCCAATCGGGATGATACCCGACTGAAAGCCATCGCAAGACTAAACGGTCCTGAGTTAACCGTTCCCACTCTTGCTTGTGGTGGGCCAATCGGCCCCCCACAGGACCACATAGGGAGAGAGGTGGACGTAAGCAGTGCAAGAGTGGCACTGTCTCCTTGGCCAGAAGCACCGGAGTGGTTCTCACCGTGATAACCGACCCATCAGGCACGATTAACACGACCAGATCCTTGCGCGCCACGACAAGCGCCACGCGCACCTTGGTGCGCGGGAGGTGCGCGGGCGGCTGCCTGGCTGGCTGCGCCGGAGGAGCCTGCGCCACCTCGCTGCTGGCCGAATCGCGTGGCCGACGCTGCGTTGGTGGCTGGCCTCTGACCTGGCCACCGCCACCTTGCGCCTGCAGGGGATGATATGCAGGGGGAGCTGCGCGAACGCGCTCTCTGCGGAGCACCTCAAACTGCTCGCGCAAAGCCCTCTGGTTATTGACCAGAGTGACTGTCTCCTGGAGGTGCCTACATCCCTCACCTCCAAAGAGACCAGGACCTGCCATAGGCAGCAGCCTATTATACAGGTCCCGAGACAGGCACAAGTTGTCAAGAGCAAACGTGTGCCTCGCCCAGACACTCCTGGTCACAGCCCGGGTTAAACAATCCCTTGACCTTTACCGGGCTAGGCTGGCGCGACGCGGATGGCGTTACTACCCCCTGTAACAGCTGGGAGACAAGAGAAAGCGCCGCAATAGACGCTCTCCTACTCTCCTCATCGCGCAACGCGATATTAGCTGAACGCAAAGCGTTCGAGCACAGCGCTCCCGTGTTAGACCGGGAATCTGGCCGCGTGTCCTCACCTAACGCCGCGTGGTCATCCACGCTCGGCTTAGGCACCACACCGTACTTCTGATACTCATCAGATACGATGCGGCAACGCTTCACCACCTCGCGAGACGTCCATGCGCCTTGATGGACATCTCTGCCGCCGTGAACATATCTACAATATGTTCAGCCAGCGGCAGAGATGGCATTGCGCTCACAGCCGATCTACCTGCCAACCACGGTCGCTGATCCCGCTGGCTGGCCGACTGTTCCACAGGCAGGTCTGGCCTGATGCTTATAAGCCACAGACAAGCGTCCGACCAGTCCTCTGTGGCTACCTGCGAGAGCTCTACAAGACGAGGGCCTTCGTCTTCCTCCTGAGCGTTCGCAGGCGTGCTTGAGGCTGGATAACCTGACACTCCTGGCAAGTCAGAGAAAGCATGCGGCCCCGAAAGAACAGGCATGCTAAACTGACTGGCTTGACCAGGAGCAGGAGCTGTGGTATTGCAAGGAGCGCTTAACGCCATACCACGGCCCCGGCCAGCACCTGCTACATTCTCGGCAAGCCGAGGTTTGCGGTAGACCTGGCCGTCAGATCCAACCCGGGCAGCCTTCTGTGCCGTGAACCCTACTCCTGCGTGAGTAGAATCATGGATAATGTCACCTGTATTCCCCGCGAGGGGTGCACAGACGTCAATGTCCATGGTCACGGCATCAGAAGGAGAACCAGCAGATAATCCTCTTCATCCTGGTCAGAAAGATTAGACTCCGGGTCAGCGAAGAATGCTAACCCGGACTGGCCAGGAAAGGTACCATAGGAGGCACTGGTACCTGCGGCATGCGGAAAATCCTGGCCTGATAAGCAGGCACCAGGCTCCAGCGACAACCGTCCATGGACCACCGGCGCGGCAAGCCTGCTGCCAATGTACTGGACCACCCCCTCTAATGGGGCCACCTCTGAATCTTCGAAAACTGGTAGGACCCTAGAGAAACCAGATTCAGAGGCGGGAATTATCTGCTCCGAAGCAGATGAAGAGGACAAAAGATTTGGTCCAGGAAGCATGCCACGGAGCAACTCTGGAACCAAATCCTTGATTGTCCTCTTCATCTCTCCCAACATCTCAACACGGAAGGCCTCCATATCCACAGAGGACGAGGCTTTCCTCTTACCCTTCTTACCAGATACCTCTCTTAGATCTTCTCTCCTCCTCAGTCACCTTCTCCTTAGCCTGTAATGACAAAAAATCGGTCATTAGCTCGCCCCCCCCCCACTGTTTACATATATCGCATTTAAGCAGTTGTCCACTGCCGAATCGATCTTTCAAGAAACGACCACCCGAAGGACAACCAGGTCTCTGAAACAGGCCACAGGACGAAGACAATTAGTATTTTAGTTAATAGAATTAGTAACTCAAAACCAAAATAAAAGGAGAGGGAAGGTGGTCATACAGACCACCTACAAAGATAATAAACCAGCATTGGGAAAAACTTTAAATGTTAATAAAGTGCAAGGCTGATTATGACGTCATAACTTCAAAAATAAGAAGATAATCGATCTGAAACAAACATCCAGGTGTAAGGACGAATTGTATTCATATCCAGAACATCCTAACTAGAAAGGATAGACATAGAGACTACACAAACATCAGATAAACAATGATAAAATGGCAGCAGATTTCACAAATATTTTCAAATATAATTGAAGTGCCTCATATCATAACTAGAATACCTGTGTCTTTAGCATAGACAAACCATCCTCTCTGATGCACTGGAAACTCCACCAACACTATGACCTCGAACAAGAGGGCAAAGTGAGAAGACCTTCCGAGGCCTCCAACTCACTGGGCATAGATTTTTGGTTAGATAACCTAACAATGTTAGTAGGAAATGGAACCTTGGTGGAGAGAAAAACAAACCTTCTGACGATGTGCTGTCCTGATCAATCATAGATAGATACCTGTGCACATAAACACAAAGAGAGATTAGTATTTCATAGCGCCATTTAGAAATAAACCAGTTATTTTAGACGCTTATTACAATTTACGCGAGTCCCGGAAACACATTACAACGGGACAAACTCGCTAAAATATACTAGAAGTCACCTGATGAATCAGTCCTGGGCCCTCCTCTGGAGACAACACGCTTTTCTGAAGCTCAGACATCATTCACAAGGTAATCTTCTCTTAGAATACAACACAACTTTTCAGAACAAGTTCAAAAAACTTTGGAGCAAAAAATTGCATGGAACCCTCAGCCAATAAATTAGCAAAGAGGAAGTACTAGTCGGCACATGCACGGTGGTGGGGCTGGCATCCGCCTGACTGACTTCTGACTACCTGCCCAGTAGGGGCACCGTACTTTTTTAATCTGAGTTTTATTGAGTGAAAGCCGATATTTAGCAATATCAAAGAGTATTAGGGAGGTAAGTATACTCTTGAAGTGAAAACCAATTTTCAAGATGGCCGCCAGTAGCTGACGGGCATCTTGGACTTAGGATCATCATCGATTTCGATAGGTTTCTTCCCCAGACCTAGTCCAACCACCCTATGAAGTTTCAATGAGATCCGACAAATGGTAACAGAGTTATCATCTGGGAACCACTCTGCCACTGGCTCGAATGCTCGCCCGCCCAGCCGGACGGCGCCATTACATAATACACCACCAAATTTTTTGGTGGGGTATGAGAATCGGCCAATGCGAAGTCATTTAAAGCAAAAGTTGATGGATGGACGGCAGACGGACATACGACGGATGGTCGCCATGGCATAAGCTCACTTTGCCTTTCAGACCAGGTGAGCTAACAATGGCAGCCTGTTTCTTTGCTTCTGAATTGATTTAGATCAAAATGGTCATGCTGACATCTAATGTTGCGAAAATGAAGCTGACTTCATGTCAAAAACCAGATTTATCCCAGTTAGAAATTGTCTACATTATAGGAACCAATGGGGTCTTCGGTGGCATGTTTTGTCATATTTAGAGTTATTGACTTCTAACTCGGATGGTGGATATCTTTGGGCATATGTGAACACCCATATAACAAGGGACCCAAGGGGCATGTATCACTCACCTGGAACATTGGCATTTAACCCTTTAACCCTCGAATTTGTTCCAAAATTTTTTAATTTTCTCAGAAAATGTCCATTTGCAGACCAAGAGAAGGCTATTTTTGAAGATTTATCACTGGAATGACTGGCTCGGTTATCGAGCCAGTCATTTCAATCATAAATTGTCAGAAATACTCTTCTTAGTCTACAAATGGACATTTGTCAAGACCACTGCAGAAGCCATTTTTAACTGATATGAGAGTTAAAGGGTTAAACTAGAATGTTCTACATCTAAGGGCCTATACATTTTTTGCAAGAAACAGTTCTGCACAGAAACAGAAACAGGGAAATGTAACTTTTAAACGTACAACTTGAAGTTTCTTGAGTTGCAAGTCAATCAGTCAAGCAGCTTCGGAAAAGGGTTTAAATGCATTTCTAAAAATAGCACAAAATACAAAATCGACCAATCAGCGTCATTTGAACAATGGATCTCTATCACCTTCATCAGTTTGACCTAGTATCTGGATAATGCAAACTTTGACAATCATTGGAACCAATAGTAAATTATTCAAATTAGTTTCTAAATATTCAAATGATTATGTATAGTGTATAGTTACATTGAAATTGAGATTATGGGAATTCACGGTTCAAAGTTTTACAAATCATTTCAAACACGCTTACGAAGTAGGTGGAGCTATGCTAGAAATGAGTGGAGTATAGCTAGAAATGGACTTCCATGATTAGCAAAAATAACAAGACTAGATGGACTGTGTCCCACGTGTCGATCCCTTTACTTTTTCCACATATCATACATCATGTGTGGCAGTGGCAGGAAATAAGTATTCTTAAAATAGTAGACTCGCTTGATGAATCAAATGCCAACTGAAAATCTCTAACATTATTCTAAGTCTTGAAAAGGAGACAAATCACAGAGAAATATGTAAACAATTTGAAAATCATTTCACTTACGATGGAGACTCGATGCAATGATGTTATAGATCAAATCTGTAGTTTTATTGAGATCAGATAAGTCCTTGATGAATTAAATGTCCATTGAAAAACTTAACATTTATCAGCACGTTGGTACGCCATTTGGATCGCTATGCCGAGCCATATTATGCCTTAGATAGGGCTCGGCAAAAATTACATAAATATTCAATTCATATGTATTCATAACAATAGCAATTAAAGACACTCGGCAACAGGTAAAGGTAAACAGGAGTTCAGCTAAAAGAGAGATAAATTCTTCATTCAAGTATACTTAAAATTATATAACGTGACATTTGTGGCTGTTTTATCCCACAAATTCATCACTAAGCTGCTAAATTGTTTGAATTTTATATTATGACACTTGACATGTTCTTTCGTGAGTGAAATTGATGAATCCAATCTGTCACTTAAGTATATGACGTTACAATCAATTATGTCACATGTAGGGTGAAGTCACAATGTAATGAATGACGTAGCGAAGTCAGTCAAGAACTCTTAAAAATCTGTCAGTTGTACGAATTGTATGGCATGTCTAATATTTATTAACATTCTGTTGAATATTTTGAAACTAATTTTACTGGGCTGCTGACATTGGCACCAACATCACCCAGTCAAATTAGTTTCAAAATATTTCAACAACTTACCTGTATCGTTTTCTGGAAATTTAGATTCATGTAGTTCAGGGTTCGATCGATCCCAACAGGAGCAAAGCGTGGGTGGAGTGTAGCGAGAGATGGGTGGCGTATAGTTAAAAGTGGATTCATCAATTGGGATGCAAACTCTATAGTATACTCCCCCAAAACTATCACACACAGTATATTAACTACTAGTCATATGTCATGCTTCATTGTTTTACACCAATAATAGGCTCGTTGGACACCCGAGTGTATAATGAAGTGTAAGCCTGATTGAGAGATCAGCTTTGTAAAATTACATTGATAAAATAAATACCCCTGATATACAGAAGCATTATGACACCTGAACTATACAATCACTTTAATTAACCCTTTAACACTCATATTAGCCAAAAACAGCTTCTGCAGTGGTCTTAAGAAATGTCAATTCGATAACCGAGCCAGTCATTCCAGTGGTAAATTTTCAAAAATAGTCTTCTTTTGGTCTGCAAATGGACATTTTCTATGACAAATTGAAATTTTCTTGAACGAATTTGAGGTTTAAAGGGTTAAACCACAAATACCCCTGATATAGACTTGTAGAGACTAGACTATACAATTACATTGATAAAACGACAAATACCACCGACTTACAGGTAGAGACTGGACAACAAGACACCAGTATCGCTCACCTGGAACATTGGTATTTCAAGTAGAAAGGCCATGTTCTATACATTTTTGCCAGAAATTCAACAGTTCTAGACAGAAACACGGAAATTTAAGTTCCCAATCAAAATTCTGTACCGTCATAGGAGCCTTCCACTTAAGTTTTGCTGAAATTTATCCATTTGTTAAGGTGTAGAATCTTAAAGGATTTACTGCCGGGTGGCTGCCGGAAAAATTGATCAATCAAAATTCTAAATAGATGTTTTGGAGCCACCCATAATAGGTAAAAATCCACCAAGCAGTTTAGCAAGAGATAGATTTTAACCCTTTAATGGTCAAGACTTTTCACAAAAATTGAAATGTTCCTCAGTGTATGTCCATTTGCAGGCCAAGACAATTTTAGAAAATTTATCACTGGAATGACTGGCGCGATTAGCGAGCCAGTCACTCCTGTGGTAAATTTTCAAAGTCTTATCTTCACCTGAAAATGAACATTTATCAAGACCACTGCAGCCTCAGCATTAAAGGGTTAAAGGATTTGGAGACAACTTTTTTGAAAAATCAAAGATGGACAAAAAAAATTTACGAATAAAAATTCTCATTACCAGTATTGAAGCATACCACGACAGGATTGTTCCACCCTAGTTTTATTGAAATCAAGCCATTGATTAAGGAGTACAATTTCAGAGGATCCGTGGAGAAATCTTGGGAAAATAAACCAATCGAACTTCTGCATAGAAGTTCTGAAGTCTACCATAACAGGATCATCCCAGGCAAATTTGGTTAAAGTCCACTAAGTTGTTTAGCATGTTGAAAAGTTTTAAAGGATCTCTGGAATTCTTTTTTGAAAATCCAAGATGGCCACGAAAAAAATTTACCAATCAGAATTCTCACTAAGTGTTGAAGCTTACTACGATAGAATCATTTCACCCAAGTTTCATTGAAATCAAGCCATTGATTTAGGAGGGGTAGTGTAAAAAAGCATTTCCAGAAATTTCTGGAAAATCCAAAATGACCACCAGAAAAATTTACCAATCAAAATTCTGAAATGAAATTCTGAAGCGTACTGCCATAGGAATCTTCCATCCAAATTTGTTTAAAATCTGCCAAGAATTTAAAGGGCAGATACATTTTAAAGCAAAGTTAATGGTCGACGGATGTCATGGCAACAGCTCAGTTGGCATTTTGGTTTAGCTGACCTGACAAAATACCTGTCATACACAGAGAGTAGAGACTGGACTATACATTGATTAGCTGACCTAACAAAATACTTGTCATACACAGACACTAGAGACTCGACTATACATTGATAAACCAACAAATACCAGTGATATACTGGTAGAGAGAGGCTGGCCAATACAATTACATTTATAAAACAAGGCGAATCAATAAATTGATGTATGCTCCCCGAAGGCATACTCTGCAGAGAAACTGAATGAATAACCCTGAAGGCATATGCTTCAGGGAAAGGTTTGGAACTGTGGCTCAGACACAGAAACGAACATATGGAGCATGGCCAAATTGGTATATATATATATATATATATATATATATATATATATATATATATGTATATATATATATGTATATATATATATATGCAGGCCACACAAGCAATTAGTAATATGTGCATTACAGTCTACTGGCTACTCAAGCAATAGCTGTTTCCAGTGCCACCTCGTGGAGGATCTACATTATACACATGCAGCCAGTAAATGTATAATATAGACAGGTCATGCAAGGTGATATCTCATAAACAATGATTATTTTCAGCAGGACAAATCTATGTGAAATTAATTTATTTAATAAACATATAACCAGAAATTCTAATAGCAAAATACAAAAGATTTTTTCAGTGAACAAAGTTTAACACTTTTTAGCTAGGAATGAAATTGTCAATGAGATATCACCATATTAGGCCATCCTTAAAATATTGTTGGTTTGGGGTAATGATGTTAAATCCACAATTTGGGGAGTAGGAATGATTCGGTGGGCCATCATTCTTTTGGTCTGGCGGGATTTGCCCTAACGAACAATTTGTTAAGGATAGCTTAATAAAAGCAAAATCTAAATTTCTCTAAATAAACACACTTAGACTTTGCTTGGCACCATATGAAAAATATATATAAAAACTATGTTCAAAATGAACAGAGATATTTTCTGTAAAATACCAAGTTTGGTGACCATATGTGAAAAAGTCTTGAAACTATAGCCTGGAGAAACATTTTCTGTGATATTTCAGTCGACCATGAAAAGTAGGTCAGCATGACCTACTTTTCTACTTTTCATACTGTGCACACCTCCCTAAGATGCATCCACATACCAAGTTTAGTGACCATATGTGCAAGTCTTGAAACTATGGCCCGGACAAACATTTTCTGTGATATTCAGTCGATCATGAAAAGTATGTCAGCATGACCTACTTTTGATACTCCACAACCTTTTCCATAAGATGTATCCACATACCAAGTTTGGTGACCATATATGAGTCTTGAAACTATAGCCCGGACAAACATTTTCTGTGATATTCAATCGACCATGAAAAGTAGGTCAGCATGACCTACATTTGATACTCTGCACACCTTCGCCCTAAGATGCATCCACATACCAAGTTTGGTGAGCACATGTGCAAGTCTTGAAACTATGGCACGGACAAATATTTTCTGTGATATTCAGTCCTCCATGAAAAGTAGGTCAGCATGATCTACTTTTAACCTGCTTTTCATACTCCGCACACCTCGCTAAGATGCATCCACATACCAAGTTTGGTGACCATATGTGCAAGTCTTGAAACTATGGCATGGACAAACATTTTCTGTGATATTCAGTCGACCATGAAAAGTAGGTCAGCATGACATACTTTTGACCTACTTTTCATACTCCGTACACCTTCTCCCTAAGATGCATCCACATACCAAGTTTGGTGATCATATGTGAAAACGTCTTGAAACTATGCCCTGGACAAACTTATATATGGTGAACGGACGGACGGACAAAGCGGTGACTATATGCTCCCGCAAAAAAAAAATTTCGGGGAGCATAACAATAAATACCCCGGATATACAGACACTGTAGAAACTGAACATTACATTTATAAAACAACAAATACCACGGATATACTGGTAGAGGCTGGACAATACAATTACATTTGTTAACCCTTTACGGTGGTCAGTCAAAGCCAAAGTCAGATCTGCAGTGGTCATGATAAATTGTCAACTCGCAGGCCAAGAGAGAATTCTTGAAAATTTATCACTGAAATTACTGGCTCAATAACCAAGCCAGAATTTCTAGTGGTAAATTAATTCGAGGTAGTCTCCTGTCCTATAGATGGACATTGACTAAAGATTTAACATTTCTTGACCAATCTTGACCAATAAAGGGTTACACCTTTAATGTCTAAATTTAGTCATGAAATATTTCCTTATTGAATGTCCATTTATAGGCCATGAGAAGACTATTTTTGAAAGCTTACCACTGAAATGACTGGCTCGGTTACCGAGCTAGTCATTTCAGTAGTAAAATTTCAAAAATCGTCTTCTCTTGGCCTACAATTGGACATTCCTCAAGACCACTGCAAAGGCCAGTTTTGGCTGGCTTCATCATGACAAGGGTAAACAACATATGACCCTGAGATAATACACCTCTTAGCAACTGCTAAATACAAACTATATGTATTGTAAATACATTCATTGACTAACATGAATATATGCCATATCGTTCAATAACTGTAGGTAATAATATTCTGTGATATTAATATTTTCGAAAATATTACTCAATTAGTGCACTGTATGCCATTGACACAACTTTACTGACTAGGTATATAATTGTTTAACAAACACTGCATATGATTGGTGAGGCAATATATGAACCATTTATATCTATTAACCCTTTCACTCCTAAATACAAACTATATGTATTGTAAATTGATTCGTTGACTAACATGAATATATGCCATATCGTTCAATAACTGTAGGTAATAATATTCTGTGATATTAACATTTTCCAAAATATTACTCAATTAGTGCACTGTATGCCATTGACACAACTTTACTGACTAGGTATATAATTGTTTAACAAACACTGCATATGATTGGTGAGGCAATATCTATTAACCCTTTCACTGATGAATTCCCATATCTCATTTTCAAGGCAAACATACAGGAAAACTGTTGAATATTTTGAAATTAATTTGACTGGAAACTGTAAATTATTTTCAAAATATTAAACAGAATAAATTTTATATCGTAAAGAATTAACTTTTTCCACGGATTTGTCAAAGAAAGGATTAACTATTTAACACTCAAACCGGCCAAAAATGTCTTGTCAATAACACACCATTATTCTGCAACACGATGTGATCTTTTAACTATAAAATGAATAGTATTACATTATCGCATGATTTAAGTACTCATATCTTTGGAAGAAATTGAGTTACTGCCAATTTGCATTTGCTGAAATACTAAAGATACTGTGCATATTTAAGTCCCTGGCTGTTACCACTGCTGTAGATGCTCAGCGTATTGTTCTGTGGAAGACGGAATGCAGGAACGTGATGTTAATGCTTTGAACCCTGGATTACCATTACGGTAACTATACAGGCAAGCTGTTGAATATTTTGAAGCTAATTTGACAGGAACCTGTCGCTCCCTGTCAAACTAGTTTTAAAATATTCAACAGCATAATTATTAAATCGTAAATAATTTTTTGTGTTTCGCCTTTTCAGGTTCAAAGAGTTAACCCTTTAACACTCATATCAGCCAAAAACTGCTTTTGCAGTCGTCTTGAGAAATGTCCATTTGCAGACCAAAAGACAAATTTTGAAAATTTACCACGGGAATGCAATAACCAAGCCAGTCATTCCAGTGGTACATTTTCAAAAATAGTCTCTTGGCCTGCAAATGGACATTCTCTATGAGAACATTGAAATTTTCTTGAATAAATTCGAGGGGTAATGCTTGATAGTACTAGTCATTAGTTCAGCAGAATGAAAGACGACACTCCGGTAAAACATCTTCAAACCCATAGTCTATATTTTATAATTAATTTCTTTACACAGTTCCCTAAGAACACTGTCATCAATAAATCTTCTTCAGCTGTTCATAGGTCATAAAGAACTGAGACACAATTAAGGAAAGAAAAGCATATAAGCAGAGTCCTAACCATCAACTGAAAACTGTCGCTCACAGAAATCACTAACGGTTGGCTTCCCATTCTTACATTTTGACACTCATTGTTACCTTTGCTCTTGTATTTTATCCTTTGACATCAGAGTTTTACATTTGGCTTCCTACTGTTACCTTTGGCCTCCTATTGTAAGCTTTGCCCTCTTCTTGTAGACTTGCCATTCTTACCTTTGTCCTACTAATGTGAACATTTCCTCCTTTTGTTAATGTCACCCCATAAGAGGAAGAGGGTAATGCATTCAAGCCTGTCTGCCTGCCTACCTGCCTCCCTGTCTGTCTCTCTGTCAGGAGATCTATCTCAAAGACTACTTATCCGATTTGGTTCAAATTTTAACACAACAAAGGAATTTACTGCGCAAAAGGATTTCCAGACTTTGGCCATCAGGGTTCGAAATTAGCGCTCGTCCATTCGTCCCTTACTACCAAATATACCAACGGACGACCACGTATAGCTATATTAAGTCGTACCACCGGAAATAATTGACCCGAGTAATATAATTCAGCTAACAACCCATGCAATGTGTGTATTGAATGTTTTAGTTTACGTATTTTATCGTGAAAATGTCATGTTGATCTGTCAAATTCTAAAAGCTAGCGATGCGTGCATGCGTTAGCAGCTTCCCTCTTCCGGTATAATAATAAACTGTTACACAGACTTCAATTTTGAGTTTGGACACCAGTCAGAAACTCGCAATATGTATTACGGGGTATTCATGGGCGTCGACATATTGCTAATAACAGACTCTTTTGTAAATCTAAATTCTCCTATAGGGGGTATGGCTATTGATCATTGCCTCATCAATAGTTAGCATTATGATAAACTTTAAAAATACAAGTTTATCTAGGCTGATTCCGGTCGATTTAGATAATGTTTGTCTCGGCAACTGAGTTATATCATCTCGAATGCTAATCTCCTGTTAGCGCATCCCCAAATTAAGGCCGACAGTATAGTTAGCCATGCTACGGCGGCGTATCGCACTTGCTTCGTGCAAGCAACAGATTTAGAATGGCATGTCGCCAAGATCGACGGATGCACGAGTGCTTTCGAGTACTCTTCCCCAAAGTCGGGAACATACTTTCTCACAAGATTATTGGTACATGCATATTCTGAATCTGACATATGTTATACTGACAATTGACAAATGACAATACTGGCTACTGTAGACTACTGAAGACTGATACACTATCCTCAGTAACATTCTCAGAAGTCCAATATTAGTTATTCAACCATCTGTTCATGTCACATTTGTACAATTTGTGTAAACTATGTGTCGCATATTACACGCCTTACGGACCACTAATTTTTTAGACAGACTACTGATTTGCCAAGTCCGGGTTCGGACTACCATCAACTTTTCGCTAATTTCGAACCCTGTTGGCCATGCTCCAGATAAAACAAGCATAAGTCATACCTTGAAAGAGGGGCGCAACTCCACCAAAAATTGGCAGAAATGCCTGAAACTCAAACTTGATCTGTAGCTTCTCATAGCAAGGCAATGTACCAATTTTCAGTTGAATATCCAGGAGTGTGAAAAAAGCATTGCTTTGCAATACAGGCCCCTACCTGGTGATATAAAATTTCAATTGAATATCTTGAAGGAGCGCAAAAAAATTATGTTTTTCATATTTTATAAGTCGAATAAACGAAATCTAGGATTTCTTTTTTCACGAGAGAGTTGATACTTACCTCCCTAATACTTTTGATATTGCTAAATATTGGCTTTCACTCAATAAACACTCAGATTAAAACAGTTAGGTGCCCCTACTGGGCAGGGAGTCAGAGCGTAGTCTGGCGGATGCCAGCCCCACCACCGCGCATGCGCAGACTAGCACTTCCTCTGACTAGATTATTGGCTGACACACATGCAACTATTAAGAGCCTGAAGACCGAGCCTCTGTGGGGTGGAGAGGCCGGGTCCGTATCTAGGGAGGTAAGTATCAACTCTCTCGTGAAAAAAGAAATCCTAGATTTCGTTTATTTCACTTCAAGAGTATACTTACCTCCCTAATACTTTTGATATTGCCAGAATTCGAAAGTGAATCTGGCGGGAGGGAGGCGAGGTCAAAAGACCAGCTCATCCCTATACGCTTTTCTGCGTTTAAGGCACTTAAACTTCTGAAACTGTACGAAAAACAGTCAGGATTTGACTAACCATCGGATAACACCACCGATGTATGAGAGATGACCGAATGTCATATGCGCTCCCCCCCCCCTCCTTCCTGGGAGGAAGAGTCGACTGACCTCAATGTCCTATACGCTCTCTACGTACAAGTGCCATGTACTACAGGACAGAGACGAAAAAGCTCCATTTTCGTAACTCTCAACAATGAACCACACAAATACACAAACCATCACCATATTAATAACGGGTAACGTGACAATACAATCAACAATGGACAACACATGAACAAGACTGACCTTGTTGAAAAGGCTGCTGACATCATCTTCCCATTGGTGAAGACTGATGCAGGCCCAAAAAAGTGGGTGTTTCCATAAATTAATTGTGAAATATATAAGTAATGAGGAAAAAACCTCCTCAAAAAAATATAAACCGAGTTATTTTTTCAAAATCGACAAGGCGAGAGGATTAGAGGTGTCACGGAGATAATGGTCTGTAAAACTTGACTCACAGTGCCACTGAGCCACCGACATAATATCATCCACAGGGACCCCATTAAATAGGGCCGTGGATGTCACTACGCCGCGGACACTGTGAGCCTTGGCCACGTCAACCTGCTTCCCGGTGGCGGATTTATGGCAAAACTGAATGCATTCTACAATCCACCTGGAAATGGTGTCCTTAGAAGCCCTGCCATGGGGTTCAATATATGACAACCATAACGCTGACTGATCGGTGCGCCACTCCGCCGTACGTTGCTTGTACCGGCAAAGCGCCCGGACAGGACACCATGCTTTAGAATTAGGATCATATCTAGTTAAAGCAGGCAAAATAATAGGTTGACCTGGATATTTCAACGACTGATTTTTAGCCAAGAAATTAATCCTAGGTAGCAGCTTAAGGCCTTCCCCTGAAACCACAAAACGGTCATCCTCGGCTGATAAGGCATGAATTTCACTCCTACGCCTAGCCGAGGCCGCAGCAATTAAAAACACAGTCTTCAGTGTTAATAGTTTCATAGAAATGGAACTAAGTGGTTCAAAAGGCTTATCACCTAGTACTTGAAGCACTAGCGATAAACTCCAAGACGGAATCACCGGTGGATTCCTTGGTCTTAGATTGCCCATGCCTTTAATTAATACATTTAATGTATTTACTTCATCACTTCCCCTCTTAGCCAAGCAAGGAATAACAGACATTAATGCTGACTTATAACCAGCAATAGAGTTAGGCTTGAGGCTATAGGCATCATAGAGGTGACAGAGGAAATCAGCTACTACTTGAATAGATGAATCCATTGGATCAATACATCTTTTTGAGCACCATTCTGCAAATCTGTTGATTTTATAATTATATGCTCTGGAGGTTGACCCCCTCCTGGCTTTGGCCATAAACATGGCTGCTTGCTCAGAAAAGCCCTCCTTAATTCTAGATTCCTTGACAACATCCACGCAGTCAATCTGAACATTGACGGATTGTTGTGAAGGACCTTGCCCTGGAAGATAATATCGTCCATCAGAGGCAGAGGAACCGGATTGCAGACCAGAAGGTCCAGCAGATCCGTATACCATGATCGGCTTGGCCAATCCGGGGCGATCAGAAGCACTTGGCATTCCTCTTGTCTGATTTTCTGAAGAATTTTTGGAATCAGGATTGCTGGAGGGAATGCGTATGCATACATTCTCCCCCAGCTGATAGCTAACGCATCTGTTGCGAAAGCGCTTGGATCCGGAATCGGAGAGACGTACGTCGTCATCTTCGCATTCTTCTTCGTTGCGAACAAATCGATGTTGGGTTTCCCCCAATGGTCGAACAGACGATCCGCCACACATTGATTTAGTTGCCATTCCGTGGGTAAAACACTCATCCTTCGGCTCAATGAGTCTGCTAGCAGGTTTAACCTTCCCGGAATATGAACTGCTTTCAAGGTAATCTGGTGATCCAGACACCAACAAAGCAGTCTCCATGTCATCATACAGAGACTGGGCGACTTCGTTCCGCCCTGGCGGTTTATGTAAGTCACAACTGTTGAGTTGTCTGAACGAATAAGAACAATCTTGCCCTGAACTTTCTGTAAGAAATGTTCCAGGCCCAGGACTACTGCTCTTAGCTCCAGTAGATTTATATGTTCCTTTGACTGTTCCGGATTCCAAAGCCCTGATATCGTGGACTCTTCCAGGCAAGCCCCCCAGCCCTCCATCGATGCATCTGTATACACAGTCACCTGAGGGTGGGGAGGGGTCAGCATAACCCCCACCAAGAGATTCTCTGTGAGCAACCACCATTGCAGGTGGTGAATCAGAGGCGCCAACACTGACACGTTCGAGTCCAGCGAACCTGTACTCTGGGTCCATTGTGTCATGAGAAACAACTGGATCGGCCGCCTGCGTAAGGCGGCCTGAGGAATGACTGGTTCCAAAGAAACCATCAACCCCAGCATTCTCAAGTAAACCCGTGCCAGGACATGACGACTGTCGCACACTGACTGAATTAACGAGATGAGTTTTTGCACTCTCTCCTGAGTAGGATAAACATATCCCGTCTCCAGATCGAAGAACATTCCCAGGTAAACAAACTTCTGGGATGGAGTCAGCTCTGATTTCGGAAAATTTATCATCCAGCCCAAATCCGAGAGAGTTTTCAAAACAATCACCAGATTGGCCGATAAAGCTTCCTTGTCGTGTGCCTTTAACAGCCAGTCGTCTATGTACGTGTGGACTGCTATGCTTCTCCTGCGGAGGTATGCTGTGATCGCAAGAACCACACGGGTGAAAACCCGAGGAGCCGTGGAAATTCCGAAGGGCAACACCCTGAATTCCCACTGTCTGCCCTGGAATGCAAATCTCAGGAAGCGACAGAAACTCCCGTGGATGGGGATGTGGAAATAAGCGTCCTTCAAATCTATCGACGCCGTCCACATCCCCCTCTCCAACCCCGCCAACACCGAGCGCACCGTTTCCATCTTGAAACTGGGCGTCTCGATGAACTTGTTCAATGGCTTGAGGTTGAGAATCGGTCTCCACCCTCCGGTGCGTTTTGTTACTAAGAACAGGGTTGAATAGAAGCCCGGACACCTTTGTGCCGGCTGAATAGCTCCCTTTTGTACGAGGGAATCTATCTCCTCCTCGATACACAACCTTTGCTCTGGATCTCTCGGAATGGGAGTCCAGACTGGCACTAGAGACAGTCGCGACGGCGGGCCTGTCATCCACTCTGGATGATACCCGACGGAAAGCCATCGCAAGACTAAACGGTCCTGAGTTAACCGTTCCCACTCTTGCATGTGGTCGGCTAGCCGGCCTCCCACCGGTCCACCTAGGGACAGAGGTGGACACGAGGCATGCAAGAGCGGCACTGTCCCCGTCGCCATAAACACCGGAGTGGTTCTTACCGCGGTAACCGTCCCGTCAGGACCGATAACCACGCCCAGATCCTCGCGCGCCCCGCCCCGCCCCGCGCGCACCTCGGTGCGCGGGCGGCTGCCTGGCTGACGGCGCCTGAGGAACCTGCGCCCCCCTCGCTGCTGGCCGAATCGCACGCGGCCGAGGCCGACGCTGCGACGGTGGCTGGCCTCTGACTTGGCCAGCACCACCTCGAGCCTGCAGGGGACGATACGCAGGGGCCGCGGCGCGAACGTTAGCACGACGCAGCACCTCAAACTGCTCGCGCAGCGCCCTCTGGTTATTCACCAGGGTGACCGTCTCCTGGAGGTGTCGACATCCCTCACCTCCAAAAAGACCAGGACCCGTCATAGGCGTACGCAGTAGCCTATTGTACAGGTCCTGAGACGGGCACAGATTGTCCAGGGCAAACGTGCGTCTTGCCCGGACACTCCTGGTCACCGCCCGAGTCATACAGTCCAGCGCCAGGTTAATACCATCCTGGATGGCTCGCTGGACCGTGACCGGACTTGGCTGGCGCGATGCGGATGCCGTTACTACCCCCTGTAACAGCTGGGAGACGTGGGACAGAGCGGCAATCGAAGCCCTCCCACTCTCCTCCGCATCACGCAACGCGGTATTCGCCGAACGCAACGCGTTCGAGCACAAGACCCCCGTGTCAGAACGGGAGCCTGGCCGCGCATCCTCACCCAAAGCCGCGCGGTCATCCACGCTGGGCTTGGGTACCACACCGTACCGCTGGTAATCCAGGGGCACGATGCGACAACGCCTGGCCACCTCGCGAGGGGCCTTCGCGAGACGTCCACTCGACTTAATGGACGACTCCGCCGCCTCGAACATGTCAACGACATGCTCCGCCAGCGGCAGAGAAGGCATAGCGTTAGCAGTCGGTTTCCCAGCTAACCACGGCCTGTGGTCACGCTGGCTAGCCGACTGCTCCACGGGCAGATCAGGCCTAACGCTCACCAACCACTGGCAAGCGTCAGACCAATCCTCCTCCGTGGCTAACTGCGAGCGCTCTACAAGACGGGGGCCTTCGTCTTCCTCCTGAGCGCAAGCAGCAGAGCTTGACGGCGGGTACGCTGATACACCTGGCAAGCCAGGGAAAACATGCGGGCCTAACAGCCGCGGCATGACAATATCACTGGTTTGACCAGGAGCAGGCGCCGTGGCAGAGCGCGGGGCACATACCGCCCCACCACGGGCCCGGCCAGCACCAGCAACACCCTCGGCAAGCCGAGGTATGCGGTACCGCTGGCCATCAGCAGCGCCCTGGGCCACCACCTGAGCCGCGGACTCTACTCCAGGGTGAGTAAAACCGTGGAAGAAGCCGCCTGTATTCCCCGCGAGGGGTGCACAAACGTCTTCATCCATGTCCACGTCGTCAGAAGGCGACCCTAGCAGGTAATCCTCATCACCCTGGTCAGAAAGATTAGACCCCGGGTCAGCAAAGAGAGCTAACCCGGGCTGACCAGGAACGGTGCCATAGGAGGTACTGGCCACCGCGGCGTGCGGATACCCCTGGACTGATAAGCAGCCCGCGGGTTCCAGCGACAACCGTCCACGGTCCCCTATCGGCGCGGCAATAAGCCTGCTGCCAGGGTCGTGGAACGCCCCCTCTAATGGGGCCACCTCTGAATCGTCGAACAACGGAAGCGGTCTAAGGAAAACCGATCCAGAGGCGGGGATTACCTGCTCCGAAGCCGATGATGAGGACAGTAAAGGATTTGGTCCAGGAAGCATGCCACGAAGCAACTCTGGAACCAAATCCTTTATTGTCCTCTTCATCTCTCCCAACATCTCGGTCCGGAAGGCCTCCATATCCACCGCGGACGAGGCCTTCCCCTTACCCTTCCTACTTACAACCTCTCGTTTCCGCTTCTTCTTCTTCTCCTCCTCTACCACCTTGTCCGTCGCCTGCAAGCACAAGAATTCGGACATTAACTCGCCCCCCCAGTGCTTACATATGTCACAATTAGCCAAGGGACCACAAGGGCTACATTGATAGCAAAGATGAGGCAAGAACTTATCATGCAGAAATCGTCCACAGGACGCGCAACCCGGTCCCTGAAACAGGGCAAAGGACGAGGAGTATGAGCAAACTAGTTAAGCTTAGACACTCAAACCAACTCAAAGAGAAGGAAAACGATCATAAAGATCAATATACATCAGAAACCAGCATTGCAACTTGAATTGCTGATAAACACATAGCCAGGCTGATTATGACGTCATTAATCCCGTGACAGGAAAAAATCGATCCCAACAAAACATCCAAGTGCAAGGACGAATTGTATGCTGAATGGATACGTCGACTACACAACCATCAGATACACATAGATAACTCTTTTCTGGCAAAAATGTTAATTATCTCCCTTTGCTTACTATAATTAACATCACCACATTATCAATAACTAGATACCTGACACCTTGTATAGACAAACCATCCAACGTGACGAACCGGAGTACTCCACCACCTGCACGCCTCTTAACTCTCTCCACCTCATGGGGAAGGAATTGGATCAAGAGGGCAAAGTGAGAAGACCTTTATACTAGGCCTCCAACTCACTGGACATAATTTTTCATTTGGTTAGATAACCTAACAGTGTTAGTAGGAAATGGAACCATGGTGGAGAGAAAACTAACTCTCTGCTGCTGTGATGCCACCACCTAGCGTCATACAGACCTGTGGACATAAACAGAAAGAGAAATTAGCCTTAGGTAGCACCGAGTTGACATAAACCAACTAACCAAGGCGCTTATCACGGTAACCGCGAGTCCCGGAAACACAATACACCGGGAAGAAAAACTCGCTAATTTTACTAGAAGTCACCTGATTTAAAGGTCCTAGGTCCCCCTTTGGCGAAGTGATCCTTCCTGCCATCCTAATCAGTGACTATCACTCCAAAATAACACCACCAAGTTATGTTAAAACAGTTTAAGAGCAAGGAAAAGCTTTTGCACAAAAAAACATGTGTGATCCCTCTGCCAATAATCTAGCAAAGAGGAAGTGCTAGTCTGCGCATGCGCGGTGGTGGGGCTGGCATCCGCCAGACTACGCTCTGACTCCCTGCCCACTAGGGGCACCTAACTGTTTTAATCTGAGTGTTTATTGAGTGAAAGCCAATATTTAGCAATATCAAAAGTATTAGGGAGGTAAGTATACTCTTGAAGTGAAAAGAGGGGTGTAACTCCATCAGAAATTGACAAAGATGTCTGAAACTCGAACTTTATAAAGCAACCTACCAATTTTCCATTGAATATCTTGAAGGTACGAAGAAACGTACAGAAAGCTGATATTTTCCATATTTGATACGTCGAAAGGGGGCATAACTCCACGAAAAATTTATGAAAATGTTTGAAACTTGAACTTGCTCTGTAACTGCTTATACTAAAGCAATGTAGCAATTTTCCGTTGAAAAGGGGTGTAACTCCATAAAAAGTTGATGGAAATGCCTGAAACACGAACTTGCTCTGTAAGTTCTCATACCAAAGCGATGTACTAATTTTCAGTTGAATATCTCGGAGTGCGAAAAAATTTGCGGAAAACAGGATGTATCTTTCGTTTTTCATAAGCCAAAAGGGGGCATAAGTCCCTAAAAAATGTATGAAAACGACTGAAAATGTCTGAAGCTTGAACTTGCTCTGTAACTCCTTATAATAAAGCAATGTACCAATTTCTAGTAGAATATCTTGTGGAGTACAGAACAAAAATTGTGACACCCTGACGAACGGATGGACAGAGTAAACCTCTAGTCTACACCCACCCCACCCCGTTTTAATAACCCAGATCTGAATCAGATCAAATTGAGGGTCTACATGTAGATAACTACTGATCCAATTTGGGTCAAAGTCTAAAACACAGTAGAATTTCACTGAATACTAGGAATCCGCAATTTTGGGCATGATCCGAAGGTTCTCCTTTTGTTACCACAAAATGTGACAAAAATGGAATCGGAAGGGTTTGCAATCACCGAATGCTCCTGTTATCTTTGTCATACCATTGTCATCTCATTGTTAGTTCACCTGGCCAAAGTGCGCTTATGCCGTGGCAACCATCCCTCATCCATCTGTCTATCCATCATCTTATTCTTCAAACAAATTCTCGAGAACCACTAGGCCGATTCCAACTATATTTGGCAGGAAGCATCGTTAGGGCATGGAAATCCAAGTTTGTTCATAGGAAGCCGATCGGCCAATCTGGCCGACGGATATCTGGAATTTTTCTGCTTTTTAGAAACATCTCTAAAAACCTTCTCCGAAACCGCCAGTTTGAACAATTCAAAACTCATGAAACATATGGAGCAATACTTGAACCAAGTTTGTTCAAGGGAATTCGATTGGCCAAATGTTTCACCAGCCATCTTGGATGACCTAGTTTTGGGCAAAATGACTTCGCCAGAACTGCTGAATAGATCAGGCTGAAATTTGGGAAATATGATTAGGCATTAAGGACCATTAAGCTTTGTTAATAACCCGTTTCGTGGATGACCAATTTTAACCACGTGACTCGTGCAAACTTTTGAAGCGCATTGCATTGTGGGACCGATTGGGGGCAGTGTGTATTAAAATGATGTCGGCCAGTAACGTCGTTTGTAGTAATAATTTTGATAGTTGGAAAGTTGTAGATTTAAGAGCTTTTCTAGTTTATAGTGAGAGAAGTACTTGTATGCGATCAAAACGGCTATATCGTCTTTCTCTCCCCCTATGAATGAATAGGGGAGAGATTCCACGACACATATATTAAAGTGAATACAATTATATTGAGATACTTAACTAAAATATGCACGTACCCTACTCATATATTAGACACAAATAAACTGAAATAAGCTGAAAATGAACGCTAAATACGCATTCCGGGGGAGAAACTGACGAACAGTATTAGTCGCCGATGATCTTTCAGCGCTGACATTATTGTCAGATTTTAAAATATAATTGTTGAGTTTGCTTCACAAAACATGCATCTTAAATGCATTATTTATTTTAAATTAAATTATTATTAAAACTATATTTTAATTATGCAGCTTTTTTCGTCATGGCGCGTAAAGCGGATTTCCTAAATAGATTGACGAGCAGTATATAAGACAGGATTAGCCTACAATCTTAAAAGCATAAGCGCCATGAAAAGGGTTTCTTTTGGGGTCCTAAGCAGAAAAAAGGGGCTTGGAATATTTTTGGGGGAAAATTGGACATTTAAGCAAATTTAGGGGAAAGATTGACGAACAGTATACGCATGACAGCACTATCAAACGTGTGTATTATTGCCTGATTTGTCAGTGAATTGCATTGATTATATAAGGGGGGGGGGGGGGGCGTTCTCCAGCGCATTTCAAATAAATTACTTCAGAAAATCGTGTATTATTGCCTGATTCGTCAATGAGTTGTGTTGATTATACAGGGGGAGCGTTCTCCAGCCAATTTCAAATAAATTATTTTAAAAACGATCTTAAATCACCTGAAATGATTGATTTTTAAACATCCAATAGCTAGAGGATGTCTTAGGAAGACTTGAGAGCCAAGAATGATGAAATTTCGACAATTATTTATTCATATATTGCCATAGATAGTTAATAAATAATAATGTGTGTTTGGGTGGGGTGTTGTTGCTAAGGGGGGGGTAGAATAATCAAGCTTTCAGGAATGACTGTTCTGATGCGTCATACTATAATCCTGTGATGTGTAGGTGTCTGTTTTGTAAATAATATATATGTAGTGTCCATGAATGGGTGGGTAGGGGTGGTGGTGTGGTGGTTGGGGGTGGGGGGTGGGGGGATGGCAGGGGGGGGGGGGGGGGGGGGGGGGGGGGGTGTGTGACATATTCACGAAGCATACCTAACGTATACCTTGTGTAAAGTAGACAATCAGCTATGGCCCAATCACAATGCTGCATTTGTTAGTTACACTTAATCATTATGCATATGTTCCTATGCTTAAGTATGTTTCATGAATCCAGCACGGAGCCATAAGCTGCATGGGTGGGGCAAGGGTGATTTTCGGAGAAGGCCAATTCTGTTTAACCCTTTAACCCTCAAATTCTCAAAGAAAATGTCCATTTGCAGACCAAGACAAGACCATTTTTGAAAATTTACCACTGAAATGACTGGCATTCCAATGGTAAATTTTCCAAAATATTCTTCCCTTGGTCTGCAAATAGACATTTCTCAAGACCACTGCAGAAGTCATTTTTGGCTGACATGAGCATAAAACCATACATTCACGTGTATTTGTTTATGCCCGCACGATCGACTGCCCCCAGACAGCCTCACAGTGCAATGCGTGCGATACGCGGTAAACAAAGATGGCGGTATCTGCATCACAGGTTATAGATAAAAGAAAAACAAATCAAAATGTAGCATGTTTGGAGATCACATATTTTATGATGGATTATGAAGCTGAAATTGGTTTTATATTTTTTTTTTGGATATGCTGATTTCAATTTTGTCACTTTCGAAACTGTGGGAAATAACGGATTGGTGGCCATCTTGGATTTTTGACTGGCAAAAACTCCCCAAGTAAAGCAATGGGAAATTGAAAATATTGCCTCGAGAACCACTGGACCGATTTGAACCAAATTTTGTAGGAACGCATCCATGTTCTTGTTGTGGTTCTGGCCAAACCTTAGTGTTCTAGTTGAAATGCCTATGTTCCACATGTTTTAGGTGACTGATACACGCCCCTTTGGCCTCTTGTTACCTTTTCCTTCTGATTGTTATGTCTGAATTCTCATTGTTATGTTTTACCTCTTACTGACCATTCATTGCTACCTTTGGCTTGGAGCCATTGTAACCTTTGACCTCTAATCTATCTTTTGCCTTGCATATCTTTTGTATCCCATTCTTACCTCTGACCTCCAGTTGTAATCGTTTCTCTCCTTTTGTTACATTTGGCCTCCCGCCAGTTGCTATATTTGACCTCCCAATGTTACCTTTGCTCTCCTACTTGACCTTTGCCATCCTCATGTAACGTTTGACATTCCATTGTGTCTTCAGTCCTTGAATTGTCACCTTTATCTGAATGCATCATATTATGACTCTTGCATAACACTCCAGGCCTTCTGCCTCTTCCGTTTTTGGAAATGTCCCTTTGCAAATGAAGACTATTTTTGAAAATTTATCACTGGAATGACTGCATTGATAACCGAGCCAGTCATTCCAGTGTTAAATTTTCAAAAATAATCTCTTGGTCTGCAAATTTTCTTGAACAGACTTGAGAGTTAAAGCGTTAAGAGAAGCGAAAGGATACAAGTACATTCCATGGTCCAAGTCTAACCCATGTTGGGATGAATCCTTTGTATAATGCCATAATGCCCTCTGTTTTGACAGTCTGAAAAGAAGAGCAATTACTTTGATCGACCTTCTTATCAGTTTGATCTGAAGTGAGTTATTCCTGAAATTTAAACCTGTCCTAATGGACCACCTTATGGACCACCTAATGGACCACCTTATGGACCACCTTATGGACCACCAATAAGAAGTCACTAAAGTCTGCTGGTCTTTTAACCCTTTAACCCTCAAATACAAGAAAGTTGGAAACTCAATTTTCTTATAGAAAATGTCCATTTATCTTTCAAAATTTACCACTAGAATAACTGGCTCGGTTCTCGAGCCAGTCATTCCAGTGGTAAATTTTTGGTAAATAGTGTTCTTTGGTCAGCAAATGGACAGTTTTCAAGAGCGCTGCAGAAGCCATTTATGGCCGGCTGTAATGTTAACGGGTTAATACAAGTCAGTCATCATCACATGATATGTTTTTAGGGGCCACACGAAGCTGGTTCATTAAGATGGTGGTCAAAATAACCCGTTGTTAAAACCTGTCCTAGCCCATTAATGGTCAAGCCAGCCAGTGGTCTGGAGAAATGTCCATTTGCAGGCCAAGAGAACATTTTTTAGATTTTACCACTGGAATGACTGTCTCTATAGACGAGCCCGTCATTCCACTGGTAAATTATACAAAAAACTTTCCTCTCTTGGACAAAACAACATTCACTAAGCAAAAATGTAAAAAATTTTCTACCAATCGCCTGCATGTGTGCGTCGTTAGAAATGGGGCTGGAATAGATTGAGAGCTATTCCATTCATTAGATAGTCGAAGTTATTTTCCTTTTAGTTTTTATGTGGACACTTCATGATGCAGCATGAACAACAACAATTATCATTTTAGTATTGACAGTGTAAAATTACATTTATACAATCAATACCTGTACAAAGCAGTCCATTGATGAGGTATAAATTGCCTGAGTTGCTGCGCCTTCTGACACCACGACAGATGCCTTGAGTCGTCGCTGGTTCATTAACCGCGTCTAAATAGAAAGAAGTTTTACTGAAACCCTTAACACATATCTGCAAAACATACATCCCTGATTAGCTTTGTGCGATTATTGCGTAGCGTGATTGCGATCGATTATTAAAAAATAATCGCGATTACTCGATTAATCAGCTTGGATACAAATTACCAAGACATAACAACAAAAGAATATCAATGAAGAAAATTGCACTGGTGTTTAGAAAAGTACATTTGCAGGGCAACAGAAGACTATTTTTGAAAATGTATCACCGGGTTCCAGTAATACATTTTCAAAAATAGTCTTCTCATGCCCTGCAGATGGACAAACATTCACTAAGCAAAATGTCATTTTTCATGATCGATCGCATTAAAAAGTAATTGAGAATTAGGTTTGAAATATTTTATGCAATAGAAAATATTCACGATTATTCGATTATTTAATTTTTAATCATATAAATTCACGATTTAAAAGATAATCGTGATTTTTGATTTAATCACGTAATCGTGAAAGCCTATCCATGATAGCTAGGGTTGGGATCGAGTACAGGCAGCTGTACTGAGGCTGAGTACGAGTACTTTGGCAATGTAATTGAGGCTGAGTACAAGTACATGTACTTTTTAGCAATTGTACCGCGGCTGAGTACGAGTACGTTGTAAATGTACTTGAGCATGAGTACAAGTACATATTAATATCAAACTGTCATCCATGGTCGCTATGAATGTGTAGGATAAGGCTTCAGCAATGAAAGGTTTAAATTAGAAATAATTTATTTCAGATAAATGATGTAGTAAAGTTTAATATTTTGAAATTAATTTGACTGATAAACATTACTGCTAACACATTGATTAACCCTCAAATATTTTCAAGAAAATATAGTTTCTCATAGAAATTGTCAAATTGTAGATTATTTTTGAAAATTTACCACTATTCCAGTGACAAAATTTCAAAAATAGTCTTCTTTTGGTCTGCAAATTGAGATTTTCCAAGACAACCGCCGAAGGCTTTTTTCGCTGGATTGAGTTAAAGGGTTAAGAGTTGGGAGGTCTATAAAGCCTGAACTAATGGGCTTTGTCTAATTTCATTGTTAGGGCTGCCCGCCTATCAAGCTTGAATGGTGTCTTAGAAGTATAATTGCCCAGGCCAGGTATTTGTTGGCTTGTGAGCTTGCACAGCTGTTCTAATCATCCATCCTACATCTCTCAACACATTGTGTGATAAATGATCAGAAGTGACAATTTTTATGCTGCTATTAAAGATTCTATTGAAAATTTTGAAAGTTATTTACTGGTATGTCTTGCTGTTTTAAACAGCAATTATGGTTTCCAGACAAATTATTTTCAAAATATATAAAAGTTTACCTGTATGGCAGCTTTGAAAGGTAGATAAAGAGGATTTCAATAGTGCAAGGATTAAAATGCTTTACTTGTTTAATCTTATTCCCTATTAGCATATGCACCTAAAGCAATGTGGTTATCTCAACGCAAACATCCAGAATTTCAATTTCAAACCAAATTAACACTGAAGTTCTTAAATATTTTGAAATTAATTTGGCTGGAAGCAGTTGCTGGCTCAAGCAGCAATGGATTCTAAGTCAATTTATGTTTAAAATATTCAACAGTTTTCTGTATGACAGCCTTGAAATTTAGATAGAAATGTTTCATTACTGTAAGTCTCAAATGTTTGTTATCTTATTCCCTATAAGCATGCATGTACATACTACAGCAATTGCCCTTTCCAGGAAAACATCCATAATTTCAATTTTAAAACTTTTTAAAAACAAATCACTGAAAATACATTACTAGGCAAATTAATTTCAAAAGCAGGTAGCACCAAGTTAGTTAAATTGTTTTCAAATATTTACTAAAATTCATATCACCTCTCTGAGAACCAATGTTTGGAATTTTGAATGAAAAAGATAAAAGTATGCATATAATTTCTTATGTAGAAAATGGATAAGTACTCAGCATGTACTCTTACTCTAATAGAAGCCCACCCCCTAACTTTGACATATGAGCTCCAATGATTTCTTAGCAGTTTCAAAATGGCAAAACTCTATTAGAAGCCCACCCCCTAACTCAGCAGACTGTATAAGAAAATTTTTCTTAAGAGCAAATTTGTAAGAATAGCGTGTATAATAATAACAATCGTGTCACAGGGTCACGAGGGTGTGTCTACTTCAGACTGATCTCTGCCCTGATACATTCCCGGCCCCTCTAGAAGTCAATACAGGCCTCAGATTTGTAAATCTTGACCGCCTATTAGATTAATACTAATAGTAGGCCACGTATGTTCAAGATATAATAAAGTTTATTCCACACTTTTGTAGTCAAAATGCACGTAAAACAGTCTTGGTGTGATTAAATACCTTCCTTATAAATATATTTTAAGACAAAATTTATGTACCAAACAACAAGCACGGAAGAAAATGTGCATCAATTTTGTAACGCCGATCAACATTAAATGATCCAAATTGAATTATTACGAACAACAATAAGTTCTTAAGTTGGCGAGCCAGCGGTTCTTGAGATGGGAGGCATCCTGTTCTCGCGAGATATTTCCCGCTAACGGGAGTTTATCAAACGGGTACCTGTTTTTTAAGATCAGTGTAATACTCAGTTCCTATCGCGCAATGATAATATATAGATATTCACGAGTTCCGAGTCCCCGATTCCAGAATATTTATATCCGAGTACTCGCTCCAAAATAAACTCTTCAATTGGAGGCGAATCACGTGATTTGTATTTTTTCGCGACGCCATTTTATAACAAATTGTGGATTAATTTTGATGTAATAAACGAGCTTTATTAAAGGATACGCAATATTTAGGCGCTCAAATCAAATAATTTCACTTCCCCGGTGATGTTTTGAGGTATACATTAAACATAGGCATAGGCAGTGGGAATTTTTACAGGAGAAAATACGTTGAATTTCCGTGGTGTCAATTTTAGAAAACCTTTTTGGGAAAACTCTGTAATATAAGCCCACTCCCTTTCTCAGAGATGTTAGGTCGGAAATTGAACACCTCTTGTCCTAATAGAAGCCTAGGCTACTATTAAGCGTAAGTACTCTAAAGTACAAAGTATATACTCAAGTACAAGTACTTTGGAAATGTACTGAGGCTGAGTACAAGTACATGTACTCATAAAAAACTTGAGTACTGAGTACATGCGAGTAGTTGAAAATCTGTACTCGAGTACATCAGTATTGAGTACATGCGTACACTGGCCCCAACCCTGCTGATAGCGCATATTATGGATCAATACTGGACCAATAACAGGATATTTGGTGCAGTATGGGTCCAGTAGCAGTCCAGTAACATGTGCTAGCAGGGATGTTAGAATATACATGGTAAATGTTAATAGGTTGTGTTTGCAAATATTCGTTTTTTCAGAAGAGATAGCTCTGGTCAATAATGACATATTCCACTTAAACATGAATACAACTGAAGCACTCTCAACATAACCATGTACAAAATTTGAACTGGTTATGTATACATCTAGCGAGTCATATTTTCAGTAATGATACCGATGATTTTATACAAAATATGTGGAAATTCCCTTACTTAACCCGTTTACACTTATATCAGCCAAAAATGGCTTCAGCAGTAGGCTTGAGAAATGTCCATTTGCAGACCAAGAGAAGACTATTTTTGAAAATTTACCACTGGAATGACTGCCTCCATAACCGAGCCAGTCATTCCAGTGTCAAATTTTCTAAAATATTCTTCTCTTGGTCTGCAAATTAAACGAAATCTAGGATTTCTTTTTTCACGAGAGAGTTGATACTTACCTCCCTAATACTTTTGATATTGCTAAATATCGGCTTTCACTCAATAAAACACTCAGATTAAAAACAGTTAGGTGCCCCTACTGGGCAGGGAGTCAGAGGTAGTCCGGCGGATGCTCGCCCCACCACCGCGCATGCGCCGACTACTACTTCCTCTGGCTCATTTATTGGCTAACACATGCAACTACCAAGAGCCTGAAGACCGAGCCTCTGTGGGGCGGAGAGGCCGGGTCAGTATCTAGGGAGGTAAGTATCAACTCTCTCGTGAAAAAAGAAATCCTAGATTTCGTTTATTTCACATCAAGAGTATACTTACCTCCCTAATACTTTTGATATTGCCAGAATTCGAAAGTGAATCTGGCGGGAGGGAGGCGAGGTCAAAAGACCAGCTCTTCCCTATACGCTTTCAAGCGTTTAAGGCACTTATGACGTCTGAAACTGTGTGAAAACACAGTCAGGATTTGATAAACCATCGGATAACACAACCGATGCCTGAGAGATGACCGATTTGTCATATGCGCTCCCCCCCCTCCCTTGGGAGGAAGATTAAATGACCTCAATGTCCTACACGCTCTCTTCGTACTAGTGCTAAGTACTATAGGACAGAGACGAAAAGGCTCCATTTTCGTATACTCTCTCTAAAGAACCACAACCCACATAAACCATCACCATATTAATAACACTGGGTAACGTGACAATACAAAACAATGAACAACACATGAACAAGACTGACCTTGTTGTACTAGGAAGCTGTCATCATGAATCCAGTAGAGAAGGATGATACAGTCCCGACAAGTGGTTGTCACCGTCGCTGAATGGCGAAGTATATAAGCAATGCGGAGGCACTCTTCACAAACATAAAGCGGTTATTGTTTCAAAATCGACAAGGCGAGAGGGTTAGAGGTGTCACGGAGGTAATGGTCTGTAAAACTTGACTCACAGTGCCACTGAGCCACTGACATAATATCATCCACAGGGACCCCATTAAACAGGGCAGTGGATGTCACGACACCGCGGACACTGTGAGCCTTGGCCACGTCAACCTGTCGCCCGGTGGCGGATTTGTGACAAAATTGAATACATTCCACAATCCACCTAGAAATGGTGTCCTTAGACGCCCTACCATGGGGTTCAATATATGACAACCATAACGCTGACTGGTCGGTACGCCACTCCGAAGTACGCTGTTTGTACCGAAGCAGCGCCCGTACGGGGCACCATACTTTAGAATTAGGATCATATCTAGTTAAAGATGGCAAAAAAATAGGTTGACCTGGATATTTCAATGACTGATTTTTAGACAAGAAATTAATCCTAGGTAGAAGCTTAAGGCCTTCCCCTGTAACCACAAAACGGTCAACCTCGGCTGATAAGGCGTGAATTTCACTCCTACGCCTCGCCGAGGCCGCAGCAATTAAAAATACAGTTTTAAGAGTTAACATTTTCATAGAAATGGAACTAAGTGGTTCAAAAGGCTTATCACCTAGTACCTGGAGCACCAGTGATAAACTCCAAGACGGAATCAGTGGAGGATTCCTTGGTCTTAGATTGCCCATGCCTTTAATTAATACATTTAATGTACTTACTTCATCACTCCCCCTATTAGCCAAGCAAGGAATAACAGTCATTAAAGCTGACTTATAACCAGCAATAGAGTTAGGCTTGAGGCTATAGGCATCATATAGGTGACAGAGGAAATCAGCCACTACCTGAATAGATGATTCCATTGGATCAATACATCTTTTTGAGCACCACTCTGCAAATCTGTTGATTTTATAATTATATGCTCTGGAGGTTGACCCCCTCCTGGCTTTGGCCATAAACATGGCCGCTTGCTCAGAAAAGCCCTCCTTAATTCTAGATTCCTTGACAACATCCACGCAGTCAATCGGAACATTGACGGATTGTCGTGAAGGGCCTTGCCCTGGAAGATAAGGTTGTCCATCAGAGGCAGCGGAACCGGATTGCAGACCAGAAGGTCCAGCAGATCCGTATACCACGATCGGCTTGGCCAATCCGGGTCGATCAGAAGCACTTGGCACTCCTGCTGCCTGATTTTCTGAAGCACCTTTGGAATCAGGATTGCTGGGGGGAATGCGTATGCATACATTCCCTCCCAGCTGATAGCTAACGCATCTGTTGCGAAAGCGCTTGGGTCTGGAATCGGAGAGACGTACGTCGTCATCTTCGCATTCTTCTTCATTGCGAACAAATCTATGTTGGGTTTCCCCCAATGGTCGAACAGACGATCCGCCACACATTGATTTAGTTGCCATTCCGTGGGTAAAACACTCATCCTTCGGCTCAATGAGTCTGCTAGCAGATTTAACCTCCCCGGAATATGAACTGCTTTCAAGGTGATCCCATGATCCAGGCACCAACAAAGCAGTTTCCATGTTATCATACAGAGACTGGGCGACTTCGTTCCGCCCTGGCGGTTTATGTAAGTCACTACTGTCGAGTTGTCTGAACGAATGAGAACAATCTTGCCCTGAACATTCTTTAAGAAATGTTCCAGGCCCAGGACTACTGCTCTTAGCTCCAGTAGATTGATATGTTCCTTGGACTGATCCAGATCCCAAAGCCCTGATACTGTGGACTCTTCCAGACAAGCTCCCCACCCCTCCATCGATGCATCTGTATACACAGTCACCTGAGGGTGGGGAGGGGTTAGCAAAACCCCCGGCAAGAGATTCTCTGTATTCAACCACCATTGCAGGTGGTGAATCAGAGGCGCCAACACCGACACGTTCGAGTCCAGCGAACCTGAACTCTGGGTCCACTGTGTCATGAGAAACAACTGGATCGGGCGCCTGCGCAAGGCGGCCTGCGGAATGACTGGTTCCAAAGAAACCATCAAACCCAGCATTCTCAAGTAAACCCGTGCCAGGACATGACGACTGTCGCACACCGACTGAATTACCGAGATGAGTACTTGAACCCTCTCCTGAGTGGGGTACACATACCCCGTCTCCAGATCGAAGAACATGCCCAGGTAAACAAACTTCTGGGATGGAGTTAGCTCTGATTTCGGGAAATTGATCAGCCAGCCCAAGTCCGAGAGAGTTTTCAAAACAATCTCCAGATTGGCTGACAATGATTCCCGGGTGTGTGCTTTCAACAGCCAGTCGTCTATGTACGTGTGGACTGCTATGCTTCTCCTGCGGAGGTATGCAGTGATCGCGAGAACCACACGGGTGAAGACCCGAGGAGCCGTGGAAATTCCGAAGGGTAACACCCTGAATTCCCACCGCCGGCCCTGAAATGCAAATCTCAGGAAGCGACGGAAACTCCTCTCTATGGGAATGTGGAAATAAGCATCCTTCAAATCTATCGACGCTGTCCACATCCCTCGCTCTAACCCCGCCAACACCGAGCGCACAGTCTCCATCTTGAAACTGGGTGTCTCGATGAACTTGTTCAACGGCTTGAGGTTGAGAATCGGCCTCCACCCTCCGGTGTTTTTTGTTACCAAGAACAGGGTTGAATAGAAGCCCGGGCACCTCTGTGCCGGCTGAATGGCTTCTTCTAGTATGAGGGAATTTATTTCCTCCTCTATACACAACCTCTGATCCGGATCCCGTGGAATGGGAGTCCAGATCGGCGCGAGAGACAGTCGCGATGGCGGGCCTGACACCCAGTCGGGACGATACCCGACCGAAAGCCATCGCAAGACTAAATGGTCCTGAGTCAACCGCTTCCACTCTGGCAAGTGGGCAGCCAAACGGCCGCCCACCGGTCCACCTAGGGATAGAGGTGGACATAAGGAGGGCCAGAGTGGCACTGTTCTCTCGGCCTGAAACACCGGAGTGGTTCCCACCGCGGTAACCAGGCCATCAGGCCCGATTACCGCGACCAGATCCCCGCGCGCCCCGCCCAGCGCCGCGCGCACCACGGTGCGCGGGCGGCTGTCTGGCTGGGTGCGGCTGGGGAGCCTGCGCCCCCCTCGCTGCTGGCCGAATCGCCCGTGGCCTAGGCCTACGTTGCGACGGTGGCTGGCCTCTGACCTGGCCAGCACCACCTCGAGCCTGCAGAGGACGATACGCAGGGGGTGCCGCGCGAACACGCTCCCGCCGGAGCACCTCAAATTGTTCCCGCAGCGCCCTCTGGTTATTAACCAGAGTGACCGTCTCCTGGAGGTGCCTGCATCCCTCACCTCCAAAGAGACCAGGACCTGTCATAGGCGTCCGCAGCAGCCTATTATACAGGTCCTGGGACGGGCACAGATTGTCAAGCGCAAACGTGCGCCTCGCCCGGACACTTCTGGTTACCGCCCGCGTCAAACAGTCCAAAGCCAGGTTGATACCATCCTGAATGGCTCTCTGGACTGTCACCGGGCTTGGTTGGCGTGATGCGGAAGCCGCTACCACCCCTTGTAGCAGCTGGGAGACGTGGGACAGAGCGGCAATCGACGCCCTCCCACTCTCCTCCGCATCCCGCAGCGCGGCATTCGCCGAACGCAACGCGTTCGAGCACAAGACTCCCGTGTCAGAACGGGAGCCCGGCCGCGCATCTTCGCCCAAAGCCGCGCGATCATCAACGCTTGGCTTCGGCACCACACCGTACCGCTGGTAATCCAGGGGCACGATGCGGCACCGCTTCGCCACCTCGCGAGGGGCCTTCGCGAGACGTCCATTCACCTTAATGGACGCCTCTGCCGCTTCGAACATGTCCACGACATGCTCAGCAAGCGGCAGAGATGGCATAGCGGTAGCCGCCGGCCTACCAGCTAACCACGGCCTATGGTCACGCTGGCTAGCCGGCAGCTCCACGGGTAGATCTGGCCGAACACTTACCAGCCACTGGCAAGCGTCCGACCAATCCTCCTCCGTGGCTAACTGCGAGCGCTCTACTAGACGAGGGCCTTCGTCTTCCTCCAGAGCACTCGCAGTTGATGTCGACGGCGGGTAAGCTGATACCCCTGGCAAGCCTGGAAAAGCATGCGGGCCCGAGAGAGCAGGCATGCTAAATTCCGCGGCTTGACCAGGAGCAGGCGCCGTGGCAGAGCGCGGGGTAAACACCGCTCTACCACGGGTCTGACCAGCACCAGCCATACCATCGGCAAGCCGAGGTATGCGGTATCCGTGGTCAACAGCACCGCCCGGGGACACCCTCTGGACCGTGAAATCTACTCCTGCGTGAGTAGAACCATGGAACACGTCGCCTGCATTCCCCGCGAGGGGTGCACAGACGTCGTATTCCATGGCCACGTCCTCAGAAGGCGACCCCAGCAGGAGATCCTCTTCTTCCTGGCCAGAAAGATTAGACTCCGGGTCAGCAAAGAGAGCTAACCCGGACTGGCCAGGAAAGGTGCCATAGGAGGGTTTGGCACCTTCGGCGCGCGGATACCCGGGGTCTGATGAGCAGACCGCGGGTCCCAGCAACAACCGTTGTCCACGGCCCCTCGGCGCGGCGCCATGCCTGCTGCCAGGGCCTTGGACTGCCCCCAACAAAGGGGCCACCTCTGAATCCACAACCGGACCGGACCTAAAGAGACCGGATTCAGAGGCGGGGATCACCTGCTCGTAAGCAGATGCCGAGGACAACAAAGGAGCTGGCCCAGGGAGCATGCCACGAAGCAACTCTGGGACCAGATCCTTTATTGTCCTCTGCATCTCTTGCAACATTTCGGACCTGAAGGCCTCCATATCCACCGCGGATGAGGCCTTCTTCTTACCCTTCTTACAAACTTTCTCCTTCTTCTTCCTCTCTTCCTCCATTACCTTCTCCCTTGCCTGCAATGCGAGAAAATCAGACATTAATTCGCCCCCCCACTGCTTACATACGTCGCACTTCAGCAACGGTCCACAGGGACTGCAGCTGAAGCACAAGTGCGGGACGAAGCGGCTTTTAAGAAACCTCCCGCAGGACGGGCAACCAGGTCTCTGAAACAGGACAAAGGACAGGGACAATGAGCAAGATAGTTAAGGTTAGCGAACTCAAAACCAACTAAAAAGAGAGGACAGGATCATCAAGATCAGAAATCAAGAAGAACCAGCCATGGACAAAACGTTAATTGTTAATAAAAAAGGCCAAGGCCGATTATGACGTCATCACTCTCGTGACGAAATTAATCGATCCGCAACAAGCACCAAGTGCAAGAACGAATTGTATAAGTAACCGGAACATTTCCGTTGAATTGGCATTTCGAGTACACAACAATCAGATATACAGAGATAACTCCTTCCAATTCTAGCATTGGCAAAAAGGGAAATTATCTCCCCTTTTGTTTACAATAATTAGATACCTGAACCTTGTATAGACAAACCATCCAACGTGATGAACCGGAGAACTCCACCATAGTACGCCTCTACATTCTCTCCACCTAAGGGGAAGGAATTGGAGCAAGAGGGCAAAGTGAGAAGACCTTTATAACAGGCCTCCAACTCACTGAACATAGATTTTTTGGTTAGATAACCTAACAGTATTAGTAGGAAATGGAACCGTGGTGGAGAGAAAACATATCCTCTTGTGCCGAGAAGTCCATCAAAGCGTCTATGCGATACCTGTGGACAAAACACAAAGAGAAATGAGACATATGAAGCACCATGTTGTAAACAACCAACATAATCAGGCGCTAATCACGGTAAGCGCGAGTCCCGGAAATACATTAAACCGGGACAAAACACGCTAGCATATCAAAGAATTCACCTGATAAAGCGATCCCGCTCCTTCTAAAGGCGAATCCTCCCTTTCCGACATGCTTCCACCGAAAAATAATCGTCAAACGTGAGCAAAAAACAAGGTAACGCGCAGAAAAGTATAAAGAACACAAAACCGCATGTAACCCTTTGCCAATAAATGAGCAAAGAGGAAGTAGTAGTCGGCGCATGCGCGGTGGTGGGGCGAGCATCCGCCGGACTACCTCTGACTCCCTGCCCAGTAGGGGCACCTAACTGTTTTTAATCTGAGTGTTTTATTGAGTGAAAGCCGATATTTAGCAATATCAAAAGTATTAGGGAGGTAAGTATACTCTTGATGTGAAAGCACACTTTTCTAGAAAATTGAAATTTATTTTAGCAAAGGATTCAAGGGTTAAGCTATAACAAGTGTGATATGCTATAGTAACACCATAGGTGGCCTTGTCAGCAATAGCAAAGAATTTGAGACAGACAGATGAATGGATGGATGGATGGCAAAATGGACGGATGGATGTACACAGACCAAATAACTTATACTAGTTGCAAGTTTCAACTTCAAATGTAGCCTCAATAGCTTAAGTGTTTGGCAGCTGAGTGTTAATTGCCTGTTTACGGTTATCAGGGGCGAATATAGAATGATTTTGTGGAGTCACAATCATAACGCTATGGTTTCCGCAAAGGAAAAAGAATAGCAACTATATGTTCAAAACAATACAAAATCTGGCCCTGACAAAAGTCGGCCGATGGACGGATAGCAAGCTCTGCCAGAAAATATGTCCTCGCTTAAGATGTATAAAAATAGAGGGATCCATTTCTAGCTATGTCCTAACCATTTCTAGCTAAGCTCCACTCCCTTTTTTACACATGTTTGAAATTTTGAAGCCTGAATCCCCAGAGCCTAAATTTCAAGGTAATTACATAGTCAGATAAGCTGTTGAATATTCTGAAACTAATTTGACTTGGGGCCTATAGCAGCAACAGCTCTCAGTCAAATCAGTTTACAAATATTCAATAGAATGTTTATTAAATTGTAAATTCACCAAAGACCTACAATTCCGCTGGTTAATGTCAGATCTTTGCCCATTTGCGTCGACCTACATCATTTGATTGTGACATCAACTAATGAGTGACATAGTTTAAGATCTCAGATACTCCAAGAGTACTTGACACATTAGATCTTGCCATAAACAGCAACACCATTTAGCAAAATCATCCTCAAAGTGAACATTGAGAGTAGATTTGTGATGATGAACAGGATCTTCAGCCACACAAACAGGTGTCTGTAATGTCTTCTATTTGGAAAACAAAATGGATACTGCATATATACCTTGACAACATCCACTGGATTTGATGAGACAGCCCCGGCAAAACCTGCGATAACACTAGCTCTGAAATATGAAGAATTAACACTCAATTACAAGCATTAATGACAGGGATAATAACATATAATCAAATCTATAAGAAATGACCTGAATTTTGGGGTCAGAAGACAGAGATTCTCGTAACCCTTTAAACCTTACAGACCAGAAATGAGCAATTCTTTGTGATGTAAGGAATATTCTATTGAATATAATGAAATTAATTTGATTGGGAATTGTTGCTGTCACTGCCTAGTTTAACTGCATAGTTGTCTTGTAATGGAGAAATACAGATTTAGCTATGCCCGCCCATCTCTAAGCTGAGCTCCACCCACGCTTTTCCCGTGTTGGGATTGATCGATCCCTGAACTCTCTGAACATCAATTTGCAGAAAACTATACAAGCAAGCTCTTGAATATTTTGAAACTAATTTGATTTCAAAATCTTCATCAGCATGTTTATTAAATGGTAAACAATTCGTACAACTTGGACTATAAGCGTCTTTGATGGACTAAATCATGTCACACATGATGCAATTAATGATGTCAGCCTGCATGTGATGCCAGACAGAAACAGCGCCCACTCAAATTAGTTTCAAAATATTCAACAGAATGTTTATTAAATAGTAATAACATACAATACATACAGAAATGCTTAGTCCGTCATCAATTAAGCGTTCATGATGACCTTATCTACGTCATTCAATGCAGTTGATTATGACATCATATAATTGATGAATAAACTGGAATTAAATGGTTAATATGGTCATCTGTCTTAAAGAACCACTTTTTTTGATACTCAAATGCATAAATTTCTTTCTGACTTAATAAGTCTGTGGCAATTTTCAAAAATACTCTTCTTGGTGGTGAATTTCTACAGATTGGGCTGGCTGATTACTACAGATATAGCTAGCTACTTAACTGCGCTATGCCTGGCTAGCTACTTACCAAGACTATGGCTGACTAATGACCACATGTATGGCCAGTTAATAATTGCCTCTATGGCTAACTCCATGACCATCTGAACTGAAGAATATTTTTGAAAATTTACAACTGGAATGGCTGGCTTGATTTTTACCAAAATTAGGCATTAAAGGGTTAAACAGTCTATAAAGTGTTAATTATCGACAGGTGTTATTGTAGCCACCAAATCATGGACAATCATTCTGTAAGTACATGTATTGCTATAGAATACATGTCCCCAAACGGCCGAGATGAATTTTACCGCTGCAACGTTTCAACAAATTTAAGCAGAAATTGTACAGAAACATGAAACCTGAACTTCATCGGTGCAACTTAATCATAAAATTGAAAAAGGATGTAACGCCATAAAACATGAAGGACATGCAGGAACCTTGAATTTGACATGTAACTTCTCATAACAAAGCAACGTAGCAAATTTCAATTTATTAACTTGAAGAAAGGTTGACCAAAGACATTAAAGCTGATATATTTTGTATTACACCCCTCCATTGTTTGAGACTAATAAACCCCTCCACCCAGCCCCACCCCGGGTCTGGCTTGAAAAGATTTGATCATTAAACGGTGAAAGAACCAGAAAAGCATAAGTGTCTGCTACATAGACTGGAGTAGACAGAGTCATAATGAAATACGCACACAAAATGAGTATATATTCCTTCGCGTAGGTAACCCGAGTTGATGATGCGCTTTTTGCTGAGATCATATATAGGTAGCTCCACACCTGCGATAATGGCCGCTCTCTGACCTGTCGGCACAACACCCTAAGTTATAAAAAGCACACAAAAAACTGAATAACTAAATATAGTTAACTTTAGTCTAAATACATCAACCGCTTAGCACTCTCACCTAGGCTTGCGCAATTTCGCGATTTAATTCTACAATGTAATTGAAAAAAAATCGAAATCGTGAAAAAATTGAGCAGACTATAAGATTTTAAAACTCACCATTCAGCAGTAAAAGAATACAGTTATAATCCATTCACACATGTATCCATTGTGTCTTCTTCTGTTCACTACATGTAAATCCTAATCAAAACATAAAGCTCTATGGCAAACAAGCTAACAATAGCAAGGTAACGCCTTTGTCATTGAGAAAACCAGCTACTTACTCCGTCTAATTGCCATATAATTTTCTTTCTTTCGCTGCAGACCCCGAGTCTGTCGTGAAATACCAAGTATATACTTAGTTGCAGTGTTAGGCAATAATCATTGAACATAATTCTTTTTAATTCTTTTAGCAATTTCAGGCGGTGTACTAATTTTTCCTTTTTGATTCGGTTGTCATCATGTCATGCCTAATTAAAGAAAATAACACAACAGCATTCCAGATTGTTGTATTTTGAACTGTGCGTTCTGTTGATTACTCTTAAATGTAAATCGTACATTCTGAAAGCAACTATAAAGTGCACTATAGGACGAGTTTACGCCGTTACTATCATAGCTACTCAAAGCTACTCAAAGCCACCATCCTATGTATTTGGATTGCGCAGTATCTCCCTGGGTACTAATATTAGTGTCTTCACGCTACTCGGGTAATGACCTAACTCGTCCTACAAAGGGAGGCTATAAGCGGAAGCGGATACATAATGTGATTTATATGTTTTATTGACGAATTTTTTTGTCAAATTTTCATGAAATGAACAGTGTTTATTAAACTATACGCAATGTTTAGGCGATCCCAATTAATAATTTCACTCCCGCGATGATGGATATAAGGTATACATTAAGCATAGACAGGATAGTAAGAATTTGTCGCATGTATTGTGTTCTAATTTCGTGCCACTTTTGCATCATCTATTTCAACTTTTTCTAGAAATTCCAAGTCCCAGTTTTCGTGACTTGTTTATACATTTAGGAATGTGGACCTACGATTTAATCGAAAATCGTGATTTTTTTAATACAGAATCGATCGCGATGTTCCAAAGCAAAAATCGCGCAAGCCTACTTTCACCAATGAATTCCACATATCTCATTTTCAAGGCAACCATAAAGGAAAACTGTTCAATATTTGAGAATTAGTTACACTGGAAGCCACTTCCAATAAAATTAATTTCAAAATATTCAACAGAATAACCTTTATATTATAAAGAATTTACTTTTTCCCGAGATTTGTCGATAAAAGGGTTAATAGCCAAACCAGCCAAAGATGGAACTCCACAGTGGTCTTGACAAATGTTCATTTGCCGCCAATAGAAAGATATTTTGGAGAAATTTTATGAAGTGCTGGAATGACTCGATAACTGATGTAGCCATTTCAGGGGTTAAGTCGCTAAAATAGTCTTATCTTGATACATGCTATAGATGGACATTTTCTGTGAGAAAATTTAAATTTTCTCGACTAAATTCACCCGTAAATGGCTAATAACAATGATTGGTCAAGAAGATGTTCTTATAGAGGGTAGTGGAGATCAGTAGAATAATACCTTGAAAACTTTTGAATGTCTTTCAAGAATCTAGAAACTTGTATAAACCAAAATCTTTCCAAGCTGGAACAGCCTAAAAATGAGCATATATGTTTCTTGACTACATTCACCCTTAAATGGCTAATAACAATGATTGGTCAAGAAGATGTTCTTATAGAGGGTAGTGGAGATCATTAGAATACCTTGAAAACTTTTGAATGTCTTTCAAGAATCTAGAAACTTGTATAAACCAAAATCTTTCCAAGCTGGAACAGCCTAAAAATGAGCATATATGTTTTTTCAAAACTGAAGAATTTCTACAGTTGGCAAGGCTAGACGCTAACATTCTGCTTACCTGTCCTGTAGGGCAGGTGACCAGAAGCTTCAGCTATCCTAAATAAAAGACACTAGCTCAAATGTATGATCTGTTATTTTACTAAATATATTTTGATGTAATTTTGCAATTTATGCTTTGATGTGGCATAGGTATTAACCTGCCCAGTAGGCCAGGTATGTCTTACTTTTTACCTACCCACTTGGAGAAATTAATTGCGCCAGGCAAGTAGACAGTCCTTAACATCAAGCCCTGCAGTAACTTAGGTGATGCTGCAAGAATGGTATTCTTCTCTTGGCCTGCAAATGGACATTTCTCAAGACCACTGCAGAGACTATTTTTGGCAGGCTTGAGCAACAAAGAATTAATAACAGTCATCTTGGCTATCTGATAATGAGTGGTTCCTAAGTTAGTCAAAACAACATCAATTTCTACCTAATAGGGCAGGTACTCTCAGTGTCGGGACTGAGTAGGCGGATCAAGGTCAAATCTATTCATAATTCTACTATCTACAATTTATGTTCACGGCTAACATTTTGCACAATAATAGAATGATACATGCATATGCTCATGACAGAGATTCACAAGATTACCAGTCATGCTGGCCAAAAGTTTGCTTTATTTGCAGTGGTCTTGAAAAATCTCCATTTGCAAGCCAAGAAGATAATTTTTGACATTTTACCACTGGAATGACTGGCTCGGCCAGTCATTTCAGTGGTAAAATGTCAAAATAGTTTTCTCTTGGCTTGCAAATGGACAATCAATAAGCAAATATTTGGATTTTCTTGATCAATCTTGACCATTAAAGCGCTATAATGGATACTTGTCTATCTCTAGCACAACACTCACCCTCCATAGTCCCGATATTCCCTCCTGTTTGTAGATGTTAGCGAAACATGTCATCATTCCCTCTGTTCTATTCACTGATCCACTGCTGGCTTGTAGCCGAACCTGGACATACATAAAATAAATACATATAGGGTCCCGAACGAGGTCCCACTTAATATCACTATTATCAGCTGAGTTGAAAATTATCACTCTGTACTCGCTAAAACTTGTGTAATGTGATAATTTTTCAACTCGGTTGATAATAGTGATATTAAGTGGGACCTCATTCGAGATCCTTTAATTACTTATTACCAACATACAAAATGTAGCTATATTGTTATATTGTACGAGCTGTAGAGTTCGTAAAACAATGAATACATACCACATATATATTATTAGAAATGAGACATTTACAAAAATATACGCACCAACCTCAACCCTTTAATGGTCATACCGGCCAAAACCACCCTCTACTATGGTCTTGTGGAATGTCCATTTACCGGTCATGAGAATACAATTTTGGAAAGTTTACCACTGGAATGATTGGCTCGATAACTGAGCCAGTCATTCCAGTGATAAATTTTCAAAAATTGTAATCTCTTGGCCTGTAAATGGGCATTCAATTAGCAAATATTTAAATTTTCTTGAAATGATTTGACCATTAAAGGGTTAAATGCCAAAAGATACCTCAATTGCTGTAAAATGAATAGATTGTTAAATACATTGAAAAGAACAAATCTGTATAGTTTCATTAACATTAGGTGACTTAGTGCTAAAGCAAAGGTCCATTGAAAAACTTCCAACATTCAATGGCACCCTTGCCTTAAATCACCCACAAATAAACTAAGTCTAAGCCTCATAAAAGTATGGAAACAATGTCAAAATTAATTTGATTATGTTGGAGACTGGCACTGAATGAAATCACGATAAGCTAAGAAACCAGACAGCTTTATTAGAATCGGATAAACCCATAATGAATTAAATATTCATTGAAAAACTAACATTCAACGTAATTCTCTAATCGGATACCACATGCCGCATATAGCACACCAGACCACGTTTGGATCGCTAATTCGAGCCATCCATCACTTAGCATAGGGATTGAAAAAAATGAGCTACCTTCCTGGGTTATAAACGAAATCAAGGATTTCTTTTTTCACGAGAGAGTTGATACTTACCTCCCTAATACTTTTGATATTGCTAAATATCGGCTTTCACTCAATAAACACTCAGATTAAAAACAGTTACGTGCCCCTACTGGGCAGGGAGTCAGAGTGTAGTCCGGCGGATGCCTGCCCCACCACCGCGCATGCGCAGACTAGCACTTCCTCTGACTAATTTATTGGCTGACACACATGCAACTATTAAGAGCCTGAAGACCGAGCCTCTGTGCGGTGGAGAGGCCGGGTCCGTATCTAGGGAGGTAAGTATCAACTCTCTCGTGAAAAAAGAAATCCTAGATTTCGTTTATTTCACATCAAGAGTATACTTACCTCCCTAATACTTTTGATATTGCCAGAATTCGACAGGGAATTCGGCAGGAGGGAGGCGAGGTCAAAAGACCAGCTCTTCCCTATGCGCTTTCACGCGTTCAAGGCACTTAAACGTCTGAAACTGTGTGAAACACAGTCAGGATTTGACCAACCATCGGATAACACAACCGATGTAAGAGAGATGACCGATGTCATATGCGCTCCACCCCCCTCCTTCCTGGGAGGAAGACTAGCATGACCTCAATGTCCTATACGCTCTCTACGTACCAGTGCCATGTACTACAGGACAGAGACGAAAAAGCTCCATTTTCGTATACTCTCAATAATGAACCACATAACCACACAAACCATCATCATGTTAATAAAAACGGGTAACGTGACAATACAATCAACAATGGACAACACATGAACAAGACTGACCTTGTTGAAAATGGCTGCTGACATCATCTTCCCAGTGGTGAAGAATGATGTAGTCCCAAAAAAGTGGTTGTTTCCACAAAAATTAATTGTGAAATATATAAGCAATGAGGAAACCTCATCAAAATCGACAAGGCGAGAGGATTAGAGGTGTCACTGAGATAATGGTCTGTAAAACTTGACTCACAGTGCCACTGAGCAACCGACATAATGTCATCCACAGGGACCCCATTAAATAGGGCAGTGGATGTCACTACGCCACGGACACTGTGAGCCTTGGCTATGTCAACCTGCTTCCCGGTGGCGGATTTGTGACAAAACTGAATACATTCTACAATCCACCTGGAAATGGTGTCCTTAGACGCCCTGCCATGGGGTTCAATATATGACAACCATAACGCTGACTGATCGGTCCGCCACTCCGATGTACGTTGTTTGTACCGAAGTAGCGCCCGGACGGGACACCATGCTTTAGAATTAGGATCATATCTAGTTAAAGCAGGCAAAACAATAGGTTGACCTGGATATTTCAAAGACTGATTCTTAGCTAAGAAATTAATCCTAGGTAGTAACTTAAGGCCTTCCCCTGTAACCACAAAACGGTCATCCTCGGCTGATAAGGCATGAATCTCACTCCTACGCCTAGCCGAGGCCGCAGCAATTAAAAATACAGTTTTAAGAGTTAACATTTTCATAGAAACGGAACTAAGTGGTTCAAAAGCCTTATCTCCTAGTACTTGAAGCACTAGCGATAAACTCCAAGACGGAATCACAGGGGGATTCCTTGGTCTTAGATTGCCCATGCCTTTAATTAATACATTTAATGTACTTACTTCATCACTTCCCCTCTTAGCCAAGCAAGGAATAACAGTCATTAAAGCTGACTTATAACCAGCAATAGAGTTAGGCTTGAGGCTATAGGCATCATACAGGTGACAGAGGAAATCAGCTACTACCTGAATAGATGAATCCATTGGATCAATACATCTTTTTGAGCACCATTCTGCAAATCTGTTGATTTTATAATTATATGCTCTGGAGGTTGACCCCCTCCTGGCTTTGGCCATAAACATGGCCGCTTGCTCAGAAAAGCCCTCCTTAATTCTAGATTCCTTGACAACATCCACGCAGTCAATCTGAACATTGACGGATTGTCGTGAAGGGGCTTGCCCTGGAAGATAATGTCGTCCATCAGAGGCAGAGGAACCGGATTGCAGACCAGAAGGTCCAGCAGATCTGTATACCATGATCGGCTTGGCCAATCCGGGGCGATCAGAAGCACTTGGCATTCCTCCTGTCTGATTTTCTGAAGAATTTTTGGAATCAGGATTGCTGGAGGGAATGCGTATGCATACATTCTCCCCCAGCTGATAGCTAACGCATCTGTTGCGAAAGCACTTGGATCTGGAATCGGAGAGACGTACGTCGTCATCTTCGCATTCTTCTTCGTTGCGAACAAATCGATGTTGGGCTTCCCCCAATGGTCGAACAGACGATCCGCCACACATTGATTTAGTTGCCATTCCGTCGGTAAAACACTCATCCTTCGGCTCAATGAGTCTGCTAGCAGATTTAACCTTCCCGGAATATGAACTGCTTTCAAGGTAATCCTGTGATCCAGGCACCAACAAAGCAGTCTCCATGTCATCATACAGAGACTGGGCGACTTCGTTCCGCCCTGGCGGTTTATGTAAGTCACAACTGTTGAGTTGTCTGAACGAATAAGAACAATCTTGCCCTGAACTTTCTGTAAGAAATGTTCCAGGCCCAGGACTACTGCTCTTAGCTCGAGTAGATTGATATGTTCTTTTGACTGTTCCAGATTCCAAAGCCCTGATATTGTGGATTCTTCCAGGCAAGCTCCCCACCCCTCCATCGATGCATCTGTATACACAGTCACCTGAGGGTGGGGAGGGGTTAGCATAACCCCCACCAAGAGATTCTCTGTGTTCAACCACCATTGCAGGTGGTGAATCAGAGGCGCCAACACTGACACGTTCGAGTCCAGCGAACCTGTACTCTGGGTCCATTGTGTCATGAGAAATAACTGGATCGGCCGCCTGCGTAAGGCGGCCTGAGGAATGACTGGTTCCAATGAAACCATCAACCCCAGCATTCTCAAGTAAACCCGTGCCAGGACATGACGACTGTCGCACACTAACTGAATCACTGAGATGAGTTTCTGAACTCTCTCCTGAGTAGGATAAACATATCCTGTCTCTAGATCGAAGATCATCCCCAGGTAAACAAACTTCTGGGATGGAGTCAGCTCTGATTTTTGGAAATTGATTATCCAGCCCAAGTCTGTGAGAGTCTTCAAAACAATCTCCAGATTGGCCGATAAACTTTCCTGGGTGTGTGCTTTTAACAGCCAGTCGTCTATGTACGTGTGGACTGCTATGCTTCTCCTGCGGAGGTATGCGGTGATCGCAAGAACCACACGGGTGAAAACCCGAGGAGCCGTGGAAATTCCGAAGGGTAACACCCTGAATTCCCACTGTCTGCCCTGGAATGCAAATCTCAGGAAGCGACGGAAACTCCTGGCTATGGGGATGTGGAAATAAGCATCCTTCAAATCTATCGACGCTGTCCACATTCCCCTCTCTAACCCCGCCAACACCGAGCGCACAGTCTCCATCTTGAAACTGGGCGTCTCTATGAACTTGTTCAATGGCTTGAGGTTGAGAATTGGTCTCCACCCTCTGGTGTTTTTTGTTACTAAGAACATGGTTGAATAGAAGCCCGGACACCTTTGTGCCGGCTGAATAGCTCCTTTTTGTATGAGGGAAGTTATCTCCTCCTCGATACACAACCTTTGATCTGGATCTCTCGGATTCGGAGTCCAGATCGGCACGAGAGACAGTCGCGACGGCGGGCCTGTCATCCAATCGGGATGATACCCGACTGAAAGCCATCGCAAGACTAAACGGTCCTGAGTCAACCGTTCCCACTCTTGCATGTGGGCGGCCAGCCAGCCTCCCACCGGTCCACCTAGGGAGAGAGGTGGACATAAGGAGTGCAAGAGTGGCACTGTCTCCTCCGCCAGAAACACCAGAGTGGTTCTCACCATGGCAATCGACCCATCAGGCACGATTACCACGACCAGATCCCCGAGCGCCACGCCCAGCACCACGCGCACCTCGGTGCGCGGGTGGCTGCCTGGCTGGCTGCGCCTGGGGAGCCTGCGCCCCCCTCACTGCTGGCCGAATCGCACGCGGCCTAGGCCGACGCTGCGATGGCGGGTGGCCTCTGACTTGGCCACCTCCACCTCGAGCCTGCAGGGGACGATACGCAGGGGGTGCGGCGTGAACACTCGCACGGCGGAGCACTTCAAACTGCTCGCGCAGCGCCCTCTGGTTATTGACCAGCGTCACCGTCTCCTGGAGGTGCCTGCATCCCTCACCTCCAAAGAGACCAGGACCTGTCATAGGCATACGCAGTAGCCTATTGTACAGGTCCTGGGACGGGCACAGATTGTCCAAGGCAAACGTGCGCCTCGCCCAGACACTCCTGGTCACCGCCCGCGTCATGCAGTCCAGAGCCAGGTTGATACCATCCTGGATGGCTCTCTGGACTGTGGCCGGGCTCGGCTGGCGCGATGCGGATGCTGTTACCACCCCTTGTAACAGCTGGGAGACGTGGGACAGAGCAGCAATCGAAGCCCTCCCACTCTCCTCCGCATCACGCAGCGCGGTATTTGCCGAACGCAACGCGTTCGAACACAGAACACCCGTGTCAGAACGGGCGCCTGGCCACGCATCTTCACCCAAAGCCGCGCGGTCATCCACGCTTGGCTTGGGTACCACACCGTACCACTGGTAGTCCAGGGGCACGATGCGGCAACGCCTGGCCACCTCGCGAGGGGCCTTCGCGAGACGCCCATTCGCCTTAATGGACGACTCCGCCGCCTCGAACATGTCAATGACATGTTCAGCCAGCGGCAGAGATGGCATGGTGTTAGCAGTAGCCTTACCAGCTAACCACGGCCTGTGGTCACGCTGGCTAGCCGACTGCTCCACGGGCAGATCTGGCCGAACACTTACCAGCCATTGGCAAGCGTCCGACCAATCCTCCTCTGTGGCTAGCTGCGAGCGCTCTACAAGACGGGGGCCTTCGTCTTCCTCCTGAGCGCACGCAGCAGAGCTTGACGGCGGATATGCTGATACCCCTGGCAAGCCAGGGAAAACATGCGGGCCCTAAAGAACAGGCATGCTAAACTCCCTGGCTTGACCAGGAGCAGGCGCCGTGGAAGAGCGCGGGGCAGACACCGCCCCACCACGGTCCCGGCCAGCACCAGCGACATGCTCGGCAAGCCGAGGTATGCGGTAACCCTGGCCATCAGCACGTCTGGACCGTGAAGTCTACTCCTGCGTGAGTAGATCCATGGAATACGTCGCCCGTATCACCCGCGAGGGGTGCACAGACGTCGTACTCCATGGTCACGTCCCCAGACGGCGACCATAGCAGGAAATCCTCTTCCTCCTGGCCAGAAAGATTAACTGAGCCAGTCATTCCAGTGATAAATTTTCAAAAATTGTAATCTCTTGGCCTGTAAATGGGCATTCAATTAGCAAATATTTAAATTTTCTTGAAATGATTTGACCATTAAAGGATTAAATGCCAAAAGATACCTCAATTGCTGTAAAATGAATAGATTGTTAAATGCATTGAGAAGAACAAATCTGTATAGTTTCATTAACATTAGGTGAGTTACTGCTAAAGCGAAGGTCCATTGAAAAACTTTACATTCAATGGCACCCTTGCCTTAAATCACCCACAAATAAACTGACACCGCCCCACCACGGTCCCGGCCAGCACCAGCGACATGCTCGGCAAGCCGAGGTATGCGGTAACCCTGGCCATCAGCACGTCTGGACCGTGAAGTCTACTCCTGCGTGAGTAGATCCATGGAATACGTCGCCCGTATCACCCGCGAGGGGTGCACAGACGTCGTACTCCATGGTCACGTCCCCAGACGGCGACCATAGCAGGAAATCCTCTTCCTCCTGGCCAGAAAGATTAACTGAGCCAGTCATTCCAGTGATAAATTTTCAAAAATTGTAATCTCTTGGCCTGTAAATGGGCATTCAATTAGCAAATATTTAAATTTTCTTGAAATGATTTGACCATTAAAGGATTAAATGCCAAAAGATACCTCAATTGCTGTAAAATGAATAGATTGTTAAATGCATTGAGAAGAACAAATCTGTATAGTTTCATTAACATTAGGTGAGTTACTGCTAAAGCGAAGGTCCATTGAAAAACTTTACATTCAATGGCACCCTTGCCTTAAATCACCCACAAATAAACTAAGTCTAAGCCTCATAAAAGTATGGAAACAATGTCAAAATTAATTTGATTATGTTGGAGACTGGCACTGAATGAAATCATGATAAGGTAAGAAACCACACAGCTTTATTAGAATCGGATACACCCATAATGAATTAAATATTCATTGAAAAGCGAATATTCAACGTAATTCTCTAATCGGATACCACATGCCGCACATAGCACACCAGACCACGTTTGGATTGCTAATTCGAGCCATCCATCACTTAGCATAGGGATTGAAAAAAATGAGCTACCTTCCTGGGTTACAAGTTTCTGGAGAATTTACACATTTCACAACCATCTCAGTCCTTTTCTCAGTCGCTGGCCTATCTTAGTGCATTCCATGGAATACCAAAGCATTTGTCTATACATGTAGGGTCATTATCTCTATTTATTGAAGGTAGTTTATTTCAAATTTCAACTTTTTTATCCACGTTTTTTTTAATGGGGATTATGCCATCCCATCCCGCGTGTGTGCATACATGTGCATGTATGCATGCATGCATGCGTATGCGTTCAGAGGTTGAAATAAGGCCTTTTTACCTGCACAATGCGGGTAAAAAATGGCTGGTGCAAGTTCTGAGTGCAAAGGGTTCTCATGCATTTTGGACTGTGCTCCAGATAACTTTCTTCAGTTGGGAGTACGGTACTCCTTAATTTTTCAACTGACGCGTACGGTAAATTCAGGAGGAGTACAAGACTTGTTGTTTCTGAACAATTATCCTCGTCCCCTCCCTCAACAATATATATATATATATATATATATATATATATATATATATATATATATATATATATATATATCATATGGTGTGGTATCCTTACGATATGGTGTAACAATCAGTTCATTGTAATTGTACCATCAGATCATCATGCTACAGTATGTATGAATGGTTACTGTATTCTGCGACTGTAGTAGTAGAAATATCCTACAGCTGCAATCAGTCCTTTTTCTCTTGTGACCACTGTGTCATCCGTTAATCCTCGAATTTGTTCAAGAAGATTTCTACTTTCTCAGAGAATATGTCCGGTTTTAAACCAAGTGAAATTTATTTTTGAAAATTTATCATTGGAGTGACTGACTTGACTATTGAGCCAGTCATTCCAGTGGTAAATTTCCCAAAATAGTCTTCTTGGTCTACAAATGGACATTTCACAAGACCACTGAATTTTTGGCTGGCTTTAGCATTAAAGGGATAAACTAGTCGCTCCACCACCCACCCTATGTGTTATGTCCTAATGCCAGCAAACTTTCAAAATTAGCCATTACTGCCCCTGCATACTTAACTGAACTAGTACAACCATATTCGCCAGGTCGATCACTCAGATCTGTCAACCAGATGCTGCTAAACGTCCCAAAAGTAAATTCTACTACATATGGCCACAAAACTTTCGCTTACGCAGCTCCCACCGAGTGGAACAATCTACCACTTAGTCTAAAAAACTCAGCATCATTAGATATTTTCAAATCACAACTGAAAACCACCCTTTTCAAACGAGCATATTCTCAGTAGATATAGCTATACGCACTAGCGCTTAGAGCACGCATTGTCATGGATTCAGCGCTTTATAAATGTACTTATTATTATTATTATTATTACAGTTACATGTCATGGTTGGGGCAGGGTGTTTGGGACTCGTTGGTATTGATCAACTAACTAGTCAGTCATGCCTACCAGATTTTAATTCTGAATGAAAATATATATATTTTTATATCAAAAGTGTGTTTGTCTTAAATCTAGCTGCGTTGTGGTGGGCCACGATTAGCCTATAGAAATGCACTAGCATTCTAAAGACTATCTCTGTGGCATACAGGCAAATGAATAAATATTTTTACTATAATAATACTTGACATTCTGAATTCTGAAATTTGTTTTAAAGGAGGTAAATTTAGAAGTTAGTTTGACTGAAAGAAATTACAGACAGCAATTAATCACTTACAGAAGTTACAGTCAAATTGTTTTCAAAACAATTAGCACAGCTCCAACTATAACATACATATATCATTGACATATATAAAATAGAAGGAAGTGTTATTGACACCACATTTTCAGAGTATTTCTATATTTAGAAGGGAAATTCCAGTTTTTTGCTTCCTATTTGATTAAGATGGGAATCAAGGTATAGAAGTGCTGACAAGACACGTTATTGCAATTAGAATATTGTTCATTTAATCTTGGAAAGTGTCTTACTAAAAATATAATCCCAGGTTAGAAGCGCCAATATATTGTTTGCTGTAATAAAAGAACAGATCTTTTAATATCTGCCCGTAAACTAAATCAGGTGAAGAGAACTTGCAGTTGTTATTGGCAGTTTAATGCTTTAGCATACCTACGGAAATTGTTGTAAATTTCATATTAAAAGTTATTGCTGTAATTACCTCTCCAATTAAAAAAAGTGGGAAAGAACATATTTTTACAAATATTTCTGTATATTTTGCTGTATCTAATGAAATATTCACAATTGAAAAATCTTCCATCTCGACTCATATACACCTGTGCAAAAGTTAAGCACCGCCCTATTTTTACGCACATGCGAGGGTATATTCATGTGCTATGAAGAAAGCAATAGCATAAACATTTATGTACCCATCCATCTTAGTGCAAGAGGTAATAATGCAACTAGAGGAATGCTGATTATGATGGTGGGGAAACACTGTATGTTTTTGTTTGAACTTGAAAACGAGGCCTGAATATGGTTACGTTGACACAACTGACAACTATTGTCCTACAGTTGACACACGTGGCTAGATTGTCATTAATGGTGTCTGAAAACGAAGTTTAACATCTGTGCACGAGTTTGAGACTGTCATTATTAATACCGGGTATATCCACCTTGTGCCTGGATGACGGCCTGGACACGACGTCTCATGCTGGTCACCAACCGACTGATACGCCATTGTGGTATTCGTTGCCATTCAAGATGGAGTGCGTCTGTTAATTCCTGTAGGTTCTGCACAGGAGGATCCCTCCTTCTCACCATGTTTCCCAGAATGTCCCAGATATGCTCAATAGGGTTCATGTCAGGGCTCCTTGCTGGCCATGGTAGGGTTTCGATGGCATTCTGGCGGAGGTATTCATGCACAGCTCTAGCAGGATGTGGTCGGGCGTTGTCATCCATGAATATAGGGTGGGTTCCAGGTGCATGATTTACAAAATGAGGGACCACAACTCTATCCAGTATGGAATCTTGATATCTTTGTCCATTTAGTGTTCCAGGTACAGTCAACAGATCCAGCTTACAATCAAATGAGATGCACCCCCATATCATAACGGAACCTCCACCAAATGGAACTTCTTCCATGATGTTACGTTGGTCGTACGCCGTGCGTCTGGACCTCCATACACGAGTTCGACCATCTGTGGCATGAAGCAGGAACCGACTTTCATCGGACCAGTGTACCCGTCTCCAGGATCTCATGTTCCAGTGTCTTCTTTCGTTGCACCACCTCAGACGCTCCTCTTTGTGGTGTGCAGTGAGGAGAGGACGTCTGACAGGTCTCCTAGCTTTCATGCCAGCAGCATACAGTCTCCTTTTGACGGTAGACATTGACACTCTATTGCGCGTTTCCCATTGCTGGCTGAGCACTCTGCTGTTGGTGAATGGAGATCTCCTAACAAGGCGTACTAGGGCTCGATCATCACGGGCAGTAGTCTTCTTCGGTCTTCCAGATCTAGGCCTGTCCTTCACCTCGTTAGTTTGCCCATGTTTTGCAATCAAACGACTGATTACAGTATGGTTAATGTTCAGCTGTCTGCCAATCTCTCTGCATGACATACCAGTGGTATGCATGCCTATGATTTGCCATTTCACACGATCACTTAACCTTCGTCTTGCCATAGCGGTTCACAATCAAGAGCTAATTCTCTCTGTACAAATAAACCACGGTCATGAACACAAAATTCCTAATCTTGTCGCCTAAATCTGTATGTAATGTTCTACACCTCAAACTGGACTTTTACATAACTGAACACGTGTGCTGTTTCCCGCCACGCACGGACATCAAGCGGCGTGAAGTCATGCATGCATGTGCATTTCGTACTTGGAATTATGTCAGCTAACGCGGGGACAAAAAGTATGGCAGCCTAGTTGTACCATCATGTTTCTACGTTCTATTGTTTTTGCTGGTGCTTAACTTTTGCACAGGTGTATATATTATCTTTAAAATTATAAATGTCATATAAGATATGCCTTCCTGGAGATTAAACGAAATCTAGGATTTCTTTTTTCACGAGAGAGTTGATACTTACCTCCCTAATACTTTTGATATTGCTAAATATTGGCTTTCACTCAATAAACACTCAGATTTAAAACAGTTAGGTGCCCCTACTGGGCAGGGAGTCAGAGCGTAGTCTGGCGGATGCCAGCCCCACCACCGCGCATGCGCAGACTAGCACTTCCTCTGACTAGATTATTGGCTGACACACATGCAACTATTAAGAGCCTGAAGACCGAGCCTCTGTGGGGTGGAGAGGCCGGGTCCGTATCTAGGGAGGTAAGTATCAACTCTCTCGTGAAAAAAGAAATCCTAGATTTCGTTTATTTCACTTCAAGAGTATACTTACCTCCCTAATACTTTTGATATTGCCAGAATTCGAAAGTGAATCTGGCGGGAGGGAGGCGAGGTCAAAAGACCAGCTCATCCCTATACGCTTTTCTGCGTTTAAGGCACTTAAACTTCTGAAACTGTAAGAAAAAACAGTCAGGATTTGACTAACCATCGGATAACACGACCGATGTATGAGAGATGACCGAATGTCATATGCGCTCCCCCCCCTCCTTCCTGGGAGGAAGAGTCGACTGACCTCAATGTCCTATACGCTCTCTACGTACAAGTGCCATGTACTACAGGACAGAGACGAAAAAGCTCCATTTTCGTAACTCTCAACAATGAACCACACAAATACACAAACCATCACCATATTAATAACGGGTAATCGTGACAATACAATCAACAACGGACAACACATGAACAAGACTGACCTTGTTGAAAATGGCTGCTGACATCATCTTCCCATCGGTAAAGACTGATGCAGGCCCAAAAAAGTGGGTGTTTCCATAAATTAATTGTGATATATATAAGTAATGAGGAAATCACCTCAAAAAATATAAACCGATTTATTTTTTCAAAACCGACAAGGCGAGAGGATTAGAGGTGTCACGGAGATAATGGTCTGTAAAACTTGACTCACAGTGCCACTGAGCCACCGACATAATATCATCCACAGGGACCCCATTAAATAGGGCCGTGGATGTCACTACGCCGCGGACACTGTGAGCCTTGGCCACGTCAACCTGCTTCCCGGTGGCGGATTTATGGCAAAACTGAATGCATTCCACAATCCACCTGGAAATGGTGTCCTTAGAAGCCCTCCCATGGGGTTCAATATATGACAACCATAACGCTGACTGGTCGGTGCGCCATGCCGCCGTACGTTGTTTGTACCGGCGCAGCGCCCGGACGGGACACCATGCTTTAGAATTAGGATCATATCTAGTTAAAGCAGGCAAAATAATAGGTTGACCTGGATATTTCAACGACTGATTTTTAGCCAAGAAATTAATCCTAGGTAGCAGCTTAAGGCCTTCCCCTGAAACCACAAAACGGTCATCCTCGGCTGATAAGGCATGAATCTCACTCCTACGCCTAGCCGAGGCCGCAGCAATTAAAAACACAGTCTTCAGTGTTAATAGTTTCATAGAAATGGAACTAAGTGGTTCAAAAGGCTTATCACCTAGTACTTGAAGCACTAGCGATAAACTCCAAGACGGAATCACAGGAGGATTCCTTGGTCTTAGATTGCCCATGCCTTTAATTAATACATTCAATGTATTTACTTCATCACTTCCCCTCTTAGCCAAGCAAGGAATAACAGACATTAATGCTGACTTATAACCAGCAATAGAGTTAGGCTTGAGGCTATAGGCATCATAGAGGTGACAGAGGAAATCAGCTACTACTTGAATAGATGAATCCATTGGATCAATACATCTTTTTGAGCACCATTCTGCAAATCTGTTGATTTTATAATTATATGCTCTGGAGGTTGACCCCCTCCTGGCTTTGGCCATAAACATGGCTGCTTGCTCAGAAAAGCCCTCCTTAATTCTAGATTCCTTGACAACATCCACGCAGTCAATCTGAACATTGACGGATTGTTGTGAAGGGCCTTGCCCTGGAAGATAATATCGTCCATCAGAGGCAGAGGAACCGGATTGCAGACCAGAAGGTCCAGCAGATCCGTATACCATGATCGGCTTGGCCAATCCGGGGCGATCAGAAGCACTTGGCATTCCTCTTGTCTGATTTTCTGAAGAATTTTTGGAATCAGGATTGCTGGAGGGAATGCGTATGCATACATTCTCCCCCAGCTGATAGCTAACGCATCTGTTGCGAAAGCGCTTGGATCCGGAATCGGAGAGACGTATGTCGTCATCTTCGCATTCTTCTTCGTTGCGAACAAATCGATGTTGGGTTTCCCCCAATGGTCGAACAGACGATCCGCCACACATTGATTTAGTTGCCATTCCGTGGGTAAAACACTCATCCTTCGGCTCAATGAGTCTGCTAGCAGGTTTAACCTTCCCGGAATATGAACTGCTTTCAAGGTAATCTGGTGATCCAGACACCAACAAAGCAGTTTCCATGTCATCATACAGAGACTGGGCGACTTCGTTCCGCCCTGGCGGTTTATGTAAGTCACAACTGTTGAGTTGTCTGAACGAATAAGAACAATCTTGCCCTGAACTTTCTGTAAGAAATGTTCCAGGCCCAGGACTACTGCTCTTAGCTCCAGTAGATTTATATGTTCCTGTGACTGTTCCAGATTCCAAAGCCCTGATATCGTGGATTCTTCCAGGCAAGCTCCCCAGCCCTCCATCGATGCATCTGTATACACAGTCACCTGAGGGTGGGGAGGGGTTAGCAAAACCCCCGGTAAGAGATTCTCTGTATTCAACCACCATTGCAGGTGGTGAATCAGAGGCGCCAACACTGACACATTCGAGTCCAGCGAACCTGTACTCTGGGTCCATTGTGTCATGAGAAACAACTGGATCGGCCGCCTGCGTAAGGCGGCCTGAGGAATGACTGGTTCCAACGAAACCATCAACCCCAGCATTCTCAAGTAAACCCGTGCCAGGACATGACGACTGTCGCACACTGACTGAATCAACGAGATGAGTATTTGAACTCTCTCCTGAGTAGGATAAACATATCCTGTCTCCAGATCGAAGAACATCCCCAGGTAAACAAACTTCTGGGATGGAGTCAGCTCTGATTTTGGGAAATTGATCATCCAGCCCAAGTCTGTGAGAATTTTCAAAACAATCTCCAGATTGGCGGACAAACTTTCCCGGGTGTGCGCTTTCAACAGCCAGTCGTCTATGTACGTGTGGACTGCTATGCTTCTCCTGCGGAGGTATGCTGTGATCGCAAGAACCACACGGGTGAAAACCCGAGGAGCCGTGGAAATTCCGAAGGGCAACACCCTGAATTCCCACTGTCTGCCCTGGAATGCAAATCTCAGGAAGCGACAGAAACTCCTGTGGATGGGGATGTGGAAATAAGCGTCCTTCAAATCTATCGACGCCGTCCACATCCCCCTCTCCAACCCCGCCAACACCGAGTGCACCGTTTCCATCTTGAAACTGGGCGTCTCGATGAACTTGTTCAATGGCTTGAGGTTGAGAATCGGTCTCCACCCACCGGTGCGTTTTGTTACCAAGAACAGGGTTGAATAGAAGCCCGGACACCTTTGTGCCGGCTGAATAGCTCCTTTTTGTACGAGGGAATTTATCTCCTCCTCGATACACAACCTTTGATCTGGATCTCTCGGAATGGGAGTCCAGACTGGCACCAGAGACAGTCGCGACGGCGGGCCTGTCATCCACTCTGGATGATACCCCACGGAAAGCCATCGCAAGACTAAACGGTCCTGAGTTAACCGTTCCCACTCTTGCATGTGGTCGGCTAGCCGGCCTCCCACCGGTCCACCTAGGGACCGCGGTGGACACAAGGCATGCAAGAGCGGCACTGTCTCCGTCGCCATACACACCGGCGTGGTCCTTACCGCGGTAAGCGCCCTGTCAGGAACGATAACCACGCCCAGATCCTCGCGCGACCCGCCCCGCCCCGCGCGCACCTCGGTGCACGGGCGGCTGCCTGGCTGACGGCGGCTGAGGAGCCTGCGCCCCCCCTCACTGCTGGCCGAATCGCACGCGGCCGAGGCCGGCGCTGCGACGGCGGCTGGCCTCTGACTTGGCCAGCACCACCTCGAGCCTGCAGGGGACGATACGCAGGGGCCGCGGCGCGAACGTTAGCACGACGCAGCACCTCAAACTGTTCGCGCAGCGCCCTCTGGTTATTCACCAGGGTGACCGTCTCCTGGAGGTGGCGACATCCCTCACCTCCAAAAAGACCAGGACCCGTCATAGGCGTACGGAGTAGCCTATTATACAGGTCCTGAGACGGGCACAGATTGTCCAGGGCAAATGTGCGTCTTGCCCTGACACTCCTGGTCACCGCCCGCGTCATACAGTCCAGCGCCAGGTTAATACCATCCTGGATGGTTCGCTGGACCGCGAGCGGGCCTGGCTGGCGCGATGCGGATGCCGTTACTACCCCCTGTAACAGCTGGGAGACGTGGGACAGAGCGGCAATCGAAGCCCTCCCACTCTCCTCCGCATCACGCACCGCGGTATTCGCCGAACGCAACGCGTTCGCGCACAAGACCCCCGCGTCAGAACGGGAGCCTGGCCGCGTATCCTCACCCAAAGCCGCGCGGTCATCCACGCTGGGCTTGGGTACCACACCGTACCGCTGGTAGTCCAGGGGCACGATGCGACAACGCCTGGCCACCTCGCGAGGGGCCTTCGCGAGACGTCCACTCGTGTTAATGGACGCCTCCGCCGCCTTGAACATGTCAACGACATGCTCCGCCAGCGGCAGAGAAGGCATAGCGTTAGCAGTTGGTTTCCCAGCTAACCACGGCGTGTGAACACGGTGGCTAGCCGACTGCTCCACGGGCAGATCAGGCCTAACGCTCACCAACCACTGGCAAGCGTCATACCAATCCTCCTCCGTGGCTAACTGCGAGCGCTCTACAAGACGGGGTCCTTCGTCTTCCTCCTGAGCGCAAGCAGTAGAGCTTGACGGCGGGTACGCTGATACACCTGGCAAGCCAGGGAAAACATGCGGGCCTGACAGCACCGGCATGAGAATATCACTGGTTTGACCAGGAGCAGGCACCGCGGTAGAGCGCGGGGTATATATAGCCCTACCACGGGCCCGGCCAGCACCAGCTACACTCTCGGCAAGCCGAGGTATGCGGTACCGCTGGCCATCAGCAGCGCCCTGGGCCACCACCTGAACCGCGGACCTTACTCCAGGGTGAGTAATACCGTGGAAAAAAGCGCCTGTATTCCCCGCGAGGGGTGCACAAACGTCTTCATCCATGTCCACGTCGTCAGACGGCGACCCTAGCAGGTAATCCTCATCACCCTGGTCAGAAAGATTAGACCCCGGGTCAGCAAAGAGAGCTAACCCGGGCTGACCAGGAACGGTGCCATAGGAGGTACTGGCCACCGCGGCGTGCGGATACCCCTGGACTGATAAGCAGCCAGCGGGTTCCAGTGACAACCGTCCACGGTCCCCTATCGGCGCGGCAATAAGCCTGCTGCCAGGGCCGTGGAACGCCCCCTCTAATGGGGCCACCTCTGAATCGTCGGACAACGGAAGCGGACTAAGGAAAATCGATCCAGAGGCGGGGATTACCTGCTCCGAAGCCGAGGATGAGGACAATAAAGGATCTGGTCCAGGAAGCATGCCACGAAGCAACCCTGGAACCAAATCTTTTATTGTCCTCTTCATCTCTCCCAACATCTCGGTCCGGAAGGTCTCCATATCCACCGCGGACGAGACCTTCCCCTTACCCTTCCTACTTACAACCTCTCGTTTCCGCTTCTTCTTCTCCTCCACTACCACCTTGTCCGTCGCCTGTAAGCAGCACAAGAATTCGGACATTAACTCGCCCCCCCAGTGCTTACATATGTCACAATTAATCAATGGACCACAAGGGCTACATCGATAACACAGATGCGGCCAGAACTTCACATGCATAAAACGTCCACAGGACGCGCAACCCGGTCCCTGAAACAGGGCAAAGGACAAGGATTATGAGCAACTAGTTAAGCTTAGAAACTCAATCCAACTCAAGGAGAAGGAAAACGATCATAAAGATCAATATACATCAAAAACCAGCATAGCGCTTGAATTGCTAATAAATACATAGCCAGCTGATTATGACGTCATTAATCCCGTGACAGGAAAAATTCGATCCCAACAAAACATCCAAGTGCAAAGACGAATTGTATGCTGAATGGATAAGTTGACTACACAACCATCAGATACATATAGATAACTCTTTTCTGGCAAAAATGTTAATTATCTCCCTTTGATTGTTTACAATAATTAACATCACCACATTATCAATAACTAGATACCTGACACTTTGTATAGACAAACCATCCAACGTGACGAACCGGAAACTCCACCATCTGCACGCCTCTTAACTCTCTCCACCTCATGGGGAAGGAATTGGATCAAGAGGGCAAAGTGAGAAGACCTTTATACCAGGCCTCCAACTCACTGGACATAATTTTCCATTTGGTTAGATAACCTAACAGTGTTAGTAGGAAATGGAACCATGGTGGAGAGAATACTAATTCTCTGGTACTGTGACGTCACCACCTAGCGTCATACAGACCTGTGGACATAAACAGAAAGAGAAATTAGTCCTAGGTAGCACCGAGTTGATATAACCCAACCAACCAAGGCGCTTATCACGGTAAACGCGAGTCCCGGAAACACAATACACCGGGAAGAAAACTCGCTAATTTTACTAGAAGTCACCTGATTTAAAGGTCCTCCGTCCTCCTGTGGCGACGTATTCCTATCCGCCATCCAAAAAAGTGACTAACACTCCAAACAAACACCACTTAAACAGTTTAAGAGAGCGAAAAAGCTATTGAACAAAAAAACATGTGTGATCTCTTTGCCAATAATCTAGCAAAGAGGTAGTGCTAGTCTGCGCATGCGCGGTGGTGGGGCTGGCATCCGCCAGACTACGCTCTGACTCCCTGCCCAGTAGGGGCACCTAACTGTTTTAAATCTGAGTGTTTATTGAGTGAAAGCCAATATTTAGCAATATCAAAAGTATTAGGGAGGTAAGTATACTCTTGAAGTGAAATCAGAGTTTGTGAAAGACAAACTCAGATTATAATGTGGGTGGATTATGGTCTGGGTTGAATGCATCACTATTCACAGTTATGAGGTTATGACAGCTACTGTAAAAGTTATGCCTGTAATCCTATTTCCAACTAAAGTATGTCTTGAACAACTAAGTTCCAGTGATATTTTAGCTCATTTGGCAATATGTACGAAAATATTGTCCATTAAATTTTTTTCATTGACACTCTAATAGGTGCACATGCAAAGGTCTTGTAATTAAGAAAAGAATACCCTCTTGCGGAGATGGAGATCATACCATTTAGTGATGGTAGTATAGGTACGGCTTTTACCAGTGCTTATCGATGTCATTGTATGTGATTAGTGGGTTAATTCCCTTTCGTGTAATTCAGTAGGTTATATTTGATAATGGAAACAGGCCGGTACGGGCAGTTTAATACACTGATGCGTACTGTATTTACATAAGGCGTACATGGTACGCATGAATATTTAAATGTTTGCGTACATGGATGATTTCTATGCGTACAGTATGCTTGTACGCGCCTTATCTGGAGCGCTGGTCACGCTATGATGTCAATTTATGTGCATGTAGATTTTTTTTGCTGTGTCACCATCATGTCCGTGTGCTCGACTGCACATAAAACACATTTTTTATTTCTAAACCTGGTGTGTGTGTGTGTGCGTGCGTATGTGTGCTTGTGTGCATGTGCAGAAATTAATCGTAACCAAACTCCTCCAAAACTGTTGGACAGAGAATTTGATATGTGAGTTATGCAATACATATACATGCTGAGTGCAAGAGCACATTTACAGTTGGCTCTGCTCCAAGGGGCTGGGGGAGGGGGTCAAAAGGCCAAATTATTATCCCCTCGTTTTAAAAAAACATCAGGGATTCAAAAAAGCATCTGCTTTTGTTTCTACCAGAATTCTTAATACTTACCAGATGTACTATTATGATAATGTCTATTATCTAGTCTAGCTCAAAATAAACAATTAAAACTCCGCACTCTCCTGGTCCTGCCCATACTGTGTCCGGGAATTACCATAGCCCCAGGTACCGAGTCAATTCCCAATCACAGTCAGATTCGTCTTATATTTGCCTTGACAAACAGCGAAAGCAGCTCAGCCTCACCTCAGCGGGGCGGCTGAGGCAGGGCCATAGTACATCTGGTAAGCATTACAAATTCTCGTAGAAACAAAAGCATATGCTTTTTTTATTCTACTTCGAATAATACTTACCAGATGTACTATTATGATAAACTCCGGATTTCAACAGCCAAGAAATACCGGTGGGAGGAGGTGAGGCTCGAACCAGCACTCATCAACCATCCAACAGAGAAGGTTGTGAAGAGACTAGAACCATGCCATACGCTCAGGTTCTGCGATCTGACTCATAGAGTGCTAAACTTCCATGGTCTAGACCGCGCTCACCCCCCCCCCCCTCTTTTGTCTGCACAAAATCCAGAGGGCTGTCTAAAAAAGGGGATGCAACACCCACCAGACCCGTGTCAGCCCCAAGTCTCAGCTAGGGCAGTCCAGTAGAGTGCCAAGAAGCTACTACAACTTCTAATTTTGAAAAAATAACAGTATATCGATTAAGTTTTCAAATTGGAATGAGTCTAATGTCTGTTTGAGAGGATACGTATACTCTTAGACCAGACTATTTACTTAAGCAGTCTGGTATTTCGACTGTAAGTAAATTATTATTATTAATCACTTAATTAATGTAAACACTCACCATTTTGAGTGCTTGTTCTTTCTTGATCATCCCAGGAGCTCGGCCCAATCCACGGTCGTTCACTGGTCATGTGCATGGCTCTTGCTCAGTGCAGGAGGAAGTAACGTGCGATGTTTGTGAAATAGTGGTCGGATGTGGCTTAACTAAGGTTCGACAAACTGGCGATGGCTACTGGATTAAGTGCCGTGGAGATGTCGCGAAGGTAGAAATCAGTAAATGACGACTCGGCATGCCATTGTGCTACAGACATCACCTCCTCTAATGAGACACCCTTAAAAAGGGCCGATGATGTTGCTAATGCTCGGACCTGATGGACGTTCGCACGATCAATCTGCTTTCCTGTAGCAATTTTATGCGACATCTGAATAGCATCAACTATCCAACGAGAAATAGTATCTTTCGACGCGCGCAAATGAGTTGCTTTGAGACATAACCACAGAGATTTCGGGTCGTCTCTCCACTCCTCAGTACGTTTCTTATACATTTTCAGACATCTGACAGGACACAAAGCAGAAGAGCTTGGGTCATGTCTAACTAAATGTGACAAATTGATCGGTTGACCTGGATATTTAAGTGACTGATTCTTTGCCAGGAAACAAAGACGTGCAAGTAGTCTTAAACCTTCACCCGTGACGACAAAACGTTCTTGCTCGGCAGATGCTGCAACCATGAAAACTGATTTAATAGTTAACAGTTTAATATCTATAGATCTAAACGGTTCAAAGGGAGCATGCCCTAAAACCTGTAGAACAAGAGATAGACTCCATGCTGGGATAGGAATTGGCTGTCTAGGTCGCAGATTGCTCATTCCTTTAATAACTTCATTCAAAGTGTCATTCTCCACTCCTTCAATGGCCAGACTGGGAATGACTGAAGCTAATGCAGACTTATATGCTGCTAGGGTTGAAGGTACAAGTTTTTCAACTTCGTATAAATGACAGATAAAATCTGCTACGTGTTGAACAGATGCAGATAAGGGATTAATATCTCTTCCCTGGCACCATTCTGCAAATTTGTTGATTCTATAATTATATGTTTTGGTGGTTGACCCTCTTCTGGCTGATGCGACAAACTTCGCTGCTTGCTCAGAAAAGCCACCCTAAATTTCACGCTGCTTGACAACATCCATGCAGTCAATTTGCACATTTCCGGCTTGTCATGAAGACACAGACCCTTGTTCTGAGTGATTAGATCCCTTCGGTCTGGAAGAGGGATTGGATTGCAGACCAGAAGGTCCAGCAGATCCGTAAACCATGATCGGCCTGGCCAATGAGGGGCGATCAGTAGTACCTGGCATACTAACTCTCTAATCTTTGCCAGACTTTCGGGATGAGAATCGTTGGATGATACGCATACGCGTACATTCCTTTCCAACTTATCGCCAGTGCGTCTACTGCCAAGGCTAGCGGGTCCAGGATCGGTGACAAGTATGTGACCATCTTTGCGTTTAGTTTCATCGCAAATAGATCCACATTTAGTTTGCCCCAATGTTTGAATAGAACCTCCGCTACCGATTGGTTGAGCTGCCATTCCGTCGGACGACAAACCATCCTTCGACTGAGCGCATCTGCTAAGATGTTCAGTCTTCCTGGAATGTGTGCTGCCCGAAGAATAATATTCCTCTCTTGGCACCACAGCAGAAGGTTCCAAATCATCATGCACAACTCTGATGACCTCGTCCCGTCTTGGCGGTTCAAATAAGACACCACTGTTGAGTTGTCTCTCCTTATTAGGACAATCTTGTCTTGGATTAAATTCTCGAACTTTCGAAGTGCTAATACCACCGCTAATAATTCAAGAACATTGATATGTTTCTGCGCATTGGTCCGATCCCATTTCCCTGACACTGATCGATTGTCCAATACCGCTCCCCAACCCATCGTCGACACATCTGTAAAGATGGACATCTCTGGTTGAGGAGCTTGTAGAGGAACACCTCGCAGGACATTCTGTTCTGATAACCACCACTGAAGATGGAATATCAATGGTTCTTTTACTGGAATTCTCAGAGATAACGGATCCATTTTCCGAGACCAGAACGACATTAAATACATCTGAATCGGCCTGTGCCTGAGTGCCGCCTAAGGAACCACTTTCTCCAGAGACACTAGTAAACCCACAATTCTGAGAAATTGGCGTGCCATCAGATAGGCTCCTAGAGAAACCGACTCCAAAACTGCAATCAGGCTCTTGACTCTGCTCTCCACCGGAAAAGCTACGCTGTCCCTGAGATTGAAAAATATTCCCAGATAAACAAACTCCTGGGATGGAGCCAATTCTCATTGCTCTAGATTCACAATCCATCCTAGATCCTTTAGTAAGGCTAGGACAACCTGAAGATTGTTGCGCAGATTGACTGGATTCCCTGCCTTCAGCAGCCAGTCGTCTATGTAAGTATTAACAGCTATGTTTCTCCTGTGAAGATAAGAAGTCATGGCGAGGACCACTTTGGTGAAGACCCTCGGAGCTGTGGTCAAGCCGAATGGAAGCGCAAAGAATTACCAAACATTGTCTTGGAACGCAAAGCGAAGGTATTTCTGAAAAGGAATTGACATTGGAATATAAAAATATGCATCCTTCAGATCTATCGACACTGCCCACATGCCCTTCCTCAAACCTGACATCACTGCCGCTACAGTCATCATTTGAAACTTTGGTGACAGAATAAACTTGTTTAACGGTTTGAGATTGAGAATCGGTTCCCACCCTCCGGTGTGTTTCGGAACGAGGAACATCATTGAATAGAAGCCTGGGGATGACTGATTGCGGACTAAGTGAATCGCATTCTTCCGCTGAAGACTTTCGATTTCTGAGTAAAAGGCCTCTAGACGATCGGATTCCCTTGGAACGGGAGCCCACAATGGAGTCGATGTTAACGGAACTAACGATTGACGGATGAGCCAGTCCGGTTCGTAGCCGTTTCTTAACCATTGACAGACCAAACAATCTTGCACGACCTGTTCCCACTGGTTTGAGAACAGTTGAAGTCTGCCTCTGATGAAAGGAATCTGTACACAATTCGCGATCGATATTGCACGAGACGACGTTAATTCGCCTAGGTGAAGATCCTCGACTCCCCTCGTTCCCGGTAATACCGGAGCGGATCCTGCCGGAAACCCGTCAGGACCATCCCCCACAGCCACCCCGTGGTTTCTTGGCAAACGACGGTCCAGAACCGCCACCACGGCTATCCTTACGGTAGCCGCCGCGACCCGAACCGCCACCCTTCCTATCCTCCTCATACAGCCTCTTATTAGAGGACTTGTATGAGGAAGAACGACCAGGACCTTGCGAACCGGATGCCCGATGGGTATCACGGCCAGAAGGACGGAATGGCGATCTTTGGCGCTGCCTCTGCTGCTCCTGTCGGTGCTGCTTGTAGGACTGTTGCGGCTGAGTCCTTTTCGTCAACTTCCACGACTTGCCGACTACTACTTGTTCCGCAACCATTGACGCGACCTTGGATAAGGCTTGCCGTGCCGAGCCGCCGAACCAACCTGGACCAATGATTGGCGCGAAAGACAACGCATCCCTCATCTCCGGTCCTGGTTCTATAAAATCGAGAACCATTCTCCGTCGCTCAGCCAATGATCTCGTGATCACCCTGGCCAGACAATCCTGAGATAGGCGCATGGTGTCCCGGATAATTCCGGGAGCAGCCTCTGGCACTACCCCACATTCCGCTGTGCAGGTCAGCATACCCTGCAGGATGGTACAGCCGTGCAAAAGCGCCGCCATGGCGGCTCTTGCCGCATCCTCAATGAGTGTCAACCCAAAGCCGAGTCCCTCCTCTCATTCAGGCACTCCTCCAAGCCTCTGTTGGACGTCTGATCTGCCTTGGCCGCCTTGTCCCTCGCGATTCTGTCCAGTCACGCACGCCGATCATGGTCGAACTCCGCCACTAACTCCGACGACCACTTCACACAAACATCGCACGGACTTCCCACCTTGCACGCAGTGGTGACCAGCAAATCTCTGTTTCATGAACCGATTGCATTTGGTACACAAAGTATCCAGGCCTTTAGCCCTCTGCGAACACAAAGCAAGAATTAAAATGCTGCACATGACATAGATAACGAGCAAACGCACAATGACTTGATTGTAATCTAAAATTACTTAGAAACATTAACTTTCTCTTAAATTAATGATAATCAAGACTTAAGGCAGGAGATATTTGAAAATTTTTAGAGTGAAACTTATTAAGCACGGCTTGGTAATTAACTAACCGTTAAAATAACCAATTAGTGTGCACAGATACGCCAAGCCGAAGGCAAACATAACTCATGGGCGCCGCCATCTTGGCTAAGAGCGCATCCATCTTGAAAGGAACCGAGTCGCATGAGAAATTAACCGAGTACCCGTATAATGCGTAAACAGTTAAGGGTACCGGACCGACTCCAACAACGGCTACCATTTTAAAACAATGTGCCAATTTAAGGACAATTCAATCTTCATTACGGCATGAATGTATAAATTCTAGATTGATACAACCTGCCCCTGAGATGATTTTCCTTTCTCTTCCATCCTTCCAGCAATGAATAAACCAGAAAACCGCTAATTCCGTTGAAATTGCGAATTTTAATGAGCTAAAAAACCCACGAATGGAGAGCAAAATAGACGAATCTGACTGTGATTGGGAATTGACTCGGTACCCGGGGCTATGGTATTCCCGGACACAGTATGGGCAGGACCAGGAGAGTCCGGAGTTTTAATTGTTTATTTTGAGCTAGACTAGATAATAGACATTATCATAATAGTACATCTGGTAAGTATTATTTGAAGTAGAAATTGTAATTGCCTCCGTCCGTCTGTCTGTCGGTCACGCTATCTCCTCCCAAACCATTGGGTCAAATTCAATCAAATTGGGTATGTGGGTTACCCATATGATTCCGCTTTGCAAGACAAAATTTAGATTTGGCTCCGCCAGTGGGCATGGCACTGGTCAAAAGGTCAAATCAGTTGTAACGCAACTCCTCTGAAATCGTTAGACGGAATTCAACTAAATTTTATATCTGAGTTACCCATATGATTGCGGAGTGCAAGAGGCCATTTAGATTTGGCTCCGCACCCCCAGGGGGTGGGAGAGGGGTCAAAAGGTCAAATTTTAACCTGCAGAAATTGATTGTAATGTATCTCCTCTGAAACCGTTGGACAGAATTCAACCAAATTTGGTCTATGGATTACCCATATCAATGTGGAGTACATGAGCACATTTACATTTGGCCCTGCCACCAGGTGATGGAGATAGGGTCAAAAGGTCAATTTAGTTGTAATGCAACTCCTCTGAAATCGTTAGACGGAACTGACCCAAATTTGATATCTGAGTTACTCCTATGAGTGCGGAGTGCAAGAGGCCATTTAGATTTGGCTCTGCCCACAGGGGGCAAGGAGAGGGGCTAAAAGGTCAAATTTTAACCTGCAGAAATTGATTGTAATGCATCTCCTCCGAAACCATTGGACGGAATTCAACCAAATTTGGTATGTGAGTTACCCATATCAACGTGGAGAGGATGAGCACATTTACATTTGGACCCGCCACCAGGGGTGGGGGATGGGGTCAAAAGGTCATGAAATTGATTGTAATGCAACTCCTCTGACACTGTTGGATGGAATTCAACCAAATTCGGTAAGTGAGTTACCCATATGATCACGGAGTGCAAAATGACATTTACATTTGGTTCTGCCCTGGGGGTGGGTTGTGGGGGGGGGGGGGGTCAAAAGTTCAGAGGTGAACGTTGAGAATTGCAATGACGCGTCATCGACCAATCAATCTAGTTTGTAATGCAATTCCTCCAGTTTATACAGATTAAATGAGGTAAATGGACAATCATCCTTTAAGACTGTCGACAAAAATGGCAGTCAGTGCTTAAAAAATTTGGAGTAATTTTTTACCTGATATTTTAATTATATTTATGTGAAAGCACGTTAAATAAGAAAATATTTGTCTGCAGTGGCCTTGAGGAACGTTCATTTGCAGGCCATGAGAAAACTATTTTTTGATAATTTACGACTGGAATGACTGACTCAATAACTGAGCCAGTAATTCCAGTGGTAAATTTGCAAAATAAATATTCATGTCATGGCCTGCAAATGGGGATTCAGGAAGAAAAAGCATTGCTGCCTATGGCTTCCAGTCAAATTAATTTCTAAATATTCAACAGTTTTCCTGTATGGTTGAATTGAAAATGAGATAATGGGAATTCATCGGTGATAGGGTTAATATAAGTGACTTAACTATAATGACATATCTTTTGAAGCCTAAAGATGGTGGATCTATAAGACAGAGTGTCACATATTTCAAGCACCTCTCTTAATCATTTAATGGTCAAGATTTGGCGGAAAAAATAAAGATTTTTACTTATTGTATGTCAATTTGCAGACCAAGAGAACCATATTTTTGAAAATTTATCACTGGAATGGCTGGCTCGATTATCGAGCCAGTTATTTCAGTTGTAAATTTTCAAGTCTTCTCTTGGACATCAAATGGCATTTCTCAAGCCCACCGCAGCGGCCTCCAAAAACGTTGGATGGATTTCAACCAAATTTGGTATGAGAGTTAACCATTTGATTGCGGAATACAAGAGGACATTTACATTTGGCACCTCCCAATCCACCCACTTCTGGGAAGTCACATACCTTGAGAACATCAGTTGGATTTGCTATAGCACTGGACACAATACCAGCCACAACACCACAAAACACATTGACCATCAGAGTCTCATCTGGAATAGAAATGTATTACAGTAATGTACGAGGCTTGTTCAGAAAGCTGTTGCCTTGACTCATTTGTTTTCCAGATCTGTGAATCATTGGGATATCATGTGAAAATGGTCAAAGTTGAGGATTGATCGGTTATAAAGATATTGTTTCTTTAAACAAAAATACATCTGACCATTTATGCAATACTCATGGAAACACGGTGTAAGTAGATTAACCCTTTAACACATATATCAGCCAAAAACAGCTTCAACAGTGGTCTGGAGAAATGTTAATTTGCAGACCAAGAGAAGCAGGGTCTGAAATAAGGAGAGTCAATTTGATCTGACAAAAAAGCGGAAGTTGACAAACCTGAGGGGGGGGGGGGGGGTCCGGGGGTGCTCCCCCAGAAAAATTTTAAATCTAGATGCTCTCAGAGGCCATCTCCTGCATTTCTGGAGAAAAATATAGGTTTTCGGTTGGCTGTGAAATTGTTCTATTTTTACCCATTTTGACTAAGACATTTTCAGGAGAAAATGCATAAACTTAAGATAGAACAATTTCATAGTCAACTGTAGGACCCAGAAAATGAGGACTTAACCACTTATACTCGATCCTCCATTTAGAAAGGGTTGCCCCTTTGGGTACTTTTCGCTCAGATGCCATTTTAGCAACACATCAAATGCTGTCACAGTCATGTACAATTAAATGTAAAAAAATTTTCACTTTAGAACACATTTGTCAAAGAAGGCATGTGATAGTTTTCCTGATAAATGTTCACTTGCAGGTCGAGATTATTTTTGAAATTTTCCATTGAAATAAACGAAATCTAGGATTTCTTTTTTCACGAGAGAGTTGATACTTACCTCCCTAATACTTTTGATATTGCTAAATATTGGCTTTCACTCAATAAAACACTCAGATTAAAAACAGTTAGGTGCCCCTACTGGGCAGGTAGTCAGAGGTAGTCCGGCGGATGCCAGCCCCACCACCGCGCATGCGCCGACTACCACTTCCTCTGACTAATTTATTGGCTAACGCATGCAACTGCCAAGAGCCTGAAGACCGAGCCTCTGTGGGGTGGAGAGGCCGGGTCCGTATCTAGGGAGGTAAGTATCAACTCTCTCGTGAAAAAAGAAATCCTAGATTTCGTTTATTTCACATCAAGAGTATACTTACCTCCCTAATACTTTTGATATTGCCAGAATTCGAAAGTGAATCTGGCGGGAGGGAGGCGAGGTCAAAAGACCAGCTCTTCCCTATACGCTTTCACGCGTTTAAGGCACTTATGACGTCTGAAATGTGTGAGAACACAGTCAGGATTAGACAAACCATCGGATAGCACAACCGATGCATGAGAGATGACCGAATGTCATATGCGCTCCCCCCCCCCCCTCCTGGGAGGAAGACTAGATGACCTCAATGTCCTATACGCTCTCTACGTACTAGTGCCAAGTACTATAGGACAGAGACGAACAAACTTCATTTTCGTATACTCTCTATGATGAACCACCTCCCACACAAACCATCACCATATTAATAATAATAATAATGGGTAACGTGACAATACAAGTAACAATGAACAACAAACACACAAGACTGACCTTGTTGAACTTGGAAGCTGTCATCACGATTCTAGTAGAGAAGCCTGATGCAGTCCCGACAAGTGGTTGTTACCATTGCTAAATTGCGAAGTATATAAGCAATGCGGAAGCACTCCTCACAAATCTAAACAACCGATTAATGTTTTAAAATCGACAAGACGAGAGGGTTAGAGGTGTCACGGAGGTAATGGTCTGTAAAACTTGACTCACAGTGCCACTGAGCGACGGACATAATGTCATCCACAGGGACCCCACTAAACAGGGCAGTGGATGCCACTACACCGCGGACACTGTGAGCCTTGGCCACATCAACCTGTCTCCCGGTGGCGGATTTGTGACAAAACTGAATACATTCTACAATCCACCTGGAAATGGTGTCCTTCGACGCCCTGCCATGGGGTTCAATATATGACAACCATAACGCTGACTGGTCGGTACGCCACTCCGAAGTACGCTGTTTGTACCGGAGCAGCGCCCGTACGGGGCACCATACTTTAGAATTAGGATCATATCTAGTTAAAGATGGCAAAAAAATAGGTTGACCTGGATATTTCAATGACTGATTCTTAGCCAAGAAATTAATCCTAGGTAGAAGCTTAAGGCCTTCCCCTGTAACCACAAAACGGTCATCCTCGGCTGATAAGGCGTGAATTTCACTCCTACGCCTTGCCGAGGCTGCAGCAATTAAAAATACAGTTTTAAGTGTTAACATTTTCATAGAAATGGAACTAAGTGGTTCAAAAGGCTTATCTCCTAGTACCTGAAGCACCAGAGATAAACTCCAGACTGGAGTCAGTGGTGGATTCCTTGGTCTTAGATTGCCCATGCCTTTAATTAATACATTTAATGTACTTACTTCATCACTCCCCCTATTAGCCAAGCAAGGAATAAGTCATTAATGCTGATTTGTAACCAGCAATAGAGTTAGGCTTGAGGCTATAGGCATCATAAAGGTGACAGAGGAAATCAGCCACTACCTGAATAGATGAGTCCATTGGATCAACACATCTTTTTGAGCACCACTCTGCAAATCTGTTGATTTTATAATTATATGCTCTGGAGGTTGACCCCCTCCTGGCTTTGGCCATAAATATGGCCGCTTGCTCAGAAAAGCCCTCCTTAATTCTAGATTCCTTGACAACATCCACGCAGTCAATCGGAACATTGACGGATTGTCGTGAAGGACCTTGCCCTGGAAGATAAGGTCGTCCATCAGAGGCAGAGGAACCGGATTGCAGACCAGAAGGTCCAGCAGATCCGTATACCACGATCGGCTTGGCCAATCCGGGGCGATCAGAAGCACTTGGCACTCCTGCTGCCTGATTTTCTGAAGCACCTTTGGAATCAGGATTGCTGGAGGGAATGCGTATGCATACATTCCCGCCCAGCTGATAGCTAACGCATCTGTTGCGAAAGCGCTTGGGTCTGGAATCGGAGAGACGTACGTCGTCATCTTCGCATTCTTCTTCGTTGCGAACAAATCGATGTTGGGTTTCCCCCAATGGTCGAACAGACGATCCGCCACACATTGATTTAGTTGCCATTCCGTGGGTAAAACACTCATCCTTCGGCTCAATGAGTCTGCTAGCAGATTTAGCCTTCCCGGAATATGAACTGCCTTCAAGGTGATCCCATGATCTAGGCACCAACAAAGCAGTTTCCATGTCATCATACAGAGACTGGGCGACTTCGTTCCGCCCTGGCGGTTTATGTAAGTCACTACTGTTGAGTTGTCTGAACGAATTAGAACAATCTTGCCCTGAACTTTCTGTAAGAAATGTTCCAGGCCCAGGACTACTGCTCTTAGCTCTAGTAGATTGATATGTTCCTTGGACTGATCCAGATCCCAAAGCCCTGATATTGTGGACTCTTCCAGACAAGCTCCCCACCCCTCCATCGATGCATCTGTATACACAGTCACCTGAGGGTGGGGAGGGGTTAGCAAAACCCCCGGCAAGAGATTCTCTGTATTCAACCACCATTGCAGGTGGTGAATCAGAGGCGCCAACACTGACACGTTCGAGTCCAGCGAACCTGAACTCTGGGTCCACTGTGTCATGAGAAACAACTGGATCGGGCGCCTGCGCAAGGCGGCCTGCGGAATGACTGGTTCCAATGAAACCATCAACCCCAGCATTCTCAAGTAAACCCGTGCCAGGACATGACGACTGTCGCACACCGACTGTATTACTGAGATGAGTCTTTGAACCCTCTCCTGAGTGGGATAAACATATCCCCTCTCCAGATCGAAGAACATGCCCAGGTAAACAAACTTCTCGGATGGAGTTAGCTCTGATTTTTGGAAATTGACTATCCAGCCCAAGTCCGTGAGAGTTTTCAAAACAATCTCCAGATTGGCCGATAACGTTTCCCGGGTGTGTGCTTTCAACAGCCAGTCGTCTATGTACGTGTGGACTGCTATGCTTCTCCTGCGGAGGAATGCAGTGATCGCGAGAACCACACGGGTGAAGACCCGAGGAGCCGTGGAAATCCCGAAGGGTAATACCCTGAATTCCCACTGTCTGCCCTGGAATGCAAATCTCAGGAAGCGACGGAAACTCCTCTCTATGGGAATGTGGAAATAAGCATCCTTCAAATCTACTGACGCCGTCCACATTCCCTGCTCTAACCCCGCCAACACCGAGCGCACAGTCTCCATCTTGAAACTGGGCGTCTCTATGAACTTGTTCAATGGCTTGAGGTTGAGAATCGGCCTCCACCCTCCGGTGTTTTTCGTTACTAAGAACAGGGTTGAATAGAAGCCCGGGCACCTTTGCGCCGGCTGGATGGCTTCCTTTTGTATGAGGGAATTTATTTCCTCCTCTATACACAACCTTTGATCTGGATCCCGCGGAATCGGAGTCCAGATCGGCACGAGAGACAGTCTCGATGGCGGGCCTGTTATCCAATCGGGACGATACCCGACTGAAAGCCATCGCAAGACTAAACGGTCCTGAGTCAACCGCTTCCACTCTGGCAAGTGGCCGACCAATCGGCCGCCCACCGGTCCACCTAGGGAGAGAGGTGGACATAAGCAGTGCGAGAGTGGCACTGTCTTCTCGGCCTGAAACACTGGCGTGGTTCCCACTACGGTAACCGGCCCATCAGGCCCGATTACCGCGACCAGATCCCCGCGCGCCCCGCCCAGCACCGCGCGCACCACGGTGCGCGGGCTGCTGCCTGGCTGGCTGCGCCTGGGGAGCCTGCGCCCCCCTCGCTGCTGGCCGAATCGCACGCGGCCGAGGCCGGCGCTGCGATGGTGTCTGGCCTCTGACCTGGCCAGCGCCACCTCGAGCCTGCAGGGGACGATACGCAGGGGGTGCTGCGCGAACGCGCTCCCGCCGGAGCACCTCAAACTGCTCACGCAGCGCCCTCTGGTTATTGACCAGAGTCACCGTCTCCTGGAGGTGCCTACATCCCTCACCTCCAAAGAGACCAGGACCTGTCATAGGCGTTCGCAGTAGCCTATTATACAGGTCCTGGGACGGGCACAGATTGTCAAGGGCAAACGTGCGCCTCGCCCGGACACTCCTGGTCACTGCCCGCGTCAAACAGTCCAGAGCCAGGTTGATACCATCCTGGATGGCTCTCTGGACTGTTACCGGGCTTGGCTGACGTGAAGCGGATGCTGTTACCACCCCCTGTAACAGCTGGGAGACGTGGGAGAGAGCAGCTATCGAAGCTCTCCCACTCTCCTCCGCATCACGTAGCGCGGTATTCGCCGAACGCAACGCGTTCGAGCACAGGACACCCGTGTCAGAACGGGAGCCTGGCCGCGCATCTTCGCCCAAAGCCGCGCGATCATCCACGCTCGGCTTAGGCACCACACCGTACCGCTGGTACTCCAGGGGCACGATGCGGCAACGCCTAGCCACCTCGCGAGGGGCCTTCGCGAGACGCCCATTCGCCTTAATGGACGTCTCCGCCGCCTCGAACATGTCCACGACATGCTCAGCCAGCGGCAGAGATGGCATAGCGGTGGCAGTCGGTCTACCAGCTAACCACGGCCTATGGTCACGCTGGATCGCCGACTGCTCCACGGGCAGATCTGGCCGAACGCTAACCAGCCACTGGCAAGCGTCCGACCAATCCCCCTCCGTGGCTAACTGCGAGCGCTCTACTAGACGAGGGCCTTCGTCCTCCTCCTGAGCGCCGGCAGTTGAAAACGACGGCGGATATGCTGATACCCCTGGCAAGCCAGGGAAAACATGCGGGCCCGAAAGAACAGGCATGCTAAACTCCCTGGCTTGACCAGGAGCAGGCGCCGTGGTAGAGCGCGGGGCAGACACCGCCCCACCACGGCCCTGGCCAGCACCAGCGATACTCTCGGCAAGCCGAGGTATACAGTAACCCTGGCCATCAGCACCACCCAGGGTCACCTTCTGGACCGTGAATTCTACTCCTGCGCGAGTAGAACCACGGAACACGTTGCCTGCATTCCCCGCGAGGGGTGCACAGACGTCGTCTTCCATGGCCACGTCCCCAGACGGCGACCCTAGCAGGTAATCCTCTTCCTCCTGGCCAGAAAGATTAGACTCCGGGTCAGCAAAGAGAGCTAACCCGGACTGGCCAGGGAAGGTGCCATAGGAGGACTTGACACCCGCGGCGCGCGGATACCCAGGGTCTGAAGAGCAGACCGCGGGTCCCAGCAACAACCGTTGTCCACGGCCCCTCGGCGCGGCACCAAGCCTGCTGCCAGGGTCGTGGACCGCCCCCAACAAGGGGGCCACCTCTGAATCCACATCGAACAACGGACCGGACCTAAGAAACTCGGATTCAGAGGCGGGGATCACCTGCTCCGAAGCAGATGCTGAGGACGACAAAAGACCTGGCCCAGGCAGCATGCTGCGAAGCAACTCTGGGACCAAATCCTTTATCGTCCTCTGCATCTCTCCCAACATTTCGGACCGGAAGGCCTCCATATCCACCGCGGATGAGGCCTTCCTCTTACCCTTTTTCACACCCTCCTTCTTCGCCTTCCTCTCTTCCTCCATGACCTTCTCCCTCGCCTGCAACGATAAAAATTCAGACATTAGATCCACCCCCCAATGCTTGCATACATCGCATTTTAGCAACAGTCCACAGGGACTGCAGCTAAAGCACAAATGTGGCGCAAATCGGTCCTTAAGGAAACGACCACAGGACGGGCAACCAGGTCTCTGAAACAGGACAAAGGACGAGGACAATGAGCAAGTTAGTTACGGTTAGAAGAAACTCAAAACCAAACTAAAAGAGAGGAACAGGATCATAAGGATCACTAATCAAGAAGAAACCAGCGTTGGACAAAACTTTAATGTTAATAAAGCGCAAGGCCGATTATGACGTCATCAATCTCTTAACAGAAATTAATCGATCCGCAACCAGCATCCAAGTGCCCAGACGAATTGTATTCATACCTAGAACATCCTCCAAAGGATATTCAGACTACACATCATCAGATACACCATGATAAAAAATGGTAAAAAATCAGTCATTATTTTTTCAAATAATTTTACCACATATCATTACTCATATACCTGACACCTTGTATAGACAAACCATCCACCTTGATGCACTGGAGCACTCCACCAAGACTACGTCTCTTCACCTTTCTCCACCTTGGGGAAGGAATTGGATCAAGAGGGCAAAGTGAGAAGACCTTTATAGTAAGCCTCCAACTCACTGAACATAGACTTTTTGGTTAGATAACCTAACAGTATTAGTAGGAAATGGAACCGTGGTGGAGAAAAACAAACCCTCCTGTGCTGAACTGTCCATTAGTCATGCAAATCCATACCTGTGGACATAAACACAAAGAGAAATTAGACTTATAAAGCACCATGTTGGAAAAAACCAACTCAAACAGGCGCTCCTCACGGTAAACACGAGTCCCGGAAACACATTACACCGGGGAAAAACTCGCTAGAATATCATTGAAATCACCTGATAAAGAGATCCCGTCCCTTCCTCCGGCGAATTTGCCCTCTCAGACATCTTTCTCAACAATATACTCGGTAAATATGACGTGAAATAGGTTTTAAACTCGTGAACTTGCAGCAAAACAACAAGTACATGCGTTCTCCCTGCCAATAAATTAGCAAAGAGGAAGTGGTAGTCGGCGCATGCGTGGTGGTGGGGGCTGGCATCCGCCGGACTACCTCTGACTACCTGCCCAGTAGGGGCACCTAACTGTTTTTAATCTGAGTGTTTTATTGAGTGAAAGCCAATATTTAGCAATATCAAAAGTATTAGGGAGGTAAGTATACTCTTGATGTGAAATGGCTTATTCAGTAACTGAGACAGTCATTCCTGTGGTAAATTTTCAAAAATAATCTCTTGACCTGCAAATGGCCATTAACTATTTTTAATTAAAATTTTTAGGCAAATTTGACCATTAAATGGTTAATTGTAGAACGCGAATATAATGGTAACGCGCGTGTTGTCAAGTGTCATTTATGAACTTGCTTTCTTCACTTCTATTGTGAGAAAACTCGCCCGCTATTTCATTGGTTTTCTATATACAGCTACCAAGGAAATCGCGAGGAAGAATTAGCTTCTTCAGTATCGAAGGCGTGAACGAACGCGTCTCAAACTTCTGTGAAAATCTCTCTAGATTTTCTAGATATAATTATGTCCAACAACCAATGAAATCGCGAGACCAAATTCTCTTCTCATGACAGAAGGTGTGTAAGAACACATCACTAACTCGTGCGCAGTGGCCGATTTTGTAGATCCGCCATTGCTAATTTTGCATCGACTCGATCATTTTCAGACTAGCGAAATGACAAGATTTTGAGTGATATCATTTATCAGATGTTCTATGCAATTTTATCTGTCATTTATTCGCCGTATGACTTAATTTTCAAGTCACTCACGGTCTATATCCCTCATTAGAAATCAGAAAATTCGCCAGTATAAAAGGTTTACACTATTCCCGGGACAATTAGCTATTGTAAGACCACCCTCTAGGATGAATTTGCCGGTATGACGCGTTTTGACAGATCACGAATACTGGTAACCAAGGTGAATATCGTTTTCACTTAGAAATGTGCAAATGACGCACAAACGCGCGCTCGATCGATCTATCGTATTTGAGTGCGATACCAACATTGTTCACTTGTTCTCTTTTTCCAAAATTTGCAAATTTTCCCCAAAATTCATGTTCAGTAAAATATTTTTACCCATCCAGATTTGATCGGACATGACCGATGTCCGACCGTTATTTCATACCCTGGAGAAGACTATTTTTTTTAATTCACCACTGGAATGAATGGCGCAATAACCGAGCCAGTCATTCCAGTGCTAGATTTTCAAAAATAGTCTTCTCTTAGTCTGAAAATTTAAATTTTCTTTGAAAAAATTTAAATTTTCTTGAACATTTTCAAGGCTTAAATGAGGTAAATGAACAATCATCCTTTAACCCTCGAATTTGTTCAAGAAAATTTTAATTTTCTCATAGAAAATGTCCATTTGTAGGCCAAGAGAAAACTATTTTTGAAAATTTACCAGTGGAATGACTGGCTCAGTTATCGAGTCAGTCATTTCAGTGGTAAATTTTCAAAAATAGTTCTCTTGGTCTGCAAATGTACATTTCTCAAGACCACTGCAGAAGCCGTTTTTGGCTGATATGAGTTTTAAAATGTTAAAACTGTCAACAAGAATGGTAGTCAGTGCCTGAAAATAGTTTGACTAATTTTTTTACCCGAAATATAAAGCATATTTATGTGTGAAAGCATATTAAATATTAAAATGTTTGTCCACAGTGGTCTTGAAGAATGTTCATTTGCAAGCCAGGAGAAGACTATTTTTGAAAATTTATGACTGGAATGACCGACTCAATAACTGAGCCAGTCATGGGAAATGGGAATTTCTCAAGCCCACCATTGGCCATTTTTTGACCGGTTAGACCATCAAAGGGTCAATGAACTACCATCTCACCAAAAGACAGGTGGTCTTTTGAGCAGATTTGGATGTATCTGCAATATAACTAAGAAATAATGTAACACATACTGTCCAATATTTTAAACATAATTAAATTGGAAGACATTACTGCCTAAGGCAGCAAGCAAGGTCTTACAGTTCAAATCTAATGTTCAAAATATTCAACAGTACATCTCATACATCGTGTTCAAAATTGTACTAAATAACATGTTTCTGCTGTACCGTATGTATATTACCTTTTGGATCTTTTACAAAAACACGCCTCAGTGTGTGATAGATGCCAATCTTTATGGTGCCATATGTCGCTTGTCTGAGCAGAGCTGGGGCAATGCTGAAAATACACAGTCAGATCATGTACAACAAAACACACATATTTCACATACACTTTAACCCTTAAATTTTATTTTAATTTTCTCATAGAAAATGTCCATTTGCAGACTAAGAGAAGACTATTTTTGAAAATTTATCAATAACACAAAATCTCTTGCCATATGTGTAACCATACAGAAAGTTTCAAGTTTCTATCTGAAATGGTCTAGGAATTGCGTTATAATAGATCGGTGCCCACTTTTGACCCCACCCCCAACCCCACCACCTCAGTTTGATCCAAGATCAAAATAATGCCCTGTACTGTAGTCTACTCATCATTGTCTTGAAAATGATATGTGACATGACAAGTTCTGGAAAAATGTTATTTTTTCCCCCACATTTCCCACCCCCACATGCCAAAATTTGTTTTGATGTGCAATCATACCTAAAGTTTCAAGTTTCTATCTGAACTGGTCTAGGAGGAGTTGCATTACAATAGATTGGTGCCCACATTTGACCCCGGCCCCTACCCTCAGTTTGTGACTCAAGATCAATATAATTCCTTGTACTGTAGTCTACTCTTCATTGGCTTGAAAATGATATGCGACAAGACAAACTTTGAAAAAATTTAATTTTTGCCCCCACATTCCACCCCTCCAGCCCCTGGGGTCAAGCCAAAATTCAAAAAGTGTCATGTACATCCCTGTCCATATGTACAATCATCCGTAAAGTTTCAAGTTTCTATCTGAAATGGTCTAGGAGTTGCATTACAATCGATAATTACTGGCCAAAACTGCACCTGCAAAACACATTAAAAAGTCCAAAACCGTGAAAAAAATAGTTAAAATGCCCCAAAATTAAATCTATTGTTATGTAGATCACATCCCTGAATAGCATAGATCACCTCTGTAAAGTTTCATTGAGATCGGATGAGCCAGTGTTGAAAAATAGGTTGATTAAAAAACCTTAACCAAAACTGCACTTGAAAAATACATGAAAAAAGTCAAAGTCCAAAACCGTGAAAAAAATAGTTAAAATGCCCCAAAATTAGATGTGTTGATATGTAGCTCACATCCCTGTATAGTATAGATCATTTCTGCAAAGTTTCATTGAGATCTGATGAGTCAGTGTTGAAAAACAAGTTGATTAAAAAACCTTAACCAAAACTGCACAAATGACGGCCGCCGCCGGAATGAGTAATCCCTATGTCTCGCTTCTGCTTCGCAGGCGAGACAAAAACCAAAAGGCCTGTATCGTTCACCTGTAAGACCAGCATTAGAACAAAGATTGGATTGTTAAAATTTCAAGGAGTCCAAGATGATTACTGAGAAAACTGACCAATCATTTTTTTGCACATAGACATATTTTGATGCCTTCACCATAGATGGGTCAGCCAGAAAATTTCGCTCCAATTGACCAAACAGTTCAGGATAACTATTTTTTAACCATTTAACACTCATATCAGCCAAATACCGCTTCTGTAGTGGTCTTGTTAAATGTCCATTTGTAGACCAAGAGGACTATTTTTGAAAATTTACCACTGGAATGTCCCTTATCAATTCAAGAAAATCTTAATTTTCGCACAGAAAATGTCCATTTGCAGACCCAGAGATTATTTTTTTTCATTAACCGCTGGAATGACTGGCTCAATAACCGAGCCAGTCATTCCAGCGGTAAATGAAAAAAATAGTTTTCTCTTGGTCTGCAAATGGACATGTTATACGAAAAAAAGTTTAATTTCTAAAAACAATTCAAGAGTTAACGGGTTATGAACATAACAGAAAATCCCAGATTGCCAGTGGTTAATGCATCAAGCCATGTATTAGATCAATAGCATTGGAATGGTTAACAGTCCTTGTAATAATATTATTAGAAACATCTGACACTGCAATGTTATCTAATTATCATACCCCGAATACAATCCTCGTGGCCCCTCCTCTTTGAATATTCTGACAAAAGCATGAAACATGCCCCGGTACTTGAGCTGAGTTAACCGTGCATCGATCTGCTGACCCTGAAGCTGTAGGCGTGTTTTCGCCACATCTATAGGAAATGTACCTGGAAGACACAGGAAAGTATTTGATTTAAACAGAATTTGTTTCGTTAAATTTGGTACACGCTATGTTTTATAATCGTGTCTCTCGTAAACATACAGATATTACATATTTAAGTACATCCAGGTTGGGGGGGGGGGGGGGGGGGGGGGAACGGGAGAATTGTCAAAAATAATTAATAACAGTATTAAAGATAAGTATTGTAACTAATTAAAGCAACATAGCATTTCTAGAGGGTGAATGTGACCCATAAGTTTGGCATAACACTTTAACACTCGAAATATTCAAGAAAATTCAATTTTCTCATAGAAAGTGTCCATTTGTTGACCAAGAACACTATTTTTGAAAATTTACCACTGGAATGACTGGCTCAGTTATCGAGTCAGTCATTTCAGTGATAAATTTTCAAAAATAGTCTTCTTTTGGCCTGCAAATGGACATTTCTCAAGACCACTGCAGAGGCAGTTTTTGGCTGATTACGAATGTTAAAGGGTTTATTAAAGCAATGTCCAAAATAAAGCACAATTTTGGAAGTTAAAGATAATTATGAAACTAATGTGACTTGGAGCTGTTCACATCTCCAAGTCAAATTAGTTTCAAAATATTTAACAGCTTACCTGTATAATTCCCTTGAATTTGAGATATTGGGAATTCATATGTGTGTATGTTATAATCTGTCAAACAAAGTGGGTGGAGCCTAGCTAAAAATGGGTGGGGCATAACTAGAAATGGATTTGTCAAATGAGTTGTTAGTCTGAATATCTTACCACATTCTGCAGCTATTGATGCGCATCCTCCATATACAAATGGCCGCCAGTCATTCATTCTATGAACCTATCCAGTACACAACTATATAGCTATTAGAAACACACTGAGCTGTTGCAATGGTCCAAACTTAGAGCGAATCCACAAGAAATGTTGATCATAGAAACTAGGACGTTTTTTCAATGTTTCTTCAAGTAGCTTCAATTATGCAGGTCAAATGCTGATCATATAAACTAGGCATTATTTTTCAATGTTTCTTCAACCAACTTCAATTATGCATAAAATATTTAATCTAAACACTGAAATTGCGATCATCTAGGCATTGTTAATGCTGTTCAAAATTTAAGTAAAAATTATTGCCTCTAAACCCAATTGTTGAGCTTACGATATAAGAGCCTAAATGCACAACTCTTTAGTGATCGAAAACCAGCCTTTACAATCGTCCTCTTAAATGTCTGCTTGCAGGCCAATGGAAACACCATTTTTGAAAATTTACCACTAGAATGCCTGGCTTGATAACCGAGGCAGTCATTCCAATGGTAAATTTTCAAAAAATGTGTCTTTTCCTTGGCCCGCCAATGGAAATTAACCAGGCAAAAATTTCAGAATTTTCCTGACAAATCTTGACTACTAAATGGTTAATTCTGTATGTGCATTCAGTGTGTTATCAACTTAGAGATAACGCATATAAACTGTGTCAATGTCTCTTGATGGTAGCTGTTCCTAGACAGTTTGAGTAGCGGATACGTCTCAGACACAGGCTACATTACTTCAACACTTTCTGAAATAAAAATATAAAATAAACATTAGAGGTTCAGGAAATAGGTGATGAATACAATGAGGCAGGGGTAGAATTAAGAGATTTGTTCTACATGCTTACAGTGTATACACATAACTTGACATCATGCCATATGAGCTAGAAACGCACATACACCCGGTGCAGACAGAATTACAAATGTACATGTATCCGCACCAGCCATTTCTTACCCTATTGTGCATGTAAAATGGCCTTATTTTGATCCCTGCTCGAGGCAAAGCAAATGGAGGGATAATTTCACTAAGTAGTGATCAGAATATTAATTGAATATTGATTAGTGGCACTAGACTTAACCGTCTGACTGCCGAGTTATTGCAGATGTATTCTAGGGGGTATATCTCTGGACATGCTAAATATTTTGAAAACAATTGGACTGAAACTTTCATTTAAATTGTTTTCACAATACTTAGCAATCCCAGAAGTTTTTCTCATTGAAATTATTCAATATTGTCTGGTGACAGCTATGATTTAAATAAAGTATAAATTACAAATCTAAACTTATGCACATTTAAATATGTGTTTTTCTGTCACATCTAACTGTGTCTTTCTCTATCACTTGATTTAAGATACATGTATGCTATCGCAACAAGTACAAGTCGTCTTCTACAGTTAAAACTTTTACTTTTCTGACAAAACCACCTCTATGTCCCAATAATAACGTGATATAAAGCATATATAATCATATTAAGCTAACACGTTTTATGTTCTGGGCTGGCTGTTGTGCTTTATTTTGGACATTGCTCACTAAGTCAGTCCATTTGATGAAGTGATGCATGGAAGATATATTGTATGTTCATTTCTATGGACTGGAATAGGATGGAATAGGACAGATGGTATCTTCTACATTTTGGAAGACGACTATAAAATATACCTCTAGAGAGACAACAATATAGAGTTTTAACTTGTACTTTGTTTTTCAATTTCATCCCATAATAACTTTACATACCGGTACATATAGCAACTTTAAAATGTGTTAAAATTTTTCTTTTTATAATCTTTGCCTTTACAGCCTTGCTCGCTGTCCAAGCTCTCTATCCATAATAATTTTATACATTTATATTTCCTGGCAAAAAACCATTCTAGATTACCGGTATAGCATGTCTGTTCAATAATTTCTTGAAACATAATATAAGTTAAACCTCATGTAGCCTATTTAACCATTGCCATGCCGAATTGATTTAACCCTACCACTGATGAATTCACCAGATCTCATTTTCAAGGCAACCTGTTGGAAAACGGTTGAATATTTTCTAATTAATTTGACTGGAAGCCGTTGCTGCCTTAGCAGCAACGGCTTCCAGTCAAATTAATTTCAAGATTTTCAATAAGATAAGTTTTATATTGTAAAGGACAAGCTATTTCAGGGATTTATCATGAAAGGGTTAATCAAATCATTATTGCAGGCAGGCTGGGCTCAATACTAGCAGTACTGATTCCATTCATTCCAGTGGTAAATTTTCAAAAATAGTCTTGTCTTGGTCTGCAAATGGACATTTCTAGCGACCACTGCAGAAGCCATTTTGGGCTGATACGAGTGTTAGTGTTAAAAAGCAAACAAGAAATTCTTGAAAATAAACAGATCATACGGCAACTTTTTATTAAGTTTAAATTCAGTTCGGTGCCTGTTTTCAGTTAATACATCAACATACATATATAATCTTATCAAACAAATTGTACTGAGGATAAACATCCTTGAGACTGAATATTTTTATAAGAAATTGATAATTATGAACGAAAATAAACTAAACTAGCCTTCTCAATTCACTTGGGTGCAAACACACGCCAAAATAATTCAATAATCAAGGGAGACAACTCAAACGCTAGACAGATTTTAGTTCCATTCAGGGGAGATAATTTGATCTGGACAGAATTAGAATTATATATTGTAGCGAAACAGGGGGCACAATGCTCTGCTGGTGTGATGCTAATTTGGTGTAAGTGTGACGCATTCTCGGTCTTTGTGTTGCCACCCGGAGTTCTTTTTGGCGAAGTTAAAGCTGAAGGCCGAAAAGTGAACCCGGCTGGTGGTGCTATTAGTCGAAATGCAGAACAGTTTTTGGCATTCTCATCAGGAAAGATGGCGAGTTCTCAGGCTATGTGTGTGTGTGTGCGTGCGTGTGTGCGTGCGTGCGTGCGTGCGTGTGCACCACAATTTGCCCCGTCTCCTCCCACTTCCCCAACAGTTATTTTCCCTTCTTGGGCAATCTGTCTCGACAGATTGACCATCACACCAGCCAGTTGTTCTATCTCACGAACAACATTGTCCCTGCCCCCAGGGCTACAGGAGTTCCCATCTTGCTGTATTCCATGCACCGCTAAAGTGCCTGACGCGCTTGAATGATCCAATGACATTAAGCGGATGAAAAGTCCATACTGTGGGTCAGATGACACTCAAGGTAACCTTACAAAACAAGGTCTTGAAAAAGGGTGAAGTGCAGGTTAGTAGCGCAGGCCGTGCAAGTGCTGAGGCTGTTAGAATGCAGAAGGACGGGTTTGCACCAAATTCCTAATGCGTTTACTAAAGACTGAAGCATCTTGTGCACTTACTGGACGAGTAATCAATATGCTTTCACCTGAAAGTTATTCTAAGAACTGTAGAAGTAAGCGGGCTGGGACTTCTAGTGACTAAATCCTGAGACAGCCCGTAAATAAGATCAAATATAAAAGTATAAGAAAGATCTCCTTGAAATTTGGTAGAAGGAGCTGAAAGAGCCTAGCTCACCTTTCTATTGAAAGCAGAGTGACCACTCTAACTACCGGCCGAGTACAGGTGAACTTAATTAATGACCTTGACCTATGACCTTTGTCCTACAAATGTGTCCGAGTTTCTAAACAGAGTTTAGCTAAGTTGAAAAGTACGAAATCACGGGCAACGGAGATCAAGTTTTAACTAATTCGATCAAGTAAAATTAAAGTTTAGATTACCCTGTGTTAAGGATGGCCCGTCCTTTCCCCGTAGCGCTACACTTGGTTTATGTGAAACTGGATTAGTTAATTTAGGTTCAGGATGCGGTTTTGCCAAAAAGGTTAAATCTAGAATGATTTAATTCATAATTTAGATCCAGCACGTTTATTACTTGCATCCCAAAACTGGAATGGTCCACTTATCCCAGCCTAACCAAAGGGGGGTCCGGGCGTACTAGATAATTAATCGTTTCAGAATAGACTGACGTCACAATGCTCAAACCGTTGCTAAGGCAGGCAGGCAGGCACCTTCTTAGCATCAGCAAGGCTTACAAATGGTTATGGCACGAAATAAACTACTGCAAAATCTCCTAGTGTAGTGTAAAAATAATACTCAACAAATCATATTATGCGTGTCCTAATGTTAACGATGTGCCTACGTGGTGAAATTCTAAATGGATTACAATGACAATGATTCTATAAAAAATCTTGTGGTGCTCCCAAAATCAAGAGCGGAATGTACTGAATAACAAGAGAATAGGTACTGAACATTTGATTCTATAAAAACTTTGTGGTGCTCCCAAAATCAAGAGCAGAATCTACTGAATAATAAGAAAATAAGTATTGCCTATCTGTAAATTGACTAATGTCGGCAGATCGCTTCAACAGGAAACTGGATCTACTGGTCAACAAGAACTTCTCCGTGCTGGCTATCTGCCGGCTTAAACTGCAAACTTGATACGTTGATTCTACAGGAAACCAGAATCGACTGGACAAAATAACATCTCAGTGCTGGCGTTGCAAAAATGTACTGCTAACCGGATAACTTGCTTCTACAGGATACCAGAATCGACTGGACAAAATAACATCTCAGTGCTGGCTCTCTGCAAAAATGTACTGCTAACCGGATAACTTGCTTCTACAGGATACCAGAATCGACTGGACAAAATAACATCTCAGTGCTGGCTCTCTGCAAATGCTAACTGCAAACTCGATAACTTGCTTCACTACAGGAAACCAGGATTTACTGAATAAAATAACATCTCAGTGCTGGATATCTGTAAATTCTGCTAGCTGGAAACTTCTACTGGGTCAGCAAAAACGTTCTCAAAATTCTCTTCAGAGACAGTAAAAATTATGACAAAAACCTAACAGACAATATTGCGAGGCGCCTCTGTACCAGTTACTTGAAATTGAATCATAAAGGACCCTATAAAAATGGACTGCATTTCCACTATCCCTGCCTCTTCGTAAAGCAAAAGGGACAGATAAAACGGAAGTGGAAATAATGAAAACAGAAGTGGAAATAATGAAAACGCAAGTGAAAATAAACTTATGGTTTATTCTAAATAATTTAGTATAGGAGGCAAATGGGTACAGATATTTACCTGCAGCTAAGCAGCAAAGAGATACCTCCTAGCTCTTGGCGTCTTGTGTCCCGGGTTCGTGTCCTCAAGCTAACACATTTAACTCTGAATGAAATAACTGCATTAGCCAGAAATTAAGAAAAGTGTGCACAGTACAATCGACTATGGATTAACCAGTTAGGTCGGCCGAAACTAACAAGTGCCAACACCAGGCAAAAATGCCTTTCACGTTAAACGTGAACAGTAAAAATTAATAAGGCGAGAGCACACAAATTATAACTGGCTTCACATTAATCCAAGTCGCTACACTAAGCTTAACACTGTCGAAGAATTAATTTCTTTTGACTAGAAAAACTTCCAGAAACTTTAGGCTCATGGTTTATCAAAATTTAGAAGTTAGCAAGAGATCACGTAAGTGGAACACAAATTTTAGATGTTTACACTTATGAATACAGACGCCAAGAGAAAGAAAATCTGAGACGACTGTAGTTTTATGAAAATGTCTCAAAAAGAAAAACGTAGCACAAAGTACATGCTACTAGAATAACCTGGTTTGCTTGAGCATAACACCAATTTGACATGCTCCCATATTACCTCTGAATGCTGCCAAATACCCTGGTCAAGAAAGCATCGGTCAAAGAATGTGTGAGAATCTGTCAACTAATGACAAGAAAATCATTGCAAAGTGCATTTACAACAACTTTCAGCAATATATTTGAAGAAAATCAGACACATTCCAAGACGCCAGCATCTTGACCAGAATCACTAAACAGGTTATCAAAAATAGGAGGGTTAACATGTCGGGCTAACTGCTAATTGCTATACAAATCTGGAACTTAACAAAAGCTGTACCGGTGAAAATACATGTTGGACTCCTATGACTAGTTGTATGGTGACTACTCATCCAATGAACGCATTCCCATACTAAATGTGGTTAGCTACCTGCGTTCGGCTGTCCAGTACTTACAACATACCTTGATCCAGCTGCATTGTCGAACTCCACGATGTAAATTTCTTGAAATGTGACATGTAAACACTGAATAAGAAGAAAGTCCCTCCTACTTTCAAGGAGAACCGAAATCGAGTTCTGTGAATTGGTTCAAAATTCACAATTCGATTGAATTGAAAGTTGACACAACTGACAAATTGTTTTCAATTCAATTAATCCAAACTAGGTAACTCTTTAACAAATGTTTTCAATGTTATGACTAAATAAAGAATAACTGATTAGAGGGAATTATCGAAATACTTTCTTCAATTAAATTGATTGTCTGTAAAATGTGAAATCCATGTATAATGTATTTCAATTTTAAACTATAATGTGTGCATCCATACAAAAGGGGAGACTACTCTTTTCCTCTGACATATCAAATATGAAATGCATTCAACTCTTAAATTTACTTACGTATTACCGTTTCATGCTGAAGCCGGCCAAAATCGGCCACTGCAGTGGTCTTGAGGCATGTCAATTTGCACGCCAAGAGAAGACTATTTTTGAAAATTTACCAATTTTAGTCATTCCAGTGATGAATTTTCAAAAATAGTCTTTTCTGGGCCTGCAAATGGACATTCAAAAATCAAATATTGTGATTTGTTTGATAATATTTTGTTATTAAAGAGTTAATCAAAGATAGATGATATATACATGTATATATATATATAATAATAATAATAAACAAGAGCTCCGCAAATGGCACATAATACCCCGCCCTGATGACAAACTAATGAACAAGACCTTTCAGAAAATAGTGATTATAGCTGTGATCCCATGAAGTTTCAAAGTAATCTGCTAAACGGTCATGGAGTTATTGTCCGGAAACCAATCTTCAAGATGCCCTCCGGTGGCTGTCGGCCATATTGGATTTCAGATCATCTTCTAATTCAATAGGTTTCCTCCTCAAATGAAATGGAGGAAATGGAGTTATCATTCGGAAACCTATTTTCAAGATGGCCGCTGGTGGCCACATTAGATTTAGGATCATCATCGATTTCAATAAGTTTATTCCTCAGACTTAGTCCAGTCATCCTATGAAGCTTCAAATCAATTCGATAAATAGTAACAGAGTTATTATACGAAAACCAATTTTGAAGATGGCCGCCAGTGGCTGGCGGCCATCTTGGATTTTGCATCAGCGTCAATTTCGATAGTTTTCTTCCCGCATGTCTAGTCCAACCACCCTATGACGTTTCAAAGCGATTCGATAAATGGTAATGGAGTTACCGTCCAGAAACCACTTTTCAAGATGCCACACTTGGTTGGAGGCCATCTTGGATTTCGGATCATTATCAATTTCGATAGGTTTCTTCCCATGACCTAGTCCAATCACCTTATGAAGTTTCAAACTAATCCGACAAACGGTAACACAGTTATCATCCGGAAATTCCCCCGATCTAATCCAACAACCATATAAAGTTTCAAAGTAATCTGATAAGCATTAACAGAGTTATCATCTGGAAACCAATTTTCAAGATGGCCGACGGTAGCTGCTGGCCATCTTGGACTTCGGATCATTGTTAATTTCGAGGTTTCTTCCAATCATCCTATGAAGTTTCAAAGCAATCCGATAAACGGTAATGGAGCTACTGTGCATCAGCCAAAACAAACCATTGCAAGCAATAGAAATCCCCCTCGATTCATGCTTTTGTTGAAATGACATGTAAGAAATCTGGGCAATTCACTTGCATGCTCTCTATAACTGCTATATGTGCTTACATTACAGTGTTTCTTGTAAGGGGATTATGTCAAATTAACGAACTTTCAATTTTTCAAGGGTGATAGCTCTGGCAATTATTGAAAAAATGTCCACCAAAGAAATTGACTAATCAAAATTCTCTTTTATGGTGAAGCCTACCGCCATAGGATCATTCTACCCAAGTTTTGTTGAAATCGGGCCACTAATTAAGAATTAGCGTTTTAAATGGTTCTGGAAAAATATTTTTAAAATCCAATGGCCACAAAAAAATCTACCCAACAAAATGATGAAAAGAAGTTCTAGAGCATACTACTATAGAATCCTTCCAGCCAAATTTGGTCAAATCCACCAAGCGGTTATGGAGGCTATGCATGTAGAGAATTTCCGGTAAATTTTTCATAAAATCTATGATTCTCACAAAAAAACCTGAACCAATAAAATTCTGAATAGATGGTCTGGAGCCTACCATGATAGTCCAGTGGTCCAGCCTACTAGCGTTGAAATCTGTCAGGCGGTTAGCGGTTAACGATGAGTAGCGCTTTAACAATTTCTGCAAAAATTTTCATAAAATCTAAGATTTTTACCCAAACAAATGGCCGAATCAAAATTCTGTATACATGTTCTGAAGCCTAGACCCATAAGGTAATTCCAGCCAAAGTAAGTTGAAATCCGCCAAGCCATTAATGAGGAGTAGCAATTTGACCATTTCCGGAAAATTTTCAGAAAATCTAAGCTTTTCACCAAAAAACTTGACCAATCAAAATTCTGTACAGAGGTTCTGAAGTCTAGCCCCATGCAAAGTAACTTGCAATCCACCAAGCGGTTAATGATGAGTAGCGTTTTGACAATTTCCAGTAAATTTTGTTCGTCAATCTTTTCTATGGCGGTTAATGATGAGTAGCGTTTTGACAATTTCCAGTAAATTTTGTTCGTCAATCTTTTCTATGGCGTCGGAAACGCGACGTTGCCGGATTCTGACACCAAACCAACCAACCAGCTTCTGACAATGGTGCTCACAGACAGTAATTTCATACCTTGTTTATATAGTAGTAGTAGGATGGTGTGATTTGAAGAACTAGCATTGAAATGGCTCATCGAATTCTTAAAATTGCTCATCTACTTTCATCACAATCACATAGTTACTTCACATTTGTTTAAATGTCTTCCAATTCTCCGTCAAATTGTCTTTCACATCAAGTGCAGGTCAGATGGTGGATTACCGCGGCATCGTGAGATCCCTCCAAAAATTTTGTACCAGGGACCTTTCATCCTGTGACAATTCATCCCAGTTTGTAGATGGGCTGATTTGTAACATTAGTGGGGCGGTTCATCCCTATATCGCGGGACAGTTCATCCCAGTTATTATTATTGTAAAGAATTCACCAAGACAGCTTTAAGGTGTGTTTAAGGTGTCATCCATATGATAATTTCAATTTTCTCATAGTAAATGTCCATTTACAGAGCAAGAGACAGGGCTTCCACTAATTTCTAAACACAGGTAGTCTGGAACTTCCTGGGTAATGCTATTGGGAGTCCAAGCAAGAAACATGGAGGTCTAAAATGGTTAAATACATGTAATTTGGTTAAAATCACTGTCTTTAGAGATGTCAGTTAAAAAAATAGGAAGTCCAGGACTTCCGTGGTATGTTTTTTGGGAGTCCACATGTGGTAAAGTTTCAAAAATAGTCTTCTCTTGGTCTGTAAATGGAGATTTCTCAAGACCACTATAGAAGACGTTCTTGGTTGATATAAGTGTTAAAGGGTTAAGTGTGTACATTATGGAAACTATTTGTAATTAACTTAAATTTCAATCACGGGTTTAATATTTTAATTACATGTAAAAACATGGAACAATCAGGAACAATTAAGAAAAAAGTAAACAGAACCACGTCAGAGTAGGAAGGTTATGTTTTAACATGAAAATTATAGCAACAAGTTAATAATCTGATAAATACAGGTCTATGTCATATCCCAGGGCTTTAGATTACCCCTTAGCTTTCACTTTACAAGGCAAATGAAACCTGCCCATATTAGTGAACCCAAATTAAAATCCTATTGGCTTCTATGAACACTAATTAACTGATTTACAATCAATTAAATACTCAGAGATAGATGCTGTGGCATTTTATGGCCATTCAGAGGTCTTACAGTGATATTAAAAGAAAAATGGTTCAAATTCAATCTCTCAGATTTCCATTGAATGATCCCGGACCAGATAGGTGGTGTGCCCAAATGAGGTAAATCTAAAGCCCTGTAGCCTATATTCTTAAATCACTATATTAAAGACTACAGGCAGCAAATCACACATATGTTAGTTCTGAGTAGAGAACCATTAAAATTAATTGTGAAGTACTAGTTAAAATACATATTTATGTAACCGTTTGTAATGCTTATGTAATATTCTCTGCTGATAGAAGATGTATGCGCACATACATCATGAGTTGGATAAATAAATATTATTATTATTATTATTATTATTATTATTATTATTATTATTATTATTATTATTATATGACATACACGTGACGCATTAGTGCTGGATTGTCCACTAACTTATTCTGTAGAGGGTTAATACATAACCCAGAGCCATTGAATGAGTCATAGGGCACAATGATCATCTCATTGGCTGACAAACATCACATGACTTTGTTGTAGCAACCAAGTCTTCATTCCTTGACGAATCCAGTCATATAATCCAGCTTTCTGCAGATTCATGAAGAGGCAGCTGATCCTATCACTACTCGACTCTGAATCCAACTAAAGCTGAAAATTAAGAATTTTCCTAACTACTTAACATTATATGACTAAAAATTCTTTACTAAATACCCAAATATGTCAAAAACTGACATATCTGGGTATACTCTAAGGCTGAGAGATATAGTGAATATCTTATACTGAATATAACTATTCTAACAAGATATGACCAAAGAACGAAGCCTCAAGCCCACCACCCCTAAAAATTTTGACAGAGGAGAGGCTTGAGGTGAGCCGTAATGCAAGGAGGTAGGCATATGTAATTAGTAAAACATAAGACCAGACCCTCCGGGTCGTCTGGTCATTATTACTACATTACAACTTACCTCCTTGCTTTACTATTGCTCAAATACAGATTTCAACATTGCACAAAACCTGGAGGCGAATTTTTGCGCAAAATTGATGTAAAAATAGAGAAAGAATACGAAGTTAGAAATAACGAGTAAGGAAGATACTAAGAGATAGCAATTTCTAAGAATTGTTCTATCAAGCATCTTGAAAGAGAATAACAAGAAGATAATAAACCCCTGGAAGCAAGAAAGAGAAGATGAACATGCAAGAAAGAGATGAATAATAGGAGTGATGAGAGAGATGATATGAAAAAAGGGGTGAAATACACACATGAGAATTAAGTAATGAATTCCCACTAACCCAAAGTAGAGACTAAAGAGAACGAAGATGAAGAAGTAAGAGAAGATGATGAATGAGGAATACGAGTCATGGTCCCTGAAGTTACCGTATGAATCTTTTTATAGAAAAAGGAAGAGGGACTAAAATCTATAATATAGAGGTTATTAAAGGTGTTCTCTGACTTCCAGTTAGCAACTAGCAAGATGTAATCTAATGTAGATCCATTAAAAAGAGAGAGAGCAGGATGGAGCAAGGCCCTTAACACAATGGGCCTTGACTCCCACCAGAGGATTATCTCCTGGAGAAGCTAATTCATAGTGAATTTTAATAGTATCCACGATCCAACGGGAAATAGTGATTAAGGAGACAGGCCAATTTAGACCGTCTGCAAATGTAACCCAAAGATGTCTAATGTCGGATCGTTTAGAACAAGTACGAAGTTTATACATATTAGGGGGCTTGACTGGGAACCATACAGAATCATCTGGCAACAAAGAAGAAAGCTTATGAATTATCAACGGTTGACTCAAGAGTTAAACTGAGTCTTGAACAAGAATTCTGCCCTTGGATAGAGAATAAGGCTATGACCCGTAACTTGAAATCTAACTAATTCAGCTGAAAGAGAATAGATTTCAGAGCCATGGATATCTGATGCTACTGCTAGAATAAACTGTTTCTAGTGTAAGCTGTATCAAGCACACAGAAACCAAAGTTTTGAAATGTATTCCCTGCTAGAACCTGTGATATAAACTAAAGGTTCCAGGAAGGAATGTGTCTCTTAAACGGAGGACGAGAAGTACCCAAACCTTTACTGAGATAGCGAAATGTTTCTGAATTTGGACTGAAGGATCGATTAGACACGTGACAAAGGAATTCAGACCAAAGAGATAGGATCTAATAATATTAACTGAATTCTTCCTCTGATCAAAGAGGAAGAACAGAAACTCAGTGACCTGAGCTACAGAGGCCTCAGAAGGTAAGATAAATGGTCTGCACACCATTCTTTGAAAAATTCAAATCTAGCTTTATAGATGTCTCGAGTGGAAGGCCTGAGAAATTTTTTTCAATATTTTTCAATAGTTTTTTAGATCTGACTGAAAAGATTGACGAAGGCAAGGGCAACTCGACAGTTTCCAGACTGACTGGCGAAATATTTCCGGGTTCTGATGGAGAATCCTGCCTGTTCTGGGAAAATGGATCGTGCGAGACAGGGAGTAGCACAGGGAGATCTACAAGAAGGTCTAGGAGATCCGGAAACCAGGATTTAGTCGGCAAAATTGAGCTAATAACAGGACTATGCAGGGATGTTGCCTGATCATTCTGAGATCCAGAGGAATGAGAATCATAGGGGGAAAAGCGTAGGAGAACATGATGTCCCAAGATTGAGTAAGAGAGACTACTGAGAGCCTGAGATTCCGGGAAAGGAGATATGAAAGTGGATATCTTTTCTGTTCTTGAGAGAAGCAGACAGATCTATATGGGGCGAGAAGAACTGAGGAAAAATGACTGGACTACAGCCTCTTACAATTCCCACTCTATTTCTGGTATCTTTGAAGGGTGAGATAATGGGTCAGCCAGAAAATCAGTTTGCCTGGGAATGAAATGCTTGAAAGAAATGTAGCGAGACCTGCACCAATAGAGAATGATCATGATCTCTACCCATGGAAACTGGCTTGGAATGTCAACTCCCCTCTTTTGATGATAGATGAACACGACTACTGTGAAATTGACTGACCTGATGTGGATTGACATACCGAGAATCATGGGTTCCCAACAAGCTAGGGAAGATTGACGTGGTAAGAAGATTCCAGGAGGAACCAGATTCCTGAATCTTTATGGAATTCCAAAAGACTTCCCATCCTTCCAGAGATGTATCTGTGAAAAAGATAGCCTGAAGAGTTGAAGGATGGAGAGGAACCCCTAACAAAAGGGATTGACTATCTAATCAAAACTGGCAATGAACCATGATAGAAACTTGATGAGGATCCGATGAATCAGAGAATCTAGAGATTGAGTCCATTGGGCCTTAAGATAAAACTGGAAAGGTGTTCTTATCAAAGGAACCCAAAGAATCACCTTCTCCACTAGAACCATGAGGTCTACTATTCTGTAAGGACCTAGCCGACACTAATTTGCCTACCATGAGAGATTGAAAAGTGAATATCAGTGTTTGAACATTTGGAATGGATGGAGGCTAACTTCCCAGGAGAGAGGACGAAAGAGACCCTCAGGTGGGTAAAACATGAATCAGAGGAACCTTTCCATAATAAGATATCATGTATAACGACCCTTGCAACGACCGAGACAAAAATGGAAAGACCACCAATAAGGATGATTATAAATCAATCGTAAATAGCGGAATGAAATATCGAGGGATCTACAACAGTGAAGAATTATCAAGGACTCTTGGAAACAGACACCAAACTGGTCCCACCCCCATGATTGAAGAACTAGACAACAATGAAGTGTCCATGAGGATAAGAATTGATCAACCGCGTAATAAGGGATCTCAGAGGACTAGATAAAGAATAAAACAAGAAGACCTAATAACCAAGAGAATAAGAAGCCTACCCATGGAAGGCATACTTGTATGATACCTAATATCTGAATAAAGAAAGATATAAATGTAGAATAAAAGCTAAAAAGTCTCAAATTCCTATTAGGGCTAGGCTGATAAAAAATAGGACATAAGACTCATGAGTCTGATAAATAAATTAGGATATTACAATGAGATCAGACAGAGACTTCCAAGCATTAATTTATATCAGGGACCAATCTAACCACCAGCCAATCAGCCAAATGCTAGTAAGAACGAAGTCTGACTAACCAAGGGCAGAATTGGAAAAAACATTAGCTAAAGAATAAAAATAATTTAACTTTCTTGATTGGTTGAATCCTGAACAATTCCAGTCTAACAAAATGCAAAACAAAAATTCATGTTTACATTGTTGAACATATTAAAACAATATGCCCAAAAAACAACTTTTAAAATGTATATGAAGTTCAAATAATCAATACATATTTTATATAGAAAGACCATATTGAATCTGGACTGTGAAATTAAAGCAGGCTATTAATTGATGAGGACTGACTGCAAACATGATCCTAAGTGAAATTAAAGAAAGATGTGGCTAAAATATATACCGGTACTATTTGGCTAGAAAATAAAAATATTTGATTAATCTACTGGCTAGAACATACCAAATATCAGATCTGTCCCGGAATACTATTGGACAATAATGTCTGCTGAGTCGAGAGAAAGCGATATTTCTTGGTTAAAAGCGTTATATCCGTATTCTAATTATCCATACTAATTAAGTTGTACATATTGAAATAAAGAAAAACTATTTATAGTGATTTAACAGATTAAGTGGCAAATAGAAATCCCATAGAAACTTATGGGAGGGGAGCGAGTCCCGCTATAGCCAGAAAGAATTAGCTAAAATAGAACTGATCTAAGCTAAGAACGAATAATATCCAAAAGAATTACTCCATGTAAACAAAAGGGGAACGAAATATATACGGAACGAATTGACAACGACCTATATACACCGTGATGACAATTCTGATAGTTAACGGAAGTAGATAAAAAGGGATTGAAAAGGATAAATTTCGGGCCCAAAATCACCAATCCAGCGACGGTGAGAAAGAACATGACTCTAAATAACATGTTTTAGCTAAAGAACACGAAAAATGTGTATAAAGAAGAGAAAAAAGCGATAATGTCACCTTGATGAAATGAGACTAGGACGAATAGACTGCCGAATAAATAGGTCTACGTGTTTCACCGATAAGAACTGGGACAGTTAAGAATAGCGAAATACGTGAAAGAAACTTATAATAAAGAAATCACAAAACACCAAGAGCGCAAATCTAATCTAACTTTAGTTAATGAATATTATACAATAAAAGGGGGGTGATAAATGGGGAAATTAGTCTTAAAAGAATGAAATATTCACGATAAAAATATAGCATGATTGGTAAATTCTCCTAACGTCTTGAAAATATGCCAACCCGCCAACTTAGAAGGGAGAAGGAGTACTATACGAAAAGAGAACGACCCGAATAGAACTGCGCCCCTAACTCGGGGCGAAAAAATTACCAAAACAAAGCTAATTAGAATTACGTAGTAAACTGACAGATCAGAAAATGTGCAGGAGGATGGAATCAGAAATTAGAATCGTAAGAAAAAGCTAAGAACTACTGGGAGGAAGATGAGATCCATACAGACCTGGGGAACGCGAGAATGGATCTAATAATCCCAGATGCGACCCCGAACCCTCTCTGGGATTACTAACAAATATCATTAGGATAATTTAAAATACAAGTCACGTGATCATGCAACACTGAACAACATGATGCATACAGTGAACGTGATGGCATCAGTGTTATTGATTGATTTTAATAATGAGTATGTTTGTATATTTCTATTTAGTTGACATTGTAAACCTGACTGTAAATGTATGCAAATCAGCCAATTGGCATAAAAAGCAAATAAACTTTACTATACTAATAGAATCCCAGAGAGAACCCGCTGAACGTTCAGAAATCATTTGACAGTTAAATAGAGGATGACTAAGAAATTTAGAACTAACCCGGCTCCGGAGCCCAACTGGGTCCCGGAACTGGGGAAATCCAAGAGAACTCACACGAAGCCGTACCAAAATCTGAAGCAATTTTTGAATCAAATTTAGATAACCCGGAATAACCAGGCCATGCTCGAGCCGAAGCCGGAGCGGGTAGACCGGGAGAAAGATTCAAAATAGGTAATGGAAGATCAGAATCACTGGTCCCAACTAGGGCCGGAGCCGAAGAAGGGGCGGGAAATTTTTGAGAATGATTAAGCAGAGATGGATCCGGACCAGGACCCGAGAAAAATCCTGGGGGCGGGGCCAGAGCCGAGAACAGAGCCCGAAGAATCCTTGGGAGCCAGAGCCGGATAGAAATCCGGGTCCGGACCCCAAGAAGAAATCGGTAACCTGAGATGGCCGTCCTCCCGACCCGGGTCCCGGACAAAACCCGGACACTGGGCCGGAGCCGAAACCAACGTTGAACCTGAATTTATCCCAGAGGCCGGACCCAGATCGAAGCCTGGGTCGGGCCCCAAGGGAGAAAACGGTAATCTAGGTCAGTCCATCTCCAAACCCGGGGCCTGGAGAAAACCTGGCCCCGGGGCCGGAAGATTAGCCAGAGACAAAGATGAAACAATATATGATGACCAGACTGGTTTAGTAGATGACAGCGGGTGGGAGATCACTTGAACTCTGGTCGGGAAGTCCTTCACACCAGCCAGTGACGAAATAGTAGTGATAGAATATGAAGACCCGGACCGACTTACAACCCGCTCGGGCCCGAGAAAGGATAAACCTGACTCGATCCCCATAGGTGCAGGATGCGGAATGTTGACTGCAGATGATACTTCAGTAGAAATGACTGGCTTCTGAAGCGATGAACGAGGCAAAACCCGAGGATTCTTTGTACTCTTGTTCTTTCCTGTCAATGATGATTTTGAACCCCTGAAACAGTGAATATCAGTAAGCCTTAAAACACTCTTTGACTTGAATAATCGTTTCCTAGGAACGGTCAGTTCCGACGTTTCCCCTTCAACAATATCAGATGAAACGCTGGAAGCTGACTAGTTCAGGATCATTTTCTTAATCCTGCCATCGATCGACGCATCTATGTTGCTCTCTTGTTTATGCAGGCATTCCATTGATAAAACAATCCTTTCAAGGATGGATGAATCAAGTGAGGGCTCGGGTTTGGCCTTTATTTAATCGCAGACCCTAAAGGAGAAGTATTCCCTTTAGAGTGATCAGGAGTGTTAGGTTTGAAAAAGGCAAGTCTAGAGGCCTGGGACCATGAGCTGCAAATAAGACAGGATGATTCAATAGAGCACGAAGTGCATTTAAGGCACACATGGCCAGAATGTTCTGTCTTGATGAATCTGTGGCAGCTGGTGTTAGGACATCTAATAGAATAAAGAGCAATCTCCTTTTCTTTAGACTTGACTTTACTCTCCTTCGGAGACTTTTTCAAATCTGAATCGTGAAAGAGAAAGATTTGATAGGGTAAAGTCCCGAAGATAAAAAAGGGATCAGACAGAGCTGAACCCAATAAACAATAGAGACCAAACTAGTCTCTAATTTATTTAATATTGGTTTTTCTTTAAGAGAGTATGTTATGAGATATCATGGATTCATGCTCAAATGCTAACCAAGCATGTACATAGGTAACTTAAACAAGCTACTGTAAGGAAGAAGCAATTATAAACAATAACTATGTCTAAAACACTCTGGCCGTAAAAAACCAAAACTGGTAACACGCCCACCACGAAAATAGAAATGATCAATAAAATCAATATTGATCAAAAAGACCTACAACAACTTATCTTAGAAGGTCTTCTTTTTGTCTGACATCTTGTTGATCCTTTGAACGCTTGAAATAATCCCACAGCAGTATTGAAAAGTTTAAAACTTTTTTAAAACTGGCTATAAAATTTTTCACTTCACCTTTCTTCACTAATAGGAAAAGGAATGAAGACTTGGTTGCTACAACAAAGTTATGTGATGTTTGTCAGCCAATGAGATGATCATTGTGCCCTATGACTCATTCAATGGCTATGGGTTATGTATTAACCCTCTTTCTACCTCGTTCTGAGATATAGCATTCAAGCGAATTGCTATGGATCTCATCATTGGAGAGAGTATGGAGATTCCTGAAGAAGCCTTCAGTCACTCTGTAACCACTATACACAGCAAACATTGGATGTAAAAATTTCATCCTACTACGCTTCCCTTCAGAGAAGGAAAGAGCAATAGTAATGCAAGGAGGTTGGTTGTAATGTAGTAATAACTGATTTTTAAACTGGAAGCTGTTGCTTAAAGCGATGCTAATCTCATCTCAAATGTTATACTGCACTGATAGATTATAGTGTATAGATTCCAGATAATTCATATCCTGTCACATCCCCATTTCTGTATCACAATTATCTGCTTTGTAATATCGCGGAAATGTTGAACAGTGATCGCCACCATATTGTCTCCTCAAGCGATAATGCGTGATGCCATGTAAGTGCCAATGCATTACATTCTTTATTACGTAATATTCATCTCGTTGAATATTTTGAAACTAATTTGACTGGAAGTTGTTGCTGCCATAGGCAGCAACAACTTCTAGTCAAATTAGTTTCAAAATATTCAACCGCTTACTTGTATGATTGCTTTTATACCACACTGCCAAACTACAGCTGGCGGCTCTATGACTGGGCTATATCCGGAGGCAGGCACGCTAGGATTTTTCTGATTGGTTGAAAAGTAAATCATGACATGCTGTGGAAATGTACTAACATTTAGCCACTAAAGCCTGAATGTCTTTCATTAGTGGCATGATGAAGAGATTAACATTACCTGCATAGTTTATGACTGGCATATTAGATCACCTGAATAGCTATCAAGAGTTAAGATTAGTTATCCTTCAATATTAATTTTTAAATAATCAAGTTTTCTTGTGTGATTGCCTTGAAAATGAGATTTGCGGAATTCATCGGTGAAAGGGTTAAGCTAGATAGGCTGCAGCTTAGGGCCTCAAGATATGCTTAATGAAAGAATGTGCATGAAATGTACCTTTCCATTTTTAGCTATGCCCCGCCCATCACTAGCTAAGCTCCACCCACACCTCGCCGTGTTGGGATTGATCGATCCCCAAATGCCCTAGCTATCAATTTCCTGAAAACTATACAGGGAAGCTGTTGAATAGTTTGTAACTAATTTAACTAGGTGCTGTTGCTGCCCAGTCAAATTAGTTTCAAAATATTCAACAGAATATTTATTAAATAGTAAAAGCAAACAATTTGTACAACAACGCTTAGACAGTCTTCAAATATGCGTTCATGACGTACTTATCGACGTCATTCATGACGTCATTCATTATGATGTCATTGTACACATCACGCAGTTCATTATGACGTCATATGATGGGTGGGCACTCTGGAAAGGTGAATTGAAGAAAGGGGAATAGCTAGGTCAAATTCTATAAGAGTGAAGCCATACGAAATATCTCCTTAAATTTATGTATTTTTGCATAATTACACACAGGTTTGTTAGCTATTCTATCCATACAGCATGCGCACATGAATTCCGATGACGTAAATGAATATATGACCCATTTAACATGCACCCGCACATCCACACACACATCGAAAGCTGACACTGCTGCTGTTTCCGCTACCGTCGACGACGATGATTCTTGCAAACGATCGATGGTAATGGCATCATCGGTAGTGTTGACAGTGTTGGTACTCCCAGTCAAATTAGTTTCAAAATTTTCAACATAATATACCAATTAAAAATTGTACATGAAATTTTGAGTTCGGTATTTCGGGTTAAAAGGATTAAGAAAGCTTTCATATTTTGCTATAATATTAACCCTTAACAACCAAGAAACAACTTCTGCAGTGGGCTTGAGACATGTCCATTTGAGGACCAGGAGAATATTTTTGAAAATTGAAATGACTGACTCGGTTATCGATCTAGTCATCTTAGCGACAAATTTTTTTAAATAGTCTTCTTTTGGTCACCAACTTAACTTATTTAATTAATAATCTTGCATAGAAATATGTTAATTTTTTAATTCTACTAATTGGCGTTACAAAAACACAAACATTTCACACTAGCGCCACCCACCCCTAATGGACTGTTTCACTGTATCCATCCATTATACGACGTCATAATCAACTATGTGACATATAGAATGACATTCCAATCAATGACATCATTAATGACACAGATAAGTACATCACGAACGCATAATTGAAGATGGACTATGTGTTGTTGTACGAATTATATGTTTTTACTATTTAACAAATATCCTGTAGAATATTTTGAAACTAATTTGATAGGGCGCTTTTGCTGCCGTCGGCAGTACCAGCACCCAGTCAAATTAGTTACAAAAATATTCAATTTACCTGCATACCTGGTAGTCTTCAGGAAATTGATAGTCAGGGCAATCGTGGATTGATCAATCCCAACACGGCGAAGTGTGGGTGGAGCGCTAGCTAGAGGTGGGCGGGGCATAGATAAAACTGCACATAAGAGAACGGGACAGAGGCGTCGAAAGTGTCAAATCTAATCCTTTTTCTAACCAATCACCTTACCTATTCCAATTCTGCACCAATGCTTTTATTTATTTCAAATTCTGATCTAATACTCCCCATTTTATCAATCTACAATTACCATAAGAAACTCAGATTAAATACTAGCTGATTAATTACTGTTGTTATTAATACTATTACTATTGTCAAGTTATTATGTGATGCGTTTGTTTCAGTTTGTTGGCTTGCCTACATCGTACATGTATCTAGGGCTGTGCGGTTATCCAGATTTTGAACCGTCTCCAGATTTTTAAGCATGACGGTTCGAAACCTGGTGACATAATTTGACAACCGTACAACCGTGTATGTTTAAAAATCCGGTTTTATAATAATTTTTTTAAAGATATATCATAATATATAACATTGATTGTATAAATTTGCTTTAATTTTATCTATTTGCGAAATAAAATCTGAAATAAAACCATATCGTAACAGAACTTTGCTAGATCGTATTGCTACATACGTTCAGAAATTATAATCTGCTTGCGTTTTATTATAAAACACGCTTGAAAGCATATCATAAGCGATCTAGTGTTTCTGATATCTATGTCTATTATGAATTCTGAACACGTATCCGGGACTCTAAACCGGGACGTGATCTAAACTGCCAAAGTAAGTTGAGATTGGATTTTTCTAAGCGCTCAGCCGATCAAGAGTAATTTCTCGTGAATGTTCAGGCGCTGGCTCAACGTATGTTGGACGATATAATTAACACTCAACGCAGGTCGATATACATCATTAGCGCCGGAAACCAACTTTTACAGCTTACAACTGATACAGTTTTAAACCAAGTCCTTCCAAATCACGCTTATGATCTATATTAAAATATACTGAACCAAAAAAGTTTAGCAACACTGAGAATATTACTGTATAAATGTTATTTAACAAAAACAATAAATTGATTCAAATATATTATTTAATTGATAGGTCATTTTCCAATTTGAACAACAGTCTCTAGTTACTGTAATGCTAGCATCGCACCTTTAACATGGCATCATTCAACGGAAGGGTCCAGTTTAAATAATGACACTGAACTGTCAATACCGGTTGTGACCTCTGCGCGCATTAACCACCGCCGTACATCACTTTCTCATGCTTCAAATTAAGCACCTGATGTCACGAAGAGGAATCGCATCCCATTCCTGGAGCACTGCAGCTTCCAGCTCCCGCACGTTGTGAAGATGTGGATGGTTCTCACGCGCCATACGGCCAAGAATATCCCACACGTGTTCGATAGGAGACAGGTCCGGTGATCGCGCTGGCCAGTCCAACACCGGAATGTTGTTAGCCTCAAGGAAATCACTGGTGACCGTAGCTGAATGAGGACGGGCGTTGTCTTGTTGGAACATAAAGTCTGCATGATGCTGCATAAAAGGGATACCACAGGGGCGACAACTTCTTCACAGTCACGTTGAGCCGTTAAATTTCCGCGGATCACAATAAGATCTGTTTTGCCATTTTCATGGATTCCAGTCTACACCATGACACTGCCGCCACCGAATCTGTCGTGCTGAATGATGTTGGCTGCATCATACCGTTCTCCTAAACATCGCCAAACCCGTTGCCTACCATCCGCCACATCCACACAAAACTTCGACTCATCACTTAGCAAAACGTGGCTCCATTGTTGAGCACGTCATCGCTGATGAGTTCTTGCCCATGCAAACCGATTCTCGATGTGACGCTCTGTAAGCGGAACAGCAACAAGTGGACGACGGGCATGCAGTCCAGCATCATGGAGTCTGTTTCGCAGTTTGTGCATGCACTGTACATGCCGGTAGTGGTGTGCAAATTACGGGAGAGCCGCGGCGCAGTCTCAAACCTGTGACGTTGTCATGATGTCACAAAGTAGCGATCTTCTCGTGGTGTTGTTGCTCTCGGTCTGCCAGATCATGGTCAGTCATTAACATGTCCAGTTTCCTGCTCACGTTGGCGGAGACTGAAGGAAATTTAAATTTCCCTTTCTCCGAGATCTAACAATACTCACCATTCTGTTACTTCTGATATACAGCTGTCCCTAGGACTATAGACTTAGAAAGCTTTACCGACTCCTTGGAACCGGGTACTCGGCTCCCAACTGCCGAGTACCCGTCTACCATAGAGCTCATATTGTTTGCATAGCCACCAAACGAGAGAAATTCATGGCTTGCCTCCGTGGGGCTGGGAGGCTGGGTCCGGGAGGCTGGGTCTGTAACAGAATGGTGAGTATTGTTAGATCTCGGAGAAAGGGAAATTTAAATTTCCTTCATTCTCCTTCGATCAATACTCACCGTTCTGTTACTTCTGATATACACCAGATTTGGTCAGTAACCTGGTGGGAAGGGGCAAGCCATAAATGCTACTTTTGCCCCTTGGAGAAAGAGTTAGACTTAAACTTGACTAACGGAGACCTAAAAAGGACTGTCAAGTTAATGGAACCGAATCACATTCGCATCACTGCCCCACCCCCTTTTTCCTCCTAAGAAAAGGGAGAGAACTAACGAACATGCATCTCGCCTGAAAACACAAATATGCTAAGAGGGTTAACTGCTCTTTGCATATACACATGTATTAGCCTGGGAATGAGCATGAATATATAAGATGAATGAACATGATATATAGACATAATACAAAAAACTCTCAATCTTGAATTACCTCATGATAAATGGATTCCAGACATACCGCCGCCAACCATTCACTTGTCCGGCCATCAGTGACACAATCTGGTTGTCATCCTCTCGCTCGACCATGTCTGCTTCTAAATTCTTTTTTTACCAAAGTGAAAAAAGGGAGAAGAGCAGTGTGGTCACTTAACTATCGTTTCAAAACAGCTAAAGCGAGTGGATTGGCTGAGTCTGACACATCCCTCATATAGTAATCGGTGAATGAGGACTCACAGTGCCATTGTGCAACGGCCATGATGTCCTCTAACGGAACACCACTGTAAAGGGCGGTCGAGGCAGCTATTCCTCTAACATTGTGTGCCCTTGCGCATTGCACCTGGTGCCCAGTCGCCATCTCATGAGTTGTCTGAATGCATTCGACTACCCAACGAGAGATAGTATCCATGGATGCGGCGCCATAAGGCTTCTTATGGCAGATCCATAGATGTCCATCGTTCGACCGTAACGAGTCTGTCCGTTTCCTGTACTTAGTCAAAACACGGACCGGGCACCAGACACTGGCATCACGATCAAACCTTGTTAGTTTTGGTATCATGATCGGTTTGCCGGGATATCTCAGATTGATTCTTTGGCATAAACTCTGCTCTTGGCAGAAGACGCAGACCCTCTCCGGAGAGAATAAATCGGTCCCTCTCTGCCGAAAGCGCATGGATCTCACTGCACCTTCTAGCTGAGGAAGCTGCCAATAGAAAGACTGCCTTTAGAGTCAAATGCTTTAGACTAGCCGAACGCAACGGTTCGAAAGGGTGCTTGGCCAGTACATTAAGCACTAAAGATAGACTACAGGCTGGAATGACTACCGGTTGTCTCGGTCGGAGATTGCTCATTCCCTTCACCATCACATTTAACTGGGCCACCTCTGGACTATCCCTGTTGGCTAGACAAGGGATAACTGATGCCAAAGCTGACTTGTATCCAGCAATTGTGACGGGAGCTAGTCCTGAAAAGAACAGCTCACAAAGAAAGTATGCTATTTGCTGAATAGTGGATTGAAAAGTATCAATACCCTTTTCTTCACACCAGTCTGCAAATCTGTTAACCTTGTTGTTATATGACTAGAAGGTTGACCTCCTTCTCGCAGCCGCGATGAAATCAGCAGGTTATCGAGAAAAGCCTTCCGACGTGGAACGTTGTTTGATAACATCCACGCAGTCAATTTGAACATTTCGGGACGGTCGTGTAGGAAGCATCCCTTAACGCGTAAGCGTGCATCCCCCTCCAGCTTATCGCCAGAGCGTCTGTATCGACGGCATTTGGATCTGGAATCAGCGAGACATAAGTCATGATTTGAGCATTTTCCCTTGTGGCGAATAAGTCCACGTTGGGTTTGCCCCAATGCTCGAAGATCCTTCGTAGAACTGGAGGGTTGAGGGACCATTCTGTTGGCAGAATTTTCTGTCTGCGAGACAAAGCATCCGCCAGAATGCTCAATCGCCCAGGAATGTGAGCTGCTTTCAAAACAACCGAGTAATTCCTGCACCATTGAATCAAGTGCCACACTTTGATACACAGTGTGGGTGACCTGGTCCCGCCTTGGCAATTTATGTATGATACTACCGTCGAATTGTCCGATCGTATCAATATCACCTTGCCCCTGACCATTGGAAGAAACTGTTCCAACGCCAGTTCCACTGCGATCATTTCCAACAGATTGATATGCAGCTGGCTCTCCTGGAGAGTCCATGTGCCCGAGACCTGGTGTTCTCCCAGGCAGGCCCCCCCACCACTCCAGCGATGCATCCGTGTACACGGACAGCTGGGGGTGGGGTAGATGCAGTGAAACCCCTACTAGGAGATTCTGACGCTTTTTCCACCATACAAGATGCGACATTATTGGCTCCAAAACCGGCACCAGTTTTGACAGGGGTTCTGTTCTCTGTTTCCACAGAGACATCAGATACAACTGGATAGGTCTTTGCATTAGAGCAGCGTACAGGATCACCTGCTCCATGGAGACCATCATGCCCAGCATCTGAAGAAACCGCCTCGCCTGAATGTGGTTTCCCACTCGAAAACTCTTGAGGATGGCTAACAGAGACACCACACTGGGCTCTGACAGGTAAACCCTTCCCTCCTCGAGATCGAATCACATCCCCAAATAAACGAAATGTTGAGTGGGTGTCAACTCGGATTTCTCCTTGTTGACTATCCAGCCTAGATCTGAAAGTAACTTCAGAGTCAGAGCAGTATCCACGTCCAACCTGGCTGCCGTATCTGCTTTGATCAGCCAATCGTCTATGTAGGATGTGTAGCGCCATGTTCTCTTTTCTGAGAAACGCTGTCACCGCAAGGACCACTCTTGTGAAAACCCTTGGAGCTGTCGACAGGCCAAACGGGAGAACTGTAAACTCCCATACTTGATTCTGAAACGCAAATCTCAGAAACCTGTGACAACTCCTGTTCATTGGAATGTGGAAATATGCATCTTTCAGATCGATCGACACACACCACATTCCCTTCCTCAATCCTGCCATTACCGACCTCGGCATTTCCATCTGGAACCGAGGCGTATGGATAAACCAATTTAATGGCCTGAGATTGAGTACGGGTCTCCATCCCCCTGTGCTCTTGGGGACAAGGAACATATTTGAATAGAAGCCTGGAGTGTTCTGGTTTGCTGGTTTTATTGCTCCCTTCAGAAGAAAACCTGACACTTCGTTTTGAATGGCTTCTAACCTGTCTGGTTCCCTTGGTACGGTGTCCAGACAGATGCCAAAGACAGATTCTGTGGCGGAAAGTCCCACCACTCCGGCATGTATCCCTGGGATAACCATCCCAGGACCAGACTGTCTGACGTCACACCTCGCCAAGCCTCGACGAAACGCACGAGCCTTCCACCCACTATAGACGCCTCGACGCCTAACGGGGTTGTCCGGCTCGCGGTCCGCTAACCCCCCCTCTCTCACCGAAGATGCTAGGACCTGTCAGGGGCGTCCCAAGAAGACGCTCCCTGACGGCCGTAGCTGGACGCATATGGTCAAGATCCATTTGCCTCCTGGACTTAGTAACACACGCCTGCACCCTTGCCAGTGCGTCCATAGACAGCACCAGGCCGTCATTGACGCATGAAAGCGCCACAGGTGGCACAGGGTGGCCTGCCCCCGCTTCAGCCCACACCGACTGAAGAAGGCGATAAGAGTGGTTGACAGCACTCATAGCTGCCCTCACACCCTCATCACATAGGGACAGGACTTCCTCATGGTGTCCCTGGGATTTGTCCACCAGTGCCGGACCGGGGCCACCCGCTCCAGCACTCTGGACACCCAGAACCCATCGGTCATCCTCGGTAACCGATGGTACCACACCATACCTGTCGTATTGCCCCCGTGGAATACGACACCTCGCCCGCACCTCCCTGGAGGCCGCAGGGAGCTGGCCCTTGGTCATGAGTTGCTTACTATAAATAGCCTGTAGCAACTCGATAAACCGTGGATCCAGTCCAACGGACTGGATCCGGGCCGCGGGCAAGATCCCTGTCCTAATCGATGCAACCGACGGACGGGGCGCATCCTCCTCGGCCGTGGCCGAAACCACAGACGGGTCATTTTCCATAATACCATGGGAGAGATGCCATTTTTGGAGGGGCTAATTTAACATTACGGGCAATGGGCCGTAAAACCTTAATTACATTTTCTTTAATATCTTGCAAAATTCACTCATGATTTGAAGTTTTCTGATACCTGGCGGGGTTATTACAGATTCTCAGATACAAGATTTAATGGCTTGAACTTCATGGAAAATGTAAACAATGCGTTTGTATGGGCAGTCCTCTTTAGCATGTGGTAAGTTTGCCCCAACTTTAATGGTGGCCGATCTCAAGATGCCCGGATGTGCAAAACTATGAATTGCCAAGGAGTCTAATATATGACAGATTGTGCAAGAACTCGAAATGACATATCGCTATGAATTTAAAAGCGCCAAATCTAATGTTTTAAAGCAATTTAAGTAATGATTTCACTATATCGTCTAAAATTGCATCGGATACTATACATGTAGCTACAGATTTAAGTCTACCACTAAAAACGTTCTATTTTCGTGGTATTGCGAATTATTATTTTTTTCATGAAAACTGAAAATATTTTCATCCAATAAACCGGATATCCTGTTAAAACCGGATTTCTGGCCAACACCATCACTGGTTGTGTTCTTACCAAACCCACACAGCCCTACATGTATCTGTATGTCTGTCAAGATTCAAGATTATTTATTTTCATATAACACATAGATTTTACATTTACACAACAGGCAGTCCACCAAAGGCTGAGCCTATACAGCGGTGGACCCCTTACATTTAACATATAATAAACATATAATTCAGTAATAGTTGGATCATGGGTGAAGATAACATAATATTTACATGTATACATTTAAGACAATAGACAATTAACACACACGCACGCACGCACGCACACACACACACACACACACACACACATGAGAATGGGGAAAACACATGCATATCTTGTTTACAATATTATTATTATTATTATTATTATTATTATTATTATTATTATTGTCATATATAATAACGGCCTAATTTGTATCAACATTTCTTGGTGCAGCATTATTATTATTATTATTATTATCATATATAACAATGCGGCCTAATTTGTATCAACATTTCTTGGTGCATTATTATTATTATTATTATCATTATTTTTAAACACAACTGCATCATCCACATCAACAATTACGGATGCATTATTATTATTATTGCAGATGTGCATCCTACATTCCAGTTGTTATCCTGGCAACTGGGTACATACTTGTTTTTGTACTGCCATGGTGGTGACTTCCGCATTCATGTCATTGGTTTGGATTTTTAGTATCTTTCTAAGATTTTTTTTTTAATATTTTGTTTAAAAGAGCTTTGTGTTAGAATTTGTGTGCGTATATTTATATCTGTGTTGTTCCAGAGTTGTATTGCTTGGTGAGGTTTTTGTGTAGCTGTCATTGTTCTGTAATAGGTTTGGTGTAAGTTATTCTTAGTTCGTGTGTTGTGCGAGTGTATATAGGAGTTGTTCCTAAAAAGGTTTGATAATGAGGAGGATAGATTGCCATTATGGTAGTCCCTTAAGATAGTGTATAGTTGGACAGCTCCAATGTCTTCAAGTTTTAGCATTTTTTCGGTTTTAAAGACATCCTGGCCCTCTGCTGGCTGTGCGAATAATTTGATTGCCTGCTTTTGTAGTGATTTTAGATGTGCTAGTTTAGTTTTATGCGTGTTAGTCCACATTACGTTGCAATATGTGATATGTGGAAGGATCAGTGTACAATATAGAGTTTTTAGAATATTAGGGGGAAGATATGGCTTAAGTCTGCGCATGATACCTATGTTCTTTGCTACCTTGGATCTCACTATTTCTATATGCTTCTCCCAGGTTAAGCTTTTATCCAGATAGACGCCGAGAAATTTGACATATTGTGCTTCGTGAATTTCTTGATTATTTACATGCATTTTGGGGAGAGCTATTTGTTTTAAATTCTTAGATTTTGTGAAAAGTATATAGTTAGTTTTATCGACATTCAGAGATAATTTATTCACTTTAAACCAGTCTATGATTTTTTTCATTTCATTATTTACATACATGTATACAGTGTCTATGTCCTTATGACTACAAAAGGCATTGGTATCATCCGCAAACAATATTAGTGAGAGGTGATTACATGCTTTGGGTAGGTCATTCATGTACAGCAAAAACAACAGAGGTCCAAGAATTGATCCTTGTGGAACGCCACAGACTAATTTCCTGTCTCCTGACATGACCCCACTGAATTTTACACATTGTGTTCTGTTAGTTAAATAGCTATATATCCAATTTAATGCAATGCCCCTAATTCCATAGTGGGCTAGTTTTTAAAGTAATATTTCATGATCAATAGTATCGAATGCTTTGGAGAGGTCCAAGAATACACCTAGAGTGTGTTCATTTCTCTCAAGGGATGTGGTTATTTTTTCAAGCATATCCACAATGGCAAGCATGGTAGAGTGTTTTTCTCTGAAGCCGTACTGGGATTCATAGATTATAGAGTTTTTATTAAGATATTTTATAGTTCTATTGTAGTATAATCTTTCCAGAAGTTTAGAGAAAAGCGGAAGTACTGAGACTGGCCTATAGTTAGTAAAATCAGATGGGTCTTTAGCTTTGAATATAGGTGTCACGCATGCAGTTTTTAATCGGGATGGAAATATACCCTGTGAAAATGATAGATTGCAGATGTGATTCAGTGGAGGTAGTATTTCTCTAGCACAGGTTTTAAAGATTTTCCATTTAAAGTTATCAATGCCGGCACTCTTAGTTGGGTTAATTTTCATTAAGATTTTGTAAATTTCTTCATTGTCAGTAGGGGTCAGGAACATTGAGGATTGGTAGTCGCCTGTCAGATAGTCTTGCACATTTATTCCAGGACTGGTCGGAATTTTTTTAGATAAATTAGGCCCAATATTTATAAAGTATTCATTAAATTTATCCGCAATTTCTTTTTTGTCAGTTATAATTGTATTATTATAAATGAACCGGGATGTTTCTGAACTGCCTTTTTGTTTATTCAATAGTGTTTTTATTAATTTCCATGTTTCTTTTATATTGTTCTTTTGCTCTTCAAATTTATAATGATAATAGTTTATCTTTGCCGTCCTGATTATCTGATTTAATCTGTTTCTGTACTTTTTAAATTGTGAATCATTATTTCTTGTTGGAAATTTTATAAAATTTAAATACATCTTATTCTTCTTATGACAGGCAGCTATCAATCCTGTTGTTAACCAGGGTTTAGTAGGGTTTTGTTTAAACTTTTTTAGTTTTTTTAGTGGAAAGCTTGATTCATAAATGTTGGTGCAAAGAGTATGGAATGCGTTGTAGGCATCTTCACATGTCTGGCACTCTATTATCTGATTCCAGTTTATATTTGCCATATTCATTTTAAATTTTTCTATGTTATCATTTCTAAAATCTCTGCATGTTATTTCTTCCTTTATGAATGATTTTTGTCTTATTTTTTCTTTCTCCATATAATAAATAGGTAGATGGTCTGAAATGTCCACAACGAAAATACCTGCTTGGTTCTTGGTGCTTACAGAGGCATTCGAGAAAATGTTGTCAATAACAGTAGCTGTGAACTCAGTGATTCTTGTTGGTTTTGATATAAATGGATAGAATCCAAATGTTTTTAGTAAGTTAAAAAAATCCTGGGTATAGAAATTATTTTGTTTCAATAAATCAATGTTAAAATCTCCCAATATATAGGCTGCTTTATTTTCATTTTGAATTGTTTTTAAAATATTTTCTAGGGTTTTAATAAATTTATCATTGTCACTTGCAGGAGGTCTGTATGTGACACCGATAATTTTATTCTTTGATTTTTCCACGGGAATTTCAATAAATATTGTTTCAATGAGTTCTTCAGTTGTTGACAAATCTTCCCTCATAATATACTGTATGTTGTTCTTTATATAGATGCCTACACCACCTCCAGGTTTAATAGGCCTGAACTTCTCTATGAATTTATAGTTTTGCATATTGATTAAGTTGAGTGGAGAGTCCGGCTTTAGCCATGTCTCAGTAATCCCTACAATACTAAATTCATGAATACTAGAATCTAGGAAATTACTTAGTTTATCATAATTCTTTAAAATAGAGCGAGTATTAATATGAAGGGCTGAAAAGGAAACAGATTCTGTACTCTTAGTCATTTTTTCATTGAATTCATTCTGTAGTGTATAGTTACATTCAGGCTGTTGAAAATCAATTTCTCCGTCTTCAGTATCGGCTTCAGAGAATGTGCATTGGTCTTGTGTATTTAACTGAAATGGATTTATAAACATATTTGAAATTGTGTGTGTATTAGGGTTCAAGTAGCTATCATTGTAATTTACACCTAATATGGTCAACATAAAATCGATATCATTTTCATAGTGATTGAATGGGAACAAGCTTTTATTGCATTCTATGCACCACCATGGCTCTTCAGTATTTTCTAATAATTGGTAATCAGATACAGTTAGTTTGGAGCAAGTTAGGTGCACCCAGTTGCCACAACAATCGCAGAGTATTGCACGCTGGTTGGTCTTGACTGGTTTGCTACAAGATACGCAGGGGAACTTGACTGGCATATGGAAACAAACAAAACAAACAATACAAATACATACAAACAAGGTTTTGAGCGGCTATAGGTGATTAACACCGGTTTCTGTGGATAAACAGCAGTTTTAGATTTGGATTTAGAGGAGGAGATTAGTTACTAAATTCATATTTATATGTTAGGCTTGAGGAGGATAATCATGTTAAAGTACATTGTTGAGGCTACTGATACTAGGTTACTGGAAGCTTCCGCATTGATTATAAAGCATCATAGCTTCCAGTTAATCGGCATCACAGGCCAACAGGCTGCTGCATATATAATATTCATCGCAGTGAACAGCTGGATGGGAATCCATGTGGGTTAATATAGGAATTATAATTATAATATTGCTTATTGTTACCATATGGGTGTTTACTCAAGTGCTGTAGTTAAACACTCTTCAGCCTTTACATTTCAATGCCTGAGAACAGAGAATATATTTGCAAGGAAAATAGCATAAAATAACACATGACAGGTCAAGCTGAATTTTGAAGAGAACTTGAAAACGCATTTTCATTTAGATTTGCCTGTGTTGCTTTACATGAATCCATGTGAAGTGATATATATGTGTTTGACAGTAATGGATTGATCAGATCAGTTTGTCACTTGGGAATACGACGTTGTTATCAAAGTGCGTAATAAATTACGTATCTAGATAAATCATGGACATTGAATTCTGTTAAGTGTACGAATTGTATGTGTTCCCTATTTAATAGTCAGTTGAATATTTTGAAACCAATTTCATGGGGCAATTCTGGGTTTATGGTAAAATATAGATGATAACCTGGTAGCACACAATGGCAAGTTCATACGTAAGCTTTTGCTTAATTATACATATCTGAATTATATGTGTTTCCAATTTAATAAAGTCAGTTGGATATTTTGAAACCAATTTGACTGGGAATTCAGGTTTTGAGGCAAAATATACATAATAACCTGGCAATGACACAATAATGATAAGTTCAAATATAGGCTTTAGCTTAATTATACATAACAGAAATATATGTCTTAACTTTGTCTTTACAGTTTAGTCAGCACTCAGCAGTCAGTTGACCATTTTGGATCCAATTTCACTGGGGGCGATTGATAGGCAGCAATAGCATCCAGTCAGATCAGCCCCGAGAATAAATTCAAATATATGGGATTGCTTAATTATACATATCTAGATTGTATGTGTTTCCTATTTGATACACAGTCAATTGAATATTTTGAAACCAATTTGACTAGGAATTCAGGGTTTGCTGCAAAATATAAATGATAACCCGGCAGCACACAATGACAAAATAATGACAAGTTCAATTATAATCTTTTGCTTACTTATACATATACATTGTATGTCTTTTCGGTTTATTCAGCAGTCAGTTGAACATTTTGAATCTAATTTGACTGGGAGCGATTGCTGCCATATGCAACAACAGTACCCAGTAAGATCATTCCACCAAAGTTAATAAATTCAAGTATATGCATTTACTTAATTATATCTGAATTGTATGTTTCCTATTTGATAATCAGTCAATTGAATATTTTGAAACCAAGTTGACTAGGAATTCAGGCTTTGCAGTAAAGTATACATGGTAATCCGGCAGCACACAACAAAAAAAATCAAAAAAATAATGACAAGTTCAAATATAAGCTTTTGCTTAATTATACATAGATCTGAGTTGTATGTCTTTTCGGTTTAATGTCTGTTGAAAATTTTGAATCTAATTTGACTGGCAGCTGTTAGTCTCATATGCAGCAACAGCTCCCAGTCCAAGTCACCCCAAGAATTACCAGATATTTTGAGATTTGATTAAATTAACCATACATATCTGAATTGTATGTGTTTTGACTGGGGATAACATTTTTGAAGTAAATATAGAAGATAACCTGGCAGAACACAATAACAAATAATGACCAGTTCAAATATAAGTTTTTGCTAAATTATAAGGAACTAACTTATATGCATTTCCAATTTAATAAAGTCACTTGGGTATTTTGAAACCAATTTGACTGGGAATTCAGGGTAAAATATAAATGATAGTCTGGCAATGACAAAATAAGTTCAAATATAAGCTTTTGCTTAATTATGCATATCAGAATTGTATGTCTTAGATTTGTCTTTACAGTTTAATCAGCAGTCATTTGAAGATTTTGAATCTAATTTGACTGGGAACCATTGCTGCCTATGGCAGCAACATCACCCAGTCAGATCAGCCCCAAAAAATAATAAATTCAAATATATGGGTTTACTTAATTATGCATATCTGAATTGTATGTTTCCTATTTGACACCGTCAATTGGATATTTTGAAACCAATTTTACTGGGAATTCAGGGTTTGGGGTAAAATATAAATGATAACCTGGCAATGACAAATTAATGATAAGTTCAAATATGAGCTTTTGCTTAATGATGCATATCAGAATTGTATGGCTTAGATTTGTCTTTATAGTTTAATCAGCAGTCAGTTGAACAGTTTGAATCTAATTTGATTGGGGAAAATATTCAAATATATTGGTTTACTTAATTATGCATATCTGAATTGTATGTGTTTCCTATTTGATACATGTGTACGTACAGTTAATTGAATATTTTGAAACCAATTTGACTGGGAATTCAGGGATTGCAGTAAAATATAAGTGGTAATCTGGCAGCACACAATGACATAATAGTGACAAGTTCAAGTACAAGCTTCTGCTTAATTATACAAATAGAAATTGTATGTCTTTACTTTTTAATCAAATCTGATGAACATTTTGAATCTAATTTGACTGGCAGCTGATGCTGCCACAGGCAGCAACAGCACCCAGCCAAGTCATGCCCAAAATATTCAATGGTAGATATGGTAGCCGACAGATAAATGGCATCTATTTTAATATGCAAATTTTGGTTCAGAGCAGTGAGCAAATAAATCATAGAGATAAACAAAATAAGCCAGCAACATGCAATAACAAAATGAATTATATAGCTTTTGTTTATGCAGATCAGGTAAGTTGTTAACCCTTTTATTAACACTTTTATACTCATGGAGTCATGGCAGCCAGAATGGCTTTTGGAGTGATCTTGAGAAGTGTCTATTTGCATGCCAAGAGAAGACTATTCCTGCAAATTTACCACTGGAATGACTGGATTGATAACCATATCACTCATTCCAGTGATATATTCTCAGTCAATTCTCTCCTGACCAGCAAATGAGGTTTTCTATGGGAAGAGTGGAACTTTCCTGACCAAATTTGCGCATTACCTGGTTGGTTACATTAGATTAACATGGACATACACCTGCAACAGAGCAATGAGCACAAAAAATAAAAGTAAAAAACAATAAAGACATCTAGAGACAATACTCAGAGATAAATTCTCAGCAGCGAGTACATAGTGAGGAAAAGAGGACATCAACAATACTCAGCAACAAATAATGGCAAATTAAAATATACGTCATGGGTTCATTTAAGCAGATAAGCAGTTAAAGCAGATGTTATTCCATTACTCCATGCAGTCGAATGGAAAAGAAATATGCGTTTTTTTGGTTGGCATCGGGGCTACACATATCATGCACAGAAAACAATCAAGCAGAATTGAGACATGTTTTGACAACATTAAACATGCAACATTTTCTATTTTTACCATATACTGTGTCTGCCCAAGCGCTCTGATTAGACACTTTTCAGCTTGTACATTTTAATACCTGAGAATAAAGAAGAACGTGTACATTATAGCATACTGTACAACAGATGGGTAGTTAAAATACCTAATTAATATCTGATACTGCCTTACGGATAACTTGATAATTATTTTTACTTATTTCAAAATACATTCTAATTATTTAAGTTTTGCTAAGTCATCTACTGATTGTATTATGGTTTTTCTTCCAGATTTTAGTAGGCATGTAATTCTACCATCAGTTGTCCATGCATTCTCCACCAGAGGATGTTTTTGTCCCTCTTTCAACAATTTGAATTTAAGTGTAGTGAGGCTCTCTGTGATTGTGCACCCAGTGTTCTTTGGAAATTTTTTATTCCTGAAGAGTTCATGTCTCTTATTGTATGAAATAATTCTAAATATAATCGGTCGGTGACGCCTATTTGCAGAATTCACTTCAGCTAGATTTTTGCTCCCAATGCGATGGCTTCTAGAAAGATCCGTTTGGCTAAGTTTCACCCCATGATGACCCAGTTTTTCATTTATCGTGTGGACCACTATATCATCCGTCGCTTCACTTGCTGTCTCTGGCACCCCATGGAGCAGTAGGCAGTTTCTTCTAGAATATTGCTGCTGGGAATCAAGTTCTAGTTCTAGCTGGTGCTTTTTGATCTTTAGGGATTCAACTTCACCTTTAAGCGATGCTATGTCTTCCTGGATGGCCACAAGATCAACACTAATGCCACTATAGACGTCTTGTTTGATACTGTCCATTATTCCTTCTGATTTCAGCATGGATATCACTACTTTGGGAGTTTCCGCCAGTTTACTCGCTACCCTATTAGCGATAGTGTCAATTAGTTTGCACATAAATTAATTTCAGTAAGTAATAATTTCTCACTTTCAGTGTCTGTGCCAGTTTCTTTAACAGATCGGGCTCCAGATTGGCTTCCCTTTGCCTTGCGATCACCTGCCATTTTGTCAGTTCATACGACACCAGTTTTCGAAATCGTCTTACCCGTAAGTATTTCTGTCGTTTGAGATCTCAGATTTAGATTTTATGATTTACAGGCACTTGTTCCCGTATGCCTTAACAAATTATCAGTTTTTCTCCTATTGCTGTTGCTATTTTGTTGATTTTATTACCATTTATCTCACAGTTGAAAATTTAAACCGCCATCCGGGTGTTGGTAAGAGCTACCAGGGATATCCGTCTGTCATAAAATCTTTGTCCGGGCCAGATTCGGTATATACAGTCTCATGATTTCGCTTCTTCCCTTGGGAATATGATGGCAAAATTTACACTTTTCAAAATAAAATAAATGAACAAATATAATAAATGTTACATTTTCTATTTCATTTAGGTCTATCCAAAAAGTAAGCGCCAAGCATTCGACCGGTTTAGAAAGACACGTGATGAAACTCACTATAATGAATATGCAAAGTACAGAAACCAGCTAAAATGGGAAGTAAGGAAAGCAAAGCAGAATTTTGAGAGACATCGCCAGGAAGTCCAAAATTAATCCTAAAGCATTCTTCAGCTACGTAAATTCCAAGTTAAAAACATCATCAGGTATCGCAGATTTGAAACATGAAGATGGTACAATCACCAGAACGGATGCAGAAAAGGCAGAAGAACTCAACATCTACTTTGCCAGTGTATTTACACGTGAAGACCTAACCACAATACCCCAGCTCAACAGTAGAGATCCCAGCAGTACATTAAGCAATTTCATCATCAAGGAAGAGGATATCAAAAGGTTGGATAGCCTGCTAGTGTCAAAGTCACAAGGACCCGATGGGCTTCATCCAAGAGTCCTGAAGGAAATGAGCCATTGTATTGCCCGGCCACTAGCGATACTGTTCAACAGATCTTTACGCGATAGAACCCACCCTCAGGAATGGAAAAATGGTCAAGTAACCCCTATTTTCAAGAAAGGCAGTAAATCATCAGCCAGCAATTACAGACCTGTAAGCCTGACTTCAGTTGTATGTAAAGTCATGGAGCGGTTCATTAGAGATAAGCTCATGAATCATATGTCAAACTCTATTTCTGACTGTCAGCATGGCTTCCTAAGTGGACGATCCTGTATCACACAATTGTTAGAAACCTTAGATTATTGTACTGACATCGTAGATCAAGGAGGAGCAGTCGACGTGATATACCTTGACTTCGCTAAAGCATTTGATACCGTCCCACACCAGAGATTGCTTAGCAAATTAAAGAGCTACGGTGTCAGTGGAGATGCCTTGGGCTGGATTCAAGACTTTTTGAGTAACAGAAGGCAGAAAGTTGTCGTTAATGGCTCTAGCTCAAATTGGGCTCCAGTCCTCAGTGGAATCCCTCAAGGCAGTGTGCTGGGAGCGGCATTATTCATCTGCTACATTAATGACATGCCCGAAGTAGTAAGCAGTATGATAAAGCTCTTTGCAGATGATACTAAGCTCTACTCAAAGATAGCTTCAGAAGAGGACCATCAGCAGCTACAGACAGATCTCAACAATCTAAAAGACTGGGCAAATACTTGATAACTACGCTTTAAAGCATTCAAGTGCAAAACCATGCACTTGGGTAGATGCAATAAGAAACAGCCTTACAGCATGAATGAAAATGGTCACAGCATAACACTTGGCGAAACAATTTGTGAAAAAGATCTGGGCGTTTTTGTTGACAATGGACTGAAGTTTAACAGCCATGCAGAGACAGCAGTAAACAAAGCCAATAAAATCGTTGGGATGATTAGAAGGTCGTTCGACTTCCTAGATCCTGTCACATTCGTACTGCTCTTCAAAAGCCTTGTACGACCCCACCTAGAATATGGAAACGTGGAATGGTCTCCACTGTACAAAAAAGACGTGCTGTTACTTGAAAACGTCCAGCGACGAGCGACAAAGATGATCCCAGGGCTAAGTGATTTACCATATGAAGATAGACTCAGAACACTCAAACTACCAAGTCTAGTATATAGGCGGCTTCGCGGAGACCTTATCGAGGCTTTCAAATACACGCATAATATGTACGACGTCAATCGGGAGCATCTACTGCCATCAGACGCAGGTGATCGCACAAGAGGTAACAGTTACAAGCTCACCAAACAACGCTTCTGCAGTGATACCAGAAAGAGATTCTTTAGCATACGAGTGAACAAGCATTGGAATAGCCTACCTGATCACATAGTGACAGCTCCAACACTCAACGCCTTCAAAGGAAGGATTGATAAGCACTACCGAGAGAACCTCTACACAATTCAGTTCCCGATCTCACCCATCCGCACCCAATCAGTTAAACAGGTTAATGAAACCCAGGTTCAAGAAGAAAGTGAAAATCTGTTACAGGCTTACTAGCCTAACCAGCAGAAGAGGATATGTATGTATATGTATGTATGTATATCTATTTACTATTGACTACGAATACTAGTAACTTAAACTGACACTGTACTTACACTATGATTCGCATTAAAATACTTTGACTGCACCTTTACTACAAACACTAAGGAAAATTGTAGCACTTGCCACTTTATTTCAACATACCGGTTAACATGTAAATAATAATAATAAAAAAATTAATTTAGCAGACGTAAATTAACTTCTTCTTAATGTGTAGACGAGTACAGTCTTCTGGGCCGTTAGCAATTTCGGCCGTTATTTCGGTCTACTGGGCCACTAGGTTAGACTACTGGGCCATAGTAGGGATATCCGTATTTCGCCGTTTATTATTTGTATGACTCTGTAGGCATGTTAAATATAGTTAAGGTATACATAACAGAGTTATATAAACGGGACCGACGAATCACCCATAACGACCCATAACAACCCATAGCGACCCATAACAAACCATAGCGACCCATAACGAACCCATAACGAACCCATGACGAACCCATATCGACTTTACGAACCACAACGACTCATTTTACGAATACACTTTTTAGATATGTCGCCAGACTTTTATAGATCGTTCAGAGAAAGTGAACATATGGGAAAATGTGGACTCTAGAATGCAGATCGCTAGTCTTTTTCAGGGACATGATACATATACCAGTAGCCTACAATTGTCATTGCATGTGTTTGCGGTCTCTGAATGCTCTTGTTATAGTTGGGAAATCATGTGAATATGTGCGTGTGTGTATGCGTAATGCGTACTAGTCCATACTATACATGTACGTGCGTATGTTAATAACAACTTAATAACATTAAAATGAACCATAAATATATGCAGCCCATTCCTGACGTTAGAGGCTTGTTGACGCCTGCTGTGAGTAGAGGATTCGTGTAAGTTCGTGTAAGTATGTATATATGCATTATTGACACAATACTGTCTGTCTATGACGTATCAGCATAACTATGATGATGCATGCGTGGATACAGCATAACTATGATGATGCATGCGTGGATATAAATAAACAAGGAAGGATTTTAATGGATATTCATATTTTAATGAATAACTGATCAATAAAACCATGAATGCAAAATACAAATACAGTGGTAAATTATAGCACAATGACAAGTAGTACATCTAAAGCAAAATAGTGAATATAAACATAACATAACATAACATAACATAACATAACATAACATAGCATAACATAACATAACAAGTATACAGCTTACCAGGACTTTTACGTCCTATTATCAGCTGGTGTATAAACTATAATTATTAATTATTAATGTATGGTGATTTTCGGGTGATTTGGCATATCTAATGCTCTATAGTTGTAGTACACTGGGTGCGTTGCATAGATTTTGTCTAGTCTAGCTTTGAATGTGTTTATGGTAGGTGCGTCAACGACTGTTTCCGGTAATGCATTCCACCAGTCTATGATTCTGTTGGAGAAAAAATTCAGTCTATTGTTAGTATTCGCTCTAGGTTTTCTAAGTTTGAATTTGTGGCCACGTGTTCTGTCATCTTGATTTAATGTGAATAGTGTACTGGGATTTACTGAGTAGATATTATTAAGATACTTAAAAACATTTATGAGATCTTCTCGTATTCTTCTATACATTAAGGTTGGTAAGTTGAGATTCCGAAGACGATTTTCATAGGACATGTTCCGCAAAGCTGGTACCATTTTAGTCGCTCGTTTCTGGACTTTTTCTAATTGTTCGGCAAATTTCCATGTGTGTGGGGACCAAACGGGACCAGCATACTCCAGATGAGGGCGTATTAAACTTTGGTGCAGCATCTTAAATATGTCTGTAGTAATGGAATGAAACGTTCTCCATATAAGCCCTGTCATTCTGTTGGCTTTTGATGTGATGTTATTTATATGGGTTTCAAATGTTACGTTTGAATCGATTATTATACCCAGATCATTGATCTCACTCTCCTCCTTTAGGGCTACTGTTATATCATTATCAAGGAGTTTGTACTTACAATTACTGGCACTTGGCATGTGGCCAATGTGCATAACTGAGCTTTTGTTTGTGTTGAACATTAATTGCCAATTTTGGGCCCAGTTTTGAATGGCCTCTAGATCATTTTGCAGGATTTCACAATCACTCACATCAGTTATTGAGTTGAACAGTTTAGTATCGTCTGTGAAAAGATAGAGTCTGGATTTTATGTTTTTTGGCATGTCATTTACGTATATTACAAACAGTAGTGGGCCAAGTACACTGCCCTGTGGGACACCGCTTATGACCCTGGCCCAATCTGAGGCTGCCCCCATTAACCACGACTCTCTGCTTTCTTCCTATTAGAAATGACTTAATCCATTCTAGGAGTTTCCCCGAAATACCATATGCGTTCAACTTGTCACACTTAAAGTGTATCATAGCACGAGTATAGCACAATTATATTTTAATACTGCTATGTGAGAAAGAGGGAGAGGGAGTCGGGGGAGGAGAGGGAGATGAAGCAGGAGAGGTAGAGACTACACACGTACGTACACATAGAAGCAGTTTTAACCATAAATTAATACTCAATACTCATTCAAAATGGCTTCTGTCATGGTCTTGAGAAATGTAACCCTTCTTATGTCAACAGCTCCTCAAAGCGCCAAGGTTGCAGCTCATATCAATTAACCAGTTAATTGCCCAGATTTTTCAATAAAATCATATTGTTTGCAGGTCAAGGAAATACTATTTTTTGGTAAATTCACCACTGAATATTACAAAATAGTTTTCTGGCCTCAAGACAACCACCGAGCACGTGCTTGACCAGGTTGACGCCCAAAGGGGAAATTGTTGCAAAAGTTCGAGTTTTTAATTAGCCAGCGTCCATTTGCAGGCCAAGAGAATAGTATTTTTGAAAATTTACCACTGGAATGGCTGGTTCGGTTACATTCGGGACATTCTTAAGACCATTGTAGTGGGAGTTTCTTGCCGTCATGACCATTACAGTTTAAGGCGACACAAGATTGATTAACAGACCAAGACAAGACTATTTTTTTAAGAAATCTACAACTGGAGTGACTGGCTCCATAACCAACTGAAATTCTCTTGAACAAATGTCGGTTATACCTTACATGGTCTGGGGTTTTTCAGCCCTTTGACGTCTAACCTGGCCCGGTTTCCTAGCAGCCCTTGGTGAGACTGCAGGAATTTCAAATTCAAGATTAGTTGCTTTAATGTAATTACTTGTAACTGTTTTTGCGCTTAGGAACTTAAGGAAGTGTTTATCTTTTTCTTCCTTAGTTTTGGACGACCATACAGCACTTGGTACAAGAAATCGCTTATATGCTGCTGTCAGCATATAATTCCCTGTGCAATGCAAAGCTCGCCTTAGATCATTCATATGTAGCTGTATAATGTCTGCAATTTTGTCTACTAACACAGGTAGTTTCTGTGGTTTCCACCCTGTCACTAATTTCAGGATGTTGTTTAGAGACTCAGAATTATTATTGGTCCACAGATCATTACATACCAGCCTGCATTGGTACACACACATTGTCCCATATAAGGTCTCTGAGTCTCTTCTTAAAATAACTCTCAAATGCAGGATATTTGTCAAAATATGTAGCTATATCATGAATACGCTCATCAAAGATGCATGAATCATTGCTCTTGGCAACACCCAGCTGTCCAAATAATAACTCAGTGATGGTATGCCTATCATTGGTAAAGCAACCAACAGTGTCCATTAGATAAGGTTTAACATTATCTTTCAAGTGTTTAGTGCATAAAAAAAGGCTTAGCATATGGAAAGCAGCTGCGTATGGGTTTGGTAAGTGATTTTTCTTCACACTTCCTAGACGAATGCCCAGCAAATCAAGATCAGTACCAAGAACAGCCTTAACATGTGAAAGAAATAAATGATATGATTCATAAATGCTATCCCAGTGAAGAAAGATTGGCCCTAACATAATAGGTGAGTGTTGTGACTCTCTTGAAATAACTGTCTTACTTTTGTAAACAGTCGTGGTAAGGAAACAGGCTCCCAAATTAAATGTCCTGTCTATATCAATTACGCTGGCATTGTTACCTATAACATTTCTTTTCATGTCTTGAAGCTGCTCAGATGAATACGTTATAGCACTTGGAGGTTTACCTTTGGTACATATAACTGGTTGTAAATATGGATGCGTATTAACCTTGCCAATTACTTCTAATACTTCGTCGGCAAGGTTTTGTCGATGCGCATAATTGTAATTCCTTTTAGATTCACTATATATTTTGTCCCTAACTTGCCAAAATGTTTTTGGTGCGTCAATTGAATCATTTTTTGGCCATTTCGTGATATACTGTCATGGGTGGTTTGCGGATTGCTGCTTTACCTGCACATTCTAAGATGGCAGGACAGGTACGCTCGTATGGGGCATCCTTCTTTGATTTTCTGGGTGGTCTATGGCATGTTATTATGCCACAGTATTCAACGATCGTGAAATTCTTTTTGTCGTCATATTGATATGGAAGCCATTCAAAAATGGTCACATGTTTCTAATAATTGTCATCACCTTTCAACTTGGTATAATACTGATGCATCTTTATTATGCTTGAGGATGCTGGCTGAGGATCTATTAGCAACCATGTTGTTTTACCGTCAACCCTGTGTTGTGTACAATAAACACCATTTTTCAGCGCAACTAGCTTCAATTGCCCGTTGGCTAGAACAAATTAAGAATTGGCTGTTGTACCTTTTGCCCCCATCCCACACACCACAATCATCCGCAAAGTCACGCTTATCACCTGTCTGTCTCTTATCAATGTTGTTATTGTTGTCAACAACTACAAACATGTTTTCTTTCTTTCTTCAGGGTATTACAGGTTCTGAACAATTCATTTCACAAATAATCATAAACAATATACCGACTGCAAAGAATTTCCCCGGTACAGTTAGCGGTTTAAGTGCTTCTATTGCTGTATTGCCATTTTCTACATTGATACTCACTTTACCATCCACATTATCTGAACTATTCACTAAACCTACAGAATCTTTGATTTCTGATGTTTCACTCTCAGAGGAATCAAGTTGACGAAGAGGCAGAGATGGTGGCGATTCTCGACTGGAGATTGTAATCTTGAACGCGTTTGTCTGGGGAAAATAATAATAATAATAATAATAATAATAATAATAATAAAACTTTGTGTTCAGATGCCTAACATGGCGCATCAAAGTATTGGCTCCCACATAGTTTCAAATATTTGGCGCATAAGTCTCGCATTTCAGAGCATATTAAATTAATTTCTATATGGTTAGTAAAGTAAAAAAATGCAAGGCTAACTATGGTACAGGGACATAGCCACATGGACTGATGGATCGACACACCTACATGAATGGGCGATCATAAGGACACACACGGACGCATCAGCATCAAGAACGCACATATGAATACACGCATACCCATGACAATCCTGTTGGTCATGCCATTGAATGTTCATATATTTTCAAAAATAATTGTGTAACCAGCTTCTTGGAATATATCTGTACAGTCTGCTGGGAACATAAGTTTCTCCTTGGCTTCTTGGTGTACCAATATATTTAGGTATTGTTTTGGTTTATAGGAATTAACCTGTCTCTGCGCATATATATATTATGGAACGCCATCACGGTCACGATTCAGTATTTATTATTATTTATCTATTCGCTAGCAAACACTTTACAGATCATGCAATAGTAGATTCGTTGGAACTGATGTCAAGGTGAAGATCCGAAGAAAAATATCCGAATAACATTACATAAATAAATTAATGAAGTTAGTGTAGCACGGATCGACCGGATGGGTACAGACCGTTCCAGCTAAGCTGGGTGCGCGATGACCATTCCGGATTCACTCCAAGCATGCCCCCTGAGTAGGATAATTCACGTGTATAAAGCCCTATGAGAGAGGTTTTCATTAAAAATGGGTAAGTCCGTAAGAGCGTGTAGCTTCCCTGACAACACATGTCAGGAATGGGAGAGAGTGTATGCTTATAGTGTACCGAGTTGGTACTTGTAATTTTCTCAAATCGTACCATTCTCGTCGTTCTTTGTGCCGATCCGCCGGACCAGAATGAAACGAGGATCGAACTTTTTACTTTGTTAAAATCGGACCACAAATGGCCGAGTTATCATTAAAAGTCCTGGTTAAATTATCTTCAAAATATTGCTTTGACGTCGTAATCGCATGTATGCATTAACTGAATGTGCTGTTCACGTGATAGCCACGTCACCACATCTAGCCGCATGCTGATTGGCTACTGCTCACCCGCTGATTGGCTGAAGCACCTGCCTCTGACGTCACGAGTAGTATAAAAGGGACGAAAAAATGAGAATCGAGAGCATCATCAGCGGGAAGCCGAGACAGTCAGGAAGGCTGGTGGACCAGTGGAGTGCAAGACGCGGGACAACTGCTAACCGACGGTGGTACCAACACCACTGCGGTGCCTCTTGGAATTGAGATCTCCTTAAGCCTTAAGACTTTTCCTCGATACAATTTTGGAAGGTCCCAGATAGCCATCCGGGAGCTATAAAACTAATATAAGAACTCCCTTTACGGAACTTTCTTAGAGGAGTTTCCTGCGGAAGGGCCTTGCGGGCCCGATGTGATTCTACAGGACATAGAGCTGATTGTGATTCTTGGTGGATAACTCGCCGGATCTTCCGACCACGCTGAAACGTGGTATCAAATTTCCACACTGCATGTCGCGTGTGTTAATTAACTTTTAGACCACAGTCTGGTGGGACTCTGCTCAGTGCGCCGCAAGAGCTATGCGACGTATCCTGCACTGTGTACCCAGTTATTGTACATGCATATATTATTACCAATATAGCCCTCTCTGTTATTGTGCAACTTACAACTTTCAAACTGATGTCACCAGACGGAAACAACAACAGTTTAAATCATGTATTAGCTAAAGTGACTATCTAACGGACATCCCAATCATCCGTTCTCCTTCACGGTCATGAGAGTGTGCCGCATCAACAGTCTGCCTGTGGAAATCTGCCTGCGGAAATCTTCCCTACATTCAAGATCGTGCCATCTCGTGCTATTCCATATTAGCGTATCAATTTCAGTGACTTATGAACTCTTACCGTGCCGATGACCAATAGGTACTCAAGTAGCTATACTATTGTACATTTCATTATTTCCACAAATGGTACTGATGACTAATAAGTACCTTCTCAGTCTTTCCGACCGCAATGTTATACTTTCTGATTATATTGTGAATATTATCTTTATTTTCCGTGGGTTCTTTCAACTAACAGCACCATAAGGTCCTATGACCTGTGATATATCGCTAGTACTGTATTAGTTAGTTGTGTATATGGCAAGTAACCATCCTAGTTAATATGTTTTGTTTATTTATAAAAAGTCTAGGACGCAGTACGCTAGGAAATACTGTAGAGCAACATTATATCCGCATCACTATATTTCCTCCAGCATCAATTTTACACTGAGGTCGCTGTTCATGCTCTAATTGCTCGAGCCTGAAACGTGGCCGACTAAACCTGGATATTTTAGTTTGATAGGATATGTTTAAAGTAGTTAGGGGCAATCTCACTGTAAGAGACACATTGTGTATGCCTCTTTTCCGGCTGTGGTGGACATGTAACACCGCACACCAGTTAGATTGTATAAATTGGCCAAATACCTTAGGGCCTCTTGTTAATATGGAGTGATTGTCTCTTTTTCGCTCCTCCAGCTAAAAGGCTTAATAATTGTTTGGATTTCCCATCGACGCATTAGCAGGATCCGACTCAGGAAAACTATCGGAGGTTTCCGAGTGTTGATAACTAAAGTCCTGATTTACACACACCTCCTTCTGTATCCTTGGATACTAGTTAGTTTAGACACACAACCCCCCCCCCCCCCAACACCCACACACCCCACAATGTAGGAAGCACTGCGAAAAGAAATTAATCAAATTGTGACACCCGCCAGCAGTGCATCTCTGGGCATTCTGGAAACTTAACCCTAATGACAGGTAAAATATCTCCATCCAATTCGTTGTAGTGTCTGGGTCAGGTCATAGAACCCACCACGCCCTCACGGGAAGGACACTGGCGATGGATATCCGCCTCTTACTCCACACCCTAAAAGATAAGGCGCTTTCCAAATTGCTTTTGTGAACTGTAAACTTGTCCTAGTGATGTTATATGTGGTTACGGGATGGTAGTGACCAGATCGTCATATGATTCGGGAGCTATTGCTCCATAACATGTACGCACGCTATCTTTCTGAGGTAGATGCCAGGCGGGCCGACCTTCGGGAAGCTGGGAATCTTCGCCAGTTAGATGTATGTGTCTAAAGATAGGTAGGTATCCCTGCCAATTGCGGCCAAAGCTTGGAATCGTATCTAACAACCAAATGGTGGGTTAGAATGTAGCAGAATGCCCGCATAAATAAAGCGGCAACTACCAATACAGTATCTTTGGACCTACATAAGACGGTGGCTTGTGAATTCGTCGGAAATCATTCATCCGTCTTCATGTAAACCAGTGTGCATCACATTAATTATGGCGTCGCTAGGATTGACCAGCACTTAGCTTTTTGTTTGAACAATAGAGTGGCCCTTTTTGCCAGCTCTTTTCCTCCGCTTCAGTGTTGAAGGCATTTTCCTGTGACGGAGGCCCGCGCGAGGCACTTTCCTCTCGCAACAACAATATTTTGTGTGTGTTAGGGGTGTATTTACTTAGTTTATATTAAACTACCAAGTAGCCTAGTTGCGATGCTCCCTTACGGGAATACCTCTGCGGATTTACGGATCTGTGTGGTACCTTCGGCGAAACCACGTAGAAAGAACACCGGATAGCTCTATGTACTGTATTATTTGCTCATTACTGTCAAACGAGTGATATTGTTTGTTTAATGTATAGTGAATTATTTGTGACTGTTTAATTATATCATCATGTCCAGACTACCAAATTAGTAATGGACCGTCATACCGGTGACACCAACAGTTGGGATGAGACCATGACGTTCAATCTCGGCAGCAATGGTTGCACAGCCCCACATGGAATGTAAACATTCCACCGGCTCTAGAGGCCGGTCTTTGTACCTTCCGAATAGACGCGATATGGGATCCGCAACCCCGAGAACCGCAGCTAACCTTCGCTCCGATGCATGCGGTGCGGTGGAGCGGAGCGACATGGCAGACATGCATGTAGCCACATCCCCCCCCCACCCCGCGAGCTACATTAGCACCCTTTCTGCGCGCGTAACACTTTAATGGCCAAGCTGGCCAAAACAGCATCGTCTTAGGGAATGCCCATTTGTAGGACAAGAGAAGACTGCTTTTGAACATTTACCACTGGAATGACTGCCTCGATAATCAAGCCAGTCCTTCTAGTAATAAAATTCTCAAAATACTCTTCAAATTGACTTTAGTTAGATAAAAATCACAGAATTTCTTGACAATTAACCACTTGCCGATCAAGTGAAAAAGAGTACTTATATGTAGACGCCTTGATAGATGTGCATATAAAGGACCTACTCGTACATGTGTGTGCGTGCATTCGTTTGTGCGTGTGTGTGTTCGTACGTACATATTTATGTATGTGCATGCGTGCGTGTGTGCGTGCATAAATGTGTGCATGTATGCATGCGTGAGTTTGTACATTGGTCCAGGCGTTTGTTTGCGTACCACCCACATCCCCAAAACAATCCCCCCACCACCTGTGCCCCCAGCAGTTGACCTTCTGCAGCTGATCCTGAGGACAGCTATGGTAATTAAATATAATCAGATATAGGCTAAACGTGAACATGAAAAATATGGTTTATACTTTTCAATCATGATCGGGATGTGGTCAACCATATAATTTTCAGGGGTGTGGGTGTGGTAATAAAATGAACACGGGTCTATGATTGGGATGATTGTTTTGTTGTAGTTGTGTGTGTGTGGGCGACGTTTATAAATATTTATATATATACTACACAAAAATGCATGACGTCACAAGTTTTTGTGTACCTAATAACGAATCTGCAGTTCTAAGTAAGTCTTCATTTGTCGTTATGGGGACGTTATTGGTTCGTTATGGGTCGTTATGTGTTGTTATGGGTTGTTATTGGTGATTCGTTGGACTGATATAAACAATAAAGGGCGACTAACCTACCTATAAATTTCATATTTCTACATTATCTTTCTGTTATTCTAACCATATCTTTCCTGTTTTTCAGACTCATAGACAGCTGGCCGATGGTTTCTTCTAGGGAACAAAGCCGTTTGAAAAAAGGGCTTAAATAAAATCATTTCATTATTTTTGTCTCATCACTCTTCTGTTAAATTTAGTAGTCTATAAGGCTAACTATTAGGAACTGTACAAAATGGACTAATGATTTGGAATCGATTTCTTATAATTTTTGGAAAGCTTGTCGACTAATCAAGAATTGAATCGAGTTCGTCAAAGAGAAAATGGACCTGAAATGATCTCTATGTAAACGCAAATAAAAATACGGAAACTAACTTTTGAAACTTGAAAAATAATTTGATTCTACTAAGGATCGAAATTGTATGGAAAATTAGAATCGATTTCTTATCATTATTGGATAAGATGTACGCTATGAAAGAATTGAATCGAGTTCATAAAAAAAGAAGAGAAAGATCTTAAATGTACTAATAAAAGAGACAAAATTTTCAAAAACAAAAATTTCCTCACGAATACAGGACTAGTTGTGACTGAAAGCTTGACACCCAGTAGACTAAAGCTATTGAAAGATGGCAATGACAATGTAGACAATGCCTGGACAATTGATGGTCGCATAACCTGCATATCAAGGTCTGGACATCAGCAACAAATCCGCACAATAAGTGATCTGTCAAAAATCCGTTGAGAAAATAGCATATTATATAACTATTTCTCTAGCTAGCTCAGCACTTGTCGATCGAGACTTTAACCTTGTAACCTTACTGTAAATACTCAAAACCATAAACTCTAAAAGGCAAGGAATGCTATGCTGTACATTCTAAGATAGGCTTGACTGGGAGAGCCTGCGTCGCTAGGATTGACCAGCACTTAGCTTTTTGTTTGAACAATAGAGTGGCCCTTTTTGCCAGCTCTTTTCCTCCGCTTCAGCGTTGAAGGCATTTTCCTGTGACAGAGGCCCGCGCGAGGCACTTTCCTCTCACAACAACAATATTTTGTGTGTGTTAGAGGTGTATTTACTTAGTTTATATTAAACTACCAAGTAGCCTCGTTGCGATGCTCCCTTACGGGAATACCTCTGCGGATTTACGGATCTGTGTGGTACCTTCGGCGAAACCACGTAGAAAGAACACCGGATAGCTCTATGTACTGTATTATTTGCTCATTACTGTCAAACGAGTGATATTGTTTGTATAATGTATATTGAATTATTTGTGACTGTTTAATTATACCATCATGTCCAGACTACCAAATTAGTAATGGACCGTCATACCGGTGACACCAACAGTTGGGATGAGACCATGAGGTTCAATCTCGGCAGCAATGGTTGCACAGCCCCACATGGAATGTAAACATTCCACCGGCTCTAGAGGCGGTCTTTGTACCTTCCGGATACACGTGATATGGGATCCGCAACCCCGAGAACCGCAGCTAACCATCCCTCCCATGCATGCGGTGCGGTGGAGTGGAGCGACATGGCAGACAAGCATGTACCCCCCCCCCCCAGCCCCCCCCCCCACCCCGCGAGCTACATTAGCACCCTTTCTGCGCGCGTAACACTTTAATGGCCAAGCTGGCCAAAACAACATCGTCTTAGGGAATGCCCATTTGTAGGACAAGAGAAGACTGCTTTTGAACATTTACCACTGGAATGACTGCCTCGATAATCAAGCCAGTCCTTCTAGTAATAAAATTCTCAAAATACTCTTCAAATTGACTTTAGTTAGATAAAAATCACAGAATTTCTTGACAATTAACCACTTGCCGATCAAGTGAAAAAGAGTACTTATATGTAGACGCCTTGATAGATGTCCATAAATAGGACCTACTCGTACATGTGTGTGCGTGCATTCGTTTGTGCGTGTGTGTGTTCGTACGTACATATTTATGTATGTGCATGCGTGCGTGTGTGCGTGCATAAATGTGTACATGTATGCATGCGTGAGTTTGTACATTGGTCCAGGCGTTTGTTTGCGTACCACCCACATCCCCAAAACAATCCCCCCACCACCTGTGCCCCAGCAGTTGACCTTCTGCAGCTGATCCTGAGGACAGCTATGGTAATTAATTATAATCAGATATAGGCTAAACGTGAACATGAAAAATATGATTTATACTTTTCAATCATGATCGGGAAGTGGTCAACCATATAATTTTCAGGGGGGTGGGTGGGGTAATAAAATGAACACGGGTCTATGATTGGGATGATTGTTTTGTTGTGGTTGTGTGTGTGGGCGACGTTTATAAATATTTATATATATACTACACAAAAATGCATGACGTCACAAGTTTTTGTGTACCTAATAACGAATCTGCAGTTCTAAGTAAGTCTTCATTTGTCGTTATGGGGACGTTATTGGTTCGTTATGGGTCGTTATGTGTTGTTATGGGTTGTTATTGGTGATTCGTTGGACTGATATAAACAATAAAGGGCGACTAACCTACCTATAAATTTCATATTTCTACATTATCTTTCTGTTATTCTAACCATATCTTTCCTGTTTTTCAGACTCATAGACAGCTGGCCGATGGTTTCTTCTAGGGAACAAAGCCGTTTGAATAAAGTGCTTAAATAAAATCATTTCATTATTTTTGTCTCATCACTCTTCTGTTAAATTTAGTAGTCTATAAGGCTAACTATTAGGAACTGTACAAAATGGACTAATGATTTGGAATCGATTTCTTATAATTTTTGGAAAGCTTGTCGACTATTCAAGAATTGAATTGAGTTCGTCAAAGAGAAAATGGACCTGAAATGTTCTCTATGTAAACGCAAATAAAAATACGAAAAATAACTTTTGAAACTTGAAAAATAATTTGATTCTACTAAGGATCGAAATTGTATGGAAAATTAGAATCGATTTCTTATGATTATTGGATAAGATGTACGCTATGAAAGAATTGAATCGAGTTCGTAAAAAAAAAAAGAGAAAGATCTTAAATGTACTAATAAAAGAGACAAAATCCGTTGAGAAAATAGCATATTATATAACTATTTCTCTAGCTAGCTCAGCACTTGTCGATCGAGACTTTAACCTTGTAACCTTACTGTAACTACTCAAAACCATAAACTCTAAAAGGCAAGGAATGTTATGCTGTACATTCTAAGATAGGCTTGACTGGGAGAGCCTGCTGCCATGGCAGCAGGTTGAATCCAAGTCGTTTCACCACCTATCTCATTCACACCCATACCGTTTCACGCCCTGTCCTGTTCGCCCCAGCTAATTTCGCCCCAGCTAATTTCGCCCCATATTCCCGTTCTCCCTAGGTAATTTTGCCCCTATATAGACATGTGCATTATAAGGTAATAAGGAGATAATAAAGAGACAGGTAATTCAGAGAAACTGATATATAAATATAATATAATATAATGAATGTTTGATGGAACTAGGATTGTAGTTTGCTAAAATTCCAAGGTTTGTAATGTAGGTGGTTGCTTGAACACATTCTATGATGATTAACTGTCCTTGGCCGTATTCATTCAATACATTTAATACACATGGTCTCATAGACATCTGTATATCATTCATGTTGAAAGACTACTTTTTGTATTGCGACGCACGCACGTGACCCGCGAAGTCGGCGTATGATCGAATACACGAAATTATGTGATGACTTACCTCCCTTGATTTTGAGCTCTTCAGCATCAATAATGACGCAATAGTGGAACAAGCTATTATACCGCAATGTTGAATGCATGCAGCTCCGTTCAACTTCAGCAAGAAATAAGTACAGTTTGGTTGCATTTTCCCGATCAGGCAAAGATAAAAATTGCTTTTTCAGGTGTTATGCCAATAAAAATAATAGAAAGTTATATGTTGATTGATTTTAACCCTAAATAAACAACTGACCATAGAGTCTAATGCGCACTAGCGGAATGACAGTTTTTTTGTTGCTGAATTAAATGCATGTGCCTACATAAAACAGACACACGTAGGTCAGCTAGATCTTTCTTATCTGTCTAAAACAAAAAGTGTGTGAGATCTCAAGGCATTTTCTTTAATTCTGACATTTTTGCTGCGGCTACGTAGGTTACATGGTTTAGGCCTAGAGGGTGGGTGTGTAGTTAGAATCACGCAAAAACGGCAACAGCTGCGAAAAACCAATGCGGCAGATTTTTCTCGGTTTTATGTTTCCATGCATGTTTGAGAACATGATTGCTTCAATGGCGATTTTGGCTCGATAGAAATGTGCGTGAACAAAATTAGCCTGTAAATGACAAGATAATTTAATGCACAAGTGTGTGAGTTTTTAAAGCTTAGCATATACATACTCATCATTTTCGAGACCAACTGTTTGTAGGTTTTATCAGAAACCCTTCTGGTTTTACCTAACATGCATAGGCCTGTGTTACTAGTAAGATTACAGTTGAATATGCGAAGAAAAATAATCGATATTACATGACCGTAGCAATGGTTGGATGGTGGGGTGAGAGCTAGGTTATGGGGTGTAGGGGGGTGGGGAGGCTGCCAGTTGAGGAATCGACGGGCCTGCATATTTTCACGTTGATGCAAAGCATATTATTTTGAGAAATTACCACTAGTCCAGTAAGAAATGACAATGGACTCGGACATTTTAAGTAACAACCAGATTTTTGCCCAGAACTCTTCCATTGTATCTAAATTAAGACCACAAAAAATTCCCCATGAATCCCAATTGGGGAAAATGCTTTTTTAGAAAAAATTCAAAATGGCTGAAAATTAGACATTTCTAGATAGTTCAGTTACTATATAAGCTAAAGTGGCGATTAAAACCTCTAAAGTTAATGTTTTGGGGTCAAGGAATTGAATTCTGATATTATTTTTACAGAATAACACATGATTATTATGGTAATTTATTCAAAATGGCGCAAAAACGTCAAAATGGCCGTCAAAATGCCCGTCAAAATGGCCGCCAAAATGGCCGCCAAAATGGCCGAAAATTATACATTTCTAGATAGTTCATTTACTATATAAACTAGAGTGGCGATTGAAGCCTCTAAAGTTAATATTTTGGGGTGATGGAATTGAATTCTGATATTATTTTTACAGAATAACACATGATTATTATGGTCATTTATTCAAAATGGCGGAAAACGTCAAAATGGCTGCCAAAATGGCTGAAAATTTGACATTTCTAGATAGTTCAGTTACCATATAAGCTAGAGTGGCGATTGAAGCCTCTAAAGTTAATGTTTTGGGGTCAAGGAATTGAATTCTGATATTATTTTTACAGAATAACACATGCTTATTATGGTAATTTATTCATCATAATTCACCTGTCAGGATAGCAGATATAACTAAAATTATGCATGGTGCATAGAGTCAGCAAATTACAGCTGATTCCACCAAGTAATATTCTGCTAAAGTTCAATGTGAGAATTTATACATTGCCCCTCGCATTTGCAGTGTATGCTGCATGGAATTCCTCTCTTGGCACAAGTACAAGATACACAACGCTCGCTCTTACAGGAAGGAGCATCTGATCTCTGCCAATACATCTGCTGGTGCTGCTGCTTTACCAGTGATTACCGGCACTATGGCATCACCTTCAATCTTGTATTCGAACTCTTCCTTTTGGAGAATCGTATGAAGATGACGCCATGTGCTTACTTGGTGATGTACACGTAGCGAGTGAGAGTACATAGCTCTGCTGGTAGGTGGCATTCTCTCAAAAGGTACATATTTGGATGATACCATATCTAAATAGTGCAGTTCATTGAGTCCTTCAGCATTGGTTCCCCCTATGTACAAATTCTTTGCAAAATTTTCTCCCACATTTAGAAGCACTTCTTTAGGTGTTTCTGTGTCACGAAAGACTAGCGCATCTGCGCGTAATGGCTGTGATGACTGGAGCAATTTCATGAGCTTCAGTTTCCCCACGCCATACATTCCAGATGTTGTATCACAGCCTGACATAGCATGAGCAAATGACAAACACATATACATCTCTCTCCCTAACACCTCCTTTGCAACGTTAATGGCAATGGTATGTTGTCTGGTCTGCATATAAACATGTTTCCCATAATTTGTGTGGTGAATCAACATTATCAGAATGTCTGTATCATCAGTAACAACAACAACAACAACATTTTCATATGTTTTTGGCAAATCAATTGCCTTCTTAACTATGCAGACATCAGCATCACCCTCTTCACCAGCATGCTCTACATGGATGCCTGCCTTCTGAAGATGCTGAGATAATAATTTGATCAAACCCTGCTTGTTCTTTTTGTTTCCAAGAAATGCCTTCTTGTCTCCAGGTATTGGTGTTTTCATCTCCACAACAACATCTGGGAATATTTTCTCCTTTCACCGTCGCTTTTGTTCCTGATCTTTTGTTGTTGCCACTACATAGCTGTCAAACTCTACCCAAAGAGGAAGACCATATGCAGAATGGGAGACAACAGAGGGCACATATGCATCACAAACATCCTCCATAGTGCCAGTCTTGGCCCAAACCAGTTTGTGCAAAAGAGCACATCCATCAAGCACTTTAGCTGCTGGTCCAACTGTCTCTGATGTGATTTCTGTATCCATCTCAAGTATACATTTAGCCATATCCGCCTTATTTGCTTTCCTCATACTCCCGTCATCTTTGAACAGTGCAGGCGATACAGTTGCAAGTTCATGTGAAAACACACTTTTGTCAGGAGGGCAACCATTGACATATGACATGGACACAAATCGATGGTACAGCTCCTGTGATGACATTCGGACTTCATCACCAGATATTTTGAGGGGCTTTCGCATGGCAGCAAATGTTTTAGCTTGTTCTACCCTCTTAAACTTTACATCGCCAAATTTCTTCTCATTCAGTTTTTCTTGGATTGTGGTCCCAATTTGTAGGGCATTATCTACATTGATGCGCTCATCAGCTACTACTCCCGTTGCAATGTTCCTGAGCTCACTATCTTGGCCAGATCTGAATGGGTTGTTCCTTAAAAGGAATTGCTTGAAGGTTTCCATATCTTCCGAATCCTTTCTAATGTTTCCTGGATGCATCTCATTATGTTGTTCTGACCAGGACTCAGTAAACTTATTGGTAAGGCAACGTAGAGCATCAGTGTACATAGCAACAACATGTGCAGTGAGTAACCAACTGTTTCTTGCAGAGTCTTTGTGGGTAATATTGATGAGTCCACCTACAGTCTTCCCTGATCTCATCAGTGATTGTTCTATGGTCATATCTGACCAGGTTCCACTCCAGAATCGGGGTTTCTTCCTTCTTATCGTGAATTCTCCATTTTGTATTGGTTCTTCCAAACATTCACATAAATCCTGACAATTTTGAAGATACAACCGGCAACATTTTGCATAGTTGTTGTGACCTGCAGCTGCTAGGAAAGGTAACATTCTCTCTATAGCCAAAAGATGTAAGTTCCAGCAACCCGTTCTTTCAGCTCTAATGAAAAGCATTGTAATTTCAACCATGCCCATAAACATTAGTCATAGCTTTGCCGTTCGGTTGGATTCAGGAGATTCTTTTTTTTCTAAATACTTCTTCAGCTGAATCAGATCTTTATTTGCAGTTATTTCATCCAAGCAGATTTCACCAGCTAATACGGAGCTGTAGAATGTTTTCAAACGTGACCAAATGTTATCACTTTCCACAGGTTCCTCATTAACAGTATATTGATCTTCTTCTTCTTCTTTTCGATCGCTGGTATTACACTTGGAGAGCCGTTCTCAAGATGAAATCTGTGGTTTTCTGCAGTTCTTCCACAGGCCCATACAGCTTTTCAAGAAAAGAGGTTGACAAAGGCCAGATCTCTTCTCTCAGCTGCTGATACGTACTGCAACATTGAAGTATGTGCTCTGTGGTCTGTTCTGCTTCTCCACAAGGACAAGCGTGCGATGTCGTAAGGTGGAACCGCCTGTACATGTGTTGGCTTAGTCTGTAGTGTCCAGTTCTGAGACGAAAAATGGCCACTTGCTCTGGCCTCGAGAGATGATGGTAGGCATCTTCTGATTGAGGTGTTCTATAGAGTGACTTGATGATAGTCTTCATCTCTGTATGGGTAACCATGTTTTCTGTCTGATTCTCTTCTGCACCCGCCTTTGCCATCTTGTCTGCTTCCTCATTTCCTTGGACTCCACAGTGTGAGGGGATCAACTGCAGCCCTATCCGAAAGCATTTGATGGTTTGTAGTGCTTCTTCAAGTTGTGGCAGCTTACCTTTGGTGATAGCCTCAATGGCAGAGCGGGCATCAGATAAAAAGACAATCTGTGCAATAGGGTCTGCTGTTCTGCTGATGGTATTAGCTGCATGAACCAGTGCTTCGACTTCAGCTCTGTAGCTTGTGCAGTGTTTGCCTGTCGGTATTAAAGCCGACTCATGTTGTCCGTTTGGATACTGTATGTGCAGTCTGGCACCTCCGCTCCCAATTGCATCTTTGGCTGATCCATCTGTGTAGATCCTTATCCATGTCTCCTGAGGGTACATTTCTTCCAGCATGGCTAGGGTCAGGGCCTTCTTGCTCACATCACTGTGTTCATCTTTGGTTGTGAGATGAGGTACTGTGGTGCGAATAGCTATGCTCTCTAGTTTGTTTTCCCAGGGTGGAGGATCAATGGTGTGGTTTGGGTCTTCTGTTTGTGCTGGCAACATTTCTTGGTGTTTCCTTTGAAGTGCTTTTGTCTCTTTCACAAAACTTGATGTTTTAAGTCTTCCTGATGACAGCTGTGCTTGCCTGATCTTCATCGGGTGGTTGTTGAACGATTTGAACTTTGCAGCTTGGATCAGTGCTTTGCATTCCCTTCTTTTGCTAAGTGGGGGGGGGGGATGCCTGCTGTTCGCTCCATTTTTTCTATTGGTGTTGATCTCATTCCACCAGTGATGATGCGCAGTGCCTGGTTTTGTACTCTGTCGAGGTTCTGTTGATGAGATTTAGCTGCTGTCATCCATGAGCTGGATCCATACTGAAGGTGTGGTCGTACGGCACCTAGGTAGATGGTCTTGAGGATCCTTTCATTGGCACCCCACTTTGATCCTGCCAGCTTCCTCATGTATATTGATCTTCACAACCACTACCTGGCATAAGAGTTGTTTGGAAATTGCTTTCACTATTCTGATTTCTATCTGACATATTAACCTGATGATGATCATCATCATTGTCAATCTTGTCCATACAATCTGATGCTTCATTATCAGTGTCCATACGGCAGTCTACATCTACATTCTGAACACCACTGCTCGATTGTTCTGCTAGTTCTTCTGACAAGTCAGTGTCCACAGCATCGCTAACTTCAGGCTCAAACAATAATAGATGAGGTGCTGCATTTGTTAAAACGCATGCTCTTAGCGTCTTAGTATAAGATTTGCCCTCCATCATTTTAGGTAAGGAGTTTTTGGCATACACTGTACCCCACAACTCTTCAATACCACTGTCCTCCATTAGTTTACACCCTGCACCAAGGAAAGACATAAGTAAATGGAATCCTCCCAGCCACAAGAACATGTTCTTAAATTCATTCTGATTGTCTTGCTTGATTTTCCAAGCACTCAAATACAATGGGTGGTCAAAGGTAAGTGTTGCACAGCACATTCCGACTGTCATGGTCTGCTGTTTTACATATACCATAGTACTATAAACAGCTTCATCTGTTGAAGGGTCAAACGTACCATAGGGTTGAACACCACATTTGTGCAGCAGTACTCTCCTTTACTTATGTCGGACATGAACCCCTGCCAGGTTGGTGGACTCGGTGAAAGCCTACTCGATAACAGCCACAGGGTATCCATTATTTGACATTTACGTGTGGAAATGTCTGTAGTGCCAAGAGTTCCTATCTTAACATCAGACATTCATGATTTCAAAGGACGCTTGTACCATTTGATGATTGAACTGAAGTTCCCATCTTGCATTATATCTGCTGAAGAAGGATTCTGTCTAACAACTGGTTCCGGTGTACGCTCACATGAAGTCTCAGTTTGACATGCAATTATACCCATTACATGTGTGTTATCATGCCCTGATTTGGTATCTTCATTATAGTCAAAGTTGTCAGCTACCCACTGACAGAAACCCGCCCCCTTTGCTGACTTCAACTAGACCGGATATTAATGAATCCACTTGCTTTCCAACAGCTGCACTTTTTTCAAACTGCAGAATCTGAGTATACGATATACATAGACCTAAGGATGACAGAACATCAATGAGCACCCTTGATCGTGTTGTCTGCTTGATAAAGAGGCCAACTGATAACATAAGAGGTGATATGTATGATTGTTGGCATGTTGCCCGCATGAGGATGTGGCACAATGAAGTTATCAAAAGTTGCTTCTCCATGTTGGCTGATTCACTTCTTGATTCTGAGAAAAGGTTAGCAACAAGGGTGTGGAGTGAGTCTGGAATGGACTTTTCTAATTCACTCAATTCAAATTCTGATGGACTTGGATAAGTGTCATTATCATGTTCTATATTCAAGATATCGTCTCTAATTTTTGCACCTATCAGTTTTGTCTGTTTTAGGGTTTCTTCACTGTCTCCTAGGTTGTCTGCATCAATATATGACTGATGTAAAATGTTATCTGCAGCAGCTCTGAATGTAAGTATGTTAATTTTCCCTTCATTTTGTGCAACGCATACACATTCACCAAACTGCTTCACAAGGCGACGTTTCAGATGCTTCTCTGTGTATGGCAGAACATCTTCTGGCAAATATGTTGCGAGCTGATCTCTCAGATCCTGAAGGGAGAATTGACCCTGCATTTGCTCTGTTTGTTGTAACCAGTAACACAACTTGTTGAAAGCACAATCATTAATTGTGTCAAGGAACCTAGAATTTCCACAGTTATGTCAACACAATTCTCGCACCCTGGAACACCTTTTCCTAGCATAAATAATGCCATACAAGTTCGGTGATAATGAGCCTCTACTGCACGGATATCTCCCGCAAAATGTATTCGTGCTTTATATTTACTGCTAGATTGTCGTGGCTATTGTCATATTTTTTTATTAGTGACTCTTGGATGAGACTTCTTTTTTCTTTGCTTGATACAAACTGGATATCTGAGATGCTCGGTCTGGATGGCGCTTGACATCACCAAAGTCAAGTTCCTTTGTACATATCAAGCAATGTGTTGGATAATCAAAAGGCTTGCTTTTCGTTTTCAAACGTAGTGTAACACCAGAACAATCTGGATCCCTGGAAGTTCTCTTTGTTTGTTTTCCTTTTGAATAATTTTTATAGCAATTTTCATGAACATAGTTCTTCTCAGTGGAAGATGTTTTCAAATGTATGTCATCACCTCGTTTCAATGAAACATCATTTAGGGTTTGCGTCCCTTTAGCACCAAGTTCTCTGCCATTGACATGTATCTGTACATCTACATCGCAAATGATACAGGGCGTGTTCAGCCCAACCATCGCTGTTCAGCCCAGCCATCGCTGTTTAGCCCGCACAAGCTTCACATTCAAATTAGCATGCCAAAACGGGTGAATAGAAAATAACACACAGCTATAAGATCAACAATGCGAGAATGAAAAGAAATCAAAGGTCATACAGTGTAAATCGTGAAATTGGAGAAAGTACGAGCATGAAAAAAGAACAAGTGCAATCTGTGCTTCATCCGAGCAAAATCTGAGTTTTACTTCGTCTCGCAACGAGACAGCACGGACAATAATACCGAAATATATCAAACATGCAATATAAACACGAGGGAAAGGAAAGGGATATTAAATCAGGCGCAACCTGGGGTTCACATGGCATATATTCAACTCTTACTATGTCTAACAATTCAACCGTGTAAAATATGTGGTTTATATAATTTACTTAAATTGCCGATTTCTAAAATTACCCCGGAACCTATATTTCTCAAACGATATGTATTTAACAATATGCTAAAATGTGTGCAGAAAGTTATCCACTGTGACCTTGGCATTTGACCGTTTGACTCCAAATTTTGGAGACATGAATTGACTATGTGGACAACAATCAATCAATAATTCATGGAAGTATTCCTAGTGAGACGTGACTAAGCAAATTTTGAAAAATGCTGCCGAAAATGCTTCAAAAAGAGATTTTAGGTCGCTGTGACCTTGACCTTTGCACAAGAAATTTGGCATATATGTTCGGAACCTAACTGCTAACCTTCCACCCAAATTTGGTTAAGATACTACCAGTAGAACCAGAGTTATTAAAAGAATAGCTAATGAACCAACAAAAATCTGTTTTAGAGGTCACCTCTTTGACCTTGAAAAAACCTACTTTCCCCATGTGGGAACCGTGATGAATTTTTTCTGCAGACACTATGGTACATATAGGCAACTTTGAAACATAAATTTGCTTGTTACTTAAAATGTCCGGGTTCGACCAAAATCATGTCAATTCTTACTGGACTACACCGGGCTTATTGAAAATTACCACTGGTCGATAAAACAAGCATTCCGTGTGATGGAAGCACATAAATAGTAGCAGATGAACGAATTCATAGGAAGACTGACATATCGGTTATCGATCGTCTCTTTCAGTTATAGTAAACAAACAATTTTGACAGTCTTCGACGTGTAAGCTATCCAACGTAAATTTGTGCACTGTTAATAAACGTAGGCCTATCTAAATATGACAATTTAGTTCATCTTACCCACCTGTTATAAATTATTATTGTCACGTTTTTGCGCATCGTCACTCATATATGTGCTTTTTCAGTATACACGACAATTGTACACACTCAGGGCCAGCATTTGTCTCTAGTACGTAAACCTACAAATTACTCCAGTAAAAGCTTTGGAGAGTGACGTTATGCGTAATTAAATTTATACGTTAGCTACATTACATTCAAAGAATCCTCGCCCACATACATATAGGATACGTGCGCATGTGTAGGCCTATGTTTAGCATGACAGGAAACATAAGTGGCAATGTGTCATAATTTTTGCAAATGAATGCAGTGTTATTTGCTTGTTCAAGTAGGTTAATCACGTAGCCTATGAGAAGTCCACCCCCTCCTCCCCCATCCCCCACCCCGGTCACTCATTGCTGGCATAATGTATATCCCTAAATGATATTGTAATCAATGCTTGTTAAAATTGATGTTTTAGATTGTCGCAAATAGTTTGGCTCAAGTCTACAGGAGATTTAATTATATAGGCCTATAAAATGTATCCAATATGGCCATAGCTTTCTCCAGACATAGACTTAAACAAATCAATTGATTGCGATTTTCTGAATACTCGTCCTATTAAGTAGTCCTGCATAAACTTTGGCCTGGACGAAGAGCTAGCAGCGACTATCTGTATTCAATAACCTACGTCACTGCATGCATACATTACTACCGCAAGTATCTTCATTACATGCATATTGTGTGTAAATCGCTCGCAAAGACAGAATTAGACATTTTGCATGTCTGAGGAGTAAGGAGCGGTGATAGACGGACTTTTTTATTGGCTTTCTCAAATGAATTGCTACCTATCACTAAAGATTTTAAATTGCTTGAACTTTTTAGATCACGAATTCCTTCATACATCTTGACTTCTCTTCGCCAGAATTGATGCTTTAAATAATTCATCCAATTAATCTCTATTGCGTCATTCAACACTTCACGTTTTGTCATTATCATTGGTAGCCTACACGTCCCTCCTTTCAGTCATTATTGTTATCTAGATGGCTCTCTCTACCAGTGTGTGTACGTCACTTGTAGAAAAACCACATCGGACAAGCCGTCAACCAGCCATGTATACACTATCAAAACTCACTATGAACTATAAATTGAATGCCCCAAAAGCATTGGCCAAAAAGATCCACAGTACAAATAAGCCAGACTGTTTAGTCCAAAGAAAGTGTAAAAGATATAGATATTGCAGCTGATATTGTGAGCCCAGCCAAGCAGCTGTTTGCTATTGCCAACCGAGGAAATGACTCATCAGCTGCAGATAGTCCAATAAATCATGTATTATCCACTGAGCAACAACAACATAGTGACCTGGAGGCAGAATTTGAGGATAAAGACACACTTGACAGCTGTCAGTTATGTGATGGTGTTGTTTCAAACGCTGATTATGCGATAGAATGCACAACTTGTCAATCTTGGACACATATTGGATGTTCAAACCTGAAACCTAATGACACAGTGAGAACTGAATCAGATGTATTTTTCAAGTGTCTGGCATGCTTAACCATTCATCAAACAAGTTTCACAGATGGGTCAACTACCATCATGTTAACGGAAACTGCAGAACAAGCTATCTGCTCACAGAAGGACAATATACATAACCTAACTGAATTACACCTTGTCAGTCCAAAAGAACGATCGGTAGGACAAGTACCTACTCAGGTGTATGCCGATCAATCGGGAACAGAAATCAATAATAACGATCAAACTAACATGACTGGCATTGATGAAGAAACCATTCCGAAGGAAGCATATGTTAGTTCACCAGCAGTAGGTGCTAGCAGGCCATCTCAGAAAACATTAGATGATGACACTATATAACGAGCAGCTGAGCTTAAACACAAAGAGAAGATGCTGAATAGTAAAGAGAAAATGCTTCGGGACCTTGAACAGAAAGTTGCCACCCGTGAATTCGAACTTAAGAACAAGCTGGAACAGAACTCATACTCTCATTCATTTATAGCAGTGTTAGAAAATAAAATTACTGAACTCAAGACGAGTAATCGTACTTTACTGCTAAAGCTAGCAGCTATGTCTGAGCAGCCACTGCTTCCAGAGAGTTCTCTGCCAAACAATCAGGCCAAACTTAGTTCATCTCTTAACAACCAGTTTAATAACAGTGTGGCGCAACATGATGTATCAGTATGCAACTGTTCTCTCCAAAAATTGAGCTCAAGAGTATCAGACCTTGAGTTGAAGCTACTTGAAAACCGAGTCAGTCATTTAGAAAGGGAGATAGTGAAAGAAAGAAGCGAGCAACATCATCCTGCAGTAGTCAAAGAGCACAACATTCAGCCTTATTCACCAACTACATACTACCCTCAGGAAAACTCCAGACCTCAGCATGACCCTCCAGCTCCTATACATCAGATTCCAAACTCTAAGGTGTCAGAAAGCCGTCAACATACAGCTTATGAAAACATATTTGTTCCACCTTTGCGCCAATCTGATGTCAATCGCCAAAACTCTCAGCAATCCTGCCGACAACAGCAGCATCATTTTTTAGAGAATGGCCATCGGAAAAGGGAAAAGAGAATATGGAGAAACACACAGTGAAGAAACAGACAGAGGGCTGCTGCAGTAGACCTGCAACCAACATTAGTCTACCCACAAATGATTATACCACATGTAAAACAAATGCATCCACCTCAGCCAAACAGACCATATCAGTCTCAGTTATTCCAACAAAACAGACCAATCACACCAGATCATGTAGCAGATACGCAATATCCATTTCATCAACTCGATCATCCTCTACTTGCGAGGCCTCAACAACAACAGTTCCAAACGCCAAGTCACAACCACCAAACTTCATTCCAACCACATTATCAACTTCACCCACCTTACCATCAGTCACAAATCGACAAGTTGCCGCCACGGTTGAGAAGATTGTGATTGACACCGCCTCATCAGACTCGAATACAGTACAACAGCAGAGTTTAACCTGGGCCAAAGGTATGGAATTGAAGATGACAACGCTAAATACAAAGAATGCAGAAACAAATATGAGCTCCCTCCAGTTGCTCTCCAAGCAAAATTCAATTATTCTATTGCAGGAGCATTGGCTCTACAGATATAAGAGTGGTAAACTTGCAGATGTTTACATCAACCCAAATTTTCATGTAAGATGCAGTAATGATGAGAATCCCCCCCCCCCCATTACAGGCACCTCGGGGCTGCAGTGGAACTGCTATCACCTGGTCAAAGGATCTAGATATGTATGCTACTAAAATTTCAGATGGTTGCAAACGATTACTAGCCATAGAGCTCGATGCAGACACTCCTATATGCCTGATCAATGTCTACATGCCAGCACGGAACACTGCTCAAGCGGAAGAAGAGTACACTACTGTGCTCGACGAACTGCATGAAATGATTGAGAAGTATAAACAATTCCATTACATCTTAATTGCAGGAGAGCTAAATGCGTCACTGCACAGAAATCAAGGTGTCTCTAGAGATAACATACTTAGGAGAATTATGGTAGAGCATGATTTAGAACTTCCTAGTAATTACCCTTCTCAGCCAACATTCGATTCAGCGAAGAGCAAAATCCCAGATTGACTACTGGATGTGTACTAGTAAATCAAAAGATCTGGTTCAACAAGTCAACATAGCTGACAAACATCATCTAAATCTCTCAGACCACACTGATGTGGGAATAACAATTTCAGTAAAGTTACAGCCACAGTCACCATTGGCAGAATACAGTAAAAGCAATATAAATAACCTGACACCAACAGTTGTACGATGGAATAAATGTGATACAACACTTTACAAAAATCTACTGAATGTTTCTCTAAAAGAAGACACACCAAAGATTAATTCAACCCTTGCTGCTGATCTACTTGTCCGAAAACCTTCAACTTTGATGCATAGTGCCTCAATCACAGCAACTGGTCAGTCTAGAAATCAAAAGAAATCAAGAAAGGGCATCAAAACATGGACTCCACATATAGCTAGTTCAATACACAAGAGTAAGAAGGCACATTATCTATGGAACATCAATTGTAGACCTAACAGCAACAACAGCAATATCAATAATAACCATAAAGAAGCTCGTCAGAAGCTGAGACAAGCAATGCGACTACTAAACAGTGAAACGAGAACATCATTGCATAACAAGATCATGGAGGCTCATGAAAATGACAAGGATACATTTTTCATGTTGATAGCAAAGCAGTGCATAACTCATCAAAGAGGGATGCATCAGCTTATTATTGATGGTGAAATATGCAATGATGATGCTGGCATCTTGAGCGGATTCAAGAACCATTTTGGTTCACTCGCCATCCCCCTGGTAGACCAAGCCTTCGATGAAGAGCACAAGAGAATTGTGGAACTTGATGTCCAGATAATTGATGACGTGTGTAGCAATCATACTACTGGGACAGAATGTGAATCTGTAACTGAAGCAGAGATCCGAAGGATCATTGCAGGATTTAAGTATAACAAATCAGCAGACCCGCATGGGCCAACAGCAGAACACTTAAAGCATGCACCAACTGTGGTAACACATCATCTCGTAAAGCTAATGAACTATATAATCAGCACACGCTACATTCCATCTGATATGAAGCAAGGAATCTTAACTCCAGTATTAAAGAAGGGTAAGGATGAAAAACAGCCTAGCAACTACAGAGGAATAACAGTCCTTTCAATTGTAGGCAAGATCTTAGAAAAGGTAATTTTACAACGGACAAAGCAACGGCATTATAATGTTCAGTCAAAGCTGCAAAGAGGTTTCACTGAAAGATCATCATCAGTAAACACAGCACTTATTATTTCAGAAGTGATCAATGAAGCTAAAGACAATCATCAGCAGCTCAGTATGGTAACCTTAGATGCTTGCAAAGCATTTGACGTAGTGTGGCATGCGTCCTTACTCCGAAAGATCTACAACATTGGAATTGAAGGATCATTATGGCGAACCATCAAAGAGATATATACTGATGCTCAATCTTCCATCAAGATGAAAAGAACCCTCTCAGACCCATTTGTGATACGCCAAGGAGTACGCCAAGGTGGAATTCTCTCAACAATCCATTACAAACCCTTCAATAACAACCGTCTCAAAATAATTGAAGATGTAAATATTGGTGCTAAAATTGGACACATTAACTGCAGTGCACCAACATGTGCGGATGAGATAGCCCTATTATCTCAGGACACTGATCACCTACAGGAGCTCTTAAACATAGTTCATCAATACACACTTCAAGAGCGCTACACTATTATAAACCCTGGAAAAAGCGCATTGATTTCGCTAAACAAGCGAACTAAATCTGCTCCAGTTATTCATCTAGGAGACAAACAGATCCTTGAATCTAAATGTGAAACTCACTCACGGTCAACAAATGGGAAAGGCAACGTAGAAAAACGCATTCAAGCAACAAGAAGAACAGTCTATTCACTGATCAGAGCTGGACTTCATGGAAATGGTGGGCTTTCCCCGTTAATTTCAGCGCATATATGGAAAGTCTACTGTCTTCCAAGATTACTGTTTGGTCTAGAGGTCATTCAGATGACAAAGGCTGAGATTAGTGCATTGGAACTATTCCAACTGTCAATTCTTAAACAATTACAGTCCCTTCCAAAGAATACAACATCATCAGCAACACTATGCCTACTAGGTATAAGACGCATCCAAGCAGAGCAAGACCACAGAAAACTAAAACTACTAGGAAACATCCTCAGAAATGTAGAATTCCAGATAGCAGCCAGACAACTTGCTGTAAAGAATATTAAGAGCAATAGTTGGTTTGTGAAATGCCAAGAAACGCTTCATAAGTATCAGCTCCCAAGTGTCTACCAACTAATTAACAGCGTGCCTGCAAAGTTAGTGTGGAAGGCACAAGTTGAGAAGCACATCAACTGTGCTGTACACAACGTCGGGAAAGAAGACTTTGTCATGAAGACATCAACAAAATACTTAAATGTCAATCTATGCACTGTAAACAACGTTCACCACTGTTGGTACTCACTTGACAACACAACCAGGGATGTTAGACGAGCAGTAATAAAAGCAAAGATTCTGACTGGCTCATACATCTTGCAAGCAAATCGTGCCCGTTTCAATCAATATGTTGTCTCTGAAAAGTGTTTACTTTGCCATTCAACACCCGAGGACAGGAATCACTTCATTACATTATGTACAGCATTGGAGGAGTCAAGAAAACCATATTTGAAGAGTATTCTCATCACCATGTACCTAGAAAATGACCCAGTCATCATCAACACGTTATTAGCTGATCCCGAAAATACAACTCAGCTGATACTTGATCATACAATGATGATATCCAGATTGAATATTAAGCTGTCCCCAGAAAATTCTCTCAAAATTGCGAAAACTGCACGTTTTCTCTGTTATGCCTTGCACCTCAAACGTACACAATTGATTGAGGCAATTGTGTCTGTATAAATACGTCAATGAACACTAATCAAAGTAAATCAGACACAATCTAAAATTTACCTATTCTTCTACAAGTTATAAATGTTACTAACAGAACTTTCTTATTAATGTGTGAATGAAAAACTCTGCAATCAATTTGACATTAATTAATTTAATCCTACTCAATCAGAGCAAATTTTGTGTATTCGTGTATTTAGGACTGTGTTATATTGACATTTTGAAGAATTGTTCATACCCTACGGAATAGGGATGAGCCCATCGAGGCTGGATTTCCACATACAGATACAGATACAGATACCGTAGGCAAATTCGGATCTACCGGTGGATTGCATTTGGTTTGTGTGTGTGCGCATGCTTACGTGCTTGCATGTATGTGGTGGGGGAGGGGGGGGGGGGGGATAGAGATACATCTGGAAAATCATAACATATTCTGCTGAATTATAGGCGCAGTTTGGATACAAAATAGATATATTGTTTATCAAATGGAATGCAAGAAAATGACTTCGCATTGCATCAGAATTTTCAGGGAGAAGAACCAGCCCACCCATATCTCCCCAAACCGCCATTTGGAGGGGACACGCCCTCCCTCACAGCCCTCTCCAATATTGGACTAACTCAATAATAAAATCCTAGATCTGTGCTTGACAGCCATCCCACCAATGCTGGATGTAGCAAGATATAGTGTCGTAAAAATACAGTATCTACAGAATCACACTGAGATGTTTTCTCGAAGCAGATCTCATCTAAAAAGGGGGGTTTTCGTGACAGAGATATTCATATTTAAACATAGCATCAGCGCTATTATAAACTTCTGACTAATGTCTACCGGGAATATCATTGAGATCATTGCCTATTTCAAAATTCATTGCTAAATACAATCGAATGGAAAAGTTACCCTGGTTAAACAGTGTTGCCTGTATTAGCTTTGCTTAGTGGGTGGGCCACTATGACGTCACAGCTGCTTGGAATTCAAGGGAGGTAATTCATGACGCGATATTCTAAAACTATGTACTTTATCGGCAATAAATATAAAAATATGCCATGTATTAACAAATTGATAACAGCTATATGATTTGGAAGGACTGGACATATTATAATGTCTTAAAATACACTCTCCATATATAACCTTTAATATAAGCTAATATACCCCTATCACACACACACAAAGAAAATACTGTTATTGCGAGAGGAAAGTGCCTCGCGCGGGCCTCTGTCACAGGAAAATGCCTTCAATGCTGAAGTGGAGGAAAAGAGTTGGCAAAAAGGGCTACTCTTTTGTTTAATAGAAAATGCTAAATGCTGAAAATCCTAGTGAAGCCATAATTAATGTGATGCACAGTGGTTTATGTGAAGATGGAATGAGCGATTTCCGAAGAATTCCCAGGTCACTGTCTTATGTAGTTCCAAAGTTACTGCATTGGTAGTTGCCGCTTTATTTATATGGGCCTTCAGCTACAACCTAACCTACCATTTAGTTGTTAGAAACGAATACAAGCTTTGGCAAAGGTGCAAAACGACTCGGGGTGCGAATGGGATTCGGGGCGAAACGACTCGGATTCCATCTGCCCTACGTATAATAAGTTTGAATGATAATACGGCTCTCGTCAGATTTATAATATTCAGGTTGATGCAACTGTATTCACCAGAAGTGAGGGATCTAAATCGTCAAGTCAAGTAATAGCTTTGAATACAACTGAACTTCAACTTCAACTATGATGTAGTCTCCCTGGTTATCAGGGTAATGCTAAACTGGTTAGCCGCACCGACACCAAAATTAATAGTTTTTGCTTTTGCTATGTACAGTTCTGTTAGTAGACTTAGCATAAGAGTTCATTTGTACATCTCTATTCACACTACTCTGCAATGACTATTTTCGTCTTTTGTGGAGGTAGTTAAGTTCGCGGGCTCTGTAGTGATGGGCTCTGTAACAGAGCCAGCGAGACATTACTTCTATCGTTTCCGAAATTGATGTACTGATGTTGTAGGTACTTCCTTCAGGGGTTGTTAGTGGATTTAGGTTCTGAGAATCGAGGGTCAGTGTTAGAAGCTGCTGTTCACTAAGTGTTGATTGGAGAAGGCTTTCCATATATCTCTTATAGCAGACTGCGTTTGGGTAGACATTTTTGCACCGAAAGAGAAAGTGAGCTAAGTCCTCTGGCTCAACTTGACATATACGACAGCTATTTGAGTCACGCCCACCAGTGAATCTGTTTCTTGTGCTCTGTAGAGTGTAGCATCCAGTGAGAATCTTTGCTTTAATCATAGCTCTTTGTACATCTCTTACATCTGATGAATTAGTCCAAATATGGTGTGAAATACCAATCTGACACTTCGCTATACATAGGTGCTGCGGAGTACCTTACTATGGGCTTCGTCGTGGAGTGAATTGGTCCAGAATGAGTTGACATTACTACGAACTTTGGTACTCCATGTCAATTTCTCTACAGGATTCTCTAGAAGGCGGAGTGGACTGCCCAAATTGTACTTCTTTAATAAGGCAGCAACCATTGAAAACCAGCTCCTTTCTTTTTGTTGAGTCATGATGAGCTGACGATCTGCTAATTTTGCAATAGTAGAGTCTCGTTGATGCGCTATTGCTCCAAATAGAGTTAACCACCTAGCATCAATTTCTGCTTCTATGGGTCTAGCTCCTAGTAGACGATATATGGCTGCTTTCGCACAGGTTTTCTGGAGATGCTCTATATATCTGAGAGTGCTCCTGTGGAATAGTTCTAGGCATCCATCTCCTTCTGCTGTATCCATATTGATACGAGCCCATGTATATAGCAAGGTAGGATATAAGTGGTGTACAGTTTGTAGGCTACTGTTGGTGGAAGACCATTAAGTCCGTGTAAATCGATTCCCATGAGCATATATAGCATACGCTGCCCTTTACCAATTCTATCACTGATGAATGATGACAGCTGAGATGAAAGATTGATGTTTCTGGTCAGACATAAATGTGTGAACTCTTCGCAGACAGTAACTGGGTTTCCATTAAGATGCCAGTAGTGACTGCTGCTCCAAGTATCTGATGGGATGCTGGTGTTGAAGACAGAAATAGTCGTTTTAAAGGATGAAGCTTATATCTTTCGTAATTAGCATATGACTGGACTATAGACAGACAGACTGAGTTGAAGATCATTGGTCGTGTCAGACATAAGCACCAAGTCGTAAGCACCGGCCAATCTGTCAATATATATTGTACCAATCTTTAGGCCTGAGTTTTTCTGGCCAAGATCTAATAGCAGGTCATTGATGTAGACTTTATAGTCATAGGTACTGGTCATGCCTCCCTGTCTAACGCCCTGATAGATCGCAAAGGGACTACTTATAAGATCCTCATATTTAATCTTTGCAGTTAGGTTCTTGTATGATAGCATTTTCAGTTGTAGCCAATGCCCGCAAAGGCCGTAGTTATGATATTTTCTAATTAACAAGTCATGGTTTACGACATCGAATGCTTTTTGTGCATCAACACTTGCCACATAGAGCGCTGAATGTCGATTCTTGGCATGGAGGATTGCTTCGGTGACGATAACTGCTGCCATAGCTGGTGATGCATTTGCAGTGAACCCATACTCAAGATCATCTTGTACACTGCCTATAAGGCTTTTGGAATGTGCAAGCATCATGTGATCTATAAACTTTGAGATAATAGGGAAGACTGTGATTACACGATAATTGTCCAGATATTGAGCTGGTTTTCCTTTCTTATGTATTGCTGAGAGATGACCAGATTTGAGTGACTCAGGAATGTGAGCGTGGTTCACAATTGCTGTGCAGATCTGGGCTAGAAATGGTGCTACTGCATTGACAGCATTCTTCAGATGCTCAGAAGTGATACCAAATTCATCTGCTGCTTTTCTATTCTTTAATTTTGAGATGTACTGTTTCACTTCACTAGTTGTAATTGGAATTATAGATTGCTGGTTTGATGCAGATGTCTGGTTGACTTTGACATCCTTCATAACGAGGGTGTTGTATTCTTCTTCAACGTAGGCATTTTGTTCAGGTTGTGCTAGAGTGGAGAAATGAGCGTGCATGGCCCTCATGATATCCTCTTGGGTCGTGACATGCACATCGTCGATCACAAGCTCAGCAATCCTGCCAACTTTTTTCTTTCGTTGAGCTGCTACTAGGCGATAGAAGAGACTAGAATCTGTGGTAGATTTTTCTTGGCTTCTTTACGGGAGATACTTGTGGCATGAGAACTTCCTGGTCTTCCAGCTTTCTTCCAGAGGTAATGTGCTTTCCTAGATATCTTGATTGCTTCCACTGTATTTTTGTTCATAGTCTTCTGATTTCTAGACAGTGATGTGGTTTTTTTTAGGATCATTTGATTCAGCTGCTGTTTTCATTGTATTGATAAGGTGCTGGACTGCACCATCAATGTCATCAGTGCTACTAGGAGACTGGGCATTATCCAGTTTTTTCTTTACCTCATCTGAGTATGCATTGTTGTTATCTAGCCAGCTGTTCTGTTCTGTTCTTGGAGTTTCCGCCAATGTCTGGCGCACCACCTTTCGGTGTATTATCCGGGAATCTCTAGAATCCGCAAATTACTGGAGTTTTCCATTAATTATATATTATATTACATACACACACGCAAACGATCATTAAATCTGATATTTATGTACATGCATGTACACACGCAAATGATTTTCCTAGCAGGTTCTGGAAATTATGGTTGGTTGTTGAAGTTGTGAACTTGTGTAGCTGTCAGAAACAAGAAAAAGTTGTATTCTTGTTCAGCTAAATTAATCGTAATGGTGAGTATTTTGACACGTCTTGCTTAAAATATACAGCATTTTGGTAGAACACTAGTCGTTTGCCATTCGTCCGTGATTAGTCTTCTTAAAAGGTTTTAAAAAAATCTACCAACAAGTTAGGTTATATTTTCGTGGTATAATAATTGTTTCCTATTTCCGTGAATATTTTAATATGAAAATAGGCGTTGCCTATAAGCGAACGCAGACACTATTTATTGCTAGAACCACTGCTTTTCATCTGTTACATAAACGACCTTCCTGACGTAATTAAGTGCTCTACAATTAACATGTTTGAGTTTTCGAAGACAGCTTTCTCATGAAGGAAAAGAAAAAATTCAAACACAACCCGACTAAACCATAGCTAACAACTGGACTAATAGCTGCCTGTCATAAAAAACATCAACTTTATTTGACATTTATCAAATGTCAAACAAAGCATAACGAACTGAAATTTAAGAAATATAGAAACAAGTTGGACCATAGAATAAGAACAGCCAAAAAAGCCTATTAACACAACAAATTTGAACAATGTAAGAATGATATAAATGAAACATGGAAAAAAATTACAATGGTAAAGCACAACAAACACAGTTTCTTTATAACAACAAATTTTTGACTTTGAAATTGCAACAGGATTCAATGATTATTTTGTTAATATAGGTCCAACACTCACAGCCATCAAAATTTCAAATATTTGCGAGACCCATTTTTAGGTCCCGTGTTTTCAGGTCTGCGTAACCAATTGTTCGGTTGCGCAAAATCAGTTGGAAAATTGGTTACGCCATTTTTTTATATCTAAACCTGCTTTACCTGAACATATTTCATCTGTATATTAAGTTAATAATGAATTTAAAGTGCATGTTGCTGAATTGTCATTAGCATATTGACTACAGCATGGACTTATCCACCAATTACCTAATTTACAGATAAAATATGTTTAGTTACTCAACTATTGACCTCATCATCAATTACATCACATATAGGTTGATGTCACTAGTCACTATTATAATTGGCAGACAATACTAACTCTCATAGTAGTCTGTCAGTAAGTATTAATTGTATGTCTTTGCAATTTAATAAACATTCTGTTGATTGTTTTGAGGGGAAGTTTGTTTCAAAGTATTCACCAAGTTAGCTGTATAGTTACCATGAAATTGAGATTCTGGGACAAAGCTTGGAGCATAGCTTAGCTAGAGATGGGTGGGGAATGACTAAAAGTGGATTCATCCATTGTGATATAAGTAGGCCTACTGTAATATTTCTCAAGTAAATTTGTCAAAAAGCAGATTGGGTTTTTGTTTTATGTCCATTCATTCGTTCCATTTCCAGATCAAGAAGAATATTTTGGAAAATTTACCCCTGAAATTACAAGCTCAATAACCGAGCCGGTCATTCAGTGTTATGTCTCCAAAAACAATACTCCTTTGGTCTGCAAATGTACATTTTCCCTGCCAAAATATCAGTATTTGTATGACAACACTCATTGGTAACATCTTTCCAGCTTGCAACAATTTCAGTGTTCATACACCTTGGGCACAATAAAATTCCATGCTTTTTCCAAACATATATTTCAAAATTCCAGACCCACTATAATAATTAGTGACTAATGACCCAATATTTATAAATATCTTAACACCCTCCTCCCACCCCACCCACAAACCCCACTACGAAAACAAGGAATCTTACATTGTTGTGGCGTGCCTAGTTGAGCAACCCTCTCCAGCCCACCCACCACCACCTTGAAATCAATGGCTTCCAATCATATCATTTTCAAAATATTTAAAAGAATATGCTTTAATTTGTAAAGAATTCCACCTGTATCAAAGAACTACTGTCTTAATTGACCCCAAAACAACAGGGGTTGAAATGTTTATAAAATTGTACCTGTGACGGGTAGATTTTTTTGTAACTGTTACCAAATATTTGTACTTATACAAGCACTAGCAGCGTACATTTCTAATATAAAACAATAACCCGCAAGTCCGCCACAATAAAAAGCGTAACCAGCTCTAAGGCATTTAGTAGATAGCTTGACCCTTCTTAACTTGTAGGCTTTAAACTGACAATTTAGTGCAAATGCGATCTATTTGAAAATAAGCTTTACTACGCACCAGTTTTCCTGACATATAGTCCTGTTTACTCTGTCGCTCCAAAGCAATGAACCACTTAAATATCGGGTGGTATTACTGTCAGAACCTTCCAATAATAATATATTGGCTCATATAACCCGTCAAAGTGGGCGCTAATATATTGCTTTACTGCGTTTAAAAGCGGCACAGTGACTAGATTTTTCGTTCGCCATTAGCCATCAATATTAATCGTGAGAGTCGCACAGAGATTGGTTGAAATAAATCATGTGATTAATTCGTTATGAATGACAACGAGGCACGTGATCAAAATTTTACTACGAAAGTAATTTTCATTCATGCCTATTGAAATCGGATATCCTGCGAGCCAATCAGAAACTACGGGTGCACATTACCGATTGTTATTAACTACGACTGCGCAGTCACGCGAGACATTTCTCATTACCGATGTATTAGCAGACCCCCCTCTAGGCTGATTCGTGACATAATTTATATTGTTGAAATTAGTAACCGGGATCGCGGCGTTCTCTAAAAATGGAATGTTTACGTTTTTGGAAGCATTTATTTACGAGAATCCAGTTGGATTCCCGTATGTTTCAATTTCGGGAATATTATGAGAATCCCGTCAAATTTCGAGGCCTGAATTATTGTGTGTCATGGACAAATACACACTGACACAGTAGCTAGGATCTATGAATGTAAAAGTTTAAGTTAACTAGTCATGGGCGGTATTACCGATACATCGATATAAATCGATACAAATACAGCTGCAATACGTATCGTGATACATTCGCTGTGAACCGATATTTTTGTGGAAAAACATCAATCTTCACTATTTCATGAGATTATGATAAATATGCCAAAATTTTCACAAAAAGAGTTCCTGCTTACTTATTTTAGTTACAAGCGTTTACACGGAAAACGGTTACTATAAATAATACAACGAAAATCTCTGTGATTTCGGCCCAAACAAACTCGGCCAGTGGCAACGCAGATTTTCTTTGCTTAAATCAGGGCCCATCGTCGCCAATTCGTTTTTGAGAATAATTCTCACTGCTGGCGAATAAAACACAAATCTAGGTGAGTTTTGTGGCGAACACAAAATAATACTAACACAATTCATCAAATGGAGCTGGCGAACAGCTTTTCTACTTCGAATAATACTTACCAGATGTACTATTATGATAATGTCTATTATCTAGTCTAGCTCAAAATAAACAATTAAAACTCTGCACTCTCCTGGTCCTACCCATACCGTGTCCGGGAATTACCATAGCCGCAGGTACCGAGTCAATTCCCAATCACAGTCAGATTCGTCTATTTTGCGACTTAATAAAGTCACGTTTTGTTGCTCTTAAAATTTTCGATTTTAAAAACGAACACAAGGATTGTTGGAGTGCGTCATTAGTGGCATTATGGAGGACAAAGGAAAATCATCACAGGAGCAGGTTGTATCAATCTAGAATTTATACATTCGTGCAATAACGACTGTTTGAAATTTCCTTAAATTGGCACATTGTTCTAAAATGGTAGCCATTGTTGGAGTCGCTATGTACCCGTTAACCTTTAGTTTTAATTCGGGTACTCGCTTAATTTCTCTTGCGACTCGGTTCCTCTCAAGATGGATGCATCCTTAGCCAAGATGGCGGCGCCCATGATTAATATCTTGCTTGGCTTGGTGTGTCTAAGGGAAGCCCATGTGATGTGTGCGCCAAGTGGTCGTCGGCGATGATGGCAGAGTTTGATCGGGATCGACGTGCGCGTCTGGAGAGATCGCGAGGGACAAGGCGGCTAAGCTGAACCAGGCGTCTCTGAAGGGACTAGAAGGTCGTCTGAATGACCGCATGGATTCAGCTCTGGGCGTATGGGCGGCCTAGTTTAAGGCTATGTTTGAGTCTTTTCATTCCACGGTCCCGTCGATGCAAGCTAGTGCAGGGCAACCCTTAGGTGGTCCGGCTAGTTCTGCGGCGGGTCAAGCACCTGCCCGTTCTCTGTCCTTGGCTCAAGAGCCGACGGTGGAGGAGGAAGATCTTATGGAAGATTCCGGCATGCCGGATATTTCGATGACAGCAATGCCCAGTACTTCCCAGGGGTCTCCCTCGGGATTTGTACAGGTCTGCCAGGCGGATGGTGATATCAACGTTCCGTCGGGTATCTTCCATCTGGGGTTTGTGCAACCAGAGGTGTCGGCGGAGCCATTTTTTGCGGTTCCTGCCGGTATCCCGGCGGCTTTGGGTGCGGCTCCTATCGGAATGCCGTCACCTGCCGTAGGTAAAGCGGTCGTGGTCCCGACTCCCATGCTGGAGCCGATGGACTGCGGGGAATCCGGGTCCGGCGATTCATTGGACACCGGTGCCGCTGGTAGTCGGGCTATGGATGCGCTCTATGTTGGTAGAATTGTGTCTCATAGCTCTCAGCATGGATCGTCGGTGGCCCTCTCATCCAAGGGAGAGAGGGAGGATGAGAACGGAAGTTCTTTAATGGACGAATCCGTTTTCTGCACCGAAGCTGAATGGGTGCAAGTCCTTGGATGGATGTCCGACCATCTCGGGTTGGCATCTGATCTTGGATCTCAGCGCGATCCGGCGATGGAGCGGATGTCAGAGCGAACAGCTAGCGCTCTGTCAAGTGGCTCTTCTGCCATGCCAACACTCCCGTTGGACACGCATACTTCCGACATGCTGGAAGTTGCGGCGTACCGTCTGGTTCAGCCGGAGTATGCATTGCCCAAGGCCCCGAAGGGGATAAGGAGTAGGGTCTGTTTTCCGGAGCAGGCCTACCATCAGTATGCCCGGGTTCCACGGCTTTCCGTCGGGGAATGAGAGGCGCTGAACAGGCCGTTGGCTGGGAAGTCTAAGGGGCGTTCTTGTCCTTTGGTTTCGCAGACCAATAAAGATCCATTCAATGAGCTGACGCTCATTGAAGATGTGGCGAGGGAAGCCATGGCTGCGCTCTCGCACGGATGTACCGTCCTGCAGGGTATGCTGACCTGCGCGGCGGAATGTGGGGTAGTGCCAGAGGCTGCTCCTGGAGTTATTCGGGACACCATGCGCCTGTCTCAAGATTGCCTGGCCAGGATGATCACCAGGACATTGGCAGAGCGACGGAGAATGGTTCTCGATTGAGTAGAACCAGGACCGGAGATGAGGGCTGCATTGTCTTCTGCGCCTTTCATCAGTCCAGGCTTGTTCGGCGGCTCGGCACGGCAAGCTCTCTCCAAGGTTGCGTCAATGGTTGCGGAGCACGAAGTGGTCGTGGAAGTCGACTAAGAGGACACAGCCGCAGCAGTCCTACAGGCAACATGGACAGGAGCAGCAGAGGCAGCGTCCAAGATCGCCCTTCCGTCCTTCTGGCCGTGATGCCCATCGGCCATCCGGCTCTCAAGGACCTGGCCGTTCATCCTCGTACAAGTCCTCTAATAAGATGCCGTATGAGGATGACAAGAAGGGTGGTGGTTCGGGCCGCGGCGGTTACTGTAAGGATAACCGTAGCGGCGGTTCCGGACCGTCATATTACAAGAAGCCGCGGGGCGGCCGTGGCAGTCGGTCCTGACGGATTTCCGGCGGAACCAGATCCGGTGACGTCAGTAACGGATGGAGTCGAGAATCTTCACCTTAGTGATTTAGCGTCTTCTCGTGCAATCTTGACAGCCAGCTGTGTGCAGATTCCTACCGTCGGAGGCAGGCTTCAACTGTTCTTAAGCCAATGGGAACAGGTCATGCGAGATTGTTTAGTCTGTCAGTGAATAAGAAACGGCTACGATCCGGACTGGCCCATCCATCAATCGTTAGTTCCATTAACATTCCAAGGGAATCAGATCGTCTAGATGCCATTTGCTCAGAAATAGAACCTCTTCTTCAGAAGAATGCGATTCATCTAGTCTGCAATCAGTCTTCTCTGGGCTTCTATTCGATGATGTTCCTCGTTCCGAAACGTACCGGAGGATGGAGACCAATTCTCAATCTCTAACCGTTGAACAAATTTATTCTTTCTCCCCAAGTTTCAGATGGAGACTGTAGCAGCGGTAATGACAGGGCTGAGAAAAGGCATGTGGGCAGTGTCGATTGATCTGAAGGATGCTTATTTTCATATTCCAATGTCAATTCCTTTTCAGAAATACCTTCGCTTTGCATTCCAAGACAATGTTTGGGAATTCAATGCGCTTCCATTCGGCCTGACCACAGCACCGAGGGTCTTCACCAAAGTGGTTCTCGCCATGACTTCTTTACTTCACAGGAGAAACATACAGTAGCTGTTCATACTTACAGAGACGACTGGCTGCTAAAGGCAAAAGTTCTGGAAAAGATAAGAGAGGGAATGTGCCAAGTGCTACTGATCGCCCCTTATTGGTCAGGTCGATCATGGTTTACGGATTTGCTGGACCTTCTGGTCTGCAATCCAATCCCTCTTCCAGACAGAAGAGATCTAATCTCTCAGAACAAGGGTCTGTACTTTCACGACAGACCAGAAATGTTCAAATTGACTGCATGGATGTTATCAAGCAGCGTGCAATTGAGGGTGGCTTTTCTGAGCAAGCAGCGAAGTTTGTTGCTTCAGCCAGAAGAGGTTCAACCACGAAAACATATAATTATAGAATCAACAAATTTGCAGAGTGGTTTAAGGGAAGAGATATCAATCCCTTTTCTGTATCTGTTCAACACGTAGCAGATTTTATTTGTCATTTATACGAAGTTGACAAACTTGTACCTTCAACCCTAGCAGCATATAAGTCTGCATTAGCTTCAGTCATTCCCAGTCTGGCCATTGAAGGAGTGGAGAATGAAACCTTGAACGAAGTTATTAAAGGAATGAGCAATCTGCGACCTAGACAGCCAATTCCTATCCCAGCATGGAATCTATCTCTTGTTCTACAGGTTTTAGGACATGTTCCCTTTGAACCGATTAGATCTATAGACATTAAACTGTTAACTATTAAATTGGTTTTCTTGGTTGCAGCAGCGTGAAGGAGAAGCGAAATACATGCGCTGTCTGCCGAACAAGACCGTTTTGTCATCACGGTTGAAGGTTTAAGACTACTTCCACGTCTTTGTTTCCTGGCAAAGAATTAGTCACTTAAATATCCAGGACAGCCGATCAATTTGCCAAGTTTAACTAGACATGACCCAAACTCTTCTGCTTGGTGTCCTGTCAGATGTCTGAAAATGTATAAGAAACGTACAGAGGAGTGGAGAGATGACCCGAAATCTCTGTGGTTATGTCTCAAAGCTCCTCATTTACGTGCCTCGAAAGATACTATTTCTCGTTGGATAGTTGACGCTATTCAGATGTCGCACAAGATCGCTACAGGAAAGCAGATTGATCGTGCGAATGCCCATCAGGTCCGAGCACTAGCAGCAGCATCGGCCCTTTATAAGGGTGTCTCATTAGAGGAGGTGATGTCTGTAGCACAATGGCATGCCGAGTCGTCATTCACTGATTTCTACCTTCACGACATCTCCAGCGCACTTAATCCGGTGGCCGTCGCCAATTTATCAAATCTAAACTAGGCCACATCCGACCACTACTTCGCACACATCACAAAGTCTTCCACTTACACTGAACAATGGCTATGCACCTGACTTGAGTACGACCGTGGATTGGGCCGAGCTCCTGTGATGAACAAGAAAAGATCAAGCACTCAGAATGGTGAGTGTTTACGTTAATTAAGTGACTATAAATATATTTACTTACAGTCGAAATACCAGACTGCTTAGGTAAATAGTCTGGTACAAGAGTATACTTATCCTCTCAAATAGACATTAGACTCATTCCAATTTGAAAATCTAATTGATATACTGATATTTTTTCAAAAATTAGAAGTTGTAGTAGCTTCTTTGCGCTCTACTGGACTGCCCTAGCTGAGACTTGGGGCTGACACGGGTCTGGTGGGTCTTGCATCCCCATTGACAGCCCTCTGAATTTTGTGCGGACAAAAGAGGGGGGGAGCGCGGTCTAGACCATGGAAGTTTAGCACTCTATGAGTCAGATGGCAGAACCCAAGTGTATGCCAGGGTTCTAGTCTCTTCACAACCTTCTCTGTTGAATGGTAGATTAGTGCTGGTTCGAGCCTCACCTTCTCCCACCGGTATTTCCTGGCTGTCGAAATCCGGAGTTTATCATAATAGTACATCTGGTAAGCATTATTCGAAGTAGAATCAAAAAAGCATCCGCTTTTGTTTCTACGAGAATTCTTAATACTTACCAGATGTACTATGGCCCTGTCTCAGCCGCCCCGCTGAGGTGAGGCTGAGCTGCTTTCGCTGTTTGTCAAGGCAAATATAAGACGAATCTGACTGTGATTGGGAATTGACTCGGTACCTGCGGCTATGGTAATTCCTGGACACAGTATGGGCAGGACCAGGAGAGTGCCGAGTTTTTAATTGTTTATTTTGAGGTAGACTAGATAATAGACATCATAATAGTACATCTGGTAAGTATTAAGAATTCTCGTAGAAACAAAAGCGGATGCTTTTTTGATTCTGCAAACGCGAACATATTTATGTAGTTTCCAAGTAAACCTGAAACTAGCGATCGCGCCTAGCCGAAGTCATAGACTAATTATATAAAGACGCGATAGACTGTACTACGGCGTAATACCAAATTTATAAACAGCGCCACCTGATGTTAGTCACGATAAACTGCGCCCTTAGTATGGAAACAATGTTTATGACTGTATATTACTCGAAACGTAGTTATCCCACTTGAATACCGCCTTTTCACCGATAGTTTACTGCGACTATCGCCAGGGGCGAATTGCGCAAGTGACGTCAACTTGGTACATCTTTATATAGTTAGTCTATGGTTATACTTGGCTACATTACATTGCAATATAGTGAATCCGAAAGCTACCGAATGTCACAAAAAGAAAATCATTAAATCACTACGGGCGTTTTATTTCCGCGAAAAGCCAATGAGATATTGGTACCTGTTACAACGTTAGGGGCGCATTGTGTTTTATAACTAGCCCTGAACTAGTCCTTCTTACTAGAGCACCGATGGGGGTATTGCGGTAGCGGGCATGAATCTGCTAAGTTGTGCGTCATATCATGAATCAAAACCACACCATCTGCATGTTTTACTAAAAAAGTGTCAGCATTAGTTGAGCATCGATAGACCTATGGTATATTTTGACAGATTTAATCCATAATTTGCGTTTATTCGCTGTCTGTTCATCGCGAACACAGGTGATGCGTAGAAGTGATAATGAAGTTGCTTACGGCCGATGTCATTTAAATAATCTGCAAATAAATATGACATTCGGTTGTTTTCGAATTCACTACTTTCCACTCTCGTTAACCCCAAATTCCTGATTCTACAGCGTGTGAAACATTTCCGTTTTGGAACAGTCTCCCATGGTTGGTTAAAAGTTTTGACAGAAAGAAGATGGCATCGCAGAGTAAAATAAACACATTTTTCGTTCGAAAAAAAGCGACCTATCGAAGTAAATAGCGATGATGCGGATACACATGCACCCAACTTAAATGTCTAGATTCAAGTTTTCAAATGTTTCTGATCATCTTTATTAATTATTGATCAGAGACCCACTCACCTGATGAAGCATCTAATTCTAACTCTTACATTGTACATGTACTGACCATCAACTTTGATTTGATTATGCATGATCAATGGCATCTGCATTGAATAAGGCAGATGGATTCAGTGCCCAGATCAAGATGATCCATGACATGGTCTCCTGTGTCACAGTATGCATCAATTTATTTATTTCATTTGAATAAGGATGAGAAGTGAACAACTTGTCAGTGGTAAATAATAGGGGAAAATAACAAACACAGCAGTCAGTTGCTAGTAGACAATTCTTTTAATTATTTATTATTATTATTATACAATTGATCTTGATCTTGACAGATTTATAGTGTACAGAGTATGCTTTGGCTAAGAAAACACAGAAATAGGCTAATTAAGAAAGAAACTTGTCTAGCTAAGACAACCAATATCTGGCTAAGAGAATTCCAAAATAGGCGAATATGCTGGCTAATAAATTCTGAACTGGCTAACAAAATTCGAAAATAGGCTAATCTACTGGCTAATAAGTTCTGACTGATAGGTCTGGCCCTGTAAATTGCTATATTTAAATATTTTTTCAGCAAACATCGATGTTACTGGGCGGGAAATTGTTGAAAATGGATGACGGATGCAATACATTCTTTGTCATCATTTTTATTTTGCTTAACACACTTGGAATTGTAATATACTGCCTGTAAATAGCCGTAAACCAGCCCAGAATTGCGAGAAAACCCATACTTGGAAGGGTACGAGTTTGCTTGGGTCGAAATTGCGGTAAATACACGCAGTAATATCGAGTCAGCTTTGCAGAAAGTAAATTATACCCCAGTGAGGAGTACGCGAACAAAAAATAGGGGGTTGATATATGTACCACCCGGAATTCCATGAGATTACCGATGTTTGCAGAGTCTAGTTTTGGGCCACATAAATAATAAAATATTTATTTACCAAACATATTTTAGCGAAACTGGTTTGAAAAGATTTAAATCATGGTAGATACATTTAGATAAATAATTTATTTTTTTGCGTCACATGATCACAGTTATTTCACGTGATCACAACAATAAAAATGTTCAGAGTAATGATTCTTCTGGTGTTGCTATAATTAACATTTGACAATGTCTTTGTTTTTTCTCTTTCATCTACTCCTCAGTCCCATTCTGTGTCAAAGAATTTGCATTAATAAATTGAGGATTTACTAGTAAACTTACATGGTTGTAATGTAATCTTCTCAGTCATTTCACTATATTACCATGTATTGACAAATTCCTTGACAAGACAAAACATTTAGAAACCAATCAAACCATGTGACACTGGAACATAATAACGTTGGTGAATTGGTGATTTTATACTTATATCAGTACCCAGTAGTATATTACACTGATTTAGGTTGTTAACTGAATTGGGGAAATTGGGGCTCACGATCAGAAAAAGAACACAAGCTGGGAAATGAGATTATATGTACTGGTATAGTGGTATTCTATTTACAATTGATGAATTTGATGTGTAAAAATATTTACAACATTTAATATTAATAGGTGAAATTGCTTAGCCAAATGCTCTAAGAGGGCTCAGGAGGTGGAGTTCATTGTTATTCACATCTTGCCAGTTCTTGCAACAATTGTGATTGGTAAATGGGCTTGAAATGGCAGCTATTTTCAATCTGCCGCCTCTGTAATAATTACACAATATATCGCGATATTATCACGATACAGTAACTGTGTATCACATCATATCGCGATACAGTAATTTTTGCGATACCCATGACTAAATTTAACAGATAAATTCTTAAGCAGCTTTCTCTACAAGCCAACTGAAACTCAAGGAGAATATACTGTGAGACTCACTCAACAATGCATGTCTTCCTATGTTATATCGGGATCCAATCGTGTATATAAAATAATACATCGGGAACATGCCAGCCCACGGTTGCACGTACTTGCATGCAACGGTTTATAATTGAACAGTCTGTTGTTGATGCATAACGTGTAGCGAGACTAGTTCCCGGCCAATGTAGTAATGCTTGCGGAAATACAATGGAAGTTTGTCTCTGACACATGCGCGCTGTTGCTTATTTATAGAATTTGACAGACAGATGTTATCGATCTTTTAGATGTTTGAAAATGCTAAATTCCGTTGTAAATAGCATGGTTCATATCAAAAGGTTGTTGAAACTTTTCTGTTTTCCACGATCAGAGATAACTACCGTTCTGGGCTTTGTCATTTACTTTTTTCGTTCATGGTAATTTTACTTCATGTAACCGACACGCGAACAAAACGATCATTCGCGCCAAATTTTGAGGGCTGGCACATTTTCGCTGATTTCATATAATAGTAAGAATTTTATCAACAAATGCCGTTATTTTGCTTTCAAGTGTACAGAATATCAATGTACAAAATCTAACCTGGAAAGTACGTTTTATCGAAACCTACAGAAACCAGGTCAAACATTAAATAATTCTATCACATCAAAATCGGATTAAGAATTAAATTATATAGACGAAGATGATAATTTAAACTGTTTTATACTGACAGTACTTAACACCAGGCCTTTAAATTTCCATCCATCCACTACACTATGACATGGTATCCCCCCATATATATATATATATAGCCTATTCATAGTTTCGCACATCCAGGCATCTTGAGATTGGCAACCATCAGTGTTTCTCATGACATCTAAATTCTGGAGGTCCCATGGACCCCACACTTAGAAATCTAGGGGTCCCATCCTGAAATTTTGGGTTCCCAAACTGAAATTTGCTATTCCCATGCATGGTGCTCATACCAAGTAAGATATCCCAATTTCTTTGTTTGTTTGTAGATAAGGGCAGGGTTCATACGCATGTATGGAAGTCTGGAAAAAGTATGAACATTTAGGAAAGCCTTTTCCAGGGTTGGAAAAAGTATGGAAATTCCAATTTTGGGCCAACTGGTATGGAAAATGTATGGAAAATTAAAATATCTGCAATCCTAATTTTTCAGACCGCCATTTTTTTGTTTACGAACGAAATCTCGTGTTTCCGCCAGTCTCACGAGAATCTATTGTATGATTGGGTCCCAGTCTCGTCTTACAATAGAAAACCGCCTATTACCGGGACCATCTCGCGGTTGTTGAGCAATACGTGTCTGAACATGTTCAATTACAACGCAATAAAAAAGAGCAAATCGGCAGTCATCTGTCAAATTGTACAGAGTGTGAGAAGTCGAACAATGAAATAATTTGCGAGATTGCTGTTTTTGTGATACAGTAAACATGGGAACGTGCAACTATTCTAGTGTTTAGGAAACTAACGATAAATATAATGATTGGATATTACCAGACAACACATCAAATTCGCATGCCAAATGTAGTGATTGCAATAAGTCTTTTGACATCGGGAATATGGGTGAAGTGGCTCTTGATAGCCACATGTCAGGGAAAAAAATGAGACACTGACAGAAAATCGTCTAAAGCCAGCGGTGAAAGTTACAGATTTCTCCTTCGATCAATACTCACCATTCTATTACTTCTGATACAAGCTATCCTGGATAGCTGGCTCTAGGACTATAGACTTAGTAAGCTTTACCGACTCCTGGAACAGGTACTCCGCTCCCAACTGCCGAGTACCCGTTTGCCATGAAGCTCACTCTTGTTTGCATAGCAACAAGAGCTACATGCTTTTTACCTTGAAAGCAGTTCATATTCCGGGAAGGTTAAACCTGCTAGCAGACTCATTGAGCCGAAGGATGAGTGTTTTACCCACGGAATGGCAACTAAATCAATGTGTGGCGGATCGTCTGTTCGACCATTGGGGGAAACCCAACATCGATTTGTTCGCAACGAAGAAGAATGCGAAGATGACGACGTACGTCTCTCCGATTCCGGATCCAAGCGCTTTCGCAACAGATGCGTTAGCTATCAGCTGGGGGAGAATGTATGCATACGCATTCCCTCCAGCAATCCTGATTCCAAAAATTCTTCAGAAAATCAGACAAGAGGAATGCCAAGTGCTTCTGATCGCCCCGGATTGGCCAAGCCGATCATGGTATACGGATCTGCTGGACCTTCTGGTCTGCAATCCGGTTCCTCTGCCTCTGATGGACGATATTATCTTCCAGGGCAAGGCCCTTCACAACAATCCGTCAATGTTCAGATTGACTGCGTGGATGTTGTCAAGGAATCTAGAATTAAGGAGGGCTTTTCTGAGCAAGCAGCCATGTTTATGGCCAGAGCCAGGAGGGGGTCAACCTCCAGAGCATATAATTATAAAATCAACAGATTTGCAGAATGGTGCTCAAAAAGATGTATTGATCCAATGGATTCATCTATTCAAGTAGTAGCTGATTTCCTCTGTCACCTCTATGATGCCTATAGCCTCAAGCCTAACTCTATTGCTGGTTATAAGTCAGCATTAATGTCTGTTATTCCTTGCTTGGCTAAGAGGGGAAGTGATGAAGTAAATACATTGAATGTATTAATTAAAGGCATGGGCAATCTAAGACCAAGGAATCCACCGGTGATTCCGTCTTGGAGTTTATCGCTAGTGCTTCAAGTACTAGGTGATAAGCCTTTTGAACCACTTAGTTCCATTTCTATGAAACTATTAACACTGAAGACTGTGTTTTTAATTGCTGCGGCCTCGGCTAGTCGTAGGAGTGAGATTCATGCCTTATCAGCCGAGGATGACCGTTTTGTGGTTTCAGGGGAAGGCCTTAAGCTGCTACCTAGGATTAATTTCTTGGCTAAAAATCAGTCGTTGAAATATCCAGGTCAACCTATTATTTTGCCTGCTTTAACTAGATATGATCCTAATTCTAAAGCATGGTGTCCCGTCCGGGCGCTGCGCCGGTACAAGCAACGTACGGCGGCATGGCGCACCGACCAGTCAGCGTTATGGTTGTCATATATTGAACCCCATGGGAGGGCTTCTAAGGACACCATTTCCAGGTGGATTGTGGAATGCATTCAGTTTTGCCATAAATCCGCCACCGGGAAGCAGGTTGACGTGGCCAAGGCTCACAGTGTCCGCGGCGTAGTGACATCCACGGCCCTATTTAATGGGGTCCCTGTGGATGATATTATGTCGGTGGCTCAGTGGCACTGTGAGTCAAGTTTTACAGACCATTATCTCCGTGACACCTCTAATCCTCTCGCCTTGTCGGTTTTGAAAAAATAAATCGGTTTATATTTTTTGAGGTGATTTCCTCATTACTTATATATATCACAATTAATTTATGGAAACACCCACTTTTTTGGGCCTGCATCAGTCTTTACCGATGGGAAGATGATGTCAGCAGCCATTTCAACAAGGTCAGTCTTGTTCATGTGTTGTCCGTTGTTGATTGTATTGTCACGATTACCCGTTATTAATATGGTGATGGTTTGTGTATTTGTGTGGTTCATTGTTGAGAGTTACGAAAATGGAGCTTTTTCGTCTCTGTCCTGTAGTACATGGCACTTGTACGTAGAGAGCGTATAGGACATTGAGGTCAGTCGACTCTTCCTCCCAGGAAGGAGGGGGGGGGGAGCGCATATGACATTCGGTCATCTCTCATACATCGGTGGTGTTATCCGATGGTTAGTCAATCCTGACTGTTTTTTCTTACAGTTTCAGAAGTTTAAGTGCCTTAAACGCAGAAAAGCGTATAGGGATGAGCTGGTCTTTTGACCTCGCCTCCCTCCCGCCAGATTCACTTTCGAATTCTGGCAATATCAAAAGTATTAGGGAGGTAAGTATACTCTTGAAGTGAAATAAACGAAATCTAGGATTTCTTTTTTCACGAGAGAGTTGATACTTACCTCCCTAGATACGGACCCGGCCTCTCCACCCCACAGAGGCTCGGTCTTCAGGCTCTTAATAGTTGCATGTGTGTCAGCCAATAATCTAGTCAGAGGAAGTGCTAGTCTGCGCATGCGCGGAGGTGGGGCTGGCATCCGCCGGACTACGCTCTGACTCCCTGCCCAGTAGGGGCACCTAACTGTTTTAAATCTGAGTGTTTATTGAGTGAAAGCCAATATTTAGCAATATCAAAAGTATTAGGGAGGTAAGTATCAACTCTCTCGTGAAAAAAGAAATCCTAGATTTCGTTTATTTTTTGTGCAGTTGGAGTCTTAAGTTTCTATGTCTTTTTCTGTGTAATTGTGATAGCTTTGTGCGCTCTCTAAGGATTATATTGGATTACCATGGATGGAGCCGATGATAACCAGGTTGTATAATTCCATGTTATTCCATAGTTAAAAGACTTAGGTCTTCAAAATTTTGTCTGTGTCGCATGTTCCAATTTCTGACCCCGAATCTGTGACGTGTGTTAACAACGAAATATGCGAGATTGATCACCTTCCTTTAACCCCAACAGGCGATCGGCAGATATGAAATAAGGTGTTTTAACACGAAAATTGGCTGACGTCATTCGCCGTAAGATCCGAGCGGGTGACGTCACGCCTGTGTTGTCTCAGATTTGTATGTGAAGAAAATGTTTCATTAATTCGCGCATCTGATTCTGGGTGCTGCATACTTGATTGGTACCAGAAAAACTTTGGAATTTTCAAGTTTTGCGTGTTATCACGATCTGTTTGCAATGATCGGTGGTTTCAAAATTCTTGATATAGATGTGTGGTCTGCGGTTTTACCGTGTGCTACAGTAGTTTGTTTACATTTTGATGTTTCTTCACATATTGTTTTGGCCTTCGTTAGGAGTATAATTTATATTGATTAGTAAATATACCCCGAATGCTATGCGATATGATTCCTGGTTCCGTTATACATCCTTGAGGATCAGTTTATGGGTGTATTATTGGCCGCTTCGTTCTTGTCGTCATAATCAATGCGATCTTTGCTGTAACGTTGCGGGGTGTGGTGCGGGAGGTTAACAGTTAATTTATGATCAAAATATTTGAAAATTAATTGTCTGCCTTCCATTCCTGTTTCGTTCCGCTTGCTTATTGTAGGTTTGTGCTTATTTATAAGCCAAGCCAGCCCCGCCATCATGTGACGAGTGCCATAAATTTGTGAGGGTTCTATTCAAGGACCATGTCTGTTTCCGTTGTACCAAATGTAATCTTGACAGTAGGTGTAACGTTTGTGCAGTGTGGTCGTCCGACATAATGGTTAAGTTACTTGCCCAGAAGGACTTACCAGGGTCTGACGCGGGGTCAGCCAGTCCGAAAGCAAATCGTGGAGCGTCCGTTTCGGCCCTTGGGGGCGTTCCACATCTGCAACCGGAGGTGGCGGAGATGGCACCGCCGTCGTGGTTTGGTCCTGCTATGCAAGGCTTCTTGGATAGCGTTCTGCCCACACTGATGTCGTCCCTGCTGCCAAAAGTTGTAGGGAAGTCGCTTCCCGTGTTTGATTCGGACCCTGTCCTTGGACAGGGTTCTTGACTGGCCACTGAGGGAGCCGTCTCGTACAGCCCCCTGGCAGTCCCATCGGGCTCCGGCCTGATGGGCTCTGTCTCTGCAGCCACCTCCGGGTAGTCCAGTAGTGGTGGCCGGTCCGCAGACGGCTCCACGGTTTCCTCGTCTAGTGATGACTCTTCGCGGTCTGAAGATGAGGAAGCGGAGGAGGAGAGATTGCTGCGGCCTGCGGTGCCGCGGGTGGAGAGCATGGAGGTCGATTCCGTCCTAAACGGAACCGTCCTCCATCTGTCTGGCTTAGCACAAGCCAGGGCAGCGGCTCCGCCTGTGGTTGAGGCCACTCCGGTACTGGGCACCAGTCCCGTGATGGTTGGTTTGCCGCCAACCGACACTGTGATGGGTGTGGCTGGCCAGGCGTGGTACTCACCTATCTCGCCTGGTCTGGCGGTCAGGCATGGGGTGCCATTAGCGCTCGTGTTTGGCCACGGTTCTTCAACCATTACGGGTCCGCACAGTGCGGGCCTACTCCATGGACTGGTGTTTTTCATGGGGTGGCGGCGGAACCGTACGGTACTGGAGTTCCTGGCATATCAGCAATGGCTCCTAGCCGGGAGGCTGTTGCTGGTAGGGCCGTGAAAACGTCAACGGGTGATGTGTTCACGGGAGTGTCCTCCTCGGAGACAGACTAGTCAGAGGCTCTGGCTTGGCTAGCCAGGGTAGACCCATCTGTGGTTTCGACCACGGCCATGAGGATGCACCCCGTCCATCGGTGGCACCGATTAGGACAGGGATCTTGCCCGCAGCCCGGATCCAGTCTATTGGACTGGATCCAAGGTTTATGGAGTTATTGGATGCTATTTATAGGAAACAACTCCTGACCAAGGGCCAGCATCCTGCGGCCTCCAGGGAGGTGCGGGCGAGGTCATATTCCACGGGGGGAATATGACAGGTATGGTGTTTTCCCAATGGTCACCGAGGATGACCGCTGGGTGTCCAGAGTACTGGAGCGGGTGGCCCCCGGTTTCAGGTACACCAAGACGAAGTCCTCTCCCTATGCGATGAAGGGGTGAGGGCAGCAATGAGTGCTGTCAACCATTCTTATCGCCTTCAGTCGGTGTGGGCTGAAGCGGGGGCAGGCCACCCTGTGCCACCTATGACGCTTTCATGTGTTAATGACGGCCTGGTGCTGTCTATGGACACATTGGCAAGGGTGCAGGCGCGTGTGACGAAGTCTAGGAGGCAGATGGTCCTTGACCATTTGCGTCCAGCTACTGCCGTTAGGGAGCGTCTTCTTGGGACGCCCCTTACTGGCCCTAGCATCTTTGCTGGCCAAGCACGGGCCATTTTAGAAGACACGGCCAACATCGCGCAGAATTGGTTGGCGGTTAATCTGCAGCTAGAGCTAGTGCGTCAGGCGCACGCACTAGGGGCTGTAGCCAAGCCGCTAACCGGGCAACCTAAGAAGCAGAAGAAGCACGAAAGCAAGGCGAAAGCTAAGCCTAGTTCTGCTTCTAGTGGGTCTTTTCAGCCGCCTCCGGCCAAGAAGGTTGTGGAGGCCCCTACCCTCCCCAATGTTGCTCCTGATCGCCCGAGAGGCGGGAAGGGCAAGAGGAAGGGTAAGTCCTCTAAGGGCGGAAAGAAGGGAGTGGATCGTACCTGAGGGTACGAGGGCTCCCTTCGTATCTGCCTGGACCACACCTGTGCGACAGGAACAGTTGTGCCAGTTAGACCAGCCAAGCCAAGACCAAAATGGTTCTCACTCTCTCTCGTCAAGAGAGGGGGGGGGGGGAGCGAATCGCGAGCCAGACACCCGCATTAGGCGTCGATGCATCTATAGTGGGTGGAAGGCTCAGGCGTTTCGTCGAGGCTTGGCGCGGTGTGACGTCAGACAGTCTGGTCCTGGGATGGTTACCCCAGGGGTACATGCCGGAGTAGTGGGATTTTCTACCACAGAATCTGTCTTTGGCACCTGTCTGGACACCCGTACCAAGGGAACCAGACAAGTTAGAAGCCATTCAAAACGAAGTGTCAGGTTTGCTTCTGAAGGGAGCAATAAAACCAGCAAACCGGAACACTGCAAGCTTCTATTCAAACATGTTCCTTGTCCCCTTGTACCCGTACTCAATCTCAGGCCATTAAATTGGTTTATCCATACGCCTCGGTTTCAGATGGAAACTCTGAGGTCAGTAATGGCAGGATTGAGGAAGGGAATGTGGTGTGTATCAATCGATCTAAAAGATGCATATTTCCACATTCCAATGAACAGGAGTTGTCACAGGTTTCTGAGATTTGCGTTTCAGAATCAAGTGTGGGAGTTTGTAGTCCTCCCATTTGGCCTGTCGACAGCTCCACAGGTTTTCACCAGAGTGGTCCTTGCAGTGACAGCGTTTATCAGAAAAGAGAACGTGGCGCTTCACACCTACATAGATGACTGGCTGATCAAAGCAGACACATCAGCCAGGTTAGAGGTGGATACTGCTGTGACTCTGAAGTTACTTTCAGATCTAGGCTGGATAGAGGAGAAATCCGAGTTGACACCCACTCAACGGTTTGTTTATTTAGGGATGCGATTCGATCTCGATGACGGCAGGGTTTACCCGTCAGAGCCCAGAGTGGTGTCTCTTTTAACCATCCTCGAGCGTTTCGATAGTAAACAAGGAGAAATCTGAGTTGACACACCACTCAACATTTCGTTTATTTAAGGATGCGATTCGATCTCGAGGAGGGCAGGGTTTTTTACCCGTCAGAGCCCAGAGTGGTGTCTCTGTTAGCCATCCTCGAGCGTTTCGATTGGGAAACCACATTCAGGCGAGGCGGTTTCTTCAGCTGCTTGGCATGATGGTCTCCATGGAGCAGGTAATCCCGTACGCTGCTCTGATGCGAAGAGCTATCCAGTTGTATCTGATGTCTCTGTGGAAACAGAGAATAGAACCCCTGTCAAAACTGGTACCAGTTTTGGAGCCAATAATGTCGCATCTTGTATGGTGGGAAAAAGCGTCAGATCTCCTAGTAGGAGTTTTCTCTGCACCTACCCAACCCCCAGCTGTCCGTGTACACGGATGCATCGCTGGAGGGATGGGGGGGGGGGGCCTACCTGGGAGAACACCAGGTCTCAGGCACATGGACTCTCCAAGAGAGCCAGCTACATATCAATCTGTTGGATATGATGGCAGTGGAACTGGCATTGGAATAGGTTTTTTCCAAAAGTCAAGGGCAAGGCGATATTGATACGGTCGGACAACTCGACAGTAGTATCATACAGAAATCGCCACGGCGAGACCAAGTTGCCCACACTATGTATCTAAGTGTGGCACTTGATTCAATGGTGCAGGAATTACTCGGTTGTTTTGAAAGCAGCTCATATTCCTGGGCGATTGAACATTCTGGCGGATGCTTTGTCTCGCAGACAGAGAATTCTGCCAACAGAATGGTCTCTCAACCCTCCAGTTCTTCACAGGATCTTCGAGCATTGGGGCAAACCCAACGTGGACTTGTTCGCCACAAGGGAAAATGCTCAAATCATGACTTATGTCTCGCCGATTCCAGATCCTAATGCCGTCGATACAGACGCTCTGGCGTTAAGTTGGAGGGGGATGCACGCTTACGCGTACCCACCCACCATTCTTCTACCGAAGATATTGGTGAAGATCAGGGAGGAACCGTGCCTGGTCCTGCTATAGCGCCATTTGGCCCAGCAGGGCGTGGTTCACGGATCTTCGAGGTCTGCGGGTGGAAAATCCAGTGCAGTTACCCGAGATTCCGAACATAATCTCCCAGGCCAAGGGACGCTTCCTACACGAATGTCCCGAAATGTTATTGACTGCGTGGTTGTTGCCAAACAACGTTCCACGTCGGAGGGCTTTTCTCGACATGCTGCAGATTTCATCGCAGCTGCGAGAGGGAGGTCAACCTTCAAGTCATATAACAACAAGGTTAACGGATTTGCAGACTGGCGTGAAGAAAAGGCTATTGATACCTTTCATTCCACTATTCAGCAGATAGCAGACTTTCTCTGTGAGCTGTTCTTTTCAGGACTAGCTCCTGTCACAATTGCTGGATACAAGTCAGCTTTGGCATCAGTTATCCCTTGTCTAGCCAACAGGGATAGTCCAGAGGTGGCCCAGTTGAGTGTGATGGTGAAGGGAATGAGCAATCTCCGACCGAGACAACCGGTAGTCATTCCAGCCTGGAGTCTATCTTTAGTGCTTAATGTACTGGCCAAGCACCCTTTCGAACCGTTGCGTTCGGCTAGTCTAAAGCATTTGACTCTAAAGGCGGTCTTTCTATTGGCAGCTTCCTCAGCTAGAAGGCGCAGTGTGATCCATGCACGTTCAGCAGAGAGGGACCGATTTATTGTCTCCAGAGAGGGTCTGCGTCTACTGCCAAGAGCAGAGTTTATGTCAAAGATCAATCTTTGAGATATCCCGGCAAACCGCTCGTTATACCGAAACTAAGTAGGTTTGATCGTGATGCCAGTGTCTGGTGCCCAGTCCGTGCTTTGACTAAGTACAAAACGGACAGACTCGTTACGGTCGAATGATAGACATCTGTGGATCTGCCATAAGGAGCCATATGGCGCCGCATCCGTGGATTCTATCTCTCGTTGGGTAGTCGAATGCATTCAGACTACCCGTGAGATTACGACTGGGCACCAGGTGCAATGCGCAAGGGCACGATGTTAGAGGAATAGCCGCCTCTTCCGCCCTTTTACAATGGTGTTCCGTTTAAGGACATCATGGCTGTTGCACAATGGCACTGTGAGTCCTCTTTCACGGATTACTATATGAGGGATGTGTCAGACTTCGCCAATCCACTCGCTTTAGCTGTTTTGAGACGATAGCTATATGACCACACTGCTCTTCTTCCTTTTTTGGCATTTGTAAGAAAGAATTAAGAAGCAGACATGGTCGAGCGAGAGGATATCAACCAGATTGTGTCACTGATGGCCGGACAAGTGAATGGGTGGAGCCTCCAGGTCTGAAATCCAAATATCATGAGGTAATTCAGGATTGAGAGTGTTTTGTATTATGTCTATATATCATGATCATTCATCTTATATATTCATGCTCATTCCCAGGCTAATATATGCAAAGAGCAGTTAACCCTCTTGGCATATTTGTGTTTTCAGGCGAGATGCATGTTCGTGAGTTCTCTCCCTTTTCTTAGGAGAAAAAAGGGGGGGGGGGGGGTGTGGCAGTGATGCGAATGTGATTCGGTTCCGTTAACTTGATGGTCCTTTTAGGTCTCCATTAGTCAAGTTTAAGGCTAGCTCTTTCTCCAAGGGGCAAAAGTAGCAGTTATGGCTTGCCCCTTCCCACCAGGTTACTGACCAAATCTGGTGTATATCAGAAGTAATAGAATGGTGAGTATTGATCGAAGGAAATTTCAATTTCCCTTTCTCCGAGATCTAACAATACTCACCATTCTATTACGGACCCAGCCTCCCAGCCCCACGGAGGCAAACCATGAATTTCTCTTGTTTGGTGGCTATGCAAACAATATTAGCTTCATGGTAGACGGGTACTCGGCAGTTGGGAGCCGAGTACCCGGTTCCAAGGAGTCGTAAAGCTTTCTAAGTCTATAGTCCTAGAGCCAGCTGTATATCAGAAGTAATAGAATGGTGAGTATTGTTAGATCTCGGAGAAAGGGAAATTGAAATTTCCTTCAGTATCGGGCACATCGACTCTCCAAAATAATGAGAATTCCTCCTGTTCCTATGGCGATCATTTAGAAGCGTAGCATTTTTATATCACCTAATGTTAGATGATCCCAACTTTGCGCTGAGTCACGGCAAAATATTATTGACTGCCCGACAGCCTCTTATGTTGCCGCATTATCAAGTGAAAATAATGAGGATTCTTCCTGTTGCTATGGCGATATGATCAGCTGTGGTAAATTTAAAATAAATTAGTGTATGTGTATATGTGCAGGGTTTAACTTGTTATCTAAAGGTGGGGGTGGTGGGCTGGGGTGGCCCTCAACAAATAAATGTGGGTGTCTCAAGCTCAACTTTGCATGATAGCTGTTGAATATTTTGAAAATAATTTGACTGGAAACTATTGCTGCAACAGTTTCCAGTCAAATTATTTTTAAAATATTCAACAAAAAATGTGCTGCTGTAATGAAATTCATATCTGTGTGTGCGCGCGCTGTGCTTTGATATTCTTGTGACAATTATTTATATATGCAGTTTGTTGTTGTCCTCGGGTCTTCCACTACTGCGGGTGCTTCAGTTCCACAGGCAAAAGTGCGCATGCTGTGTTTTGATATTCTTGTTTTATAAAGTTTAATAAAGTTTATATATGATAATATGATGAACTTAGTAACTGTGTTTGTTTTTTGTCTGATTGAAAGTCCCAAAATGAGGTCTGGAAAATTTGAAATTGAGTCTGGAAAGTCTGGAATAGGTATGGAATTTAATTCTGCGAAAGGTGTATGAACCCTGTAAGGGTGAATTGGGATGGGTGGTGGGGCAGTGCAACCCCGTAAAATCTTAACTTATACAAATTTTCAAAAATAGTCTTCCATAAGACGACTATTTGTGAAAGTTTATTCGTGTTTAATTTTCCAAAAATAACTCTATCCTTTAAAAAAATGTTCTTGAATAAATTTTAAGGATAAGTGTGTGTGTGTGTGTGTGTTGTGTGTGTGTGTGTGTGTGTGTGTGTGTGTGTGTGTGTGTGTGTGTGTGTGTGTGTGTGTGTTGCTTTATGTGATTACTGAATTATTGAAAGACTCTGAAAACAGGGTTGTTTTGATTTAATCAAATCGATTAAATCAATCTGAAAAAATCTACTTTTTTGATTTAAAAAAAAAAAATTTCGATTTTTTTTTCCTCCTCAACTCATCTCATTTGCACTATAAAATTTCTAAAGATTTTTTTTTGATTTGTTAAAAGTTATTGTAGCTCTTGTTTCAGATAGTTAATAGGCATGGTTATACAATATTATGCTGATATAAGAACTAAGAAGCTTTATTTCTATCAGTGGAAACTTTCCTTAGTTGTTATTTGATGCATAAACACAGCACAGACCAATACTATTTATAACAGTTCTGTCGATATTATTTTTAACTGGCTTGACTTTGACTGCTGCCAGCCACTAGACAATTATTTCACTAGACAATAATAACTGTAGTCCAGCTGAATATTTTCAAACACATTTGACCGACAGTTATTGCCGACTACATTCAGTTAAATTGTATTCGAAATATTTTATACCATGTCCAGTGTTATACAGCCTTATACAAATTTTATCCACAAAATATTAAGATGGATAAAATGTAGCCCATCAAGTGTAGACAAAACATGGTTATGGTAGTGTAGGCATGTTTATTAGAAATCTGATCAATGGTCGTGACCCGTCCAGTAGAACTGCAGTTATTTCAAAATGTGACAAATTACAAAATGTCTTAAGAAAACTAGAACAAATTCTGTGATGCTTATTGTTATAATACATTTTAATAGTATAAATAAAGTTGACGTTGTTTAGAGTAATTATATTCGATTTAGTTTCGAACATGAGTGCATGTCCCAAAAAATCAGTGATTTTGTTATATTTCTAGTAAAAAAATCATGATTTTTTCCAACCCAGGGTGAACTTACTGAAAATCATGGTTTTTCCATTGGAAACTACAGATTGAGTTTATAGGGGGTAGGCAGGTCTGCATATATGCAAAATTATCAGGAATATACGGGGCAATTAATGAATAATATATCCACTCATTAGAAATAAAGGTAAATTGTATGAACCCAGATTAAAAATTTGATGTGGTGGTCTTGGCGTATGTGAGTCTTGACAAAATGTTTTGGTCTTGAACTGAAATAGCATTAAAAATGCAAATTTCCCTGATATTGTGCAACGGGAGGGCTATTGATAGCACAAAATACTTTAGCAGGATACATATTTAATCCTAAGGCATCTGATGTAAAGAAATGTGTGAATTTCCATGACTTTAAAATAAGGAACATGATGTGACTGTAATGTTCTTGACAGTATGATGTGTTTATCGAGGCTGCCATTTTGTTTTTCTCAGTGGATGCACTGATGCTATGCTTGTTAAAATACATGTAGGCTGTCATTCTAAATATTAAAATTTACTATAGGAATGGATAAATGCATTTGGGAAAACTTGGGTAAGCATTCAGTAATTTTGAGAGGCTTTCAGTTATTCAGTAATGGGAAATTGTCATTATAAAATAATTTAAAAGCGGGAAACTAAAGTTTCATTAAAATTAAACTAACTGTCATAATCTGTAACATCATATCACGTGACAAAGATAACAAACGAAATTTGCGATCTTCTTAACTACCGAGAGTGGGTTGCGTTCGCATTTCCGTATTATATATGACACTGCTAGTATAGGATGCCGTTTAGAAAGATTTTCCCGTTTGCCCAATCGTTGAGCAGCTCTATAATAATAATGATAATAATAATAATATCAGATTCCATATATCCGGAAAATCGGGTACTCACGGGTACTTGCTTAAATAAAGGAATTGCTTCGTCATCTTCGACATTTTTACGCAAACTATTTCATTCACAACGATCTATTTATATTTTCCCGCATAAATTTGTAAACAAACTGAATTGACCAATTGACAGTGGATTTAGAAAATTCGGCCTTCTGACATAATGTAACGCTAAGTTTGATTAGATAAAACGCCAGTTATGCTTGCGTATTTAGCGATCGAAAACTGGTGGTAGCTTGAGCCGATAATACGTCCCGTCGCTCCCGGTGTCTAATTGTCTCTTGTCGATAATATGTCCCGTCGGACTAGGAACCTAATTATTTCAAGCCGATAATATGTCCCGTCGCTGCCACAGGGTTAATACATTTCATCCTAAATGATCGATATTCAATGCTTAGCACAAATAACTCAAATTAATTAGCAATCTTATCCAATGTATAGAAATTCAGAATAAAAAGAGTTAATCCCTTCAACTACTGAAAATTCCAGCAGCATTGTTTTCACAAATAACAAACGCTATTATACCGACTGTGTAGTAACTAACCTCTTGACATCATGACTATCAGTTTGGGCAACTAGGATTATATTATTATTTTTGTGTAAGGAGTAAGGACAGTTTTGATAACCACTGGGAGTTATTCATCACAATAACTGGACACTGTGTGCTTAATTCACCTTTCCAGAGTATCCATCCATCATCTGACCTCGTATGATGTCATAATCAGCTCAGCGCATGTATGATGATGTCATAATCATTACGTCACAAAGGGTTCCATATAGACCGTCATAAAATCTAAAAAAGTCAGACAAGTTGTACGAATTGTATGTCTTTGTAATACTTTGCTATTTAATAAACATACTGTTGAATATTTTGAAACTAATTTGACTGGGCGCTGTTGCTGCCTTAGGCAGCAACAGCACCAAGTCAAATTAGTTTCAAAATATTCAACAGCTTACCTATGTAGTTTTTTTGGAAATTGATAGTCAGGGTGTTCAGCGATCGATCGATCCCAACATGGGCGAGGTGTGGGTGGAGGTTAGCTAGAGATGGGCGGGGCATAGCTAAAACCGGAAGGGTCCATTATACCCTCCAGGGTTCATACTAGTCATGCTGGTCATGGAAATCCTGGAAAATCATGTTATCATTTTACGCTTACTTTTCAGAGAAAACATCCAGAGATCTTGAAGCAACTTCAGGAACACATTATTCCCATTGCTAGCTTTGTTCCAGAGGCAAAGCCACCAAAGATGGAAAGCCACAGATACAGAAATGTACACAACAAATTCAGCTAACCAACATTGTTGTTAGTTTAATTGCTAGCGATTTGTTGCCGCTGTAACTTGTTGATAACGTTAATTTCCATCAGTTTATGAACACGGCTCAACCAGAGTTTCCTATGCTAAGTAGGAAACACCTTAGTTCCAAACTTCTCCAAGAGTGATCTGCCTGTGTTCAGGATAAACTGAAGTGTCAAATGCAACATGCTCAATATGTTTGCCTTACTATTGATCTGTGGTCTAGTCGAGACATGAGGTCCTCCATCGGAACAACTCGACACTATGTCTAATTATACCCTCCAGGGTTCATACTGGTCATGGAAATCCTGGAAAGTCGTGGAATTCATGAATTTGAACATTTAAATTCTGGAAGGTCATGGAAAATCAGTGTTTTTAGCTCACCTGGCCAGAACAAATTAAACTAATGGGTGCATGACTGTCGGCTAAGTTAGCACATGGAAAAAGAAGCCGCACGTTGCCAGTGCGTCAATAAAATAAAAAATACATATACTGCCAGAGCCGTGCTGGAGTCAGAGTACAATAGGCGTAAAAAGCCTAGGATTGAATCGTGGCAGATGCATCCACAGATAGTCCCATATGAATCGTCAGTGTGTCAGTATATCAGACATGTGAAAGCTGGTCGGCCAAACCTTGACTTTTTAGTCTTGGTGCGGTGGTCCAGTGGAAAGATGCCTGGTTGCTGATGCTATGCGGAGTTGCAGAATGGCGGTTCGATCCCCCGACCGGGAGATGGTGATCAACAAATTAAACTAACGGGTGCATCACTGTCGGCTAAGTTAGCACATGGAAATTGAAGCCGCACGTTGCCAGTGCGTCAATAAAATAAAAATACATTGTATATTAAAACCACTTATTTTTCAAGCCAGCCAAAAACAGCTTTTGGAGTGGTCTTGGAAAATACCCAGGGAAAACTACTTTTTGAAAATGCCCTACTGTAATGAGTTGTTCGATATCCGAGGCAGTTATTCCAGATAATTTTTCAAAAATAATCTCTAGGTCTCTGAAAATGGACATCTCTGAGAAAATTAAAATTTTCTTGAACAAATCTGTGGGTTAAAGGGTTAAAGTGTATCTTCATATAACTGTATGTGTTGCAAAATAAATCAGTACCTTCATTATCATTTACAACATTACTGTAACTTTTATTCATCCATAGTATCTATACCTCTAAGTGTTATGCTATGTGGTGTAATAAATATCCAATTTTGAAAATAATTTGACTGAAAACTACTATTATCCAAATGTTCTATGGTCGTGCAATTCTTAAATGTCCATGCCATCTCTAGCCCTCTGTGGAGTGCAATTATAACATCGGAGAACAATAAGATTGATCTCTGAAATAAACGTTCGTATGGAATTGGAATTGATCAAATGGAATTGGATTTTAACTTGTCTGGGTGGAATTTGAATTGATAAAATGAATTGATGTGAAAACAGAATTTGAATTTGAATTGATAACATGAATTGATGTGGAATTGGAATTGATAACATGGAATTGACCTCATGCCTGTGATATGTGATAAGACTGGTTTCAAAACAATTATTTTATGGTCATCAAACTGACAGTATAAATGACGTGATCCAGAACTACCCAAAGTGATCAGAATTGCCATATTTGGTCGACTCGCACTATTTTGAAATTCTTCCAAGGGCATAGATCAAACTAAATCTTTTTTATATTTACATTAAAGCACAAATGTGTATTATCAAAATCTAACATGTTTGATTTAAAACATTCCATAAATAAATTCACAGGAAATATTTTTTTAAGTAGTGATCCGAAACTGCCTGAAATAATATATATAGTAAAATAATATGCATCGTACAAGATATTTATCCAAGTTACCATAAATTGGTATTTTTCAGCACAAGTTAAAGTCATCATCACAAAAAGAGAAAGTCCGCCAGTTCATTGCCTTCACACAAAGTTCTGATCGGACAGCAATTTCTTGTCTCAGCGCGCATGATTGGACTCTTGATGTGTCTGTCGATGACTTCTTCCAGCACCCGGATAAGTTTATCTGTGAATCACGCACGACAGTTGACCGGAAACGATTAGAAGGCCTCTATATGAAATATAGAGGTGAATATATATTGTTTACTTACCACAACCCTTTAATGGGCTTCTGCAGGTAACTTGAGGAAGGTACATGAAATTTGCAGGCCAAGGGAAGAATATTTTTTAAAGATTTATCACTGGAATGCCTGACTTGATAACAAAGTCAGTCATTCCAGTAGTAACATTTAAAAAATCGCCTGCATATGATCATTCAAAATTAAGATTTTCTTGACCAATGTTACACTCGAATTTGTTTTTAAAAGTTTTAATTTTCTCTTAGAAAATGTCTATTTGCATGCAATGTACCAAGAGAAGACAATTTTTTTTAATTTACACTAATTACTGGCCAATGTATGTACACTGTTGAATGGTTTAAAACTTGTGACAGCAACAGCTTCCGAGTCAGATTGATTACAAAATATTTAGTATATTTAGTAGCATATTTCTATGTATGCTTTTTGCTGTGTAAATAATTTCTCCTGTTCAGTCAGTAGACGGTTTTAACCCTTTAAGAGTTAAGCCGTCCAAATCTGGCCCTTGAATTGATTTGAAAATTGTTTGAAATTTACTAGTGGTATCACTGGTATGGCTAACTCAATAATAGAGCCAGTCATTCCAGTAGTATATTTTCACAAAAATAGTCTTCTGACATGTAACTAGACACTGATTGAGCACAAATTTTGATTTTCTTAATCAATCTTGACTAGTAAAAGATTAATTATGTGTTTTTATGTTTAACCCTACAATAATACAAGAAAGCTGTTGAATATTTTGAAATTAATGTGACTGGAAGCCATTGCAGTAATGACTTCCAGTCATATTAACATCAAAACAGTCATATTAACATCATTCATATTAACATCAAAATAGTCACCTGAATATGCTATGTATTGGAAAGATTTTTCTTTTCAGGGATTTGATGGTAAAATAGTTAAATGGTTATTATGGGCATGTGGCAGAGTTGTAATAGCTCGAATTAATGACTCGACTTGAATCAGACTCGAGTCCATATTTTCAATGACACGACTCGACTCGAGTCACTGTGGCAAAATGACTCAACTCGACTCTGTACTAAATGACTCATTTTGATTTTGAGTCACAAAATTTTGTGACTCATTACAACACTGGTATATGGTATAAGGCATGTGGAAATATTTTGTTTATATACTGTTAAGCATTGACAGATAGAACATTTTAACCCAGACTCCACTAGATTCCCACTCAACTCATGGTCAGCGTCAGGTGTTTTGGCTAGTAAAACTTTAATTCAAGGTGTTTAAATCACATTTATTATTCTTCCAGATCCACATGAAGCAGAGAAGATTGGTACAGATGGTGTTGTGAAATTTTTAGAAGATTTAAACTTGAGTCCAGATTCTCGAACAGTTCTGTTGATTGCATGGAAATTCAAAGCTGCCACACAATGCGAGTTTACAAGAGAAGAATTTATACAAGGAATGATCGAATTAGGGTTGGTAGCATCTTACTATATTTATAAATAGTTAATCATTCTATGAACATTATCAATTCAAACTCACGATTGTAATATATATATATATATTAAAACGACTGCGTGTTGCATGTGAGGCCATTTTTTATGTTTTTGTGAACAGGTTTTTATCGAGACATATGAAGTGGAGGATAGTGAGGCATAGCGATCCAAATGGCATACAGCATCTGATTTAAGAATTAGGTAGTGTCTTAACAATGTGACGGAGCCATGACACGCAGGCCCTTCTAGTTGACAGTGTAATGCAGGGATGGAGGGATCCGATCTGTCACTGAAGTATCTGACATCAAATAGAATAAGCCACATGTTACCTGATGTCACAATCAAAATGATTTAACTTCATCACGAAAATTTAAAAGTTTGTCATGAAAGTGTATGAACATTGTATGTCTTTGATGAACTTACAATCTAATCTATATTCGCGTGAATATTTTGAAAATTGTAACTAGGTTGTGTTGCTGCCAAATAGTCAATGGCTTACCTATATAGTGAGCGTGAAATTGGGATTCTAGGAACTCATGGTCCAGTGTGTACAAATCAATTAACCCTTACCACTCCGATGTCAAAATTTTAAATTTTCAAATTAAAGTAAAAGATGACCTGGTGTTTATTTTCAACACATTTGTCATAGACAGCAACATCGTCCACCAAAATTGTTGAAAAATAAACACCATTTTCTTTGCTACTGACGCAGTAAAAGATAAAATATTGACATCAGAGTGCTAAGGGTTAAAATACGCTTAAAATGTGGGCAGAGTATAGCTAGAAAAGAATCCCTCTATTACACCCTCTCTAAGACAGATATATAGTACATCTAATGGATGAATCTTATCTCTCAGTCAGGTATATACCATCATAGTCAATTACATCACATGTTGTAGGCTGACGTCACAATCATAATTGACAAAACTATTCCATCATTAATCTGAAATAGTCATTCAATTGTACAAATTGTATTACCATTTATAAACATTCTGTTGAATATTGTGAAACTAATTTGACTGAGCGCTGTTGCTGCCATAGGCAACCATTGGCAGCAACACCCCCGGTCAAATTAGTTTCAAAATATTCAACATGTTAGCTGTATAGTTACCATGAAATTGGGATTCTGGGAATTCAGGATTGAAAGTATATGAAACTATCCCAACACATGCAAAGATTTGGTGGAGCTTAGCTAGTGATGGGCAGGGCATAGCTAAAAGTGGATCCATCAGTTACTTCTCTCATCAAGTCATTCATGCATGCACCACCATTTGTGACTGTTGGCTGTAGTAACACTTATTCATGTTTATTTATTACACATTGTCTATATATACCTATCTTATGTGTAGTAAATCTTTTAGAAAACTACTACTCAGTCACTGGGCTGATTTGATCCAAAATTGATTGGGATATTCCAGATATGTGACACAGGCCCTGGTACCCGGTTGTTTTCACATATGATTAAATTTATTTTGATGGTTTAATTTGAGATGTTTTATTTTACTCCTTATTAATCCTTAAGTTAATGTCAAACTGGCCAGATGCAGCCACAGGAATGCTGGGCTTAATAAATGAGCCAGTCATTCCAATGGTAAATTTTCAAAAATAGTCTTCTCTTGTCCTTCAGATGAACATTCAGTAAGGAAATATTTAGATTTTCTTGACCAAATTTGAGGGTACTAAAGGGTTGAATGTACCATATGAGGTGAATAGCATTTGCATTTTCTATCTGTGTCTGCCTTGCATGATCACCAAACTTGTGTCGTCGTTACCTTTTGGGGTTTCAGATTTATGGGTTGTTTCAGGGTAACGCAATATTGGAAATTGCATTACCTTTCCGGATGATACTAAGGGAATCGTCACCATACTTGTCTGAGAGGTTGCCCTTGGGGGTTTAAGGAATACTATTGTATTTTAGGTCACCTGGCCTGAAAGTTTCTTCAAACAAAGCTGATCATCTCGAGAGTTGAGAACCACTGAGCCAATTTCAATTATTATTGGCAGTAAGCATCCGTAGAGTGTAGAGATCCAAGTTTCTTCAAATGGAGCTGATCAGCCAATTCGGCCGAGAGTGGTTTCTGCACGATAACTCTGCTATCGTTTATCAGATTTCTTTGAAACTTCAGAGGATGAGTGGACTAGGTCTGAGGAAGAAACCTATCAAAATCGATAATGATCCGAAATACAAGATGGCCGCCAGCCGGCGTTGGCCATCTTGAATTTTCCGCACTATAACTTCGCTATCATGTATTGGATCGCTTTGAAACTTCAGAGGATGATTGGACTAGATCTGAGGAAGAAACCTATCAAAATTGATGATGATCCAAAGCCCAAGATAGCCGTCACCCATCTTGAAAATTGGTTTTCGGATGATAGCTGTTACCGTTTATCGGATCGCTTTGAAACTTTTCATAGGGTGATTGGACTAGGTATGCAGAAGAAACCTATATCAAATTGTACAATGATTCAAAATCCAAGATGGCCACCAGCCACTGGTGTCCATCTTGAAAATGGTTTCCTAATCATAACTCTGGTACCGTTTATCGAATGTCTTTGAAATTTCATAAGGTGGTTGGACTAAGTATGGGGAAGAAACCGATGGAAATTGAAGATGATCCGAAGTCCAAGATGGTCGACAGCCACTGACGGCCATCTTGAAAATTGGACTCCGGATGATAGCTCCGTTACCGTTCATCAGATTGCTTTGAAATTGCATAGGGTGGTTGGACTATGTTTGGAAAAGAAACCTATTGGAATTGACGATAATCCAAAATCCAAGATGGCCACCAGCCAATGGCGGGCATCTTAAAAATTGATTTCTGGTCAATAACTCCATTACCGTTTATTAGATTGCTTTGAAACTTTATAGTGTTGTTGTACTAGGCCTGGAGAAAAAAAACGATCAAAAATGACAATAATCTTAATTCCAAGATGGCCACCAGCCATAGGATTCTGAACGGTAACTCCAATTCTGTTTACTGGATCACTTTGAGACTTCATAGGATTACTGGACATGGTCTGATGAAGAAACTTAACAAATTTTGAAATTTATCTGAAATTCAATATGGCTGCCAGCCACCAGCTGAATCTTGAAAATTTGTTTGTGGATGATGACCGTTTAGTGGATTGCTTTGAAACGTCAGAGAATGACTGGGCTAGGTCTGAGGACTTCAAGAAATCGCTGTTTTCTGATAGCGATCAATCATTGGTTTGTCATCATGGCCGGGTATTGTGTCCCGTTTACGGAGCTCTTGTTAGAAATGTTTTTAAAAATCGCCAAAACCATTTTGGGGGATTGATTCAAAACATGAAACATCATTTCGGGCAACAGCTAAACCAAGTTTGTTTGAGGAAATTTGCTAGGCCCAATGCTTTGGCGGCCATCTTCAAGAAAACTATTTCTCAAAAAATGTTGAACGGATCAGGCTGAAATTTGGGACATACGGTTAGGCATTAAACTTTGCTCAAGGGAAGTTTACACGTAAAAAATAGACCAATCAAAATGTAGTGTGTTTGGCATCCGTATTGGATTTTTTTTTTGGGGGGGGGGGGATTTAGAAGCCGAAATTGGTTTAATACATGTTATATCATTTGCTGATTTCAAATCGCCACTTTCGATATACTCGGATAAATGGTTAAAGGCCATCTTGGATTTTTTCACTGCCAAAAAATCCCATTATAAAGCAATAGGAAATTTAAAATGTCTTCTCGAAACATTGAGCCAATATTAACCAAAATTGGTAGGATGCATCCTTGTTTTTGTTGCAATTCTGGTCAAAACCTTACGGCTCTACTTATAATATAATCAATGGCCTTTGTAGTTGAAAAGCCTATGTTGCAGCCAAAACAATGGTCGTGAGAAATGTCCATTTACAGACCAAGAGAAGACTATTATTGAAAATTTACCATTGGAATGACCTGCTTGATAACCAAGCCAGTCATTCCAGTGGTAAATTTTCAAAAATAGTCTCTTGATCTGCAAATAGACATTTTTTATGTGAAAATTGAAATTTTCTTGAACAAATTTGATGGTTGAAAGGTTAAAAGCACTGCAAATGGCAGTTTTTGGTCGTCGTGACAATTAAATGGTTAAAAAGTATGTGAAAGTGATCAAATATCTCGGGGGAAAAATAATCCTTAAAGGGGCGCACAAACGGAGGATGGTGACAGCATGCCAAATGATGCTTTTGCATACTTTATATAAAATAAAATATATTATTTGCATATTTTCGATTTCCTTAAGTCTATGTATGAATTGGTATGTCTCTACTATTTAATAAAAAGTCTGTTGAAAGTTTTGAAATGAAATATATCTGGGCACTGTTGCTGCCATAACAAGCAACACTACCCAGTTAAATTAGTTTCAAAATATTCAGCAGCTTATCTGTATAGTTACTTTGAAATTGGTGTTCTGGGAATTCAGGATACAAAGAATATAAATTGATTCCACACAGAGAAAAGGGGGCAGAACTTAGCTAGAAATGGGCGTGGTATAGGGAGAATGCATCCCTCTATTGGTCTGTTACTGTACTCCTCATGCTACGAATGTTAATGGGCCTTGCCAGTTTATCCATCCATCATATGACGTCAAAATCAACTATGTGATGTGTAGGATGACATCATAATCAATTACATCATGGATGACGTAGATAGTTTCGTCAAGAATGCATAATTGGTGACGGACTAAGCATTGTTGTACGAATTGTATGTTTACTATTTAATAAACATGCCGTTGAATATGTTGAAACTAATTTGACTGGGCGTTGTTACGGCTATAGGCAGCAACATCACCCAGTCAAATTAGTTTCAAAATATTCGGCAACTTACCTGTATTGTTTTGTGGAAATTGATAATCAGGGAGTTCAGGGATCAATAGATCCCAATATGAGCGAGGTGTAGGTGGAGGTTAGCTAATACTGGAAAGGCCCATTGTTTGGCTCTATGTTATTACATCTTCCACTCCATGTATCTTACTTTCAGCTGTGATACTGTTGAGAAGTTGAAGAATAGATGTCCACATCTGGAACAAGAAATACGAGATTCTCTAAAATTCAAAGATTTCTATCAATTCACCTTTAACTATGCCAAGAACCCCGGCCAGAAAAGTTTAGGTATAATTAATTAAAAAGTATTCAATATTTAAATACCAGTCCCTCAATCTCAAAGCAGTCATACAAGTAAATTGTTGAAAACCTTGGAGATGATTTGGCTGGAGGCTGTAGCTGCCTAGATAATTTGAAACTAATTTGACAGGAAGCTGGTGCTATATATACATATATATATATATATATATACATCTTTGTCAAAGTTGGCTGAGCTAGAGTTGCATGCATATCGAAGCACTGCATTAAGAATTTGTTCTATCTGATTGGTATTGATGGACTGGTTAATTTACCCCTTTAACACTTAAGCTGGCCAAAACAGCTTATGTAGTGGGCTTTAGAAATGAGCAATTTCAGAGCAGGAGAAGACGTTTTAAAAATTTATCAATGGAATGACTGGCTCGATATCTGAGCCAGTCATTCCAGTGATAAATTTCTAAAACACTCATTTTCTAGGAGAAAATTGAAATTTTCTTGAAAGAATTGAGAATTTAAAGGTTAAACTATATATACACATGCATGTAAACATTATTATGTTGCCTTTCTGAAGTAAATCCAGCGTATGCGATACCATTAGCATTTTATGCTAGTATCATCATCCAATCTTCTCTAAGTTTTGCATTTACCTCAGCTGTGGCTAAACTATCAGGCCCATGGTCATCCAATTTTATGCATTTATAATAAAGAAATATTAGTTACCTCTCAGGGATGTAGAAATTATTTGAGTGTAGCTTTTACGGAAATATTTTATGTATTTAGTTTTATTATTGTGTCTATATCTATAGTACAATGCATTCATATCATTCTGACCTATATTTGCAGTTTAAGGACTTTGTCAATTCAGATTAAGTTTTATGTTTAGCTGCTACATGGCTAAACTATCAGGCTGACTGTCACCAAGCTTTATATGTAACTATATAGCTTTATTACTGCATCTCTGTCGAAACAACAATGCATATTTTGTAATTGCAGAATACGTTTTGTGTTTTGTTCTGTAACGTGTAGTAATACAAAGGTGTTACCAGTTAGCATGGTTGATGTTTACATTCACAACGATGAAAACATAAAACTAATTCCGCCCCCAAGCAGGCAACAGCAGACATTCCTGAAGAGCTTTTCATGACGTCTTAATGATCTTATCTGTTCCACTGCGGATAGCTGCATGCAGCCAATCATGACACCATTCTTTCTCTAAGGTGGATAACTGTGGACATCTAGTTTCTAAACAATGATGTACAAGTTGTAAACACTGGTCTTAATGGGGCCCACTGTATAAGATGAACTACCCTTGGGCCTAGCATCATGGACTCCATCAAAAGTTGATCAGTGTAAATCAGCCAATGACTTTTAGAACAGTGAATATGATGAAGTTTGTTTATAGCTGGACTTGTGACTTCAGTTTAAGTTCTGCACTTAGCTTTGCCAGCCTCGTGGTCAGACTTCAAGAGTTGGCTTCTCAGAGCGTCAAGTTTTCACAATTTTCTCAGAACCTACCCATTCAAAACCAATGATGACCTATGTATAGTCCAGTTTTTAGGGGCCTTAGAAATGATAGACATCTGGTGCTTGAACTGGCCTTGAATTCAGCTTGAATGAATCTGTCAAATTGCTGTACAGAGCATGTTTTATGTTTGTGTATTCACTACATTGTAGCTGGTGCTCTATTTTATGACTACATTCTAATTCCTAAAGCAAAAAACATATTGTACAAGTACATGGTATTTAATGGACCTTTCCATTTTAGCTATGCCCCGCCCACCACTAGCTACGCTCCACCCACACCTCGCCGTGTTTGGATTGATCGATCCCCGAATGTCCTAGCTATCAATTTCCTGAAAACTATACAGGGAAGCTGTTGAATATTTTGTAACTAATTAGACTGGGTGCCATAGGCAGCAACAGCGCCCAGTCAAATTAGTTTCAAAATATTCAACAGAATATTTATTAAATAGTAAAAGCAAACAATTTGTACAACAGCCCATAGACCGTCATCAAATATGCGTTCGTGACGTACTTATCGACGTCATCCATTATGATGTCATTGTACACACCACGCAGTTCATTATGACGTCATATGATGGGTGTGTACTCTGGAAAGGTGAATTGGCATTTATATAGCAGATTATATGCGTGTAAAATTATCTCTGACTGGTCTACATGTAGGCATGATACCAGGAGTGCATTCAGGAATGCGATTATTTTCAGTTCGCCGAACAATTTGTTCGTTCACATGGTATTTTCGCCCATAGATATCTTTTATGATGTTCCTGAGGAATGAAAAGAAAGATAATGTTTCATAGCTACATATAAATATAATGTGACTAGAAACCATGCATATATAATGTATATACTCGATATCCCAACACCAACTCTTGACTGAACAAAATGTTCAGAGAACTGAAAATATTCGCCCTCCTGAAAGCACCCCTGCATTGGTTTTTTATTGCATTTACTTTCAGATTTAGACATGGCTGTTGAATACTGGAAAATAGTCCTTTCAGGGAGATTTAAGTTTCTCGATTTATGGTGTAAATTTTTATTGGTAAGCTATTCTAGTACATATCCTGCATGACTGCAGTGCTCTATTGTAAGACTATCTCTTAGTTTGTCCTGGAATGCCAGAGACAGATGGCATAACAATAGACATTTCCTGTTTGTGCTAAGCCCCGCCCACCTCTAGCTAAGCTGCACCCACACCGTGCTCGTTTTGGGATTAATCAACTCCTGATCTCCCTGACTATCAATTTCCAGAAAACAGTACAGATAAGCTGTTACATATTTTGAAACTAATTTGACTGGGTACTGTTGCTGCCTACAGAATATTTATTAAATAGTAAAGACATACAATTCGTACAACGCATAGTCCATCTTCAATTATGCATTCGTGATGTACTTATCTACGTCATTCATCATGTCATAATGATGTCATTGATTATGATGTCATTCTACACGTCACATAGTTAATTATGACATCATATGATGGATGGATAAAGGTCTATTAGGAAAGCTTGTATACTATACATGCTATACAAGGATTCCGCTTGTGATTAAATGGTTTAAATCTGATGCAGACATAAGTCTTTAGTCATCAAGTCAGTCAAAACTGTCATCTACAGCTGTTATGAGGTCTATTGAGGAATGTCCATTTACAGGCCATCAGAAGGGTATTATTGGAAACTGACCTCTTGAATGCCAAGGGCCAGTTATACAAAGGGTACGTAACCCTTTAACCCTCATATCAGCCAAAAACGGCTTCAGCAGTGGGCTTGGGAGAGATGTCCATTTGCAGACAAAGAGAGAACTATTTTTGAAAATTACCACTCGATAACCGAGCCAGTCATTCCAGTGATAAATCTTCAAAAAAAGTCTTCTCTTGGTCTGCAAATGAACATTTTCTATGAGAAAATTGAAGGTTAAACGGTTAGGTACAGAGTAAATATCAAATGAAACATTCTGATAGTTGTGTTTTCTACTGTATCACATGGCATAACTTACTCACCTTAGGGAAACTGGCCCCTGGTGTGATAATCAGGCCTATCATTCAAGTAGTAAATTTTCAAAAATAGCCTCTTGGCCTGCAAAATGGACATAAATATTCACTGAGCATGAATGTCAATTTTCTTGACCAATCTTCCATTGAAGGGTTGTCTTATTTGTAAAGCAAGAATTAACCTCTATCCATGCATCAATGTGTCCATCCATTCAGATTCATTACTGGAAAAGTAACTTGTGTCAATCCTATCAAACTTGTGCATCAATACAAAGTGTCAAGACCTTGATTTGGATCAACAATATTTGTTGGTAATGTTGATGTGCGATTGATGTGTATTGGTGTGCTGACGTGGCTACTGTTTAGGGTTATATGCAAGTTTCTTTGGTTCACCATTGCTTGCAAGTTGTGTTGGCTAACATCCCCCTCCCCCATCCCCAAGATGCCTAAAATGTATGTAGCTTTCATTTGGAAATTGGCGGGGCATAGCTAGACTTGGATCCCTCTACTTGACGCATTGGACTACTATCCATTCTGTAAGTTTGCAGTTTGGCCACAAGAGAAAACAACTACTTACCTCAATAGATTTTCAAAACAAAAATACTTGAAAAATTATTACAGTCCGTAATTTGATTTTCTGATCACTAATACTTTGGATTATTAGCTCACCTGGCGTTTTAGGCCAAGTAAGCTTATACCATGGTGGCCGTCCAGCGTCCGTCATCCATCCATCAAATCGCTTCTCCTTATCGGTTTGACCGATTTCAACAAAATTTGGTTAGGAGGATCCTATGCTGGTACCCTCCAAACCTTTTTTCCAAATTTTGATTGGTCAATTTCTTTTGGGCGAAAATCTTAAAATTTATGACAAATCTACTGGAAATGGTCAAAATACTACTAATGCTTAGCCGCTTGACGTATTTCAACCAAATGTGACTAGATGGCTTCTATGGTGGTAAGTTCTAGAACCTCTATTGAGAATTTTGATTGATTAAATCTTTGTGTGAAAATCTTAAATGTTATGAAAAATTTACCAGAACTGGTCAAAATGCTACTCCTCCATAACTGCTTGATATATTTCAAGCAAATTTGGCCAGATGGATTCTATGGTGGTAGGCTCTAGAATTTCTTTTCAGAATTTTGTTTGATAAATCTTTTGGGTGAAAATCTTAGATTTTAATTATTTAAATCTGCTGGAAATGGTCAAAATGTTACTTAGGTTCCTGGCATATTTCAACCAAATTTGACTAGATGGGTTCTATGGTGGTAGGCTCTAGAACTTCTATTCAGAATTTTTATGGATTAATTTTTGGGGTGAAAATCATGGATATGGGGAAAAATTACCAGAAATTGTCAAAACGCTACTCCGCATTTACTGTTTGGTGGATTTCAAACTAGTTTGACTGGGAAGACCCTATGGGTGTAGGTTTCAGAAGTTTTATAGTTATACAGAATTTTGATTGGTAATTTTGTGTGTGAAAATCTTGAATTTTATGAAAATTTTCCAGATGTTTGCTTAAAATGCTACTCATCAACTGCTTGGTCGATTTCAACCAGACTTGGATGGAAGGCCCCTATGGTGGCAGGCTTCAGATCTGGTATGCAGAATTTTGATTGGTAGCCATCGTGGATTTTCCAAATGTTTTTGTAAATCATTTAAAAACCTTCACCTCATTAACCACTTGACAGATTTCAATCAATCTCAACTGGAAGGACCCTATGTGGGTAGGCTTCGGAATGTATATGTAGAATTTTGATTTGTCAATTCCTTTGGTGGCCATCTTGGATTTTCCGAAAATTATCCATCATCTCTTTAAATGCAATTGGTTCAAATGCTAATGGTCCAGGTGAGCGCCACAGGCGCTCGGGCCTCTTGATATCTGAAATGGAACTAATCACACCATACAAGATGTTAGATCCCCGGTCTGAAAATTAAAGAATCAATATGGTGCTTTCATCTGCCCACCCTGATAACACCGATTACCGGGCCAATACTGGGAGATGCTGGCCAAGTGACATGGTTATCAGGGCAGGAACCATTGTGTTTGTTCGGTTTCATGTGTATCATGGAGATTACCTGAGATGCGTTCAAGAGTGCGAATATTTTTACTTCGCCGAACATTTTTGTTCGCTCACGTGGTAGGTTTGCCCAATGATATCTATGGGTGAACCTACCACGTGACTGAACAAAATGTTTGATGAACTGAAAATATTCACACTCCTGAACCCACCCGTGTTATACACTTTACAAATATATGAGAACATGTACTAGAGTTGTAGTTATTGAGCATATATATCTCATATATTCATGGTTTCTGGTCACATGTACATACATGTGGTTCATGTAGTTATGAAACATCTTTCTTTTTATTCCTCAGGAACATCATAAAAGATCTATTCCTAAAGACACATGGAATTTACTACTAGACTTCAGTAATGCAATCGATGAAAATATGAGCAATTATGATGAGGAAGGTAAGTAGTAACTTCTTTTATGACAGCGAGAGTGGTTTTTAGCTCTACTTTGCTAGTCCGGCGGCGACGTCATCCAATTTGCATTTAGTTCAACTTTTCTGTTTATATCTCATGTTTGGTTAATCGTACTGGACCCAAACTTGATCACATGCTTCCTTATAATGACACACAAATCACACAATGACCTTGAGGCCAAAAGGTCAAAGACCAAGGTCACTGTATAAAGAGCTTTTTCTTTCAGCTTAACATTTTCCCTTAAGCTCAACATTTCTGTTTATATCTCATGTTTAGTTAATTATACTGGACCCAACCTTGGACACATGCCTTCTTATAATGACACAGCATCACACAATAATCTTGGGGTCAAAAGGCTAACGGTCAAGGTCACTGTGGCCTTGGTAAAAAACTTAATTTTAACATTTTCCGTTTAGCTCAACTTTTCTGTTTATATCTCATATTTGGTTAATCATACTGGACCCAAACTTGGACACATACCTCCTACATGGCATCACACAATGATGTTGGCTCAAAAGGTCAACGGTCAAGATCACTGATACACATGTCAACCATCTCGTTCGTCGTCCCTCCGTCAACTTTTGTTTAGAAATTCTCATTCACCGCATTTCAACCTAATTTGGCTGGAAGGCCCCTATGAGGCTAGTTTTCAGAACCTGTATACAGAATTTGGCTTGGTCACATTTTGAATGATGATATGGGGATAGACTTCTGAACTTGAATACAGAATCAAGTTTATTGGTGAAAACCTTAGATTTTATGAAAAATTGACCGGAAATTGTCAAAGCGCTACTCATGAACCGCTGGTGGATTTCAACTTACTTTGGCTGTGACAGATCCTATGGGGCTAGGCTTCAGAACTTGTATACACAATTTTGATTGGTCAATTTTTGGGGTGAAAATCTTAGATTTTATGAAAAATTGGCCGGAAATTGTTAAAACGCTACTCATCATTAACTGCTTGACAGATTTCAACCCAAGTTGGCTGGACAGGTCCTATCGCGGTAGGTTCCAGAACATCTTTTCAGAATTTTAATGAGTCGATTTTTTTAAAAATCTAATTTTATGAAAAATTCACCAGAAATTGTCAAAATGCATCTCCTCTATAACCAATTGGTGGGTTTTATCCAAATTTGGTTGGAAGGATTCTATAGTGGTAGACTCTAGAAAGATTATTCAGAATTTTGCTTGATCGATTGTTTTGCTGGCCATTTGGATTTTAAAAAAATTTTCAGAACCTTTGAAAACACTACTCCTCAATTAGTGGCCTGATTTCTACGAAACTTGCGTAGAATTATCCACCATGGTAGGCTTCAACAAATCAAGTGAGAATTTTGATTGGTCAGATTCTTTGTTGGCCATCTTTGATTTTTGGAAAATTATTCATCATGTCTACCGGTATTTAAATGCAAATGTTTGAAATGCTGATGGTCCCGGTGAACATTACATGCCCTTGGATCTCTCATTGATAAAGGTATTGATAAACCTTCTATCTTTATTTTATGATTAAAGTCAAGCTTCATAGTTCATTGCAAAATGGTAAAGTCGAGATTCATGGTTGCATTGCAACCACATTTCTGGTTTGTTAGTGTCTGTCTTGTCAGCTGCTAAAATTTTGGTTTCTGTTTGATGCTTCTATTTTGAGTATGTCTATGAAATGTTTTGTGCTCAAAAAGTCACGTCTCATTTTTTGGACAAATTTTGTTTCTACATGCTGACTTGCATTCTACAAAATAACACTAATAACTTCTGTGGTGAGAATTATTTGGGTCTGTAATTATATTATCTGTTTGTATTTAATGGACATGTCAATCTGTCGCTGGACATTAGCCCTGTAGTCCTGATACCCATTTATACTTCTTGGTGGAGAGTGACAGTAAGGAGCGACTTCTTCCAAGTATTCCATCGCCATCATCACGGATACATAAATCTGTGTTGAAGATTTAAATGTGTTTTAACAGTACTCATCCTATTCTCAATCTCTGTGGCTTTAACTAATGGACCTTCCAGTTTTAGCTATTCCCGATCCATCACTAGCTAAGCTTCACCCACACGTCGCTATGTTGGCAGTGATCGATCCCCGAATACCCTGACTCAATTTTCCTGAAAAATATACAGTTAAGTTGTTTAATATTTTGTAACTAATTTGACTGGGTGCTGTTGCTGCCTATTCAACAGGATATTTATTAAATAGTAAAGACATATAATTCGTACAACAACGCATAGTCCATTTTCAACTATGCATTCGTGACATACTTACCTACCGCATTGATGAATCCACATGACGTCATTGATTGTGATGTCATTCTATACCGTATGTCACGTAGTTGATTATGACATCGTATAATGGATGGATACAGTGGAAAGGTCAATTGCTTCAGAAGACTCTGGACAACATTCTGGTAGCCTCCCTCTAAAGATTGGTCCAACGCCAACATTCTCTGTCCAGATCATAAAATTTGGTGTTCCCAATGCTATTTGCCCAAAATCAAAGGGTACAAGTGTACATAACGAAAATTAGGTCATGTCTAAGTGAGTTCTTGATTTGTCTAGATAAAAGAAAGTTCCCTTAACAGAAACACATCCTGCCGGGATACTTCTGTATCACAATCTCTACCATTAGAGCGATCTAATATGTTGCTCAAGTTTCTGACATCATAATCAAACGCATCACATGCTACCAGACGTTGCAATCAAAATGACATATAGCTCTGATTCGAAAATTTAAGTCGGTCTTGAAGTATACAAATTATTGATGAATTTACAGTATAGTATTATATATACAGACAATCACGTGCTTGCAGTTCAATCTTTCATGCAGTGAGCTTTATGTCTTTTGGCCCATTTATTCACCTTTCTTTAATATAATAATGGATGAATCCATTTTCAGCTAATCACCGCCAATCTCTAGCTAAGCTCCGCCCATGCTTTGCCCATGTTGGGATATATTAAACACTGAACTCCCTGAATCTCAATTTCCAGAGAACTATACATGTAAGCGGTTGAATATTCTGAAACTAATTTGACTGGGTGCAGTCCAGTCAAATTAGTTTCAAAATATCCAACAGAATGGTTGTTAAGTAGTAAAGACAATCAAATCGATATATTGAACAATCATGCACATGTATCCCATCCTCTTCTCACTCTATAAAAATACTTTCTATTCTCAGGAGCATGGCCAGTTTTAATAGACGACTTTGTGGAATATGCACGACCTATAATACAAGGCAGACATGGAACAGTTGTTTAGCATAAACCGTGTAATTAGTGTGTAAATACTTCTATATAATAGCACTTAATTTATACAGTTATCGTTTGTCAATACAAATTGACTTTACCGATTTACCCTGTCCAAAGCATGTATCATGAAATTCATTTTTGGTAAAATTCAGTGACATTTTTAGCCGCATTATCGTTGAAATCCCAGTGCCTCCATTTTGAAAATACCATGCAGGTAATAAGTTGCTGTTGAACATTTTGAAAATAGTTAGCCTGGAAGATGTTGCTGCCTTCTTGCCATCATGGTCTTCCAGTCAAATTAATTTCAAAATATTTGCAAGAATATTTATGATATTGTAAACAATTTGTTGTATCTGGGCAGTAAGGTAGAACATGTTAACTTTTTAACCCTTTAACCCATAAATTTGTTCAAGAAAATTTCAAATGTCCATTTGCAGACCAAAAGAAGACTATTTTTGAAAATTTACCACTGGAATGACTGGGTCGATTATCGAGCCAGTCATTCCAGTGGTAAGTTTTCAAAAATAGTCTTCTGTTGTTCTGCAAATGGACATTTCTCAAAACCACTGCAGAAGTTTCTTTGGCTGATGTGAGTGTTAAAGGGTTAATGGTTAAGATTTGTCGGGGAAATTGACATTATTTTATCGTGAATGCACATTTGTCAGCCAAGTGAAAATTCCTTTTGAAAATTTACCACTGAACTAACATTCATATTCCAGTGATAAAATTTCAAAATATTTTTCGTTTGGCATACAAATGGACCTTTCTCCAGAATACTGCCAGTTTTGATCAGTTTAATTAGTATCGCCTTAAAGATAAAGTTAAATACTAGTTCCCCAACTTTTAGGCTGTTGGTAATTACATGCATCAGCAGCAGTGCTTTAAACTCTGTTATGATGTACAGCAAAACATCCCCTTATCATAATGGACCTTTCCACTTTATCCATCCGTCGTATAACATCATAATCAACTATGTGACATGTAAAATGACATCATAATGAATGATGTCATGAATGATGTAGATAAGTACATCACGAACGCAATATTTGAAGACAGACTATTCTTTGCTGTACAAATTGTATGTATTTACTATTTAATAAATATTCTGTTGAATATTTTGAAACTAATTTGACTGAGTAGGTGTTATTGCTGCCATAGGCGGCAACAGCCCCCCCCCCCCCCCCCCCAATCAAATTAGTTACAAAATCTTCAACACATACCTGTATAATTTTCAGGAAATTAATAGTTAGGGCATTCGGGATCGATCAATCCCAATACAGCGAAGTGTGGGCGGGGCTTAACTAGAGATGGGTGGAACACAGCTAAAACATAGTGCCCATTATGATTGTTTAAGCTGTGTTTGTGAAGCCCTACACTCAGCGGAGGATGGTGTGATGTGGCAATCCAAATAGTCTGGAGTGTGAGGAAGAATAAAAGGGCCTGACATGCCTTCCTAGTTTTAATGGTTAAGACTAGTAAAGAAAATAGCTTTTTTACTTAGTGAATGTGCATTTACACGGGATGAGAAGATTTTGTAATAGATTTATCACTGGACTAACTGGCTCGCTCATGGAGCCAGACTTTCCAGTGATAAATTCCTGTCAGTAGTTACAGGAAACCTTGCCTCATAAGGTAAAACAATATATATGCTATTTCCGAAAAAGTAGGTCCCGATATATATGCTGTTGGTGTTTAACTTGTGCTATCGAGACATTTCTGCCAATTACTAGTTTTGAGAAAGCTTGTCTTGCCTAAGCATAGAAAAAGCAGCTTTGATGTATGGTACAATATTATCCATATTTTCATGTACATGCATGATATTTTGATAGCCTAGCACAATCATTGAAGATCTTAGTTTCCTTCATTTTCCAACACAAGCTCACAAAGGTCTTTTACTGAGGCTTTAATCTTTTTTCATGTAAAATATTTGCCCATTGCTTTAACCCATATACTTGTAGATAATATTTGATAATATTGTTATGTGGACTATAGTTCAATTCTTGATTATTTTGACTCAAGGTTGTTTATACCCTTGTACAGGTTTTACTGTACAATCAAACCTGTATTCCCTTTAGCCCTTGAAATTTGTTCATGAAAATTTCAATTTTCTCATAGAAAATGTCCATTTGGAGACCAAGAGATTATTTTTGAAAATTTACCACTGGAATGGCTGGCTTGGTTATCGAGCCAGTCATTCCAGTGATAAATTTTCAGAAATAGTCTTCTCTTGGTCTGCAAATGGACATTTCTCAAGACCAGCGCAGAAGGCGTTTTTGGCTGATATGAGTGTTAAACGGTTAGTGTGTGTTGTATGTGAGCCAAATAGTAAAGTGTGCTTGGCCTGGCATGTTTACCCGCCAGAAGTGGTTTGAGCAATGCATTGTGGGAAGGCATTTCCCCCAAAATATGTTAATTCAGGAAGGGTGTATTGCCATTAGGCTGAGTATCTAGTGATAGTCTAGACTGTTAAACAGGCACTACTTTGGAGACTTGCCAGGACCCAGACTCATTAGTGGGACTGTAAACAGCCACCAATGGCTTGAGAAAAACTGACAGGTTTATGCAAATTTTGCATGATGTTATATCATGATAATTATAAAGAAATATTTGACATCATAATATTCGTGGTGGCCTCGTTGTAAATAAATTGAATTGAATTGATGGTCATAAAGTGATTCAGCCAATGACAGCTGTTGACACATCAGGTGGTAGCAGACAAATTCAGCCAATGACAGTCTTCGACACATCATGTTATAATATGATTCAGCCAATAACAGCCTTTGATATATCAGGTGTTAACACACTTCCAGGATGAGAGGCTGTGTTAAGAGACTAGTGATCTGACAGCTTAACCATTTAAAACTCGAGCCAGCCATAAAACGGCTTCTGCAGTGGGGTTGTAAAACGTCCAATTGCGGACCAAGAAATATTTTAGAAAATTTACCGCTGGAATGACTGGCTCATTAAAATAAAGAAAATTCCACAAAATAATAAAATTGCAAACTTCTGATGGTCGAATTTATCACCATTTTGTAGAGAATGATTTAGTGCAGTTATAACTACATTTTAAGTTGTCGGGTGTTGTTGCCCGGTGACTGAAGGAAAAGCGGGTTTCACCCTGCTAGATTAATCCCAGATGGTTCCATGGTGTGGAGTTGGCGGATCCAGGCCTCTGTGAAGACCCTTTTATAATCTGTCGTCTTACAGTACAGCATGGCCAGTTTGTTGCCCGTGTGTGATGCCAGAAGTTTGGTCAGCTTTTTGCTGAAGTCATCGTGTAGATTCTGCCATTCTGCTGTGAACACAGAATCTGATTCTTCTGGTATGATTGGGACTGATGCCTTCAGCATCTTCGGAAATGAGTTGGTTTCTATTGCATCATTCAATTTCTCATGCTGCATCGAGGGCCTGGACTCCTTGTAGGAGTTTTCGCCAAAGTTTATTGGCGGCTGGTCTCTGTATCCTTCTAGTCTACTTCTTTTCCTGTCCCTAGCTGGTAATGGCGGCTGAGCCTCCACATGTGGTGGTGGTGGGGGGAGGTGCACTGGCCTTCTGTTTCTCACCATGTGTCACCGCTTTAGTGGAGAATGGCAGAATCTACACGATGGCTTCAGCAAAAAGCTGACCAAACTTCTGGCATCACACACGGGCAACAAACTGGCTGTTCTACTTCGAATAATACTTACCAGATGTACTATTATGATAATGTCTATTATCTAGTCTAGCTCAAAATAAACAATTAAAACTCTGCACTGTCCTGGTCCTGCCCATACTGTGTCCAGGAATTACCATAGCCCCAGGTACCGAGTCAATTCCCAATCACAGTCAGATTCGTCTATTTTGTTGACTTCTCAAGTCGCATGTGTTTAAGCTCTTAAAATTTTGCAAATTTTAATTGAATTCAGCGTGTTTGAAGCTATCCATTGCTGGCGTCATGGAAGAGAAAGAAAAATCATCTCAGGGGCAGGTTGTATCAATCTAGAATTTATACAATCGTGCCATAATGACTGATTGAATTTTCCTTAAATTGGCACATTATTTTAAAATGGTAGCCATTGTTGGAGTCGCTCTGGTACCCATAACTGTTTAAGCATTATGCGGGTACTCGGTTAATTTCTCTTGCGACTCGGTTCCTTCCAAGATGGATGCGCTCTTAGCCAAGATGGCAGCGCCCATGATTTATGTTTGCCTTCGGCTTGGCATGTCTATGCACTCTGATTGTTGGTTTCTTGGTTATTTTAATGGTTAATTAATTACCAAGCCGTGTTTATTAATTTTCACTCTAAAAAATTTCAAATATCTCCTGCCTTAGATCTTGATTATCATTAATTTAAGAGAAAGTTAATGTTTCTAAGTAATTTTAATATTACAATCAAGTCATTGTGCGTTTGCTCGTCATGTATGTCATGTGCAGCGTTTTAATTCTTGCCTTGTGTTCGCAGAGGGCTAAAGGCCTAGACACTTTGGGCACAAAATGCAATCGGTTCATGAAGCGTAGATTTGCTGGTCACCACTGCGTAGCTTGCGCGAAGTGCAAGGTTGGGAGTCCTTGTGATATTTGTGTGAAGTGGTCGTCGGAGTTAGTGGCAGAGTTCGACCGTGATCGGCGTGCGCGACGACAGAATCGCGAGGGACAAGGCGGCCAAGGCAGATCAGGCGTCCAACAGAGGCTTGGAGGAGCGCCTGAATGAGAGAATGGACTCGGCTTTGGGTGTATGGGCGGCCCAGTTTAAAGCCATGTTTGAGTCTCTGCAATCCACGATCCCGTCGATGCAGTCTGGTGCAGGACTACCTTTCGGTGGTCCGGCCAGTGCTGCGGAGGGTGTTGCACCTGTACCTCCTGTTGCGTTGTCTCAAGAGCCGACAGCAGAGGAGGAGGAGCTTTTGCTCCTTTGAGGATTCCGGCATGCCGGATCTTTCCGCGGTGGCTGTACTGGGTACATCCCAAGGTTCTCCTTCGGGTTATGTACGGGTTTGCCAGCCAGGCGGTGATGTTGACGTTCCATCAGGCATCTTCCATCCGGATTTTGTTCAGCCCGTGCTGCCGTTGGAGTCGTGTTTGACGGCTTCTGATGGCATCCCGGCACTGGTGTTTACGGGTTCTATCAGATTTCCGTTGGCTACCGTGATTAATGCGGCTGTGGTCCCGGCTCCTTTGCTGGAGCCGATGGATTTTAGTGAGTCCGTGTCCGGCGAATCGTTGGATATTGGAGCCACGAGTACATTGTCTGTGGCCGTTGTTTACACTAGTAAACAAGTTCGCAGTCCTGAGCATGGAGCGTTGGTGTCTGCCTCGTCCAAGGGCGAGAAAGAAGATGAGAACGGCAGTCCCTTGTTGGATGAGTCGTCCTTTTCCACCGAGGCTGAATGGGTGCAGGTCCTTGAATGGATGTCCGGCCGTTTCGGGTTGGCATCGGATCAAGGATCTCAGCGCGATCCGGCAATGGAGCGGATGTCAGAGCAAGCGGCTAGCGCTATGTCCAGTGGCTCTTCTTGCTATGCCTGCTCTGCCTTTGGATACATTGACCTCTGACATGTTGGAGGTAGCGGCGTATCATATGGTCCAGCCAGACTTTATGCTACCAGAGGCCCCGAAAGGGATTAGGAGTATGGTCCGCTTTCCGGAGCAGGCCTACCATCAGTATGCCCAAGTCCCACGGCTTTCCGTCGGGGAGAGAGAGTATATGAATAGGCCATTGGATGGCAAAGCTAAGGGACGTTCTCGTCCGTTAGTTTCGCAGTCAAATAAAGTTCCATTCAATGAGTTAACCCTCATTGAGGATGTGGCGAGAGCTGCCATGGCGGCGCTTTCGCACAGCTGTACCATCCTGCAGGGTATGCTGATCTGCGCGGTGGAAGGTGGGGTTAGTGCCAGAGGCTGCTCCCAGAGTTGTCCGGGACACCATGCACCTATCTCAAGATTGCCTGGCCAGGGTAATCACGAGATCATTGGCTGAGTGACGGAGAATGGTCTCGATTTTGTAGAACCAGGACCTGAAATGAGGGCTGCGTTGTCTTCCGCGCCATTCATAGGTCCAGGCTTGTTCGGCGGCTCGGCACGGCAAGCCTTATCCAAGGTCGCATCAATGGTTGTGGAACAAGAAGTAGTCGGCAAGTCGTGGGAGTCGACGAAAAGGACTCAGCTGCAGCAGTCCTATAAGCAGCACCGACAGGAGCAGCAGAGGCAGCGCCAAAGATCGCCCTTCCGTCCTTCTGGCCGTAATACCCATTGGGCATCCGGTTCGCACGGTCCTGGTCATTCTTCCTCATGCAAGTCCTCTAATAAGAGGCCGTACGAGGAGGATAGGAAGGGTGGCGGTTCGGGTCACGGCGGCTACCATAAGGATAGCCGTGGTGGCGGTTCCGGACTGTCGTTTTCCAAAAAAACACGGCGTGGCTGTGGGTGACGGTCCTGACGGGTTTCCGGCGGGATCCGCTCCAGTATCACCAGGAACGAGGGGAGTCGAGGATCTTCACCTAGGCGAATTAACGTCGTCTCGTGCAATATCGATCGCGAGTTGTGTGCAGATTCCTTCCGTCGGAGGCAGATTTCAACCAGTGGGAACAGGTCGTGCAAGATTGTTTAGTCTGTCATTGGTTAAGAAATGGCTACGAACCAGACTGGCTCATCCGTCAATCGTTAGTTCCGTTAACATTGACTCCAGTGTGGACTCCCGTTCCAAGGGAATCCGATCGTCTAGATGCCATTTGCTCAGAAATCGAGTCTTCAGCGGAAGAATGCGATTCACTTAGTCCGCAATCAGTCATCCATAGGCTTCTATTCGATGATGTTCCTCGTTCCGAAGCGCACCGGAGGGTGGAGACCGATTCTCAATCTCAAACCGTTAAACAAGTTTATTCTGTCACCAAAATTTCAGATGGAGACTAGCAGCAGTGATGTCGGGGTTGAGAAAAGGCATGTGGGCAGTATCGATAGATCTGAAGGATGCTTATTTTCATATTCCAATGTCAATTCCTTTTCAGAAATACCTTCGCTTTGCGTTCCAAGACAATGTTTGGTAATTCAATGCGCTTCCATTCGGCTTGACCACAGCCCCGAGGGGCTTCACCAAAGTGGTCCTCGCCATGACTTTTTATCTTCGCAGGAGAAACATAGCTGTTCCTAGTTACATAGACGACTGGCTGCTGAAGGCGGGGAATCCAGTCACTCTGCGCAACAATCTTCAGGTAGTCCTAGCCTTACTAAAGGATCTAGGATGGATTGCGAATCTAGAGAAATCAGAATTGACTCCATCCCAGGAGTTTGTTTATCTGGGAATATTTTTCAATCTCAGGAATGGGGGATAGCTTTTCCGGCGGAGAGCAGAGTCAAGAGCCTGATTGCAGTTTTGGAGTCGGTTTCTCTAGGAGCCTATCTGATGGCACGTCAATTTCTCAGAAAACTAGGTTTACTAGTGCCTCTGGAGAAAGTGGTTCCTTATGCGGCACTCAGGTGCAGGCCGATTCAGATGTATCTAATGTCATTCTGGTCTCGGAAAACGGATCCGTTATCTCTGAAAATTCCAGTAAAAGAACCATTGATATTCCATCTTCAGTGGTGGTTATCAGAACAGAATCTCCTGCGAGGTGTTCCTCTACATCCTCCTCAACCACAGATGTCCATCTTTACAGATACATCGACGACGGGTTGGGGAGCGGTATTGGACAATCGATCAGTGTCAGGGAAATGGGATCGGACCAATGCGCAGAAACATATCAATGTTCTTGAATTATTAGTAGTATTAGCACTTCAAAAATTTGAGATTTTAATTCGAGACAAGATTGTCCTAATAAGGACAGACAACTAAACAGTGGTGTCTTATTTGAACCGCCAAGGCTGGACGAGGTCACCAGAGTTGTGCATGATGATTTGGAACCTTCTGCTGTGGTGCCAAGAGAGGAATATTATTCTTCGGGCAGCACACATTCCAGGAAGACTGAACATCCTAGCAGATGCGCTCAGTCGAAGGATGATTTGTCGTCCGACAGAATGGCAGCTCAACCAATCGGTAGCGGAGGTTCTATTCAAACATTGGGGCAAACCAAATGTGGATCTATTTGCGATGAAACTAAACGCAAGATGGTCACATACGTGTCACCGATCCCGGACCCGCTAGCCTTGGCAGTAGACGCACTGGCGATAAGTTGGAAGGGAATGTACACGTATGCGTATCCTCCAACGATTCTCATCCCGAAAGTTCTGGCAAATATAAGAGAGGGAATATGCCAAGTACTACTGATCGCCTCTCATTGGCCAGGCCGATCATGGTTTACGGATCTGCTGGACCTTCTGGTCCGCAATCCAATTCCTCTTCCAGACCGAAGGGATCTAATCACTCAGAACAAGGGTCTGTGTCTTCACGACAGACCGGAAATGTTCAAATTGACTGCATGGATGTTATCAAGCAGCGTGCAATTGAGGGTGGCTTTTCTGAGCAAGCAGCGAAGTTTGTCGCTTCAGCCAGAAGAGGGTCAACCACCAAGACATATAATTATAGAATCAACAAATTTGCAGATTGGTGTCAGAGAAGAGATATTAATCCCTTTTCTGCATCTGTTCAACACGTAGCAGATTTTATCTGTCATTTATACGAAGTTGAAAAACTTGTACCTTCAACCCTAGCAGCATATAAGTGTGCATTAGCTTCAGTCATTCCCAGTCTGGCCATTGAAGGAGTTGAGAATGACACTGAATGAAGTTATTAAAGGAATGAGCAATCTGCGACCTAGACAGCCAGTTCCTATCCCAGCATGGAATCTATCTCTTGTTCTACAGGTTTTAGGGCATGCTCCCTTTGAACCGATTAGATCTATAGATATTAAACTGTTAACTATTAAATCAGTTTTCTTGTTAGCAGCAGCATCGGCGAGAAGAAGAAGCGAGATTCATGCGCTATCTGCCGAGCAAGACCGTTTTGTCGTCACGGGTGAAGGTTTAAGACTACTTCCATGTCTTGTTTCCTGGCAAAGAATCAGTCACTTAAATATCCAGGTCAACTGATCAATTTGCCAGGTTTAATTAGACATGACCCAAACTCTTCTGCTTGGTGGCCTGTCAGATGTCTGAAAATGTATAAAAAAATACACTGAGGAGTGGAGAGATGACCCGAAATCTCTGGTTATGTCTCAAAGCTCCTCATTTGTGCGCCTCGAAAGATACTATTTCTCGTTGGATACTTGATGCTATTCAGATGTCGCACAAAATTGCTACAGGAAAGCAGATTGATCGTGCGAATGCCCATCAGGTCCGAGCATTAGTAGCAGCATCGGCCCTTTTTAAGGGTGTCTCATTAGAGGAGGTGATGTCTGTAGCACAATGGCATGCCGAGTCGTTATTTACTGATTTCTACCTTCGCGACATCTCCAGCGCACTTAATCCGGTAGCCGTCGCCAATTTGTCGAACCTTAGTTAAGCCGCATCCGACCACTATTTCACAAACATCGCAAGTTACTTCCTCCTGCACTGAACAAGAACCATGCACATGACCAGTGAACGACCGTGGATTGGGCCGAGGTTCTGGGATGATCAAGAAAGAACACGCACTCAAAATGGTGAGTGTTTACATTAATTAAGTGACTAATAATAATAATTTACTTAGTCGAAATACCAGACTGCTTAGGTAAATAGTCTGGTGTAAGAGTATACTTATCCTCTCAAACAGACATTAGACTCATTCCGATTTGAAAACTTAATCGATATACTGATATTTTTTCAAAATTAGAAGTTGTAGTAGCTTCTTTGCACTCTACTGGACTGCCCTAGCTGAGACTTGGGGCTGACACGGTTCTGCTGGGTGTTGCATCCCCTTTTTTCGACAGCTCTCTGGATTTTGTGCGGACAAAAGAGGGGGGGGGGGGGGGTGTCTGGACCATGGAAGTTTAGCACTCTATGAGTCAGATGGCAGAACCCAAGCGTATGCCAGGGTTCTAGTCTCTTCACAACCTTCTCTGTTGGATGGTAGATGAGTGCTGGTTCGAGCCTCACCTCCTCCCACCGGTATCTCTTGGCTGTTGAAATCCGGAGTTTATCATAATAGTACATCTGGTAAGTATTATTCGAAGTAGAATCAAAAAAGCATCCGCTTTTGTTTCTACGAGAATTCTTAATACTTACCAGATGTACTATGGCCCTGTCTCAGCCGCCCCGCTGAGGTGTGGCTGAGCTGCTTTCGCTGTTTATCAAGGCAAATATAAGACGAATCTGACTGTGATTGGGAATTGACTCGGTACCTGGGGCTATGGTAATTCTCGGACACAGTATGGGCAGGACCAGGAGAGTGAGGACCTTTAATTGTTTATTTTGAGCTAGACTAGATAATAGACATTATCATAATAGTACATCTGGTAAGTATTAAGAATTCTCGTAGAAACAAAAGCGGATGCTTTTTTGATGCTGTACTGTAAGATGACCGTTTACAAAAGGGTCTTCACAGAGGCCTGGATCAGCCAACTTCGCACCATGAAACCATCTGGGATTAATCTAGCAGGCTGAAACCCGCTTTTTCCTTCAGTCATCGGGTAACAACCCCTGAAAACATAGTTATAACTGTTCTATTCCCAGGCGGGATTAACTATTCCATTCGACCCCCTAATTAGCACTACAAAAGAGCTGTCACCCACATGACGTCATCATCAACAGGGATCAATGACGTCATAATCACCTCCCCAAGCAACATCCACAATCACTTCTACAATGCCCCCACACAACGCACCACCCCCACCCCCACCCACCCCTATCAGACACCTACACGCACACCCACCAAACGCACACAGCACCAGCCACCAACAGCAACCCCAAAACTGCATATCAACTATGCAGAGGGGGACAAGAGATTCATACACCATCTCTTCTAAGGGCCACAAATAGTAAACCCAGCCTCTGATGAGTTCTACCTCTAGAACGAAACGCCATAAGTCTGAATCACAACTGTATCACCATGGCCACAGAAACCCCCACCAACTGGTCTTATACCCAGCATATATAGAAATTTACAAAACCCCAATCAGTACATGGCGGCCCTACATCAGGGCCACCATAGGAACCGCCTAAAGTAGCTGCCAAATCGCCTTGGAGCCGCCAAGACCGCCAAAGCTGCAAGCCACCTGGCCGCCAAGCTGCCAAAACCACCACCCCCAAGCCGCCAAGCCACCACTACCCCCACCACGCATGCATATGCGCAAATCCAACCACCCCAAGGGTATAAAAGGAGTGCGCATTCCGTGCGCAGGTCATTCAGACTTTGTGCTTCACCAAGTGAAGACACGCGTCAGGCACGCAGCAAACACTTTTAGTGCTAAATGTTGTTATTAAGAGAATGATTTAGTGACTTCTCGTGATTCATCTATAGGTCTGCATAAACAAATAATATTGTGTAACCAATTTGTTTGAAGTCATTATATAATCTTTTGTGGAGACGTTTCTTCCGGCATAGCGCATTTGATGTTTTTGAGCGTTGAGGATTGTGGCGTTAAGTATTTTGTCTGAGGCTGGTGGTGTCTAGACATATTTAAGAATTTCTATGTTCTTACCAAATGGATTGTTTTGTAAGTATAACACTTCCATAAATTTGGACCGCTTATGCCCACACAAGTTACCAGGAATACATTAGTAACCTCGAATTTGTATATAAAATTAAAATTTGGTCCCGAATTTGGTGCTCACTTTAAGAACAGTATTGTTAAAAGCGGTTGCCGTTTAGCAGCGCTGTACTCAAAACGTACACCGCTCCTATAGTTTCCATCTGTTATTGCAAAATGTACCCGTCAGACGCAGCACCAGAAAGGTTTAAAAAGTGTGCCTAAATGTGGTCTTGATATAGAATACAGGTCGAAATATGTTTGGACATATCAGATTAACCCTTTCATGCCGAAGCCTCCAGCATGGCTTTGAGGAATAGTTATTTGAAAATTTACCACTGGAGTGACTGGCTCGATAATGGAGCTGGTCATTCCAATATTAAATTTTCAAAAATGTCTTCTTGACCCGCAAATGGTTATTCAAAAAGCAAATGTTTTGATGGGGTTTTTTTTTTATCAAATTTGTCATTAAAGGGTATAAATAAATATTTTAACCCAGAAATTTGTTCAAGAAACTCAACTTCTCATAGAAAATGTGCATTTGCAGATCAGGAGATGATTATTTTTTAACATTTTTCGCTGGAATGACTAGATCAGTTATCAAGCCGGTAATTCCAGTAGTAAATTTTCAATAATAGTTGTGGACATTTCTCAAGACCAAGCAGAAGCCATTTTGGGCTCAATTATTAAAAGGGTTAATTACAAATGTAATTACAAGAATTTTAAGAATTATTTATTTTTTTTGGTTTCGTTGTGATTATTAAATAATGTCAGTGTTTGTGCCATTATATTTAAATTTTTTATTTTATAATGTCGATTACATTCGATGTATAAGTGTACTTGCTGTATAATAATGTCATGTCATTGTGAATGCAACACCATACATTATCATGTCATAATCATATACATCTTATCATGTCATATCCATCATATGATGTCATCATCTTTATAATGGCATATCCTGTTTATGATGTCATATTTATATGCCCGTCCTTTACTGGTCAAGTAATGAAGCAAAAATACTATCTTGAGTGGTTTAACCCTTTAATGACTAGGTTTTTTCAAGAATATTAAAATATTTGCTTATTGAATACCCATTTGTAGACCAAGAGAGGACTAGTTTTGAAAATTTACCACTGAAATGACTGGCTCGTTTATCAAGCCAATCATTTCAGTGATAAATTTTCAAAAATAGTCTTCTCTTGGCGGGAGAATGGATCTTCCTCAACACCACAGTAGAGGCCAGTTTGAGCCGGCTCCACCATGAAAAGGTTAACCCATATCACATTAAGAGAATATTTTAGAAAACTGCACAGTAGATTGACTGGTTCAGTGAACCATGCATTCCAGTGGTAAATTTTCAGAAATATTCCGTTAGCTTGTGCCGGTATTCCCTATGAGAATATATCCTTTTTCCATTAACGGCTTGCAGTATGAGGAAACGACATAGGCTTGTTAAGTCTGACACCATCCACTTTTTAATGGACCCTGAAGTATGTATTTGGGGTTTACTATGTCATACTTGTATATTATTGTATGGCACTATCATTTTTTGTTTCCCAACACCATGGTTTTTCTTGAGCCCTATGCGAAGTGAAAGATGGCACGTCATAGCGATCCAAATGGTGTGCAGAAAGATGGCTCATCATAGCAATCCAAATGGTATGCAGAAAGATGGCTCGTCATAGCAATCCAAATGGTCTTCAACGTGCAGTGCGAATTAGGTAAAAGCTAAAGTTTTTCAATCGACCTCTAATTCATCAAAGGTTCATCCAATCGCAATAAAATTTTACAGATTTGTTCTATGCCATCATTGAATCATACTGAAAATGATTGTCAAATTTGTTCCATGCTTTGGAGTTTCTAGGTGATTTGTCTCCTTTTAACCATTTAATGGTCAAATTTGGTCAAGAAAATTTCAATTTTCTCTTAGGAAATTTCATTTTGTAGGCCAAGAGAGGACTATTAAAAAAAATATACCACTGGAATGACTAGCTCGATTATCGAGCCAGTCATTCCAGTGGTAAGTTTTCAAAAATGCTCTTACCTTGGCCTGCAAATGGACCTTTCCCAAGACGACTGCAGAGGGCGGTTGTGGCCAGCTTGACCATTAAAGGGTTAAATCAAGAATTATCAGAATGTTACGCTTGTTCAATAGACTTCTGCCAGGCGTGCCATAGCCAGAGTTATGTGATACCCTACCATGATCAGTATACTCTACCAGATCATAGCAATCAAAACTTTGTGATACTAAAGGATATAATGTGTAATATCCGGAAATACAAAAGCATTGGTCAAAATGTTTAAAATTATTCAATTGTCCCAAGTGACAATTAGAATCTTGTAGTACCTGTTCAGCAACATTAATGTACAGGCTACAGATAAACTTTTATCTTGATTTCATGGCAACAGGTTCCAGTCAAATTATTCTCGAAATATTCAACAGATCTGCGGTCATTGCTGTTTGTCTCTCTTTAAATTGAGATAACAGGGTTTCGTCATTGAAAGAGTTAATAAAGTGTACAATTCACTCTAACTGATTTAGAGCCCAATAAGTGATCTCTATTACATATTTAATGAGTCAATCCTTTGCCTGGCACATGTGACAGATAGATTTTCTTTATGACTGTCACCAGCAAAATCCACCTGTCAATCACAGGTAAACAGGCAAACATTTTAACCCCTGTAAATGGATTCGATATATGGTATGCAGTCCTAGATTGCTTCTTAGGGTGGAAACAAGGTCCTTACGGTGTACCCGGTCCTATGTTATCACTTAAACCTTACCACTCTGATGTCAATTTTCCATCTTTTACTGTTATGTCTCAATATCACTGAAACTGGTGTGTACATTTGTCAACAATTTTGGTGGAAGATGTTGCTGTCTACGACAGCACCATCTCCAACCAAATTTATTGAAGAATGAACACCTGTTCATCTTTTGATTTAATTTGAAAATTTAAAACTTTGACCTCAAAGTGGTACGGGTTAACAAGCCTATAAAGCCTCATTCAGTAGTGAGGTTACGTTTCTAATCACGCATATATATATGATGCACATGACTTATAAGTTTAACTTGTTTTATTATTTTGCAATTTTATATTGTGTATTTGTATACAGATATACTAGAGTTAAGTAATTTTAATGACCTTGACCTTTCCAGATAGTACAGAAGTTACTGGTATGTTGTTTTCCAAAGATAAACAGGAGGCCATTCTGTATTTTTCTCTTCTTAGAAGACATCTAGCATTTTGCTTGGGCAATTAATGATTGGAAGGAATTGCGAGAAATTGTATCTTAGGAGAGAAAAGCAAGAATTGGGACCACTTGTTATTAATACTTGGGCATAGATTTCTTTACTTGGCCTGACATTTCTTTCACTGCGTAGCGGACAAGTGAATACCTGTAATTATTCAAATACCATACATTTTCTGTTAATCAATCAAATATTGGTTTGTTGAACCATTTAACCCTTGAATCTGTTCAAGAAAATTTAAATTTTCTCATAGAAAATGTTCATTTGCAGACCAAGAGAAGACTATTTTTGAAAATTTACCACTGGAATGACTGGCTCGGTTATAGAGCCAGTCATTCCAGTGGTAAATTTTCAAAAATAGTCTTGTTCTGCAAATGGACATTTCTCAAGACCACTGCAGAAGCCGTTTTTGGCTGACATGAGGGTTAAAGGGTTAATTTGAAGAAAGCCAAGCGTAGTCATCATTATCATATCTATCACTCTGTCACTATTTATCAGGGCAAAATAAGGCAGGAAACAGTCTATGCGAGGCAGAGAGTTTTGATAACATTTATTGCAAATTGTTGTAAAACTGATTTAATAGTAAATATAATATTTTATAAGTACAGATTAGATTATAGTGTAAATATAATGAACTGGCTGTAGAATACACATACACAGCACAGCTCAGAAATAAGTTAATGCATTTCCTAAACAAAAAACAGAAACATGGTAGTTGGTACAATTTTGAACACGATGTAAGAAATGTTCTGGTGAATATTTTGGACTTAATTTGATAGGAAGCCGTTGCTGTCTAATCAAATTAAGTAAAAAAAACCCGTGCATTTTATTTTGGTTTCGAAACATGATACGTTATTTCTAAGTCGTTCTGTGCACACAGAGCTATTGTTGCTGAGTGGCTAAAGTTACTGAGTGTTGTATTATGAGACTAGTATCAAGTAATAGTTATACTTTTAATGCTGAATAATGTTCTTCTGTTTATAGATTCTGCTTATCTTAATAAGTTTTGTTTATTTTGAAAGAATTGTTGCTGTTTAGATAGCAACAGTCTGCAGTACAGCTGTTAAATCAGTTAACATGTTTCCAAAACAGAAACATGTTAGTTAGTACAATTTTGAACACAATGTAAGACAGTTTCTGTTGAATATGAATATATTTGAACATAATTAGATTGTCTGATATTGCAGCAATGTCTTCCAATCCAATTATGTTCAAAATATTCAACAGTCTGTTTTAGTTTGTTTAGGAAACATGTTAGGTTATTTCTGACCTGTGCTATAATACTACTAATAATACTATTCATTTAAGCTATTTAGGCAAAATTTTATTTTTGGCAACAGCTGCTGAGTTTAAACCTTTTCAAATTTTCAAACCAGGTCTGGCAGATTCTGTATGATAGAAATATTTTTAAAAAAATTAATTTGGCTGGATGTGTCTGCCTTTTCAAAATATTCACCAACTTATTTTTATGCATGTTGTGAAATAAACCGTACTATGTCGAAAGTGTATATAATGCACAGAAACTGAAATTTGTTTTAATGTATTTACTGTCCTTAACAGAACGGTTAACCTTCTGACTGCTGACTATGCAGACGGCATATTCCAGCGGTTATATCTCTGAAACTGCTAAATATTTTGAAAAAAATTTGACTGAAAGTTGTTGGTGGCTAAGCCACCAACAGCTTTCAGTCAAATTATTTTCAAAATATTCAGCAAGTCAAGAGCTTTTGCCCATTGAACTTATTGTCTACTGGATTGCAGCAGCGAGACCGTTAACACATGTTTTATTACTGGATAATCAGGCCAGTCATTCCATTGGCAAAGTTTCAAAAATATGCTTGGCCTGCCAAAGGATATTTCACAAGACTATTGCAGAGGCGAGCTTCGCCTGACTTGTCCATTATTAGGCTAAACAATATTCACAGTGAAATGCTTAATGGTCTCATGTCCCATTAAATAGAGAAACCTTTGCACAAGAATATGAGATGACTGTTAATTTCTGTGGAATTATCCAGTGTGCAATGCCATGTCTCCGTATTCATTGTAACTATTGGACGCCACATTTGTTGGTTCTATTGTTCATGCAGGCAGGGATTTCTCAATGAAAGAGTCCATATCTGCAGATGCAAATGGTCATTTGTCAGCAAGCTCTTGAAGAATAACCACGACATATTCACAGCTGTATTTTTAACATCGTGTATTTCAATACTGTTCAGTTTGAAAGATAAAATATGAGAAAGCTGTAGTTTACTTTGATAGGAGTGTGCCACCTGCATGAAAGTTGCTGCTGTCAATGCTAGCAACAGAATTCAGTCAAATTGGCAAAATAATTAGTAGGCAATACGATTTAATTAATATCATGATTCAATTCAGCTCTGTTCATTTTAAAAGTAATTGACATCATGAATACCTACAATGGAAACAAAACCTCAGATTAGCTTGTAAAATACAATGTAAATAAGGAATTAGGAGAATACTGATCATGTGAAAACGTGTGCTGTGAATACCGAGATACGTCTTAATTGAGTAGCCAAAATTTGTACATAAAATTGCATAAATTACCAGCCTAATTTACATAACATTAGAGTTGTTTTGCATAACAAGCAATACAGATGCTCAATATTTTATAAACGCCGCTATGGAATTGTGTTTTCTGTGGTTTGTTTTTAATACATAGTCTATTACTGGTCTTGATAAGCTATAGAATATGTATATATGGCACAATAATTAATGTATAATATGTGCTTTATACTTGTCACTCATCGCCACTTGAAGTGGTGACATGGACAATTTAAGTACATGAGAGTCTGGATTGTCATAAATTCTACAGTTTGATAATAAAATTATCAAAAGCATATTTTTGTATTCTTATTATTATTAGCTCACCTGGCCTGAAAGGCCAAGTGAGCGTATGCCATGGCGACCGTCCGTCCATCCGTCCATCAACTTTTGCTTTAAAACGCTACTCCTCCTTAACCAAGAGCCGAATCTTAACTAAATTTTGGTCAAAGGATGCTATTGTGCTCGGGTCCGGAACTTTCATTTGGAATTTTGATTCTAGATTTTATTAAAAATTTACCGAAAATTGTTAAATTGCTTCTTCGCCTTACTTTTTGACCGATTTCAATCAAATTTGGCTGAAACTATCCTATGATCATAGGTTATAGAACTTCCATTTAGAATTTTGATTGGTAAATATTTTGGGTGAAAAACATAGATTTTATTAAATATTTACCGGAAATTGTCAAATTTCGCCTCCATATTGCCTCCTCACGTAATAGTTTGTGATGTCAGGTAAGTGCCAACGCATTACATGCTTTATGATCCAATTGTCATCGTGTTGAATATTTTAAAACTAAGTTGACTGGAAATTGTTGCTGCCTAAGGCAGCTACAACTTGCAGTCCAACTAGTTTCAAAATATTCAACAGCTTGCTTCTACATGTATGGTTGCTTTTACACCACATTGTCAAACTATAGCTGGCACCTCTATGACCGAGCGTGTATATTGAGGCAGACACTATTTTTTTTGATTGGTCGAAAAGCAAATCATGACAGTCATCATAGGGTGTAGAAATGTACCAACATTTAGCTACTAAAGCCTGAATATCTTTCTTTAGCGAAATGATAAAAACCTTAAAATTACCTATAGTCTATGAGTGGCTTATTAGATCACCTGAATAGCTATCAAGAAATGAAGTTAGTTATCCTTTAACCGCTTGGCAGATTTCAAACTAATTTGTCATGAATGATCTTTTGGGGGTAGGCTTTAGAACTTGTATACAGAATTTTGATTGGTCAACTTTTTCGATGGCCATCTTGAATTTTCCGAAAGATGGCGGGAAATCGTTTAAAACGCTACTCCGCATTAATGGCTTGAGCAATTTCAACCAGACTTAGCAGGGGGGATAGTACGCTGGTATGGCTCAGACCTTATATACAGAATTTTTATTGGGCAATTTTTCTGGCGGCCATCTTGGATTTTCTGAAAATTTCTTGAAATCACTTCAAAGCCTACTCAATAACCACTAGCATCAAACTTGGATGGAAGAACCCTACCGTAGTATGCTTCAGAACTTGTATACAGAAATTTTCCGGTGGCCATCTTGAATTTTCCCAAAAATGCCAGGAAATCGTTTAAAACGCTACTCCTCATTAACTGCTTGCGCAATTTCAACCAGGCTTGGCTGGAAGGATACTCAGCTGGTAGGTTTCAGAATGTTATACAGAATTTTGATTGGTAAATTTTTGCAGTGGCCATCTTGGATTGTCTGAAAATTTTGGAGAAATCAGTTAAAAGGTTACTCATCATTAACCGCTTTGCCGATTTCAACCAAACTCAGCTGGATGAACCCTAGGATGGTACGGTTCAGAACTTGTATACAAAATTTTGAAGGTTTGATTTTTATGGTGGCCATCTTGGATTTTCCGAAATGGGAATTCATATAAAATACTACTAATCGCTTGGGCAAATTCAAGCAAATTTGGCAGGAAGGATCCTATTGGCATAGCCTAATATTCAGAATTTTAATAGGTCATTGTTTTGGCAGCAATCTCTGATTTTCCAGAACTATTTAAAAACGATATGCCTTCAATCAATAGCCTGATTTCAATAAAACTTGGGTGGAATGATCCCATCACGGTAGGCTTCAACATATTAAGCGAAAATCTTGACTGGTTAATTGTTTGGTGGCCATCTTGCATTTTCCGAAAATCATCCATCATGTGTATTTAGATGCAAATGGTTTAAATGCCAATGGTCCAGGTGAGCTCCACAGGCCCTTGGGCTTCTTGTTATATGGTTACCCCTGCTATGAATATGGCCAGAGATTAGACAGCAACACATACCTACCATTATATTATATGGCAATTGCAAAAGCCCAATTTTAGTTTTTAACGTTGGGTAGCGGCTCAATAGACCATCCTTAGTCAGTCAGTCAATCACAAACGCTTATTCCGGACTGTCATTTCAAGTTTTTTGTACACAGTAATCAAACTTGGGGCATATAAGTTATTAATAAGTAACCTTCGTCATAGTCCAGAAAATGTATTGCTAACATCTATCTGGTGAGCCCCATGCCATTTTAAAAGAGCACCAGCAATCTACTTCGAATAATACTTACCAGATGTACTATTATGATAATGTCTATTATGTTATGATAATGTCTATTATTGCAAGTTCATTCAGTCGCCCAGATTTCAGATGGAAACCATAGCTGGTGTGATGACAGGCCTGAGGAAGGGATGTGGGCAGTGTCGATAGATCTGAAGGATGCTTATTTTCATATTCCATTGTCAATTCCTTTTCAGAAATATCTACGGGTTGCGTTCCAGGGCAAGGTCTGGGAATTCAATGCTTTACCGTTTGATCTGATGACAACCCCCATGGTGGTTCTTGCCATGACTACTTTGTGTCGCAGGAGAAACATAGCTGTTCATATGTAGATAGATGACTGGCTGCTAAAGGTGGGGAATCCGGTCACTCTGCGCAACAATCTGCTAATTGTCCTAGCGATGTTAAAAGAGCTAGGCTGCATCATCAATCTAGAGAAGTCAGAATTGACTCCTCAGGAATTTGTTTATCTGGGAATACTGTTCAATCTCAAAGACGGTATGGTTTTTCCTGCGGAGCGCAGAGTCAGGAGCTTATTATCAGTGATGGGGTCAATTTCTCTAGGAGCTTATCTGATTGCACGTCAGTTTCTCAAGATACTGGTTTTGCTAGTATCCCTGGAGAAGGTTGTGCCTTATGCGGTACTCAGGCATAGGCCGATTCAGAAGTACTTAATGTCATTTTGGTCTCGAAGAACGGGTCCATTATCTCTGAAGATACCAGTAAAAGAACCTTTGATATTCCACCTTCAGTGGTGGATATCAGAACAGAATCTCCTATGCGGTGTTCCTCTACAGCCTCCTCAGCCACAGATGTCCATCGTCATGGACACGTCTGCGACAGGATGGTGAGCGGTACTGGACAATCTGTCAGTGCCGGCCGATTGGGATCTGACAGATGCGCAGAAACACAAATGTATTAGAACTATTAGCAGTGGCATTAATACTTCTAAAGCTCGAGGACCGAATCCGAGACAAAGTAGTCCTAATAAGGACAGACCACTCAACAGTGGTGTCTTATTTAAACCGCAAAAGCAGGATGAGATCACCAGAGTTGTGCATGATGATTTAGAAACCTGCTGTGGTGCCACGAGAGGAATGTAATTCTTCAGGGAGCACACATTCCGGGCAGATTGAACATCCTAGCGGATGCACTCAGTCAAAGGACGGTTTGTCGTCCAACGGAATGGCAGCTCAATGAGTCAGTACCAGAAGTCCTCTTTAATCATTGGGGCAATCCAAATGTGGATCTATTTGCGATGAAAGGAAACACAAAAATGACCACTTACATGTCTCCGATCCCAGACAGCTAGCATTAGCAGTGGATGCACTGGCAATCAGTTGGAAAGGGATGTATGCGTACGCATACCCGCCAACAACCCTCGTTCCTAAATTTCTGGAAAAGGTAAGAGAAGGCACATGCCAAGTACTACTGATCGCTCCTCATTGGCCGGGCCGATCATGGTTTACGGATCTGCTGGACCTTCTGGTCTCCAATCTGGTGCCTCTTCCGAACAGATGGGTTTTGATATTCCAGAACAAAGGTCTGTATCACCACGACAGACCAGAAATGTTCAAAATGACTACATGGATGTTATCAAGCAGCGAGCAATTAAGAGTGGCTTTTCTGAGCAGGCAGTGAAATTTGTCGCTTCCGCCAGAAGGGGGGGGGCGGGTCAACCACAAGAACATATAATTATAGAATCAACAAGTTTGCAGAGTGGTGCAAGGGAAGAAGTATTAATCCATTTTCTGCGACTGTTCAACACGTAGCCGATTTTATCTGCCATTTATATGAAATTGACAAACTTGTACCTTCAACCCTAGCAGCATATAAGTTTGCATTAGCTTCAGTCATTCCAAGCCTGTCCAATGCAGGAGCAGAGAGTGACACTAAATGAAGTTATTAAAGGTTGAGCAATATGTGACCTAGACAGCCTATGCCTATTCCTGCATGGAATTTATCTCTAGTTCTTCAGGTATTAGGGCATGCTCCCTTTGAACCTATTAGATCTATAGATATTAAACTGTTAACACTTAAGTCAGTTTTCTTTGTTGCAGCAGCATCGGCGAGGAGAAGCGAAATTCATGCGCTTTCTGCCGAACAAGACCACTTTGTCGTCATGGGTGAAGGTTTACGACGATTACCACGTCTTTGATTTTTGGCAAAGAATCAGTGACTTAAATATTCACGTCAACCGATCAATTTACCAAGTTTCATCAGACACGGTCCAAGCTCTTCTGCTTGGCTGCTTGGTGTCCAGTCCATTGTCTGAAAATGTACAAGAAATGTACTTAGGAGTGGAGGGACGCTCCAAAGTTACTTTGGATCTTTCTCAAGGATCCCATCTTCGTGCCTCGAAAGATAATATTTCGCTTTGGATAGTCGACACTATTCAAATGATGCATAAATTAGCCAGGGGAAGCAGATTGGTTGAGCGAACGCCCATCAAGTACGAGCACTAGCAGCAGCAGCCCTTTACAAGGGTGTCTCATTAGAGGAGGTAATGTCTGTAGCACAATGGCATGCCGAGTCGTCATTTACCGATTTCTAGCTTCACGATATAGCAAGAACGCTTCATCCAATTGCCGTCGCTAACTTACTCAATCTAAATTAAGCCACATCGAAGACCTCTCGCATATACATCACAAGGACTCCTACGAACTATGGCACAGGAAGATCATATGGCTGGCATTCTACGCCATATGGGCAAGCTCCTGGATGATCATGGAGGAATTCCACTGGAAAAGTGGTGAGTGTTTCTAGTATTAAGTGACTAATCCATGTTTTTCACTTGCAGTCAAAATATCAGACTTCTTGTGGATTGTCTACTAAAAGAGTATATTTCATCATGTCAGATTATTGATAGTGTTTTCCAAAATTTAGAAGTTGTAGTAGCTTCTCTACACTCTCCGAGACTGCTCTAGCCGAGACGTAGAGCTGGCATGGGTCCGGATGGTGTTGCCTCACCTTGACAGCCCTCATATTTGTTCGGACAAATGAGGGGTGGGTGGGGTGGGAGGAGCGCGGTCTAGACTATAGATGCTTTTGCATTTTATATGTCAGATGGCGGAACCCAAACGGGTGCTGGGGTTCTCAGTCTCTTCACAAACCTTCTATTGGTTGGTAGATGAGAGCTGTTTGAGGGAAATCCGGAATTTATCATACTTGTACATCTGGTAAGTATTATTTTAAGTAGAACCAAAAAAACATCCGATTTTGTTTTTACGAGAATTATTAATACTTACCAGATGTACTATGTCCACCCCACTGAGGTGAGGCTGAGCTGGTTTCGCTGTTTTGCTATTCAAACATAAGATGAATCTGTCTGTACCCGGGAAGTGACTCGGTACCTGGCACTTATGGTAATTCCCGGACACAGGCTGAGCAGGATCCTGGCGAGTTAATATTTGTTAGTTATTTTGAGTTAGTATTTCGATAATAGACATTATCATACTAGCACATCTGGTAAGTATTAATAATTCTCGTATAAACAAAAGCGGTTGCTTTTTTTATTCTGCGGGACACCTACCTGTGCGACTAAAACCCTGTTTCTTAAGATTTTCATTGATCTTCCCATTCCTAGGGATTTAGAAACTCCAGGAGTAGCTCGTCTGACCATTGGTCACAGGTGCTACACCTGTAATCAAGGTCACGAGTGGTACGCCTGAAGCACTCGTGACCAACGAAGCGTGCATTCACAAATCTCTGCCAAATTGGGCAGTCTGGAATTACTCTCTGAAATGACATATAGACATTTCAATTTCTGAGGTTATGAGTTGCAGAAAGAAATTGTCATCAAATATCTTGGAAACTCCAAGACAAAAATTCAGCATCTTGGATTTTCAACTTGCCTATACACGTAGTCTCTCTGAGTAGTACAACGGGAAATACCCGACCGTTTTTCTTTTTGCTCTAGACAATTTTGTTTGTTCACGTGTTCTGAGGAGTACCAGCATTTTGAGGGGCACCTATGTGTAAGAGAAAGTTATGAAGAAATCACTGAAGGATTGAATGTCAGAGATGCTATGCTGCCTGCTTCTGAACATATAAGACCATGTGTATAGCCGGAGATGGGCCGGAGTTAGTTACAAATTTGAGACAGTTGCTATGGCTCTTTTGGATCTTTTATGACGCTTTTTGGACTATTTTTGCAGGTATTACAAACTAGACGTTTGTGGCATAGGAAGCTGACTTTACAATAACTAGCGGCTTTTATTTCAGCAATCGGCCCATCTTGTTGACAGACTTCTAACGCAAATAGCTGAGCTTCTACCTTTGTTAGATTATACCGAACTTGTGACGTTTTGAGGCACAAGAAGGGTTTCCTAGTATGGAGTGTTGATATCAAGAATTCTTAATGTTAGTGCACTATTGTTGGTGTGTTATTTTAAACGGCGTATGCGAAGTACAAATATATAACATATAATGATTGGTGGCAAAGATATAATTATATATAAGTTCTAAATGAAGAATGGCACAAGCTGTAAAAAATGTTACAACAGATATTCTAACCGTAGGCCATAACTGGCCGTAAAACATGCCTAATAGTCGTCGGAGTAACTAAAAAAGTATGCACCACTTTACTGTGGGTGCAGAAGTGCAAACAAATTGTATTCTCACTTAGTAGTCGTCGGCGAGAAAAAGATATGCAAATGAAAACATCAACTTTCAAGTTGGCCTGTTAGTCATCGGCGCAAGAAAGTGAAAATATGTACCGAATTACAATTGACACAGGAAAATTTTTATAAGAGAAAAAGACAAAGCATTACGGTTGTAGTGAAGACCAATGGTATGAAGAGGTATGGGTCTGCTGAGCGACGCAGGTAGGTGATGTTGGACGTAGTATGAGAGGTCGGCGAAGCAATATGAAAGCTTCGCGAAGTAGCTGAAGTTAAATACAAGACGAACTGTGCGTCAAGCTCAGGTGCTGCACGGCAAGCAATGTTGAGAACAGTGAAGAGAGAGGCAACAGTATTATCGAGTACAGCCCAAGAAGAATTTTGTCGACCGTAAACACAATTCGAATGACATATTTTGGCTTAAACGGAAACGAGTTGACACAGTCTTTTCAACGCAAATGGATTGGCCGGAAGCGAGGTAGCGTGGTTTTTCGGTGCTATTATAAAAATAAGTTGTTATACCACTTTTCAGTCGTGGTATTGATAAGTTATGTTGAGATATAATCGTGACTATGTGACGGCTTACGAGTCTGCTCACAATGTAAGGTTTTGAGTATGAGTACCGATGCGAGGTGTATTTTTGCATACGCGTCATCCAGAGGATTTTGTGAGGGTCCCCAATTTGGCACTGTTATTTACTGGTATCACGTTGTAGTAGATGAGTATAAGTGGCGCAACATGCGCTTGGTAGCTTTATAATATGCGTCCATACTGGACAATCGCTCAATCTCGACAACCACTCAATCTCAACCGATCGGGCCGAGGTGGGGCCCTTTTATAGTTTTGGGTGTCCAAGGAAAACGCTTCAGCACCACGTTGCAGACAATCCATGCAGGTTGTAACAACCAGGCAAAATCAGTTATCACGTGTTTATGACGTCGTAATTACTACAGCCTTAACCACAGTGTGTGTGTGTGTGTGTGTGTGTGTGTGTGTGTGTAGTAGTAGTACATGCGCCTGTTTTTTTATAGTAAGCAATTTATCCGCCATCCGTTATCCGATTTAAATTATGACCGCAGATTTGGATTCCTGACGGAATTTTGTATAAGATTCGCCCAAAGATGGAGCGAAAAGGGCCCGTATTATCAATTTAGCAAACACAAGAATTTTATATATATATATATATATATATATATATATATATATATATATATATATATATATATATATATATATATATATATATATATATATATATATATATATATATATATATATATATATATATATATATATATATACACCTGTGCAAAAGTTAAGCACCACCCTATTTTTACGCACATGCGAGGGTATATTCATGTGCTATGAAGAAAGCAATAGCATAAACATTTATGTACCCATCCATCTTAGTGCAAGAGGTAATAATGCAACTAGAGGAATGCTGATTATGATGGTGGGGAAACACTGTATGTTTTTGTTTGAACTTGAAAACGAGGCCTGAATATGGTTACGTTGACACAACTGACAACTATTGCCCTGCAGTTGACACACGTGGCTAGATTGTCATTAATGGTGTCTGAAAACGAAGTTTAACATCTGTGCACGAGTTTGAGACTGTCATTATTAATACCGGGTATATCCACCTTGTGCCTGGATGACGGCCTGGACACGACGTCTCGTGCTGGTCACCAACCGACTGATACGCCATTGTGGTATTCGTTGCCATTCAAGATGGAGTGCGTCTGTTAATTCCTGTAGGTTCTGCACCTTCTTCTCACCATGTTTCCCAGAATGTCCCAGATATGCTCAATAGGGTTCATGTCAGGGCTCCTTGCTGGCCATGGTAGGGTTTCGATGGCATTCTGGCGGAGGTATTCATGCACAGCTCTAGCACGATGTGGTCGGGCGTTGTCATCCATGAATATAGGGTGGGTTCCAGGTGCATGATTTACAAAATGAGGGACCACAACTCTAAACGAGCCATAATATACGCGCTATGCATATAACACTGATGGTCGTATTGGGGAGGTGAAGACGAATGTGCTGGTACAAGCCATTCTAGCCCAGCCTGCGTGATCCGTGCTACATGAGCCAACGCACAACTGATCAGAAATTAGTCTCCAACTGGTCTAAGACTAGTCACAAACTAGGCTGCGACTAGTTGAACAACTGGTCATTTTATGTGAGCCTTGCTCGATACCTCATCCAATCTGTTTCAGTGAAGATGCCTTAAGGTGTTTCTAAAATAGGGCAACGTCAAGGGGTGCTGCCAACCTTGGATCTCGATGAATCATGGATGTTTCCAGTCAGAAGTCATTTGACTTAATCTTAAAGCAGCAAGTTGATGGAAAGATGACAGGCAGACATATGGACGATGGTTCGTAATATACAGTAATAATCTTTTTAAAAAGGTTTGATAATCGTGTTTTATATGGTATGATTGAGGATGTTGGGTTGGAGAGGGGAGCGTGTGATATTTGTCTAAGTCTGCGATTTCTGGTAGGCCAATGCGATATTTCTGGTGACTGTATTATGTCCTCGTTGTAGTAACAGCTGCTGTGGTGGCGGTACTGGTAGTGCTTGTACTGGTGCTGCTGGTGGTGGTGGTTGTGGCGGCGGTGTTGCTGGTATGGTGGTGGTTGTGGTGGTGGTGGTGGTTGGCGGCAGCGGTACTGGTGGCAGCGGTGATGGTGACATCTGCGATGGTTGACTTTGAAGTAACAGAGATCAAACTATGATGGTATAATTAAACAGTCACAATTAATAACTATGCAAATAATGACATTTCGCAGAAGGTACCACACAGATCCATAAATCTGCATCGGTATCCCCGCAAGGGAGCATCGCAACGAGGCTACTTGGTAGTTTAATATAAACTAAATACACCCCTAACACACACAAAATGGTGTTGTTGCGAGAGGTAAGTGCCTCGCGCAGGCCTCCATCACAGGGAAATGCCTTCAACGCCGAGGCGGAGGAAAAGAGCTGGCAAAAAGGGTCACTCTTTTGTTCAAACAAAAAGCTAAGTGCTGGTCAATCCTAGCGAAGCCATAATTAATGTGATGCACACTGATTTACGTGAAGGCGGGACAAATGATTTCCGAAGAATTCACAGGCCACCGTCTTATGTAAGTCCAAAGATACTGTATTAGTAGTTGCCGCTTTATTTATGCGGGCCTTCTGCTACATTCAAACCTAACATTTGGGTATTAGATACGATTCCAAGCTTTGGGCCCAAATGGCAGGGATTCCTACCTATCTTTAGACATACATCTAACTGGCGAAGATGCCCAGCTTCCCGAAGGTCGCCCAGCCTAGCATGCACCTCAGAAAGATAGCGTGCATACATGTTATGGTGCGATAGCTCCCGAATCATATGATGATCCGGTCACTATTGTACCGCAACCACATATGACATCACTAGGACAGTTCACAAAAACAATTTAGAAAACGCCATATCGGTCATGGTGGTGAGCAAGAGACGGATACCCATCGCCAGTGTCCTTCCCGTGAGGGCGTAGTGGGTTCTATGACCTCACCCAGAGACTACAACGAGATCCGCATCCCATCCACGAAATTAACATATTACCTGTCATTAGGATTAAGTTTCCAGAATGCCCAGAGATGCCCTGCAGGCCGTTGTCACAATATCATTAATTTCTTTTCGCAGTGCTTCCTACAGTGGCGGGGTGAGGGGTGTGTAGGGGGGGGGGGGGGTCTAAACTAAATAGTATCCGAGGATACAGAGGGAGGTGTGTGTAAATCGGCACTTTAGTTACCACTGCTCGAAAACCTCCGATAGTTTCCCAGAATCGGATCCTGCTAACGTGTCAATGGGGAATCCAAACAATTATTAAGCCTTACGGCTGGAGGATCGTGGAAAGAGACAATAACTCGATATAAATAAGAGGCCCTATGGTAATTGGCCAATTTTACACAACCTAGCCAGTGCATGGTGTTACATATCCACTACAGCCGGAAAAGAGGCGTACACAATGTGTCTCTTGAGGAGAGATTGCCCCTAACCACTTTAAACCTATCCTATCAAGCTAGAATGGCCAGGTTTAGTTGGTAACATGTCAGGCTCGAGCAATTAGAGCATGATCAGCGACCTCAGTGTAAATTGGTGCTGGGGGTGGGGGGGGGGGGGATATGGTGATGTAGATATAATGTTGCTGTTTAGTGTTACCTAGCGTACTGCGTCCTAGAACTTTTATATGGAAACAAAACATATTAACTAGTATGGCTACTTGATATGTACACAACTAACTAATACAGGGCTAATGATATATCACAGGTCATAGGACGTAAACGGTGCTGTTAGATGAGAGCACACAGAAATAAAGATAATATGTACAGTATGAAATGGAAAGTATAAAAATGCCGTCGGAGAGACCGGTAGGTACCTATTAGTCATCAGTATGTATGATTACTGTATTCTGCGGCTGTAGTGGTAGAAACATCCTACAGCTGCAATCAGTTCTTCTTCGCTTTTGCCCATTGTGTCTTGTCCTCAGCCGAAATCCTTAGCTTCCTCAGGTCCATTCTTGACTTGAGTGTACCGATTCCTGCTTTCTTGAGGTCACCTCGTAGCATGCTTAGCAGATTTATACAATGACGTCCTCTCCTGGCTTTGTATTTGCTGGCTCCGAATAGGGCGAATTCCAAGGCTCTCTGTGCTTGTGTCTCTTTTGGAATCCTTAGCACATTGCCAAACATGGACCATCTTTGCTGGGCGACTTTTACAGACAGCGCCGACGTATTACACATCTTTTATAGTGCATCGTTGGAAATTATGCTGTCTGGCCATAGGTGTCCAGTGATGGTGCATAGGTGTTTGCGGTGGCAGGCATCGAGTTTGTCTAGAGCTGCCTTTGGAGCTGCCCAGCTGTTACAGTTATACAGCATCAAGGATACGCAGGTTGCATTGTATAAACGTAGCCTCTTTATCAAGGGCATCTTTGATCTACGAATCCATAGCTTCCAGAAGGACAGGAAAGCTATGTTCCCCATGACGCAGCGTGCAGAAATGTCAGCACTACTGAAAAGCAGTGAGCCCAGGATTTTACTTTTCCTCCTTGGTTCACCGCCACGAAGTGGGTCGTCATTTTCTATAGTTTCATGCTTTGTCGATAGATATATGTAGGTGAACTCTGTTTTGGATTCATTCATAAGGAGATTCTCAATTTTTAGTTTGCTTGCAGCTATTGGGAGAAGTTCATCAAGGGGTTTCTTTTCCTCATCTATAAAGCCCACATCGTCGGCATATTCCATCTCTAGTGGCATTCCCAGTATTGACACTCGGGGGGTTTGGTCTTGTGGAACTTTCCCGCACAGATTTCAATGCAGCAGCAAGGTAGCAGGTGAAAATCACCGGAGATAGACCATCTCCCTGTGGTGAGCCGATTGATGTCTCAAAATCCACAGACTTCACTGACTTGACTCATACTCTCAGCTTGGTGTCTGCAAGTAGAAGTCCCACTAGTCATAGCTCATCTTCATTGCAACTGGCCTGGCGTAGTACATCTAGGATCTTTGAGCATTTAATTGTGTCGAAGGCTCATGACATGCCAATGGCCATTTTCTGGAAGTCCCAGTGTTTGGACATGTCTACCGACACAAGCATGCTTTGAGCCCATACAATGTCTGTGCAGCTGTGTCCACGTTTGAAGCCACTTTGTCATGATCCGGTGAAGTAATCGATCTTGTCTCGGATGTGGCATAGAGTAACATTGGATAGGATTTTCTGTATGCTGTTGAGGAGCATAATGGGCCACAGATTGGCTAGCGGCCCAGGTGGCTTCTTGGGCTTGGGTAGTGCGATAAGGGTGCCTTGGCCTACAGCATCGATGGGAAGGTGGTGCATAAAAGGTAAATTGATTAGGCGCGTGATCGGTTTTGAGATAATGTCACTTGCATATTTGAATAGTTCATTGCTCATGCCATCAGGTCCAGATGCACGTCCATTTTTCAGGGCTTTAAGTGCCTTCTCAACTTCTGCTGTTTTAATTGGGGTTAGTAATGGTCTGGAGTCTCCTGAGAACAGATGCAAGGGCTCATCATCATTGTCAGTGAACTGTTGCTTGAACCATTCTCGGATCGCCTCGGCTTTTCCCTGGTCAGTCCTGATAAAGTGTCCTTCAGAGATGTGTACAGTGATTGGTGGTGTGTAGTCAGTAACTCTCAGGGCTCGGGCTGCCCAAAAGATTGTGTGACAGTCATCCACGGCAGTGATTTCATCTGCTAGGGAGTCTGCCTGTTGAATAGTAAGATCTTTTAAGCATTCGCTAATGTGGCGCAGAATACTATTGCGCTACCAGCGTAGTTTGATGCGGTCTTCACTTTGGCCACTTCATCAGTACCGTTTGCGGAAATAAGTAAAGGCACAATAGTATAGTTACTTGATTACCTATTGGTCATCAGTACTGTAAGAGTTCATAAGTCACTGAAATTGATACGCTACAGTTGAGTAGCGCGAGATGGCATGATCTTGAATGCATGGAAGAATTCCGCAGGCAGACTGTCGATGTGGCTCAATCTCATGACGGTGAAGAAGAACGAATGATAAGGATGCCCATTAGATAGTCAGATACTGATACATAACTTAAACAGTTGTTGCAAAGTTTCCGTCCGGTGATGGCAGTTTGAAGGTAGGAAGTTGCCCATTTACAGAGAGGGCTATATTGGTAATTAAATATGCATGTACAATAACTGGGTACATGGTGCAGGATACGTCGCATAGCTATTATGGCGCACCGAAAAGAGTCCCACCAGACTGTGGTCTAAAAGTTAATTAACACATGTGACATGCAGCGCGGAAATTTGATACCACTTTTCAGCGTGGTTGGAAGATCCGGTGAGTTATCCACCAAGAATCACCAGCAGCGCTACATCCCGTAGAATCACATCGGGCCCACACGGCCCTTCCACTCCCCTAAGAAAGTTCTGTAAAGGGAGTTCTTATACTAGTTTTATAGCTCCCGGATAGCCATCCGGGAGCTTCCAAAATTGCAATCGCAGAAAAGTCTTAAGACTGCCCACCAGCGCAGGAGATCTCTATTCCGAGAGGCACCGCAGTGGTGTTGGTACCACCGCCGGTTAACAGTTATCCCACGTCTTGCAATGCGCTGGTCTAGCAGCCTTCCTGACTGTGTCGGCTTATCACCGATGATGCTCTCGATTCTCCTGTTTTCGTCCCATTTATAATACTCGTGAGGTCAGCGGGAGATGCTTCAGCCAATCAGAGGGCGAGCAACGAGAATGGGTAACTTATAAACATTTATTAGTACCTACTCAGTACACTATAGGCATGCACTCACTTCCAATTCTGAGATGTGTTGTCAGTGAAGCTCTGACATGCGTGCATGCGCAGCATGCGTTCTATCGGACTTAGCCGATTTTTCACGAGTAACCTCTCTCATAGGGCTTATGTACGTGTACTATCCTACCCAGGGGTGCGTGCTTGGAGCGAATCCAGAGTGGTCATTCTGTACCCAGCTTTGCTGGTATGGTCAGTATCTGTCCGGTCGGTCCGTGCTATACCACCCCCTCCTAGTTTGACACCCATGGTAAACGATCACACCTGGTGGATCGAGCGCATGGGAGTGTGCTAGGCGGGAATTATAGACTTCCCGAGTAGGCACATAGCCGAGAGGCGAGTGACACAAAAGATGCATGTTCATAAGACAGAGCACATAGGGTGTGAAAGAGTTTGGGAGGGAGGCATACCAATGATTTTAATTTTTGACCTGGAATTATTTTTCCAGGTCTTTTCTTTTTTTTTGTTTTGTGTTTATTTCTTGGTGCCTGTTTTATTAATTATTTAGACAATGATCCCTAAACAATAGCTCACATGGGTGTTCTCTTTGGTGCGGATAATTATTTTTCTGCAGAGAACACCCAAGCTCCAACGTACCACAATTACAATACAGTAGAATGTATACAGGTTATATAATCATGTAACTATACCAGATAGATTGGTTTAATTACATGGTGCATCCCGGGTAAATAAAGGGATGCACATAGATATGTATGTATATATTAGTGGTATGCATCCTGATTATATAAGCGGATGCATACAGTGCAGATTCCGTACAAGGAGCTCTCGCTGCCCCAAATCCACCCTGTTGTACTGACGCGGGGTTTAAAAATAATAAGAAAAAATAAATATATATATATATATATATATATATATATATATATATATATATATATATATATATATATATATATATATATATATATATATATATATATATATATATATATATATATATATATATATATATATATATATATATATATATATAATAATAATAATAATAAAGTAAAAAGACTAGTTCATCAGGCAGCCCCAGCATAGCTGAGACTGCATGACGGGATTATGAAATATTCGCTACGGTATGTTGTGAACTTGTTTACAACACAGGAATTTGCAGCGATCATTTTATGGTGAGACACAGCTATGCAATAATATTGCGCAGCAGTGTAGGATGATCACAGTCAGCCTAGGGACTGGGGTTCGATTTTAAAAACATATATAATAAATAAGAAAAGTATATCAAAAATAAACATAATAATAAGTTCTGTGTTTCGCACAACTATTGATAAATCCTGCTGCAACCTCGGCAATAGTGTCCACAAACATCTGTGGTGAAGTTTCCCCAGCGGGTCTAGGTACTGCGACTTGTACAGGATGGACGTGGTGGGTGATCCTCCGTTGCCGATATATCACTACTATTTAGTCTCATCTCAGGAAGGCTGTAGCTGGAAGACGGTGCTGATGTGTCCATAGAAGCACTGGTGGTGCCAGAAATGATGACTGGTGACGTGCAAAGTGGCAGTGGTGAGGTGACTGCTGACATCACTGTCGTTGTTGACGTGGTCGGTGTGGTTCATGCTGCTGGCGGGCTGAGTGCTGTGAGTTGGGTTAGTCGTCACCAGAATGGTGATGTCTTCGTGGATGCTGCGGCTGATGCTGTGGCAGATGCGGTGCTGGCAGATAGCTTCCGGATCTTCATGGACTTCAGAAGTTTACTCGCGGTTGTTCTTGGCATGGCATGGATTTCTTGTGAATGTGCTACGCATCTCCTCCCAGCATAAGGATGTTCCGGTGTTGTTATCTTCCATATCGCTGGATCCGTTGGTGTACTGCTGCACGGGTGTGCGGTGATGCTGGTTCTTGATGTGGTGGTCGGGATCGCTTCCGTAAGGCTGATCTCCTCGTCAATGATAAGGCTACAACGAGATGTAGGAGACGTAGATCTATCCGAAATGTCCTGTAACGCTGGTTCTGGTGCTACCATCGTAATAACTACTGAAATGGGCCGACCGATTATGGATGCGGATGCTGATGCTGATGACGTGCGTGATGCGGACGGTGGCGTTGCTGCGGGTGCTGCTGGAGTGGAAACTGCAGGTGGTGCTAGTACCGTTCCTGCAGGTGATGCCAGTGCTGATGATGCTGTTGGGTCCGTCATGATGGTGGCAATGGTTGCGTAGTGGCTCAAGGCATGCTGTGTTATGGATGCGGTGGTTGCTGTTGCTGGTCGGTAGTGTGGGAAGTCTGATTGTCGCCATTTTGTACGTTTAGTTTTGGCCATCTTCTTCATAGGAAGCTCATTAATAGGAAGTCTAGTTTCGAAACGAGCGGCTAGCACTTCAACATTTTCACTTTGTTCAGCAGGCTGTAATGCAAATATAAGCACACGATATTTATCCGTCAATGCATGGGTCACACCGTAATGGGTAGTGGTATAAAGGTGTTTGCAGTCCATACAAAAAGCTCTCTGCATAAGATGATCACGACTCCTCCGAACTGTCGGACAAGGCGAGGTCCTCGGCAAGTGACATCTTATTTCCGCATATTAATGGTAGTGCGGACTGGCTAACCTAATCTAATTTTTCCTAGCTCTTCATAACTTTCCTGGCCAAGTAATATATAATAGAAGTGATAAATTAATAATAAGAAAAACAGCAGAATTTGGTTTGCAACATGAAAGTAGCCTAATGCTTGACCTTCCCTTATGCCGAGTATTGACGGGAAGATAAAGTTTCAGTGCGTGATCTCCTCCTTTTATACTCTTTGGTGACGTCACAGGAGGGCGGATGACCACACCCAAAAGTTCCAGGGTGATTCGGCCACGCCCTATAAGGAAAGTTGTGATTTATTAAACCTGGAGTCATATGAAGTTTTCCTCCCGTGTAAAGGGAGTAATTATAATTATAGGAAGAAATGTATATCACTTTCGTCTCTACTCGGCGGAAAACAAGTCTCTGATCAACGTAAAAACTCGGAGCTACTTATTCCTTTGAAAGCTCACCTTTTAATTAGCGTGATGTGGTTTTACAGATTGCATGCTTATAAACCTGCCGGTTTTAATTTTAATGCTCGAAAGTTCCAGGAGCGTTGCACAAGCCATAGGGTATTTTGCGGAACTGAAAAAAACGGTCTCAGCATACAAATGCGGTCTTCTCCATGTCAGCCTCATCCATGGCTACCTACCAGTACCCACTAGCTAAATCAAGGGTACAAAACCACTTGGCTCCGGCCCAATGGGTATCTGTCGGCCATGTATGTCTAGTTCCTGTTGTTTACAATGTATGATGGCTTCTCTGGCACTGAGGAAATCAGAACCAAGCAGGGCATCGTTTTGGACCGAGGCGATAACAACTCGCTGTATGAATTGCATCTCCTCTGTCTGTATTACGAGGTTTACTACACCAGCCACGGGTACATCTGCTCCCGTAGCTGTTCGTAAAAAGATGTTTGTAGGCCTAAGGGGTGGCTTCTTATGGGGTGGGATGCTCTCATATAAGCGCTTGTTAAAGACGGTGATGGAAGCTCCAGTGTCCACAGTGGAACTGGTGGAAATTCTGCTAAACAGACAGGCACGTTTATATATAACTTTACAGTGAGCCTGCAGAAAAGTCTCCAATGGTACAATTTGAGGCAGTAATGGTGGTGCGGTATCATTCTGTATCTAGTCGGCTTGTTTCCGGATAGCTTTCGTGACTGCAGTGGATGGCTGTGTATGGAAAGGGCTGGCTCATCGTCGCTGCTACCGTGATTGCTTGGGCGACGATGGGGTCGGGGTAGCAGTGGTGGTGGCGTTGTTGCTGATTCTGTGTAAGCTGTGTTGGTGTATACTGCAGTGCAGATATGATTCCCACGTTCACTGAGGAGGGCTACCTGTACGAGCCACTTTTTACACAGCGCCATGGGATGCTTAGTTGAGGCGCAGAAGCAACAGCGTTGTGGAACATTTCTTTTCTTTGTACGATGTTTCTTCTTGCAGATCCATGATGTTAAATTGGTGCTTTCCCAGGGATCACTGCTGATGGTGCATGTTGGGGGAGGTGGCTGTAAGAGGCTGTGAGTTGTAAACCACCAAAGGACACGGGTGTTAAGTGCCTCGAATTGTGGGGCATGGTGCTTGCAAAACCGTTGTTTCAGCGGAGGTGCTACAACCTACCACTGCTGTTTTACATAGGAAAGAAGGTTGTGTAGATGCGGAAAGTGGTGGGTCACCATTACTGCCGGGGGAAGATGGCAGTGCTGCGGATGCAGTGTGCATCGTAGGCACCATCATAGAAGATGCCGGTGTGGGTGAATGTATGATGTTGTAGGAATATATTGATGAGTAGGTGTGGCCACCTGATGTAGTTGTTCAGTAGCCGCAGTTGAGCCGGGTTATAGGGACGGGCACCGAAGTGACTCTGTAATCAGTGCCTGTGCTAGTTTGACGGATTCTCTGGCTACAGGGTTCGTCTGTCAGCGGTTGGGGTTGTAGATGGAGGCCAGTTTCGACATCGTTCCCTCCAATGGCCCGGCTGACCACATCAAAAGCACGTGTTTGGTGGCGGTGCTGATGCTATGGTTGATTGCGGTCTAGTGGTAGATTGTGTTGCTACTGTGGTGCTAAGTGTCATCACGAGGTTGGTGAGTGCTGAGATCTGTTTAGTTATCTCTTCTAATATTTCATGCACGTTTTGTCTATTGTTATTGTTGTGCTGGTTCCCGTGTCCTTTGGGCATTGTTGTGGCCTCCACGATGGGATTGGCCACGCCCTCTCCCTCTAGATGCCTGATTTTGACTGGGGTTTTATGATTGTGTGTGTGTGTTGTTCATTGTTGGTGGCGCTTGCGGATGTAGTAGTTGATTCGGTGGTAGTTGGTAGTCATTCATTTCATTAATTGGATGCAGTTGGCAGCAATTATTTTTCTCCCGCTCCTGCGGTAGCCATGAGTTGCTGCAGGCTGCCGTGCTCTGTGAGAAGTAGTTTTTCTTTGAGGGCAGGCTCTCCGCTCAACGTGTCTATGAATGTGTCAAGATGTAGATGTGTTACACCTTCGATATTTGTGCTGGGGTATGCATGGGTAACAAGACGACGGATGCGATTCACTAATTCCGACAAGGTTTCCTCTGAGCGTCGACATACATTGCTGATGAGTCACCTATGTGGGACGGTATCGAACGCCTTCATAAAGTCCATATTTATGGTATCTATTTGTCCTCCTTTGACCACCACCTTTGTCCATTCATCCAGTACCTTTAGTAGTTGCAGTGCTGTTGATTTTCCTTCCATAAAACCAAATTGTCTTTTGCTGAAGAATTTGTTTCTCTTCATATGTTCTGTTATTTCTGACCGTACTAGCTTTTCCATTAGTTTACACAATACACTTGTCAGGCTTACTGGTCTGTAATTTCCAGGGTCAGATTTGGGCCCCTTTTTGTAAATTGCTGTGATGTTGGCTGTCTTCCACTTGTCGGGTACCATACCTTTATCCATAGATTTGTTAAATATAATAGTCACGGGCATGCACAAACTCTCTTTTAGCTCTGTTAATGCTTTGGTATGTACTCCATCTGGACCAGGTGATTTGGTTTTGTCTATTCCCTTTAGTATTTTCAGCACATTATCCTGGATGAATGTTTTGTCTTGGAATTCAAATTCTGATTTTTAGTTTCTGTGATTCTGGCACTGGACCATCTGGTTCGCACATAAAAACGCTAGTGAAAAGGTCTGCTAGTACATTAGCCTTGTCTATGTCTTCACTAGAAATTTCAGTTATCCCATCTTTCTGAACAACCTTTAGTTCTGAGATGCCACTTTTTACTTTCCTCTTTGAGTTTACATATTTCCAAAATGTCTTGGGGTTAGCTTTGGCATTCATGGCTATCTCCTTTTCATTATCTCGCCTAAATTTACGTATTAGCCCTTTAACTTGGTTTCTCACTCTAGTATATTCTCTAGGCTTCTCTTCATCTCTTCTGGTATCCTGGTTACATATATTTACAACATTTGCATGTAGACTATTTACATTTGTATTTACACTTGTCTCTTTCCGATCTAGTTTTCTTTTGCTCCTCTCCGAATTTTCACCACTTTTCGTTCCCAGGGTGGTCCTCGGACCGTGTATTTGAAGTCCCCCGATATGTTCTCAGCATTCAACTTTTTCATTTCTTCCAGCTTTTCCTTATTGGCTGCTCTCTCATTTTGTGTCATATCATGGGTGATACTAAGATTAAGATAAGATTCTTAAGATTTCTAAGATTCAAGATTATTTATTCAATAATTCGAAGATAAACATATTCACAAATCATACCAGGTTGTCCGCCTAAGGCAGTGCCTATTGTTATGCCGGACACCTTGCACGCACGCACGCACGCACGCACGCACGCACGCACGCACGCACGCACGCACGCACGCACGCACACACACACACACACACACACACTTGTTCACCACTGCAATTACCTGTTTAATTATCTAGTCAGTCATTACAGTGGAAAGAAAAACTCCAGGAGTGGGCCTCTCAGTCTGCGAACCAACATATAATACTCCAACATCATCATTATTATTATTATTATTATTATTATTATTATTATTATTATTATTATTTATTATTATTATCATTATTATCATCATTACAATTTTTTAGTTTTATAAATACATGTTTTATGGTTTGCGATACATATGGGTAGTAAATAAGGACAAGACAGACAAGTAGGGAACATAGTCACGTTCAATATTAAACATGGATATCTATGATTATAGATACGACAATAAACATTTATATTTTTTTTGGGGGGGGTGGAGGATACTTTTACTTATAATGATGATATACTGTTTACTCTCTTCAGCTTCTCATCTGCACGTGCCAGATTTCTGATATGCTTCTGCTTGCGTACACACCCGTAAACTAGCAGAATCTTCAGCAAATTGAAGGCGTCTAGTCAACAGGAAGAAGATGAGGTACGAAACGTCTCAGCTGCAACTGGTTCTGGTACGAAACGTTCCAATACTGATTTGACATTGCTGACCTTTGACCCGCGACATGCTGACTTTAGCCAATCAAATTTGCCCACATTGCAATAACAGAAACGCGTAAAAGTTGGAGATGTTTTTCGTTTCTTGATATAAATGTGATTGAATTCAAATTAATGAGCAGAAAATGGCACAACAAGACATAGTTTGCATAAGCAGACTACTTCGATCATTGACAGTATTGTTCCTGTCTTTAGATCTTCATTTTGACGGTAAGTATTTGCTAAGCATTAGTTGTATTGTGTTTCCGTGAGTTTCACTATCAAATTTAAAAACGTTTTCTATCCCGATACGAAAACTCATGACTACAGATTTTCTGCTTTATTTTACCTTGTAGCTTTTTTCCGTTGATGTGAAAACTAGGGGTTGGCTAGACTGCAGTTTAGGGGCCGCCGATAATGGCCGCTGAAATATCATGAAATACCGTTAGTCACTAGTGGTGAGATTTCACGAGATTTTAATGGTTGCTAAGGATTTTCCAAGAATAGGATCAGTATTTCCTAATAATTTTATAGTACAAAATTCAAGCAAACATGGTTTATATAGAAATGATTAGATGGTGTTGGTAGCGATATGTTTGCTTTGCTTTCATTGAAATATATGCGTTTTATTATATCCTGAAACCGCGGGAATGAATCCACACAGTGCTTTAAATATTTGGAATGATAGATTTATTGAATTTACTATTTTGCCAAATTTTCAACACAAATGATACAAGCGAGCAATTCATTTCTGACGTAATAATGCAATGACGTAATACTATTTGGAAAGTCAGTGACGTCACAATCAAACTCCTTACTCTCCTCTCCAAAACGTTCTAAACATATAATGCTATTGACGTCATAATTAAGGTTCCCCAGAACACGTGATTGACATTAACCAATCAGCTCTGAGTTGAAGGGATTCCTAGCAACCACTGAAATCTCGGGGAATCACGCTGTTTGCGGTACTTTGTGAGATTTTGGTGGCCATTAACGGCGGCCCTTAAAGTGCAGTAGTCCCTAGGGGTTTTACAATACGCGATCCAATTTGTGTATTGTCTTACTAAAGCGTGCCGATATATAGGCCAGGGGAGAGGAGGTGGTTTTCAATCGCTTAAGGAATCGTGGTATTTCTCCTTGTTCCAAGAATATTTTCAGTGCACAATTATATGTCAAATGGAAGGTCATAATATTGTCAAACAGTGAACACTGTAAACTGTCTGTGTCCACCTCTGCATCATGCATGCTGATATAGAATTAGTAATCACTGAAATAATACAACACGATGGAGGCAGTTTTCAATCGGTGGAGGTAGTTTTCAATTACTTGCTGTTTTTCTTTTTATTTGAACTTTGCAATTATAAATATCTTTTAGTATTTCATTATTATATGCACCGTGTGTTATCGTTTGCCTAAATCATTTGCTCTTCTGGCAGAATCCAAATCATTTCTTACTGCAGTTATAAGCAAATAATGACTATTGTGGGTCTGTGGCTGAGCACAGGTAGCAATCATTAAACAATTTGAGTGTCATCTTGGAGAATACAGCAAAGATTTTATTTAGAATTTATATGGGATAGCTTGCTAATATTATTTAATTATGACAAGAATTATAATGTCACTGGAATAATTAGAATTTTGGTATTTCTCAGCAGGCGATTGAAAACTGCCTCCATTATTTGACGATTTTAAATGAAGGTTCATTCCACACAATATCATTCGCAGATTTAAGATTGTGTGATTTAGTCAAAGATTAGGCATCAAACGGTTGCTCGATTCAGTCTTGTGATGCAACCATATGTAAAATTCCCAGTACTTTACCGTTTGTCTTCACTGACGCATTTATATGACCGCTTACCTCTTAAACACATTATTTAACAAGGTAAATTAGTGACCTAAAATGGTGGTGGTTCTACTTAAATAACTTTATATTAATAATAATCAAAAGCACAGTGAAAATCTTTTGCCGAGCACTAAGAATAAACAATAAAAATTATATAAATGCAGTGTGATAGTTCTTTTATAATTTTACTGTTAATTTTGAGTGTCTAAAATATCCTGATTGAAAACTACCTCCGATTGAAAATACCCTCCACTACCCTATATACATATATATTTATATATATATATATATATATATAACATCGGATAATGGGTTTTCGAGGGTGTAAGCACATTTTCATCGATTTAATATAAGAGTAGGAATTATAGGAATTTTATCAAAAAATTTCGTAACTAGCAAACATTCACTGAAATAAAACATGCATAAAAATAAAAATATACCCTAAAATAAACTTATTGCTTATAAATATCCACAACCTGGTCTACAGATGCAATCTCATAAACCCGTTTATGGCGTTATTGTTGATGACAGACTCTCTTTTTCTCAAATCATAAAAATGACATCAATTCACTGCCTAACTTGAGTTGAAATTACGCGATTATATCACACTCGAAAACACATGACACAATACTGTGATTGCATCTGTAGACCAGGCTGTGGATATCTATAAGCAGTAGGTTTATTTTAGGGTTTATTTTTATATTTATGCATGTTTTATTTCAGTGAATGGTTGTTAGTTACGAAATCTACCAAATTTGTTGATAAAATTCCTACTCTTATATTATATCAGTGAAAATTTGCTTACATCTCCTAAGCTGATATGGGAAAGAGCTCACAGAAGGCGGGATGCTCTAAGGCGGGGCCTAAACTAATGTTTTAGTGGGGTCTAAACTAACGTTTTAGAGGGGCCTAAGCTAACATTTTGGCTGGCTTATACCTAGTTTTAGACATGTTAGAGGTATACCAAGATGCTGTGGAAGAGAAGAAAAAGAGGTTGTGGAGATATGTTCTGGATAGCCTCCATGTGACAAGAGGGTGTTAGAGTACTGTTCTAGATGTGCTAAATTTGCGAGCAGGCCTTGTCTGCCTGAGGTATCCAAGAGAGCATAGATGAAAGAGACGGAAAGACGATTGTACATCGAGATGCTTTGCCCAGAATTTACACTGGAAGTCCGAAAGTGGAGGCCGAAATGTTTTCCTGGTTAACAGGTTTGGGTAGAAGCCAGTAAAAGAGTAGTAAAATCAAATCAGTTAGTCGATGCCGATTTGAAGATGTCTGGTGGCAGTCCTGGAGTATTGTTCGTACTCCAATTATGTGAGGTTGAACCCTACTTACAGTCACAACAAAGACGCAGCACTCTTCACAGTGGCTGGCACTGTAAAGCGACAATCACATGAGCCGTCACCAAGTGGAACAGATATGGATACAGGGATGTAAAGAGTTACACTATGCGCATCAGGGAATATTTTGAGCGGTATCGCATCGCAAAATGCGATGCAAATGAGTACCTGTTGCTGCACATTCACAACTTCGCATAGCTATTTTCTGCGATACATAATTTTGATGTAAAATTCAGTCAATGCACTTAATTTTGAAATATTTTTGATAAAAAAATCGCTAAAAGTTGCAACACGCTTGCCAAATTTAGTAAGGAAGCGAGATGCGCATGCGTTGGAGACTGATTTCCGATATAGTCCATAGACATATATAGCTATAGAACACATATCTTCATACCTTCCTTCACTATGGGACAAATGACCGCTGGTAACACGAGTTCAGTAAGCGCTCTATAGATCAAAATTCTAAAGGCTAGTGTTGCGCGCATGCGTTAGCAGCTTCCTTCTTCTGGTATAATAATAAACTGTTACAGACTTCAGTTTTGAGTTTGGACACCAGTCGGAAACTGGCAATATGTATCACGGGGTATTCACGGTCGTCGACATATTGCGCGTAACAGACTCTCTTGTAAATCTAAATTCTCCTATAGGTTTCCTATACTCCCTGAACTGGGCCAGAGCCAGTACATGCATATTCTGAATCTGACATATGTTATGTTGACGAATAACAATACTGGCTACTGTAGACCTGAAGACTGATACACTATCCTCAGAAGTCCAATATTAATTATTCCCCCATCTGTTCATGTCAGATTTGTGCAATTTGTGTAAACTATGTGTCGCATATTACACGCCTTACGGACTACTAATTTTTTAGATGGACTACTGATTTGCCAAGTCTGGTAATCCTTCGTCCCCGTTGGAACACCAACCAGTTTCAACACAGTTTGTTTGCTATGCAAGTGCTATGAACTGCTATGCATTATTCGATTTGTTTACCAGTTATTGCTATGCAATTTTTTCCCAACAAAATGTTCCCTGCGCATGCAATGACTGAAGGTAGCAACAGCACTCCAATTATGTGAGGTCGAAACCTACTGACTGCCCTAGCTAAGACGACGGTACATGCAGCGATAGACGGCAATAACAATACTATAATTATGTGAGGCCGAAACCTGCCAACTATCGATGTTAGGATATCTAAATGAAGCATGCACAAATAGAAAGTAGCAACAACACTTAGGGATGTTTATGCAAAATGAATAGTACAGTTACTAACACAACTGCAGACCTGCTGCAATGATAAAAACAAGCAAGAAAATGCTGCAGCGCATGAACCCACTTTAATCCTGAGATTTTCTCTGTCGGGAGGGCAGAGTGGCACTCGTCATTTCCTCAAATGAAGGTGTCTCTATGGGATCCTGACATGCCTGAAAAGAAATCAAATTTTCACTGTTAATAACCCCTCTTGCTTTGACATTGATCCTGTGTATACCAATAATAATGCTTTCCAGTTACTTATATTCATATAAAAATATTCAACATGATATTAAACTGCAAATATTTTTTCATTTAATCTTTGTCAAATGCTACAGTATATATGTCTCATCACAGTTAGATCCATAAGTTGGTGGCAGTTTATGCATTGAATCTCATGTTTTAACAGAGGTTCTGCTTTAACTGATTTCTATTGGTAGTACTTTTATGGCAGTAAGTTATTGGATTCATATAAACATCAATTTATGGACTAGATAGCTGCCTTCCAAGATATGAAATATCTATTTTGCTTTCCAAAATCGATTAATACCTATATTACATGTATATGAAAATATTACATCGTAATAAATAGTTAAAAGCAAAATAAAGATATTCTCGCACTAATTTTCAAAAATTTCCAGGGGAGTAACGCACACATACACACCCCTCCCTGTGAGAGGGGGACCACTACATGTACCTCTCAGTCCTCATTTATGGCACTGCACCCTGTATGCCTGGTTCTGCATTCGTAGCCCTCTGCTGTTCTAGTTGTACATGAATGAGATTGGCAAAGACATGTCAATATTCAGTAATACTACATGTATTTGCTGATGACACCGATGCCTTCTCTGACAAAGATATAAATTTATTTTACATTATATGAAGCGGCAAATAAGGAAATGGAGCAAATTACTACCTGGTTTTCACTAAATAAGCCATCATTAAATGTCAATAAAACCAACTCTATGTTATTTTAATTCCAGAGAACTATTAAATAAAGATATTCCAAAAATTATTATTAACAAAAACTAAATTGAACAAGCCCGCTTTAGTTTTTAGTTTTTTGTCTTGCAGGTATCGATGGAATGATCTCGGCTCAGGAGGTACAGCAGCATTTAGATATGGGTAAAAAGTTACTAGCCGCCGGCCAGCTGGCTGATGCACTTTCACATTATCACGCAGCAATAGGTAGGTAGTATAATGAGCAGGTATTACGTGTAACCTATGGAGATTTAATTAACACTTTATCACTCAAATTTGTTCGAGAATTTTCTCGTAGAAAATGTCGATTTGCAGACCAAGAGCAGAGTATTTTCGAAAATTTACCACCGGAATGACTGGCTCGGTGATCGAGCCAGTCATTCCAGTGGTAAATTTTAAAAAATACGCCTCTTGGTCTGCAAATCGAAATTTCTCAAGACCACTGCAGAAGCCATTGTTGGTTGATATGAGTGTGATATGGTTTAACAAGTGTGAACACTATAGAGATACCAAGTTACTATTTGCTTAGAGTCCTCATAGTTGGGTAAAAATCCTGGAAAACTATCTAGGTGATCTCAGATGCAATCTGAGGGCCTAACTTACAGCTAACACAACTAAGAATACTAAGAATATATGACATGTTCGCAGCTGGCTGAAATTGATTATTATTGGCGAAAATTCAAATTTTCCCCAATATATCGATCAGGGTTGAGCTAATATTTTGGCATGGCTTCACATTATTCGGACTAAAGGTGAACACATGCTTCTCTATGCCAAGGGAATGGAGCACAATGATATTGAGATCATTAACTCAAAGTTCAAGGACACGATGACCATGGTATCTAACTCTACTTTTTATACCCCACCCAAAAAATTGTCGATGTATTATGTGGTGATGGCGTTTACGGGTAGGTAGGTGGCAGAGTGGTTTCCGCACGATAACTCGGCTACCGATTATCGGATCACGTTGAAACTTCATAGGAGATTGGACTGGGTCTGAGAAAGAAACCTATCTAAATCGACGACTCCGAAATCCAAGATGTCCGGTGGCCATCTTGAAAACTTGTTTCTGCATGATAACTCCAGTATCGTTTATCGAATCGCTTTGAAACTTTAGAGGATGATTGGATTAGGTCTGAGGAAGAAACCTATCGAAATCGACAATGATCTGAAATCCAAGATGGCCACCAGTGGCCATCTTGAAAATTGTTTTCCGCACAATAACTCTGCTATCGTTTATCAGATCGCTTTGAAACTTCTGGTTCCTGGCAGCCATCTTGAAAATTGGTTTCTGGATGATAACTCTGTCACCGTTTATGCTTATACCATGCTTACTTATATCAACAGAGGTCAAAATTCAAGGTGACTGTGTGACCTTGGTATAAAACTAAATTTAAAAAAAGGGTTAAGTTACATGTCTTATATCTTGCCATGGCCTCATTCTAAATTGGGACTAAACTTAGACACATGATTACATATATCAACCCAGTGGAGCACAATGGTATTGAGGTCAAAAGTTGGAGCCACCGTGACCTTGGTATAATACTCTATTGTTTCTGGTTAAGTTTTTGGTTTTGTTCACCATATTGTTTTATATCTACGGATTGGTTCACCCTATTGTGACTAAGCTTGGACACATGGTTACATATATCAACCGGATGGAGCCCAATCCTGTTGAGGTCAAAGGTCAAGTTCACTGTGACCTTAATATAAAACTACTCTTTTCGGTTAAATTTTGGGTTTAGCTCAACATATTGCTTTCTATCTCCCTACTTGAATTTAACATGGTCACATGATTAGCTATATGAAGTACCATGATATTGAGGTCAAGGTCATTGTAACATCTGTATAACATGCAGACTTTAACAGTTTGGTTCTGCTTAGCTGACCTGGCCTTTATTTCAGAATTGGCCAAATTATTGGAATTAAGCATCATCATATAGTTACCTCAACCAGGAGGAGCAGCTCAGGCATTCAGACTATTGAGGTCACGGTCATTGTGGAAATGCAAATGCGAAGATTTTCGCCAATATCCAGTCAGCGTTGTGACTTCAAATTGTGATGTGTTATGTAGTAACATTTAGTATAATTCCGACACCACCCCCATCTGACATAGCAGCATGGATAATTGAGTGTGATTTAGGCTCTGGCGTGAGGCAATGCTTGATTGCATAAACCTAACGCCGACATTATATCAGGTGCTGGTGAGAAGATAACTAGATGGTAACAAGCTTGAGGTATAAAAATAGTGTTGCTTAAACCATAACTGAGCATGTCAACATCACCATGTTCAAGTTGCATTAGCAGGCTACTCTAAATTTGATCTGAGCGAAATGATCATCCTCTTTGGGGCTACCTGAATCTATAATTTAAGGAGTTTGTTTGAACCGGAATATCCAGCAACTAACCTACACATGTATACATTATATTATTAATCATACATGTAATTAACCCTTAAATGGTCAAATTTCGTCCAAAACAATTTAAATGTTTTCTTATTCGAATGTCCATTTACAGGCCAAGAGAATACAATTTTTGAAAATGTATCACTGGAATGACTGGCTCGGTTATCGAGCCAGTCATTCCAGTGGTAAACTTTCAATTTTTTTTTCTTTTGGCCTGTAAATGAATATTCCACAAGACCATAGTAGGGGCCGGCTTTGGCTGGTATGACCATTAAAGGGTTAACCAGTATTAGCTCTTTCACATGTACCAACCTGATATAAGCTGCTGCTGTTTAATGGTTTCCAGTCAAATTATTTTGAAAATATTTAACAGAACAGTTGTTATTGTTTGTCTATACTCTTATATATAATCAATTTTTCAGATGCGTAATATCTATTTTATTCAATGTTTTAAAAATAATTTCACTGGAAGCCATAAAGGCAAATCAAAAAATGTGTTTATTAAATGTCCATTTACAGGCCAGAAGAGTTATTTTTGAAAATTTACTATTGGAATGTCTGGCTCGATAACCGAGCCAGTCATTCCAATAGTAAATTTTCAAAAATAGTTAGATAACTGGCTCAATGAACATTTCCCAAGACCACTGCCAGATTTTGCTGATTTGACCATTAACCCTTTAACCCTCATATCAGCCGAAAACGGCTTATGCAGTGGTCTTGAGAAATGTCCATTTGCAAACCAAGAGAAAACTATTTTTGAAAATTTACCACAGGAATGACTGGCTCGATAACCGAGCCAGTCATTCCACTGGTAAATTTTCAAAAAACATTTTCTCTTGGTCTGCAAATGGACATTTTCAATGAGAAAATTTAAATTTTCTTGAATAAATTCAAGGGTTAAATGGTTTAAAAACATACATATAACTATACTTAAGATATTTCTTTGTAGATGGTGATCCGTCCAATTATATGACCTATTTCCGGAGGGCTACGGTGTATCTTGCTCTCGGAAAATCCAAATCCGCTATCCCCGATTTAGATCGAGTGCTGGAGCTGAGGCCAGAGTTCTCTGCAGTAAGTTTTGTTTGCTGTCTACGCTTCCATATATAAAGGATCTCGCGCAAATTACCATTTAGTATCACATGAGTTTTGTAAGATCACATATGGAATGAGCTTTTGTGAGTTCCAAATGAGATTTTACTAAGCGCGTGATTTGATACGATGTTGCAATGAGTCTGAGATTTTATTTATCACCCCAATTTTCACGCCAATTCTGGCCATTTTCCTGCCATTGTACATGATCTTTTTGTTATGACCCCGCACTGGAAGGAGCGGAAGCCCTATAGTAATCATTATTGTTGTAGCGCTTCACTACTGTGGGTTCTAACCAGCACAGTACATACCAAAATATAGTGACAAATGCAACATCATATTATGTCATGTCTTACATTATTTTTAATTGATTTTTGAAAATTTCCAAGATTTGCTATTAAAATTCATCAAACTGTTTCATTCTGCAACATTTTAACATTAGTAAAATATGTTACAAGGGGTGTATTGTTACATTATCATAACTAGGCAACAAGGGCTGCAGTGACATATTTCTCATGAAGTACATCCATAGCACGAGACTTGATTGCACTAATGTAGTATAAAATCATATGTAGTGTATTAACCCTTTAACACTCATAGCAGTCAAAAACGGCTTCTATAGTGCTCTTGAGAAATGTCTGTTTGCAGGCCAAGAGAAGACTATTTTTGAAAATTTACCACTAGAATGGCTGGCTCGATAACTGAGCCAGCCATTCCAGTGGTAAACTTTCAAAAAGTCTTCTCTTGGTCAGTAAATGAACATTTTATATGACATGTTTGAAATTTTTAAAAACATTGAAGGTTAAAGGGCTAAAGAATGTTATGCAACAGAAAAAAAGCTTATGTGATAAATGATGAATGACTGCTTTAACTCTTAAATCTTTACAGGGAAATTTCAATTTTTTCATAGAAAACGTCCACTTGCAGACCAAGAGAAGATTAGTTCTTGAAATTTTATCACTGGAATGACTGGCTCGGTTATTGAGTCAGTCATTGCAGTTATAAATTTTCAAAACTAATCTTCTCTTGGTGTGCGAATGGACATTTCTCAGGACACGTGCAGAAGCTGTATTTTGGCCAGTTTGAGTGTTAAAGGGTTAATATAACATATGACTAAGACTGGATCATTGTACAGAATACTGAAATTTACACTGACCAGGGGATATTAGATGCTCTAGCGCATGTATATGTACTTTGTCACTGCCATTGTCCAGCGTGGGATCATGTTAGATGTCTTGAGGAAGAGTTACTGTGACCTAGGCTTGCGCTATTACGTGATTAAATCGAAAAATCGTTATTATGTTTTAAATCGTGAATTTATATGATTAAAAATTAAATAATCGAATAATCGTGATTATTTTCTATTGCATAAAATATTTCAAAACCTAACTTTCAATTACTTTTTAATGCAATCGGTCATTAAAAATGACATTTTACTTAGTGAATGTATGTCCATTTGCAGGGCAAGAGAAGACTATTTTTGAAAATGTATAACTGGAATGCCTGGCTTGAGAATTAAAAAAAATAGTCTTCTCTTGCCCTGCAAATGGACTTTTCTAAAAACTATTGCAATTTTCGTCATTGTCATTCTTTTGTAATTTTTATCCAAGCTGATTAATCGAGTAATCACGATTATCTTTTAGTAATTGATCTCGATCACTCAACGCAATAATCGTGCAAGCATACTGTGACCCATTTTGTTTCCAAATTATAAGCAGACCAAGTGTCAGAGAAATATCTGTACTTAGAATTAGTATCTAGACCACAGCATTATTAGCTTCTGTAATGTTGTTAAATGTTAAACGGGATAGAATGCCTTTTGTGCTACTATAAACATTATTATCACTGATTATGTTGAAACTGTTTCAGGATATTAAATATTATGTGCATTGCTAATTTAATTTGACGTATATTTTGCAGGCAAGACTTCAGCGAGCAAATGTTTTGCTAAAGCAAGGCAGGTTAAAAGAAGCAGAGAGTGAATATAGATTAATTGTGAGTATATATTTAACTTCTAATAAACTTAACATTATCCTTTAATCCTCAAATTTGTTCAAGAAAATTTTAATTTTCTCAGAAAATGCCCATTCCCAAACTGAGCCAGTAATTCCAGTGATAAATTTTCAAAATTAGTCTTATGTTAGTCTGCAAATGAACATTATATTAAGACCATTGCAACGGTCGTTTTTAGTCCATCTTGAGTGGTAAAGAGTTAATGGCAAAGCCAGCCAAAACCGTCTTCCATAGGGAGTAAGAGTTGCCAGTCAAATTAGTTTCAAAATATCCAAAAGAATATTCTGCATAAAAAGGAATTTGCCATTTCTGATCTGTAGGTGTTAGAGGGTTAACCCTTTGGTGGATAAATTTGATCAAGACAATTAAAATATTTACTGATTGAATGTCCCTTTGGAGGCCAAGAGAAGAGTATATTCGAAAATTTACCACTAGAATGACTGGCTCGCTTATCGAGCTAGTCATTCCAGTGGTAAAATTTCTAAAATAGTCCTTTCTTGGCTTGCAAATGGCCATTCCTCAAGTGCACTGTAGAGGCCGGTTTTGGCTTGAAAGGGTTAAGACATGTTGTCAAAAGATATTGTCTATTGTATCTCATGATATGCTATAATAATAATAATTTCTGTGCAGATTAGAATTTTTGCCAGTGTACAGTACAGCTCAGAAATAACTTAACATGTTTTCAAAACAAACTAAGAGCTAACCTATTGAATATTTTGAACATAATTGGATTGGAAGACATTGATGTTAACTTATTTGTGAGCTGTATGAGAATATTATCTGATTCTGTTTTTGATGCCTGATACCTCTAATTCCTCTCACTATCTCCAGCTATTTGCAGATCTATGACAATCTAAGCTTTATGTTTCAGTTATCTCAGGATTCTAGTAACGCTGAGGCTGTCAATCATTTACAAGAGATCCCGCTGCTAATAGAGCACAGGCGTACAGCGAGGATCCTGGTTGAACAGCAGGACTACGTAACTGCAATAGATGTCCTCACAAGGCTTATAGAGGTAATGAATAACATACACTCATATATGTAGCTCCTACCCATTGACCTCACATGTTATCTTTTTGTGGGGTGGGTGTAGTAATTATATTTTTGCAAGAATTGCGGACAAGAATGGAAGGATCCAATCTGTTACTCAGGTATCTGATGTCGGACTCTATTACATCAGTAGTTAGCTGACATTACTATCATAATGATGTATAGATCCGTTGTGAAGTCGCAGTCGGTCACTAGTATTATTGTATGAATTGATTGTCCTTGATAAATTTACAATTTAATAAACATTGTGTTAAATATTTTGAAACTAATTTGACTGGGAGCTGTGGCAGCAGCAGCCCTCAATCAAATTAGTTTCAAAATAGTCAACAGCTTTCCTGTATACTGTAGTTACTTTGAAATTTAAATTCTGGGAATTAAGATTTCAAAGTTTTTAATTGATTCCAACATGTGTAAAAAGTGAGCGACGGTTAGGTAGCAATAGATCCCTCTATTAGGCAGCATGGTTACATGCATGTCAGTCACGAAATATGAGGTGAACAAACCTATAGTTCATCTACAGCTTACCTGAATCTTAATAGCCAGAATGAGTTCTCATTCACCCTAATGCCGAGTTTCTAAAGCATCGTGATAACACGTAATTAGGCTAACTAAATTAGCTCATTCACAGGTACCGAACAGGTACAAGAAATTGTAATAACTATTCTGTTGAATATTTTTGAAGATATTTTGTTTTGAAGCCTAAGGCAGCAATGGCTTCCAGTCAAATTATTTTCAAGTATCCGGCAGTTTCCTGTATGGTTGGCCCGAAATTGAGATACATATAAATAGATTTCAGCAGTGGTGAAATCTTGTAACCTACTTTTTGTTTACTCATATTTTTCATATGTGTACTATGTATATATATATTTTTTGTCTTGGCAGGCCTCTCCATGGGACCCAGAGCTACGGGAGTTGCGCGCAGAGTGTTATATTGCTCAAGGAGATTTATTTAAAGCCACTGGTGATATTCGACCAACGACAAAATTACGTTCAGATAACACAGGTGCCTTTTACAAATTGACTATGCTACATTATCAGATGGGAGAGGCGGACGAATCCCTCAAGTGAGTAATTATGTCATTATGCATCCACTTTTAGCCCCACCCTCGCTGTATCGGGGAATTTGTATTGATTTTAAATAATTATAGTTTACATTAACCCTTTAACCCTCAAATTTGTTCAAAAAACTCCATTTTCTCATAGAAAATTACTATTTGCAGACCAAGAGAAGACTATTTCTGAAAATTTACTACTGGAATGACTGGCTCGGTTATCGAGCCAGTCATTCCTGTGGTAAATTTTCAAAAATAATCTTGGTCTGCAAATGTTAATTTCTCAAGACCACTGCAGATGCCATTTTTGGCTGATAAGAGAGTTAGATGGTTAAAAAGGGCTAAAGCTGATAGAGGTTGCGGTTTAACGTACGGTAACATGTCCATAAAACGCTTCTCGTCGATCAACACTAGCATTTTAGCATTGAGTCTTATATGGACATGACCACTCTATATCCAATAAAAGGCAAATTCTAATTTTCACACATTAAACATGCAAACGAAAACCTGATGGTGGAATTTATCTCTGTTTTGCAGAGAAACTAGAGTATGTGCTATTGATGTGCTTGCCTTTCATCGTTAGAGTTGTATAAACAAAAATTACCATAGCAACCCCCAGTCAAATTAATTTCAAGATATTCAACAGCTGACCTGTATAGTTAACTTGAAATTTTGATTTGGGGCAGCTCAGATATATTTTCTAAGTTCTCAATACTCGAGGCGTGGCCATTTGTAATAATTTATTGGCTAATAAATTATTAAATTCTCCCCGAAGTCAGTAATGCATCACGCTCATAGACCAGTCTAATACCAACAGGAAAAACTACCAAAATACTACAGCCGGTCACAAAGAGTTTGAGTGCTCATTCTCCAAGTTTGGTAGGGACAACATCTTATCCATACGGCAACATTAGCTCACTGCAGACTTGAGTCAGCTACACTCAGCTCGCCTTTGGGCTGGTAGAAGAGTACTCTATAGCAGCAAACTTATACCTGCTATATATGTCTCTTCCAGCTACTCTAGTCACTGAAAACAACAAAAACCACAACATATGATTCTCAAGCTGCTTACATTACCAATTCCCAAAGTTAAATTTATTAATAAATATATTGAAATATATCGAAGCTTGTGTTATTTGTTTGGCACAAATTGAAATTTGGATTCTAGGAATTTCAGTTTTAATGTTTTAAATTGATTCCAAAATGTGAGAAGTATGTGGAGTAAGAATTGGGCGGGTTATAACTAGAAATGGATCCCTCTATTGACCTATCCTCATATATAAAATAATTCAACAATACATGAATTAATAAGAGCAATCATACACTGCCTTCTTGTCATATTGTAAGTTTTTTTCTAGATTTTCCGAATATTTCCTGATTTTTATATCATGCCCAAACTTGTGGTATCCCAGTGTACTATCACTCCCTTTCTTGTGAGAAAATTTGGGCTAAATTGGATTACTAGTCTCCAAGAAATCCATAGATCCAGAATTTGATCTGATCCGATCCAGGCATTTTTACTTCTAACACTTCTTTTCTTCCAGTCAAGTTCGTGAATGTTTACGATTAGATCCTGACCACAAGCAGTGCTTCCCACACTACAAGAAAGTGAAACGTCTCGTTAAACAGATGGAACAATCACAGCAGTACATAAACGAGCAACAATATGAAGACTGTATAGAAAAAGCCCAAGCTATGCTTAAAATAGAGCCAGAAGCATATCCATATGTACTCAGAGCCAGGCAACATTTATGTACTTGTTATTCAAAGGTGAGCTACGCAATCTATAACAGGAATGGATCTTTCCAGTTTTAGTTATGACCCGCCCATCACTAGCTACGCTCCAGCCACACCTTGCTCGTGTTGGGATTGCTTGATCTCCGATTGCCCTAACTATCAATTTCCTGAAAACTATACAGGTAAGCTGTTGAATATTTTGTAACTAATTTGACTGGGTGACAGTCAAATTAGTTTCAAAATATTCAGCGGAATATTTATTAAATAGTAGACATACAATTCGTACAACAATGCATAGTCCGTCTTCAAATATGTGTTCGTGACGTACTTATCTATGTCATAATAACGTCATTCATTGTGATGTCATTCTACACGTCACTTAGTGGATTATGACGTCATAGGATGGATCGATAAAGTGGAAAGGTCTATTAATATCAACTCTCATCCTAGAATCCATGAATGGACCGTTCCAGTTTTTTATATGCCGCACTCATCTCCACACATACTTCGCCATGTTGGGATCGATTGATCCCTGAATGTCCTGCCTATCAATTTCCAGAAAACTATATGTAAGTTGTTGAATATTTTGACCTGTATAGTTTACTGGAAATTGAGAGTCGGATGGTTCAGGGATTCATCGATCCCAACACAGGCGAAGTGTGGGTGGAGTGTAGCTAGAGATGGGCGTGGCATAGCTAAAACTGGATTTCTCCATTGAATTATTCTTGTCACCCTTGCAGACCAGAAATATTAAATTCTCTATAATATATGGGATATTCTATTGAATATTTAGAAACATGAGAGCCTGTTTGTTTTGAAGATGGAGTTTCAGTTTAGATCATGTAGAGAGGCTTCAGTCTATAAAGTTTAGCATCTGTACTATAGTTAAGGGTCATGTCGGCCAAGGCTGTCTTCTGGCGACTGTCGGCAAAATGTCAATTTTCATGCAAGAAAACGATATTTTTGAAATTTTAGTTTTTTCTAATTATTGGCTCGATAAAGAGTCCGTCATTCCAGTAGTAAAATCTTAAAGGTAAACTTATCTTGGCTCACAGATGGAAATTAGCTGAGAGAATCTATGTTTTCTTGCCTGACTCACCTTTAACCCTCAAATTTGTTCAAGAAAATGTAAATTTTCTCATAGAAAATGTCCATTTACAGACCCTTAGATTATTTTTGAAGATTTACCACTGAAATGACTGGCTCGGACTCAAGACCACTGCAAACGCCATTTTTGCCTGGCTTGGGTGTTAAAGAGGTAAGAAGAGATTTTGACAATTGTTTGATAACTGTGACTGATGTTTGCATGTATTTGTTTCAGTCTGGTAATATAAATATGGCTATAAGATCATGCAATGATGTGCTAGAGTTAGACCCAAGCAATACAGATGCTTTATGTGACCGTGCTGAAGCTCATATACTCAATGAACAATATGAGGAAGGTAAGCAGAATATAGTGTAGAAGATCAGGTAATTGACTTTTCCAGTTTTATGTATGCCCCGCCTATCGCTAACTAAGCTCCACTCACGCTATTCCACGTGTTGGGATCATTCGATCCCTGACCACCTGGACTAACAATTTCCAGAAAACTATACAAGTAAGCTGTTGAATATTTTGATACTAATTTGTGGGTGCTGTTGCTGCCTATGGCAGCAAAAACGCCAAGTCAAATTAGTTTTAAAATATTCAACAGAATGTTTATTAAATAGTAAAGACATACAATTCGTACAATCAGTCGGACTATTAAATGTTTAAGACGGACTAAGTCGAGTCATTGATCGTGTAATTGATTATGACATCCTATACGTCACATAGTTGATTATGATGTCATATGATGGATGGATAAACTGGAAAGGGCCATTACTTTGCAGGTTATGGATGCTATTAAAGCTGTCATGACTTGGGAAAATAGCCAATGTTAACCATTACCAGTAATTATGTAATGTAATCAATAAATTTCTGGTTATTGTAGCTCCAGGTATTGATGATTTAAAAAGACATGCCAAACATTCCTGATGCACAGTAATTCTAATAATGCATCCTTTTGAGGGTATATACCCTTAGTTTTAAAAATGTTTTTCTAGTCTTTTACACATAAGTACCCACAAAAATTAACATGGGATCCTCATAATTCATAGTTGTGAATGCTTGGTACACACTAATTTTAGAATGCATACTCAGAAAAATCACATGGGAGTTAGAGATTTCAGGGTGTTGGTCCCTGGGACCTCCCAAATTCATATGATAAACACTGACGATGCATTATTAAATGATTCTCGGTATATAGAGCTTGGAGTCAGCCGGTATGCATTGGTGTAAGCGCATGGTGGCTAGACAATATACAGACAACAACTCAACTATTGCATATCGGCACATAGTTCTTACTTGTCAAGACCTGCCAGCTAGCTGATAACTCGTTGTACTACAAGAATCATTTTATAGCTCATCAAAGCGGTTGTCCGGGTTTTGCTCATCATTGACTATTTTTAATATATCATAGGACTATTACCCCTTTAATGGAAATTTAAATATTTTCTTATTGAATATCCATTTACAAGCCAAGAGAAAACACATTTTTTTTAATTTATCACTGGAATGACTGGCTCATTTATCGAACCAGTAATTCTAGTGGTAAATTAAAAAATATTGTACTCGTGGCCTGTAACTGGACATTCCACAAGACCATAGCAGAGGCCGGTTTTGGCCGGTATGACCATTAAAGGGTTAAGGAACAGCCTGTAACCCCTCTCTGCGCTAGACGCCGGATACGACGAATCCTTTCTGATGTAAGAAATTATCTGTTGATTATTTGGAATACATGAGCAGATATTGTAATACATGTTGATACATTGCTAGCTGAACAGCTACAAATAGGCAAATATTGACATAGTTTGCATGGTGCATGCATATATCGCTATTTTTTCATTCCTTTTTCTTATTTTCAGCTATTAATGATTACAAGGCAGCTCAAACTATATACAGTGATTCACGGCGTGTACATGAGGGGCTTAATAAAGCGAACAAATTACTTAAACAGTCAAAGAAGCGAGATTATTATAAAATTTTAGGTGTAAAAAGGTAAGCATTATAAGGGAAACTAAGACGTGTATTGGATTATGTGTGTCTGAGAAAACTGAAAAACAAATTAGTGCACTTGTACCTGGTAGAGTGTTGGAATGGTCTAAGTACTAGATGGAGGGGTCTATGTATCAAATAATTTGGAACATTTACTTTTTTAAATGACAAACAGGCATCATAACTTAGTAATCCTTTGAAACGCCAGCTGGCCAAAAATGGCTTCTCCAGTGGTCTTGAGAAATGTTCATTTACAGACCAAGAGAAGACTGTTTTTGGAAATTTACCACTGGAATGACTAGCTCGATAACTGAGCCAGTCATTCCAGTGGTAAATTAAAAAAATAGGCTTCTCTTGGTCTGCAAATGGACATTTCTCAAGACCACAGCAGAAGTCGTTTTGGCTGATATGAGTGTTAAAGGGTTAATGTCAGTTGTTATTTCTCAATGTACCATGCTTTGTGTGACTCTCTACAGAAATGTCTGACATGCAGTACAGCTCAGAAATAATGTTAAAAGCAAAAAAAAAATGTACTAAAATATTCAACAAAACATTTCTTACATTGTGTTCAAAATTTTACTAACATGTTTTTTTTTGGTTTTGTAATCATTTTAAATTATTTCTGAGATATACTGTAAGCATTGATGCATTTCCTATATGTTTACAGAAATGCTAGTAAGAAGGAGATAATAAAGGCATATAGAAAGGCTGCTGTACTGTGGCATCCAGATAAATACAAGGGAGATGAGAAACAGCATGCTGAGAAAAAGTTTTTAGATGTTGCTGCAGCAAAGGAGGTGCTCACTGATCCAGGTACTTGTCAATTCATGAATAATTCACCTTTCCAGAGTATCTATCCATCAGCTAACCTCGCATGACGTCATAATCAGCTCAGCGCGTGTATGATGACGTCACAATCATTACGTCACAAAGGATTCCATATAAACCTTCAAATCTCAAATGTTCAGATGCGTTGTATGTCTTTGTAATTCTTTGCTATTTAATAAACATGCTGTTGAATATTTTGAAACTAATTTGACTGGGCGCTGTTGCTGCCTTAGGCAGCAACAACACCCAGTCAAATTGGTTTCAAAATATTCAACAGCTTAAATGTGTAGTTTTTTGGAAATTAATAGTCAAGGTGTTCAGAGATCGATCGATCCCAGCACGAGCGAGTTGTGGGTGGAGCTTAGCTAGGGATGGGCGGGCCATAGCTAAAACCGGAAAGGTCCATTGATACCATGATTCATGAATGGATGAATTCACTTTTAGCTATGCCCCGCCTATGTCTAGCTCAGATCCACTCATGCTTTGCAAAAGTTGGGATCGATTTATATAGTTTGAATTCCGAATTCACAGAATCCCAATTTCATGGTAACTAATCCGCTAACACGGTGAATATTTTGAAACTAATTTCAACTGGTGTCTGTTGTTGCATATGGCCTATAGCAGCAACAGCGCCTAGTCAAATTTGTTTCAAAATATTCAACAGAATGGTTACTAAGTGGTAAAGACATGTACAATTCGTACACATAACAGACTTAAAACTTCATTCATGACAGACTTAACTACTGCATTCGTTACATATTTTTATTGTGACGTCAACCTACATGTGATGTAATTCATTATAATGTCATATACTTGAGTGACAGATTGGATTCATCCATTATATACATATATGTAGCCCCTCAGAATGCAGGTTAACAAACACAATTGTCATGGGGGGGAAATATGGTCAGGAATTGATGATTCTCTATTGTACTACTGAGATAGGCAATGTGGATAGGCATGCTAGAAAGATAGATAGATCGCATCAATAGATCGAAAGATGAGCCAGTCATTATAATTGGTAATTTTTCAAAAATACTCTTCTCTAGTCCTGCAAATGGACATTCGCTGAGCAAAATTTTGATTATCTGAACATTTCATCATGAACGAATTACACTTCTTAAACCTGTTTCTATCCAGTTAAATTTATTTTCACGAAAAATCTTGACCATTAAGTCTAAATATATTCTGAACATTTTCTTTTTATTTCAGAAAAGCGTGAAAGATTTGATGCCGGTGAGGATCCGCTTGACCCAGAGAATCAGGGTGGACATGGGGGTCATCCATTCTTTAACCAAGGATTTAATCCATTTGGCAGCGGTGAAGGGTTCCAGTTCAAGTTTCATTTCAATTAGAGCTGATGTCACAGATCATTCCTTATATCATCAGTATCTGATGAAACGAATATATTCTTATAAAGGTTTTTTTGATCACCTGCTATTCATTTTGAAAATGGTTTTGCTACAAGCCATTGCAAAAACAGTTTGTGGCAACGCCAATTTTAAAGTGAGCATTAGTTTTCCATCAACCAACTCTTATCGTGACGGCATGTCTTTCAGTTTGAACTTTATATATGAAAGTAACGGCGTAGCCAAATAAAACATAAATATACAAATTATAGATTCTATAGACTATTAGATATATACGATTATTCTGTCCTTTAATGGTCAAGCCAGCCCAAATGTGCTTTTACATTGGTCAGGAGAAATGTCGATTTGCAGGCCAAGAGAAGAGTATTTTTGAAATTTTACCACTAGAATGATTGGTTCAATAACTGTGGTAAATTTTCAAAAATACCCTTGGCTTGCAAATCCCTGTTCACTGATTTAGATTTTAATTTCATTGACAAATCTTGAGCATTAAAAGGTTGGGGTACACTACACAAGTGACCTGCATAATATAAGCTATTTTCTTCCGCTGTAATTTAAATATTTGACACATGAGTCTTATCAGTGACATTAAACTAAGTACTGCTGAATAGTACGGCCCTGTTTGTTTCCAATTATCTTGTAATTACGATCTTTATTCCGATCCGTAGCTCAAGGTATGACAGAGGAGAGCTTAGTAATACATAATACAAGTTGAATTTGAATCACTACCCACCCATATACTATATTGACATGCCTAAATTTTGATGGCACCGGAACTCGGTTATAGGATGCAACTACCCATTCAATATCAAACTAAGGGGGTGGAGGGGGACCAAATGGTTTTGCCACACTAATATTTGGAAGTAGTGTTTAGTTTTATTAGAATAATTCACCTTTCCAGAGTATCCATCCATCATCTGCCCTCGTGTGACGTCATAATCAGCTCAGCGCAGCTATGATGATGTCACAATCATTACATCACAAAGGGTTCCATATAGACCGTCATCAAATCTCAAACAGTCTGACACGTTGTATGAATTGTATGTCTGTAATTGTTTGCTATTTAATAAACATGCTGTTGAATATTTTGAAACTAATTTGACTGGACTGGTCCATAGGCAGCAACAGCACCCAGTCAAATGAGTTTCAAAATATTCAACAGCTTACCAGTATAGTTTTCTTGAAATCGATAGTCAGGGAGTTCAGAGATCCCAACACGAGCAAGGTGTGGGTGGAGCTTAGCTAGAAAGGGGCGGGGCATGGCTAAAAATGGGAAAGTCCATTGAGAGCATGCTACATAGGCGACTGCCATAAATGTCAAAGGTTTGACAGACTGACAGACAGACGGGTATACTAGGTGCGAGTTGCAACTGAACACTTTCTGAAATGGTTTCTCAGAATCTTCATTTTCACGATTTCCTGGTGGTATTCCCATAGATCTCATGCTTCTGTCAATCAACTTTATTTAAAAAAACTGTCTGAAATAGCTTCTCAGAGAGTTTAACTTTTCAACATTTCATGGAGACCCTTGGACCTCTATTTATATCCTTCAGATATGCCCCCCCCCCCTCCACCCTATGCAAAGATGTTCTGGCACCCCTGCTAAATCTGTATAGAATTAGATTATTCTATCGTCTATCTATAATTTGCACTGGACTACTACATTCACATCGCTAAATATCTGCCACTCAGAATTTAAACAATAAAGATTAATTTTTTAGCTCATCTGGCCTAAAGGGCCAACTGAGCTTATGCCATGGCGGCTGTTCGTCGTCCCTCCATCAAATCTCATTTATACTTTGACGGATTTCAACCAAATTTGTCTGGAAGGATCCTATGGTGTTAGGTTCCAGATATCAATTCAGAATTTTGATTGGTCAATTTTTCTGGTGGCCTTGGATTTTCCGAAAATTTTCCAGAGATCGTTTAAAATGCTACTCCTCCAATATAAATGGCCCGACTTCAGCAACACTTAGGTGGACCAATTCTATGCTGGTAGGTTTCAACATTTCTAATGAGAGTTCTGGTTGGTCAATATTTCTGGCGCCCATCTTGGATTTTATGAAAATTTCTGGAAATCAGTTAAAGCCTACTTATTAACCACTTGTCCGATTTTAAGCAAATTCATTTGGGGGGGGGGGGGTACCCTAAAGAGGAATGCTTCAGAATTATACACAGAATTTTGATCAGTCTATTTTGTCGGTGGCCATCTTGAATTTTCAGCAAAATGACGGGAAATCGTTTAAAACGCTACTCCTTAACTGCTTGGGCAATTTCAACCGGACTTGGCTAGAAGGATACTAGGATGGTAGATTTGAGAACATGTATAGTATACAGAATTCTGATTAGTAAATTTTTCTGGTGCCCATCTTAGATTTTCTGAGCGTTTCTGGAAATTGTTTAAAAGCCTATTCTTCATTAAACACATGGCTGATTTCAAGCAAACTCAGTTGGAACAATCCAAACTGCTTGGGCAATTTCAACCAGGCTTGGCTGGAAAGATACTAGGCTGATAGGTTTCAGAACTTGTATACAAAATTTTGATTGGTCGATTTTTCTGTCATCCATCTTGGATTTTCTGAAAACTTTGGGAAACCTGTTAAAATGCTACTCCTCATTAACCACTTGAACGATTTCAAGCAAACTCGGGTGGAAAGACATTATTACGTGTTGTGCTTCAGAGCTTGCATACAGAATTTTAATTTGGCAATTTGTTTGGTGGCCATCTTGAATTTTCCAAAAAATGGCTGGAAATCGTTTAAAACGCTGCTCCTCATTAACCGCTTGTTTCAGTGGCCATCTTGTTCTCCAAAATGACATCTCAGGAACTGCTTTAAAGATCAGGATGAAACTCAATGGAGTTAATTTCATCGATACCTAAGGGTGATTAAAGTTTGTTCAAGAGAACTTGTTCCTTGATAAAACATGGTTATCATGGACCAATCAAAATTTTGGCTTTAATAGCCATATTGCATTTTTTTATTGACTGGGTGGAACCTAAGGGTCACTCTAATTGTGTGGTCAGCGTTCATCATTAATTTCCCACTAAATATCGATTGTACTGAAATTAAGTGAACTCCCAATTTTATATTTTATGTCTTGTTACTGCTGAATTTAAGGTATTATGTCTGTTCAAATGCTAATGGTCCATGTGAGCATTAAGGCCCTTGGGCCTCTTGTTATGTACTGCCATATTGGAGCACATCTTTGACTATGATCTGATGGACCTATTTGCATGTAGGATCAATGCATCATATCTCATACTCTGCAGAGACAAACACACACAATTCACTGATTCAACATAATCTGGATTGTGGATCAGCAGATACAAACCCAGTATTCAATTCTAATTATTCAGGGTATTGATGGCCATTTTGAAAATCATACTCAAGGAAACAGCAATGCTATGTTTAAAATGAAATTTATTGCTCATAGCCCGTAAGGGAGATAGCTCTGCATTTGTGTACAGTCGCTTATCTGTCTATAAAACATTGGCTGCTTCTCGGAAACAATTGATCGAGTTTGACCAAAATTTTAATGCCAGGAAGAGGTTAAATGTGGTGAGGTCTCGTAATCTCTGAGACTCTGAGTGTTTCTTATTGGAGCTCGAGCAATTAACCCTTTTATCCTCACAGATTAGAAAAGGTGAATTTCTTATGATGCCAAGAATTTTCTATTTGAATATTCTGAAACTAATTCATTTGGGCAACGTTGCTGCCTATAACAGGTTCAACTCAAATTAGTTTTGAAATATCCACCAGATTTCCTGTATAGCTGTCTTGAAATTGAGATACTGGTATTCCAATGATTAACCCTTTAACTCTCAAGCCAGCCAGAAAAGACCTTTGCAGTGGTCTTGGGAAATGTCTATTTGCAGACCGCAAGATGACTATTTTTGAAAATTTACCACTGGAATGACAGTCATTCCAGTGATAAATTTTCAAAAATAGTTTTCTCGTGGTCTGCAAATGGACATTTTCTATGAGAAAATTTGAATTTTTTAAACCTGATTTGAGGGTTAAAGGGTTAAGCATTGCGAGACACTATACAGTGTTTATAATAAAGTTATTTAGAAGTATCTCAATTTCAAAACACTGGCTCATCATTCCAGTGGTAAATTTTCAAAAATAATCTCTTGGTTAGCAAAATGGACATTTTCTTTGGGAATATAGAAATTTTCTTGAACAAATTTCAGGGTTCAAGGATTAAAGCGTTTAAATACTGGTTATTTATATACAGAAGCTTATTTCTTAGACTAACTGTTTCATTCTTTCACCACTGAACACTAGATGGAAGAGAACATACCTCAATTTCCGATAAATATTTTCAATATAGCGTAATTTTAACATTGTGGAACTACACAGCATGTAAATGTCATCTATATTCATCTGTATAAAATCAAATCAGTTTAAAGAAACTATGCAATGCATAAATATTCTATTTCTGCTGCTACTGTATCTGTACACTTTTGCACACTGATGTTATGTAAGCTTGGAGATTATTTGCGCTGACCAAGGCTGTGCACTGATCAAGGCTGCTTGTATCAGATAAATCTTTATTGTAAATAAATCAATATTAATTTGGGCTGCTACTTTTTACTGGCTTTTATGTTTGCTGATTTTTGTCTTGCTTGCTAAGCCGGTGGGAGACATAGGTATCACTTTTCTGACTGCAACAGCGATATCATTAAGGTTTGCGATTTGCAAATCCCTCTGGCTTATATTTCCGGCTTGGTTTACCCAATAGGAAAGTAAACTTGCACATATTGTAGTCTATTTGTATGAAGGAGCACAATGACATTGAGGGCAAAGGTCACGGTCACTGTGACCGACTGGCCATGGTACAAAAATTCAAAACTTGTCAAAGACGACATGCAATACATGTAATTCTGCGGATGTCTTGATGTTTCTGCGCTGACATGTTTGTTGATTTAGCATGACTATAGAATACATTTAAGTAATTTAACTGAAAATTGTTTTGACACCTGTCTTGACTAATGTTCTGAATCACATAATCAAAACTAACTCTAGGATGGCCAAGCTAGCCAGAACCGGCCTCTGGTGGTCCTGAGGAATGTCCATTTACAGGCCAAGACCATTGTTGAAAATGTCTCACCAGAATGACTGGCTTGATAATCGAGCCAGTCATTCCAGTGATAAATTTTCAAAAATATTCTCTTGGCCTACAAATGGACATTCACTTAGCCAAAATGTAAATTTTCTTGACCAGTTTTGGCTGTTAACTGTCTGACTTGAGTTTTTGCAGATGACATTCTAGGGGTTATATCTCTGGACCGGTTAAATATTTTGAAAACAATTTGACTGAAAAATATTCAGCAAGTCAAGTTTTTTGCTCATTGAAATCATTGTCAGGTGGCTTGCAGTAGCAAGACAGTTATGGGGGTTAATTGATTGCAATATGGATCGGCATATATCGTGATCATGAAAAACAGCTTGTCTGTTGTCACCGGTTATATCAGAAATACATATATGACGGTACATTCGGGCCCTGTAATGAACTGCATACGCTGTCTTTGAGCAATTCCATCGGGACAGATAGTTTTAACCCTTACAGACCAGAAATGGCACGTTTGTTATGATGTAGGAAATATTCTGTTGCAACCATCTCCCACCAAATTTGTTGAAAAATGAACACCAGTTCATCTTTTAATTTAATTTGAAAACTTGAAATTTTGGCACCAGCGTGGTAATTTTTAAGACACGCTTGTTCTGTGGAATTAGGCTGGTGTTTCCGGCACAATGTTAGTTCAATTAATTCCCATTTACATAATTTTATTTTAAAATTATTTCCTCATGAAAATGCAAACCTAGCTGAAACTATTCAAGCGAAATATACTATAGGATGTACTATATTTCACACATGCATGCACGCACGCACGCGCACACCAGGTGTCTGACATGCAAATAATGAAAATATTTAATTGTCTCTCATAACTAATACATTTTATAGTAAATTCTTTAATGGTCAAGTTGGCTAAAACTGACATCTTATCGGTGTGGTCTTGAGAAATGTGCATTTGCAGGTCAATAGAAGACAATTATTGAAAATTTACAAGAATGGATGCCTGTAATTCCAGCGGTATATTTTCAAAAATATTCCTCTGGGCCTGCAAATGGACATTGTCGAAACAAAACATTTGGTTTTCTTTACAAATCAAAACATTTGATCTTCATGAATCTTGACCTTTATTGTTAAGAGACTATCATGGAATCAATTTTACTAAGAGAGCAACTTCTTTTAGTCCAATTGTTTTCGAACTATTCTGCTCAGTTCTTTTCAAAGTGGCCATTCTCTAGAAGAAAATGGGGTATTTTTAACTACTCGAAAACAAGCTATTATAATCATTATCTGAATGACACAACCCATGGTGTTCTCTGATAAGTTTGGGAGTGGTTTTGTATATATCAAGTTTTCAGAAGTTGTGAAATGCAATTTTTGTATATAAATGTATATGTTGTTTTACTGTTAAAATATTTTAATTATTATGTAATATAAAAGATCTTGATATAAAATGATGCCAACTTCAGTACGAGTGTGTTAGCTTTTTCTTATCGCCGTGAACATTGTTCAACTTCCCTCTACCCAAGCATCAACTCTGAATAGAGGTCACTTTCAGATATTAGCCCTTTAACTCATGACATTTCAGTATCTCAGCAAGAGCAATCGGAGATTGCAGACTCTCGCCCTCCAGTTTTTGTCACATTGTAAAGCATTTTCAGGTTTTGGATCACACCCAAAGTTGTGGAATCGTATTGTATTTCATGTGTTGAGATTTGAGCCACATCTGACCAATAACTTCTGAGATATCCACAGATCTTGATTTGATCCAATCCAGATTGGGGTTCCATTCTCTGGATCATGGTCAAAATATGGCAATCATCTTGCACCTCAAGTTCCTTGGTTGCGTTAAAATCTTAGACAAATCGGATCAGTAGAGTTTGAGATACAGGGGTGGCCACTCAGACAGACCTGATCACAATACCCTCTTCCCCTTACGGGGCGAGGTTAATTATTATGTTGTAACATTTGGTAGCTTTGTTAGAAATGACAAAGATTTGATGCAATGACCAACAGACAGACTTACACTAGTTACAAGTAAAATCAGTACCCACAATTCACACTGTCCACTAAACAGAAAGCTGGAACTTAAAATCAGAAATACCATTGAAAACCAATGAAGAACCAACTTACGTTGCTGTCAAGGTTCGACAAGCACCAGACTTGGAAGGCCGAGAGGTAAAATCAACAAGAAAGCATCCAACATGCGGAAGTTTGCTGGGACCACATGGGGAATGAAAGAATCTGATACAGTGTAGGAAAGAACCATCAGGCCACATCTGGAGTATATCTCCAGTTTGTTCCACATCAACCAAAATAAACCAGTCAACTGAAGATCTAGAATAAAGCCCTCTGACTCATTACCAGAGCATAAGGGTACAGCATAAGTGTCAATTGCGCCATTCCAATTCACCTGTTCTCTACTTTAAAACAAGAGTAAGGTACTCATGCTTTGGGAATATGACACTAAATCTATGGCAAAAATCAGATATACAAACACTGCAAGAATGACAGGCACCAATACTATGCTACCTACATGCCGACTTGTGCCTTGAAAGACACACTATGAAAACAGAAAGTGGATCGACTAACAATACTATGCTACCTACATGCCGACTTGTGCCTTGAAAGACACACTGAAAACAGAAAGTGGATCGACTAACAAAGGGCCATTTAAAAAGAAATAGCTTTATCCATCAAATCAACAAGATAAAGACAGGCGGAGGCTGACATATACCTTATGCACCCCGACATAAGTACATCCACAACATGAGTGTTTCCCAATATCATTCATACAGTAAAAGTGAATATAAATCAGTCATGCATAATCGATGCAAAACCTTTTAACATTAGGCACACCTTTGGGTGGTGTTCAATCATCCTATCAAGTTTCATCCACTTTTTTCTCAATCTATAGGAGTTCCAGCGACAAGATTAGTGTACATATGGAAATTCCATGTTTTCCTCTTACCAGCCCCTCTCCAAATCAGTCATGCATGACTGATGCAAGAAATTAACAATATGCGCATCTTTTGGTGGTGTACAACGGCCCTGTCATGTTTCATCCAATTCTGTCAAACTATAGGAGTTGTAGCAACAAGGTTTTCAAGACATACATACTGAATTTCCATATTCTCCACAATTCAGTCATGCATTACCGATGCAAAAACATTTTATCATTAAGTACATCTTTGGGTGATATACAATAATTGTATCAACTTTCAAACAATTCTCCCAAACTGCAGGAGCCGCAGCGACAAGATTTTCTGGATGAACAGATGTACAGAATTTTAACATTAGGCAGATCTATGGGTGATGTACAATCATTGGGTCAACTTAACAAAATTCTCTCAGATTGTAATTATAGCGACAAGATTTTCAGGATGTACGGATGAAACCATAATGGTGGAAATAAACTACAGTAGGAGCACAACACCGTTACAGACAAAACTGGGAGATGGCTGTTTCTAAGAGCACCATCAATTCTGTTTGATCTTACTTCCGGTGACAATCAGGCTAACATTATCATATGACCGCTCACCTAGACTACGATTTTCGAGAAGTTTAATGAGGAATCCTGGATACACGCTCAGTAGCCAGAGCTATGGCAAACTAGAACTGGAATGTTCATCTATTCCAGGGACATACAGACTGAATCAAAACATGTCAACTGGAAGATACTGCAGAAATTATGAAACGGAAGTCCAGACCTTGATGAAAATATTGATTGGAATCCAGCAGCAAGTGTCAGCATGTTATGTTCCACACCTGTCTGCCTGCTGAATTACTGAAAACTACATATTCCATGGATTCTGTGTGCCAGTAGTAGTCAGAATTAAAATGATACCACCTCCCTCAACTGGCCGCCGTTCAGCGATCCGTGGCCCCCACCACCCTCTCAATCCCTGGGGCATAGGTTGTTGAGACATGTGGTTGGTGTAGGCCTCTAGATGGAGGCCCCCAGGGTTGTTGAGACAGATGGTTGGTGTATGCCTCTAGATGGAGGCCCCAAGGATTGAGAGGGTGGTGGGGGCCACCACGGATCGCCGAACGGCTGCCAGTTGAGGGAGGTAGTATCATTTTAATTCTGACACTACTGTTACCAGGGTCTGAACGCCGATTTAGAGACAAGACTCCACAGTGATATACACCACTGATCGCCTTGTGATCAACCACACCAGAAGGGCCGGCCTCTATTCTGTGTAGGCTCAGACAAACACGTAGTCTCTGCCAGAGTCGCATCGGCATGATGAGACCACCCATAGTGTCCTCCATCTACCTTGACAACGCTCACCTGGGAGGATGCTAAAGTGATTAGCATTTGCACCACGGCAGACTAGCATGTTCACATGTTACACAGAGAATCTGGTGCTGAGCAGTGTCTCCAGCAGACAGCCACGTCCTACCCTCTCCACCCCGACTCGATCTTTTCACGTGGGTGAAAGCGGTCGTAAATGTTTCTCTGCAAGGGGTCGACCCAAGGATTGTACTGGCGGTCATCCCACTTGGCATTCAATATCATGGCTGTCTCAGCGCCCTGTGCCACTGCTGTAGATGCCAGCAGGAGCAGTATGATGAGAATCATGGCTATATATGAAGAGTTAAACTGAACAGAGTGAACCCCACGAGAAATATCTGTGGCAGATCGAGCCCTGTTCCATCCGGATCGATAGTGATCTTCATCCCCTCAGGGGCAGGGGCTAGCTGCTTCACTCTGCCGCCGGCTAAGAAATGTAGCTCTAGGACTATATGAGTCGTTTGCAGGCTAGTGAGGCCGACTCGCTGAAGCAGTTTAACAGCACCCTGGGCTTTGGAGACATGTGACACACCATCTACCCATAGGATACCCTCCTGGAGGTTAACAGCTTCTTCTGGTCCATCGAACGGACGATGCAGCAGGAGCTTTCCACCTGTAACCCCGATCCAGTGACCCAACCTCATCAGGGAGACACCTTCACCTAAGTAGGTGAGGAAGGATGATCCCCGATTGTAGAGCTTTCGAACTGTCCCATCCTTTTTCACAACAGTGGAGAGTGGAGTAACCTCTATGTCAATGACTGTGGGAGGCCTATATAGGGACAACCATGTTTGCCAGTCACCCCAGGTACAGTGCGGTACCACACTTCATTCTTCTCAAATATGAGCTGCAGGTTTTTTGCCAGGGTCAATAGCAGACCATCATGGGTCATCAGCGGGGCGTCGCTTCATGCCCCCTGCACTGATAAAGGCCTTAAACGAATGGATGCTCGCACTGCAACAAGAAGGAGAGCGACTACAGTGGGAGAGCTGGTATCAACAGAACACGAGCATTGCAAGGAGGCGAAGGAACAGTGAAGGTTCCCGATACTGGCAGTCCCTCCTGGAGGAGAGTAAGCGGGATGCAGGAGTCTTGACAGACGACGATGAGCCAGATGTCTACGATGATGTCACAGACGAGGATGATCCAGATGTCATACAGTGGGAAGAGGAGATGGCGCAGAAGTGTAAGACCAAGAAAGCCATCCAGTGGCGGACCTACTATCTTGGTCATAAGGTGAAGTTCCAGATGTCACGTCTCAGAAAGCTACTGGCACCCGACATAGTGCTGGATGACCCCTGTCTAAGAGCCGTCTGTCTCGACACCAGCAAGCTGGCAAGGTTCACCATGCTCTCCAAAATGAACCCTTCTAGGACTCATGACCAGATTCTGCAGGTGATGCAGGTTTAATCTCCAGGTATACTATGGCAAAATCAGCGTGGCGGAAGCAACCAGAAATATACCCCTCTCTGATGGCTGACGAGGGCGGTACCATCCACGGTTGGCGACTCCAGCAGATAGATACCATTAGGCAGAATCTCGTCCATGGGGCAGAAATGTACAGCAGAACACGCAGGCGATATAAGACAGCCTACAACGTCCTCGCGCGTACAACCACTGCAGTGGGTGTGATTGGAGCCAGTGCTGGGGTGGCAGCTGTGGCCACTCTCGCTACGGGGTGGGTGCCATCGTCGCCATCCTGCTGGGTGGCGTGACACTAACCGCCACTGTCTTGGCCACGGGCTTGGGGGTGGGGCAGCGGCAGATCACAAGGAGGCTGGAGAAGCATACTAAGTATGTGACACTGGCACAGAGTATGCTACGGACTATCGACGAGTCTGTCAGCAAAGATCTCGAGGATGGCCAGGTCACTGATGAAGAGTACCACCATATATTGAAGGTCCAAACCCTGTACCGCACGGAAAAACCTAAAAGTGTGACAGCAATACCCCCAAAGGCTCCAGCGGGCGGGTTGATATGGAGGAGTTAAAAAAGGAGATGTTACGGCGAGGTCGCCTCGCTAGTCTCTGGCATCAAGACGACTACAAATAGTGTGCTGCCTGTACAGTAGCTTTAAGAACACCCGTATAGATAGTCTTCCCACTGAACCTCACGACAGTCACCCGGAGCCAACCGCCCCTCATGGGTACACCCTTGACTGGCCTGAGAGGTCTACTAGATGATATACCAGAGCTAATACCGTTCTCCATCACAGTGGATGGACGGTCCCAAACCAGCTTCTCCGTCAACCCACGACCACTGACCAACCGCCCCATCACCATCAAGGATGCGAAGCAAGCTCATACTTGGATGGCTGCTCCAAGCCTCTCATACTGGAATCAGCAGCTGAACTTTGCTGTGTGGTGTGCCACGGCAGGATGTGGAGTACGTTCCACCCTGCTTCACTCCTATTCTTGTACTCCTGAAGCTGTGCTCATTGCCAGCTGTCTCAGATTCCATGTGTACTTCATGGTGCGACAACTCATCCATGAGCTGGGTACAAGCCACCCTGATACAAACGCCTTCGACCCACAGCTCAACAGTCATAGCGTCTCAGTGGCCAGCAGACTACAGAGAGAGTTCAGTGCTCACCCAGACTATCGGTGGCATGGTGGTGACAACAGCGGTCTAGGGGTTATGTACGGTGACCCGAGACGTGACTACTCAGGATTCCCCTATCGAACACCCCGACGAGTAGGCCATCGGAAGACAGCAACATTCTCGTTCAATCCAGACTCCGATGCTGGAGCGCTGGTGCAAAATATGCACATCACTGGCTTGCGGCAGGACTATCCAGATGTGTGGAAGTACTTTGCCTCACACCAGCAGGGATCGTTCGGATCAACCAGTCCCTGGAAGCACTGTGCTACTGCCACCTTACAGCGCAGACCCAGCTGCGGCATTCCATAGATGGTGTCAGCGGAGCAGAGGTCCAGGCCATGTTCATCATCGTTGAGGATATGATCATCATGGCAGACCCCAGTAGTCTTATTGCTAAGTTCCAGCAGGGGTTGCAGAAGGCCTGTCGCAAACTTGACTTTGTTATTTCACCACACCTACAGTTGATTCTGAGCAACATGATCGTGAACATCGAGGACCTCCATGTCAGGGGCTATAACAACATGATAGTCATGTGGAGTTCCCCCGGTGTCCACTTCGGCTTTAACACTGACATCAATGCCCCTATGCGTAGTATAGGCCATACAGTCGTTCCGACCCTGACACTGCAGCCTGTCGGCACGGCAGCTCCAACCAGCCCGACCCCGACACTGCAGCCAGTCGATACGACACTGCTTCCCGTGGTAGCTCTACAAGTGTTGTCAGGCCTAGCTATCGTGGTGCTCAGGATCAGCCCACTCCGCTGCTAGCAAATCGGCTATAAGACTATGCTGACTCTCTACAGTAGCAGTGGGGACCACGGTGAGACACTGAACCAGCTTGGCATGCCCCACAGCCCCTATACCCGCTGCCAACATGCACATCCAAGGGCTGTAGGGTTCTGCGGAGCATCCTTTTTCCAGCTTTTAATATTGAAGAGCCTTGTTCAGCTCTGAGTCCGGTGAGGCCATGGCGGTCTGCAACTGCTGGAACACATCTGACAGATACTCCCAATCCTTGTAGAAACCTTTAGCTCGCAGGAGCTGCTCGACGATACTCCCACCTATGATAAGGTATTCGAGGAAGCAGATCTGTCCCTTACCAAATCCTAGATAGAGCTTCACAGCTGTCAGCTTCTCTGTCAGCTCAGCACCGGAGAGCTGAGCGAGCTCATCTGGTGTCATCCTTCAGCTCCCTTCAGATGACAGCATAGTACTTCTCACATAGCGTGAGCCCGGACATGTTTAAGATGTCTCAATAAAGAGATAAATATTCATGAGTACCAACCCGGACACCTGGCAGACGCAGACTGGGAAGAGCTTATAAGCTCTCTCGACAGGGGACACAGATGTTTAACCGCGTTGTATACTCAGTGCTTAAACAATGACGTCAATGGTACAGATCGTGAAGCAGCTGCCGGAGAGCCATGCGAGTCTTCAGAAGGTGGAGAACCTGCTGCGAACCAAGACAGAAGTTACTGACTAAAGCAAAACCTCTGGCAGTCCATGTCACCAGTAACGTGGTGGCGAATGTGGCCATGGTGAAGATGACAGGGGGAAATGAGGTTCTCCAGCCGCTACTGCGGCTGTCCTCACTACAGTGGTGAGTGGGGTGGCCGGGCACTGACTCGGAATAACTCACCCCATCCCAAAGATCGCCCCCAGTGGTGCCTCCTACACGGTTGCCACCAAGATCATGGGTGAACGTCTTACACTAATGGAGGCCGCGGTTCTAGGGCTAGCAATGAATGCAATGGCTGAGATCATCGTCGCCTATGTTTAAAACCTCTGAATAGAGAGATGGATCACGAGACCCCTGACTGAGTATTGCCAATACCCAGGAATGGTGGACTGCCCACAAGGTGTGCCCCTGCAGAGAGGGCCAGTACCCTGAACACTGCTACCTATTCCCTTGGCTGACTGCGTGGTCCTCCTATGCCAAACTATTTCACTGGGGGTATGACTAGTAGGTCTAAGCCGTCTGTATATAGCACTATGACTCTGTCGCTCACAGACCTAGAAAGCAAAGAGCTAGGTGATCTTGCTCACTTGGGCGAGGCACGCCTCGCTTCAGAAGACACTGTTGCCCCTATCCCCTTCCTAGACTTCGATGAGAACGGAGACCCGCGGGAGATCCGAGGTACCATCCCAACCCAAGATCTTATCGGGAACACTGATACGGTAGGAAAATCGGCCATTAACAAGGCCAAGACTGTATACAAGGGGATGGGCATCAAGGAGAGGGCGACGATGTGAGGTATGCCCTGAGTCGATGAGGCTGGAGCTATCACGGTTATGGCTGAGTCCTTTGCACAGGACCTGGTTAGCGATCTCCTGAAACCACGGAGCTCATTCCGACAGGATGGAGAGAATCTCAAGATAGGCACCCTCGGCCTGAGCAATATCACTGTCGATGGCAAAAAAGGTGCTACCGCCAGCCTCCAGCTACCAGAGGTGAAGAAGTCAGGGTTCTTTGGTTTGCTGTTTAAGACCACACGATAGTCGTGGCTTCCCATGCATGTATCATACAGATACTGGATGTACTAGACACTGTGGGTGCTGACACAGGCCCTCTACGCTATCTTCTCAGCTGCTGCTAGGATTTCATGCTTGATGCCTCCATCGCATCCTTCGTATCCACCGGAGGTGCAGGATTCCCCACTCTGCAGGCAAAAGAGCTGGTGCAGGAAGTACTGCCGTTTAGTCTCCCAGATATAGACGAGGCTACCGCCGACCAAGTGCTAACCATCCTCCGCACGCATGTCTGTACCATTTGACAGTAGGCCGGCCGATGCTGGCCAGGTGGTGCTGATCATTGCCCCGTCAGGACACGGGAAAAACATCTTGCTGCGGGCTCTCCTGGCCGAACATCTACACTCTCAATACATCCTTCTGGTGTCTGACTGTGCCGCTGAGGCGGTTGACAGTAATGATCAATGGTACAATGGCCCAATCACCAAGATGCAGAACCTGCAAGCACTGATGGAGAAGCTGCTGGCAGCCCGACTGACAGAACCACATGTTCCAGTTATCGATGACCCTGCAATGGACCAGAAGACAGTCACCTACCTCAGCAACATCACCAGGCACATCCGGCACACAAAGATAACTGTCTTCATCCTCTTTCAGAAGTACACCTGCGAGATCTCACCGGACAACCGCCACAGTGCTCGGTTGCTATACTTCAGCACCAAGTGTAGACGTGCCCTGCTCGAGACCATATATGACAGCCTAACCCTCAAGGAGACCAAAGGGGACTTTATCACAGGTGTACAGAGGGCAGCCTATCTGTACCGCTTCATCTTCAGCAACAAGGAGACAGGTGAGCTGTCACACTTCAAGCCATCTCTGGAAAAGGCGCAGACCTTCACCTACAAGCTGAATCCAGCCAGGAAACTAGCCTGCTCTATGTGTCATCGCTGTCAGCCTGTCGCAACTTGTTTTTCATACATCAGAAGGCTGAGCAACTTCGTCCGTGGTCTCCGCGACTTCGTAAGATGCTTGAGGACATACGTCAGAAGCTACTTCATCAGTTTCGTCAGGTCCATACTGTCGCTTAAACTCTAACCCCTGATGGTCCTCTTTTGGGATTCTCTTCATCTGGTGCGTCTCATGGAAGACCCACTTTTTCCATGAGCGCCTAGCATCTGACTTGTTAGGGGATTTGATGAGGTAGTCCTGTTAGTTATTGGCTGGGAATTTCAGAAATGCTGCCAGATCACGGGCCAATCTTCTGCGCCATTTTTCATTGAAGATGTGCTCAACAGCCTCCTTGTGGCCAACAGTGACCCCCTCCTGAGTACCGTTATTTGCTCCAGACTAGATAACATGACTGTTGGTTGGGGTCAAAGGTAGGCTGGGTAGTACCTTGCCCTGGGTGCTGTCAAACTTCCGGTAGAGTATCCGAGTCAGGAGTTCTTTTGTACTACGAGCTGGCGCTCCTTCCTCTATGGTGGCCAGTATCTCTGCATCAGACAGAGGTGTGACCTTGGCTCGATCGTGGATAATGTTAATGTCACGAAGCAGTCCTCGGACCCTGTCACAGTGGGACAGTGCACGCCGTGGCTGTGACTGTCGTGCCGACTTGTCCTGCTGCCTATAGACAACCTGCTCGAGAATTTACCAAACATGGCAGCCGTTTAAAACCTCTATATACCCAGACCTTAAACATGCTGCAGTATGTGCAACATCCAGATGGGGCCATTGAACCCGCGACATCGCACCACACTGATCCTCGGAAGGACTGCCTGATGGTCATTCGACCCAGTATACATGATGAGAACCTGTTGTCCGCTGCTGGGAAGTACATTGACTTTGCAATCTCGGCGCAGATCCACGAGATCAAGAGCATGACACTCGAGTTCAAGCTTCAGAGCACAATAGAACAGACGGTAGAGCTCCCGCAGGTTCTGAACAGGTGGGAGATCGTGCAGAGCAACAGCACCGTGGACACCACCTATGTGAATGATGAGTACCAAGTCCTAGATCCGCTGGCGCGTGGCCCAACCTTCTATGCGAATGGAAAGGGGGTACTATGCTGTGGGGTGCAATGAGGGGTTCACGGAATTCGAACTACGGGCAGGTGTCGAGAAGCCCGTGGCAGTTTCACTCTTAACCCTCCTCGAGAACACACACGTGAATCCGGCTGCCATCCAGGATAGGCTGTTCCTCCGGGTGTACACTGAGCAGCTCGCAGATGCGACGATGAATGCTCCAAGACTTCATGTCTGGCATGACGAGAATGACCGGGAGCTGAAGCAAATGAGTTCCAAACAGCGGATCGTGCATGTGGAGCAAGAATACCAGCAGGTCCAAGCCACAGCTAACCAACAGGTAGAGCTGACATTGCATCGTTGTGCATTGGACTGTGTCGCTGTTGTGGTCCTGGTTCAGAAGGGAGGAGCCATCCAGCAGGTTGGTAAGCTAGACGACTTCAAGCTTGTGGTTGCTGGGACCAATGTTCTTGGTGAGGTACACGAGCTGGCTGATTGCCAACTCTACAGACGGAAAACTAAGTCATATGCACTTCTGCGACTAAACAGTGGAAGCGACGACCTCGAGTCGGTACTCGAGGACCGTCACCACCTCAGCGGCAGGGACATCCCACCTAATCAGGGCAACCGGCTCAGCTTCAACATCAGAAACCTCATAGCTGGGACTCGCTCATTAGGTGTGACGGTACTTTACTTTGGCTATGCTAAGGTATGCGTGTCAAACACATCAGGTATTCAGCTTGAGCGTGCGTAGAGCACGACTCCTGTCATTACAGCTGCAGCTGCCACCACTACTATAAGCTCTGCTGTCTTCTGACCTGTCGATGCTTCATAGTTGAGCATTGGCTCAGATATCTCTACAGCCTCGTAGTACTCATCGAGACTCTCATCTGCCTCTTTGATGCTCTGGCTGGCCTGAGCTCGGAGTTGTCGCCAGCGTGCCTCCCTCTGGCGCATATGATCGAGTGCTTTGCTGTACTCAAACTTCTCCTTAGACAGCTTCTCCATTGTCTGGTTATGATGCTCATGCTCGACCTCTGCCGCCTTCTTGTCGGCGAAGCTGAGTCCCCAGTTCGCTAAGGCAAACACGCCCGCATTCAAGATTACGGATGCCATGCTATAGACTACAGTTTACAGCTACTATATAGCTGCCCCAGCGACGGATCCCCAGAGCGATGTATGAACCAGAGGCTGATCCAGTCGAGGATATAGATGACAAGGACTATGAGGAGGACTATGATGAGGAGGATTCTGATGCAGACGAGTACGATGTCGGTGGTGAGTATGATAATGTAGAGCCTGAATCCTGCAAGCTAGTACACAGAGTGAAAGGAATCTATCGCACTTACGTGAAAGGTTCTATCGGTCCGCTGGCAGCAGTTGGGCTCTGCTCGCTCTGTTCACAATGAAGGCTGGCGAGACAGCCCGCAAGATCACCAACAATGCTCTCCATGATGTGGAGAAGATTTCTGAAGCCATACCAGCCATCGCCTCAGGAGTAGGTACGTTCTTCGGAGTCGCAGGTCCTTGACTACCGTACGTTGCCATAGAGCTCGCCGCAGAACATTTAAGCTGTACTATATAAGGATGGCGTCTCTGTACGACCTGGTCATGGGGGGGGGGGAGAGATTAGACACCAGTGCATGGAGGTGTTTGAGGAGGTCTTCAGTGATGGTCGAATGAATGACGGCCATCTGTTCGTCTGTTTAGTGTTCACCCAGGCCGTGAGTGACAGGACGGGAGTGGACGTCAGTGATGAAATCCGGGAGTTTATCAACCGTCTTTCTTGAGGAAGTCTACTATCAGCCTGGCGGATATTACTGTGAGCCCCCTCAACTACTCGAGGCTGCATGTCACAAGAGCAACAACTTCACATTGGAGACAGTTAGCCAGTGGCTCAGCCGCCAGGCGATGTGGCAGATATACAGACCTCGTCCACAGCACATCAGGCATGCCCATTTCGAGGAAACTGTACCGAACAGAGTTCACCAGGCAGATGTTCTATTCCTTCCACACGACTCGGTTGGTACAAGTATGCCCTCACCATCGTCGATGTCGCCAGCAGGTACAAGGCGGCAGTACCGCTCACAGACAAGTCAACTGGCCAGGTGGCCCAGCCATTCCAGGGTGTCTACGAGGCTTCGGAAAATCCCCTCTAGTGGCCAGAATTGTTGCAGGTAGATGAGGGTAAGGAGATCAGAGGGGAGACTGCAGCCCTCATGCGGAAACACGGTGTGGCAGTTAGGCGAGGTGAGGTAGGGCATCACCATGCCCAGGCTATCGTTGAGCGGTGGAATTGGACACTGGCAGAGAGACTGTTCCCACACCAATACGCCCAGGAAATGGCCGCTCCGAGTGAACGTTCTAGAGTATGGGTGAGAGGGCTGCCTGCTGTGATGAAGAGATCCAATGCCGAGGTTACCAGGCTAATCGGGAAGAAGCCAGCAGAGGCTATCAGACACTCTGCTGGTCACAGCTCTAGAGGAGCGAACAAGGGAGAGGAGTGCCTACCACCTGATGCTCTGGTTCAGTACCTGTATGACAGTATGAGCATGGTGAGCTGGAAGGTGGTCGATGGCATGCAACAGATCCTAACTGGTCGATAGATGTTCACAGACTTGACAGGTATGTGGAGGCGGATGGGCGGCCTACATTGTACTACCTGGCATGCCAGCATGGAGTGCCTAGGCGACCATTTGTCGTAGAAGAGCTTCAGCTAGTCCCTGCAGACACACAGCTACCATCCCCTAGGGTGCTAACATGATACTCGATGGGCTCGGTATGGACACCACCTGGCAGCACATAGTGCTTGTCATAGTAAGCGGAGAGTCTCATACGTCACCATACCCTGGTTGCACATGCGTAGGCCTCGGTTTTTAGCTCTGTCCACCCTGCCATGTAGGGCGCTGTAGAACCTCTGCCAAGAGACCTCATTCTGCCGCTTTGACATTCCCTTAGCCGAGCACTTACTTGCAGCTGCACTCTCCATGTAGTAGCATTTGGAGCAAAGAGCGATACCACGAGAGCCTTCGAACACGAGCTTGAACAGTCCCGGAGTCCGTCCAGACCATTTGTCCCGAGCTAGCCAGTCCCGCTTATGAGCGTGCTACTCTGCTCGCCTCTCAGGATGAATGATGTCGTCGAGGTTGGAGCCTGCTATAGCGATATACGTGGAGTCAGTGTCCATCTCAAAGCTATCACAAGCTACGTAGTGATCGAGGAAGTCATAGTAGAACTCCAGCATTCGCAGCTTCGCGAGCTCATAAACGGCTTTCCCCACCTGGAAGGGTCTTCAAATTGTGATTCTCGGCTTGCGACTCTGGAGCTCGTATGACTCACCAATCTCCTTGAGATCTTCGAACCATGCACTACGCAGGGCCTTGTCTACCACATGTTCATCCTTCGTGAAGCTGGTGTTGCTATGACATTCTAGGACCTCGATGAGCTTCCCGTAGGCTCTGTTGCCGTGGAGTTTGAAGTGATCTGCCAGGAGCGCTTTGTTCTTATCTACATCTCCCGAGCGGCGGGCCTCCGTAACATTCTCCAAGAACCACTCGAATGGCCGCTTGGCCTCATAGTCTATGGTGCGGTATACAGCAGTGATCTCCAGGCCATGGGTTATATACCACTTGAGTGTTGGGGTGTACAGCAGCTGCTTCTTGCCAGAGAGGGCACCAACCAGCTTCTGGGTGGTGGGCCGCTTCCTCCCTGTTCGCCCATGATATCCCAGCATCTCAGAAGGGATTGCCTCTACCGTGATCTCGCAGTTATATAAGAAGGGAGGGGCATTTACTCGAACTTTGCCCACATAGCCTTTGGGACCTCTATATCCAACTCAGCAAACCCAAACCAGCTGTCTGCTAGGAGAGCCTCCTTAAAGCTAGCTACACCACTAGCACCGGACCAATGGCGCACTGTCCCCTTACCACATGACATCTCTTTGGCCATCATTGACAGGTACAGAGCATTTGCGTCATAGCCGAGTAGACGTTGGCAGACATGCTCACTCTGGCATATTCGAGTCACACCGGCCTCGTGGTATTTGGTGAACACGATGCTGGGACCTCCAACAACAGCACCCTTCAGCATCTTGTAGGCTTCCTTGCCCGGTGAATAGAGGCTAACATCTGGCATGTGCTGAGCGGTTCCACGTAGGAGGTACCGCACCTGGGAGAGACACCGCATCTTTGAGGATGTCTATTTCTCGTTCTGTGTAGAACTCCCGCATCCGCTCTAGGACTGACATCCAGGTTGTTGTAATATCGCAGCCAGTCAGCGAATGTCCGCATTCCATGCTCGCTGAATGTCTGGTTACACTGTTCCCACATTGATCACGTCAACAGGTAGCCACCCTTGAGCTTAGATGTCCATGCTGAGTAGTCAGGAAGCCCTGTATAGTTGAGCTTCTCATGTGTGTCAAACCATTCATATGGGAACCAGCTCTTCTGCTGTGTACACCCGTAAGCTTTGACCCATACCTCGTACGAGACTCCTGGGCCGAGGTAGTTCAGCACATCTAGAAACCGTAGCTCAGGTGTTATGAGGAACATGATCTGACTAGCCTTCTTGGCGACTTTCACTGTACCTGTACTGTCAGTCAGCTCATCGACAAAGTACTTCTTGATGAGGTTCAGGTCATACCGCCCAGAGTTGAACCCCAGTACAGGCACTTGGTCACCCCACTCGTTGATCAGTCTCTGCTGTTGCTTTGGGAGCTTGTCCAGGTCTGTCGGTACATACTGTGCCCTAACCCTTGTCCGGATTAGATATGCTCGCCGTTGGATCACCAGCATGAACTCTCTGATCAGTTCTTTGGGGTCAGGATTGCAGCGGTGAGTGGGCTCACTCGTGGCGCCATCTAAGGAGCAGCCAACTGACACAGAGATAGGTATGTGAGTACTCTCGATCGTGAGAGTCTCTGTAGGATGAGTCTTGATACCATCTAGGAGTGCTTCGAAGTCGTAAACTATGAAGTATGGGTATGGGACAGTCCGAACTCGTTTAGGGACACTTGGGCAGCGTTTTATACAGCACTCCCACTGTACCACAAGCGTCCATCCAGATGCGCTCAGCTTCTCCTCTCTCAGGACTGTCTTGCGGTATCTTTGTTTGGCATCCTCACCTCGCTGGTGTTGTGGACACCCATGCCAGTGACAGCCATGGAACTGGTAAACGGTGTTGGTGGTCGGGTCATAACCATCTACGGGAGCACCCTCGATCCAATGCTCGCCACCGTGCCCACATTCTACATGGTGCATGTGTAAGCCTCTGTTTCTCGACTCATACTCGATCCAACGAGTAGCCGCTGAACTGGATGGTTGGGGCGGATAGAAGGCTTTCTCATACGCAGACTGTGGCTCTTCAACCTTCTCGCCAGGACACACGATTGTTGTTTTGCCGCCTGTACAGTGATCAGTGTGGCGTTGAAGATTGCATGCCTGTGTAGACCTCTGCTGACAGTGACTGCAGACTAGTGTATGTGCCAACTTGGAGATGTTCTTGATGTAGAAGGCGTGGAGATGTTCTTGATGTAGAAGGCGTGGTGGTCCCACACTCCGATGGTCATGGTGTCAAGGTAGTGAGCCGCTTGCCTGATCAACTGCCAGGTGCCCTCTTCGGTTGGTTCATACACGCGAATCCCGATCTTGGTGAAGAACTCTACCTTGTCCAGCTGCTCCAGCGAGGTCTTGGAGACATCAGGTACTGTCACTGTCTTGCCGTAGAACTGTGTGGCAAGCTCTCGTGCAGGAGCTGTACTTCTATCAGCTCTCGCTCCTCGGTGGACTGCTAGACATCTCCAGAGACACATGTTGTCCCTGTAGGTGTCGAGGGTAGTCATACTCTTCCTCTGTCGTAGCCAGTCTGGGAGGGGGCCTGTCCCAAGCAGAGGTTGGCGGTTGATGACAGCTCTGACCGCAACGTTGATTGATCGAACGAAAGCCCACTTGGTGTTGGGTCGATCGACATTGTCTATGTCGAGGCGGGCATGCTCTCTTGCTGCCACCCAGTCCTAAGCTGCTCCTATCCTGTTCAGCCACGGGCTCCCTGGAACATTCTTGTGGAAGAGCATCACCCTACTGTCTTCGATGTGATGGATGCGATAGGTATGGGTGTAGCGGAGGTAGAAGGCATTCTAGACAGTCTGCTGGATCTTTCGCATAATCTGGCCTGTGACATCTCCTTCTAGACCTCTGAATAATGTCCAGCGTACTGACCGATCTCCTATATCTCCCCTTTCGCCAAGACACTGGTCGAGAATGTGTTCGCCTTCTCACCTCATGCTCCATGCTAAGGGTTCAGCCCTTGGCCCACTCATCACTCACTTAGTGATCCTGCATAGGGGAGGTAAGAACTCCAGTGGATGGTCCGCCATCTGCCTCACTACAGTCTTGGCTCGCAAGCTAGCAGTCACCTCCTCGTCCAACTGACGAAGCTCACGTATCCGCTGCACTTTCTTGTGGGGATTCCAAGGATCATCTTTGGTAAGTGCTGGAAACCTTCCCGTCTTCATTGCTCTGGAGTCACTTCTGCAACTCCTCGGCACGGGCCTGTCCAATCATCTGGAGCAGGTCGGCTTTCTTGACCTTAGAGTAGCCCGAATTGCTTTGCAATAGTGCGAAGCTGTGCAACAGTAATCATGGTGTATATCACTGTGGATGTCTGTCTCTAAATGGACCTTCAGACCCTATTATGTGTGGTGCTCACAAGTCGATCAGGCATCGTTCTTGGTACCGACCAGGACCGGAATGAAGCGAGAATTTCAAAACTGTTTACCATTTTAAAATCGGACCAGAAATGGCCGAGTTATCCACAAATGCTAATAGTGAGATTTGAACCTGTGACTAAGTTTGCTAATAACACAAATCGAGGATTTGAACCAACGCATTAACTACCTCAACCATGTATGCATTAATAATTATAGCTGATAAGTTATGTATTCTCATTGCTGTATTGCTGCACTTATCAGTTTCTCTAGAGCTTGACGTCACTTCGAGATAACGTATATATTATAGACTGTAATTTTGTAGTTATTAGTGTGTTATCAGTCCAATTGATCTGTTTGCTATTATTGCACAACAATTAGTTATATTATTTGTAATCTAATTATCGGTTCTCCGTTGGCTCAGTTGATAACAGCGCTGAATTCTAATGAAAAAAAACCATGGTTCAAATCTCTCAAAAAGCTAGATGGTACCAAGTTCGAAATGGTACAAAAAATAGGAGCAACGGAGAACCACCTAAAAAAACCCGCAGAGAGAGAGAGGCTGGCCAGAGGGCCGGCGATAATGCGGGGTTCTCCCAAAGAGGTTTTTTTTTGCTTCATGGCATTATTACTCTTTACCCATTACCCGAGAAGCATGACATCACATCAAGACCGTGTCTCTAAATGGGCGTTCAGACCCTATTATGTGTGGAAGTCGTATTGTCGGAATGATACTACCTCCTTCAACTGGCAGCCGTTCGACGATCTGTGGCTCCCACTGCCCTCTCAATCCCTGGGGGCCTCCATCTAGAGGCATACACCAACCACATGTCTCAACAACCCTGGGGGCCTCCATCTAGAGGCATACACCAACCACATGTCTCAACAACCTATGCCCCCAGGGATTGAGAGGGCGGTGGGGGCCACGGATCGCCGAATGGAGGCCAGTTGAGGGAGGTGGTATCATTTTAATTCCGACAATACTACTGTGCCTGACGCTCGTCTTCACTTGGTGAAGCACAAAGTCTGAATGGTCTGAGCATGGAATGCACAGTAGAATGGCAGAATCTACACGATGACTTCAGCAAAAAGCTGACCAAACTTCTGGCATCACACGTGGCCAACAAATGCCATACTGTACTGTGAGACGACCGTTTACAAAATGGTCTTCACAGAGGCCTGGATCCACCAACTCCACACCATGGAACCATCTGGGATTAATCTAGCAGGCTGAACCCCGCTTTTTCCTTCAGTCATCGGGTAACAACCCCTGAAAACATAGTTATAACTGTTCTATTCCAAGGCGGGATTAACTATTCCATTTGACCCCCTTATTAGCACTATTACAAAAGATCTGTTGTCCTAGCCCGTTCACGACATCACCCACATCAACAGGGATCAATGACATCATAATCACCTCCCCCAAGCAACATCCACAACCACTTCCACAATGCCATCCCCCCCCCCCTTCCCCCTGTCAAACACATGTGCACACCCACCAAATGCACACGGCACCAGCCACCAACTACGCAGATGGGGACAAGAGATGCATCTCTTCTAAGGGTCACAAATAGTAAACCCAGCCTCTGATGAGCTCTAGCTCTAAAACGAAACATCATAAATCTGAATCTCAACTGTGTCACCATGGCCACAGAAACCCCCACCCACTGGTCTTATACCCACCATATATAGAAATCTACAAAACCCCAATCAGTACATGGCGGTCATACATCAAGGACACCATAAAAAATGCCCACATTAGCCGCCAAACCACCTCGGAACCGCGAAAACTGAAAAAAGCTGCTGGACACAGACATAAAAAAAATGCTAAACCACCAAACCCAAGTCGCCACCAACCCCCACCATGCATGTGCGCAGATCCCACAACCCCAAGGGTATAAAAGGGGCGCACATTCCATGCGGAGACCATTCAGGACTTTGTGCTTCACCAAGTGAAGACAAGTGTCAAACACTTCTAGTGCCAAACGTTGTTATTAAGATTTTATCACCAAAGTAGAATGGATACTGCTAGTACTTCCACAGGGGTGCCAGGGACAAAGATAGTCATACCTCCATCTCTGGCCTGACCCTCGACTCAGTGGACATCGATCTACGGAAGGAACCTTCCACCACTGACGTCACCAGCACTAAAGCGGTAACACATGGTGAGAAACAGGCCAGCGGCCCCACACAAGTGGAGGCTCAGCCGTCATTACCAGCTAGGGACAGGAAAAGAAGTAGAATAGAAGGGTACACCGAGACTCACCTACCAGCCACCAATAAACTTTGGTGAAAACACCTGCAAGGAGTCCGGACCCTAGATGCAGCATGAGAAATTGAATGATGCAATAAAACCAACTCGTTTCAGAAGATGCTGAAGCCATCAGTGCCATTCAAACCGGAAGAATCAGATTCTGTATTCACAGCAGAATGGTAGAATCTACACGATGACTTCAGCAAAAAGCTGACCAAACTTCTGGCATCACACACGGGCAACAAACTGGCCATGCTGTACTGTAAGACAACCGTTTACAAAAGGGTCTTCACAGAGGCCTGGATCCACCAACTGCACACTATGGAACCATCTGTGATTATTCTAGCAGGGTGAAACCCGCTTTTTCCTTCAGTCATCGGGTAACAATCCGGACAACTGAAAACGTAGTCATAGCTGTACATATTGCATGGAGTTTAAGTCTGGATAGCCTTAATATTTTGAAAACAATTTGCCTGAAAGTTGGTGGTGGTTTGCAGTCAGATTGTTTTCTAAATATTCAGCATGTCCAGAGTTAAACCCCATGGAAATTATAGTCTGGTGGTTTGCAGCTCTCAGACAGTTAAAGGTGCCTTGGAAGTTAAGCATGTGCAGTTTATGAACACTCAGAATGTCAACACTATCATTAACTGTCTCGCTGCTGTAACCCACCAGACAATAATTTCAAAGAGCAAAAACGACTTGTAGAATATTATGAAAACAATTTGACTGAAAGTTGTTGGTGGCTTAGCCACCAACAATTTTCAGTCAAATAGTTTTAAAAATATTTAACAGGTTCAGAAATATAATCCCTAGATTTTTTACAGCTAAAAAAACCCAACAAATCGTTAAAGAAACTAATGCCAGAAATGGACAACCCAGATATGAGTAAGTCATCCATTTACAGTGTCATAGCGCAATCTCCATTTGGGCACACAGTGACCACAATGCAAAGGAACGTGCACGACTTCCAGCAGGATCTGGAAATTCCTTGCTTCACCATATCCTCATGACTCCTGGTTGCGGAGCGGGCACAATAGCATCTAGTTTTGTTCTCTGTAGACATCAAACCAAGCTCTTCCAATGATCATTTTAGCTGCATTGAAAATAACATGCATTCTGATATACATCTTAGTATGGTGCTTCTTTTACATAACCATTTAACACTCATATCAGACAAAATGGCTTCTGTAGTGGTCTTGAGAAATGTTCATTTGCAGACCAAGACTATTTTTTAAAATTTACCACTGGAATGACTGGCTCGATAACCGAGCCAGTCATTCCAGTGGTAAATTAAAAAAAATAGTCTTGATCTGTAAATGGACATTTTGAATGAAACAATTGAAATTTTCTTGAACTAATTTAATTGTTAAATGGTTAACAGAACTCTAGCGCTTATGTCTAACTCTTTGTTATATGATCTAGTGATGGAGTCATGGCATAATGAATATCCAATATATTAATATCTGATACCCGGATATTGATACTTTAAGAAGCTAACAATCAAGTCAACCAAAACTGGCCTCTGGATGGGTCTTGAAAAATGCCCATTTGCAGACCAAATGGCTGAGACTTTTTGAAATTTTAGCACTGGATGGACTGTTACGATAACCAAGTCAGTCATTCCAGTTGTGAATTTTCAAAAATAGGTTTCTTTTGGCCTGTAAATGGACTTTCACTAAGAAAAAATTTCAACATGATCAAGGAGGTAAACAATACACAGTGGAGGCACTGGCTAAATGAGAAACACAATAGAAGTTATTTTATTCGGTGGATGACTATCGGGTCACTATTTCCTATGGTAGGTTGCATTCAGTATTTTTATTATATTCTATTACAAGGTAACTTCCCCATTTTTTACACCAGTACGTGGTGGAAATGCAGAGTGGGTAAAGAGATCGCCTAGGTTTCCAACGACTACCACAATGGAGAGATCCAATCTGTCACTCAAGTATCTGACATTATAATCAATTACGTCACTAGGTAACTAACGTCACTATCAAAAGGACACAGCTCTGTCACGAAGCTCAAAGGTGTACAAATTGTATGGTGAATTTGCAATTTAACACACATTCTGTTGAATATTTTGAAACAAATTTACCTTGAAATTGGGACTCTGGGAATTCAGGTTTCAGTGTTAAAATTTATTCCTAACATGCACAAAATGTGAGAAATGAGGCGTGGTATAGCTAGAAATGACTCACTATTAGTACTGAGCAAGACTGATTCTTAGCAGCTGAGTGGATTACGGCTATGTTACCACCATTTCCTGAGACAGACAGATTAGAGTCGTGTTCTCACTAGAGTTAATCGGGAATAACGCCATACTTCAGTATGGCGTTATCCTTGATTAAGTCTCTAGTGAGAACACGGCCTTAGACTGCATATTCTATACCTGGTGAAGGAGATTAGCTGGGTGTTAGTCATCACAAGTATCAATCAACATCATAATGATCAACTACCAATAGCAAACATGCATTGATAATATTATATCAGGACAGTTAACCCTTAATATAAAACTTCTGTTGAATATTTTGAAAATAATTTGACTGGAATCTGTTGCTGAAGGGATGGGTTAATATAAAGTAGTTACCCTTTAACTTTATTTGTCTGTTCACCAGTCGTCTGTCGTCAAAATTTTCTTTAAACACATTCTCAAGAACCATTAGGCCAATTTTAATTATATTTGGCAAGCATCCTTAGGGCATAGAAATCCAAGTTTGTTCAAATTGGCAGATTTGGTCGGTTGCTATCTTAGATTTTGGCAGATTTTTAGAAACGTTTTTAAAAATCTTCTCAAAAACTGCTGGGGGATCGATTCAATGTTCATGAAACATCAAGGGTAAGAGCTGAATCAAGTTTGTTCAAGGGAACTTGATTGGCCAAATGATTCGGCAGCCATCTTGGATGACCTAGTATTTGTGAAAACAACTCCAGAACCTGTGAACGGATCAGCCTGAAATTTGGGAGATATGATTAGACACATAAAATCTTTTGCCCATTAAAGCAAAAAACATGGCCACCAGGGACCAATCAAAATGTAGCATATTTGGCAGCCATATTGGTATTTGTTATTTGATGGATTTTGAAGCCGAAATTGATTTTACATCCAGGCTTTTATGTATGCTGAGTTCAAATTTGCCATTTTCAAAACTGTTTTTTAAACATTTTGGTGGTCATCTTGGATCATTTTCCCACCAATACTTCCCATACCAAGGCAATAGGAAATTTAAAATGTCTTCTAAAAAATCATTGGACCAATTTTAACCAAATTTGATAGGACACATCCTTGTTCTTTTTGCACTTCTGACCAAACCTTAGAGGTCTACTTATAAGCAATGGCCTTTCTAGTTGAAATGCCTATGTTCCGGGTGAATGATACAGGCCCCTTGGGCCTATTGTTGGACATACAATATAAGAAACCAAAAAGTTAGTGTCAAATATTCACTTTAATAAATTAAGAATAACACATTTAATTTATAATAAAGATAAATTATTTAATAATTATACAATAACATATGAGTTACCTTTTAGGTAGAAGATACTTATGTGCTGCATAAGCGCAATAGAGAAACCATGATTTGAAAACATCGCCATCAAAAATACATTTTATAGAAAATATTGTTATTAGTAAAATTAGTAACAAATTTTATTTATTTTTTTTTTAAATTTAAATCTTTCTTTGTAATATAAAATTATGAACAAGCGGTGAATCATCCAACATGTAAAAAAGCTTTTTGTCTTTTTTAACTTTTTCACACCTGATAGCAGAGTATCTGACAAACCATACAGGTGCGTTATTGAACACTATGATACTGATTTGACTGGAAGCGGTTTCTGCCTAAGGAAGCTGTTGCTGCCTTATACAGCAACAGTTTCCAGTCAAATTAGTATCAATATAAATTCAGCATACTATTTCTGAAATTGCGAACAATCTGTGGTATCTGGTATATATGGTTTAAAAGAGTTAGGCGTGTAAATTGGCGTATAAAACAAATATCACAGTAAATCAGTGTTTTAACATCTGATGTTGTATCACATGGCAACATGATGTAGACTGTAGATTATTTATAAATCATATATATATATATATATAATGACATGACACGTGTGTAGGATATATTATATATTACATATAACTCAAGTTTTTTCTGGAAATTAAAACTTGACATTTTGAATAAGCTGTATCTTATTTTCGATGATGTCTTTCAGCCATTTTTCACGGAATCGTGACTCGCCAGGCCTGTCAGAAAGCATACAGATCACATTTATGTCAGAATGCAGGTTAACACTCTGACAAATCTCAGAGAAAGTATATTATTTATAATATGAAACTCATTCTGTTGAATATATTTGAAATTAATTTGACTGGAAGTTAGCAGCAACGGCTTCCAGTCAGCTTAATTTCAAAATATTCAACAGTTTTACTGTATGGGAGCCATGAAAATGAGATATATATATATATATATATATATATGGGGAATTCATTGGTGAAATGGTTAACGTGTTCTGGTATGCTTACATTCAACAGCTCTACATTCAGTAGGGTTCTGTGGTGGTGGGGGGGGGGGGGGGGGGGGAGGGGAGGGGCAGTGTTAAACATCTCATGCATGACACACTGTTAACCTAAATGCAGTGGCACAAGCACCAAATCGCTAGCAACAAATCGGCTTGACTACATGTGTCACTTACAACCAACAAGTTATTTCCAACAAAAAATGTGGATGGAAAACAAGACACTGCTCTTTTTTCAACATTTTCACCAGACATTTTCAGCCAAAAAAAGTTGCTTATGATTTGTTGCTTGTGATTTGTTGCTTATGGTTTGTTGCTTGTGATTTGTTGCTTGTGATTTATTGCTTATGATTTGTTGCTTGTGATCCCGCATGTCACTGCCTTAATGCTTCAATGGTCAAGCCGGCATCTGTAGTGGCCTTGAGGAATGTCCATTTGCAGGCCAAGAAGACTATTTTTGAAATTTTACCACTACAAAGCCAGTCATTCCTGTAATAAATTTTCAAAAATAGTCTTCTCTGGGCCTGAAAATGGAAATTCAGTAAGCACATATTTTGATTTTCTTGAGCAAATTTGACTATTAAATGGATAAGATGCACACATACATCAAGACTGGTCACTGTATGCAAAAAGCTCTTGCAAAACTTTTGAAACAATTTTTACTCTCGCCATCCCACTCTTTTGACCTTGATCACTGACATTCTGACCCCGAAACCGATACTGTTCTTTGTGACTCCAAGGGCAACCATCCACCAAAATTTGGCCAAGCAGCACTGAAACTTTTCTAGTTTTTTTTAATGACCTTGACCCTTTGACTGGGAGCTAAATTATTGTCAAAATATTCAATACACATGTAGTATCCCTGTATAGCCATACTGAAATAGAGACAATGGAATTTCAAATGTTAAACCTTTAATGGTCAAATTTGGTCAAGAAAATTTAAATATCTGCCAGTCATTCCAGTGGTAAATTGTCAAAAATTCTATTCTCTGGGCCTGTAAATGGACAAGACCATAACAGAGGCCGGTTTTGGTGGCTGGCTTGACCATTAAAGGGTTAAAGACAGATACTCATGTAATACAACTCATTGGCTATGCTATAGATAGCTTTGGTGGTTCATCAAGGAGGGTGGTCATAAAACCAATGTCTTATAGAACCACCATCGCTTGATCCCCAGAAGCAAGTGTGTCTATAGACAGGTTCGACTGTATGATGATTATTAAATTGTAAATTCATGAAAGACCATACAATTTGTACAATTTGTTAAGACATTTCGGGCTATGTGACAGTCATTTTGATTGTGACATCAGCTAATGAGTGACATATTAAATTATGACGCTATATACTTGAGTGACAGATCAGATACCTCCATTGTTATTAATCCACTGACCAGTGTTAGTCAATCCTGGAAAATAAAATGGTTTAAATTGTATACTTTTAGGGGATTAAAATGTGGGCCTGGACATAAGGAAATAAAATAAATCTTAACATATGATGATTTCTTTACGTATAAATTAATACAAATTTTTCAGTTGTAAATTTGAATTAGGGACTCGTGCCTCTATTTCAATTTCACAACTTGAAAAATTATAATATTAATTTATATGAAATCAACATATGGTGAGATTAATTTCGTTTCATTACATCTACTCATACAATTTAAGCCTCTAAAAGTATACAATTTTAACAATTTTATTTTCAAACATTCTGGCGTGAATATGAAACATCTTTAAAGGGATTTCTAATTAATATTTTTGCTTCTATGATTTTAACAAATACATAGTTTGGCTCACCTATGAACAAGTCTGTTGGCTTCAAACACATAGAATACATCCACAGGATAGCTCTGAAAATAAGAAATCAAAGTCTGTTGCATCAGTCCAACTTACTCCTATTGAGGGATATGTACAGTTATTTGAATTACCTAGTGAACTAGATGTCATCATATGCTACTACGACAAATCATACCAACGTAATTTCTTTACCAAGAACCTTTATAAACTAAAACCCATCCAAACATTTTTTTTGAAAGTGACAAATCTTATTCTTGATAGTGGTGTGTGTGTGAAAAAATATGGATTCCTGTGGTGATATCATAAATAAAACGCGTGTCACACGCTATACAGTACAGCTCGGAAATAACATAGTACTTCCAAGACAAAATAAAACGATATGGTGGAAAATTTTTGAACATAATTGGATTGGTAGACACTGGTGCCTGAAGCACCAATGTCTACCAATTCAATTATGTTCAAAATATTCAACAGAACATTTCTGTTTTTGTTTTAGAATCATATTAACTTATTGGAGCTATACTGTAATTGTGACATGGGCAGCTATTTATTTTATTCGACAGGATATTTGAGCGATAGACTGATAGATATACTTATACTAGTTACTAGTCTCAACTAAAAATATGCTAACAGACTACTGCAATGTTGTAGTCTTTGCATATATTCATATTACACTATCTAAAACAAACCTGGGGCTTAATTTTGGACACTTGGAATGTGAAATAAATACAAGCAGTGGCACGAGGAATGGGTTTTCTCCTGGTTGGGATGCTCCATCGGACTCTGAATCGATAACGTGTGTCATAGTCATGCTCATCATCACCAAGAAAGTCTATACAATGTAGCCAGCTGTCTTCATATTGCCATGTCTGCAAAATAGTTATGAATGAAAGTATTGTAATGGTCTAAGAACATAATCACCCTGGCCCCATAAGGAGAAGAGGGTATTGCAATTGTGTGTGTGTGCGTGCGTGCGTGCGTGCGTGCGTGCGTGCGTGTCCAGAACGGTACCCAAAAAACAACTGTTTCCGATTTTAACACAACGAATGAACATTTCCAGATTTTGACTGGGATCCGGCTAAAAGAACTCGGATCTGGATTGGATCAAAATCTTGATATGTAAATACATCAGAAACTGTTGGTCCGATTTGGCTCAAATTCTAACAGATGAAAAAGGTATGAGCATACACTAGGTTTGCAAATGTTTGTGCGCAATCTGAAGGGTTATTTAAATACAGAAAATCTGAAAAATTCTGGAAAATCCAAAAATGATAAACACAGGAGGGCAAGGGTTTGCAATATCGTGTTTGTTCTGTTTATATTTTTAGTAGGGTCATTATGAATTGGTACTTACAGTAATCGCATATTATAATAGATTGATCGGTCGATGACGCGTCATCGCAAATCCTCACATTCACCGCTCTGAACTTTTACCTCAACCCACAACCCACCACCTGGTGGCGGAGCCAAATGTAAATGTCCTTTTGCACTCCACAATCATATGGGTACCTGGCATACCAAATTTGGTTGAATTTCGTCCAACATTGTCAGAGGAGTTGCATTACAATCAATTTCATGACCTTTTGACCTCATCACGACCCCTGGGGCTTCCAAACGTAAATGTGCTCATTCACCACACATAGATATGGATAACTCACATACTAAATTTAGTTGAATTCCGTCCAATATCTTCGGAGGAGTTGCATTACAAAACATTTCTTGACACTGGGACTGCACCCCCACCCACCCCTGGGTGTGTGGCCAAATCCAAATGTGCTCATGCATTCCACATTGCTATGGGTAACATACATACCAAATTTGGTTGAATTCTGTCAAATAGTTTCAGAGGAGTTGCATTACAATTAATTTCTTGCCCTCTTGACCCCCATCCCAACCCAAAGGGGCAGGGCCAAATGTAAATGTGCTCATCCACTCCACATTAACAATGGGTAACTCACATATCAAATTTGGTTGAATTCCGTCTAAGGGTTTCGGAGGAGTTGCATTGCAATCAATTTTTGGTCCTTTTGACCCCTACACCCCACCAACCCCTGGGGGGCGGAAGCAAATTTAAATCTGCTCATGTACTCCACATTGATATGGGTAATTCACATACCAAATTTCTTTGAATTCTGTCTAACGGTTTTGGACGGGATGCGTTACAATCAATTTCTGCAGGCTAAAATTTGATCTTTCGACTTTTACTGGTCACTGGAATGACTGATGAGATAAACGAGTCATTACACTAACAAATTTTCAAAAATAGTCTTCTCTTGGCCTACAAATGGACATTCACTGAGCAAAAAAATATAATTTTCTTGACAAATCTTTACCATTAAAGAGTGTAATGTGAAACCATGCAAACAAATAATGTAATGAGAAACCATGCACACACGTAATTTAATGTGAAACCATGCACATGCATAATGTAATGTGAAACCTCACACACACATGTGATGTAATGTGACATGACGCACACACGTAATGTAATGTGAAACCACGCACACACACATGTAATGTAATGTGAAACCACGCGCACACACACACATGTAATGTAATGTGAAACCACGCACACACACACGTAATGTAATGTGAAACCACGCACACACATGTAATGCAATGTGAAACCATGCACACACATAATGTTATGTGACACCATGCACACACGTAATGCAATGTGAAACCACACACACACATGTAATGTATTGTGAAACCCCGCACACACGTAATGTAATGTGAAACCATGTACATGCGTAATGTAATGTGAAACCCCCCTTGTGAGCTGGTCTGTAGTTTTATTAACCACTATAAATATACTTACAATTCAATCACTACTTGCAAAATCAAACTATCAAACTATCTGCATTTAGCACCAGAAAAAGGCTTTTATGCTTGCTTTCATGCCCCCATATACCTAAACCAACTCATTGTACCCTCAACCAGGCTTCTGGTAGAGTACACTCTCAGCATACAGCCTGCATTAGACTGGCACAAGTCTATACTCACTCCTCTAAGAGCTAGGTCAAAGTGCATGCGCGCGCATGCGCAGAGGAGACTAAGAGTAACATAGAATCACTTTCCAAATTCCGAGAAAGACTAAAGATTCTCAAATCATTCCCATGTGGGGTGTCTGAGGCTGGGACATAGTGATTGAACGATAAGTATGTTTATAGTGGTTAATAAAACTACAGACTGCTGGGGGTTGTTATTACACCACAAACATCCATTACCATTCAGTCACTACTTGCTAAGTCCGTAGAATTAGTCAGTGCCCCACTTAATAACCCTTGGTGGGTTGATTTGAGAATCATAAGCAAGGATAAAAATTAAACAACTCATATCCAAATGTTAATAAATTAACATAATAGTGCATCCATAACAAATCACAGTGATTATCAAACAAGGAAAATTGTCAACTCAATGAAATAAACAAAACAAGAGAATATTCTCACCATTTCTGACAGACATACACACTAGCGAAATTGGTGATATGTGCTCGGTAAATGGTCTTAGGCTTGTTTTGTTAAGATCGTTATATTTCTAAAAAAGGAAGCCGCTGGGCTCTGATCCTTTAAATAGAAAGAGGAAAAGTTGATTCAAATTTACAACCTGCAACTTACCTGATGTCATCCAGTGATGAGCCGACGAAAAGAGCGAAGGAGGGAGCCATATCATGAAAGTTGTGAGCCTTGACATGGGCTAAATTGATCTCAACAGGGGAGGCAATCTCATAGCGTAATTTAATGGTCTCACAGATCCATCTGGCAACCGAAGCCTTAGAAACTGGTCTAGCTACCTCCTCCGCATATGGGACACATAAGTGCGAAGATTCGGATCTTTTAAAATTGGTACGACATTTATACACTTTTAAGGCCCAGACAGGACACCAGAACTTGTCGGACGGTGAAAAAGATGATAAGTATTTAAGAATAATCGGCTTGGCTGGCTAACGGTTAGACTGGGTCTTCGATAACAAACCCCTTCTGGGATATAAAACTAGACCGTCCCCAGATTCGATAAATCCGTCCTTTTCCATGAAAAGAGCATGAATTTCGGATCTTCCTCTAGCTGAAGTGGCGGCAACAAGAAAAAAACAGCCTTAAGAGTCAATAGTTTGAGACTGATAGATTCAATTGGTTCAAAATCGAGACCTGCCAATACTAGAATAATCAAGGCCAAATTCCAGGAAGACAAAGGCAGCCACTGGAGGACGAATATTGCCGAAACCTCTAATAAAACCATTGAGAATCTTTGAATCCTTGATATCGCATTAAAGAGATAAGGAAGGGAAGAAGCCATGGAAAATCTAAAACCCCTAACGGTGTTAGCTGATAGTTGTAAAGAATCGAAAACATATGATACAAAGTCTAACACCTGGGAAATAGAGAAAAAGAATCGGGCAAGAAACCATGGCTTGAACACCATTCTCCAAAGATTTCACGTCGACCCTTGTAAACTTGACATGTTGACTCCCTCCTAGAAGAGACAAGGATTTGAAGAAAACTTGATCTCAGGGACCGGACACTCGATATTCTGCAATCGCACAAACTGAAGATTTCTGGATTTGGATGATGACACATGCCCCTTACTTGAGAGAGAAGATCTGGGGACACTGGAAGAAGACGAGGAATGTCTACCAGAAGATCGAGGTCTATGAACAAGATTCTCTTCGTCTGTTGAAGAAGGAAACTACCGTGGAATGCAGGAAATGTCAATTTCCCTTTCTCCGAGATCTAACAATACTCACCATTCTGTTACTTCTGATATACAGCTGGCCTTGACAGCGGCTCTAGGATTATAGACTTAGAAAGCTTTACCGACTCCTGGGAACCAGGTACTCGGCTCCCAACTGCCGAGTACCCGTTTACCATAGAGCTCATATTGTTTGCATAGCCACCAAACAAGAGAAAACTATGGCTTGCCTCCGTGGGGCTGGGAGGCTGGGTCCGTAACAGAATGGTGAGTATTGTTAGATCTCGGAGAAAGGGAAATTGACATTTCCTGCATTCTCCTTCGATCAATACTCACCATTCTGTTACTTCTGATATACACCAGATTTGATCAGTAACCTGGTGGGAAGGGGCAAGCCATAAATGCTAATTTTGCCCCTTGGAGAAAGATTTTAGACTTCAAACTTGACTAACGGAGACCTAAAAGGACCGTCAAGTTCACGGAACCGAATCACATTCGCGTCACAGCACCCCCCCCCCCCCCCCCACCCCCTTCCTAAGAAAAGGGAGAGAACTAACGAACATGTATCTCGCCTGAAAACACAAATATGCCAAGAGGGTTAACTACTCCCTGCATATTCCATGTATTAGCCTGGGAATGAGCATGAATATATAAGATGAATGAACATGATACATATACATAATACAAAAAACTCTCACTTATTGAATTACCTTATGATAACAGGACTTCAGACGTGGAGCCTCCAACCATTCACCGGTTCGGCCATCAGTGACACAATCTGGTTGACATCCTCTCGCCTGACCATGTCTGCTTCTTAATTCTTTCTTACGAATGCCAAAAAAGGGGAAAAGCAGTGTGGTCACTAACTATCGTTTCAAAACAGCTAAAGCGAGTGGATTGGCTGAGTCTGACACATCCCTCATATAGTAAATCGGTAAATGAGGACTCACAGTGCCATTGTGCAACGGCCATGATGTCCTCTAACGGAACACCATTGTAAAGGGCGGTTGAGGCGGCTATTCCTCTGACATCGTGTGCCCTTACGCCTTGCACCTGGTGCCCAGTCGCCATCTCGTGAGTAGTCTGAATGCATTCGACCACCCAACGAGAGATAGTATCCATGGATGCGGCGCCATAAGGCTTTTTATGGCAGATCCACAGATGTCTATCATTCGACCGTAACGAGTCAGTCCGTTTCTTGTACTTAGTCAAAGCACGGACCGGGCACCAGACACTGGCATCACGATCAAACCTAGTTAACTTCGGTATAATGATCGGTTTGCCGGGATATCTCAAAGATTGGTTCTTTGACATAAACTCTGCTCTTGGCAGTAGACGCAGACCCTCTCCGGAGACAATAGATCAGTCCCTCTCTGCTGAAAGTGCATGGATCTCACTGCGCCTTCTAGCTGAGGAAGCTGCCAATAGAAAGACCGCCTTTAGAGTCAAATGCTTTAGACTAGCCGAACGCAACGGTTCGAAAGGGTGCTTGGCCAGTACATTAAGCACTAAAGATAGACTCCAGGATGGAATGACTACCGGTTGTCTCGGGCGGAGATTGCTCATTCCCTTCAACATCACATTTAACTGGGCCACCTCTGGACTATCCCTGTTGGCTAGACAAGGGATAACTGATGCCAAAGCTGACTTGTATCCAGCAACTGTGACGGGAGCTAGTCCTGAAAAGAACAGCTCACAGAGAAAGTCTGCTATTTGCTGAATAGTGGATTGAAAGGTATCAATACCCTTTTCTTCACACCAGTCTGCAAATCTGTTAACCTTGTTGTTATATGACTTGAAGGTTGACCTCCTTCTCACAGCTGCGATGAAATCAGCAGCTTGTCGAGAAAAGCCTTCCGACGTGGAACGTTGTTTGACAACATCCACGCAGTCAATTTGAACATTTCGGGACGCTCGTGTAGGAAGCGTCCCTTGGCCTGGGAGATTATGTTCGGAATCTCGGGCAACTGCACAGGATTTTCCACCAGCAGATCTAGAAGATCCGTGAACCACGCCCTGCTCGGCCAATACGGCGCTATTAGCAGGACCAGACACGGTTCCTCCCTGACCTTCACCAATACCTTCGGTAGAAGAATGGTGGGTGGGTACGCGTAAGCGTGCATCCTTCTCCAGCTTATCGCCAGAGCGTCTGTATCGACGGCATTTGGATCTGGAATCGGCGAGACATATGTCATGATTTGAGCATTTTCCTTTGTGGCGAACAAGTCCACGTTGGGTTTGCCCCAATGCTCGAAGATCCGTCGCAGAACCGGAGGGTTGAGGGACCATTCTGTTGGCAAGATTCTCTGTCTGCGAGACAAAGCATCCGCCAGAATGTTCAATCGGCCAGGAATATGGGCTGCTTTCAAAACAACCGAGTAATTCCTGCACCATTGAATCAAGTGCCACACCCTGATGCACAGAGTGGGCGACCTGGTCCCGCCTTGGCGATTTATATATGATACTACTGTCGAATTGTCCGACCGTATCAATATCACCTTGCCCCTGATCATCGGAAGGAACTCTTCCAACGCCAGTTCCACTGCCATCATTTCCAACAGATTGATATGCAGCTGACTCTCCGGGAGAGTCCATGTGCCCGAGACCTGGTGTTCTCCCAGGCAGGCACCCCACCCTTCCAGCGATGCATCCATGTAGACGGACAGCTGGGGGTGGGGTGGGTGCAGCGAAACCCCTAATAGGAGATTCTGACGCTGTTCCCACCATAGAAGATGCGATATTATCGGCTCCAAAACTGGCACCAGTTTTGACAGGGGTTCTGTTCTCTGTTTCCACAGAGACATCAGATACAACTGGATAGGCCTTCGCATTAGAGCAGCGTACGGGATAACCTGCTCCATGGAGACCATCATGCCCAGCATCTGAAGGAACCGCCTCGCCTGAATGTGGTTTCCCACTCGAAAACTCTTGAGGATGGCTAACAGAGACACCACTCTGGGCTCTGACGGGTAAACCCTGCCCTCCTCGAGATCGGTTCCACCGCCACGCCATGCAAAACACCAGTCCATGGAGTAGGTCCGCACGGTTTTCGGTTGAGGAACCATGGCCAAGCATGGGCACCAACGGCACCCCATGCCTGACCACTGGACAAGGCGAGATAGGTGTATACCATGCCTGCCCAGCCACACCTGTCACTGAGTGGGACCGGTGCCCGGTACCGGAGTGGCCTCAACCACAGGCGGAGCCACTGTCCTGGCTTGCGCCAAGCCAGACAGATGGAAAGCGGTTCCGTCCAGGATTGAATCGACCTCCATGCGTCTTAGGCCGCAGCAATCTCTCCTCCTCGGCCTCCTCGTCTTCAGACTCCGAAGAGTCGTCACCAGACGAGGAAACACTGGAGCCATCCTGGTGAATGGCTCCCATGCCTGACGGACCGGCCACTGCGACTGGACCACCCGGAGGTGGCTGCAGAGAGACAGAACCCATCAGGCCGGAGCCTGACGGGACTGCCAGGGAGCCGTACGAGAGGGCTCCGTCTGTACCCAGTCCAGAACCCTGTCCAAGGACATGGTCTGTACCAAGCACGAGAAGAGACTGCGCTACAAACCACGCCGGCGGTGCCATCTCCGCAACCTCTGGTTACAGTCGTGGAGCGCCCCCAGGGGCCGAAACGGACGCTCCACGATTTACTTTCGGACCGCCTGAACTTGACCATCATATCGGACGACCACACAGCACAAATGTTACACCTATTATCAAGATTACAATTTGTACATCTAAAGCAGACATGGTCCTTAAACAGAACCCTCACGAACTTATGGCACTCGTCACATGATGGCGGGGCTGGCTTGGCCTATAAATAAGCACAAACCTACAATAAGCAAGCGGAACAAAACAGGAATGGAAGGCAGACAAATAATTTCCAAATAATTTGATCATAAATTAAATGTTAAACCTCCCGCACCCCACCCCGCAACATTACAGCAAAGATCGCATTGATTATGATGACAAGAATGAAGCGGGCAAGATACACCCATAAACTGATCCTCAAGGATGTATAAACGGAACCAGGAACCATATCGCATAGCATTCGGGGTATATTTACTAATCAATATAAATTATACTCCTAACGAAGGCCAAAGCGATATGTGAAGAAAGAACAAAATGTAAACAAACTGCTGTAGCACACGGTAAAACTGCAGACCACACATCTAAATCAAGAATTTTGAAACCACCGATCATTGCAAACAGATCGTGATAACACGCAAAACATGAAAATTCCACAGTTTTTCTGGTACCAATACAGTACGCAGCACCCAGAATCAGATGCGCGAATTAATGAAACATTTTCTTCACATAAAAATCCGAGACAACTTGGGTGTGACGTCACCCGCTCAGATCATACAGAGAACGACGTCAGCCGATTTTCGTGTTAAACAACGTATAGCCTACACCTTATTTCATATCTGCCGATCGCCTGTTGGGGTTAAAGGAAGGTGATCAATCTGGCATATTTCGTTGTTAACACACGTCCCAGATTCGGTGGTCAGAAATTGGAACATGCGACACAGACAAAATTTTGAAGACCTAAGTCTTTTAAGTATGGAATAACATGGAAATATACAACCTGGTTATCATCGGCTCTTTCCATGGTAATCCAAATAATCCTTAGAGAGCGAACACAAAGCTATCACAATCACAGAAAAAGAGTTAGAAAACTTTAAGACTTCCAACTGCAAAAAAGCATGTAGCTCTTGTTGCTATGCAAACAAGAATGAGCTTCATGGCAAACGGGTACTCGGCAGTTGGGAGCCGAGTACCCGGTTCCACGAGCCGGTAAAGCTTACTAAGTCATAGTCCTAGGGCCCAACTATCCAGGATAGCTTGTATCAGAAGTAATAGAATGGTGAGTATTGATCGAAGGAGAACTAAATTTCCTTATAAAAAATTTGTCTACAGACAGCTACCTGACTCTAGATATGAACTCTTCCTTTAACAAGAAAGAAAATGGAAATGAAATTCTGAAATCTTTCAACATAATAAGAGACCCAGAAATAGATGTCAGAACGAGATCAATAAAAATATAATAGCAATAGAGCAAGAACTCCCACTCTATCAACAGAAGAAAGAACAAGAGGCCCAAGGGGCCTGTGTTGCTCACGTGCAGCACCATCAATTTTTGTCAAAATTGTTGGTGGGTGGTTTAGCAGTCTTTTAAATGAGTTTGTGGACATTTTTGCAAGTGCAATATGGCTGCCAAACACACTACATTTTGATTGCCCCACGGCGCCCATGTTTTTTTGATGGATCAACTTCCTTTGAATAAATTTTAATGGCTCAAATTTCGGCCCTATCCCTTCAGCAGTTCTGCCGGAGTAATTTTCGTGAAAACCAGGTCATCCAAGATGGTCGCCGAACCATTTGGTCAATCAAGTCCTCTTGAACAAACTTGGCTTACCTCTTGGCCTAAATGAAGATTCCCCAAGTGGTTTCGGAGATTTTTAAAGACATTTCCTAAAATCGCCCGAAATCCATAATGGCCGCTGGGCAAATTGGCCGAACGGGGTTAATTTGAACAAACTTGGATCCTTATGCCCTACGGATGCTTCCTACCAAATATAATTGAAATCGACCTGGCAGTTCTCAAGAAGATATTTAAAATTTCCCATTGATTTAGCATGGGAGCTTTTGACGAGAAAATTATGCAACCAAACCAAACCGTTTATTCGACAGTTTCGAAAATTGCAAATTTGAGCTCAGAATACCCAAAAACATATATAGAACCAATTTTGGCCTCAAAATCCATCAAATAAAAAAATCCAATATGTCCGCCAAACACGCTACATTTTGATTGGCCCACGGCGGACATGTTTTTTGATGGAGCAACTTCCGTTGAACAAACTTTAATGGCCCTTAGTCCCTAACCATATCTCCCAAATTTTGTCCTGATCCATTCAGCGGTTCTGGAGAAGTCGTTTTCGGGGAAAACTAGGTCATCCAAGATGGCTGCTGAACCATTCGGCCAATCAAGTTGTCTTGAACAAACTTGGCTTACCTCTTTGCCTTGATGAGGTTTCATAAGTTTTGAATCGATTCCCCAAGCCGTTTCGGAGAACACGATTTTTAGACATTTCTAAAAATTAGCCAAAATCAAAGATGGCCACCGGCCAAACTGGCCGATCGGCTTCGTTTGAACAAAATGAAATTTCTATGCCATAAGGATGCTTCCTGCCAAATATAATTCAAATCGGCCCAGTAGTTCTCGAGACGACATTTTAAATTTCCCATTGCTTTAGTATGTGAGCTTTTGGCGGGAAAATGATCCAAGATGGCTACCAAACCGTTTATCCGACAGTTTCGAAAATTGCAAATTTGATATCAGAATACCCAAAAACCTATATAAAACGAATTTCGGCCTCAAAATCAATCAAATAAAAAAATCCAAAATGGCTGCCAAACACTATATTTTGATTGGTCCACCGCGGCCATGTTTTTCGATGAATCAACTTCTCTTGAACAAGCCTTAATCGCCCCTAGTTGCTAATTATATATCACAAATTTCGGCCTGATCCCTTCAGCAGGGGTGGGGGGGGGGGGGAAGAAATTGTTTTTGTGAAAACAAGGTCATCCAAGATGGCCGCTGTACCATTTGGTCAATCAAGTTCCCGTGAACAAACTTATTTCAGTGCTTACCCTAGATTATATTTCGTGAGTTTTGAATCGATTCCTCAAATGATTTGGGAGAAGATTTTTAAAAACATTTCTAAAAATCGGCCGAAATCCAAGATGGTCGCCGGCCAAATTGGCCGATCGGGTTTTGTTTGAACAAACTTGAATCTCTATGCTTTAAGGATGCTTCATGTCAAATATAATTGAAATCGACCCAGTAGGTCTCGAGAAGAAGAGATTTTAAATTTCCCCATTGCTTAGTATGGGAGCTTTTGGTGGGAAAATGATCCAAGATGGCCGCCAAACCGTTTATCCGACAGTTTTGAAAATTTTAAATTTGAGATCAGAATACCCAAAAACCTATATAAAACCAATTTCGGCCTCAAAATCCATCAAATAAAAAAGTCCAATATGGCCGCCGAACATGCTATATTTTGATTGGCCCACGGCGGCCATGTTTTTTGACGGATCAACTTCTCTTCAACAAACTTTACTGGCCCTTAGTCCTTAATCATATCTGCCAAATTTCGGCCTGATCCCTTCAGCGATTCTGGAGAAGTTATTTTCGCTAAAACTAGGTCAACCAAGATGGCTGCCAAACTATTTGACCAATTAAGTTCCCTTGAACAAATTTGGTTGAGCTCTTGCCCTAGATCATATTTTATGTGGTTTCCTTCAATCCCTCAAGCGGTTTCGGAGAAGATTTTTAAAGACGTTTCTAAAGATCGGCCAAAATCCAAGATGGCCACCGGCCTAATTGGCCGATCGGCTTCATTTGAACAAACTTGGATCCCTATGCCCTAAGGATGCTTCCTGCCACATATAATTGAAATTGGCCCAGCGGTTCTTGAGAAGAAGTCGTTTAAAGGAAAAGTTGACGGACGGACAACGGACACACGACGGACAGTCGCCATGACATAAGCTCACTTGGCCTTTCAGGCCAGGTGAGCTAATAAAATCAAATCTACATAACATGAAATGTTTTATGCCAAACCCGGGCTTAAATACTAAAAAATTGTGGCAAGTTAAAAAATTGTTCTCCACGATCAGGGATAGGCAAGTGATCGCTCCTCTAGCAGAATGAGTTTGCAAATACATTTTACGATATTAAATCTGCGCTTACATGTAAGAAGTAAAATATCTAAAGCCTGATCAAAGATTTGAGATTAAAGGAGAGCTATCAATCGAAAAATCCAGCCTATTAAGAGGGTATAAACAAATTAAGCAAACTAAGATCTAAAAAAGAAAATAAGACTTAATTTCCATCTAGAATAGTAAATATTTGGAATGATCAGCCAAACAATTTAGTTAATGCACTCAGATTAAATGCTTTTTAAAATTAGATTGGATAAGGCCTGGAGAAACCAGGATGTATTATTTAATTATAAAATGCTCCTGATTACCGGAAGTCACAGTTAACCAGGAACCAGAGAAGAAAATGTGGTTATAGAGGACTAGAGTCTGCGACCACTCAGCACTGAGTAAGACCTAGTAAAGAACCTCTATGAGAACAACTAAAAAGAGGAAGGAAAATTTAAAAATAATTTGAGGAACCTACTAAACAGACAAGAAAAAAATAATAATAAGAGACTTAAGGCTATTAAGATATTAAACTTACACGACAGAAAGCCTGATCTCACACAACAGCACCCACAAGACAGAAAGCCTGGTCTCACACAACAGCACCCACAAGACAGAAAGCCTGGTCTCACACAACAGCACCCACAAGACAGAAAGCCTGGTCTCACACAACAGCACCCACAAGACAGAAAGCCTGGTCTCACACAACAGCACCCACAAGATAGAACCCAAGGTACAAAAAAAACAACTGAAAACCATCTACTGAGAATGACGAGAAGGAAGTGACTAATACAGAAAAGCCATAGAAAAAATAAAGCTATGAAATAAACATGCATAAAGACAGCTTCAAGGATCAGCAAAATAAACTCTGATCTAGGAAAACCCCCCAGAAAACTTCAAAAAGATAGAAAGATATCATGAAAGGAATTAAAGGGGAAAATGAAAAAAGGGAAAGGAAGAATCAAAGTGACAGATAAGCCGACGATTGACAGCTACCGGAAGTAGGAGGAAAGAACAAAAAACGTAAATTTACTAGCCGAGAAAAACTGACGTTGGGATGTAAGGAAAGAACAAACTTTAAAAGGATAAACCTAAAGGCAGGCCAAAATTTGAAAAATAATAGCGAAAGGGAGAAAAAACACTGAAATGACAGAGGCAACATGAAACCAGGGCGAAATGACTCGCCGTAACCATGAAGACAGAGAAGAAAAAACAGACAGTCCCTGAAAGGGAATAGAATCATGAGAGGGAACCCTGAGAAGAGAATGGAACCAAGAATAATGTCCACAAGAATAAAAAGACACTAAGAAAGGAGAAATAACCCATAAAAGGAAAAGAAGAAGAAATAAAAGCTGAGATTTAGAATAAAAAATTACGGGAGCAAAATGGCAACGAATTAACTCCCTTAGGTTAAAATAAATATGCCAACCTGCCAACATAAGAGGAGAGAGGAGCGAGAGAAAAGGCTGAATGGCCCAAAGACAACTGGCCATCTAAAGGCGGATGAAAGAAAAAATTATGTATCTAGAGATGATGCGTAGAAACTTAGACAGAAGGAGAAATAATAAATCAATAAATAAATTAAATCCGAAAGAAGAAAATATTAAATAATGAGCATGAGAACATTAAGACTAACTGAAAATACACGCTTGATGGAAGAATACAACTGCCTTATCAGCCGAGTGGTCTATATAAACCTATGATAGGCGCATATGAAAATAAGCTAAACTAAAAAACCCATACGGGAACCAGTCAGAAGGGTCTTTAATTACGTTGAAATACTGTTACTGCTGAAGAATAAATGCTGAATGCCTGTATAAATTCAAGACTGTCACTGTCTCTGTATGAAGATTTTGAATATTCTGATTCTTTCCAGCAATTGCGAAAATAAGACTAACTCTTAGGCCAGATGATGATTAGAACCTAATAAAACGAACACGGAAATTGATGTCCCTGGGACTGTAAGTGACCCTAGCCCTGGATGAACGAAAAATGGAAGCGGAAAAAATCTTGGAACCGTAATTATGTGAACCGGAAGTCAAGGAAAGACCAGCAATACATGAACCGGAAACGGAAGATGGAAACGGATCCTGCAGATCAGTCAAACTGGAAGTCACTTGGGAAACGGAAGCGTGAAGACCGGAAGCTGAAAAAACGGAAATTGAGCAGGATCATGCAGACCAAAGTGATCCACAAAACCGAAGTCGAGCGGGAAGTGGAAGAGCAGAAATCGGAAGCTAACACCGGAAGTCGACTATGATCATGCAGACCTGATTGATCAGCAAAACCGGAAGTCAAAACCGGAAGCGGAACTACGAAAACCGGAAGCGCCAAACGGAAGCTTTGCCAGGATCATGAAGAAACATTTCAATTATCCTCAAAAAGAGCAGGAATCGAATCAGGAGACATACGAACGTTGTGCATAACTGGAACCACAGTGACTTTTACGTTGGCAATTGGTGAACCGGACACGTCCGGCACCACCACTTTAGGGTCTTTCCTGGCCCCAAGATTTACGTGGGTTTGAGAATTTGGTGAACTGCACGAGCCCACCATTCTCTTCTTGCTATCCTTTTCCCTGGCCTTAGGTGAGCTCGCCACCTGTCTCGTAGTGAGGGACACGGGTTTCCCCCCTTTACGGACTTGGCCTTTAGGATTCTGACCGGTTCCTTCTGAGTCACTGTCCGCTTTCGCTGCCCGAATGGCTGAAAAATATGCTCGTCCAAAGATTGAGTTAAAACAAAGGCAAACAACTCAAAACGGGCGAAAAGGCCCAAAACCGCGTCGCTATTCTGACTATTAGATGGAGGCCCCCCTTCCACTGCTGCTGGAGCTAATTTAGGAGGGCTCTAGATTGTTTGCCCTTTGCAGCAATAGGAGGGGAGCGATAATAGGCCACCAGCACTTTCAAAACAAAATCCTTGAAAAAAATCTTTTGTAAGGCTGGCGACCACCCCTTGCAAATACCGCACATAACGAGGTGTACATGAAGTACACTTAAGGCACACGTGCCCTGCGAATTCAGAGGGGTGATGGCAATCACACTTAGACGACGAACATTTCACCTTTTCTGCTGATATCAGAGAATCCTATAAACGAAAAAAAGGAAAAGATGAAGCTTACAGCTTCTGAAATCGCCTAACAAAGGCAGAGAAAGCACATGGTAGAAAAGGCGGGAAAACATACTAGATTAAAAAATCTTGTAAAGTAAAAGTTACAGAAATAAACTTCGAACTCTTCAGATAGAGAGTAAAGAGAACCTAGGATTGATATTTTTAACAATCCTACTTAGAGGGTTTTTAAAGAGTGTATAAATGGTTAGGCATAGTTGACTACCACGAAAACCGGTAACAAAGAAACAAAAGTACAAGTAATCATATAAAACCATAAAGTTACTCTACCACGTAACTTAGATAATAAGGACTTCATTGCAGGCATGATATTAAGAAGTAATCCTCTTAAATAAATATCTGAACACACATGACAAGCACAAAAAACCTGGCACAAAACAAACCTTTCCGTTACTCTTAGTCTCCTCTGCCCATGCACTTTGACCTAGGTCTTAGAGGAGTGAGTATAGACTGGTGCCAGTCTAATGCAGGCTGTATGGTGAGAGTGTACTCTACCAGAAGCCTGGTTGAGGGTACAATGAGTTGGTTTAGGTATATGGGGGGCATGAAAGCAAGCATAAAAATCTTGTTCTGGTGCGAAATGCAGATAGTTTGATTTACCAAGTAGTGATTGAATGGTAATGGATGTTTGTGGTGTAATAACAACCCCGCACACACGTAATGTAATGTGAAACCATTCACACACATAATGTAATGTGAAACCATGCACACACTTAATGTAATGTGAAACCATGCACACACGTAATGTAATGTGAAACCCCGCACATGCGTAATGTAATGTGAAACCACACACAGTCGCACACATGTAACATGTGAAACCACACACAGTCGCACACACACATAATGTAATGTGAAACCACACACAGTCGCACACACACATAATGTAATGTGAAACCAGACACAGTCACACACACAATGTAATGTGGAACCACACAGTTGCACACACATAATGCAATGTGAAACCACACAGTTGCATACACATAATGCAATGTGAAACCACACAGTTGCACACACATAATGCAATGTGAAACCACACAGTCGCACACATGTAATATGTGAAAACACACACAGTCGCACACACATAATGTACTGTGAAACCACACAGTTGCACACACATAATGTACTGTGAAACCACACAGTTGCACACACATAATGTACTGTGAAACCACACAGTTGCACACACATAATGCAATGTGAAACCACACAGTTGCACACACATAATGCAATGTGAAACCACACAGTTGCACACACATAATGTACTGTGAAACCACACAGTTGCACACACATAATGTACTGTGAAACCACACAGTTGCACACACATAATGCAATGTGAAACCACACAGTTGCACACACATAATGCAATGTGAAACCAGACACAGTCACACACACAATGTAATGTGAAACCACACAGTTGCACACACACATAATGCAATGTGAAACCACACAGTTGCATACACATAATGCAATGTGAAACCACACAGTCGCACACATGTAATATGTGAAAACACACACAGTCGCACACATGTAATATGTGAAAACACACACAGTCGCACACACATAATGTAATGTGAAACCACACAGTTGCATACACATGATGCAATGTGAAACCACACAGTCGCACACATGTAACATGTGAAACCACACACAGTCGCACACATAATGTAATGTGAAACTACACAGTCACACACATGTAATATGTTAAACACACACAGTCGCACACACAAAGTAATGTGAAATCACGCACACTCACAAAGTAATGTGAAACCACTCACATACACAAAGTAATGTGAAACCACTCACATACACAAAGTAATGTGAACCCACACATGCACGCACGCACACACAGTAATGTGAAACCACGCACACACATAATGTAATGGCACCCCATGCACACATATAATGTAATGTGAAACCACGCACACATAATGTAATGTGAAACCACGCACATGCGTACATCAATGTCAAACCATGCACACACATAATGTAATGTGAAACCATGCACCCACATAAGGTAATGTGACACCATGCACACACGTAATGTAATATGAAACCACGCACCAACCACGCACAAACATGTGCGAGTCACAATCTGTTGGCCTGCAAAGGTAATACCTATATAGAAGTCTTGTATGCTTTGTCACTCATATAACATGTGCTTTTATTTGTCCACCATCTAATTGCCAATCAAGCTTATGAGCATCATGAATCAACATGGCTAAATAAAGGTAACTGACAGACTGGTATCAATGGATCATCCATTCTAAGGATGTGTCCCCCACTAGAGACTTACAGGAATAACTCCATTCTGATGTATAGCGCTATTCCTGATTAACTCTCTAGTGAGAACACAGCCTAAGTGTCCCCATTCTGTTTATCCTTAGCTATAGTCAAACACATTTGCCTCATATTTTAAATGTCAACAATCGAGTGATATAAAATGAACATTGAGGCATTGGTTATAATGATCATACCTGAATTAAGTCATCAATTTTCTGCTCCGCTCTCTCTACACTGAACTCCTGAATTGACAGCCCGCCAATGTCTTTAATGTTGAAGTCCTGGCGGGAGAGTAGAGTCGTGTTTCGCGACATCTCTGACTTGAGCGCTTCAATCGATTTCTCCCGTTCTTCAAGCTCAAACTCAAGATTTTTAATGGCATCTTCAATAACATTATCGATCAGCTTTTTAGCTTCAATGGCACACTGGTCTGGTTCCATGGTGACTACGTATCTGAAATTAGTCATCAAAAAGATATGAGGAGTCTTTGCCACTTTAATGGTCAAATTTGGTAAATAAAATCTAAATATTTGCTTATTGAATGCCCATTTGCAGGCCAAGAAGACTATTATCGAGCCAATCATTCCAGCGGTAAATTTGCAAAAATCTTGACCTGCAAATGGGTACATTGCATTCCTCAAGATGACTTCATGGGTCAGTTTGGCTCAACCTAAACATTAAAGTGTTAAATGGATTGCAGGAAATGTCAATTTCCCTTTCTCCGAGATCTAACAATACTCACCATTCTGTTACTTCTGATATACAGCTGGCCCTGACAGCGGCTCTAGGATTATAGACTTAGAAAGCTTTACCGACTCCTGGGAACCGGGTACTCGGCTCCCAACTGCCGAGCACCCGTTTACCATAGAGCTCATATTGTTTGCATAGCCACCAAACAAGAGAAAACTATGGCTTGCCTCCGTGGGGCTGGGAGGCTGGGTCCGTAACAGAATGGTGAGTATTGTTAGATCTCGGAGAAAGGGAAATTGACATTTCCTGCATTCTCCTTCGATCAATACTCACCATTCTGTTACTTCTGATATACACCAGATTTGATCAGTAACCTGGTGGGAAGGGGCAAGCCATAAATGCTAATTTTGCCCCTTGGAGAAAGATTTTAGACTTCAAACTTGACTAACGGAGACCTAAAAGGACCGTCAAGTTCACGGAACCGAATCACATTCGCGTCACAGCCCCCCCCCCCTTTTTCCTCCTAAGAAAAGGGAGAGAACTAACGAACATGTATCTCGCCTGAAAACACAAATATGCCAAGAGGGTTAACTACTCCCTGCATATTCCATGTATTAGCCTGGGAATGAGCATGAATATATAAGATGAATGAACATGATACATATACATAATACAAAAAACTCTCACTTATGGAATTACCTTATGATAATTGGACTTCAGACGTACCGCCTCCAACCATTCACCGGTTCGGCCATCGGTGACACAATCTGGTTGACATCCTCTCGCCTGACCATGCCTGCTTTAGGTTCTTTTCTTACCAAAGTGAGAAAAGGGTGAAAAGCAGTGTGGTCACTAACTATCGTTTCAAAACAGCTAAAGCGAGTGGATTGGCTGAGTCTGACACATCCCTCATATAGTAATCCGTGAATGAGGACTCACAGTGCCATTGTGCAACGGCCATGATGTCCTATAACGGAACACCATTGTAAAGGGCGTTCGAGGCGGCTATTCCTCTGACATTGTGTGCCCTTACTCCTTGCACCTGGTGCCCAGTCGCCATCTCGTGAGTAGTCTGAATGCGTTCGACCACCCAACGAGAGATAGTATCCATGGATGCGGCGCCATAAGACTTTTTATGGCAGATCCACAGATGTCTATCGTTCGACCGTAACGAGTCAGTCCGTTTCTTGTACTTAGTCAAAGCACGGACCGGGCACCAGACACTGGCATCACGATCAAACCTAGTTAACTTCGGTATAATGATCGGTTTGCCGGGATATCGCAAAGATTGGTTCTTTGACATAACCTCTGCTCTTGGCAGAAGACGCAGACCTTCTCCAGAAACAATAAATCGGTTCCTCTCTGCCGAAAGAGCATGGATCTCACTGCGCCTTCTAGCTGAGGAAGCTGCCAATAGAAAGACCGCCTTTAGAGTCAAATGCTTTAGACTAGCCGAACGCAACGGTTCGAAAGGGTGCTTGGCCAGTACATTAAGCACTAAAGATAGACTCCAGGCTGGAATGACTACCGGTTGTCTCGGTCGGAGATTGCTCATTCCCTTCAACATCACATTTAACTGGGCCACCTCTGGACTATCCCTGTTGGCTAGACAAGGGATAACTGATGCCAAAGCTGACTTGTATCCAGCAACTGTGACGGGAGCTAGTCCTCAAAAGACCAGCTCACAGAGAAAGTCTGCTATTTGCTGATAGTGGATTGAAAGGTATCTGTTAACCTTGTTGTTATATGACTTGAAGGTTGACCTCCTTCTCACAGCCGCGATGAAATCAGCAGCCTGTCGAGAAAAGCCTTCCGACGTGGAATGTTGTTTGATAACATCCACGCAGTCAATTTGAACATTTCGGGACGCTCGTGTAGGAAGCGTCCCTTGGCCTGGGAGATTATGTTCGGAATCTCGGGCAACTGCACAGGATTTTCCACCAGCAGATCTAGAAGATCCGTGAACCACGCCCTGCTCGGCCAATACGGCGCTATTAGCAGGACCAAACACGGTTCCTCCCTGACCTTCACCAATACCTTCGTAGAAGAATGGTGGGTGGGTACGCGTAAGCGTGCATCCCTCTCCAGCTTATCGCCAGAGTGTCTGTATCGACGGCATTCGGATCTGGAATCGGCGAGACATATGTCATGATTTGAGCATTTTCCTTTGTGGCGAACAAGTCCACGTTGGGTTTGCCCCAATGCTCGAAGATCCGTCGCAGAACTGGAGGGTTGAGGGACCATTCTGTTGGCAGGATTCTCTGTCTGCGAGACAAAGCATCCGCCAGAATGTTCAATCGGCCAGGAATATGAGCTGCTTTCAAAACAACCGAGTAATTCCTGCACCATTGAATCAAGTGCCACACCCTGATACACAGAGTGGGCGACCTGGTCCCGCCTTGGCGATTTATATATGATACTACTGTCGAATTGTCCGACCGTATCAATATCACCTTGCCCCTGATCATCGGAAGGAACTCTTCCAACGCCAGTTCCACTGCCATCATTTCGAACAGATTGATATGCAGCTGACTCTCCGGGAGAGTCCATGTGCCCGAGACCTGGTGTTCTCCCAGGCAGGCACCCCACCCTTCCAGCGATGCATCCGTGTAGACGGACAGCTGGGGGTGGGGTAGGTGCAGCGAAACCCCTAATAGGAGATTCTGACGCTGTTTCCACCATAGAAGATGCGATATTATTGGCTCCAAAACTGGCACCAGTTTTGACAGGGGTTCTGTTCTCTGTTTCCACAGAGACATCAGATACAACTGGATAGGCCTTCGCATTAGAGCAGCGTACGGGATAACGTGCTCCATGGAGACCATCATGCCCAGCATCTGAAGGAACCGCCTCGCCTGAATGTGGTTTCCCACTCGAAAACTCTTGAGGACGGCTAACAGAGACACCACTCTGGGCTCTGACGGGTAAACCCTGCCCTCCTCGAGGTCGAATCGCATCCCCACAATAAATGAAACGTTGAGTGGGCGTCAACTCGGATTTCTCCTCGTTGACTATGCAGCGTAGATCTGAAAGTAACTTCAGAGTCAGAGCAGTATCCACGTTCAACCTGGCTGCCGAGTCTGCCTTGAGCAGCCAGTCGTCTATGTAGGTGTGTAGCGCCACGTTCTCTTTTCTGAGAAACGCTGTCACCGCAAGGACCACTCTTGTGAAAACCCTCGGAGCTGTCGACAGGCCAAACGGGAGAACTGTAAACTCCCATACTTGATTCTGAAACGCAAATCTCAGAAACCTGTGCCAACTCCGATTCATAGGAATGTGGAAATATGCATTTTTCAGATCGATCGATACACACCACATTCCTTTCCTCAATCCCGCATTACCGACCTCGGCGTTTCCATCTGGAACCGAGGCGTATGGATAAACCAATTTAATGGCCTGAGATTGATTATGGGTCTCCATCCCCCTGTGCTCTTGGGGACAAGGAACATGTTTGAATAGAAGCCTGGAGTGTTTCGGTTTGCTGGTTTTATTACTCCCTTCAGAAGCAAACCCGACACTTCCTTTTGAACGGCTTCTAACTTGTCTGGCTCCCCGTCCTGATCGACGCACGGGGCGCATCTTCATCGGCCGTGGCCGAAACCACAGACGGGTCAACCCTGGCTAGCCACGCCAGAGCATCTGACCAATCTACCTCCGATGAAGACACCCCCGCAAACACGTCACCCGTTGACGTGCTCACGGGTCTGCCAGCCACGGCCTCCCGGCAAGGAGCCACGGCTGACACGCCAGGCACTCCGGTACCACACGGTTCCGCCGCCACCCCATGAAACACTCCGGTCCATGGGGTAGGTCCGCACGGAAAACCGTACGGACCCGTAGCAGTCGCGGAACCATAGCCGGACACGGGCGCCAACGGCACCCCACGTCCGACTGCCGGACCAGGCGAGATAAGTGAGTACCACGCCCGGCCCGGCACACCCATTCCCGTGACGGCTGGTGCCAAACCAAGCCGCACGGAACCGGTGCACGGTAACGGATTTGCCTCAGCCACAGGCGGAGCCGCTGACCTGGCTTGCGCCAAACCAGACAAATGGAGGCCGGTTCCGTCCAGGACGGAATCAACCTCCATATTCTCCACCTGCGGCTTCACGGGCCGCAGCAACCTCTCCTCCTCGGCCTCCTCGTCTTCTCCTCGCGGACGGCTCCCACACCTGACGGACCGGCCACCGCTACTGGACCACCCGGAGGTGGCCGCAGAGAAACAGAAACCCGCCTGGCCGAAGCCAGACAGGACTGCCAGGGGGCCGTACGAGACGGCCCCCTCGGTAACCAGTCCAGAATCCTGTCCGAGGACAGGATCCGTACCAGGCATGGGGAGAAACTGCCCCCCAACCTTTGGTAGCAGGGACGACACCAGCATGGGCAGAACGCTATGCAGAAAAACCCTGCAGAGCCGGACCAAACCACGCCGGCGGTGCCATCTCCGCCACCTCCAGCTGGGGACGTGGAGCACCCCCACCGGCCGAACCGGGCGCTCCACGATTTACTCTCGGACCGCCTGACCCCGCGTCAGACCCAGCCAAGTCCTTCTGGCAAGGAACGTAACCATCATCTCAACGGACCACACTGCACAAACATTACACCTATGATCAATATTACACAGGGAACACCTAAAACAGATATGGTCCTTGAACACGGACAAACCTATGGCATTCGTCACATGATGGCGGGGCTGGCTTGGCCTATAACATAAGCACAAACCTACAATAAACAAGCGGAACGAAAGGCGGATGGAAGGCAGACAATTAATTTTCAAATAATTTGACTCATAAATTAACTGTAACCCTCCCGCACCCCACCCCGCCACGTTACAACAACGATCGCATTAACTATGACGACAAGAACGAAGCGGGCATTAAACACACCCATAATAGATCCTCCAGGATGTGTAACGGCTCCAGGAATCATATCGCATAGCATTCGGGGTATATTTACTAATCAATATAAATTATACTCCTAACGAAAGCAGCACGATATGTGAAGAAAACAACAAAATGTATAACAAACTGCTGTATCACACGGTAAAACCGCAGACCACGCATCTACTCAAGAATTTTGAAACCACCGATCATTGCAAACCGATCATGATCGCACGTAAACTTGATCATTCTAAAGTTTCCGGTACCATTTTTAGTACGCAACACCCAGAACAAGATGCGCGAATTAATGAAAAATTTTTCTTCACATAAACATCCGAGCGACCGGGTGTGACGTCACCCGCTCGGATCCTACGGAGAACGACGTCAGCCGATATTCGTGTTAGAAATACCGTAGCATAACACCTATTTTCATATCTGCCGATCGCCTGTTGGGGGTTAAAGAAGGCGATCATCTGGCATATATCGTTGTTAGCACACGTCCCAGATTCTATGGGGTCAGAAATTGGAACATGCGACACAGCGAAATTTAGAGACCTAATTCTTTTAACTATGGATAATAAAGAACGATACAACCTGGTTATCTTCGGTGGTATTCTCCATAGTATCCTTTAGTTAATCCTTTCACGAACACACAAACTATCACAGATTAGACTTAGATTTTCTTTCACAAAAAACACTAAAATCCTCAATGCAGAAAGCATGTATTGCTCTTGTTGCTATGCAAACAAGAATGAGCTCTATGGTAAACGGGTGCTCGGCAGTTGGGAGCCGAGTACCCGGTTCCCAGGAGTCGGTAAAGCTTTCTAAGTCTATAATCCTAGAGCCGCTGTCAGGGCCAGCTGTATATCAGAAGTAACAGAATGGTGAGTATTGATCGAAGGAGAAAGTATAATTCCATGAAAAATGATTACATTGTAAATATTGGGACAGATTTATAAATGGAATTTGCAAACCATTTATTGGCCTAAATATTTGTGTCATAAGAGAGTTCTGTTCAATTATATATCTTTATGAAAGTACTTTCTGATCATTCTCGTCCGCACCCACATGCCGGTGAAGCGGGTACAAGAAGATGAAGAGCATAAAGATAGTGAAGACCTGTCACTAGGGAGGCCATATCTGAGCTATTTGAAAAGAGGACAGGAGTGGGAAAGGCAAAAGCCAAACTGGACTGAAGGAGAGGGGGGGAGGGGGGGGGGGGGGGAGGTCCTCGCCAGGAAAATTTTCCTCTACCTGCATATTCACCACCAGTCGACTTTGCGAGATGTTAGCCGAATATTCTAAGATGGCTCGTGTCTTAAGTGAGTTCCAGGAGTGAGTCTTTCCGTGATTTGACCGTAATTGTTTACCTATATGTTATATATTTTAACAAGGTGCTTGCATGAGACAGAGACGCGGATTAACACATTAGATTCAACAAAGTTGTGCCTGGGTGAGTAGGGGTGGGGTGTGTGTGTTTGGGGTGAGGGTGGGGATATTTCAATGTTGTGAAAAAGTACAACTTTACTGAATAAACAAATTTTAAATAAATAGGCGAACCAGATGTTTAGAGATCACGAGCGTATCGTCTTTATGTACAGTGCAGCTCATAAATAAGTTTAGATGCTTCCAAAACAAAAACAGAAGCATGTTAGTTAGTACCATATGAACACGATGTAAGAAACGTTCTGTTGAATATTTTGAACAGAATTGGATTGGAATCCAATTATGTTCAAAATATTAAACAGTATGTTTTAAGTTATATCTAAGCCGTACTGTAGTCTAGTGAACATTTATATGTGCCCCTTCAACTCGTGCGGACAGCAGTGAAAGCTGCGCTGTCACTGCCTAAAATGTAAACAAACAGTGTGTTCTCCATACTATTTTATGCAGACTATAAAAATAGATTAGTTTTATTAATAGACTTATATTTAATCGGAATTTTAGTTAATTTTAAGCAACTAATTGCTATATTGCAATCGTAAATTTATTCATAGGCCTATACAATGGTAAATTGTGATCGTACACGCCACACAGGGGAGAAAGATGACACCTTCACGCAGGTCTTCTCTGTAAGTACCAACTTCGTTGGGAAACTAAGTCATCAAGGATTGCAGGCTGACATCCGCATACAGAGGCAACTCTGATTATGTCTATTCTTCTTCAAACAATAAACTGTGCTCAACATCCTCGGACGAACCAATCTTCCCAGGAGCTTACCATAGCTACATGTAATGAGTGCAACATCAAAGAGGCAAACCTTAAGTGCAGACTGTGAACACTATAACATCGATATTGCATGCATTCAAGAGACAAAAGTAGCTAACACTCAGAGCAGCAACTACAGACAGGCCATAAGCTAGTGCTCATGGAGCAAAAACAAGCCACATACCAGGGCTTAGGCTTCGTAATCGGACCAATGGCCTTGGATCATGTCATTGGTTTTGGATATGTCAGTGATCGCATTGCATTCATCGACCTGGCTATACCTAAGCAAAAACATACCACCACTAAGTGTCGAATTGTCAATGCATACGGCCCAACTATCGAAAAAGCCAAAGAAAATCCAGCAATATTAGATTCCTTCTATGCAGAACTGAGCTCCGCCATTACATTCCCAGCTAGATGGCAACGGTTTGTGTGTGGAGATTTCAACTCCAAGCTGGGTAAACTCGGAATTGCGGACAAAGGTTCAGGACTTGGCTTATGCATGGGATCCTATGGAGAGAGCACATGCAACAGCAATGGAGATGCACTGGTGGCATTCCTTAGTTCCAATGGCCTATTTGTCACAAATACGGCTTTCAAACACCCATGCCGTCACCGGACATGGACTGGACACATTACTGATCGCAAAGCCCCAAAAGGTTCTAAGGCTACAACAGCTGTCTTCAACCAAATAGACTTCATACTATGCAAGACAGAAGCAAACACCCTACTTCGGAATACTCGTTCCTATTGAGGCTGAGGCACAGACCTCAATTCTGACCATAAGCCAGTCATAACAAGCCTTCAGATGAACGATCTTTACCAAATATATAAACACCATACCAGGCAAGAGGGTAGAGTCACTTACAACCTATCCAAGCTCATCAGCGACACTGACACTCAAATGTCATACAAAAAAGCCCTCGGGGAGCAGATAGCTAACATTGATGTCAGCTCCGATCCAAACGAAGCCCTAACCAAAATACTGAAATCTATGGAATCATCCGCTACCAGCACCATAGGTGTCCTTAAAAACAACCAAACTAGGTATACTGACGACCCTATAGTAGTAAAACTGTCAGCAGAGCAGAAAGCATTACGGCTGCGCATCTATCAAAGTGGCCAAAGTGAAGACCGCACCAAACTACGCCAGGAGCGCAATATTATTCAGCGCCACATTAGCGAATGCTTAAAAGATCTTTCTATTCAACAGGCAGACTCCCTATCAGATGAAATCACTGCCATGGATGACTGTCACAAAATGCTTCGGGCAGTCCGAGCCCTGAGAGTTACTGACTACACACCACCACACTCACTGTACACAACTCTGAAGGACACTTTATCGGGACTGACCAGGGAAAAGCTGAGGCGATCCGAGAATGGTTCAAGGAACAGTTAACTGATAACAATGATCAACCCTTGCACCCATTCTCAGGAGACCCCAGGCCATTACTAACACCAATTAAAACAGCAGAAGTTGAAAAGGCACTTAAAGCCCTGAAAATGGATGTGCATCTGGACCTGATGGCATGAGCAATGAACTATTCAAATACGCAAGTGACATTTTCTCAAAACTGATCACGCACCTAATCAATTCAGCTTTTATGCCCCACCTTCCCATCGACGCTGTAGGCCAAGGCACCCGTATCACACTACCCAAGCCCAAGAAGCCACCTGGGCCCCAGCCAATCTGCGGCACATTGTGCTCCTCAACAGCATACGGAAAATCCTATCCAATGTTACTATATGCCGCATCCAAGACAAGATCGATTACTTCACCGGATCATGTCAAATTTGCTTCAAACATGGATGCAGCTGCGCAGACATTGTATGGACTCAATGCATGCTTGTGTCGGTAGACATGTCCAAACACTGGGACTTCCACAAAATGCGCAATGAAATGTTACGAGCCTTCGACACAAATAAACGCTAAAAGGTCCTAGATGTACTACGCCAGGCCAGTTGCAATGAAGATGAGCTACGACTAGTGAGACTACTGCTTGCAGACACCAAGCTGAGAGTATGAGTCAAGTCAGTTAAGTCTGTAGAGCTTGAGACATCAATCGGGCTCCACACAGGGAGATGGTCTATCTCCGGTGCTTTTCACCTGCTACCTTGCTGCCGCATTGAAATCTGTGTGGGAAAGTTCCACAAGACCAAACCCACCAGTGCCAATACTGGGCATGCCGCTAGAGATGGAATATGTCGACGATGTGGACTTCATAGACGAGGAAAAGAAACCCCTTTATGAACTTCTCCCAATAGCTGCAAGCAAACTAAAAATTGAGAATCTCTATGAATGAATCCAAAACAGAGTTCTCCCACATATATCTATCGACAAAGCATGAAACTATAGAAAATGATGACCCACTTCGTTGCGGCGAACCATGGAGGAAAAGTAACATCCTGGGCTCACTGCTTTGCAGTACTGCTGACATTTCTGCACCCTGCATCATGGGGAACATAGATTTCCAGTCCTTCTGGAAGCTATGGATTCGTAGATCAAAGATGCCCTTGATAAAGAGGCTACGTTTATACAATGCAACCTGCGTATCCTTGATGCTGTATAACTTTAACAGCTGGGCAGCTCCAAAGGCAGCTCTAGACAAACTCGATGCCTGCCACCGCAAACACCTACGCACCATCACTGGACACCGATGGCCAGACAGCATAATTTCCAACAATGCACTATACAAGATGCGCAATACGTCGCCGCTGTCTGTAAAAGTCGCCCAGCAAAGATGGTCCATGTTTGGCCATGTGCTAAGGATGCCAGGTGAGACACCAGCACACAGAGCCTTGGAATTCTCCCTACTCGAAGCCAGCAAATACAAAGCCAGGAGAGGACGTCATTCCATAAACCTGCTAAGCATGCTATGAGGTGACCTCAAGAAAGCAGGACTCTGTACACTCAAGTCAAGAATGGACCTGAGGAAGCTAAGGATTTCGGCTGAGGATAAGACACAATGGGCAAAAGCGAAGAAGGACTGATTGCAGCTGTAGGATGTTTCTACTACTACAACCGCAGAATACAGTAATCATACATACACACCACAGTGTGCTGCTACTAACATAGAAAAAGTTATGCGTTTGTGTACATGATCCTACACTCGTGTCTATAGCCTGCATAAAATCGCTAAAGTTAATACAGAAAGAGATAAGATATATATATATATATATATATATATATATATATATATATATATATATATATATATAAACACACACACACACACACACACACACACACACACACACACACACACACACACACACACACACACACACAGGGTTCTGCCCACACTTGTTGGGATTAGCCACCACTCAACAATTTTAACAGCACTAAAGAATAAATTATCTTTTTTAACCACCACTTTTCACATATTTTGTTAAAATTAAGCTTTATTTCACGGGACTTTGTAAAATTTCCGTAAAAATGTCCGGCACTAATTTCATCCTGGGCAGAACCCAGTATATATATATATATATATATATATATATATATATATATATATATATATATATATATATATATATACTGAGCCAAAAAGGTTTAGCAACAGTGAAGTTTGGTTTGTTGTATTAAAACTATGCGTCCATTTATAACCAAATTTGCAGGCATGTTTCGTCAATGTAATGTCTCGCTGATCATGAAGAAATGCAAATAATTTCTTGCATTTCTCGGCCGCACGCTTACTACATGTGAAAATGCATTTTTCATGCACTGGCCCACATTGGCGGGTAGCGAAGGCAAAAATTCACCATATTGCAAAAGCAGATAACGAACGTTAACAGAAAACGCTTAAATGTTTACCCTACCGAACATGGGCCGCCGCCCAGGGCTACCAGAAAATCAGCGCCATGAAGCAATGGGAAGACTCGCTGCTGGGCAGAGCGTTCGCGCTGTTGCTCGACATTTTAATGTTCACACCTCAACCATTTCCCGTCTCCGCCAACGTGAGCAAGAAACTGGACATGTTAATGACCGACCACGATCTGGCAGACCGAAAGCAACAACACCACGAGAAGACCGCTACTTAGTGACGTCATCACGATGTCACAGGTTTGAGACTGCGCCGCGGCTGTCCCGTAATTTGCACACCGCTACCGGCACTACAATGCATGCACAAACTGTGCGAAACAGACTCTATGACGCTGGACTACATGCCCGTCGTCCACTTATTGCTGTTCCGCTTACAGAGCGTCACATCGAAAATCGGTTTGCATGGGCAAGAACTCATCAGCGATGGCGTGCTCAACAATGGAGCCACGTTTTGTGCAGTGATGAGTCGAGGTTTTGTGTGGATGTGGTGGATGGTAGGCAACGGGTTAGGCGAAGTTTAGGAGAACGGTATGATGCAGCCAACATCATTCAGCACGACAGATTCGGTGGCGGCAGTGTCATGGTGTGGGATGGAATCCATGATCTTATTGTGATTTGCAGAAATTTAACGGCTCAACATTACTGTGAAGAAGTTGTCGCCCCTGTTGTCATCCCTTTTATGCGTCATCATGCAGACTTTATGTTCCAGCAAGACAACGCCCATCCTCATTCAGCTAGGGTCACCAGTGATTTCCTTGAGACTAACAACGTTCCGGTGTTGGACTGGCCAGCGCGATCACCGGACCTGTCTCCTATCGAACACGTGTGGGACATTCTTGGCCGTATAGTGCGTGAGAACCATCCACATCTTCACAACGTGCGGGAGCTGGAAGATGCACTGCTCCAGGAATGGGATGCGATTCCTCTTCGTGACATCAGGTGCTTAATTCGAAGCATGAGAAAGCGATGTACGGCGGTGGTTAATGCGCGCGGAGGTCACAACCGGTATTGACAGCCCAGTGTCATTATTAAAATTGGACCCTTCCGTTGAATGATGCCGTGTTAAAGGCGCGATGCTAGCATTACAGTAACAAGAGACTGTTGTTCAAATTGGAAAATGACCTATCAATTAAATAATATATTTGAATCAATTTATTGTTTTTGTTAAATAACATTTATACAGTAATATTCTCAGTGTTGCTAAACTTTTTTGGTTCAGTATATATATATATATATATATATATATATATATATATATATATCAGGGCTTCAGAAACAGAATTTTCACAGCCGAACATGCCACTTCGGGAGGGAGGGTGAGTGGAGGTGCCATGGGGGTGGGGGTGTGTGTGTGTGGATGGTGAGTGAAAATGCATGATGGAATTGTATTGTGTAAAATGCTCATTAGTAACTGCGGTTTCTAATAGGACAAGGGCTGTAAATTCTTTAAAACCTCAGAAAGGGTGGCGACTTATATTAGGTATATTTCACGAAATTTTTTTTTTTAAATGCATCAAAAAAATAACACAAAATTAGAAAACATTAAATTTTTAATGCTAAAAATTCTTACCATCTTATGCCTATGCATAATGTATACCTTATCTCCGCGGGAGTGAAATTATTAATTGTGACCGCCTAAATCTTGCGTATATTTTAATAAACATTGTTTATTTCATCAAAACTAATCCAAAGTTTGACATAAAATGGCGCAGCAAAAAATAGAAATGACGTGATGTATTAGGCTATAGGACGAGTTTAGGCTGTTACCCGAGTAGTGCGAAGATGCTAATAGTAGTACCCACTTAAAGACTTGCGCAATTCACATAAATAGGAGGGAGCTTCGAGTAGCTATGAGAGTGACGGCATAAACTTGTCCTATAGCTGATTAATACTTCGTAGAATGTAATGTAACCAAGTTGGCCGGGACGAAATCGCCCAAGTGAACAAAAATCTTGGCAGTAAATATACTGCTGACTACATTTACTGATCAGGTAATAGTGCATTTATTGCTCAAATTGTTTTAAAAACATTATCTCCTGTATATATTTATTGTTAATTTCCAATATTGGCATTTGCGACGTTGCAAAATGGGTATTTATTTGGGAGGTCTCCTTCCAGTCCAGATATAAAGTTCAGTGGAATGCCTCCAATCACAAAAGAGCTTTAATTTGCTCGTCCAACTTAAGAAGGGATCTAACCTCATTTTATTTCTTACCTTGTTTTGGGTGATTTTATGTTGGTTTATGACGATACGTGTACAATGACATGTCAGTTTGTTTTATTTCATCATTTAAGAATGACAGACGTAATATTTACAAATATTACATAGAATATAAGCCGGAAATTGCCAGCAGAATCTTTTTATTCACAATGATTTAACAAAATACATACATTGCTGTCCGACTGGACATCACATTTACCGGTCATCGAAGACAATTCTCAGTCAAGTCCGGACAATATGGACATTTTTGAAGCCCTGATATATATATATTAGGGCTGGGCATGTGTACACAGTTACAAAACTCATAAACGTGTACACGTGAAAATTTTATAAAATATACAACATATTTATGTGAAATATGTAGGATAGCCCTCAGAGAAAATTATATACTTTTTGGCAAATTAATTCTCCATAGTTACCGCCACGCTCTCTATCTGTCAAGTCTGTCTGATTTCCGAATTAACCCTTTAACACTCAAACCTGCCAAAACACTGCTCCTACAGTGGTCTTGCGAAATGTCAATTTGCAGACCAACAGGAGAGGTTTTGTTTTTTAATGTTACCACTGCCAGTCATTGCTATGCTAAATTTGCAAAAACAATCATCTTTTGGACTGCTCATGGGGATTTTTATAAGAAAATTAAAATTTTCTTTAACAACTTAGAGTCAACAGGATTAACTAATTATCCGCGCGTAGCATCGACGTCGGCACGCGGGTATTCATTTGAATAACCATCACCACCCCTTGCAAGAACACATAGGTGTAAATTACTGTTGAGCGTTCAAGAATGATCTTATCTACACAGATCATCACTATGAATGCAATGGCGTGTGGTACTTCTCTAAGCTCACAGTGGATTGATCGGCGTCAGCCTTTTGTCAACTCATTAATGGACAAGCCGGCCAAAACGGTCTCTATAGTGGTCTTGAGGAATATGACATTAGTGAGTCTATTTGCATGTCGAGAGAAGACTATTTTTTGTAAATTTATCACTGCAATGACTGATTTACCGAGCAAGCCTGTCATTCTAGTGGTAAATTTTCAAAATGTTATCTTGCCCTTGCCCGCAAATGCCTTATGGACATTCAGTAATGACAAATTTTGATTTTTCTTAGTCAATCTTGACTATCAAAGAGTGAATCAGTTGCTTGATATGGATCTGTCCCAGATCGGGGTCAAATCAGAATTTTGTAGAATAGTCGATAATCATAAACAAGTTGCGCAATCTTGTGTCAAATTAACCCTAGTATGGTGTTTTGAGTGCTTTGAGGCGCTGTTGACACAATGGGGTGGGGGGGGGGTGTTAATAAATCGTTATTATATTTTCCAATCCCATCATATTTCACCCCTCTACACTTAATAATGGATAATAGATATCATATTTGTACTGCATTTTTGCAGCTGATTGGCAAATATGTGTACACATGTAAACGTTCGTTAACTCTAACGTGTGCACGTGTACTGGCATTGCTCCGAATGCACACCCCTAATATATATATATATATGCATTCATATAATTGCATACCAAAAAGTGTGTGGTGATGTTTGATTAGATATAGCCTATTCCTGAACCTCGCACCGACCATATATATATATATATATATATATATATATATATATATATATATATATATATATATATATATATATATACTATTCATTATCTACGCCAACATCTGTCCATGTACACGTAGCCAACCCGCGCACCGTAGGCTATATTGCCTATTGCTCTATAACGAATAGTAATCTGACAGCAATTGACACCCGCTTCCCGGTGTGACGTCACAACTTTAGCTTGATAGCTGAAAGCGTTTGGTTGTCAAGATGGTTGCTATGTGCTTATCTCAGCTTTGGCTGGGCCGATTAAAAAAATTTAAATATCATTTTGCTCTTTTAGTAAAGGAGAATATATATTATGATTGTCAAGTTAATCTGAGCAATCAGGTAGCTAGTCCTCACAACAGCTTTAAATCGGCAAAAATGTGCTTACACCCTCGAAAACCCATTATCCAATGGAATGATAAATTTGTCATGGAAATTAATTAAAAACTACAATCACATATTTACTAATAAACAAACACATGCCTTTTCAGTTTCCGTTGTCATGGAAGGCTATATCTTGATTATAACCCCTCTATTTACTAAGACAATGCGACAATAATGATAATAATAATAATAATAATAATAATAATAATAATAATAATAATGAGTGATAATAATAATAATAATTATAGTCTTCTTCTTCTTTTCGATCGCTGGTATCACACTTGGAGAGCCGTTCTCAAGATGAAATCTGTGGTTTTCTGCAGTTCTTCCACAGGCCCATACAGCTTTTCAAGAATAGAGGTTGACAAAGGCCAGATCTCTTCTCTCAGCAGCTGATACGTACTGCAACATTGAAGTATGTGCTCTGTGGTCTGTTCTGCTTCTCCACAAGGACAAGCGGGCGATGTCGTAAGGTGGAACCGCCTGTACATGTGTTGGTTTAGTCTGTTGTGTCCAGTTCTGAGACGAAAAATGGTCACTTGCTCTGGCCTCGAGAGATGATGGTAGGCATCTTCTGATTGAGGTGTTCTATAGAGGGACTTAATGATAGTCTTCATCTCTGTATGGGTAACCATGTTTTCTGTCTGATTCTCTTCTGCACCCACCTTTGCCATCTTGTCTGCTTCCTCATTTCCTTGGACTCCACAGTGTGAGGGGATCCACTGCAGTGCTATCCGAAAGCATTTGATGGTTTGTAGTGCTTCTTCAAGTTGTGGCAGCTTACCTTTGGTGATAGCCTCAAGGACGGAGCGGGCATCAGATAAAAAGACAATCTGTGCAATAGGGTCTGCTGTTCTGCTGATGGTATTAGCTGCATGAACCAGTGCTTCGACTTCAGCTCTGTAGTTTGTGCAGTGTTTGCCTGTCGGTATTGCAGCTGACTCATGTTGTCCGTTTGGATACTGTATGTGCAGTCCGGCACCTCCGCTCCTAATTGCATCTTTGGCTGATCCATCTGTGTAGATCCTTATCCATGTCTCCTGAGGGTACATTTCTTCCAGCATGATAGCATAATGATAGTGATAATAATAATAATAATAATAATAATAATAATAATGATAGTGATAATAATAATAATACATGTAAATAATGTTAATGGTGTTAATAGTGATATTATTATTATTGAGCATAATGATAATAACAATGCGACAATAATAACAATAATAATAATGGTAATAATAACGATGTTGTTGCTATCATTATTATTCAGCATGAGTATACATGTAACAAGAGGCCCAAGGGGCCTGTGTCGCTCACCTGGAGCACCATCAATTTTTGTTAAAATTGTTGGTGGGTGGTTTAGCAGTTTTTTAAATGAGTTTGTGGGCATTTTTGCAAGTGCAATATGACCGCCAAACACACTACATTTTGATTGCCCCACGACGCCCATGTTTTTTTGATGGATCAACTTCGCTTGAACAAATTTTAATCGCCCAAATTTCGGCCTGATCCCTTCAGCTGTTCTGGAGGAGTCATTTTCATGAAAACCAGGTCATCCAAGATGGTCGCCAAACCATTTGGTCAATCAAGTCCTCTTGAACAAACTTGGCTTACCTCTTGGCCTAGATGAAGATTCCCCAAGTGGTTTCGGAGAAGATTTTTAAAGACATTTCCTGAAATCCAAAATGGCCACTGGGAAAATTGGCCGATTGGGTTCATTTGAACAAACTTGGATCCTTATGCCCTAAGGATGCTTCCTGGCAAATATAATTGAAATCGGCCTGGTAGTTCTCGAGAACACATTTTAAATTTCCCATTGCTTTAGCATGGGAGTATTTGACGAGAAAATTATCCAAGATGGCCGCCAAACTGTTTATCCGACAGTTTTGAAGACTGCAAATTTGAGCTCAGAATACCCAAAAAACATATATAGAACCAATTTTGGCCTCAAAATCCATCAAATGAAAATATCCAATATGTCCGCCAAACACGCTACATTTTGATTGGCCCATGGCGGCCATGTTTTCTGACAGAGCAACTTCCCTTGAACAAACTTTAATGACCTTTAGTCCCTAATCATATCTCCCAAATTTTGGCCTGATCCATTCAGCAGTTCTGGAAGTCGTTTTCGGGAAAACTAGGTCATCCAAGATGGCTGCCGAACCATTCGGTCAATCAAGTCGTCTTGACCAAACTTGGCTTACCTCTTTGCCTAAATGAGGTTTCATAAGTTTTAAATTCATTCCCCAAGTCGTTTCAGAGAACGAGATTTTTAGACATTTCTAAAAATCGGCCGAAATCCAAGATGGCCACCGGCCAAATTGGCCGATCGGCTTCGTCTAAACAAAATGAAATCTCTATGCCATAAGGATGCTTCCTGCCATATATAATTCAAATCGGCCTAGTAGTTCTCGAGAAGAAGACATTTTAAATTTCCCATTGCTTTAGTATGTGAGCTTTCGGCGGGAAAATGATCCAAGATGGCTGCCAAACCGTTTATTCGACAGTTTCGAAAATTGCAAATTTGAGATCAGAATACCCAAAAACAAATTTTGGCCTCAAAATCCATCAAATAAAAAAATCCAATATGGCTGCCAAACACACTATATTTTGGTCCACCGTCTCCATGTTTTTTGACGAATCAACTTCACTTGAGCAAACATTAATCGCCCTTAGTTGCTAATTATATATCACAAATTTTGGCCTGATCCCTTCAGCGGTTCTGGGGAAAAAGTCATTTTTGTGAAAACTAGGTCATCCAAGATAGCCGCTGAACCATTTGGTCAATTAAGTTCCCTTGAACAAACTTGATTCAGCGCTTACCCTAGATCATATATCATGAGTTTTGAATCGATCCCTCAAATGGTTTGGGAGGAGAAGAAAATGTGGCCAAATTGGCTGATCGGGTTCATTTGAACAAACTTGAATCTCTATGCCGTAAGAATTCTTCATGCCAAATATAGTTGAAATCGGGCCAGCAGTTCTTGAGAAGATATTTTTAATTTCCCATTGCTTTAGTATTGGAACTTTTGGCGGGAAAATGATCCAAGATGGCTGACAAACCGTTTATCCGATAGTTTCGAAAATTGCAAATTTGAGAACAGAATACCCAAAACTCTATATCAAACCAATTTCTGCCTCAAAATCCATCAAATAAAAAAATCCAATATGGTCAGCAAACATGCTATATTTTGATTGGCCCACGCCGGCCATGTTTTTTGATGGATCAACTTCTCTTGAACAAACATTACTGGCCCTTAGCCCCTAATCATATCTGCCAAATTTCGGCCTGATCCCTTCAGCGGTTCTGGAGAAATTATTTTCGCTAAAACTAGGTCAACCAAGATGGCCACCAAACTATTGGACCAATTAAGTTCCCTAGAACAAATTTGGTTGAGCTCTTGCCCTAGATCATATTTCATGAGGTTTCCTTCAATCCCTCAAGCGGTTTCGGAGAAGGTTTTTAACGTTTCCAAATATCGGCCAAAATCCAAGATGGCCGCTGGCCTAATTGGCCGATCGGCTTCATTTGAACAAACTTGGATCCCTATGCCCTAAGGATGCTTCCTGCCAAATATAATTGAAATTGGCCCAGCGGTTCTTGAGAAGAAGTCATTTAAAGGAAAAGTTGATGGACGGATGGATGGACGGTCGCCACGACATAAGCTCACTTGGCCTTTCAGGCCAGGTGAGCTAATAATACATCACATACTGGATTACTGTCTTTAAGCTTGATGATATTATTATAATTAACTACTAGTAACTTAATTATGTTTTTGTGTGCGTTACGTGTAGTGTTGTAATGTCTCTGTCTAATATATGTTAGGGGTCTATCACCACATAGGCTTTGGCTTTGATGGACTACCTGTCCTTTGTAATATAAATGTGAAATACTACTATAAAATAAAAAAATATTTGAATTGAATTGAACTGAATTGACTCCCAGACTTCCACTAGTGGAAGCCCTGGCCCCCTGTTGCATTATGGGATATGGTTCTTCATTATGCGTATGCTCCCCTAGTTGTTTTAGGGAAACCTAGTACTGCGCATTTTTAATGTCTAAAATTTCTGTGATATTGTTAACACGAAATAGCGTACATTTACTTCTGAATGTAAAACGATTAAATAGTATGAAGCAGGACAAGTAAAAACTTTATTTATTCCTATTTATGCATCTGTAAATGCAATATGAACTTTGATTGACTGTCGATCTCAAAATTATTTTTAACACCCATGGCCGTAGAAAGTCGTTGTTGTCAATGTTGATGTATTTAGCGTTGATAGCAGGAAATTTAAGGCCGGGTACCACGCCATTCACACCCGGATGCAATGTACATTCATGTATTTACCTGCAGACATGCATTAACTCCGTATTTTGTAGCTTATGTCTGAATAAACGTGATTTAAAAATCCTAGCGGACGACATTTCATTACGACGTCATTCTTAGTAAGAGCGTTGTTGTTTGTATTTCCACCCCAATGACGAGGATCACCACGATACGTCGCTACAAATTTTATAATGTTATTGGACTGGTACCAAATAGACCGTACGTGAAAGATGCTGATGGATAGCACTGACAATATGCCTAAGTATTGTTGCGAATATAGTGGACTAGATTTTCCAGAATGCCCTCCAAGCGTACCGGTATATGATGAAATATTAGCTTCGAATGTATATACATATATATATTATCTCGACCCTAAACAAATTCGCCCCACTTTAAAACCACAAATTGAAATGTTGAAATGATGCCTGCGTTCGCTTATAGGCAACGCCTATTTTCATATTATGTATGAACATATTATAAATTTATGCTAGCAGCTATGTCAAGGGTCCACCGCATCCTAAGCCTTGCCTTTGTTTGTGGATGCCTGTACTGAATTGTTAAATTATTTACCTATATGGAAACAAATTCTCTTGAACCTTTACCTTACGCTACGGGATTTTAGTTTGCAACGAAATATGGTTAAAACACTATAAATAACATTATCTATAATGTCTACAACATTTTAATAAGTAAGACTATACTTCTATGATGCTTTTTCGCCATACGAAAGATTCAAAGAAGCGGTAAAATTAAATAACAGAAATAAACTCGTGTTACCACTTTTCGTGATGGGTAAGCCTAAGAATAACAATAAGGATGCTATATGGAATACCTGTAGATTAGTATTCTATCTGTGAACCATACTGTTTTTTTAAACGTTATAGTTTATTATTCAACATCTTGAATTTGAAATTAATGAAAGTTTTCCTTGCATTTAAATTTCTGCGGTACCTGTTGCTATGAAGTTACTAAGGTTTGGGGGTGGGGGGGGGGGGCCGCTAAATTATCCAATCAGTGATCTGTTATGTTCTGTTTCCGTATATTCCTTCACTAGATTGGAGAACCCACGTAGAAGTGGTAGATAATATTAAATTTCAATGTCTCACTATCAGGCATGCAGATATCCCATCACCCGGAAAAGTTCATGAAAATTCATGAGAACTAAATTAACTGTACACAGATAGTTGCTGAACATCAGATATGGGAGTTAATAGATATGGTTTCTGTTTTGTTATGATGACTGATTCCTACGTTTTATGCTGTTGAATATGTAAGGTCTACCGCAGTGAATACTGTAGCAGAGTTTTCGTCCTATGGTTTCTATGTTTTGGCAGATGTTTATGTCGTCTGGTATCAACCCACGCTCTGTTAGGGCTGTACAGTCGATAATGAGCCTTGTAAATAATTTGGAGTCACTGCTTAAGGATCTCCAGATTGAGTCGCCTAGGTACTGTGTAATAAATTACTTGAGCTCCAGGAAATACTTGACTCTGTGATTGAGAAGGGCGTTGCACTTTAGTAGGATATGATAGTAATCTTCAGTCTCTATATGGCAGAGTGGACCTGTTGGATCTACTTGATTTAGCTGAAATCTGGCGAGATTAGCCTGAACCAGGTACGTTCCTGTTAGTAGTCTGCCCGAATATTAACTGAAAAATCCAGTGAAATATCCTTACCACTGAGCATCTTATTTAACAAATCAATAAAAGAAAGTATATTACCAAACATTTGGAAAATGGCAACAGTAACAGCTATACATAAGAAAGGATCCAAACAAGACGTGGAGAACTACAGACCCACCAGCCTCACACCTATAATATGTAAAGTGCTGGAATCATTCATACGAGATGCAATTATGACACATATGGAATCAAACAATTTACTAACAAAATGTCAGCATGGCTTCCGATATAGTAGGTCGTGTAAAACACAATTATTATAATTTTTAGAAATTGTTACAGCTAGCCTAGGCAACAACGAACCTGTCGACACAATATACTTAGACTTTAGGAAAGCATTTGACACAGTTCCACACACAGGACTCGTTAAGAAACTTAGTGCATATGGTATAGAAGGCAAAATAATTAAATGGATAAAAAACTTTCTTTCAAACAGAAAACAATGCGTCACTATTAATTCAGAAAATTCAGACTTGGTAGACGTAACTGGCGGGGCACCTCAGGGTAGCATACTTGGTCCTGTATTGTTTCTAATTTTCATAAATGACTTACCAAACTTAGTCAAATGTACTAGCAAAATGTTCGCAGATGATACAAAACTACTAGGAAATCCACCAACCACAAATATGCAAACAGATTTAAACAATGTCTGTGAGTGGTCCCAAACCTGCCAACTTACATTCAATCATGACAAAACAAAGGTTATCCATTTTGGCACTAATAATCCAAAAAACACAGTAACGCATGGTTGACACTGACAGGTGACTAACTATTTCTCAGTCAGTTGTCGAAAGGGACCTAGGAATCTACATAGAGAACAAACTTTCTTTCGATTCACACATTAACAAAATTGTATCAAAAGCAAACAGTACACTAGCCGTTATTAAGCGAACCTTTTCCCACATGGATCAAAACAACTTCATCTTACTTTATAAGTCTTTAGCCAGGCCCATTCTAGAATATTGCAACTCAGTTTGGTCACCTCACTTATTAAGGCAATCAAGAACAATAGAAAGGGTTCAGCGTAGAGCAACAAAACTTATCCCTACCCTCAAACACCTAAGCTACAGAGACAGATTAAGCTCACTTAGTCTCATGTCAATGAAATATAGAAGATTCAGGGGGGATCTGATTGAATCATACACAATTATACACGGGATGTACAATACAGACGCAGATCAATTCTTCACTAATAATCATATGGCACACATGACAATGCGTGGTCACAAACTCAAGATTCAAACCAATTTTTGTCGCAACAACACTGGAAAAAAATTCTTCTCACAACGCGTAATCTCACACTGGAACTCGCTACCTGAAAACATTGTGCTAGCCTAAAACATAGATATCTTCAAAACCAGACTAGACAAACATTTCAACGAGATAACTTATTACTATGACTAATTAAACGTAATAAACTCAATAACTCAAACTTGGGACTCTCAAGCTGCTTCATGCTTAAGTCCGTCACTATGATTGATTGATTGATTGATTGATTGATTGATTGATTGACTTTAGTACTATGTTGCCAGACATCCTTAACATCTGAATGAACAGTGGTTATGGTTTGATGCATTCTGCCAACCAATACCCCTGGGAAGTGACAGTATGTTAGTATAGTTTTCGTACATCATTGATCAGTTAGTTCGTGTGTCCAATACATATCTACTGCCTTTTTACTGTTTCTTTCCACTTGTTTTTATTGCGAATGTGAGTTTTTAGGTGCATAAGCTGTGGAAGCCTGTACTGCTGCAGGATACCTTGGATATATATGAACTAACTATGAGAATCAACAGGCCTTATTAATGATTGCCGTTCCATTATTCTGTTCAGTGTTGGATTTTCGCTTCTGATTATGTTTGATAGTAATGTGATCTGCCGGATATGTATTTCAGCAGCAATTGTTCTGGCTCCAATCCGTAGGTATACAATACACTTTGTAATGTGAAATGCCTACAAATCGGCTATATGCTTGCTGGAGGAAGTGAATACTTCAAGAATATATAGCAGTCATGGTAAGAGGTACATGATGTATATATGGTAGCAGATTTTTGGAGAAAGTCCATTTATGCCGTGGAGACCAGTGCCTGTCATAGAGTAGAAAGTTCTACGAGCAAGTGAGATCTTTTCTTCAACGTTGACGAAAACTTAATTTTTTTGATGTGTGAGAGAGGGGGAGAGAGAGAGAGAGAGAGAGAGAGAGAGAGAGAGAGAGAGAGAGAGAGAGAGAGAGAGACCTAAATGTGTTGCGTTAGTTGTAATAGGTGCATCAACCTTCCTGAGTTTCCAGGTGGACATATTATTACAATTCTTGGTGGTTTATAGCTTACAGAGGATGTTTGTTTTCTCAGGATGGATGCTGTATTTTTCTCTGGAGGCATATGTGTAAGCTTGATCTAGCATAAGCTTGTGTGAGGAATTACTACATAAAGTAAGATCGTCTGCTACTGTTGGGCATCCCGTGCAGATGGAAGCAATAAATACCTCCATTTGTTGACTTTGTAGCTAAATTAATAGGCTATTGATGTATGTTTTGTAGAGCCCTGTAGACAGAATGCCTCCTTGTCAAACACCTTGCTTTACTTGGAACCTATCACTGTTAATTCCTTTCCGTTTCACTCGTGCTAATAGGCCATCATATAGTTTGTCCACAATCAGCCATGTATTTGGGTCTAGGTTCTGGTCATATAGATGGCATTTCATTGAATTATGATCTACTTGCAGAAGCCTGCATGCGGAAATCTTCCGTGCATCAAAGATCGTGCCATCTCACGCTATTTATATGTTAGCGCATCTATTTCAGTGATTCTTGAACTTTTACCGTACCGATGACCAATAGGTACTCAAGTAACTATACTATTGAACATTTAATTATTTCCGTACTTGGTACTGATGATAAATAGGTACCTTACTAGTCCTAGGACCGCATTATTATATTTTCTGTTTCTTACTGTAGCTATTATCTTTAGTTACTGTTGGTGCTTCAACTAATAGCACCGTAAGGTCTAGTGACCTGTGATATACACTGTTCTCATTGTATTAGTTAGTTGTGTATATGGCAACTAGCCAATCTAGTTAATATGTTTAGTTTATTTATAAAAACTCTATAACACAATATGCTAGGTAATGCAATACAGCAGCATTATATATCCGCATCACTATTTTCCCAGCATCAATTTTACACTGAGGTCGCTGTTCATGCTCTAATTGTTTGAGCCTGACATGTTACCGACTAAACCTGGCTATTCAGTTCAATAGGATGGGTTTAAAGTGGTTAGGGACAATTTCTCCTCAAGAGACGCATAGTGTACGCCTCTTTTCCGGTTGTTGTGGTAATGTAGCCTCACACACCAGCAAGGTTGTGTAAAAATGGCCAGTGACCTTAGGGCCTCTTATTTTTATTGAGTTATTGTCTCTTTCCACGATACACCAGCCGCAAGGCTTCTTAATTGTTTGGATTCCCATTGACACGTTAGCAGAATCCGACCCTGGGAAACTATGGGAGGTTTTCGAGCGGTGATAGGTAAAGTGTTGATTTACATACACGCCCCCTGTATCCTCGGATACTAGTAGGATAGGACCCCCGCCAAAGTAAGAAGCACTGCGAAATAATAATATTTAATTATGTTGTGATACCGGCCTGCAGTGCATCTCTGGGCATTCTGGAAAATAACCCTAGCGACAGGTCAAATGTTAACTCCGTAGTACGCGGTGATGGACGAGATATGGATCTCCATCCAATTCGTTGTAGTGTCTGAGTAAGGTCTTAGAACCCACCACGCCCTCACGGGAAGGAGGCTAGCGGTGGATATCTGTCTCTCAATACCCATCATAAATGACATGCCGCTTTCTAAAAATTGCTTGTGTGAACTGTGAAACTTGTCCTGGTGATGTTATATGTGGTTGCGGGACAGGGTAACTGGATCGTTATTTGATTTGGGAGTCTTGCTCCATAACATGTGTGCACGCTGTCCCTTGGGGGTAGATGCTATGCGGGGCGACCTATGGGATGCTGAGCATCTTTGCGCAATGGATAAATGTATCTAAAGCCAGGTAGGAATCCCTGCCACTTGCGGCTAAAGCTTGTTTTCGTTACTAATACCTAATGGGTAGGTTAGAATGTAGCAGAAGGCTCACATAAATAAAACGGCAACTACCAATGCAGTCACTTTGGAACTACATAAGACTGTGGCCTGGGAATTCTTCGGAAATCATTTGTCCCATCTTCATGTGAACCAGCGTACATCAAATTAATTATGGCTTCACTAGGATTTTCAGCACTCAGCATTTTCTGTTTGAACAAAAGAGTCGCCCTTTTTGCAAACTTTTTTTCCTCCGCTTCAGCATTGAAGGCATTTTCCTGTGATACTGATGGCGAGAAGGCAGAGATTTTAGCAGATTTTTTCACCAGTGTTTTTACAGAGGAGCCATTAGGGGATCTACCTAGGTTTGAGGAGAGGAGGCATACATCAAAGTCTAATGACAGTACCTTTGAAGCCACAGAGGTCCACAAGCTGCTCGAAAACATAGATTGTAGTAAATCTCAGGGACCAGATAATGCACACCCAAGAGTCCTATATGAACTGCGGGATGTTATAGACAGACCATTGACCTGTATTTTCGACAAATCCTTTTCAACAAGTATAGTTCCAAAGGAATGGAAAATTGCAAATGTAACGCTTATTTTCAAGAAAGGGGACAAAATATGCACAGGAAACTACCGGCCAGTAAGTCTAACCAGTGCGATAGGAAAGCTATTTGAAAAATTAATTCGGACACGGATGATCGAGCATTTGGAGAGCAATGAACTACTCAGTAAACAAAAATTTAGGTTTGTAAGTGGCAGATCAACTAGTCTACCGTTAATTAAGGTCATGGACGAATGGACAGAGATCCTGGACAGAGGTGGTGCAATTGACTCCGTATATATGGTCTTCATGAAGGCGTTTGATACAGTTGCCCACAGGAGATTGATAAGAAATCTGAGAGGCTATGGGATGAGTGCGAAGATGTGTGCATGGAGTGCAGACTTCCTACGGGACAGAAAGCAAAGGATCTGTGTGAATGGAGTGTTTTCAGAATGACAAACAGTTACGTGTGGAGTTCCGCAAGGTAGTGTCATTGGACCGGTGCTATTTGTACTCTTCATAAATAACCTACGTGATTGTGTGCAGTCAGGCATCTACCTACACACGGATGATACCAAAGTATACAGGGAAATTAGAAATGAACATGACAGTGCAACATTACAGAAGGATCTTGATGCCCTTCATCACTGGTCAGAAACTTGGCTCTTATGATCTCACTCTGATAAATGTACGGTACTTGAAATTGGCCACCATTCGGTAAATGAAGGCAAAAAATACAAGCTGTATGACTGTAAAGGAGAGACCGTGGAATTAGGATCAGTCGAGCAGGAAAAGGATATTGGAGTTGTTGTACACTGCTGGCTAAATTTCAGATGCCATATGCAAACCAAGGTAGATAAGGCCATGGGAATCATGGCAGCCATCCGCGGAACCTATACATACATGGGTGAAGAAAGTTTTACATTGTTTTACAAGGCACTAGTAAGATCTCGACTTGAATATGCTGAAGCTGTATGGTCGCCCTATAAAAAGTGTGACATAGATATCATAGAAAATGTACAATGGCGTGCAACTCGATGCGGACCCTCACTAACAGGTCTTTGCTATGCAGATAGACTGCGCAAACTAAAGCTTCCAACACTGAGATATAGGCAAATGAGAGGGGACATTATTGAAAGCTACAAGATCATCCATGGTCAAGATTTCAGATACCAGAGGGCATGAGTATAAAATACAGAGGAACTTTGCTAGACTGGACATTAGGAAATATTCCTTTGTAAACCGTGTTACCGATGTCTGGAACGGACTACCACAGGAGGTTGTAAGTGCACCAAGCATCAGATGTCTTGAGAGCAGACTTGACAAGTTCTGGAACAATTTGGAAATTAAATTTGATCATGATGCAGCTTATGCTCTCTAAGTCAGATACATTGTTCTGGTGGTTACAGTATGAGACACGGATTGGGTGTGGAATCACATCAATCCTGATGTCTAGACTGTATTCTGTAGCTCGCGGGGTAGTGTCGGGCCGTTCCGGTGTATCATGTCGACTCGCCATGCCGCAAGTGCATGACGAACGATGACGCTGGTTAGCATCCGGTCTCTGGGTGACGGATCCTTACGAGACTGCCCTACGGGTAACAAAAACCAGCTCCTAAGGCCGGTGGAACTCAATCGTTCCGGTGGGGCCGTGCGACCATTGTCGCGAACATTAAATACAACGGTCTCATCCCAAGAATTTGTGTCACCAGTGTGCCTGTCCATAGCAATTTCGTGATCTATGGACTTACAAGATTTGATTTGGTGACCTAAAAATATAAGTCTATACAAGGATTTTACCTAAACAAACTATCGAGTATGCTAGATAAAAATGAGGAGCATACGAAAACACAAGACATAGAGACAGCCAGGTGAACTTTTAAACATGGGGCCCCCGGAGGTACCACACAGAATCGTAGGTCCACAGAGGTATCCCCGCAAGGGAGGCTCCCGTACACGAGACTTAACTAATTAACTTAATATAAGTAATTATACCTCTAAGCTGCAAGGAAGAAGATTATCTCGGACGAAAAGGCATGTGCCTCACGCGGGCACTACTCCTAGTGCTAGTTTGGGTGAGGAGTATTATCCTCGCGTGGACCATCCTCGCTGAATCCTTGTGAGAGGCAAGTGCCTTGCACGGGCCTCCGTCTTGGGAAGGTGTCGCCACTGCTTAAAGCGGGAGAAGAGTAGTAGGCAAAAATGGGCCCACTCTAATATTTCAACCAAAAATGCTTGAAAAAGAAAAGACCATACCTAGTCTTCTTCTTCTTTTCGATTGCTGGTATCAAACTTGGAGAGCCGTTCTCAAGATGAAATTTGTGGGTTTCTGCAGTTCTTCCACAGGCCCATACAGCTTTTCAAGAAAAGAGGTTGACAAAGGCCAGATCTCTTCTCTCAGCAGCTGATACATACTGCAACATTGAAGTATGTGCTCTGTGGTCTGTTCTGCTTCTCTACAAGGACAAGCGGGTGATGTCGTAAGGTGGAACCGCCTGTACATGTGTTGGTTTAATCTGTTGTGTCCAGTTCTGAGACGAAAAATGGTCACTTGCTCTGGCCTCGAGAGATGATGGTAGGCATCTTCTGATTGAGGTGTTCTATAGAGGGACTTGATGATGGTCTTCATCTCTGTATGGGTAACCATGTTTTCTGTTTGATCCTCTTCTGCACCCACCTTTGCCATCTTGTCTGCTTCATCATTTCCTTGGACTCCACAGTGTGAGGGGATCCACTGCAATGCTATCCGAAAGCATTTGATGGTTTGTAGTGCTTCTTCAAGGTGTGTCAGCTTACCTTTGGTGATAGCCTCAAGGACGGAGCGGGCATCAGATAAAAAGACAATCGGTGCAATAGGGTCTGCTATTCTGCTGATGGTATTAGCTGCATGAACCAGTGCTTCGACTTCAGCTCAGTAGTTTGTGCAGTGTTTGCCTGTCGGTATTGCAGCTGACTCATGTTGTCCGTTTGGATACTGTATGTGCAGTCCGGCACCTCCGCTCCTAATTGCATCTTTGGCTGATCCATCTGTGCAGATCCTTATTCATGTCTCCTGAGGGTACATTTCTTCCGGCGTGGCTAGGGTCAGGGCCTTCTTGCTCACATCACTGTGTTCATCTTTGGTTGTAAGATGAGGTACTGTGGTGCGAATAGCTATGCTCTCTAGTTTGTTTTCCCAGTGTGGAGGATCAAGGGTGTGGTTTGGGTCTTCTATTTGTGCTGGCAACATTTCTTGGTGTTTCCTTTGAAGTGCTTTTGTCTCTTTCACAAAACTTGATCTTTTAAGTCTTCCTGATGACAGCTGTGTTTACCTGATCTTCATCGGGTGGTTGTTGAACGATTTGAACGTTGCAGCTTGGAGCAGTGCTTTGCATTCCCTTCTTTTGCTAAGTGGGGGGATGCCTGCTGTCTGCTCAATTTTTTCTATTGGTGTTGATCTCATTCCACTAGTGCTGATGCGCAGTGCCTGTTTTGTACTCTGTCAAGGTTCTGTTGATGAGATTTAGCTGGTGTCATCCATGAGCTGGATCCATACTCAAGGTGTGGTCGTACGGCACCTAGGTAGATGGTCTTGAGGATCCTTTCATTGGCACCCCACTTTGTTCCTGCCAGCTTCGTGATGATGTTTAGCTTTCTTCTGGCCTTTGCCTCTGCGTTCTGTATGTGCTCCTTCCATGTTAATCTTCTGTCGTAGGTGACTCCCAGGTATGTCTGCTGGTCCTCGTACTCGAGTGGAGTACCGCCCAGTGTCAGATTGCCAACCTTGGTTTTGGTGGACAGTGAGAATAGCATGGCTGATGATTTTTCTTTGTTGATGGTAATACACCAGCGATTGGCCCAAGCTGTAATTCTGTCCAAGGCGAGCTGCATTTTGACGTAGCAGTCATTGTGTACTCCTCGGTGCACCAGAGTACGCGGTCATCTGCATAGAGGGCTGCTTGGATCACATTGGGCAGCTCTGCTACAATGTCATTAATGAAGAGTATGAACAGAGTTGGTGATAATACTCCACCTTGTGGCACCCCTTGTCTCAGCAATACATTCTGTCCAGATTGTCCATCCACCAGCACCCTAGCTCTGCGATTGTGTAGGTGTGACTTGGTCCATCGGAACACATTGCCACCGATGCATGTGCGCCGGAGCTTCACGAGGAGGCCATCCTTCCACACCTTGTCAAATGCCCTCTGCAGATCGATAAAGGCAGCTAGCATCACCTTCTTGGCTTGAAAAGTGTCCTCTATAATCTGTGCAAGATGTGTTGTTTGATCTTCTGTGCTCCTGTATCTTCTGAAGCCGGCCTGTTCTGAAACTATAATGTTCTCCAACTCCAGGTACCACTGCAACCGCTGGTTGATGATGCGCTCCATGGTCTTGAAAATGCAGCTTGTAAGACTGATAGGACGGTAGCTCAGCACTTTCGTCTTGTTCTTCCCTTTTTTCAGAATAGGTGTCATTCTGGCTTCCTTCCAGCACTGAGAAACCTCTCCATTGGTCCAACTGAGATTAAAGATGTCTAGCAACTTGCGGAGAGATGCATTACCAAGGTGTTGGATCATTTCATTCGTAATGGCATCTGGCCTGGGAGATTTCTTCTTCTTCAATTGGCGGATAGCCTTCTTCAGTTCTGCTAAACTAATGTCAACTTTCATTGCATTGTGAGTGTTGGTGTCTGTTCTTTCCCTTTGCTCTTTTCTAACCTCTTTTTGACGCATCCGTGGTATAGGAATGTTGCTTTCTTTTGCATATGCCTTCGAAAGGCATCTGCAGGCATCTTTCCTGTCAGTGGTTGTCCATCTTCTTCAAGCATAATCTTCTCTCCCCCGACACCCTCATCATTCAGTGCTTTAGTCAGTCTCCATAGCTTTGTGGTGTCTCTCTCTAAATTAAACCCTGCCGTCTTTTCCCTCCAGGTTCTTCTTTTGGCCTCCAGCTTGGTCTTTAGATACCTGGCTTTAGTTTGTTATAGCGTGAAGTGGTTTTCATGACAGGGATTACCCTTTGCATCTTCTCTGGCCTTGTTTAGTTTATCATGTGCTACTTGCAGTTCTGTTGTCCAGTAGGGGTGGTAGTTTTTCCTTAACCCTCGAGGAATCACTTCGTCGGCAGCCTTGAGGATACTTGAATTAAATTCCTTGACCACATTGTTGATGTTTCTCCCTTCTACTGCTATATTTTGGGTAAGCTCATTGGAACGAATGCCGAATAGACTCCAATTTGCCTTTTTGTAGTTCCACCTTGGATGTTGAGGTGAACTTGTCGAAATACTTCCAGAAAGAGAGAGAGAGATGAGGACTGGGCGGTGGTCGTTTCCTCCTAACTGCGATCCGACCACTCTACTGAGGTTTCTGTGAATGTCTTCTGTACAAAATTCCAAGTCCGGCGTTGTTGTCGAGTGCCACCGGCATGAGTAGAAGGTAAGCTGATCTGTGGGATCATTGACAAGTAAAAGGTGCTTTTCATCTTGCCATGCGTCTTCTCCTCGTTTATCAAGTGTTCTGTATCCCCAGCTCTGGGACTGGCTATTAAAGTCTCCCGCAATGAGGAAGTTGCAGTCCGGGACCTGGATTGTGTCAAGTGAGAGATTCTTGTCATTAGGGCAGTAGTAATTGACAATGTCAATCACAGAGTTGCTGGTTGTTACCTTGATCTTGATATATTCTGCCTCTTCCATAAAGGTTTTGATCTGGCTGGCGTTCATGCTGTTTCGGACCAAGGTGATCACCCCGCCTTTCTTTCTTCCATTTCGATCACACCGGAAAATCTGGTAACCTCTGATCTTAAATGGTTTTCCTTCTGCATTCCAGTGCATGATGCTGATACTGGGGTTCTCTTTGGGGTTGGTCTTCTCTTTCGGTTGGCTAGTAGCTCTCCATCCTCGTCCCCTGGCTCCACAAGACGAGTTGATGGGACCTCCAGTAGCTGAGGGTGGGCTCGTTCGAGGCTTGGAGCCTGGCGCTGCACCTGCCTGGCGGATCCTCACAGGGCGAGCACCATTTTGGTTGATTCGATCTCCAAGTGTCATTTCATTAGCGTTGTGCAGAATGCTCTGGTTAGCCCCTCCAAATGTCTGGATTGACACCCAGTGGGTTACACCTCTGCGCCACGTTGAGGCCGAGCATATAGTCTTAAACAGGGGACCATACCTAGTGAGATTATGACTATAGGGTTACGTGAAGACGGGACAAATGATTCCTGAAGGATTCCCACGTCACCGTCTTATGCGATTCTCAGTATGCTGAATTAGTAGTTGCCGCTTTATTTAAGCGGGCCTTCAGCTCTGCTTATCTATCCTTTAAATTTTGGAGACAAGAACTATTCTAGGCCGCAAATGGCTGGTATCTACCTAGCTATTAGACACGGCTGCCATTGAGAACGTATGCCCTAAGACATTAATACTGAAGACAGCACTCATACATGTTACTTAGTAAGATCTCCAAACTGGATAAGAATCCGGACATCTCACTCCGTAACCACATAAAACGTTACAGGACACAGGTTACTTTTCACAAGAGCATTATTAGGCAATTGTTCTATCGTTATGGTGGGGGTAAGAGAGACGCGTCTCCTTTGCTGTATAGTGTTTCCTACGTGCACTGCAGTCCTATATTTTCTATAAATAAAACAAACATATGAGCTGATGTCTAATACCCACCATACATGTCCTTCCCGTGAGGGCGTGGCAGATCTAAATATCATGCCCAGACATTCTTATGGAATTCGGTGGGGATACGTATCTCGGCCGTCACCAGGTCCTATGGGACTAACCATTTAACCTGTCGTTAGATTTATATACAAATTGCCCAGGTTTGCACTGCGGTGTGGGAGGATTGTTCAGCAAATAAAATAATAATTAATATATGTTTTCGCAGTGCTTTCCTACATTGGCAAAAGTGGTAACTACTAAGTATCCGAAGATATGGAGGGGCTGTGTGTGATACCACACCCCGGCCATCACCGCTCGGAAACCCCAACAGTTTCCCAGGGTCGGATCAGCCCATGGTGCGGATAGGGACATCCAAACAATTAAGAAGCCACAAGGCTGGGTGGAACATGAAGAGAGACAAAACCTTAGAGTTATGAGTCTTACCGGAGTGCGGGGCTAGATTATCGCACTACCGGAAGAGAAGAGTATACTACAGATTTCTTAACGGAGAAAGTGTCTCTAATCATATTAAACCTATCCTATCAAGCTGAATAGAAAAAGGTTTAGTCGGTAGCATGCCGGGTTAAAGTTTCCTACAAGCACTGCAGTCCTATATTTTCTATAAATAAAACTAACATATGAACTGATGGCTACTGGCCATATATATATATATATATATATATATATATATATATATATATATATATATATATATATATATATATATATATATATATATATAAACTAACCAGAACATCAATACAGTATTAAATGATCGGAATTATATATCTTAGTACAGGTTAACGAACCTACTATGGTGCGGTTAGTGAAAACACCTTACAGAAAATAAGAATAACTATAAACACATACAGAAATTATAACTAGCGGTCCTAAGACTGTTACGGTACCTTTTAGTCATCGGGACCGTTTTTATGGATACAATATAATTAGAAAAGTACATTTAGTGGAATAATTAAAATGTTAAGTACAGTTACTTGAATACTCTGTAGTCATTCTTAAATTAGCCTATCGTGTTACTGAAATTGATACGTCATCCTTTAGTTGACGTGAGTTGATGCATTCTCTTGAAGCTGTAAAGTTCCCGCAGGTTGGTTCCCGCAAACAGGATTCCCGTAAGAAGCTCATGGCGGGAGCACATCGCTCAGGACTGTAAGCACAATGGAATGTCTAAGGAGTAGTCAGCAAGAGATACAATAGCATTACTGCTGTGAAGAAAGTTCCCATGCACCGATGGCACGGATGTAAGTTGTCAACAACCCGATCACAAGCAGGGGTTGTTAGATGCAGATGAAGATACAAAACTAAGCTTAACGGTGCTGGGTACGTCAACCAGCTCTGAAGATGCACCGGGCAAAGTTTACTTGCTGCGGTCGAAAGTTAGAAGAACCTACACGACATTAGTGCGGGGACGGTTGAAATACCACTTTTAGGCATGGCCGGCAGATCCGGCGAGTCATCCATCAAAGAACATCCTGCCTCTACATCTGTAGAATCACATATTCAGGCCGTAAAGGCCTCACCGCAAGTTCGCTGTTCTGAAGTAGATCTTATTACTCGTGAACAATAATAGAAAGTTCCAAATTGCTCCCGCAAGTAGGGAGTTACAAAATTGTTTTGGTGTGGTGGGTTGGGTAACTGCTAGCTACGGGAGAGAAACCGACAGAAAGCGAAGTTATATGCGTAATATCTATCGTGCTGGTAGTAGCTGGTACAGGTCTAACCTATTCGGGCCCTGGCCGAGGATGCTCTCGATTTCTGGATCGCGTACTCCTCGTGATGTCACAGGTCTTAAAGACCACAGGCACAGGCTCCAACCAATCATCGTTCGAGCAACAGCCAATCAGCGCGTAGCTGATAATAACGCTGTCGAATGTTCGCGAACATTCTAGAAGTTCTGCGTCCACGTGGTTATGACGTCACTGCAATATTTTGAAGATAATCAAGAAGGGGTTTCCGTGGATAACTCAGCCATTTCTTAACCGATTTTGAAATGGTTTACAGATTTAGAAAGCCCGTCGAATTCTGGTCTTGACTCATGCCAGATTCGGCGGGAACAGGTAAGCAAAAAGGATTACAGGGTACCATCTCGGTACACTAAAAGCGTCATCCCATCTTGGTAGTAAACTACGTGCTCTGTTAAAATAGCATCTAAGCCCGCGCATGCGCACTATGCGCTTTAACGAACTTAGTTGTTTTTTACAACGCGATCTCTCTCATAGGCTCATATACGCTTATGGCTCTACCTAGGGGGTGGGGGGGGGAGCGTGTTCAGGGAACGAAACCAGGACGGGCGGCCTGGCTGGTATGGCCGGTACCTGTCTGGTCGATCCGAACTACAATTCCATATAAGCTTACTTACTAGTATAATTGTACTTTGAGAAAGGAATGGGTATGTAATCACATCGTTCCCAATATCAACTATGTAATCTATATTTAAGCTAGGCATGGTGTAGCACGGATCGACCGGATGGGTACCAACCGTCCCAGCTAAGCTGGGTTCGGGACGACCGCTCCGGGTACGTTCCAAGCATGCCCCCTCTGAGTAGGATAGTATGCGTGTATATAGCCCTATGGGAGAGGTTTCGCTAAAATGGCTAAGTCCGTAAGAACGCGTAGCGTGCATGCGCATGCGTCAGAGCTTCCGTGGCAACACGTGCCAGTATTGGCAGAGAGTGTATGCTTATAGTGTACACGAGTTGATACCGGTGATTTCTTCAAATCACTGTATTCTCGTCGTTGCTGGGAGCGAGCAGGACCAGAATTAAACGAGGATTTCAGAACATTTTACATTTTTAAAATCGGACCAGAAATGACTGCGTTATCGTCAAATGGCTCACTTAAATTATTTTCAGAATATTGCTTGACCATCGTAATCGCGTGTATATATTAAGTGAATGGGGAATGCGCTGATCACGTGATCGCCACGTCACCCTTCCTAGCTACACGCTGATTGGATACTGCTCGCCCGCTGATTGGCTGGAGCGTCCTGCCTCTGACGTCATGAGTAGTATAAAAGAGGTCAGAAATCAAGAATCGAGAGCACTTCATCGTGGAAGCCGACACGACCACAAGGCTGCTGGACCAGCGCAGTGCTAGACGTGGGATAACTGCTGACTGACTGTGGTACCTACATCACAGCAGTGCCTTTTGGAATTGAGATCTCCTGCACTTGTGAGCAGCTTTCAATATTCGCAATCACGAATTTTGGAAGCTCTCGGACGGCCATCCGAGGGCAAATTAATTAAATAGAACTCCCTTTTCTGGAATACTCACAGAGGAGCTTCTCTGTGGATGGGACTTGCGGGCCCGATGTAATTCTACAGGATGTAGAGCCGAGGTGGTTCTTGGTGGATAACTCGCTGGATCTTCCAGATCATGATGAAAAGTGGTATCAAACTTCCGCGCAGCATGACGTGTGTTATAATTAACTTTGGACCACAGTCTGGTGGAACTCTGCCCGGTGCTTCACAAGAGCTATACCACGTATCCCGCATGGTGTACCCGTTTTATGTACATGCATATTTAATTACCACTGTTGCCCTCCTGGTTAATGGGCAACTTTCAAACTACCGTCGCCGGAAGGGCACTTTCTAATTTACTGTGTAAATTTATGTATCTGTTATTCTGACTATCTAACGGACATCTTTCTATAACTGTTCTCCTTCACCGTCTTGAGAGTGGGCCGCATCAACAGTCTGCTAGTGGAAATCTTCTTTGCAACTTCGGAATTGTGCCATCTCGTGCTACTCAATTGTAGCGTATCCATTTCCGTGATTTATGAACTCTTACTGTACCAATGACCAATAGGTACTAAAGTAACTATACCATTGTACTATTTGTTATTTCCGTAATAGGTACTGGTGACTAGTAGGTGCCTACCCGGTCTTAAAGACCACATTTTTATATTTTCTGTTTCATATTGTATATATTATCTTTATTTCCGTGTGCTTACAACTAACGAGCACCGTAAGGTCCTATGACCTGATATACTGTTAGCACTGTATTGGTTAGTTATGTATATGGCAAGTAGCCATCCTAGTTATTCTGTTTTGTTTATATATAAAAACTCTAGGACGCAGTACTCTAGGCTATGCTATACAGCAACATTATATCCGTATCACTATTCTCCACCAGCGTCAAATTTACACTGAGGTCACTGTTCATGCTCATATTGCTCGAACCTGACATGCGACCGACTAAACCTGGCTATTCTAGCTTGATATGATAGGTTTAAAGTAGCTAGGGACAATCTCTCTGTGAGAGACACATTGTGTATGCCTCTTTTCCGGCTTTAGTGGATATGTAACACCACACACCGGTTAGATTGTATAAATTGGCCAATTAGCTAAGGGCCTGTTATTAATATCGAGTGATTGTCTCTTTCTACGCTCCTCCAGCCGTATGACTTAATAATTGTCTGGACTCCCAATCGACATGTTGGCAGGATCCGACTCTAGGAAACTATTGGGCTGAGCGGTGATAACTAAAGTGTTGATTTAGCATACACTCCCCCTGTATCTTCGGATACCAGCTAGTTTAGAATCTCCCCCCCCCCCCACCAATGCAGGAAGCACTGAAAAAAGAAATTGTAATATGTAACATCGGCGGGCAGTGCATATCTGGGCATTCTGACAGGTGAAATGTTAATTCCGTAATGCACGGGTGCCATCCAACTCGGTATAGTGACTGGGTGAGGTGTTAGAACCCACCACGCCCTCACGGTAAGGTCATTAGTGATGGATATCTGTATCTTACTCCCCACCATAAATACTATTGCACTTTCTAAATTGCTTATGTGAACTGTAAATTGTCCTAGTGATGTTATATGTGGGTGTGGTGCAATGGTGACCGGATCATCATATGATTTGGGAGCTAGGGCTCCATAGCATGTACGCACACTGTCTTTCTGAGGAAGATGCTATGTAGGCCAACCTTCGGGAAGCTGGACATCTTCGCCAGTTAGACACATGTGTCAAAAGATGGGTAGGAATCGCTGCCATTTGCGGCCAAAGCTTGGAAACATATCTAACAACTAAAGGGTAGGTTAGAATTTAGCAGAAGGCCCGCATAAATAAGGCAGCAACTACCAATGCAGTATCTTTGGACCTACATAAGACGGTGATCTGTGAATTCTTCATGCATCACATTAAATATGGTTTCACTAGGATTGACCACTGCACATAGATTTTTGTTTGAACAAAAGAGTGGCCCTTTTTGCCAGCTCTTTTCCTCCGCTTCCTCCATATTTTCCTGTAACAGAGGCCCACGTGAGGCACTTTACTCTCACAGCAATAATATTTTGTATGTGTTAGGAGTATAATTGGTTTATATTAAATATTCAAGTAGCCTCGTTGCGATGCTCCCTTAAGGGGATACCGCTGCGGATTTACGAATCTGTGAGGTACCTTCGGTGAGCCCACGTGGAAAGAAAACCAGTTGGTTCTATGTACTGTATTATTTTTGCTCATTGACTAGCAAACGAGTACCATTGTTTGTATAGGTTATTATTTATAATTATTATCATCATGTCCAGACTTTTAAACTAGTTAATGTACCATCATACCAGTGACACGAACAGTTGGGATGAGACCGTGAGGTTCAATCTCAGCAGCAATGGTCGCACGGTCCCACTGGAAGCCATTCTTTGTACTTTCCAGAGAGTCGCGATATGGGATCTGTAGCCCCGAGAACCATAGCTAACCAGCACTCCCGCACACCCTGTACATGCGGTGCAATGGAGTGGGGCAATATAACGGACCGGCATGTACCCCCCCCCCCATGCGAGCTACAATATACCAGTATAATTGTATTCTGAGAAGGAATGGGTGTGGAATCACATCGTTCCTAATACCTAAAGTTACGTATTCCACGTGTACATTGAATTGCTTAACTGTAGTATGAGATAGGAATGTCGTGTGCAATCACATCACTCCTAATATCGAAAGTTACGTATTCCATAGGTAGTTTTTGAATTGCTTAATTGTAGTATGAGATAGGGAAGTGGTGTGAAATCACATCGTTTCTAAGCTCTAATTGTATGTAACAGCTAGGTACGTACCATTATAAGAATTGCTTAACTATAGTATGAGATAGGGATTTGGTGTGTAATCACATCACACCTAATATCGAAAGTTACATATTCCACAGGTAGTTTTTAATGGCTCAACTGTAGTATGAGATAGGGAAGTGGTGTGAAATCACATCGTTCCTAAGCTCTAATTGTAGGTAACAGCTAGGTATGTACCAGTATAATTGTATTCCGTGACAGGAATGGGTGTGTAATCACATCGTTCCTAATAGCTAAAGTTATGTATTCCACATGTATATTTGAATTGCTTAGTTGTAGTATGAGATAGGGAAGGGGTGTGCAATTCACATCGTTCATAATTTCTAATTGTATGTATTTCACATGTATGTAGGCCTATATCATTTGTGAAAAAAGAGAAAGCATGAGCTATGGAATAGGTGGGAAAATTGTCACTATATTAATTGCTTTTAAATGTATCGAGAGAGAGGGAAAGGGTGTGTTATCACATCATTCCTCATCTCTAATATTTATGTATCTCACATTGTTATAATATATGAACTGTAAAATTCTATGAACTTTACATAAGTATGGGTGTGCTAGTGCACTGTTTGATGGCATGGGGAATGGGTGACTACCCACCATTACACACTGGTTATAACAGCAGTCCCAAATTATATATATATATATATATATATATATATATATATATATATATATATATATATATATATATATATATATATATATATATATATATATATATATATATATATATATATATATATATATATATATATATATATATATATATATATATATACTAGGGCTGGTCACGTGTACACGTGTATACATTCAGATGGTGTGTACATGGGAAAAATTTATAAAGTATGAATATCTATGTGAACTATGTAAGATGGCCCTCAAAGAAAATGATTTAGAGCTATTTTTTTACAAATAAATTCTCCAAATTTACCGTCATGCTCTCTATTTGTCAATGCTGTCCAATTTTTGAATTAACCCTTTAACACTCAAGCCTGCCAAACACATTGCGGACCAAAGAGGAGACCGGTGTTGTTTTGAAATATTACCACTCTCCAGTCAGTGCCATGGTAAGTTTTTAAAAAAATCATCTCTTGGTCTGCTCATGGTGATTTTTCTGAAAAAATTTAAATTTTCTTGAACAACTTTGAGAGTCAACTGGGTTAACTAATTACCCGCACGTAACATCGACTACAGTACGCAGGCATTCCTTTGAGTAACCAACACTTCTTGTCAGATCGCATAGTTGTGAATTACTGTTGAGTATTAAAGCGTAATCTTATCAACACAGATTATCACTATGAATGCCGTGGCATGTGGCACTTATCGAAGCTCACAGTGGACTGATCGCCGCCAGCCTTTGGTCAAGTCATTAATGGCCAAGGCCTCCTAAACGGTGTCTATAGTAGTCTTGAGTAATGTGGAATTATTGAAAGTCTATTTGCCTGCCGAGAGAAGACTATTTTTGTAAATTTATCGCGCCAATGTCTGACTCACCAAGTGAGCCAGTCATTCCAGTGGTAAATTTTCAAAAAGTTATGTTGCCTTTTCCCGCAAATGGACATTCAGTAATGACAGATTTCGATTTTTCTTAGCCAAGCCTGACCATCAAAGTGTGAATCACTGTTGCTTTGATATTTATCTGTCCTGGACAGGAACCAAATTAGAACCAAATTAAATTCTTTTGGAAAAGTCGGTAAACAAGTTGCATAATCTTGTGTCAAATTATCCCTATTATGGCCAGGCCGGCGAAAGCGACCTCTGCAATGGTCTCTATGTTTGGAAAAGTCGGTAAACAACTTGCATAATCTTGTGTCAAATTATCGCTATTATGGCCGGGCCGGCGAAAGCGGCCTCTGCAATGGTCTCTATGTTTGGAAAAGCTGGTAAACAAGTTGCATAATCTTGTGTCAAATTATCCCTATTATGGCCAGGCCGGCGAAAGCTGCCTCTGCAATGGTCTCTATGAATTTCCATTTACAGGCAAAGAGAAGATTAGTTTTGTAAATTTACCATTGCAATGAGTAACTGAGCCAGTCATTTCAGTGGTAATGTTTAAAAATAGTCTTCTATTCGCATGCAAATGGACCCTGATCAATCGAAGGTAGGATTTTCATTTTCGTTTTAATGCTAAAGCCAGCCTAACCATCTTCTACAGTGATCCTGAGAAATATCCATTTGAATGACATCAAAATGCTCTTTTTGTAAATTCCAGTGGTAATTTTACAAAATAGTCGTCTATTGATCTGCAAATAGACATTAACGGAGGTCAAAAATTTAATATTTAGTATTCGGTTAATCAAAAGGAGTATGACTTTAAGCGCTGTTGACATAAGGGTGGGGGTGCGGTGGGGTTGTTGTTAATAAATAGTTATAATTTTTTCCAACCCCACCACATTCCACCGTCTACACTTAATAATAGGCTACGTTGATATTGTAGTTCAGATTGACCGGTCGGGTACCAGCCGTACCAGCTAAGCTGGGTACGCGCCGCCCGTCTAGGATTCGTTTCCTGAACACGGCCCTCTGGGTAGGGCTATAAGCATATATAGGCCTATGGGAGAGAGAGCATGTCGAAAAACGACTAAGTTCGTTAAAACGCATTATATGCATGCACGCGCCAGGACGCTGTTTCTATGGAGCGCGTAGCTGTGACCTAGATAGGGTGGCGCTTATAGTGTACCGAGCTGATACTCTGTAATTCTTATTGATTGTCTGTTCCCGTTAAATCTGGCATTAATCAAGACCAGAATTCGACGGGCTTTCTAAATCTGTAAACCATTTCCAAAATCGGTTGAGAAATGGCTGAGTTATCCAGGAAAACTCTTCTTGATTATCTTCAAAATATTGCCTTGACGTCATAACCACGTGGATATAAAGCTTCTAGAATGTTCTAGAACGTTCGACGACGCTATTATTAGCTGTGTGATGATTGGCTGTTACTCGAACGATGATTGGATGAAGCCTGTGATGTCATGAAGAGTATAAAAGGAGAAGCGATCCAGTGATTGAGAGCATCCTCGGCCAGGGGCCGAACAGGTTGAAGCTGTACCAACTATTATCAAGCGTGACACGCGTCTTTCTTCGCTATAAGTCGGGGTTTTATCCCGTAGCATGCAGTTTCCAACCCACCGCACCACCACAATTTTGTAACTCCCCTTCTGCGGGAGTAATTTGGAACTTTCGATAACCTTTCACGAATACTACATCTACATTCGGAACACAAACTTGCGGTGAGGCCTTTGCGGCCTGAATATGTGCGTCTACAGATGTAGAGGCAGGATGTTTTTTGATGAATGACTCACCGGATCTGCCGGCCATGCCTAAAAGTGGTATTTCAAACGACGACGCACCAATCGTGTAAATTCTTTCGACTTTCGACCGCAGCAAGTAAACTCTGCCTGGTGCGTCTTCAGAGCTGGTTGACGTACCCAGCACTGTGAAGCTTTGTTTTGTATCTTCATTTGCCTCTGACAACCCCCCGCTTGTGACGGGTTGGTTACACCTTCCATCCGTGCCATCGGTGTATGGGAACTTTCTTCACTGCATAGTACTATAGTATCTTTTACTGACTGCTCGTTAGACATTCTATTAGGCCTACAGCACTAAGCAATGTACTCCCGCCATGAGTGTTCTTGCGGAACTCTTGTTTGTGGAAACCACCCTGCGGGAACTTTCCAGCTTCCGGAGAGCGCATCATCTAACGTAGACTACAGATCTATGTGTCAATTTCAGTGACACGGTAGCCTAACTTTGGAATGACTACCAAGTATTCAAGCAACTATACGCCACCATTTAATTATTTCTCTATATAGGTTTTGTTAATTATCTCGTAACCGTACTAACGGTTCCGATGACTCAAAGGAACCATAACGGTCTTAGGACCAATAGTTATAATTTCTGTATTTGTTAAATAGTTATTTTCATTGTCCTCGATGTTTTGCTAACTGCACTATAATAGGTTCGTCAACCTGTATTACTATAAATATATCTGAATCATTGCCACCGTATTGTTTGTTCTGGTTAGATTACGTATGTATATGGCCAGTGGCCATATGTTAGATTGTTTTGCTTAAGTATAGAAAATATAGGAATGCAGTGCACGTAGGAAACACTATACAGCAACATTTATATATGCACCATTTTCTCCCGCCACCAACAATTTTTCACTGAGGTCGCTGTCCATGCTATAACTCTGTTTAGCCTGGCATGCTACCGACTAAAACCTTTTCTGTTCAGCTCGATAGTATGGGTTCAAAATGATTAGAGACACTTTTTTCATTACACACTGTAATATATTCTTCTCTTCCGGCAATGCGATAATCTAGCCCCGCACTTCGGTAAGACTCATAACTTCAAGATTTTGTCTCTCTTCATATTCCTCTTAGCCTTGTGGCTTCTTAATTGTTTGGACGTTCCTATCTGCACCATGGGCTGATCCAACTCTGGGAAACTATTGGAGTTTCCGAGCGGTGATGGCTACGGTGCGGTATCACATACACATTCACGTGTATCTTCGGATACTTAGGAGATAGTACTTTAAGCCAATGTAGGAAAGCACTGCGAAAACATATGTATTAATTATTATTATATTTACTGACAATCCTTCCACACCGCAGTGCAAAACTGGCAACTTGTGTATAAACCTAACGACAGGTTAAACGTTTAATTTCATAGGACCCGGTGACGGGCGAGATACGTATGCCCACCGAATTTTGTTTAAATGTCTGGGCATGATATTTAGATCTGCCACGCCCTTACAGGAAGGACATTCATGGTGTGCATCCGTCTCTCTTACCCACCACCATAACGATAGGAGATATGGCCTAACAATGCTTCCGTGAAATGTAAACCATGTCCTGTAATGTTTCATGTGGTTGCAAGGCGGAATGTCCGGATTCTCACCCAGTTCGGAGATCCCGCTAAGTAACATGTATGAGCGTGGTCTGCAGTAGTGATGTCCTCAGGCATCTGTTCTCAGTGATAGCCATGTCTAATAGCTAGGTAGTTATCGGCCAGTTGTGGCCTAAACTAATTCTTGTTCTGAAAACAACTAAACAAGTGATTAAGCAAAGCAGAAGGCCCACAGAAATAAAGTGGCAACTACTAACTCAGCATATTAGGATTCACATAAGACGGTGATGAAGGAATCCATCGGGAATCTTCCGTCCCATCTTCACATAAAACAGTATGCACCCCTATGGTCATAATCTCACTAGGTAAGGTCTTTTCTTACTACAGCATTTTTGTTTGGAATATTAGAGTGGGCCCATTTTTGCCTGCTACTCTTCTCCCGCTTTAAGCCATGGCAGCACCTTCCTAAGACGGAGGCCCGCGTGAGGCACTTGTCTCTCCCAAGAATTCAGCGACGATGGTCCATGCCAGGATTATACTCCTCACCCTAACTTGCACTAGGAGTAGTGCCCACGTGAGGCACGTCGCGTTTCGTCTGAGATATTCTTCTTCCTTTCAGCTTAGAGGTATAATAACTTATATTACATTAAATAGCTATGTCTCGTGTACGAGAGCCTCCCTTGTGGGGATACCTCTGCGGACATACGAGTCTGTGTGGTACCTCTGGGAGCCCCATGTTTAAAAGTTTATCTACCTGCCTTTATGTCTTGTATTTTCGTATGCTCTTATTGTAGTTTTATCTAGCATATTTTTGGTAAACACATTGCATAGATTTATATTTTTAGGTCACCAAATCAAATCTTGTAAGTCCATAGATCACGAAATTGCTATGGACAGGCATACTGATGACACAAACTCTTGGGATGAGACCGTTGTGTTCAATGTTCGTGGCAATGATCGCATGGCCCCACCGGAATGATTGAGTTCCACCAGCCTTAGGAGCCAGTTTTTGTTTCCTGCAGGGCAGTCTCGTTCAGGGTCCGTCACCCCGAGACTGGATGCTAACCAGCATCGTCACTCGTCATGCACTTAAGAACTACCCGACACTGCCCGGCGAGCTACAAGTGTCCCCAATGTGGGGTTCGAAGAACAACCATAATAATGTGCAGCGAACTCAGGCCCACACCATATAGTGAGCTCAGTTCAATACCATCCCCGTTCAGCGAGGACTCCCTCGATCAAGAGGTAGCCTCATATGACGGATTCTCAGCACACATGCTCACCGACTATGCCAGAAATTCAGCGGAATCAACAGCTCTGCACTATAACCTGTTTTCGCCTGTTAGCGATGGCACCTTCTGTGATGCCTCACAGGCGGGAACAGAGTTTAGAACCATTTCGGACATCCGCGACAGGACAACTCCATCCGGGCCGAATCGTGGACGACTCCGACAAAGACCCGACTACGGGCATATGTACAGCCCTTCAGGCTACTATCGTTCGCCTGTGTCATCTACAGAGACAGTATGGCAGGGTGATAATCCACCACATAGACAACCTCCCGCACCGCCCCATTCTAGTGAAATGCTATATTCAAGGGGAACACCGCGGAGTCATCAGGAGGAATCGGCACCACCTTTTCGCCGGTATATTAGTCATGCCACATATCATAGCCATCATCCACTTGCGCCACTGCCATATGAGGAACAACAGCCCTCACCATGGGAGGAATGACTGGGCACTCTCCACCGCAATCTGCCTTCCGTTCATAGACCCATGCCGGTCTATGGCTCAACCACCGGGGTGGACTCAGTTAATTGGAGTACGCATGTCCTCGCTCCTCGGCATTGGCATCGACGGGATACACCAACACCACCGCCACCGGCACCAAGACCAACATCAGTACAATCCACAACCTCTCAGATATCTGCACCACCCGGATTTCAACCCATACACTCTTCTCGCGGTTTTGGTCGAGTCATACTCCACCCCCCACCCCCCGAATTTATTGGGGAGAATGACTGGACCAATTATAAAATCCATTTCGAAATAATAAGTCGGACTAACCGCTGGGACGACAGACAGATGGGTGAATATCTTGCAGCAAAACTTTCGGGGGAAGGCCTTGCAAGTTCTTGCGGATCTGGGAACGGATCGTACTCCTACTTACACACAGTTGGAACGAGCACTTACGGAGCGATTTGGCGACACAGCTCTCAGGGAAACCAGTCATCTTCAACTCAAGAATTTACGACGATGCATGGGAGAAAGTGTTCCCAAGTTAGCTAGCTGAATCAGAAGGCTAGTTACCCGCGCATATCCGAGCACCAATGTAGATGGCATACTCCACTTGCATCTTGATACGTTCATCGATGCATTAAGTGGAGAACCCGCTCTAAAGAAAAAATTATTTCTTGGCGACCACAGGAGTTTGGCCCAATTAATGGCAACCGCGGTCCGTATCGAGAACTTCCTGGAGCGGGAAAAACATAACCGACGCCAACTCCATCCTATCAATGAGATAGATGGTGCAGCTGTCGCCTCGCTTGCCAGTGTTCCCCCAGATCGGCAACACCCACCACGCAGACACAACCACCAGTATCAGATACGCAGAAGACCAGTCCGAATCAAGTGCCTGGAGGAAGGGGCCATGCCCGCAGAGGTGGGTACAGTGGAGCCCCAGGGCACGGAAACCAGCGAAACAACAACAACAACGTCAACATGAGAGAGCAGATAGAAGAGATCAACAAGCAGATCTCCGCACTCACCAACTTCGTCACCACACTCTGCACAAACCTCGCTACCACAAAGTTTAGGACAACAAACACTACCAGCACCGCACCGCCACCGAACATCTGTTTCGGATGCGGTCAGCCAGGACATTGGAGGGAGCGGTGTCCTAACCGACCTCCCTCCACAACGCCTGCTCCAGACTGCAGCACACCGCAACCAGAGAGACAGTCAAACTCCTAAGGGTACCGAATTACATGGAGCCACTTCGGTGCCCGTATCCTTCTCCCGGCTCAACTGCGGCTTTCACGCAACAACATTCAGTGATGAACCATCATCCACAGAAATCAGCTTTCACACCAACACCAACATACATGGCTTCCAATATGTCCATGCCCACGTTGCCTCCCCCATCTGCAGCAAGGAAATCCCCCTCTTTTTCCATACACAACAAACCTTCTTTTCTTTGTAAAAGAGCAGTAGTAGGTTGTAGTACCTCCGCTGAAACCACGTTTCTGCAAGCACCACATCCCGCCACCAAGACACCAGATTCTCGGTGCCCCCTGGTGGTATGCAGAACACCACCCCAATCAGCAGCATCTTCTGCATCCACAGACAGTAGCGATTCGGGAGAGACGACTCATTCCACCTCATGGATTCGCAAGCGGCGACATGGACGGAAGAACACACATCCATACAAACCATGCTGCTTCTTTTGTGCTTCAACAACACATCCTATGAAGCGTTGTCAGAAATGGTTTGCACAGGTAGAACTTATCTGTCATCACGTATGCGCCACTGTCTATACTAATACTGCTCACACAGAAACGACAACAACGCCACCACCATTGCTACCCCCAGCTCCATCTTCACCGAAACCTACACCCCAGCGGAGACGACGAACTGGCCCATTCCTCACTCAGCCACCTGCAACATTGTGAGAAGCAATATGGAGACAGTCGGAATATATACATGGTGATGCTGTTCTCCCGCCACCATTGCGGACAGCATTATTGGAAACTCTTCCGCAGGTTCATCGTAAAGTAATCTACAAATGTGCCTGTCTGTTTAGTGGCATTTCTACAAGTGCCACCGTCGACACTGGAGCTTCTGTTACCGTTTTTAACCAGCGCTTGTATGAGAGTATCCCACATCATAAAAAGCCCCCCCCCCCCTTTAAGCCTACAAATATTTACCTACAAGCGGCTACGGGAGCAGATGTACCCGTGGCCTGTGTAGTTAATTTAGTTATACAGATAGAGGAAATGCAATTCATTCAGAGAGTTGTCATCGCCTCCGTTCATAACGACGCCCTACTTGGCTCTGATTTGGCTCAGACAACAGGAACTCGACATACATGGCCGGCGAATACCTCTTGGACCCGCATCATCGTTATATGATACGTGTGCAGTAATACTTTCAAGTATTGCCACGGTTGAGCCGGGACAGGAACGGTTCGTATGGGCCTCTGCACCACAGTTAGGAACACATCGCCATGCTGGAACTCGACCATGATTACATGATCGCCTCACAATGCGCAAGTCCCCGGATAATAGTAGACACTACGGATAAAGGGAAAATACCCTTTCAAGTGTTCAATGGTACTGCAGATCCTATCACTCTGGAACCCGGGGTACGCTGTGGCCATTTAGTGGACATAATTTCACTGGAAACACCTGCACTTTCTGATATGACACCACCGCTGACTGATGATTTACCCAAACATCTACATGATTTATATCTACGTGCCACTGTTGGATTACTGCAATCCCAAAAACGTGAAATTCAGAAATTATTACATAAATATCGCGATAGTTTTTCCGCCAGAGATATGGATCTCTGAGAGACTCATCTCGTACGACACTCCATCGATACGGGCAATAATTGCCCCATACGACAACCGGTACGACGTCTTCCCATTCACAAAGAAGCGGAAGCACACCAACAAGTAAATGGCATGTTGCGAATGGGTATTATCGAACCCTCAGCATCTCCATGGGCTAGCCCTATAGTGCTAGCAGGCAAAAAGGACGGAACCATGCGGTTTTGTATCGACTACCGCCGCCTTAATGATCTTAGCGTTAAAGACGCTTATCCATTACCATGGATAGATCAGGCCTTGGATTCCTTGTCCGGAGCCGAGTGGTTTTGTACCCTTGATTTAGCTAGCAGTTACTGGCAAGTAGCCATGGATGAAGCTGATATGAAAAGACAGCATTCATTTGTAGAGACGGTCTTTTCCAATTCCGCAAAATGCCCTACGGCTTGTGCAACGCTCCCGGAACCTTTGAACGACTCAATGAGCAGGTATTAACTACCACACAATGGGAAATCTGCCTCTGTTACATCGATGACGTCATAGTCTTCGGACGTACGTTTGAGCAAACTTTAATCAGTTTGGACACTGTGCTTTCCCGCTTCCGCACGGCCAATTTGAAACTCAAACCAAAGAAATGTCATCTCTTCAGACAGAGTGTCGAGTTCTTGGGACACGTCATATCTGGTGATGGAGTAGCTACACAGCCATCAAAAACTACGGCAGTAGCAGAGTAGCCACGGCCCTCTTCAGTTACTGAGACACTGAGTTTTCTTGGCCTAGGCCAGTACTATCGCCGTTATATCCGACATTTCAGCGAGATTGCTTCACCCCTCTACCAGATCACTGACTGTGATCGACTGTTTGAATGGACGATTGAGTGTGAAGGCTCCTTCAAGGCACTGAAGGAACTCTTGACGACCGCCCCGATTCTTGCTCACCCTAATCCAAACCTCGATTTCATCTTAGACACTGATGCGTCAGCTTTTGCTATTGGCGCAGTTCTATCTCAGGTCACCGAAGACGGAACAGAGCAGGTATTGGGTTATGGTTCGCGTACTCTGAATAAAACAGAGAAAAGATACACAACCACTAAGCGAGAATTATTGGCGGCGGTCCATTTTGTCAAGTATTATAAACACTTCCTGTACGGGTGCCCTTTTACACTCCGTACAGACCATGCCTCACTACGGTGGCTCAGAAACTTAAAAAATCCGGAGGGCCAGGTAGCGAGATGGCAGGAATCCCTGCAGGCCTATAACTTTAATGTTATTCACCATGCCGGCAAATTGCATGGAAATGCCGACGCCCAGCAGAATCGGTGTGGAGGCTGAACACGAAGAGGCCGACACTGTGACACAGTCAACACAGCCATCTCCGGAGCTCCCCAAATTGAAGTGCGCAGAGTGGAATCCAGAGAAAATCGCACACCACCAAACAACAGACGTGAAGACATGGAATATATACGCATGGATTCAGGAGGGGGTACGTCCTCCTAAGGAATCGGTGACACCTTTGTCTTCCACGGCTAAATATTATTACCAACGGTTCGAACAATGTCAACTAATAAATAACGTTTTGTACATTAATGACCGTTTGGTGGTTCTGGAAAGTTATCGAGAGCTTATACTCCAACAACTACACGATAATGCCGGACACCTGGCCATGGAGAGAACCGTTGCCCGTATTAAACTGAGATTCCACTGGATCGGGATTCGCGATAGTGTCAATGCATGGGTTGCCAAATGTATCCCATTCCAAAGACGTGCTGTTGGCCAACACCATATCGCACCATATCAAATTAAGATTGTTGGTGCACCGTGGGAGCGAGTGGCTATCGACGTGCTCGGACCCTTGAATATGATGGATGACGGAAATAAATATATCCTCGTATTACAAGATTATTTTATGAAGTGGATAGAAGCATTTGCTTTGCTGGACCAAGAGGCATCCACCATAGCGGAGGTCTTGGCCAGCAATGTGTTCTGCCACTTTGGTATGCCTTATGAACTGCACTTCGATCAAGTAAGTAATTTTGAGAGCCGGCTCATATCAGAGCTCTGCAAGTTATTCCATATCGTCAAAACAAGGACAACTCCGTACCACCGCTGGAGCGATGGGATGGTAGAGAGATTCAACAGAACTCTCGCGGAGATGCTTACCAAGGAAACACGCCTTGATTGTAGAGATTGGGATCTACGGCTCCCATATGTGCTAATGGCTTACCGCACTTCGGAACATTCCATCACGGGCTACACCCCTGCTTGGCTAATGTTAGGCTGTGAATTAGCCTTACCCCTGGACCTGGCCATGCTATGGATACATGGGGAAAAAAATTCACCATCTCTCTATGTCGAACTCTTGCGGCAAAGGATAGAACAAGCCCATGAGCTATTGAGAGAAACACTATCCACTGCACACCGGCGGCAAAAGACATGGCACGACCAGAAAGTGCATAGAGATCCATATGAAGCAGGAAGAATGGTTTGGGTACACGATTCACGACGGTCTGCAAACGTGCCAAGTAAACTGAGTTACCAGTGTAAAGGCCCCTATGTGGTAGTAGGTAAGATGTCGGACGTGACCTACCGCATCCGTGCTTCGGATGGCCTGACCTCCGTCATCCACTTCGATCGACTTAAACCTTGTGTCAGTGACGACCCAGCATCAGAGCTCGGACTGGGCGTTTCTCATGACACCGGTACCCAGACAGATATTTCTACAGAAATTAGTATTCCCATGGTTAGTGCAGAGCACTGCGGTGCCAGTTCACCCCCAGTTCTACCAAGCCAGAACGTGGATGAACAAGCGGCTAATGCTGACGATGATGACGAGATACATACTCGCCCCTCTCTCCTCAGCCTGGGTCTACTAGATTTGGGAAGTCGTATCTGAAGAATTTTGTGTTTGTTTTGTCCAAGGGACTGGATGGAAAAGTTGTTCCTCCGATCTCTTCCCACTCCCACCCACTTCATGCTATGCCCCCCATCATAGAGTTACCACAAGCAGAAGCTGAGGCTGACACAAGCCATGCTTCCTGTGTGTTGGAACATGTGGTGAATAGCATGGAAGTGAAGAGGCTGGATGAAGCCTTGGCGCATCTAGAACCGCAGAACCGTACAACAAGGTGTACCTGACCAACTCCCGAAAACGCTGGACCAAGTCCCTCCCAAGTGGCACCCCATTGCCGCACCAACACCCCAAATCCAACTGGGGTCCCTTATCTACACACCAAGTTCGGACATCACCAGCCCAGTCCAATTCACACTCCACTCGTCATCTGTTGACTATCAATCTTCAGGTATGAGAGAGACTGCTGCAACAAAGGAGGTGGCTTCCCACACCGCACTGACCAACATTACCCCCCGCGGTGGGCAGGGAAGCAGCCTGTTCAGCAGACTCTTGGCTCAAATTTTCCCGGTGTCTAAAAACTATGACAAGACACCAACTGTCGTGTAATGGGAGATGACCACATCCCCCCTCCAAAGGCCGCCCCATCCAATAGGCCTACCATACTCCCCCGTGAGCAGTCAGAACATCACACAACAGACAGAACGTCAACACTTACAAAGAACACACCTGCCTTCAGGACTGGATACGTCAATTCATCATTGCGCTGGCATCACCTACTTGCTCAGTTATACTCAGCATAATGGAGACATTCAACATCGGCATCAACAGCATCTAGCAGCACCTACCGGTCTTAATTAATTACCAGTAGAGACATAAAAATTCCCGCAACAAATTCCTCCCGCACAGAACTGCGGGAGGAGTACTACCTCTCGCAGACTACATCTCCCATAAATAACAACAGACTTGGCGTTCACCAGCATGGAAAACTGGAATGCGCCCACTTCGCCTATAACATTAGCATCATACAGCAGCCCGGACATCCCGACAACAGCAATATCATCAACAGACAGAAGCCAACAAATCTCCCGCACACACCTTCTGATCCAGTTACGGGAGAACTGATCATATGGATATCAGGAATGCACCACAGCCATCTACAGTACACGTTATGGGAGAGACGCTTGTCCAGCATCCTCCCCTACCCCTTTTTCCCGACGTCGTACGGAAACACCTAAACTAAATACGTCATCTACACATAATAACAGTCAATATTATTAAGAGAGCATGATGCCCGTATTGTCGTCAGTCACGAGTAAGATTTTGCTACCGAAAAGTTGAATTCAACAATGGTTTGATCAAAGTTACGACAGCATCCAACAGGTCATCTTCACTCTAAAGTAACTCTGTCCCACCCACGAGCTCGACCATTACAGAGTGAAATACCCTCAGGGTTCGATAAAGTTGACATTCACGCCGCCTCTCCCTCCCACCTCCCGCACCCGGTGACCCTAAACGCGTAATCCTCACCACAGCACAAGTACCATCCGCAGAGAACCAGTCACGCATAACAGATTCAAATCACCAACATGACAGAAACACAGACACTCAGGTTGACCGTATTCATAATCTCTGAATGACGGCATTGTAATCGTAAAAATTGTGACACAGATGTTTGCGAGTTGTACTGTAATTTAATCATTACTAATAATGGTACAAATATGTTTATTCTAAGCTGGGACGGAACTAGTTCTACCCATCGAGGAGAATGCTTGGCCAGCCCTCCCGCTCGGAAAACACAGCCATCTTGACGGGATCAGTAACGTTGATTTACTGCATGAATAGAACTGTTTAAACCACTCATAAAAATTACTTGCAACTTTACTGTTAAATTTTTGATTAAGAGCACAACTGCTCTACTGTGCTACAAATCATTAGCGCACGGGCCGGTAAAGCGGCATCAAAAATCCTGCAGTAAAATCACAGAGAGAATTTCAAAAATTTTCTCCCGTGCGTTCCAGTCTATAATCAACACAGACTGAGAACTACCTATTACAGACACTTACCAAGACGCATGTTAAAGAACTCGCGCGAATACGGGACACGATAAAGATCTTGATGTAACATAAATATTTTTATCTCTCGCCTTTGCAACAGACTACATCTCAGCAACAGCATTTTGACTGTCGCCATAGACAGCATACACGTTTCCGATCAACCACATGATTTTTAGAGCGACGTGACATTTACTACTATTTCCAGTGAGTTGGATCAAACGCTTTAAACAAAAGAGCCACCCAACAACGCAACTACCACAGCGTGATGGAGGAGTGGCGAGGGTGAGTCTGGGAGATTACCGCTGACGTCACCTGGCTCCCATGCACCCCATCAGGCGCTCCAGCCTAAAATTCGAATAGGCAAGTTTATAAACATCCAACCTGGAAAATCGCCTCACGCTAATTAAAAGGTGAGGCACCGCAAGGACAAAGTAGTACCACGTTTCTATGTTGATCAGAGTCTGTTAAATGTGCGAAATAAAGACAAGTTTAATGAGCTATTCTTCCTATAGTTACAACTACTCCCCTCATATGGGAGGAATTACTCCTAAGACGTCCAGGCGAAAAGCAAGGAAATATTCACATAAGAATGACCGATTGACCTGTAAAACTTTTAGGTGTGGTCATCCACCGCCTGTGACGTCACCAAATAGTATAAAAGGAGGAAGCACGCTCTGAAACTTTGTCTTCCCGTCAAAACTCGACACCAGGGAAGAACATAGCATTAGGCTTCTTTCGTGTCGCAAACTAAATTCTGCTGTTTTTCTTCTTATTATTATTTTATTATTATATTTCGCCTGAAAAGATATAAACCATGGAGAGATAGGGCATTAGGTTTTGAATAAAGTTCCCGCAACTAACTACCATGCGGGAATGAGATGTCACTTGTTGAGGATCTCGCGTTGTCGGATTCCGCCGAAGAAGAATCGGTGCCAGTTCGAAGCGATTCCCGTGTAACTCATTGTTGACTAGCGGAGAGCCATGTACCAGAAATCCGACTGCACCCTTCATATTAATACGGATCATCTCTTTTAATCAGCCGTTTGTGTGACGTGCCAGTACCTCTACACCGCTACTCGCTACGGGATCAATCATGCGCTTCGGTATCATCATCGTGTGTTGGAAGTGATGTTAGTTCCTGGGGAAGAGAATGAGGATCGTGCTGTTCTAGCCACACGCTTCAAATCTCGGCTCCCGGTCAAGGTTCTACTGACCAAAAAAATGGCCCACACGAAAAACCACGTGTAGATATCCCGTTGGACATCATCTTCCCGCGGCTACAGCAAGTAGCGTACTGACAGCCAGACATTCAATTCTGCCCGCAGTCGCATCTGGAACTATTATGCTGGTACCTATCACTTCATCCACACCGGTCCTGAAGCAAAATAAGAAGCAGAAATCTCTCGTAAAATCCAGTGCGACAGCTCCCACACCAGTTACTAGACAGTCAGCTACAATTACAACACCCTCCACCATAGAAGCACAGACAGCGACAGCCAGTCAGCCAATCTCAGTGGTGATTACGACACCTGCGGAGA